>JAGIQG010000025.1:14797737-16207808 GCA_024679065.1 Sphyrna mokarran
TCCTCCTCCTCCTCCTCGTCCTCCTCCTCCGCCTCGTCCTCCTCCTCCGCCTCGTCCTCCTCCTCCGCCTCGTCCTCCTCCTCCGCCTCGTCCTCCTCCTCCGCCTCGTCCTCCTCCTCCGCCTCGTCCTCCTCCTCCGCCTCCTCCTCCTCCTCCGCCTCGTCCTCCTCCTCCGCCTCGTCCTCCTCCTCCGCCTCGTCCTCCTCCTCCGCCTCGTCCTCCTCCTCCGCCTCGTCCTCCTCCTCCGCCTCGTCCTCCTCCTCCGCCTCGTCCTCCTCCTCCGCCTCGTCCTCCTCCTCCGCCTCCTCCTCCTCCTCCGCCTCGTCCTCCTCCTCCGCCTCGTCCTCCTCCTCCGCCTCGTCCTCCTCCTCCGCCTCGTCCTCCTCCTCCGCCTCGTCCTCCTCCTCCGCCTCGTCCTCCTCCTCCGCCTCGTCCTCCTCCTCCGCCTCCTCCTCCGTGTCCTCCCTCCTCCTCCTCCTCCTCCTCCTCCTCCGCCTCGTCGTCCTCCTCCTCCTCCTCCTCCGCGTCCTCCTCCTCCTCCTCCTCCTCCGCGTCTCGTCCTCTCCTCCTCCGCCGTCCTCCCTCCTCCTCCTCCTCCCCGCGGCTCCTCCTCCTCCTCCTCCTCCTCCGCCGTCCTCCTCCTCCTCCATCCTCCTCCTCCGCCGCTCCTCCTCCGCCGTCTCCTCCTCCTCCGCCGTCTCCTCCTCCGCCTCCTCCTCCTCTCGCCTCTCCTCTCCTCCTCCTCCTCTCCTCCGCCGTCTCCTCCTCCTCCCTCCTCCTCCTCTCCGCCGTCTCCTCCTCCTCCTCCTCTCCTCCGCGTCCTCTCCTCCTCCTCCTCCTCCTCCGCCGTCTCTCCTCCTCCTCGCTCCTCCTCCGCCGTCTCCTCCTCTCCTCTCCTCCTCCGCCCGTATCCTCCTCATCCTCCTCCTCCTCCGCTCTCCTCCTCCTCCTCCTCTCCGCCGTCTCCTCCTCCTCCTCCTCCTCCGCCGTCTCCTCCTCCTCCTCCGTCCTCGCCGTCTCCTCCTCCTCCTCCTCCTCCGCCGTCTCTCTCCTCCTCCTCCTCCGCCGTCTCTCCTACTCCTCCTCCTCCGCCGTCTCCTCCGCCTCCTCCTCCTTCCGCCGTCTCCTCCTCCTCCTCCGCCTCCGCCGTCTCCTCCTCCGCCTCCTCCGCCGTCTCCTCCGCTCTCCTCCTAACTCCGCCGGCTCCTCCTCCGTCATCCTCCGCCGTTCCTCCTCCGCCGTCTCATCCCCGTCTCCCTCCTCTCCTTCCTCCGCCTGGCGTCCATCCTCCTCCTCTCGTCCTCCTCCGCCGCTCCTCCTCCTCCGCGTCTCCTCCTCCTCCTCCGCCGTCTCCTCCTCCTCCTCCTCCGCCAATATTTCAGCTCTCTGTAGAGCCAGATTGTGCAAGGCACAGCACGTGACCACAATGCAGGAAGAGATCACAAGGCTGTTTTGGAGGATCCTGCCAGATCAGTGCCGGCACTGGAATTTTATTTTAAGGAGCCCAGTGAACCTCTTCACTATTATGCAGGTGGCTACATGGGACCTCATTATAGCGGATCTCCGCCTCAGTCACAGGCCTCTGCACAAGCATCATCTATGTCTGAAACAGGTAACCCCATATCACCCTCAACTGCAGCTTGGGATGATCCTCAAATGCCTCCTGGATGTCCAAGCTCCTGACAATAAAGCTGTTGTGCACTCTATCTGGCTATGTAGCATAGACATGTATAATGTTCGTGTTGTGGTCACACAGTAGTTGAACATTCAGGAAATGAAACCCCTTTCTATTGATGAACCCTTGTGGATTCTGTAGAGGGGCTTGAGGATGGTGTGGATGCAGTTGATGGCCCCTTATATGTTAGGCATGCCTGCAATGGCTGCAAACCCTGCCGCCCAGACTTTCTGATGGGCCTTCTCCAGGTTAAAACTGAGGTACTACTCAGCCCAGGCGTACAGGGCTTCTGTGATCTGCTTGACACAGGTGTGCACAGCTGGTGGGGAATGCCACATACATTTCCATTAGGGGTCTGGAAGGAGCCAGTCCCATAAAAGTTCAGAGTGCTGTCAATTTGAAAGCCACTGAGAGTGGATGCTTCCCAGCCTCTAAGATAAGTCCTGCAACAGGTTGCACAGGTGTTGCACTGTCTCCTTTGGAGGTGGAGACATCAGTGGCACATGGTGTCCAACTTCTGTTCAAATATCACTTGTGTACACCACTGCCAGGGTCTCTGCTTCTTCCTCCTTCAGCCGGGTGAATGGTGGCCACCTCCTGCATCTGGTGGTCGTCTCCCTGTGCTCCTGCAGGCGATAAGGCTCGGGCCCCCTGTGCTCACAATTTTTCCTCCAGCTCCTCATCAGCAGTAACCAAAAGAACAGCAAGACTGATCAGTTGCACTACAACAACCATCTCATCACTCTGAGGGGGTGGGGAGATAGAGAGAAACACATGTAGAGGTTAAGGAATGCTGCTTGCTTCTAGCACATCAACAATCACAACCCCCCCTTCCCCGCCACATTCCCACAGCCACATGTTTCCTACAATCACAGCATCCTCTCATTCCCACAGCCACATGTTCTCCACAATCACAGCTCCTTGAAAAGCTGAGAGGCTGCAGCGATGTAATTTGCAAGGCCTTTATGCATAGTCTTCAGCTGGAAGTGAGCTGAGTCCACTCGGACCCAGCAGGACCACAAGACCTGGTGGTGCTGCAAATCAGACATCAGAACCACCCCACCTCCCACACACTTGCAGAGCTGCTACCAAACTGTAAAAGAAAATGGCCACAGTGAAAAGACACCCGTGAGCAGTTGGATGCTATGTATTTACTTCCTCACTAACCCTCATTGATGGAGCGCACAAATCAAACTTTTATGGAGCAAATCCATTTTGCACTGATTCTGGATGGGCAAGCGTGATGGTGAAGGGGAAAGTGCTGTTAAAGTTGGGCGTGCGGCCCATTAATTCAATTTAAATTCATTTAAAAGGCTGTTGCGTCTGTTTTGGCCATGGTCCCGGTCGTGTCCAGTTTTGGGTCTTGGTAAAGGCAGAACTGACACGAAGATGGGTACTTATCGCGTTACTCCTCACACCCGACTTTATTAAGTTTTCATGCCTGAAGATGGGGACAATGCGATGGTGAAATTGGGTCCATTTAGGATTGAGATCAGGAGAAATTTCTTCTGTGAATTGCTGGAATGTTCTACCACAGTAGATGATGGATTCCCAGTTGACCAATGTTTCAAGACAAAGATCAATAGAATTTTGGATATTAAGGGTATCAAGGAATAGGTGTAATTGAGATAGAAGACCTTCTATGATCTTATTGAATGGTGGAGCAGACTGAAAGGGCTGTGGGGTTTACTCTTGTTCCTATTTTTTATGAAGTAGTTTCATCTCTGTAGGTACTGTCTCTTTTCAAAATTGGCAACATTGCCTTTTGAGAATTTTGTTCCATCTCTTCTCTCTTTCAATTTTGAAGCCTTTGAATGTCTTATTGGATTCCAAACTCTAATCTTAATTTTAATCTTTTCAAGATTTATTTCTGGCCATATGCCAAAAAAGCCTTGACCAAAGTCACATGACATCCTTCGTAATTGTGACCATGATGCATTAGCCTTCCTTTCTCCTCTTAGCCTCTTGAATCCTGTGACACGATTGACTCTGCCATAATCCTTCAGTGTTTCTTCTCTGTTGTCAAGCCAACTGTCTGCTCTATTTTTGTGCCAGTTTCCTCTATCTATTGTCACAGATCTAAGCTTTTGATCACCTTTCCTAATATCACCATCTTTGGCATCTATTTCAGTCTGATTTAGACCTGGGACCTTTTTTATATCTTTAAGGATACTATATGAATCCATTTCGTTGATAAGATTATAGGTTTCGATTGCTATCTAATATTTAATGGGAACTAAATTACAGCTAAATTATACTTCAGTCCCAAATATTTAAAATAGAATTCACAGACGTGGAAGGGAAAATGCAGAATGCTTGGTTACTAAGGCTGAGTAATTTGTTTTACAGAAACCCCATTCCTACAGGTCCCTGTCCTTGAAAATATTTTTCTTGTTTTCATAGTTAACAAATCAGGACATGTTGCATCAGTCTTTTGTAGGAAAACATACATAAATAGGATACAAATGAGAAAAGAATTTTATGTTCATTAGATAAAAAGACGTCAACAAAGGAAAAGTTCCTGCTGCATTTAAAAACCATTACAATTTTGGATGATGTTTTATTGGTGGTTGTTGGAGATTTGTTTTGTGATTGCATGTTCATGCTTTTGTTTTACATTTTCTGTATTGTGTGTTAAGCCTTGCTTCAACTTTTTTTCAGCCCTGACTCATTCTTTCTCCTGATCTTGGTTGCAGTGCATGTATCAACAGAAATGATGGGACATAGAGAAGTGTAAGAGCTGTGCATACATTAATGGAATGTATTTGTGTACGTGCTTGTTAATGTGCATTGACTTTGACATATTCAAAAATAAAATTAATTGATACTTGTTGTTTGCTGTGCAGATATATGTAATACCGAGGAAAGGTTTATAGCTAAGCCCAACTGACTTGTATTTTCCAATGTCTTAACCTGCTGATTGTGTACAGTGTTTTGTTTTGTTGTTTTTTTTCTGCATCTGCAATAGTTTGCTCTTCATTGCTGCTATCCTTCTGTGAAGAAGTTGTGTATTGTTTTCAATTTTCTTTCATGCTTGTTGCAGAATACACTTGTGCTTCATATTTTACCAAGTGTTAGCTGGAAAAAAAATTCTGCTGTTTGCTGCTAATTGTCTGCCCTTTTTATTCACATTAATAATTATGCAGAGGCTGAATAATCCAGTTACTTTTTACGTGATGGATGACAGGAGAAACTTCTTTACATCCTTATTAAATCATTCATGTTGCACTTGTTTCTATGCAGATCAACCATCTGGATGGTTGTGTCTGTTATGTTAATATATTTTGGTGATTCTGTCAGATTCTTTGATCTATATATTTTGTGAGTTGGATATGCTGTATAACGATGGATTTAAATTTTGAAGTTATTGGTTATTTGAAAGCAAACTTGTTTCAAACTAAATATTATCTTGATGTTAAAGAGAACATGCAGCAGACGTTTGGAATAATTAGGGGAAAAAGACTGGTTCCTTTTTGCTTGCTGAGGTCTATATTCAATTTTTCCATGTTTTTTGAGGTAATTGCTGTCTATAAAATTTTGAACTTGAGTGAGAGGAATGAATATGCTGCTGAGGTAGTTTCTGATGGTAATTTCTTGTTAAAGAGCTGGAGCCAGTTTTTTTTTAAATAACAGCTTAGTGTTATTGGCTTTAAATGGAACATCTTGGCTAAATAAAATATGCTGCAAT
Source organism: Sphyrna mokarran (assembly GCA_024679065.1). Lineage (NCBI taxonomy): Eukaryota > Metazoa > Chordata > Chondrichthyes > Carcharhiniformes > Carcharhinidae > Sphyrna > Sphyrna mokarran. The sequence continues at coordinate 14,803,101 of JAGIQG010000025.1, forward strand.
GAGCACATAAATGATTTTCATGTGTTCATTAATGTGATTTTTGATTTTACAAAAACTATCCTTTATACTTGGGGCACCAATTATTCATCTGGGGTTATCATGCCAGTTGTAGAGATACTACTGTATGTCTCCTTTCCTCTTAATCTACTCTGCATACTTTTTCAGCAAATTTTCTTATCTCTCAATGAATCAGGCTGACGCTGATTTTAAAAGAAACACTTAAGTAAATGTATCTTGTATATAGTGCCTCAAATAGGCTTACATTAACATGACAATGACATAAGTGTTAAAAATCCCCTCGTTGCCACACTATGGCACCTGTTTGGGTATACTGAGGGAGAATTTAGCATGACCAATGCATCTAACCAGCACATCTTTTGGATTGTGGAAGGAAACCAGAGAACTTGGAGGAAACCCAAGCAGACTCCACACAGACAGTGACACAAGCCAGTAACCAAACCTGGGTCCCTGGTGCTTTGAGACAGCAGTGCTAACCATTGTGCCACCCTACATTAGATGCACGTATATATGATCTGTAAAATGAATGTTGTTAGTAAATTTAGGGTTATCTTGAAGTGTTGCTGAGTTGCAGTAGACGGATCTCTTTGGATGTAAGGAAAGAGGCAGAGTGTAATTTAGATGTATAGGCCACCTCTTGAATTTTGAAGATCATGACTATCCAGATACTACTAGACAATGTACAAGTTATTTCATCCTTCAGTTTTTTTAATAGCATTTGGATGGTGTAGACTTTGTTGCGTTTGTCTTCAAACTTATCTAATCATCGAGTCTAGAACATAGAACATAGAACATTACAGCACAGAACAGACCCTTCGGCCTTCGATGTTGTGCCGACCATATAAAAAGCTGTCAGTTTACCTCACTACCTTTACTTTAAGGACAGAGGTTATATGACAAACATATCTTCCTTCTAGCATTTCTCTAATTTTATATAGGTTACAATTTGTGCTCATGGAACAAATATATCAAGCAAACTAATGAAGCCACTTTTCATGTGTTTTATGACATGCAGAAAATGGCAAATACAAAATCACTACAAATTGCACTAAAACCAGACAATGCTTCACAATCCATTTTGATTATGGAATGAATGTCACGATATATCATTAGCTCATTGGCAATGTTTCAGACTACTTTTATTACCTTACCATTAGTTCTCTGAATTTTAATAAGACCCAAGGGGTTAATCCATCATTTTAATAACTTGCTTGTGACAGCAGAGTAGCTGAGTTTAAAGATAAAGCCAACACAAATTATATTCCTAGTCTAAGCAGCATAAATAAGTAAATGTCTCAAAGTTTAATGATTTGAATTGACAAAGTCAATATTTACATGTTGCTGGTTTCGTATTGAAACTTTGTTCAGTCAAAAAAGACTTTAATTAGTTATTTAGCTAAAATGAGCTTAAAAGAAACACATACATAAAAACAAGTTTGTTAGAAATTAAGATGGTTAAACTTGGATAGGTAGAATAATAGAATTTTGAGTATTTCATCTGTTGAGTATTTCAACTGTCTCATTGCAGTTTGATTTTTAACTTTTCTAGCAGCAAACAGCATAAGACCTGTATATTGATATTTATAATCTTTTATTGCTGTCTACAATTTGTCAACAGTAATATTAGTGCCAAAAAGTAATTAATATGCAAACAATGCTATTACATGTTCATAATGTCTCTTTCCACTTCTCAAAATATAAATAGAGCAAGTGAAAGCCCTTGAAAAATAATTTCCCAAAGATCAATAATTACATGACATTTGACCAGTCATGTGAGAATTGAGGCCATTGAAAAGTGGTATTGTAATTCTAGCTGAAAGGAAGTGGGATGAGCTATGAAGAGAAGAGGTTAGTAAAATGAAAATGGGAGAGTATTAGACATTGATTTTAAATATAAATAAAATTATAAGTGGATAAAAAAATCTATTAATAATCAAAATGGATTGTGAAGCATTGTGGGCTAAAATCAGTGGATAAAGTAAAAAATATTTTGTGAAAATATATTTTTGTATTGGAACTTTGAATGAACTGTTGAGCTTCTTGTCAAAGTTTTATTCCTTTCGAACTCATTCACTTTAGATAAGTGAAGGTAAGATAGCTGGTGAATAAACACGTTCTAGTTCATGCAGACATTTTGTATCTAAATATGTTAAATAAAATCAGTCAAATGAGTGTGGCTATGGATATATATTTGTGGCATAGAATATAGAAGTATGTTATATTGCATATACAATATTGTTTAAGTATATATGTCTCTGTAGAAAAATCAGCTGAACTGATGGTGCAGTGTGTGTAGGATTTCTACACTTACATTACAGCGTTACCACTTTATATCAGTCATTCTTTATGAAAGGAAATAAGCATTTACATAAATATGCCTGCTATAAGTGGGGCTTTCTGAACGTTTTTATTTGTAAGTCTGACATGAGTACTGTGTGTATTCAATCAAAAATATTGGATGAAACATGCCTATTTCCAAATACTGCATACACTTAAGCAGTTGTTTGCTGCTGTACACAGCAATTATTAAACGTAAAACATTAGGGATATTGGAAATGTTAATTTCTGACAGCTTATTCTTATTTTGCTTTATTTTGTCTTCCTGATTTTATCTTGCAAATTCTTTTTGTTCTTTCCCCAGTTTTTTTTGAATGGTGCTGATTTCTGATGCTTTGTGGTTTCAACATTCTGGCTGACAGTACCTTTTCAAACAAAAGCCTGCTTGCTTACATAAAAGTATCACAGCTGAGCTTGATACTTGGATTCAATTAGGAGTGGAAATCTGATTTTTTTCCCTTCCTGAGTCAAGGGTCATTGACAGACCAGTTATGATCCATAATTGAGTCATGTTCAGCTTGTATATATAATACTGGACTGATTGGTTCCTTTTTATTTGGTAGGAGAGTACTATCATAAGGAAAACAGCTCATAGTAGCTTTTGATTTGAAGGATGGAGAACATATTCTGGATTCAAAAAAAAATTTACAGTAATACTATTGGTTTCTTGTGAAGGGTATTAAAATGTATCAAGTATTTTGTTAACAAAATGGAATTATTACCATTTAGTATCAGAATGTGCCAGGCTTTGGTGAAATTGAAATTTTAATTATTGTGCCCTTAATGGATCCTGATTGAAACTTAGTTGTCATGAGTTATATATTGATGAATTTTTAAGACAGTAATTATATGTATGTTGGGGATGGGTTTGTGAGTGGATGCGTGTCCGTGTTGTGTGTGCATGAATGTACTGTAAAATCTTAGTATGTCAAATTCCAGGGGGGTCCTCTCATATTTAAGTGGAGTTCCATGATAGCAGAGGAGGTGCCAATCAACATGACTGCACCTCCTATCTAACCCAATGTTTACAAGTGCTGTCTAAGTCAACAATAATAGATTTAAATCCTAAATGCAAACACAAAGCAATAAATGTATGAAAAGGGTCACTGTTTGTTCAGTATGTATTTGTTCACACCTTATTGGTGTGAACTGGTCTGAGTTTCACTTTCTCATTGACAAAATTTTAGCTTCCTCACAGGCTTAGTCATTGTCACAGGCTTTGCCCCTTTCATGGGGAGACCTCAATGTGTAATGATGTCTTGTCCAGCTCTCCATGATTTTCATAGAATCATAGAATTCCTACAGAAGGAGGCCATTCAACCTTTCGAGCCTGCACTGACGACAATCCCACCCAGGCTCTATTCCCATAACCCCATGTATTATCATTTTATATGTACATTAGGAACAAGAGGGTTGTCAGAGTTGGACTTCTCAAGAACAAAAGAGGGGAATTGTGCTTAAAACCCAAGGAAGTAGGTGAGATCCTAAGTGAATACTTTTATCAATATTCACAAAGAAGAGGGATACATTGGTGGTGTCTGAGGAATGTGTAGACACTGAGAGACAAGAGATGAAATGGCTGGGCCTCTAACAGAAATCTTTGTTTCTTCATTGAACACAGGTGAGGTCCCAGAGGATTGGATGATGGCAAATGTGGCCCATTATTTAGGAAGTGTAGCAAGGATAACCCGGATAATTATAGGCTAGTAAGCTTGATGTCTGTGGTAGGTAAATTGTTGGAGAAGATTCTTAGGATCTATACACATTTAGAACTGCGTAGTCTCGTTAGCAATAGACAACATGGTTTTGTACAAGTGAGGTCATGCCTCTCAAAATTTGGTTGAGTTTTTTGAGGAGATGACAAAAATGATTGATGAGGGAAGGGCTGTGGATGTTGTCTACATGGATTTTAGTAAAGCATTTGAAAAGTTCCCTCATAGCAGACTGGTGCAAAAGATTAAATCTCATGCGATCAGAGGTGAACTAGCTAGATGGCTACAGAATTAGCTTGGCCATAAAAGTCAGAGTGTAGCAGTGAAGGGGTCTTTTCTGATTGGAGTCTGTGACTAGTGGTGTTCCACAGAGTTCTGTCTCTGCTGTTTGTGATGTATATAAATGATTTGGAAGATGATGTAGCTGGTCTAATTAGTAAGTTTGCAGATAACACAAAGATTGCTGGAGTTGCGGATAGCGATGAACATTCAGAGAATATAGCAGGACATAGGCTGGAAAATTGGGCAGAGAAATGGCAGATGGAATTTAATCCAGATAAATGTGAAGTGATGCATTTTGGTGATCTAATACAGGGTGGGGCTATGCAATATAAAACGGCAGAACCATCAGGAATATAGATACAGAGAGGAATCTAGGTATGCAAGTTCACGGATCCTTAAAGATGGTAGCACAGGTGAAAAAGGTGGTGAAGAAGACTTGCCTTTATTGGATGGGGCATAGAGTATAAAAGTTGGTATGTGATGTTGCAGTTATATCGAATGTTGGTTAGGCTACATCTGGTAGTGTGGCGACCAGATCATTCTGTTCTGGTTGCCACACTACCGGAAGGATGTGGAGGCTTTGGAGAGAGTGCAGAAAAGGTTTACCAGGATGTTGCCTGGTATGGAAGGTATTAGCTTTGAGGTGAAATTGAGTAAACTAGGGTTTCCTCCCTGAAAAGACGGAGGTTGCGGGGCAACCTAATAGAAGTTTATAAAATTATGAAGAGCATTGATAGAGTGAACAGTTGGAAGCTTTTTCACAGGTCAGAAATGACAAACACAAGGGATCAGTAGTTCAGCATGGGCGTGGGGGGGGGGGCAAGATTCAATATGGAAACGCAGGGACTTATTTTACACAGAGGGTGGTGGGGGCCTGGCATGCACTACCAAGTAAGGTGGTTGAGGCAGACATGCTAGGATCATTTAAAACTTAGCCACATGAAGAGACTAGGAATACAAGGATACAAATGGATGGTCTAGTTAGGAACACATGATCAGTGCAGGCTTGGAGGGCCTAAGGGCCTGTTCCTGTGCTTTTTTGTTCTTTTGTATTTAAACCTCCCACCCTGCTGACACCAAGGGGCAATTTGGCTTGGTCAGTCAACCTGCACATCTTTTGAGTGCGGGAGGAAACTCCACACAGTCACCTGAGGCTGGAATTGAACCCAGGTCCTGGGCACTATGAGGAAGCGGGGCTAACTGTGTCACTGTGCTTTTGTTTTGTCTAATCCTGCTCTGGTCAGTGCTCTGGTCATATGACCAGTTTGGGCAAATCAGGCAAGCCTGATTTAAGTCTGAGAAGGAGGCATTTGCTACCAATCCGAAACTTGGTTTATCACAAGCATTGTTCTGAGATTTGCTGTTCTGAGATTTGCTATTCTGCCAGTAGAATTTACTGATGATTTATTTTGTGTCTTCCAAGTTTGACTCATCACAATTTCACTATAACAAAAATATATTCTACTAAAAATATTCCTTGATATATTTCAATGTGGTGACTTGGTTTCAATTGCAACTGAAAATGACTTCTCAATTGAAAAGAGGTTAACTGAATGCTTAGTTCACCATCCATGACTAGCTTGATTGACAATCATTTTACAGTAACTTCATTGCAATGTTAATGTAAGCCTGCTTGTGACAAATTTAAGAAAAACTTTAGTTTACTTGTTTCATTAAAGTAGTCATTTTCTTTGTGTTTTTTATTTAAGGATGTCTATTAAATTCCTTGATTCTTAAAAAACATTTAATTTGAGAGCCTTCTGGAAAGCTCGCAAACAGCTGCAATTAACAGGTGTTCACAGTACAAATTAATTCTATTGGGTGGTGAGATTGACAAGTTCTGACATGGAGAAGACTTCTGTTTGCACTTTACGTCGTTTAGTTTTACAGTTACAGTTTTTAGAGCCAAGGTTGCTGATTTACCTTTGCTTTTGCATTCTCTTTGGTGCCATGACCTGATTGACATCATTCTGAAATGAGTGCAGGAAGAAGCTCTGAATTGTACTTGAAGGTATTAATCACTTTTTTAGACTTTGAAAAAACTTCTCTAGTGTTCCTGCTGTGGAACTTTACATTGAGTAAAGCAGAGAGGTCGTTTTTAAGTCTGAGAAGGAGGCATTTGCTACTGCACACCGGTTAAAAAATATTACTACCCTCATCAGGGTTAGTTTGGAGGATTCTGGCATTGCAACCTTACTAAATTTGGAGATTTCTAGCACGCAAATCAGAAAAGCCATTTGAGAACTGGTGAACATGGTATTTGCTGAAGATGAGGGCGAGGAGCCATTTTAAAGCCATTGAGAGAGACATTTGCTAAAAGTGAGGCAAAGAAGCCATCTTAAAGTTCTTTGAGATTAATGCTGCAATATCAATTGGAATCAATCAGTCTTGTTCAGGACCCGAAAATGCCCAGCTGAAACACCATGCCCTCTACTTTTGTCAACGTAGTAGCTATCAGAGCTTTCTGACTCATTGAAAAGGTGATATGGAAATCTTCATGGAAAGTTACCCAAATGGAGAACGCAATGATCAATGAAGGGATTAATTGCTACAAGGAGATCTAGCAAGAGAAGAAAAGAAAACCATCCAAAGGTCCTTTCTTGAATTTCTTAAGATTGTTGAAGATCCTGTCCCCTCATCCCATTAACTCCTTCAGAACCTGGCTGTTCAACTTACACCACCTTCAATTCTAAACCAAAATTACCATAACTTTACCTATTCAACTTCTGTGTGGAGGAAGACTATTTTGTCTGCGCTGACTCATGAAAGAATGGGCCTTTTACTACTAATACCATGAAAACAAAGATTCTTTTCCAACTAGCTCCCACAGCTTAACACCATCCCCTTCCTTGGCCTAGGTGACATCACTGCCAAGATGCTGACTGTGTTCAGCCAACTAAGAACAAACACATATTAAGATTAAACCCAAGATTAAGGTCATGGCTCACCAGGCAGCAGTGATTGCCATGTACCTACCTATGTCAGACAACTTGCAGCAGATGCTTCAAAGTACCACTGACAATGTCTTCAATATGTTCTCCAAACTAAATGGCAAGAAAATAGTATAATGGCAAGCTCTTCTCTTAAGCAAATATGGCCAACACTGAAGTGCTAATCAAGCATCCCTGAGGAGTTTAAATACCAGCTCTGGTAACCAACCAAAATATGGGAAGATTAATTTGAGAATCCCACTGGCGTAAGTAACCCAGGAATTCCAGTCTATATATAATTCTAGGCAGGTTAAGCCTTGCAATTACAGAAGAACATCATATTTTGCCACTGGATTCCTCCAGATGGAGCATGGCATTAATTATAGCCACCTGACCATCAAAACAGAGTGATAGCCCACCAAAATGCATCTAGTCCCTAAATGTTCAACTGGTCCCCAATCACAATTACAGATTCCTCTATGTATGCTCGTATTCCCAAAAGCTGCCATGTTTCCTTCATCCTCTGCCGGACCACAACCCTTCACTCAATTCCTCAAACATTATGGATAGCTTGTTGTCGCAAAAAGTATCCCTTGAATGGATGGCTACTCATTCACCTGCAGTAACCTGAGACACAGGTTAAGAGATGATACTACCAAAACCATTTGGTCAGGAGGACAATTACTAAGCATTGCCATGAGGCCTCTAAATGTGGCTCCAGATGTTGGACTAGGGAGGTGGAACCCTGTAATACACCCATGGAATGGTCTTGCACATTGTGGTGATTTTCTGCATTCTGTATGATGTAGCCTCTAATGTGTGGATTTTGGAAGAGTGAGACCCTGGAAGGATACAATTCATTGAAGGAGCAGGACCTGGAAGTGGAGACAAAAGGAGAATGCAGAACACTAAGGTCCCTCACTTCATAGGAAGATGGCCTGGCCAGGCCAGATGCAAAGTAATCATTTAATTCATATATGTGACTCCAGATGAACAGCATGGCATGAAGCTCTGAGTTGTTTGTGCTAACATTTCACTGCAGGCACTTACTGCCAATGAAGGATGTGTATCTGCCTAGAGGTTACCATAGATGTGCCCTTGCTTGCCTTCACTACTTTATATCTCTGTCATTTTAATAAAGAGGTTAACATGCCTGACTTAGTGCCTGTGTTTACTTGTGTTCATAAAGAAAATAAATGCACAGTTATAGATAGAAGATGCCCCAAAGACTTACTCAATGCTGTATCCAATTCAGTGGCCAACATACCTGGTCATTCCCATGTGATGCTTGTGACTTCAAAGTTGATGGAGCATTCTCACTTGTCTCTGCCTGAGGCTGAGATCTATGTGGCAGTATTACTCTCATTGGAGGTGTTGATGGGGGCACCTCCAGAGGTTCACTTGTCCTCTACCATCCGAAGAGCCAGGAAGGCCAATAATGAGGATGCATTTCGGGGAAGGCACCTTCATCCTCTTCTACCCTTGCGCGTTGCTCCAGGTGCTCGGAGGGGAGCATCAAATATGACAGGTATTCCCTCTGGACATCCCTGTGCCATCAGCACCCCTGACTGATCAAGGCCACACAGTGGTTTTCTGTGGACATCAGTGCAAAGTTCCTGCAGGCATTATGCTGTTGCTTTCCTTGTGATTTCCTACACAATTGATGGAAGCTCACTTGCTCAAATCCCTGAGCTAAGCCAGTCAATTTGATTTGCATACCCTCCATTGTCAGCCCGTGACCCTGCATGGCTTTGGAGAACTTTGAAATCTGGGCATACATCTGCTGTTGGTGTAGGTTGAACCTTTTTCTCCTGAGGCCATGCATCTGTACTGAGTTAACTAAGGCTGCTAAGGGATTGTTCATAATTGTCTGTGTCTCTGGCACCCCTCTTTGCACACTAATACTTCTGATTCAGTGCTACCATGCCTCACCATGTGTGAGGTTACACTGTGGTCACCATATCTGTGCAGGATGTTCTTATATGGTGTATTCTGATCTCAATCCAAACAGTAATGTGTTTATTTCTTTTAGAATCCAAAAACCCAAGTATTTCCTAAAGGAACGAGGAACTAGTTTAAATCAAAAGAATTTTACTAAACAAAAATTTAAAAAAATGATTATTCATAACCACACTTTAGCTTTAATGGTCAGTCAAGTTAATATCGTACAATGAACAATAACTGATTTGCTGAACCAAACTTAGTAATTAATTTTCCTTTCTCTACACAATCTCATTTCTTTTTACACATGCAACCCAAAACTAATGTCAATAATCACTTGGTCTGAGTGCTGCTTTGAAGATTGTATAAGGTTGAGATTTCTTAGCCTTTGTTTGTTTCTGCCAAGATTTTATCTCAACAATGCCATGCTTGTCAGCTCCCAGTCCAACGCATGCTTCTTAAATGTAACCAGTTTGGGTCAGACCTCTCCTGGTTCTAATTATCCTTTCACTTTGGAGTCTTGCATCTTGATCATGTATGTTCCTTCTCTGAAGTATAATGTCACTGCTATTCAGTTAATAACCAGTTAACTTTTTTAATCTTCGCACACCAAATTTCACATGAACTCTGACGGAAGCAGATGTTTTTGCTTTGGAGTCATGTTGTTCTAAACTTAGAAGATCTGCTTGAACCAGAACATCTCTGTCTCATACTGCTCACTCGTATAATTAACTTGTTGACCCCTTTGCTGTTCTATTGTTCATTTCCCTGGCAACTTGTTCACATGATCAGTTAGTGGAAGAAAGATGTTTCATGAGAAGACATTTTGTGGAAAATGCTAATTGTTAAAGGGACCAACACCTCAACTTAAAAATATAAAAATTAAAATATGGCATCAAGGACTGAAGTCAATGGGGGTTGGAAAATTCTGTCCTGTTGAAGTCCTACTTGACAGAAAATGGTTGTAGTGGTTGAAAGTCAATCATCTCAGTTCCAGCACATTGCTATGGAGTTCCTCAAAATAGTATCTTCAGCCCAAATGTCAGTGATCTTCCTTCCAGAGGTGGGAATGTTTGTTGATAACTGCACAATGTTCAGCATCATTTATTACTCAGATTTTGATGTAGTTCAGGCTAATATGCAGCAAAATCTGGCCAATATGCAGGCATGTGCTATGGCAAGCAACATTGCCTGGCACTTGTGTTGCAATAATGACCATCACCAAAAATACTGGACCTAATTATCTTGTCATTCAGTTACATTACCATTGCTGAATCTCCTATTATCAACATCCTGGAGGATACCATTGACTAAAAACTGAACTGGACTAGCCATATGAATACTATGGCAATAAGCGCAGGTCAGAGGCTAGAAATCCTATGGTGAGTAATTTACCACTTGACCGTCAAAAGTCTGTTCACTATCTATGAGGCTCAAGTCAGGGGTGTGACAAAATTCTCATTACGTGCCTGGATGAGTGAGCTCCAACTGCATTCAAGAAATTAGTCACCATCCAGGACAAAGCAGCCTAATTGCTATCTGCAAACATTCAGTCCCTCTGCCACTCATGTCCCTATGCCATCTACAAGATGCACTGCAGGAACTCACCAATGTTCCTTAGGCAGCACGTTACAAACTCACGACCACTACCATCAAGGAGGAGAATAGTAACACGTACCTGGGAACCCCATCATTTGAAGGTTCCCCTCCAGTTCACCCACTATTCTGACTTGGAGAAATAGCATGCGGAGATGCAGAACATGGAGAAGCGGGACATGGGAAGTGGGATGCATAGATGGTGATATTTGGCGATCACCTGCTTCATCAAAAAAGATGTAAAGAGGAAAGGTAGCAAACTCAAATGTGTGGTAATTTGAATATTCCCATACATGGTTTAGAGATTTATGAATAAAAGCGATGGTCTGGATTTTGCAATCAATGGCAAAGCAAGGACAATCATGACTGGCCTCAAAGCAGTACAGAGAGATCTCTTTGAAAATTTTAGCTTTTTCTCAATTTACAATTGATTGTACATGATTAAATAGAATTCCCAGTGCTAAGGTCCAGAGATGCCATCAAGCTGCTTAAGCAGACAATCACCATAAAGAATTCTCATTGCCAACCAGGAAATGAAAAGCACCAATAATCAAGTAACTTGAAAGAATAAATAAATATTGAGATACACACATGGTGTTAAGGAGAAGCTGAATTATGAATAAATTTAAATAGATGAAAAATTGTTTAAAATACTGGTAATTTACCAGAAGACATTGTCAATAACAACACTCAGTTTTTGTATAAAGGCAAAATACTGTAGAAACTGGAATCTGAAACAAATACATAAAATTCTGGAAAATCCAGCAGGTCTGACAGCATTTGTGGAGAAGAGATCTCAAGAGTATTTGTCCTGCAAATCCACACATCTTTGAGACATTAAGGGGCAATTTACTACAGCCAATCCACCTAACTTGTGCATCTTTGACTGTGGGAGGAAACCTGAGCACGTGGAGGAAACCCATGCAGACATGGAGAGAATGTGCAAACTCCACACAGATGGTCACCTCAGGCTGGAATAGAACCAAGGTCCTTGGCAATGTGAGGCAGCTGTACTAACCATTTTTGGTCTCATTCTCTACAAACATTTCTCCTTAGAAGCCATCCTTTTAGCATTTAAGTGTGATATGATTTCTTATGTCTCCACTTTGCGCTCATCTCTTGTGTAGTTTTAACATTTACAATTCTATACTTTATTGTCCTCCACTTCACTTGGATAAATATCTATTTATTCTACTCGTAAGCTAGTTGACATATCAAAATCCTGTAGGCAGCACACTTATCGGTTCCCTTTGAAGCATTTTTTTAAAACTTTGTCCAAGATTCATTATCTTATCTTTATTTTAGTTAAACTTCATGACAAAGTCTTGCATTGATATAGGGCTTTTCATGATCACTGGACATCTTAGTGCTTTACAACCACCGAGGTACTTGGTCGAATCACTGTTGTAGGAAATGTGCAACCATGTTATGCAGAGCAAACCTCCACAGACATAAATGTAATAATAACAAGATATTATCACAAAAAACAAATTGAAGGATAATTATTGGCCAGGGCTCTGGAGATCCTTTCCTCTCAAAATGGTGCCACAGAATATTTTATACTTACCTGAGGAGGTGAATGGGATTTTAGTTTAACATGGCATCCAAAAGATGGCACCTCCAATAATTCACCTCATGACTGCACTGAATTAACAGGTACAGATTTAAATTTTTGAAGTTTTGGTCTTGAGCGATTAATTACAGCTAGTGCTGTGGGAGTGTTACATTGTTGGAGATGCTGTTTTGCAACTGAAACATTAGTTTTTGAAACTTGAGGCTCAGTTTGCCTATTCAGGTTATTAATGTGAAATATATTCTAGAATCCATTTCTTCATTGAGGTATGGAATTCTTCTGGTGCATTCACCCAACATGGCTTAATGAGTCATTCCTTTAGTGATGTCTATCTTTGTGCACAGTTGCCTTCATCTTCTTATTTAACAAAAGTAACAAAACTTCAAAAGTAATTAATTGGCTATGAATTGCTTTGGAATGTTCCTAGGGTGTGAAAAATGGTGTACAGTTTAAAAATGAAACAGCACTGATTATATAAGCATTGTGCTGGGGTTAGTGAAGCTATGATGGGGATTTATTTTCAAAATAGATTTTCTAGTAAAGTACATTAATACATCCAGTGGATTTCTTCTTTCAGAACCGAAGATTGTGCTGTTAAATGTCATATCAAGCACAGCTTGTTGGCAGGCCCCTGATTCTGTACTAAACATTGTTTTTCTATTCCTGATATTTGGAAAAGATGTTGCAAGTGTGATGGGAGGTGGATTGAATTAGAGATTAATTGGTGTGATGCAGTTCGATGATGAAGTGGAAGAGATGGTGAAAGCGTCCTGGGATTTGAGAATAGAGGAAAGATATGCTTGGGATAGTATTGCCAAAAGTTTGGGAGGAAGTTGGGTTTGTAACCAATAAGGTGGTTTTGTGAGTTGGTGTGTGTTGAAATGATAGTAACAAAGTGTGGGAAAATTAGGAGGTGATTTCTGTTTTGAAGCACTGAATAGGTATTCCAATGCACTCCTTAGGGATGGTGCTGTGGCACAGTAGTTAGAACTGCTGCCTTACGTGCCAGGGACCCAGGTTCAGTTTTGGCTTTGGAGTGACTGTGGAGTTTTCATGTTCTCCCCTTGTCTGCATGGGCTTCCTCTGGGTGCTCCAGTTTCTCCCAAATCCGAAAGATATGCTAGTTAGGTTGACTGGCCATGCAAAATTGACCCTTAATGTCAGGGCAATTAGCAGGGTAAATGTATGGGGTGATGAGGATAGGGCCTGGGTGGGATTGTTGTTTGTATGGGCTCGATGGGCCAAATGTTGCCTTGTGCACTGTAGAGTTCTGTAATAAGCTTATTACAGAACACTTGCTCATATCCTAACTCTCACCAAATCATATTTAATTATTATCTCTGAGCTCAGCTGACTTTTGCTTCCGTGTGTTATTTTAATGCTTTCTCTTTGAAGTATTTATCCTTCTCCCTATGAAAAAATCATGGGTTCTGCTCCCATAACTCCTAACTCACTTTATTAAAATCCCTCATGAATTTGAATCTAAGTTCTTACTTATAACTGTCTTCATTTTAATGAGAAAAGTCCCAGTTTCTCCATTATCCTTTAATGATAAAACCATTCATTTTGTCATCTTCGTGAATCTATTCCATATGCTCTTCATTACTAGGATCTCTTATATAATGCCCAAAACCACGCACAGTATGTGAAGATCAAAGTTATGACTTTTATAGTACGAAATCTTCCAACACCAGATTTATTTGAAATCATGAGCTTTTGGAGCATTGCTTTTTCAGGTGGGTGGAGAGTTGGTTTCACAAACACAGCAAATATAGACAGAGATGCAATTGCAAGATAATGGTTGGAATGTGAGCCTTTACAGGCAACCCGGCCTTCACAGGCACAGACAATGCAAGTGGTGTGCGATAACGTAGGAATTCTAACGAACGTTCTTTTCCTCCCTCATTCTTCAAAAGATGTAAATCTCCATTTCGCACACTCTCCCTCCATTCTCACTCTGCTACATCTGTAGCTTGTGATTCCAAATAAACTTGTGGGATTTGAAACTGGTGTTGAGACTTCTTACTGTGCCCACCCCAGTTCAATGCTGGCATCTGTCATGATTTATATAAATTTATTCCAAATGTTTGTATTTGACATTTTTATAAATCTAGAATTTCATATCCATTTGCTTTTTTTTAAACATATTTATTGATTTAATTTGTCTCTTGAAGGTTTGTGCATCTGAACCATAAATCTTCCCTGCACCTCCAGTCTGTTTCATGTTTTAACTTGTGGGTATGTCTATTCCTGATTTCTGCAAATCCATTTTTCCACATTAAATTTCATCTAACTTCTAGCCAATCTATTAATATCTCCTCTGATGTTGTTTATATTCTTTGTAGGACCTATACTTCCTATTGTAATGCTGCCTACAAATTGGGTTCCTATCTTCAAGTTCAGTGTATTCATGATTTAAGAAAAATAGCAATCTCTGAACTAATCACAAAGAGGAACTACAGTTTAAACTCCTTTAATCTAGAAAAATCATAATGTTTCATGTCTTTTAACCACCTCCTGTTTCTGTAACTCTTTTAATCCCATGTGTATTCATTGTATCAAAAATCTTCATAGCAAATTCCATAGGTAGCTTCAGTAGCCCCTTCTGCAGGAAATTTATACTTGTACCTGTCTATTTAGAGTCATAAAATTATATGGAGATCTTGTAGCACAGTGATAACATCTCCACTGTTGGATCAGAAGCTTTTGATTTAAGTCCAAGGCAAAGACTTGTTGGCCATGGAAAGAAGATTAATAATGTGATTCAGTGGGCTGATAACCAGATTGTGAATCATTTCACCACTCCCCTCCCTACCCCTCTCTCCACTATGTCCCAAAGGGACAAAAATGTGAGTATGAAGATATGTGGGGAGGGAAAAAAGCATGTCTGCAGTTTCCCAAGTTTGAACCTATTTCGCTGGCTAGCCCTGCATTTATTACATACCCTAGTTGGCCTGAAGAAGGTTGTTGTAAGGTGTCCCCTTGAACTGCTGCATCCAAGTGAAGTACGTAAACCCACAGTGCTGTCAAGGAGGAAGTTCTAGGATTTTGATCCAGCGATAGTGAAGGAACATTGATATATTTCCAAGTCAGAACGGTAAGTGACTGGGAGGGGAACTTTAGCTGGTGGTGTTCCAAGGTATTTGCTGTCCTTGTCCTTTTGGTTGTTTGTGGTAATGGATTTGAAAGTGCTGTCAAATGGAGCCTTGGTGAGTTCCTGCATTGCATCCGGTTAGCAGTATACATTATGATGTGCGTCAGTGGCGGAGGGAGTGAATATTTATGGATAGTATGCTTATCAAGTGGGCTGCTTTGTCCTCAGTGGTGTCAAGCTTCTTATGTTGTTGGAGCTGAGCTCATCCAGGCAAGGGGAGAATATTTTATCACGCTCCTGACTAATACCTTGTAGATTGTGGACAGATATTGGGGAATCAAGAGATGAGTTATTTATTAAAGGACTTGCTCTTGTAGTCACAGTATTTATATGGCCAGTGTAGTTCAGTTGGTAATCCCCAGGATGTTGATAGTGGAGGATTTAGTGATGGTAATACTATTGAATGTCAAACGCTAATGGTTAGATTCCCATGTTGCAGATGTTCAGTCTACTGCTTGTGTAGTGTGAATGTTACTTGTCACCTGTCAGCTCAAGCCTGAATATTATCCAGGTTTTGCTGCCTTCTGACTTGGGCTGCTTTAGTACCTGAGGAGAATTGTACTGAACGTTATATAATCATCAGCAAACATCCCCACTTCTCATGATGGAAGAAAAGTCGTCGATGAAGTAGCTGAAGATGGTGGGCCTGGAACGCTACTCTGAGGAACTCCAATGATATGGAAATGAGATAACTGACTTCCAACAGTCATAACTATCTACGTTTGTGCTATGTATGTCTTCAAGTAGCAGAGAGTTGTTCTCGCAGATTCCCATTGACTCCCAGTTTTGCTAAGTGCTCTTGATGTCGTACATGTTGAGTCTCACTTCGCCTCAGGTCCTGGCGGAACCCAAACAGAACATCAGTGAATAGGTAAAGGTAAATACTACAGATTCTAGAATCTGAAACAAAATCAGAAAATGCTAGAAAATCTCAGCAGGTTTGACAGCGTCTGTGGACAGAATAGGGCAAATGTTTAGAGCCTGGATGATCCTTCGTCAGAGCTGGATGAGTAGGTTATTGCCAAGTTACTGTCATTTGACAGCACTATTGATGGCACTGTCATCACTTTACTGATGATTGAGAATAGATTGGTCCAGCAGGGTTTGATATGTCCTGCTGTTTGTGTACAGACTGCTGGGTACATGACAGTGTTATAATTACTGGAAGAGTTTGGTTAGGCCAATGCCTTCAGCCATTTTTTGATATCACCTGAGGTGAATATAATTGACCGAAGATTGACCTGTAATGCTGGGGACTTCAGGAGGAGACCAAATGGATCTTCCACTAAACATTCCTGGATACAGATTGTAGCAAATGCCCTCATCTTTTGTACCAATATACTGGGCTCCCCCATCATAATGGATGGGTATATTTGTGGAGTTGCAGTGTTTTTAATTGTCTACCACCATTCGTAGCTGGATGTGGCAGGAAAGCCAAGCCTACATTTGATGTTTATTGTTGAATCACTTAGCTGTATCACTTGCTGCTTGTACTGCTTGGCACAGAAGTTATCCTGCGTTGTAGTTTCATTAGGTTGACGCCTCATTTTTAGGTATTTCTGATGTTGCTGCAGCCATGCACTTTTCAGTGAATCAGGATTGATCTTCTCACTTGGTGTAATGGTAGAGTGAGGGATGTATTGGGCTATGAAGTACATTTCTGCTACTGGTGTTGGCCCATAGTGCCTCATGGTTGCCCAATTTTGAGTTACTAGATCTGTTCAAAACACATCCGATTTAGCACTGGAATAGTGTCGCACAGCAGGATGAAGAGTATCCTCAATGTGAAGTTGGGACTTGTCTCAGAGAAACCCTACAGTGCAGAAGGAGGCCATATACTCACATGGGAGGCCATTTGGCCCATTGTCTGCACTGACCACAATCCCATCCAGGCCCTACCCCCATATCCCTACATATTTACCTATGCATCCTAGGGCACTAAGGGGCAATTTTAGCATGGCCAGTTAGCCTAACACACACATTTTTGGACTGTGGAGGAAACTGGAACACCCAGAGGAAAGCCAAGCAGACAAGAGGAGAATGTGCAAATTCAACACAGACTGTGACCCAAGCCAGGAATTGAATCCAGGTCCCTAGTGGTAACTACTTTGCTACCATGCCGCCCACTGGAAGGACTCTGCAGTGGCCAGCTGCAACTGCAGCTGGCAGTTTGGTGAGGTTGAAGTCAAGTATGTTTTATATTGTTAAGTATAAGTATATTGTTAATTCCCTCACTATTTTATGCAAATCCATTCCAGCAACTTTGTCCTTTTAAGATTTGGCCAACGTGATCAATGGTGGCCACCCTTGAGCATTGAAGTCCCTCGCCCAGAGTACATCCTACACTGAGTGATATGATACCATGTGTATGATTATGTCGGGTTGATATTTGATTGGTTTGTGAGACAAGCCTTCCAAATTGTGACAAGCTGCTGGATGTTGGCAAGGTAGACCTTGCAGGTCTGGGTTTGCCATTGTCATTTCCTGTGCCTAGGTCAATATCGGGTGGTTGGTTGTATTCCTGTGAGACATTTTAATGGTCTGATACAACTGTATGGCTTTCAATTATTAGTTGTCCACCAGAGGGCAATTAAGAGTCACACCTAGGCCAGCTCAGATAAGGATGGCAGATTTTTTTTCCCTAAAAGACAATCAAGATTAGTTTCATGGTTATCACTAGACTTTTAATTCCATTTTTTTGTTGAGTTCTTATTCCACCATCTTTTGTAGTGGGATTTAACCCAGAACGTTGTTCTGCCTCAGTCTGTGGATTAGGAATTCAAAACCACTATGTCACATGTTTATTTACTCTCCTTTCAAAAAGTTGTATAAATTGCAGAGGTGCTGACTACATTCTTTGAACCCTTGTGGATGATGCTGAGCCCTAGAGAGTTGCAAATAAAGCTTTTTTTACAACAGGATAAATCACAGAAACATAAAGTGCAGAGGAGGCCCTTTAGCCCATTGAATCTGCACTGACACATTAGAAACAGTTGAACTCCCATCTGGCAGCACTTTACCAACAGCCTTGATTGTTATGATGTGCCAAGTGCATCCCTCTTCCCTCCCTCACCCCCCCAAATCTCCTGCCCCTCACCTTGAACCTATGTGTCCTCATGACTTATCCTGCAACTAAGGGGGACAGCTGTTCCTTATCTACTGTCCATGCCTCTCAATCTTGAACACCTCGATCAGGTTGCCTCCTCGGTCTTCTCTGCCCCAATGGAAACAATAGAACAACCCAAGTCTATACAACCTCTCTTTATAACTTTCATCTCAGGCAGCATCCTGGCAAATCTTCTCTGCATCCCCTCCAGTACAACCACATCTTTCCTATGACTGTGTATGGTACTCTAGCTGTGGTCTCATCAAAGTTTTATACAACTCCAACATGACTTCCCTACTTTTGTAATCTATGCCTCGATTGATAAAGGCTATATGCCTTATTCACCACTCTGCTGGCATGCCCTTCTGCTCTGAGATCTATGGACAAACATGCCAAGGTCCCTTTGCTCTACAGAACTTCCTAGTATGCTATAATTTATTGAGTACTTCATTATCACATTATTCCTCCCAGGGTGTATTACCTTATACTTAAATTTTATCTACCACTTAACTGCCATTTGACCATGCATCTTTATCTTTTTGTAGCCTGAGACACACTGCCTCACTGTTATCCACCCATCCGATCTCTGTGTTACCCACAAATTTACTAATCCTACCCTCCACATTGTCATCAATGTCATTTATATAAATGACAAATAAGAGGAGACAATACAAATCCCTGTGGTATGCCACTGGCTTCCACTCACTAAAGCAGCATTGTGTCATCACCCTTTGTCTCCTATAACTGAATCAATTTTGGGTCCACCTTTTCAAAGTACCCTGTATTCTATTTGCATTTACCTTCTTTACAAATCTCCCATGTGGGACATTGTCAAAGACTTTGCTGAAATCCATATAAAAGATACTGACTGCACTACCCTCGTCTACATATCTGGTGATCTCAAAAAGTTCAGTCAAATTTGTTAGGCATGACCTTCCTTTGACAAAATCATTCTGACCATTCCTGATCAAGCTTTGTCTCCAAACTGGGAAAACACAAGCCAATGGCAGAGGGAGCATTAGAAATATTTTTTGAAAAAATTTATAGGCATTTGGTTAAGTGCAGTGTTAATAAATGTGAGTGAGCACAAACTTGTTAAGGAAAAATTGTGTTTGACTAACTTAGAGTCATAGAGGTTTACAGCATGGAAACAGGCCCTTTGGCCCAACTTGTCCATGCTGCCTTTTTTCAAAACCCATGAGCTAATCCCAATTGCCAGCATTTGGTTCATGTCCCTCTATACCCATCGTACCCATGTAACTATTTAAGTGGCTTTTTAAAAGACAAAATTGTACTTGCCTCTACTATTATTTCTGGCAGCTTGTTCCAGACACTTTCCACCCTCTGTATGAAAAAAATGCCCCTCTGCATACTTTTTATGTATCTCTCCTCTCTCACATAAACCTATGCCTGTAGTTTTAGACTCCCCTACCTTGGGAAAAGCTGATGACTATCTATCTGATCTTTGCCTCTCATTATTTTATAGACCTCTATAAAATCACCTCTCAGCCTCCTACGCGCCAGAGGAAAAAAAAGTCCCAGTCTATCCAACCTCCCCTTTATTACTCAATCCATCAAGTTCTGGTAGCATCCTAGTAAATCTTTTCTGCACTCGTTCTAGTTTAATATCCTTTCTATAATAGGGTGACCAGAATTGCACACAGTATTCCAAGTGCGGCCTTACCATTGTCTTGCAAAACTTCAACAAGATATTCCAACTCCTGTATTCAATGTTCTGATCAGTAAAACCAAGCATGCCAAATGCCGCCTTCACTACTTTGTCCGCTTTGAAGGAGCTATGTATATATATCCCTTGATCGCTTTGTTTTGTAACAATGTCCCCAGTGTTCTATCACTGAACTAGGGCAGGACTTACTAAATCTAAACTCCATCTGCCCACTGGCCCAATTGATCAGGATTCCGTTGCAATTGGAGATAATTTCCTTCACTGTCCACTATGCCACCAATCTTGGGGTCATCTGCAGATTTACTAACCATGCCTCCTATTTTCTCATGCAAATCATTAATATAAATGACAAATAACAGAGGACCAACACTGATCCCTGAGGCATACCACTGGTCACAGGTCTTCAGTTTGAAAAATAATCCTCTACAATCATCCCCTGGCTTTTGTCAAGAAGCCAATTTTGTATCCACTTAGATACCCTGGGTCCTGAGAGATTTAACCTTATGCAACAACCTACTGTGCAGTACCTTGTCAAAGGCCTTGCTGAAGTCCATGTGCTCTCATCTACCCTCTTGGTTACCCCTTCAAAAATTCAATCAAATTTGTGAGACATGATTTTTCACTCAAAGCCATGCTGCCTGTCCCTGATTCGTCCTTAAGTCTCTAAGTGCATGCCAGTCCTAGCTCTCAAAATACCTTTGAACAATTTATCCATCACAGATGTGAGGCTCACTGACCTGTAGTTCCCAGGTTTTCCCTTGTGGCCCTTTTTAAACAAAGGCACAACATTTGCCATTCTCCAATTCCAGGAACCTCACCCATGGCTATCTCAGCTAGGGGATGGCAGTTTCTTCCCTAGTCTCCCTGGGGTACACCATCAGGTCTTAGGAATTTATCTACCTTGATATGCTTTAAGACTTCCAGCACCACCACCACCACCACACTCATCAAGGCATCACCTTTTATTTCCCCAAGTTCCCTAACATCCATGTTTTTCTCAACAGTAAGTACAATGAGAAATATTCATTTAGGATCTCACCCATCTCTTGTGGATGACCTTTTTGATCCTTGAGAGCCTATTCCCTCCCTTGTTACTCTTTCGCCGTTTATGTATTTGTAGGATATGTGCATATCCTACTGTGCATATGTTGCCCACCATCTGGTCTTGAAACCTCAACCCCATCCTCCTTTGCTGTGTCCTTTCTAGCTTCTCTTCCTTGCTTTTGGATAAGGGGGAAGTAAAAAGCAGTCAAAGGGAGAGGGAGCAGGTGAGCGAAGTGGGAGGGAATGGGGCAAATGACAGAGACAGAGAGATGGTGAGCAGGATGAGAATAGCATACAAGACTCCATGAAGGGAATCAGAACAGTGGTGTTTTCTTGTCTGTTTGGTCTTTGCCATCTTTAATGCAGGCAGATGCTTGTAATGTTGCTATCAGTAATGTCACAGGCAGTGAAACTTCATGTGTGGGGAAGTGTACTTCTCTAGTCATGACATCAGTAAGCATAGTCTTTCTTTCATAAATTCCTAAAGCTGGCTAAGTTTGATTGACTAACTGTTAATATAAAATTACTATGCTGTAATTAAATTTCCTGCTGTTGGTGATACTGCAGTGCCTCACTTTTGATCTAAAGTGGATGGCCCCATTTCCTCATGTTGAGCCATTGGAAAGGAGAAAGAAAAGGGGCATGGATGATTGAGGGAGATAATTAGTGCTAAAATAAGAAATAGGAAGGTATTAGGTAGATCAGATTCAGATAGACTTGTTTACAGTGCGCGTACACGAGCACACGAAGCCTATTAGTTAGCGATCTGTAAATGCATATAGTCACATGGGAATATGATGTGATGAGACCTGGCAGCCGGAATTTTACCTGCACACCTGCCTGGATTCCGGAGGTGGGCTCGGCTCGAGAACAGCATTCTCTGTTGGCCTAGGGTGGACATGCCAGTAAAATTCTGCCCAGAAGGTCTGGATTCTAAATATTCCCAGATACAAGAGGCAGGATTTTCTGGCCAAGACTCCCCCAAGATCAGAAAATCCCATCCAAGGTCAACAGGCCTTTGCATAGTCAATGACCCACCCACTATAATTCCTATAGTGGATGGAATGGTGAAATTTTTTCCCAGATGTTTGGAGAAAGAAAGGAAGAGGAATGGGAGTACTAACTGTTGAGAATATTGCTGTGCTGGAAAGAGGGATCAAGATCAGAAACTATTTGGCTTGAGGTTTATAAAAAAAAAACAGGTAGATTTATTACTGGATGAATTCAAAAGGCCATTAACTAGTTAATGATATGGAAAAACGAATTTGCAGGGAAAGTTAAAAAGTGCAAAAGCTATGAAGCACTTATAATGAGGACTTCAATGATCATAATATAGACTGGACTAGAATAGTAATAGTATAAAGGGCAGAGATGAGGAAGACTTAATGTGTGTTCTGGAGAACTTTCTTGATATATATTTTTCAATCTGATGAGACATTACTAGATCTGGTTGTACGTAATGAGGTAACAATGAAGGAAATCCAGCACCACATTGGAGAATGGGTCTCAGGTAAATTGGAATCAAAAATTATCTGGCAAAATGGTAAAGAAAATGGTTCAACTATAGTCATACTATATTGCAATGAGGGAGAAGGTAGACAAACAAAACCAGAGCTCCTCGGAAGACCAGAGATATGGAGACAAAGATGAAGCCAAAAAAAGGGGGTGTATAACAGATGTCAGGTTGATAATTCAAGTGAGAACCAGGCTGAAAACATACTCTGAGCCCACTCCACCACTACAAACTGGTAACTCTTAATGACACACATTCTCATGGCTTGCAAATTTCAACATCTGCAACCAGCTAACTAACCCGAATGGAAAATCCCAGGTTTCAACTTTCTACTGAAAATTTGGATAATTATCAGCCGCTTAAAAACAAGGAAGTAAATTGCTGATTTATGCATAAATAATAGTGAATAATTAACATTATTTTCATAATGAAATATGGCCCATTGCCTTTTGATAAATATCGTGAACAGAGGAAAAAAGTTACAAATCAGTCCCAGTTTGGCTAAGAATTCAGATGGCTGTGGTGAAAACTTCTCATCAGTGCATGAATTTATGATGAAAGATAGTTGCTGTGTTTTATAACCTTCTGTGGAATGTGATCAAAGATTTTTAAAGTGCACTTTCAAGTTTCTGTGCTTTAGTTTCCCTCAGAAGAGGAAATGCAGCTTATTTTTCATTTTTTTTTGCAATATTACATTACTGGCGGTCAGATATTATCAGTAGAAACTGGAAAATATTTATTTTAACAAGAGTTTATAGTTAATAATTAAATGCAGTAATTGAAAAACAATTGAACTATGCTGGAGGCTGAAAAACTTGGAAGAACGCATAGCTTTTATCAAAAATTCATCATAATACAAATTTAGTGTAAATTTCTATCTAATAAATATTCAATTTTGGTTATGCATTTGGTTTTCAATGCAGCACTGAAATCATCCAGCATTTTATGCTTAGGTTAGAAATATAGAACATAGAACATTGAACATTACAGCACAGAACAGGCCCTTCGGCCTTCGATGTTGCGCCGACCAATATAAAAAGCAATGCCCCTCCAAACTAAACCATTCCCTTCTCTTCCATATACTTATCAACTAACCTCTTAAACGCCACCAAACTTGGCGCATCTACAACTGCTGCAGGCAGGGCATTCCACTCCCGAACCACCCTTTGGGTAAAGAACCTACCTCTGATATCCGTCCTATAACTATCACCCCTTAATTTAAAGCTGTGTCCCCTCGTGCTAGCTTTTTCCATCCTAGGAAAAAGGCTATCACTGTCCACCCTATCTAAACCTCTAATCATCTTATATGTTTCGATCAGGTCCCCTCTTAGCCGCCTCCTTTCTAACGAAAACAACCTCAAATCCCTCAGCCTCTCCTCATAAGACCTGCCCTCCATACCAGGCAACATCCTGGTAAACCTCCTCTGTACCCTCTCCAATGCCTCCACATCTTTCTTATAATGTGGGGACCAGAACTGCACACAATACTCCAAGTGCGGCCGCACTAGAGTTTTGTACAGTTGCAACATGACGTTGCGGCTCCGAAATTCAATCCCTCTACCAATAAAAGCCAAGACTCCATATGCCTTCCTAACAACCTTCTCGACCTGACTGCCTACTTTCAGGGATCTATGCACATACACACCAAGATCCCTCTGTTCATCTAGACTACTAAGAATCCTACCATTTTCCCTATACTCTACACATTTATTATTTCTGCCATAGTGCATTACCTCACACTTTTCCACATTAAACTCCATTTGCCACCTCTCGGCCCAGCTCTGCAACTTGTCCAAGTCCCTCTGCAAACTATAACACCCCTCTTCACTATCTACCACTCCACCGACTTTAGTGTCATCTGCAAATTTACTAATCCATCCTTCAATACCCTCATCCAGATCATTTATAAAAATTACAAACAGCAGGGGCCCCAAAACAGACCCCTGAGGTACACCACTTGTCACCGAACTCCACGATGAATATCTCCCATCAACCACCACCCTCTGTCTTCTATCTGCTAGCCAATTCCTAATCCAATTAGCTAAATCACCCTCTATCCCATACATCTGCATTTTCTGCAGAAGTCTTCCATGGGCCACCTTATCAAACGCCTTACTAAAGTCCATATATACCACATCAACCGCCTTACCCCCATCCACCTCCTTAGTCACTTTTTCAAAAAACTCAATGAGGTTAGTAAGGCACGACCTACCCTTCACAAAACAAAATATGTTGCACTGTCTGTGATACAAAACAAAGGGCTACCATGGAGCTCATAGCAATTAGGTAACTGTATAGTAGGTAAGAGCCTCATGTGGTTATTCAAATCAGAACCCTGTTATGTTATTATGACCCTAGAAGTATTTTTAGCACAGACTTGGGTCAGAAAACTTCCCCACCAGGTGGCGGCAAATTTGCACTTGTCAGGGAGGACAGTCTCAAAACTTACTGAAAAACATTCCTTTGTGGAGCTCCCACTATCTTCAACAATTTTTATTTATTTTAAATAGCTGAGGGTGCACACCATTAGAACTTGAGTTATTTCCCCCTAAATTTTATAAATCTTAAAAAAAAAAATCATTTTCTATGCACCTGCCCAACAAGATGATAAACTGTGTACAACCTCCTTCCCAATAAGCTGTGCTAAACCATTTGCCTCTATCCTGAAGGAAGTCCTTCACCCAGTCTTGGACAAAGTCAAGGTCGAAAGAAAAAAGGTGCAGCAGCAAATGATTATATCACCATGCCAACTAAATGGCGTTTGGATATGGTCATTGTCCCAAACTCACCTGCTCTATAAGAATTTGTATGGATTTAACTCGACTAAATTAAGCAGTGGAATGTGAGATCCACGCAATGGTCTCTATGGAAGGGAGCCTTGCAAAACTAGCTAAGGGCAATTTATTTTCCAATTCGGATGTCAAGAGTGGATTCTGACAATTGCCCCTTGACAAATAATTCAGAATGCTGACCATGTTTATAATGCCTTTCAGTCGTTATTGTTTCAATAGATTGTCCTGTGGAATCATGTCTACTCTAGAAATTTTCCAGAGAAATACGTCCATGGAAGCAGGATCATGGGAGGGGAGCATGATAAAAGAATTAGAGCAGTTCAGAAAGCCTTACAGGATGCAGGCCTAACATTGAAAATAAGTCTGTCAAACCCATGATTAAGTTTCTAGATCACAAGCCACTGGGATCACAGTTGACCTGCAAATAATGAAAATTGGAAGAAATTTCAGGAACCCAGGAAACATAACTAAGCTTCAAAGATTTCAAGGGATGGCAAATCAAGTACATAAGTTCTGACCAAATTTAACAGAGATCAACAAGCCCTTGAAACAGCTTTGAAGACAGGAAAATAATAAGTGGATCAGCCAAGTGCATTTGAAATGATTAAACAACTTTAATCTCTTCTGAAATCTTGGTACGTTATGGTCCATACTTACCAACCGTAGTAGCTGTGGATGCATTCTCTATATGTCTAGGGTCAGTACTGTTTCAAGTGTGAAAAGATGGCAAGTGTAGACCAGTTTACTAATACCTCGGTCACTGACACAAGCAGAACAACAATATGTTGCAATATGAAAATAGGCTTTGGCAGTCTTTTCTGGGTGGATGGAAAATTTTCAGACTGCTCTGAAGACTGTTGCATCTTGCCAACCAGAAAAAAAATCCATTTATGCCTATTCTCAGTTTCCTGTTTGCTAGCCAATCATGTATCTATGTCAGTATGTTACTCCCTCTGCATCATAAACTTTTATTTTCTGCAATAGCCTAAGAATTGCATCTTGTCAGTATCTCCTGGAAATTTATGTACAGTATAGCCATCAGTTCCCTTTTTATTCATGTGACACATGTCCCAAAGAACTCCAATAAATTAAACATGATTTCCCTTTCACAAAACCACGTTGGCTCTGCCTTGATTACCTTGAATTTATTTAAAAGCTGTGATACATTGCCTGAAATAATAGTTACTAACATCTTCCCTATGACTAATGTTAAGCTAGCTGGCTTGCCTTTTGTTTCCCTCCTTTTGAATAATTTAAAATATTGTTCTTGGACCTATTCTTCTTTCCCTCAAATTGAATGTAAAATTCAATCATATAATGATTACTGATATACAGGGGTGCTTGTGCAGTGAGGTCAATAATAAATCCTGTCATGTTGCAAAATAACAAGTCTGAGCACATTCTGTTGTCTGGTAGGGTCAGAATGTGCCACTCCAGTCAACTGTCCTGAATAAGTTCTCTGAACTTCTCATTTAGGCTACCTTTGCCCATCTGATTTTTTCACTTTATTTGTAGATTAAAGTCTGTCATGATGATGGAGAATAAAACATGGAATTATGCACAGAAAAATTGGACTTTTAAAAAGACTGGAGTTTTAGATTTCAAAAATGGACCCGAAAGTGTCTGAGAATATACAACTAGCCACTGACAAGAATGGCTGCAGGATATTTCTCTAAGGAGTATAGGTATTCTAGGCAAGGTAGCTCTAATAGAATCCAAAGATTGATTACCAGCTCTGGTAAAAACAGAGGAACATAATGACAACATGTGTATGTGCTAAAAGAAATGGCAGCTGGAGGTTTGCCACGCTGAAGGTGATACACTAACCTAAACGGAACTCCTGCAAAGTAGCCATCTTTTGTAGAAACATCTAAAACTCTCTTATGCTCTCTCACTGTTGATCAGCGAGCAGAAATATTGCAATTGGAAAAAGAACAAATGATGAAAAATCAACTATTCACCAGCAGAAACCAGCTACTGGAATCAACTTGTATCAGCTGCAATGCCCAGAAATCAAAACCCATTTTTCCTGCAGTAATATTTGAGTGCTGTATTCACCTCCCGAACGTTATTCACCCTAAGCCAGTTTGCTTGTGGCTCAGGTAATAACAGATATTATTATCCCTGAAGTTTTGCTTTACAAAGTGTAATGCAAGGGCGCAATAATCTGGTGATCAGCTTTTACTTGTTTACCATAAACAGCTAAGAGTAAAAGGTACCACTATTTTTAACAAGGCTGTAGGAGTGCCTGGGAATGGATTTTTTGAATTTAAGAAGTAACCTTCCACACTGTTCAGCCTTTTGGCTAAGATCAAGTGTAGTATCGACATACTGTGCTTAGTTGAAGTCATTAAGTTACATTTTGGTTTAATTTGAAGCAATTTTTAAAAGCGACATCTCAGCCTTTTGGCTAAGATGAAAATGATATCAAGCCTTGGAGGAGGAGCTATGTCAACTCCAATCAGCTTGGATCATGTAGATCAAGCCGAAGACAGGAGGTGAGAGCCCTATCATGTCAGCTTGGATCAGGAATGTCTCAACTTGTTGAGACTCTGAATTGGACTTGATTTGATTGAATTAGAATAAAAGCAAAAAAAAACTGTTAGTGATGATTATTCATAATGGATTCAATCTTTTGCATATTTATTATATAGCATTCTATATGTTGTTAAAACTGACGATGGGGACTGTATTTTTCCATTGAATGATCTCAAAACTTTGCAAACAAGTATGGCTTTGATCGATCGTGTAACTAATTCACCTCACAATCTTGAAGCGAACAGAGTTGAGAGGGGTACAAACCATTTAGTTATTGAAGGAAAATGAAACCTTGACCTAATTCTTGAGTTATTGATCTTCATTACTGAATGGTTTCTTGTAATTAGAGTTGCTAATGAGTAGGAGGTTGTGACCATTGCTTCTATCTCTGACAAATCAAATGCGACATCAGTATGAATGACCACAAATAGGTAAATCAGTGTGAGGAAGAACAGAAAAAGAACCAGCCTTGGAACTTTAATCACAGCCATAGAATATGTGAATTAGCAGCTATGAAGCTTGTGGAGAGGGTTTGGTCTGAGATAAACTGAGAAAAGGTATACTTATTGAAAAAATTCCTCAACCAAGATTGTACAAGGGTTGAAACAGGCCAAGGAAACATAACTGCAGACCCTTAACACTAATGGAAAAGAAAATCAACAGAAACTTGGGCTTGCTACTCAGATCCTAAAAAAGAGGGAGAATCTAATAGAAGCTCTGCTGCTATGTAGAAGAACTCACACTCAGAAGGGAAAATGTTGAATATCCTTGATCTCAATAAGATTAGAATGAGATCAGTGAGATTGGTCAAGACACTTCAGAGACTAAGCCTGCGAAGGGAGAGGCTTTTGGGGAAGAAGATGTAGGAAAAGGCAATATGATAAGGATAAAAACTTGGCAGATGGGTGAGAGTTATAGAGTAAATAGTGTGTATGTCACATCACATGACTGAGAATTATAATTTTGAAGCAAGCAGCAGCTCGTACCTCAGTGGAAGTCAATACGTACAGTTTATAAATGGCTCTGAAGAAGAATCATACAGACTCAATACAGTAACTGTTTTTCTGGATACAGATGTTGCCAGACCTGTTGAATTTTTCCAACATTTTCTGTTTTATTTTTGCAAGTAAATAGTTATGTTTAAAAAGACTGGGTGCAGCATACCTTTGCAAGACTAGACAATCCTCATCTTCAGTCCTACTACACAACAAAACACCAGGTAGAAATGCTGATTAGCTATTCTTGTTCTCTATCTGCTTTTCATTTTAAAAATAAATTGTTAGTTTACAGTGCAACACATCTTTCTGGAACTGAGGAAAACTTGGCCTATTCAGCATAATCTCAGGAGGCTGCTGCCATTGTTTCAAAGCATCATATCTTGCACCTTTTTTCTCATTTAAAAATCTAAGCTGCCTTTTGATTCGTAACAGTCAAAGCCCCCACTGTCAGGCACAATAGTTAACATGACCCCCTTCATTTACCCTAAATTTAAAGCTACAATTTATATTTGTGTGTACATGTGTATACACCTCATAATTATATATTTATATAGTACTTAATAATAACATTATAAACAATTTCATTGTATAATTAGAGCACCTCATCAGTTTTTAAATTGTCATGACTAGCTGATGAATAGATTGATAGGAAAGAAAGATAGCAAGCTGGGGAGGTGTCCTGGCAACCAGGAAGTGGAAATTATTGAGAACTTCACGTTTCTAGATGGCCAGATCGCCAACAGTCTGCTAGATTCCCTCACCAACTTTTGATATTTGTTTGATTTATTATTGTTATATGTATTGGGATACAGTTTTAAAAAAAAAATGTTTCTTGCGTGCTGTACACACAAAACACATTGAAACATGAGAGCCCACCAACACCTCTACTTTCTCAGGAGGCTAAGGAAATCCATCCCCCCCCCCAACCCCCAACCAATTTTTACAGATGCACCATATGAAGCACCTTTTCTGGATGTATCATAGCTTGGTTTGGCTTCTCTGACCAAGACCGCAAGAAACTACTAAGGGTCATGAATGTGGCACAGTTCGTCGCACAAACCAGTCTCCCATCCATTGACTCTGTCTACACTTCCTGCTATCTCGGAAGAGCAACTAGCATAATCAAGGATTCCACACAGCCAGGACATGCTCTCTTCCACCTTCTGTTGAGGGGGGGGGAAAATACAAAAATCTGAAAACGTATACCAACTGACTCAAAAATAGCTTCTTTCCTGCTACCATCAGACTTCTGAATGAACCCACCGTATATTGAGCTGAGGAGTGTGAGAGATCAGGAGGAATGACTGGCAGTGCCAAAGGAGGGTTGGGGGGGGTGTGTGTCAGAGGAGAAGACTGAGAAGGTGGTGGGTGGAAGGTGTGGGGAAGAAGACTGGGAGGGTGTCAGGGATGAAGACTGGGAGAACGGGAGGGGGGAGAGTGTCAGGGATGAAGTCTCGGAAGGCGGGTGGGGTGAGGGTGTTGAGGAAGAAGACTGGGAGGGTGGCGGGGTGGGGAGGTTGTCGGGGCGAAAATGGAGGGCGGGGGAGGGGAAGAAGGCCTCTTGTACAGGCAAAGAGGGCAAGACAATTTCTTTTTTAAACTCACTTTCCTGATTGCCTGGATTTCTATACCATAGCAGGCCTCTGGTGTCTTCACATCACTGCCAATATATCAGTGGGACCCTTGGGTGTAGCAGGCAGAACTGATATTAGCGTGCAAATTTTAGCTAAGGGAGTTGACAAGTGGAAATCCTAACCCACTTGTCTCACTGCTCAAAATATGTCCCGATCATTAAGGAATTTGTAGAGATTAGGAGGAAAGCTTACTGTGTAAAGTAGTTGTGGCATGTACATTTTTAATAGAACAATAAAATCTACACTTTTAAAAAAAGATGTGTTGATTGAAACGAGATATTTTTTGCCTTTTTACCTTTGAGCTGGTGAATGAAGTCAACTGATTTGTAAAAGTAAGAATTATTTTTGTTGGGCAATATTGTTAATTTACCTGAAATACGAACCAGTTAAAAAATTAAGGAGAAAAATGAATTTACTGCACTTGAACAGATGCTTATTTTTTATACTGTGTAATAGTTGTTGCTTTCTTGCAATTTGCTGACTGGTTTCTCTAATTCAGTTATTGACTGGTTTTACAATTAAAAAAATCATTTGTGGGATGTGGGCATTGCTGGCTAGGTCAGCATTCATTATGAGAAGATGGACGTGAGCTGTGTTGTTGAACCATGATAGTCTATGCAGTATAGATATAGCCACATTGTTGTTAGAGAGAGATTAAAAATTTTGACCCAGTGACAATGAAGCAATGGTAATAAGGTTTCCTTATTGCAATGCACCACCATCGTGAGTTAGATCTCAAACAATGACGAGACAGATTACAGGAATGAGATGGAGAAGTTGGTGAACTAGTGCAGCTATGATGTAGAGATGCCAGCGTTGGACTGGGGTAAACACAGTAAGACATCTGACAACACCAGTTTTAAATCTAACCGATTTATTTGATAGTAAACTCGCAAGCTTTTCAACTCTATGGCCTTCGTCAGGCGAATGAAGTGTTCTGGTCTCCAATAGCACACATACCAGCACAGACTATTCACAGATTACTGATTAGAATGCAAGAAACAATAATCGCATTCTAATCAGTAATCTGTGAACAGTCTGTGCTGGTACGTGTGCTATTGGAGACCAGCACACCTCATTCGCCTGACGAAGGCCATAGAGTTGAAAGCTTGCGAGTTTACTATCAAAAAAATTGGTTGGATTTAAAACTGGTGTTGTCAGAGTTCTTACTGAACTAGTGCAGCAACAGTAATCTCTGTCTCAATGAGAACAAAATGAACAAGATTGTGATTGACTTCAGGAAACGTAACGGAGAATATGCCCCTATCTAGATCAATGGAGACGAAGTAAAAAAGGTTGAGAGCTTCAAGTTTTTAGATGGGCAGATCATCAACCTGTCCTGGCCCCTCCATGCCAACATAATAGCCCACCAATGCTTCTAGTTTCTCGGAAGACTAAAGAAATTTGGCATATCAGCTACAATTCTCACCAACTTTTACGATGCACAATAGAAACAACCAGAAAGAATGCTATCACAATTTGGTATGGCTCCTGCTCTGACCAAGACTGCAAAGAACTGCAAAAGATCGTGGATGTAGACCAATTCCTTTATCCAAACCAGCCTCCCATCCATTGACTCTGTCTATATTTCCCATTGCCTTGGCAAAGCAGCCAGCATAATTATGGACCTCACGCACCCTGGACATTCTCTTCCCCTTCTTCCATTGGGAAAAAGATACAGAAGTCTGAGGTCACGTACCAACCGACTCAAAAAAACAGCTTTTCCCTGCTGCTGTCAGACACTTGAATGGACTTACCTTGCATTAAATTGATCTTTCTCTACACGTTAGCTGACTGTAACACTACATTCTGCATTTTCTCGTTTCCTTCTTTATGAATGGTATGCTGTGTCTATATAGCGTGCAAGAAACAATATTTTTCACTATGTTAATATGTGTGACAATAATAAATCAAATCCAGATAGTAATCTTGGGTTTGAAAGGAGCTGTAGAAAGAGTCTTGGTGAGTTCCAGCAGTGCTTTCGTAAATGGTCCCAGTGCTGCTGCTGTGCATCAAAGGTGGAGGGAGTGACTGTTTTTTGTGGATAGAGTACCTGTCAAGCAGACTGCTTTGTCCTGGATGGTTCTTGTGTTGTTGGAGCTACACTCATTCAGGCAAATGAGAGAGTATTCAGTCACCTTCCGGACTTGTGCCCTGTAGATGGTGGCTAGGATCAGGAGGTGAGTTATTCAATGCAGGATTCCTAGCCTCTGATCTGTTCTTGTAGCCATGGTATTTAATGGATAGTTCAGTTTCCGATTTAATGGTGACCCTGAGAATGTTGATAGTGGGGGATTCAGCAAAGATAATATCATTGAATGTTGAGGAGTGATAGTAGGTTGTCTCTTGTTGGAGATGGTCATTGTCTTGGATCTGTATGGCATGAATGTAGTTTGCATTTGTCAGCCCAAGTCTGGCTATTATCCAGGTCTTACTGCACATGGACGTGGTCTGGTTTAGTACCTGAGAAGTCATGAATGATGCTGTACATTGTGCAGTCATCAATAAGCATTCCCACTTCTAACCTAATGATAGACGGAAGATCACGATGAACCAGTTGAAGATGTTTGGACCTAGGACACCATCCTGATGAATTCCTATAGCAGTGCCCTGGAACTGAGATGATTTACCTCCAACAACCTCAACTATCTTTCTTTGTGCTAGGTATGACTCCAACCAGTAGAGAGTTTGGCTCCAATTCCCATTGAGCCATTTAGCCTCTCTACTGTGTTTGGACCAAAGCTGTACTGAGGTTAGGAACTTAGTGGCCCTGCTGAATCCAAACTAAGTGCTAGCAGGTTATTGCTAATGAAGTGTTAATTGTTGCACTATTGATAGCGGCACAATGGTTAGCATTGCTATCTCTAAGTGCCAGTGGCCAAATTTGATTCCTGGCTTGGGTTACCATCTGTGTGGAATCTGCATGTTCTCCCCAAGTCTGTGTGGGTTTCCTCTGGGTACTCCGGTTTTCTCCCACAGTCTGAAAGATATGCTGATTAGATGAATTAGCCAAACTAAAATCTCCCTCACTGTACCCTATCAAGCACCAGGGTGTGGCGATGAGGGGTTTTCACAGTAACTTCATTGCATTGTTAATGTAAGCCCACTTGTGTCACTAATGAACTAAACTAAACTTTCCATCACTTACGATTGAGAGTAGACTGATCGGGTGGTAATTGGCTGGATTGAATGTGTCCTACTTTTGTTGTGACAGGCCATACCTGGGCAATTTTCCATGTGGACTGCAACTGTTCAAGAAGGCAGCTCACCACCACCAACATTTGAAAGTTGTTTAGGGATGTGCAATAAACGTTGTCCTGATCAATGAGACCCACACCTTTTAGAAAAAGCAATTGCTGGTTAAGTACCACTGTTGTAGCTGTACTGGAACAATTTTGCTAGGGGGCATGGCAAGTTTTGAAGTACAAGCCTTATTGTAGGCACTATTGCTGGAATATTGTCAAGGCTTATTGCCTTGATACTTAAGGGTACTGAACCCCATGATTGAGGAAGTATTAAGAATTGGAATTCTTGAAAATGGATATTCACCAATGCCAGATGGATTGTTCCTTAGATGTTAAAGGAGGGCAGGGAGCAAATGACAGATGCTCTGAGGATTATTTTCCAATCCTCACAAGACACAGATGAAGTGCTGGACAACTGGAGAACACATGTGAGGCTCTGTTGTTTGACGGAAACGCCAAATAATTATAAGCGAGTTAGCCTTACTTTGGTAGTGGAAAATTGGTAGAATCAATCCTGAGACGTACTCATCAATCCTGAGATAAAAATGTCATTTAGGCATAGCTAATTAGGAATATCAGCATAACATTGTTAAGGAAAAGTCATGCCGTACAAATTTCGTTGAATTCTTTGAGGAAGTGACAAGGAAGATTGAGGATAAAGCATCCCAAGATACGTAGGTTAGTTGGACTAGATTATGTATGAAGTTATGGGAGTATGGCAGGGGAGATGGCCTGGGTAAGATACTCTGTAGGGATTCTTATGATTTCTGTATCACTACCTTTAGTGACCTGTGTACTTTCATGTCAAACACACTCACTTCATCTACCCCCTTAGTATATTCCCGTTTATCATATATTCCCTTTTACTGTTTGACTTCCTTAAATGCATCATCTCATATTTAAGACTGAAACTTCATCAGCCACTGGAGAACGCATACGCAGTTCTGTTTATAAAAAAGTATGACAGAAATCCCAAATAATTATAGGCAAGTTAGCCTTGCTTCGGTAGTGGAAAATTGGTAGACAATACACATCTCTCTAACCTGTGCTCAGTGCTCCTTCCATTCACATTGTTAGCCACTTTTAAGACTTGAATAGCAGGTTAGGTGTAAGGATTCGCATTCTAATCAGCAATCTATAAACTGTCTGTGCTGATGTTTGTGCTATTGCAGACCAGAACACCTCATTCGCCTGACGAAGGCACAAAAGCCGAAAGCTAACTAGTTTACTATCAAATAAATCGGTTGGGTTTAAAATTGGTGTTGTCAGACCTCTTACTGAGTTTACCCCAGTCCAATGCCGGCATCTCTACATCATGACTACCATTTACCATTGCCAGGCCACCTAACGTGAATATCTTTGGACAGGGTCGATAAAGTTGTAAAGAAGGCATATGGAATGCTATTCTTCCTTGGCAGAGGTATAGAATACAAAATGGATAAACAATGAAATTGAAGATACTGGTGAGGCCATAACTGGGATATTGTCTGCAATTCTGGTCACCGCGTTACAGGAAGAATGTAATTGCTCTGGAGAGTGTGATGTTAGTGTCCCTTTAAGAAAGTTTTTTGAAAAAATGATTTTTGCAGCTCACAGCTTCAGTGGTTTCATGCTCAGAGCTTTAATGTTGGGAGTCAATGTCAATGCTGGGAGGAGAAAAAAAAACTGAGCAGGGTCATGTGATGGGAAGGATTTGAGTTTCATTTTGGCTGTAGTATTAGAAACAATTTTAGAAGCAAGCTGGAAAAGAAGTTTCTTTTTCTCTCTGTTTTGCATTGAAAATTTTACCAGTTAGGTCAAAGACTTGTTGCCATGTTGCAGTAATTAATCTGTGCTTTGGTGTTTTTGGGGAGCTGATACGACTGCAGACTGCTTTGCGTTTTCAATTCAACTCCAGTGGCAGATGGATTAAAGGTTAGATGAAGAAATACATTTTTATCCAGAGGATTGTAGGTGTCTGGAATTCACTGCTTGAGTTGGTGGTGGAAGCAGAGGTCCTAAACTTGTTTGAAATAATACCTGATTCTGCATCTTAAGTATTGTAATTTGTAGAACTGAGGATCATGTGCAGGAGGATGGGATTTAAAAGGGCACCTGGCTGTCATTGGGTTAGCACGGACAAGAAAGGCCAAATAGCCCACTTCTGTCCTGTATCGTTTCTGTGGTTCCAATGAATTGAATTGGCTGAAGACTGGAATTTGGATGCTGGGCTCTTCTGGAGGAAGCAAAGGTGGGTCACCCACTTGGCACTCCCAGCTAAAAATTGTCCCAAATGCTTCAGCCTTTTTTTTTCATTGTTTTATTGGGCTCCCCCATCACTGCGGATGAGGATATTTGTGGATCCTTTCTCTTCTAGTGAGTTTTTTAATGGTCCACAACCATTAATAACTGGATGTGACAGGACTGCAGAATGTCTATCTGATCAGTTGGTTGTGGATGTTGTTTGGCATGGTATCCTCCAGTTTTGTAGCTTCACCTAATTGACACTTCATTTTTAAATATGCTTGGTACTGATCTGGGCATAACACTTCCCCCTTCCCCCATTATATCAAAGCAGAGTTGAACCCCTGCTTTGATGGTAATGGTAGAATGGAAAACATACTGGCCAAATAAGCTTATGGTTGAGTACAGTTCTGTTGCTGCTGATGGCCCACAGTGCCTCATGGGTACTCAGGCTTGAGTTGCTAGATCATTTTGAAAGCTTTTCCATTTAACATGAGGGTAGTGTGCACAACATGCTGCAGGGGTTTCCTGAATATGAAAAAGTAGACATTACTACCTTTTATATGCATTTATATCTCGTTCCAATGAAATTTTAATTCATTTTAGTTTCAGGCACATTTTTAAAATCAGGCCTTTTGAGTTGCACTCTTGCACAAATCACCATTTGCTATTGGAAAATGAAAGAAACCTTTTCGCTTCATGTTTTCCATCTATGTAGATGTATTTTGTAGAGAGTAGAAATTTCAAACATTTTTGCTGGTTAACAAACTAAATTTAACTATGAAGGGAAGTATTTACAACATGCTACTCTGCAATTATATCACATCATTTTTTATATTGAATTAAAGGGCACACCCTCCCACAAATGTCATGTTTGCCAAAATAGTATAGCATGGAATAAGTTAAATTATGGTTGAAGTTGGAATTACGAAATAAGACAATTGGAAGTGAAGTCTGATGAATAAGGCCTACAAAGGGTACTGTATGAAAACAAACGATAAGATTTTGTCTTCAGTTCCATTATAATAATCTAATTTATGGAACTAAAACTGTGAAATACTATTGTTGCTGAGTCACAAGTGTAATTTTGTTAGACAAAGTTTTGGTATTCATTGTGCTAAGGCTGTTAGGCCACACAGTGGTGATTTTGTGGATAACATAATGTTTCTCACTGCCTACTTTTTAAAGAAGGCTTTGTGTTGAAGCAAATCAACATCTTGGATGTAGCTGTTCTAAAATGCAAAGAGCGCTGTACAAATGTAAGCAGTTGTTGCAATACTCGCCTGAAAGTAAGCAGGTAAGTGTTTCCATGTGCAAACAAGCTTAGCAGAAATTGAACACAATCTGGAAGAGGGGGCTGAGTGTAGGGTAACAAAATTTACTGATGACACAAAGTTGAGTGGAAAAGCGAATTGCGTGGAGGACGTGGAAAGTCTGCAGAGAGATCTGGATAGGTTGAGTGAGTGGGCAAGGACCTGGCAGATGGAACGTAACATTATCAAATGTGAGGTTATCCACTTGCTACTAAATAATAGTAGGAAGGAATATTATTTAAAGGGTGAAAAGCTGCAGCATGCTACTGTGTAGAGGAACCTGGGGGTCCTTGTGCATGAATCACAAAAACTCAGTCAACAGGTGCAACAGATAATCAAGAAGCCGAATGGAATGTTGGCCATTATCGTGAGGGGGGGATAGAATATAAAAGCAGGGAGGTCTTGCTGCAACTGTACAAGGCACTGCTAAGGCCGCAACTAGAGTACTGTGTGCAGTTTTGGTCCCTTTATTTGCGAAAGGACATATTGGCCTTGGAAGATTCACCGGGCTGATATTGGAGATGAGGTGATTAGCTTATGAGGAGAGATTAAATAAAATGAGCTTGTACTCATTGAAGTTTAGAAGGCTGAAGGGGGATCTTATAGAGACTTACAAGATAATGAAGAAGCTAGATAGGGTAGAGGTAGAGAGATTCTTTCCACTTAAAAAGGAAAACAAAATTAGAGGGCACAGCCTCAAAATAAGGAGGGGGACAGTTTAGAATGGAGTTGAGGAGGAACTTCTTCAGTCAAAGGGTGGTGAATCTCTGGAATTCTTTGCCCATTGAAGTGGTGGAGGCTATCTTGTTGAATATATTTAAATCATGGATAGAAATATTTCTGATAGCCAAGGGAATTAAGGGCTATGAGGAGCAGGTGGTAAAGTGGAACTGATCCACTTCCGATCAGCCATGATCTTACTGAATGGTGGGGCACGCTTGAAGGGCTAGCTGGCCTACTTCTGCTCCTATTTCTTGTTCTTATGAATAACAGTAATTTTCATTACTTCAGGATCAACAAGGTCATCTATGTGCAGACCATAAGAGATAGGTGAGATCCTAAATGAGTAGTTCTCATCAGCATTTACTGTTGAAAATGGCATGGATGTTAAGGAACTCAGGAAAATAAGTACTGATGTCTTGAGTGTATATATTAAGGAGAAGGTGGTGCTGGAAGCCTTAAGGCACATCAAGGTAGATAAATCTCTGGGACCAGATGAAGTGTATCCCAAGACATTGTAGAAGGCTAGGGAAGAAATTGTGGGTCTGTTAGCAGAAATATTTGGATCATTGACAGCCACAGGTGAGGTGCCTGAAGATTGGAGGGTGGCAAATCTTGTGCCTTTGTTTAAGAAGAGCTGCAAGGAAAAGCCTAGGAATGACAGGACAGAGAGCCTAACATCTTTAGTGGGTATGTTGTTAGAAGATCTACAAGCAGATAGAGAGGCAAGGGCTCATTAGGGACAGGCGGCATGGTTTTGAGAGGAAAATCGTGTCTTAAATATCTGATTGAATTCTTTGAAGGGATAACCAAGAAGTTGATGAGGGCAGTACAGTTGATGTTGTCTACATGAACGTGAACATGGCCTTTGACAAAGTACCACATAGGTTGTTGCTTTAGGTTAAACCTCGCAGAATCCAGGGTGCAGTAGCCAAATAGATACAAAATTGACTTGATGACAGTAGACACAGTGTGGTTGTAGAGGGTTGTTTTTCAAACTGGAGGCCTGTGACCAGTGGTGTGCTTCAGGGATCGGTGCTGGGTCCCCTGTTATTTCTCATTTCTTTTAATGATTTGGATGAGAATTTGGGAAGCATGGTTAGTAAGTTTGTGGGTGACACCAAGGTTGGTAGCATAGTGGATAGTGAAAAAGGTATCTAGAATTGCAGTAGGATCTTGATCATTTGGGCCAGTAAGCTAATGAATATCTACTGGAGTTTAATTCAGATAAATGCAAGGTGATGCATTTTGGTAGATTGAACCAGTCAGGATTCAGTAAATGGTATGATGTTGGGGAAAGTGGAGTTATAGGTAAGCAGAGTGATGAAAAAGGCATTCGGCATGCTTAGTTTCATTGATCAGAACATTGAATACAGGAGTTGGGACATCTTGTTGAAGTTGTACAAGATATTGGAAAAGCCACACTTGGAATACATTCTGTACAGTTTTGGCCAGCCTATTATATGTAGAAATGAAATTATTGAACTAGAAGAAGTGCAGAAAAAATTTACTAGGATGCTACCAGGACTTGATTTGAATTATAAGAAGAGGTTGAATAGACGTGGACTTTTTTCTCTGGAGCATTGGAGACTTAGGGGTGATCTTATAGGACTCTATAAAATAATGTGGAGCATAAATCAGCTAGAAACTCCAGATCTTTTTTCAAAGTTGAGGTAGTCTAAAACGAGATGGCATAAGTTCAAGGTGAGAGTGGAGTGATACAAAAGGGTCCAGAGGGGCAATATTTTCACACAGACAGTGGTAAGTATCTAGAACAAGCTGACAGAAGTGTTAGTAGAGGTGGGTAAATTTTTTTCTTTCGGAAAACATTCAGTTACATGAGTAAGATAGGTATAGAGGGATATAGAAAATAGAGCATTACAGTGTAATACAGACCCTTCGGCTCTTGACGTTGCGCCGACCTGTGAAATCAATCGAAAGCGCATCTAATCTATACTGTTCCAATATCATCCATATATTTATCCACTGTCCATTTAAATACCCTTAATATTGGCAAGTCCATTATTGTTGCAAGCAGGGTATTCCACATCTTTACTACTCAGAATAAAGAACCCACCTCTGACATCTGTCCTATGTCTATCACCCCTCAATTTAAAGCAATGTCCCCTTGTGCTAGCCATCTTCATCTGAGGAAAAAGGCTCTCTGTTTACCCTATCTAATTCTCTAATCATCTTGTATGGGGGGGGCGAGGGTGTGTGTGTGTGTGTGGCGGGGAGTGCCTGGGGGAAGCCCATGCAGACTTGGTTTTCCTCCCATAGCCTGAAAGAGCTGCTGGTTGGGTCCATTGGCCGTGTTGGGTTCTCCCTTGGTGTGCTCGGGCGGGCGCTGGAGCGTGGCAGCTGGGAGATTTTCGCAGTGGCGTTGTTGTGGTGTTGATGCAAGCATACTTGTGACACTAAAAAAAAATAACATCCCAATGCAGTAATAAGTTTATATTTGAGCTGTATGAAACACTGTTTAGGCCACAGCTAGAGTACTGTGCCGTTAGGATTAAAAGGGTGGTTAGAGGAAAAATTGGACCTGTTAGGGACAGAGGAGGGGAACTGTGCTTAGAGCCCAAGGGAATGGCAGAGATCCTGAATGAATACTTTGCGTCAGTATTCACAAAGGAGAGGGGCTTGTTGACAGCTCCTGTCTCAGAGAGCTGTGGACCAGTTGAGGGAAATATCCATACTGAGGAAGGAAGTGTTAGAGCTTCTAGGTAGCATTAAAACTGATAAATCTCTGGGACCTGATGGCATTTATCCCAGGCTGCTTAAGGAGGTGCGAGGTGAAATTGCTGGGCCTCTGACGCAAATCTTTGTCTCTTCTTTGGAGACAGGTGAGGTCCCAGAGGACTGGAAAATAGCTGTTGTTGTACTGTTGCATAAAAAGGGTAGTAGGGATAACCCTGGAAATCATAGGCCGGTGAGTTTGACGTCAATGGTAGGGAAGCTGTTGGAGGGGATTCTTAGAAATAGGATGTATAGGCACTTAGAGCGTTGCGATCAGATTAGGGATACGCAGCATGGATTTGTTAAGGGGAGGTCGTGCCTT
The DNA here is from genome assembly GCA_024679065.1 of Sphyrna mokarran. NCBI lineage: Eukaryota > Metazoa > Chordata > Chondrichthyes > Carcharhiniformes > Carcharhinidae > Sphyrna > Sphyrna mokarran. The sequence continues at coordinate 14,844,515 of JAGIQG010000025.1, forward strand.
ATAAATCTGGTAGAATTTTTTGAGGAGGTGATGAAAACGGTGGACGAAGGGCGAGCTGTTGATGCCGTCTGTATGGATTTTAGTAAGGCGTTTGACAAAGTCCCTCATGGGAGGTTAGTTGAGAAGGTCAAGACTAATGGGACGCAAGGACAGGTAGCTAGATGGATAAGTAACTGGCTTAGTAATAGGAGACAGAGAATAATAGTGGAAGGGTGTTTTTCTAGCTGGAGGTCGGTCACTAGTGGTGTGCCGCAGGGCTCGGTACTGGGACTCTTCTATTTGTAATATATATAAATGACTTGGAAGAGGGAGTAAGTGGAGTGATCAGCAAGTTTGCAGACGATACAAAGATGGCTGGATTTGCGGATAATGAGGAGCATTGTCAGGCGATGCAGAAGGACATAGACAGGCTGGTAGCTTGGGCAGACGGATGGCAGATGGAATTCAATCCTGATAAATGTGAGGTGATGCATTTTGGGAGAAAGAATGTAGCGGGGAGGTATATGATAAAGGGTAGACCTATTAAGAGTATAGAAACGCAGAGGGACCTGGGGGTGCAGGTGAACAAGTCTCTGAAGGTGGCAGAGCAAGTGGAGAGGTTGTGAAGAAAGCATATAGTATGTTAGCCTTTATAGGAAGGGGTATAGAGCACAAGAGCTGGCCTTTAATGTTGCAGTTGTATAAAACGCTGGTTAGACCTCATTTGGAATACTGCGTCCAGTTCTGGTCGCCTTACTACCGGAAGGACGTGGAGACTCTGGAGAGAGTGCAGAGGAGGTTTACCAGGATGCTGCCTGGTACGGAAGGTCTGAGTTACGAGGAGAGATTAGGCAAATTGGGACTGTTTTCTTTAGAAAGACGTAGACTTAGAGGAGATCTAATAGAGGTGTACAAGATTATGAGGGGTATAGATAGAGTAAACAGGGTTAAGCTTTTTCCTAGGATGGACTCAAATAGCACCAGGGGTCACGGGCTTAGGGTGAGGAGGGTAAGGTATAATTTGGATGCTCGAGGGAGTTTTTTCACACAGAGGGTGGTGGGGGTATGGAATGCGCTGCCAAGTAAAGTGGTGGAGGCAGGTACTCTGGAGTTATTTAAGAAATACTTAGATGGGCACATGAACAGAATGGGAATGGAGGGGTGTAGAAAACTGATTTAAAATAGGGATCATGAGCCTTGGGAGTCCCTAGGAAGTGTGTAAATAGATGATGATGATATTGATGTACTTGTTTTATCCTACAGGTGCTTTGGTCCACCTTGTTGTCTAACAAGAGGCATACATGCGATGGGTCGTGAGAGGACTGCTCTTGAATTTTTTTTTCAAGAGTATCCTAGTGCTTCACGTCGTTAGTGTACGCTTGACCTGGAGCATTTGATGGGCAACATGACAGCTCAGTGACTATCGCTGTGCTGTGCAGATACATGGATTTGGGCCTGTGTCTGTGGGAATTTGCACATTCTCCCTGTGCTTGTGTGGGTTTTCTCCAGGTGCTCTGGTTTCCTCCCACATCCCAAAGATGTGCCCTTAGGCTAATTGGCAAAACAGATTCCCCCTAAATTGTCTCAAATTTGGTTTTTAATCCATAGATCTATAAACATGGATAGGGATCGCGGGTAGAGGTGGGAACATCGGGGTGGCGACACGGGCTCGTTGGGCCGAAGGGCCTCTTTCCCATGCTGTTTTGTTCTTTGTTCTTTATCCTTTCCAAAACTTTGCCCGTTCACTGGTCTAGAATTAGCAGGGTTGTCTCTACTCCTCTTGAACAAGCGGACAACATTTGCTATCCTTCAGTCTTCTGGCACTATTTCTGTAGTCATGATGTAGAGATGCCGGCATTGGACTGGGGTAAACTCAGTAAAGTTTCACAACACCAATTTTAAATCCAACCAATTTATTTGATCGTAAATTTGCGAGCTTTCGACACTATGGCCTTCGTCAGGCAAATGCAATGTTCTGGTCTGCAATAGCACTCATACCAACACAGACAGTCACAGATTGCTGATTAGAATGCGAATCCTTACATCTAACCTGCTATTCAAGTGTTAAAGTGTTCCCTTCACACACATTGTTAGCCACTTTAACACTTGAATAGCAGGTTAGATGTAAGGATTCACATTCTAATCAGCAATCTGTGACTGTCTGTGTTGGTATGAGTTGCTATTGCAGACCAGAACACTGCATTTGCCTGACGAAGGCCATAGTGTCGAAAGCTCGCAAATTTACGATCAAATAAATTGGTTGGATTTAAAATTGGTGTTGTGAAACTTTACTATTTCTGTAAACAGTGACGACCTAAAGATCAAAGCCAAAGGCTTTGATCTGGAATCCATGGGCCAAACACGGGCAATTGAAACTAGCTCACTGGCTTAAAACCAAAGGGACAGCATGGAAAGTTAGGCCAAAGGGACTGTTTCCATGTTGTTAACCTCTATGACTCTGTGTGCCAAGATATCATCATTTTGATATTTTCAAATTATTTTCTGCAGCATCTTGTCTTGTTTTTGCCTTCAGGAAGTACATCCTACCCTTGCTCAACATCAACCTGATTGATTTCCTTCTCTCCTAATTTGAGCTCTGGTTTTGAGGCCAATTGTATGACTGCTGGCATCAGTTGACTTAGTGTCAATTAATCCTTCTTTTCCGAATTGTTCTTGGTAACGCATTTGAAAGTTTGTTGAGATTACAGTGAAATCCTACTATTCGTATGGAGTTATACGAACACGAACTAGGAGCAGAAGTAGCCATTTGGCTTCTTGAGCTTGCTCCACCATTCAATAAATCAGGGCTGATTTTTTTTTGTGGACTCAGCTCCAATTACGTGCCCTCTCACCATAACCTTTAATTCCTTTACTCTTCAAAAATTTATCTATCCTTACCTTAAAAACATTCAATGAGGTAGCCTCAACGACTTCACTGGGCAGGGAATTTCACAATTCACAACCCACAACCCTTTGTGTGAATAAATCAGGTTGATGTTGAGCAAGGGTAGGATGTACTTCCTGAAGGCAAAAACAAGACAAGATGCTGCAGAAAATGATTTGAAAATATCAAAATGATGATATCTTGGCACGCTGAGTCATAGAGGTTAACAACATGGAAACAGGCCCTTTGGCCTAACTTTCCATGCTGTCCCTTTGGTTTTAAGCCAGTGAGCTAGTTTCAATTGCCTGTGTTTGGCCCATTTAGAACTCAATTCTAAATGTGTTTCCCCTTATTTTGAGGCTATGCCTCCTAGTTCTAGTTTTATCTGTCAGTGGAAACAATTTCCCTGCTTCTACCTTATCCATTCCCTTCATAATCTTTTATGTTTCTTTAAGATCTCCTCTCATTCTTATGAATTCCAATGAGTATTGCCTTAGTCGACTCAGTCTCTCCTCATAAGCCAACCCTCTCAACTCTGGAATCAACCCAGTGAATCTCCTCTGCATCCCCTCCAGTGCCAGTATATCCTTAAGTAAGGAAACCAAAACTGTACACACCACTCCAGGTGTGGCCTCACCAGCACCTTGTACAATTACAACATAATCTTGCTGTTTTTAAACTCTGTTCCTCTAGCAATGAAGGAAAAAATTCCATTTGCCACCTTAATTACTAGCTGCAGCTACAAACCAACTCTGAGATTCCTGCATAAGGACACCCAAATCTCTGCACAGCAGCATGCTGAAATTTTTTACCATTTAAATAATAGTCCATTTTTCTGTTATTCCGACCAAAATAGATGATCTCATATTTATTAACATTGTACTCCATCTGCCAGATCCGTGCCCCACTTAGATTATCTATATCCCTTTGTTACTTTCAGCGTCCTCTGCACACCTTGCTCTTCCACCCACCTTAGTGTCATCTGTGAATTTTGACACACTATACTGGGTCCCCAACTCCAAATCATCTATGTAAATCGTAAACAATTGCAGTCCCAACACTGATCCCTGAGACACACCACTAGTTACTGATCACCAACCAGAAAAACACCCATTTACCCCTTGATAGTTATGCTCTTGTCAAACCTTGTAAATGCTGAAATTGCAAATGATGACCATACTTGCCAATAGGAATCAATTAGATAGGTTCCAGCCAGCTAAAATTTTGTGCATAAAGGATCAAACCTCTTTTAATAAATTTAAAGCAAAATTTACTGGAGAAAGTAAGTAGAACAAGAAAAATGTGAAATTTGTCACACAGCCTGAGAGTGGAAATGGATTGTTGAGAAATTAAAACACAGCAATCAAGAACATCTACGTGCGAAGAATAGCAGTAGATGAAAACGCAGTTGCACTTTCACTGCAGAGAAACATTGTTGACATATTACTTATTTGAAAATTTTGGCTGTTTTCCTTTTTCAGCATTTTCTAAAGCTGGCTTCTATTTTGTGATTTAAAACCATGGACAAGTGAATATTTGATCTTGGAATGGATGAATTGGAATATAAATACTTTTCACAGATAAATAACTTTATCATAGAGGAAAGTTTGTAATCAATCCTAAGTTTGATTATTTGTCACAAGTACGGCTTACATGAACACTGCAATGAAGTTACTGCGAAATTCCCCTCATTACCAGCTCAGGTACCTGTGTGTCCAGCATGTCTTCCGGATTGTGGGAGGAAGCCAGAGTACCTGGAGGAAACCCATGCAGACATGGGGAGAACGTGCAAACTTCACACAGGCAGTGACCCAAGCTGGAAATCGAACCCAGGTTCCTGGTGCTGAGAGGCAGCAGTGCTAACCACTGTGCCATCATGCCTCCTACCAGTTTCTAAATGGTGGGATTTTACTGTAGGTGGCAATTGTCCATGATTCTCAGTTGTATATTTTCATCTAATAACTGTGATATTTATCCCATATGTCTATATGGGAAAATAATGGCCCTATTTTAAAAGTTGCTTGAAAAAGAAAATATATGCCTAAAGCTGTATTCGGGAGAATTTCTTTTCATTTTTTAAGGGCGGTGCAAATGTGAAGTTGAGTTTCCAATCAGATCAGCCAAGTGGCATTCTACAGCTTCTCATTCGTATGTTTGTATGAACCCAATAACTTCAGTTGATGTCCCTGTTCTTGGCACTTATTTACTGAGCCACAGCGAAGTGCTGTGATTTTCTTTAGATAAAATGAGGAGGCAGACTGTGAGAGCAGGGATCAAACCCAAGGACCCGATCCATGTAGCCAACTGAGCTAATCAGCTCAACTGATACCAATATGTACGCTTTAATAATCTAAGAATCATTGAAATATTAGAAAAACATTTCCCTGTAATTTATAGCGCAGTAAATTTTTAAAAATTAGTGTGCAGTTTGAAAAGGGCAAATGAGTCGAGTTACGTATGTTTTGTGAAATTAATTTCTTGTCTTTACTCTTTTTTGACTTGGATTTAATGGAATAGTTATAAAAAAATTAATTGTCTAGACTGTAGTATGATCGTTCCCACATGTTGTTCACTGTTAAAAATAAGTCACGTTACCTTATTTATTTGATTGGAGAGAATAGCAACAATACCGAGGAAAGAAGTGATGGTTAGAATAGAATAGAATTATACAGTGCATCCACCCGTCGAGTCTATGCCGACCCCAATCCCATAATCCCATGTATTTATCCAAACTAGTCCCCCTAACATGAAGAGGCAATTAAGCACAGTGAATCCACCTAACTCCCCCACCTTTGGACTGTGGGAAGAAACTGGAACATCTGGACGAAACCCATGCAGACACGGGGAGAATGTCTGTCGGAGTTTGCACAGTGATCCAAGCCAGGAACTGAAACTGGGTTCCTGGTGCTGAGGAGGCAGTGCTTGCCACTGTGCTTCCCAGGAATTAGATTAACTCTAATTTTTAGAATGAGAGAATTATCCTATCAAATACCCTGAATCTGTATTCCTTGGAGCTTATTCAAGCATAAGAACAAAGAACAAAACAGCATGGGAAACAGGCCCTTTGGCCCAATGAGCCCACGCCGCCATCCTGATGTTCCCATCTCTACCCGCGATCCCTGTCCATGTTTATAGATCTATGGATTAAAAACCAAATTTGAGACAATTTAGGGAGAATTTGTTTTGCCAATTAGCCTAAGAGCACATCTTTGGGATGTGGGAGGAAACTGGAGCACCCTGAATGGGGTTTGACTGAAAGGATGACGACATGTTTTCACTAATGGGACAGTCGCGAGAAGGGCCATACCTACAAGATAAAGGACTGGTCATTTAAAATTGAAATGTGTGTGGAGAAATTTTGTCTCGCAGAGGCTGGTTAATCTCTGGAATTCTCTGCTCCAAAGGCTGATGGATGCAGGAGCATTAGAAGGTGGATAAATATTTGATAGATCAAGGAATACAGGGGGCTGTGGGAAAATGGCACAGAAAAATTAAAGCCAGCATAGATCGTCGTATTGAATGGCAGGACATGCTTGAAGGACCTAGTGTCTTACTCTACTTTTATTTGTGTTTTGGTGTGGGTGTACTTGGAGTACTGTGGCCTACTAGTACATTGCTAAAGAATGTTGTTCTCGAGGACAATTGGGGATGGGCAATAAATGCTGGCTAAGCCAGCGACGCCTACATCTCATGAGCAAATACTGAAATATTCTGAAACACAGTGGAAGATCATTTCAATCCCATGTGCTGCACAGTGATATTACAAGTAAGGATATTGGACTACAATATCCTCAAGGATGATAAAACACAACTTCAAATTCAATTTAGACTTTAATACAAATGTAAGAATTAAAATTTTGATTTTGGGTGGAATAATTTCTTTGAGAATTAACACCTGTAAATTTGTTTGGGGTATATTCAGTTGAGTTGATTATCAGACCTATTTGTACAAAAAAAATTGGCCAGTTTAGATGTTCTGCTTGATGGCACAATTACATTAATTGTCGTATATGTTTTATGTTAGTACAGATTTAATCAATTCTTTTCAGAGGTCCATTAATAATTAGTTCTTGTGAATTAAATAAAAAGCAAGGTATTTATTTGATGTGTATTGCTTACTTGAAGCCTTTTGAAATACTAATGGTAAATGTATTTGTGCGTAGCAATATTCCTTAAACAGGTGCTTATTCTTTTCCATATTCTCCATTTTAAAAGCATGTCCCACTTTTGTCTGGAATAGCTGTTAGTCTGTACGCTTTCCCATTGTCGACAGCTTATTCATCTTGTTATGGTGAAAGCTGTAATGTTGTCTGTAAGACGCTAGGCTATTGAATGCAGTCTCTTGAAAAACCCTTGGTGATTGGCTGTTGCGGAGGAATTCAGCTTGTAGAGAATGTGTGAACACCATCTGCTGTAGGGGGTTGCAGCCAGTGTGCAGCTGGCTCTGCAGGCTTTCAGCTGAAGAGACTGTAGCAACTCCCTGATTTAACTTGCAAGTTTCTAACTTTATCATTTTCTCTTGAGTTTGATGTGTTGAATATTGTTCTTGTTTGCGGTGATTAGTTTATGTGCTATTACTTGGAATTGAAGCAAAATTGAAAGAGGAAAATTACAAAAGGATGGCAACTTGTTGCTTTTGGCCTCTGATATGAAGAGGGAAATCCAACATTCTTTTCGGCATTGGTTCGTGCCTAGTTAATCAGCAATTAAAGGTAGGATCTTGTTCCAGATAAGTAGCTTTAAGCACAGTGTTCATGTTTTGAGAGAATGTAAGAGAGTGATTGCTGTTTGTCCAACAAGTCCTTGTTTGCTGATTTGTAAAACAGATGTACTCTTAGCACTAACTTGTCTACGTGAACTTCCTTAGGATTCCTTTTTATTTTGGTTTGTGATGTTTGGCATAATTTTGCAATTTTTATTAACAAAGTGGGATCATTTTTTAGTATGCTTAAGTCCCAAAGTGTAATTCTTCAGTAACTCTTTTCTAGTCTGACTGGGAAGTACTGGTGACTGTCTACAACTGCTATTTACCCTATGTAAATGTAATCAGGATTAAAGCATTTGTGATTAATATGTTTTTGCTGTATTGTAGCCTGCATGTTACTTGTTACTCTAAGAACTATAGTATGTTAATTACTTTTAATTTCTGACTGGAGATTGCATAATTTGTAAAGAGGTGAGCAGTCATGCTTATTTTTCTCAACCCACTCCCCCAACCCATTCTCCATTGCCTTTCCCACTTTTATTTTTCACAGCATACACAAATGCACTTTCAAGAGAAATTCTCCAATGGCAATTGGGTGTAAGAACCCTGCTACTTTTCCCCCTGCCAAACCTAGCTTGGGGTTGAAGAAGCTAATGATTACAAAGCCTGCTACCCTGGCTAATTCAGTACAGCTGGGATTGAACTGGAACCTTCCTGATTTGTATGATTTAACTGTCTGTTAGGTAAACTTGTTGAATTATCATACCATGGACAGTCAGAAGTTTGATGTTTCACAGTTGTGAATGTAAATGGTTTTGACATGATATATATACAAAATGAGCTTTTCTAGGGTGACATAGTTTTAACTATTTTGAAACAAGCATCTGAGGCAGGCTGGGATATTGACCCAGCTGCAAATGTAAAACTAATTTTTAAAATATTTCTAATTAGTTACAAAAATATTGCCGATACAAATTGGCAACTGTGATTGCAAATTCATGTTGCAATTTTATTTTCATCGTTCTCCATTCTAAAGGGTGGGAAGACATATTATGAGGCCCATACTTGTACCAGTCTCCTGGGAGTGGGAGGGTAAGTGCTAAAATCTAATCTCCAGATTTCCCCTACTTTAACTACCCAAGTGCAGTTGGAAGCTCAATGAGAATTGATTGCACAAACCTACAGCCTACCTCTATCATACTTTCCTGCTGGCCCCAAAAACTGACGTTTTAATTTATTGAGAAGCAAAGTACACGCCCAAGTTGAATACAGGGCATTTTCAACTTGTATACCTGGAATAATACAACTCAAATCAATTTCAAATTTGCTTTCTTATAGTGATTTTAATATCAAGAAATTGTATGATAGCCAATATAGTTTATTTGTTACTGTAACAAATAGCCTTACAATAACAATACAGTTAACCGTGCAAATTTCCTAGTTGTCACACTCCAGTGCCTGTTTGGATACGCTGAGGGAAAATTTAGCATGGTCAATGCATCTAACTAGCACATCTTTCTGACTGTGGGAGGAAACCAGAGCACCCAGAGGAAACCCACATGTAGGGCAAATCTGTGGAGTCCGCACAGCGACCCAAGCTGCGAATTGGTGCTATGAGACAGCAGTGTTAACTGCTGTGCCACCCCATGCCTTGTCTAACTGGTCTTTCTTGTTTATGTTTTTTGCAAAAGTACTGGAATACCTTTGTTTTTCTTTGAATAATCCTGAGGAAATTAATGAAATACATACAAATTAATATGCATATTTTTAATTGGTATTCTCTGAGCATCAAAAGCAGAAAGAGAATGCATACATTTTCATGTCTATGAAACGTAACCTGCTAAAATGCTATTGGAGGAAAATCCTATCACATTCCTGCCACGTAATCTAATGTTTAAGTTCAACATTACAATCAGTAATAATATCTTTTGTGATGGATTGTGTCAATCCTGTACCTTCAATTTGCTTGTCAGAAAAATTAAAAAATTAGTATGAAATTGTTTTCTTTGATTTCACATTCTCTTTCACTTTCTTCACTTCTCTAAATTCTTCTATGCATTCCCAAGAACATTGGACATGGGGTATGTTACTGCAACAAATACTGGGAGCTGCAGCAGTCAACGTCTCACACATTGTAATTGTGGTTTCAGTGTACATCATCAGGCATTTGACTTCAGAACCAAGCTCAATCTTGCCTCTCCAACGTGTGCGCGCACACGTGTACACACACTTATTTTTCTTTAAGCAGCCCATAACATGTCAAGTCATTAGAGTTTTATCTTGCAATTCCCTATGCGTTATTGTAATTACTGTCTAGCACTTCAAATTTCTTAATTACACATTATTATGTGATAACTAAAAGCAGATGTTTTTGGTCATAGTATGACTTCTGTTTATTTGTCCATTTTACTTCAGCTCTTTAGAAGTTTTGTGAATCCATCCTGTTGATAGAATGAAATACCGTAGGCCAGGAAGGCTCTTTGAATGCTGTAAATTTTTAAAAAATAAGTTCGTTCGTGGGAGGCGAGTATTATTGTCTACTTCTAATTGTCTTTGGGAAGCTGGTGGTGAAACATTCCCTGCTGCAATTCATCTGCAATAAGAGAGGATGTTCCAGGATTTTGACACAGCGACAGTAATATAATTCCAAGTCAGGATGCTGTTTGGGGTTCGGGGGGTACCTTGACAGTGCGGTGTTCCTTGCATCGGCTATCTTTGTTCTTGGTGGCCGAGGTTGAGGATTTGGAACATGCTGCTGTCAATTGGACAAGTGGTGGAGAGAATAAACATTTAGAGTGGATGATGGTTGCCGTAAGGCAGGTTGCTTTGTCCTGAATGGTATTGAGCTTTGTTATTGAAGCTGCGCTTATTGAGGCAAGTGGAGAATATTCCATCACATTCCTAATGTTCCTTGCAGGTCGTGGACAGACTTTGTGGAATAGAAAATGAGTTAGTTGCTGGAGAATTCCTTGCCTCTGACCTACTGTTCTGGCCATATTATTTACATAGCTAGTCCAGTTCAGCTCCTGATGAAAGGAAACTCCCCAGGATGTTGATGGTGGACGAATCAGTGTTGATAATGTCATTGAATGTTGAGGGGAGATGATTGGATTCTCTGCTGTTGGACTTGGTCATTGCTTGACCCTGTGTGACACAGATGCTGCTTATCAGCCTTAGCCTGAATGTTGTCCAGATCTTGCTGTGCAAGGACATGGACTGTTTCAGTACCTGAGCAATTATAGATAGATCTGAATACTGCAATATTTGCTTCTGACAATGTTGGAGCGAAGTAATTGAAGAGCAGCTGAAGGTGATTAAACCTAGGACAGAATCCTGAGGAACTATTGCAGCAAAGTTATGTGACTCAGACCATGTTGTAGAATCCTCACAGTGCAGAAGAGACCATTCGGTCCATTAAGTCTGCATTGACTCTCCAACAGAGCACTTTACTTGAGCAATCACTGTAACCTCTCATATTTATCCCACTAATTCCCCTAATCTATGCATTTTGGGACATAAGGGACAATTTAGCGCCAATCCATCATTGACTTATAATTTTAAAAAAAGCATCACCATTTACCTCCTTGTCAAATATGAAATCCAACTGGTGGGGAATATTACTCCTGATTACTATTGACTTCATCTTTGCTAGAGCTTCTTGATGCCATACTCAGCCAAATGCTGCGTTGATGCTGAGGACATGTCACTCGCCTCTGAACTGAGCTCTTTTGCTCATGTTTGGACCAAGGTTGTAATAGGATCTGGAACCAAGGAGCTCTGGTGGAACCCAAACTGAGCACTGATAAGCAGGTTGTTACTTAGTAAGTGCTGTTGTTGCATTCCATCATTTTTCTGATAATTGAGAGTTGGGACAATAATTGTCTGGATTGGATTTGTTGTCCTTTTAGTAGATAGGACATAACTGGGCATTTTTTTGCATTGATAGTCTTATAGCTGTACTGGAGCAGGTTGACTGGAGATCAGCTGGTTGTGGAACAGAAATCTCCATTAGTAAGCTGGGAAGTTATTAGGACCCATAGCTGTTGCTGTATCCAGTTCCTTCAGCTGTTCCATGGTATCACATGGAAAGAATTGAATTGGCTTAAGACAAGCCTCTTTGGTGCAGGGGACCTCAGTGGGAGGCTGAAATGGATCACTTGACACTTCTGACTGAATATGGTTGCAAGTGCATCAAAGCTTGTGTTTTGCACTTTGTCTGAGACCACCTATCATTGAGGATGGGAATGTTTTTATTGTTAATCATTTAATTGGATCTCCAGTTTAGAACTGCTAGGTTTGTTTTGAATCAATCTCTCTCAACACAGTGGTAGTACGAAACAGCACTGTGAAGGGGATCCCCTGTGTGAAGCTGGGGTTTCGTTTCCACAAGGACTATGCAATGGTCAATCCTACCAAAACCATCATGGGCAGATACATCTGTGATCGGTGGATGAGAATAAAATGTGAGTAGGAATAGACATCTAACCCCTCAAATCTACCACCATTCAATACGATCATTGCTGACTGTCTGTCTGCCCACCATACCCCTTTCTTCCCTGAGATTAATGAGGATGTGATCATGTGGGTTATTTCTTGTTGTTCTCTCTCTACTTGCTTCAGGCCCAGATATATCCCTCAGGACTCAGCCAATTGAATGTGCAGTAAGGTCCCTGAGCCACTCTTGGCATTGGACATTGAAGTCCCACACCAGGAATACATACATTATTTGCCCATTCTATCTGCACTGCTTCTTTCAAGTGCTGTTCAACATGGTGAAGCACTGATTCATTGGCTGAGAGTACATTGTAATCAGTAGTAAGTTTCCTTGACCATGTTTGTCCTGATTTCATTAAACATCCTGGAGTTCAGAGTCAGTGTTGAGGCCAGTGTCACTCTCTGTATACCACGTTTCTGTCACCATTACTGAATATATCCTCTTGCTGCAACAGAATATACCCAGGCAAGGTAATGGAGTCTACAATATTCACTGTAAGGTAAGATTTGATGACTATGACTATATCTGGCTGTTGCTTGATTGTCTGTGGGGCTTTCATAATTTTGGCAGAAGATGTTTGTGTGGAGGATCTTTGCAAGGTCAACTGGGTAAGGTCATTTCCATGCCTAGTTGCTGTTGAATAGACCCTCTGGTTTTATTCTTTAACCTTCCTTGATACAGATGAGTGGCTTGCTAGGGTGAAGCATATTACTGTGAACTTGGAGTCACATATAGGCCTGACTGATAAAATGTCACATTTTCTTTCCTTGAGGGGCATTAATGATCAAAATAAAACCTGGTAGTTTCCAGTGGCCTATCATTGAGAGGTTCAGTTGATATTACAGACAAAGAGACAAAGCAAGATGAGACGTTTCCTGGAGAATGATGGCGATCAGCTTCCTTGAAAGGAGGCGTTAATTCTGTTGGTGCAGGAGTTTGAAGAGATTACTGGATTATTCAGGCAAGAGCAACATGCACACCTAGCATCTTTAACACGTGAAATGTCCAAAATGTGTTGAAGCAGTGAGCTGAAGTTTGGGGGTGATTAAGAGAGATCAAAACCTTGCATGATGTATCTTGAAAAGGCTTTTGAAAGTGGAGACAATATGACGATCATGAATGTATTGGTTGGACTGCTGTTGTTGGAATAGGGCAAGGATTGGAATAGATGCACAGAAAACAAAAGTCAGAAGGGTTGCTCATCTGGGCTTGAACATTCTGAGGAGGTTGAGGTGGTAGTGCATCAAGGAGGAATTTGGAAGCAAGGATGAGGATTTTGAAATGAATACACTGGAAATTGGAACTGGTGGAGCAAAAAAGATGATAGGTTTTGCATATGGAGATGGATGTCATTGCTGAGCTCTGAATGTTTTTTAGTTTATATGGGATAATCATTGAGAGTGGTGGGAGGATTGTTGAAGTCAAACCTGGAGGTGACAACTGTGGATGGAAGTTTGTGATGGTGAAGGTGAGTTAGCAGAAGACAGTTATGTTCTGGAGTTTGATGCAGAGAATGTGGAGTTTGTAGCTGCTCAGGATCTTGCAAGTCGTCAAAGTTATGCAAGTGCTTGAGGAGGCGATTGGATTATTCAGACAAGAGTAAGTATCCAATGGACGAAGGGGTTGACAATATAATTCCAATGTAGTGTTGGTGAGTTGGCTGCTTTGTGAGCATTGTATTCTTCTGCAGTACAATCAGCTGACCTTGCACTGTAACTCACGGTCAGCTCTCAATCATATTTTATCTGCAATCCTGAAACATACAGGTCAAATGGTGAAGGTAGCATGGAATGATGAGCCAGAAAAAAAAATCTCTAGCGGACTCAAAACAAAGAACGGCTTCAGACTTGTCAATGTGGATGATGGGCAAATATTAAGAGATTGCAACTTTGGTGAATGGCTGGGCATTTGGCATATTTTGGAAAATGAATTCACAACTGCAGATGAGCTCAATCTTAGCAGCCAGATTTCTTAACCAGCTGCTATTTGCCATTAAGATTTGTCAACTTACTGAAGAGGGGTTGAAATTGTTAGGTTGTAAGTCAGAGTGCTTCATTCTGTGAAACAGTTTTGGAGGTCTTGCTGGATGAAGTCCTGCAAGGAGAGTGAATTTTTGTGGAGTTGTAGACTATTCCCCAGTTAATAGAAATGGCAGACCTCTTGGTTGGGAGGAGCAATAAGAGTGATTGCTATTTTACTTCTGAACCAAACCTCAAGTACAGCTCAGTTGACTGTTTTGATCCGTGGGTTCAAATACTAGACTGGAAACTTGTGTATAATTTCGGCTGATGCTTAATTGTCGTTATTTGGGTTTGAATGAAACATTAAAGTGAAATCTTGTGATCCCTCCTGGGTAGATGTAAAAGAACCCATGGCACAATTTGAAGATAGGGGAATTTGCTCCACTGACCTGACTGGCCAATATGCATCCCTCAGCTTGCACTGAAATGGCTTATCTGCTTGTGCATTTCTTTGTTGTACGTGGAATTCTACTGTATGCGTGCCGGCTGCTGTTTTTTCTTACTGTGATAACCCCCGAGACTTGCATGGGGAATTCTTAATTGATCTCTCTGTGGAGCTTATAGAATACAAGTTCCCATAGTAATAAGTGATCATCCACCCAGGAGGAACTCATCTCTCAAGCCTTGGATAAGACAGACCCTTGAGTGGATCCAGTGTTCTCTTGTCCTGGAAGGGACTTATGTATATGCATGACAGGGTTGTGATTTAACTTTCGATTTAAGAATAAAACATTGTTCCTTTCTAGTCAGTTTCCTGAGTTATTACACTGACGACGAGTTACAAGAAATGTTTTGGGTAATTTTCCTATTTTACAGACTTGGTAGAACAGTAATGGGAAGATTTAAAAATTCCGTTGTTTGGGAAGTTGGAACCATATGATGTGGGTTTTGAGGACTGGCCATAGTATGCTGAGGGAATGAAGTACTATTTCCATTGATAAGTGATAATTGGCAGAAGGTCATCCTTTGTGGAGCTTCAACTCCCAGCATTATGAAGAGTTTGATATATCCAGCAGTATCAGATTCAAAACCCTTTGATGAATTGATATCATTGGTAGTAAACCATTAAACCATTGGAAACCACCAAACTATCTGTTATACTACAACAGTATAGGTTCAGTATAATAAACAGACTTAAGCGGGAACTGGTGATGCAAGTATTGAGACCAATTTGTGTAAATTGATGGAATGCTGAGAGATGGTTTAGTACGTGGCTTAAATAATTTAGCGATCCAAAAGAAGCTGTCAACAGAACTGAATCTGGACCTAAAAAAAAGCCATAGAACTGGCCTTGTCTAATGAAAACATGGAGAAAGGGGCCCAGGAGTTTTAAGAAACATAGATGCACGAAGCTCAACTTGGATGACCCCCATACCACAAACCAGGTTCCCAGCAGAATGTACTCGAAACAACAAACTAAGGGCTCTGTCAAAGTTGGCACAGCTTCTTTTTAACAACAGGGCAATACCACACATGACAATGTGTTTAGCCTCAGTGGAACTTTAGACCAGGCTTAGCCTTACATTCCTGAACCTGATTGGAAAAAACAAGAAGCCCAAAAAAAGGGAGCTGTGATGACTTTAAGCTTTTAATTCGGTACAAATTTTCCACATGCAAATTTTCAGTGATGGCACCTCATGGATGCCAGGAGTTGTCCTTTTACGAACTGGACCAGTGTCATATACTAAGAACTGGAGAGAAATATTGAAGAAACATTGACCATCTCTGCCATCAAGTGCTTTTGACAGAAGTAGCTACTGCAGCAGAAATGCCATCAGTGGCACCATGCACACTAATAGGTAGATAGGAAACTTAACAGAAGCCTATGAAGATGAAAGCTTTGGAATCACAGCCGGAGGTCATTGCTGAGGGTGAGCCACCTACAGTGGCACTTTAATATTCATTGAAGAAGAGATGAATTGGGGATTGAATTTAGGAGCCGCAGCATCATGTTGCAGCTGTACAAAACTCTAGTGCGGCCGCACTTGGAGTATTGTGTGCAGTTCTGGTCGCCACATTATAAGAAAGATGTGGAGGCATTGGAGAGGGTACAGAGGAGGTTTACCAGGATGTTGCCTGGTATGGAGGGCAGGTCCTATGAAGAGAGGTTGAAGGATTTGAGGTTGTTTTCGTTAGAAAGGAGGCGGCTAAGAGGGGATCTTATTGAAGCATATAAGATGATTAGAGGTTTAGATAGGGTGGACAGTGATAGCCTTTTTCCTAGGATGGAGAAAGCTAGCACGAGGGGACACAGCTTTAAATTAAGGGGTATGAGTTATAGGACGGATATCAGAGGTAGGTTCTTTACTCAAAGAGTGATTAGGGAGTGGAATGCCCTGCCTGCAGCTGTTGTAGATGCGCCAAGTTTGGTGGCGTTTAAGAGGTTAGTTGATAAGTATATGGATGAGAAGGGAATGGTTTAGTTAGGAGGGGCATTGCTTTTTATTTTGGTCGGCACAACATCGAAGGCCGAAGGGCCTGTTCTGTGCTGTATTGTTCTATGTTCTATGATTGCCTACTCTGTATCCCCCCTGATCAAACTTACATATGCAAAGGGAAAAAGACCATGGAACAAAAGACAAAGACAGTCCCGATGACTTAGGAATGAGGGGAAACCCTCGGACTCGGAGGCTTTTTTTTAAGTCCAGATTCAGTTCTGTTGATAGCTTCTTTTGGATCGCTAAATTATTTAAGTCACATACTAAACCATCTCTCAGCATTCCATCAATTTACACAAATTGGTCTCAATACTTCCATCACCAGTTCCCGCTTAAGTCTGTTTATTATACTGATGTGTGATAATTCGTAGGACTTACATGGGCAATCCTTAACTGATTTCACTGTGGGACTTGTGGAATACAGGTTCCCTTGGTAATAGGTGATTGCCTATCCAGGTGGAACTCATCTTCTAAGCCCCTGATAAGGTGCATCCCTGAGCAGGTCAGTGACCTGTTGTCCCAGATGGGACTCGTATATGCACCACAGGGTTGTGATTTAACTTTTGATTTTAAAAATAGAGCATTGTTCCTTTCCTGTCAGCTTCCTGAGTTATTATACTTGCAATGCAGCCTTGACTACTCTTCAGAAGTGCTTGATCATCTGTAAAGTGCATTGGCTTTAGCCTATTGTCATGAAAGACACAATATCTATTTATTCTAAATTTTGATTCTGGAATTAATAATCCTGTAGCCACTTTGATGAAAAAAGCAACTTGTATTTATTGCATCTTTTGGTATCCTGAAGACATTTCGAAGAGCTTTACAGCCAGAGTTATGGTGCCTAATTCAACTTGTGTGCAAAATTCCACAATGGCAAACAAATAATCCATAAATAAACCAATAACGAAATAAACCAGATAATCTGTTAAATCTGCCAGAATCTGAGGATAATTTTTTGCTTTTTGAACAGTACCATGGAACAAATTTAGGCAGGTTGGGACTTCAGTTTTGCAACTCACTATCTGAAAGACTAGATTGTATTTGCAACTTGTCGGCCATTCATTGAAGGAAATTAAAATTGGTTTCTGAACGGGCTGCAGATCTTCAGTGCCAATTTTTGCCTGGACAACAAGTTAAAAATTCTGTCCCTTGGCGTGATCTCTGATCTTGTCCATTTCTGTCCTGCTACCTGCGAGAATTTGGTGCTTAGCCAAAACTCCATTCATTGCAATGGTACTGGAGAATCACAACAGCTGACGAGGTTGGAGATCGTTGATGTATATTTTTACAATACTGCATTATTTCAAAAATGTGTCAGTTTGAAAAATGTGAAGTTTATGATGAGACTATCACTCTCAAACCTTTCCTTCACGAGAAAGCTGACAACTAAATGAAATTCTAGGTAACTTTCAAGATCTGCTATAGCTTTCTGTCTCAATGCCTATGCTGTTCCAAAGTTCTACACCCTGGTATTAAAACTGTTGACCTAAATTTCCTTTTTTTAACACAACTTTAAATGTTGTGTTCAGTCCTTGAATCCTTTGCCTGATGGAGCTTCCTGGGTCCAAATCATCAACATTTTAGACTTCAATCATCCTGTCTCTCAGCCAAAAGTTGAAGGGCATATCTGGCCTCATAATTCATCCCTCTAATTACAGGAATAAGTCTCTCAACTATCCTGTACACTATGCAATATTTTATATCCTTCACGTAATTTAAAGCCAAAACTGAATTCAGAACTACAGATGTGATCTTGATAAACATCAACATCTTTGTAAGCCAAGAAGTCTCACATCCTCACACCTTGATGTTTTATTTGTTTTCTTGAATATTCATTAACATTGGCTATTAACACACTAATTTAATCTGAATCAGATTCTGATGAAAAGAAATTGATCTGAAATGTTAACTGTTTCTGCTGCCACAGCCCTGCTAAGTATTTTTACCATTTTCTGCTTTTATTCCCAAATCTTTCTTACTCAGTTACCTTAAGCACACTGCCATACAGTTTATAATGTGTATTCTTTTACCTAATTTTCTGACTTTACAGTTATGTGAAAAGTTTTATTTCCTATCACTCAGCTCATCTACCCTTTCAGTTCCCTGTGGATTACAGCATATTATTTAGCATTATTGACCAATTTTGTGCAATTTGTAAACTTAGATACTGTAGATGTCACCCTGTTTTCAAAATCAATGTTATTTTTAAAAAGGCCAGTGCAGATTCCTATGAGATTCCACTGTCAAACAGTTGCTACTCTGACACTTCCCATGCACCATTATTCAGTGATGCATCAATTCAACCTTTTACAATGTCAGCTATCCCAGGGCACATCTCTTTTGAATTGGTCTATCATTGAGGATAGTGTCAGATATTTTCCTAAAGTTAAGGCTAATGACACCCCATTTACTTACTCCACAATTGATGTAAGACTCTCAGACTTGTAATTGGAAAATTCAACTCCTGTCCTTTCTTTGAAAGATGGATCTACTTGTATTTTGACACATATCCCAGAAAAAGTGTTATGATTACACATGAAAAGAGTATTCAGATCGTTGCTGTTTAGTTTCCACTGTAATAGAAAGTTTATTTAAACAATTACTATATATTTTTACTTCTGGTTGAAGGTTTATCTTGGACAGCAAAAAGACTTACAGATCTTTATGACTTTGCTTGCAAATATCTTTCAATCTCCCTTTGATTATATTCTCAACAATGTTGTCTACGGTTGCAGATGTTAACGGTGTCCCTCATTTAAAACTGGCAGTTTAAATAAGCAGTTCAGTCTCTCCTTTATTTAGAATGAGAAACATCCCTTTGAAGTACTCGAAGGCTTTAGATAAAATGTATTCAAGTTATCAAACAGTTTACAGTTTTGAACAACATAAATGTTCCAATGCATTCACGTGGTTTTCAATTTGTTTCTTATTGCTTACATCAAAATTTTGCAAAGCTTACTGGGTCTTTAGAACTTAATTCTGCAATATAACAATTATTAGATATGTGAGTTTTTGAAGTTTCTGTTAATTGGACTGCACAGGCTGCCTATACTGAATGTGTGTTTGACACTAGTTCACTCTTTCACTTTTATATTTTGAACTGGGAAGTCTGTAACAAATTAAAACACCTCATTGGTGTTCCAATTAAGAGTAACAAATTTAGCTGAGATGAAGTTTTAATTCCATTTGCATGGCTATAATGTGAAGCGAGGAAAAGAAATCACAGTTTTAGGTTTAATAATGTGTTCAAATCTGCATTCTATAATGTCATGATAACTCCAAATTCATTTTTAGTTGCTGTAGGTGGGATTGCTTTTAAGTTGGTAATCAAAAGCAGCATTTAAAATTTCATGTAAGCATATAATTCATTGGTATCTCCTTATTATAGCATTATTTGGATTTCCACAAAATGCTTGTTCTCTTTTTCAAGAATCAAAGGAGCCGAACTAGATGGGTTTTAAAGAACGAAGAAGAGCAGCAGCGGACTGTACAGACATGATGAGCAACAATTCCTTATCATTGGGGAAAATATTTGTCTGTTTGAGATACGGAATGGATCTGTTTCCACGTTGAATCTGCTTGATTATAGTTTTCCCTGTTCACTTATTCTTCCTTTGTTCCTTTATAAGAAGAGCCCTAATACTGTAGGGGTAGAAAGGATGCCAATAATTGACGAGCTACAAAAACTAAAAGAGGATAGAATACCTACGTATATTGAAGGAAACTATAGAGGAGAAAGCAAAAGTACTAGTTGCTAGTCATATCTCATATTTTGCTTAAATAAAGACATGACAACTAAGCTTTTTGTCTTGTACCCATCAAGATAGACAAGAATACCAACAGCAAAGGGAATAATCATTTATGCTGCATGAGATGAGAGTGCTGATTGGTTGGCAGGTGGACTGTGGTTGCCATGGAGATTGCAATCAGAGTCCATTGCCAACCAATCAGCATTCTTGCTTCATGCAGAATAAACTGTTGTTCTATTTGTCATTGTTAATCCTGTGATCAACTTGAGTACAGGAAGAAATGTGGAGACAGTATGTCTCCTTTTTCTCCCCCCAGCAATACCCAAGTTTCATACTATTGCACAACTGCCTTTATATTTTATTTAGTTTTAAAGTTGGATGATATTTCCATAGAGGGGATAGCGACAGGGGGTTGGCAGACAGTAATATTCTGAGATACAAAAAGGGAGATAACAATGCTTGGAACTGTAGACTAGTCATCTTAGTGTCCATAATAAGAAATATTCCGAAGCTATACAAAGTGATGGAAAAGCATTTAGTGACAAAGTGTAACAAATATTCAGCTTGGATTCTGAATGGTTTGAGTTGTGCTTAAATAAGCTGATACAATTCCTTGAATAGGCAATGATAAAAATTACTATCTCCTGTCTTTAACAATCTAAATTCTCTATCAGTGTTTAACAAAACAGCATTCTGAGTGTCTTTAAAGATCTCATTTGGATCTCCCACTAGTCAGGTTTTAACTACTGAAATTTGTGAAATGTTTGAACAGAAAAATATGAAACTCTAGCAAAAGCTTGCTATGATCAAAAGTTATAGATACATTGTTTTACCAGGCACATCATCATGTGTCATTGCATTAATGGTTTATAATTGTCCACAAGCTAATCATTAAGTCCCAAAAGGTGACTAGAACAAAACTTTTGGATTTGGCAAAAACATTGCACTTGACATTGCCTGTCACTGTAAGGAAAGGGGAGATAATTATGGTGATAGCTCAGCATTTAAAACTGCTAGAAACACAACTTGAACATTGAAAAAGAATAAAAGCAGTTTGAATTTGAAATAAAAACAAAAGAGAGGGAAGTGAAAGAAAAATAAAGCATAGCCTAAGCAGAACAAAAAGCAAAAGATGGGGAGGCTATAGCAGTAGAGAGTGCCAGAGAAAGCAAGGAACAAAAAGCAAAGGAAATTAAACTGTATTACAGACCAGGGAAAAAGATAGTCCTAGCAAAAGAAAAACAGAGAGAATTTGAACTTTGGAAACTGACAATTGAAAGTGAACATCAGTTAAAATGGATGGAGATAAAGAGAAAAGTACGGATTGAGTATAATTATGAGAACTGAGAAGGAGCAAGAACTTACTAGCCAAAGGCTTGAAAGTGATGTATTTAAATATGTCCAAGCATACCAAACTTGGTATGAAGGATGTAGAAGCCGTTTTCATTTCATTTGAAAAAATGGCTAAACAGTTGAAATGTGGGGTATTACTGATCCAAACAAAGTTGGGAGATAGAGCTAGTGAAGTTTTGCATCACTATCAGAAGAGAGATTTGGGAAGTATGACGGGGTGAAGAAATAGATCTTGGGTGCATGTGAACCAGTGCCAGGAGCTTCTGAACAATGGTTTAGAAATCTAAGGAAAGAACCTAGTCAAATGTATATAGAATTTGAAAGGATCAAACACAGTAATTTTGATAGATGGATAAGGGCTTTGAAAATAGGCAAGACATATGAAGCTCTTAGGGAAATGATTATTTTGGAGGAATTAAAAATTATTTTCCTGATGTAATGAGAACTTGTGGAAGAGCAGAGGATTAAAACTGCGTGGTTAGCAGCAGAAATGGCAGATGATTATGAATTAATTCATAAATTAAAAGTTGGTTTCTGATATCAGTTTCAACCTGTGCAGCATAAAAACTGGAGAAAAGAGAAATCCTCAATTGTAAAGATAAAAGAGATCTTGTGGGAGAAAATAAAAGAGTGTACTTCAAGTTGAAAAGAAAATCCAGGAGGGTGGAAGAAAAATGAAAAGCCTCAGATATTTTCACAGTAATTAATTAGGCCATGCAAAATTGCAGTGTGGTGGCTTAAGAAAACATTGGGAAGACTGATGTGGTAAAATAGGATAAACCAGTAGGGTTTGTTAAAATAGTTAAGGAAAGCCCAGATGAAGCAAAAATAATGGACAGCTGGTCAGGAGTTGATTGATAAGAAGTTGATTGATAAGAAGTTGATTGATAAGAAGTTGATTGATAAGAAGTTGATTGATAAGAAGTTGATTGATAAGAAGTTGATTGATAAGAAGTTGATTGATAAGAAGGTGTCCGATCTCTTTAAAGAATTTCCCTGTGTGGGTAAAGTTTACTCTTGTACCAAGAGGAGTAGGAAAGAAGTTAAAATTTTAAGAAATATGGGAACATGGTAAGAGATGAGGAGTTATGTAGTCTGGAAGGAGTATTGGCAGAAAACGTGGTAGTATGTGATATTCAGGATGAGAAGAGTAGTGTTCCATTATATAAGATGAGGTTGGAGAATCTGATGGAATGATGAAGTCATACTAGCAGTAATACAGAAATTACCTTGTCCAGGAATACAGTTTATCTTGGATAATAATATAGTTGGATCACATGTATTGAGTGATGCTTACTGTGGTTGAAAAGCCAGTGAAGAATCAAACAACTGAGTTGTCGAAGGATGCAATTCCTAGGATTTTTTTCTGATTTTTGTAGTAACAAAATCTTAGTCACATGTTAGTACAAGAGGAAAAATTAGAGTGAAGGTCAAAGGTTGAAATTTAATTATCAGAAACAATTTTTGATCAGATGTTTGGACAAGAAAGTTGGTAGAATTACAACTAAAAGAGAAAATCAGCATGCTTAAAACCCATTCCAGCATTTGAAGAACTGTATTTATTAAGGTCTTAGTTGATTGCATAGGACCCTTAAAATGTGGGAATCAGTATCTTTTGACCATAATAGTTGTGTCTGGTTGGTTTCCAGAAGCCATTCTATTATGCAGTGTTGCAGCTAAAAAGCAGCTAGAGGAGTGATTTCAATCTTTTTACTAGATATCGACTACCCGCAAAAATACAATCAAATCAAGGATCAAATTTTATGTCAAAGTTAGTCAGGAGGGCTATGGATAACTTAGGAATAAAACAATTTAAATCAGCTGCACACCATTCAGAATTGCAGGAAGCATTAGAACAGTGGCATAAAACTTTAAAGGCAATGTTGAAGGCTTGTTGTCAATATTATTCAGAGGATTGGGATAAAGGAATTCCATTTGTAATTAGGGTTGCACCTAATGAGTCAACCAAATTCAGTCCGGTTGAATTGATTTTGGTCATGAGGTAAGGAAAACATTTAAATTGATTAAGTAAATTGGTGATTGAGCATTCTGAGACTACATTGGACTGTGTGTCAAATTTTAGGGAAAGATTGAATGAAGCAGGTGAATTGGCTGGACATTGTTTAAAAGTAGCACAACATGTGATGAAACAGAAAGCAGATAAGAAATCAAAATTTTGTAGCTTTGCTAGTGGGGATAAAGTCTTAGTACTGCTACCTGTGGTAGGCGAACTTCAAAAGCAAAATTTACCATTGAAAGGAAATTGAGATGAATTACTTGATAAGTACATCAGACAGAAGGAAAATTGTGTATCATGTGAATATGCTTAAAAGGGAAGGAGAGCAAAAGGAGGAGGTTTTAGTGTTCATAATTCAGAGTGAAAAGCCAATGCAGATGTCTCTGGATTTAGTATTCCTCCAATTAAAGTGGATAATGAGGATGTTATTGAAAATTGGAATAAATTGTTGAGTTACCTCCCAGAGGAAAATCGAACTGATCCGAAAAACTTAACTTTCTAAAGATTGGCACAGGATTGGATGGAAAAGCTGACGCTTACTCAGTCCGAGATGCAACAGCCAAAAGTCTCAATCTTTGGTGGGGAAGGAGAACCAGTTAATGGCCAGTAATGTGAACAAAGAAAGTAAGCTAGTGTGGAGACAGTTAGAAGTCAAGTTGACTGTTTTGGAACATGTTCCTGAATTGTTCAAATTGGCTGAACACAAACCGCAGAACTGTCAAAAACAGCTCTTCTTCAATGCAAAGGAGATTGTGGATAAATCAACAGTCATGTGTAATTTCAAAAAAGAATTTAAGTGGAAGCATCATACTAAGGTGAATCAAAGGAAAGAACAACACCATGGAATTAGACTGTTTGCCAAAACTGTACTATCTTCTAAAACAAACTGATTCTGTACAGTGTTCAGAGATGTGGATGCCTAGTGAAATCATAGTGTACACAACTAGTGTTTGAATAAATTATAGTGATCTTTGCAGCAATAACTACCACAGTATGGAATCATGATTGAAATGGGTTTTGATACCAAGGGAGACTGTCTGCTTTGTGCCTTTACCAAAGAATGTGTAGAAATTGATGGTGTAGTTCTAGAGCACACAAAGGAGGAGGAGCTAAGGCCAATGAGCAAGAAAGGAGGCAGAGATGAAATGACCTCTCTAAATGTCCCTGATTACACACATGTAATGTGTTATCCTGCTGATCCTGCTTAATTCTCTGAGGACATTACCTGAGCTAGTTTATTATCATAATGACAAACAAGTTCAGAGTTGGAATCATTGTGGGATTAAAGACAGACAGAGAATTTTGGAGATGAAGTGGTTTGTCATAAATGTGATAAAAAGTGTGTTCAGTTATAAAAGACAAGGACTTCCTCATTGGAGATTGTTAAATGCCTACAGTGTTAGGGGTAAGATCCTTAGACAGGGGATTGGCTGACTGGCAGAAGACAGAGTGGAGATAAAGGGGTCTTTCTCAAGATGGCAGTTGGTAACTAGTGGTGTGCCTCAGATCAGTGCTGTGACCACAACATTTCCCAATTTATGTTGACAATTTGGAGGAAGGAACTGAAGGCACTGTTACTAAGTTTGCAAATGATACAAAGATATGTTGAGGGGCAGGTAGAATTGAGGAAGGGGGGTGCAGACGGCTTGGACAGGATAGAAAAGTGGGCAAAGAAGTGCAGATGGAATACAGTGTGGAAAAGTGTGAGGTTATGTACCTTGCAAGGAGGAATTGAGGCATAGACTTTTCTAAATGGAAAAATGCTTAGGAAATCAGACACAAAGTGACTTGGGAGTAGTTGTTTAAGATTCTTTTAAGGTTAACGTGCAGGTTCAGTTGGCAGTTAGGAAGGCAAATGCAATGTTGGCATTTATATTGAGAGGGCTAGAATACAAGAGTAGGGATGTATGTCTGAGACTGTATACGGTCTGGACGGACCCCATTTGGAATGAGCAGTTTTGGCCTCATATCCAAGGAAGGATGCACTGGCCTTGGAAAGAGTCCAGAGGAGGTTTACAAGAACGATCTCTGTAATGAAGAGCTTGTCTATGAGGAATAATTGAAGATTCTGGGTCTGTACTTGTTGGAGTTTAGAAGGATGAGAGGGGATCTTATTGAAACTTACAGGATACTGAGAGGCCTGGATAGAGTGGACACGGAGAGGATATTTCCACTAGTAGGAAGAACTAGAACCAGAGGGCACAACCTCAGGCTAAAGGGATAATCCTTTAAAACAAATGAGGAGGAATTTCTTCATTCAGACGGTGGTGAATCTGTGGAACTCTTTGCTGCAGAAGGCTGTGGAGGTCAGGTAATTGAGTGTTTTTAAGACAGAGATAATAGATTTTTGATTAATAAGGGGATCAGAGGTTATGGGGATGAAAAAGAATCAGCCATGATTGAATGGCAGAGCAGACTCGATTGGCCTAATTCTGCTCCAATGTATTATGGTATTATGGACTGAAATGGACTATATGACTATTAGGTCTGCATGTTTTTATTTTTGTAAAATGTATGTATATTTATAGTAGAGTAGAGTGATGTGAAACTGGAAGGATTTGAAAAATGAAACCATTTTTGAATGTTGATGGTTCATTTTTTCTTAAGGCGGAGGTGTAATGTTAGTGTACCTTTTAAGGAAGGTTTTTTTAAATCATGATCTTTGGAGCTCTCACAGCCTCCATGTTTCTCATTGCTGCCAAACTGTCCACCAGCACTCCTTTTATTGCTCCCTAAGTGGTTTAAATGGAGGTTTCAGGTACTTTGAGATTAGTTAGAAGGAAAGCTGGTTGACAGTTCAAGTGACAGGAGCTTTGTCATTTTCTGTTCTGAGCTGTAGGTTAGTTGGGCAGCAAGTTGAACAGAAGTGTTTCTCTCCCTGTTTTGTTTTCAAATTCTGCTGGTTATTTGTAAACAGCCTTTATCTGAAGGGGAGAGTCTGCTGTTGGTGGCTTGACCAGAGTCTACCTGGTGTACTGGAAAGCTGTTCTGACTTCAGACCATTTTGGGTGTGTAAGGAGGACTACTAGAACTTACAGAACTTAATTCCATTATCACATGAGCTTTAGACTTTGCTGTGTTGAACTTGTTTAAAGGTTTTGTTTACGGGCTTGGTTTGATTGGAATATCTTAGATATATTTGTTAACAGTTAAACATTATTGTGGTCGTTTTGTTTTTTTTCTGTTTGTAATTGATATGTCATCGCTAATTTTCTTCCCATACATGTTAACTATATTCCTAAATAAATGTTTTGATAAAAGTCCTTAGTGGGTCTTTTAATCATACCTGAAATGAAACATATGCTTACTTAGCCAAATTCAAGATGCAAAACTTGTGATGCAGGCAGGCTCCATAAAACATTTTTGAGTTTCTGACCTGAACCGTAACAGAAATAAAGCCTGTCATTGCAGTATTCAAGCATGCAGCATATGACACAATAGAACTGTACGAACCCCAAGGTACATATTGATTTACTTTGAATTATTAGAGTTTGATGTGCTTTTTAAATGGAATTATGTTTAAGCAGATTTTAGATACAGTAATAATAAATGGCCAAATTTTTTGTTGCAAAACAAACCTGATTATTTTGAGACCAAAATCAAATTGGATGCAAATGATACTGATAACTGGCCAAGTTAATTACATCTTGAATTAAAAATCTTAATTATCATTAAGATGTTAATTACATCTTAATTACTTTGTAGTATAGGTAAATATAAATGGTTTTCTTAAAATTGCTCAAAGTATATCAGGCTGTTATGATATAGGAATATCATAGGAATATCAATTAAAGCTGCTTGAATAATGTATGCTTTATTTTAATACATGTTTTGAACTGGTGAAACTTTTTTTGTGAAATACCACTCTGACTGAAGTAGAGTTAAATATAGACTAATGGATAGTTGCAATACCTACAAGGTAGTAATCTACTTAACAGATTCAGATGACATCATTCACAGAGTAAAAACTCAAATTGTTTACAACCCTTGACTAGGGTGCAGATTTATGATTACTTCTGGTTTATTATTTTAGTTCGTACTGGATCTTTATTCATGGATTCAAAATGAACTTGATGAAAAAGTGACAACTTTTATACTAAAGCATTGAGTGCTTAATTAGTTTAAGTTGATTGAGAATGAAATTTGCATTTAGATGCTGGAAAACAATCTGTATACATTGTATTAAGCAATACTGTACTTGCACTAAATATTGCAGTGCATGGTATCATTGAAAAGTGTCATGTGTTCAAAAGGATACTGATGTCCTTAAAGCTATGATGGGACACCCTGGAGGATGTAATAAAATGCTATATTTAAATATAGTGCAAATTCTTTTTAAATTTGATCTCATTCCTTAAAATGGCAACTATTTTTTTATGTTTATAACAAGAAAGCAACATAGAATTCTGATTGTTGTCCGCAGTGAGATTTTATACATAGTTTAAACTTATTGTTACATTGCTGTTTTTGTTTCCTACCCTGTGCTTACCTTCTAAACCATTAATCTGAACCTGTAGATAAAAGGTTTAAAAAAAACCTGGATCTGAGTTAATAACAGAAAACGTTGGAAGAACCCAGCAGGTCTGACAGCATCTGTGAAGCGAGGACATAGAGTTAATATTTGAAATTCCTATGACTTCTTCAGAGCTAAAGAGAAATGTGATGAATTGCATACTGTATGAGGGGGTGGACCAGCTGAAACACAGTGAATAATGGGAACTACGAGAGATGCTGGGTTTATTCAAGACTTTGTTTTTATTTCTTTTATTTCAGATTTGCTGCATCCACAATATTTTGCTTTCGTTATAGCCTGGTTTGGAGTGCTGCGTATCACCCAAATGAGTAATCTGCATATTTTAATTCCCATTTATAAACAGTAAATAGTTCAGTTTGTATTGCAGTATATTTAAAAAGAAAAATACAGTTTGCTTTTAATTCTAACATAATCAATGATGTAGCTAGAGGGAGAGCAGGAATAGGGACTGCTCCCCCAAGCACATTCTTCAAAAGTGGCACCTTTTCAACGGGATGTTCCTCACAGGCCTCTCGGATCTCTTCCCGAGATCTGAAGTCCTCGGTCCATGTACTGCAATCGTGGGATGCGGGAACTTTATTGAAAGACAGTTGGCTACTGAGGTGGATTATAATAAAGTTATAAATAACTTTGCTAGATTGAAGCCTAGAGGAAAGAGGCTGTTATAGTTGCTTCACGCCTTTTTCATGTTGCTTCATTTTATATTCCTTTTATGTTTAACGTGGAAAATAAATAACATGTTTTTATTATGTTTTGATTTTAAATATATAATAAAAATATATAATGAATTTAAAATAATTTGGTATGCGTCGTGACGCCTTTTTTATGTGCTCACTCCCCCTAAGTTTGGAATCTGGCTGTGCCCCTCAACATAATCTGTAGGGTCTTTATCCTCAAATCATATTAGTCTGCTAAGTCAACAAAGCCTTTCGGTATATTTTGTTCATGCCCTGTTAATGAATATAGAATTTAGTCATACCTAAGAATTTCTAGGTAAATAACAGTTAAAAGTCTGCTGAACAGCTTTCCAAATGAAGGTTGCATACCCAAATCCGAACTTCCTTTTTCACGTCTGTCAAATATTTTGTGACCCTTATCAGAACCTTACTAATTGACTACATCGTCATAGCTCCTACTAATGAGAGAGCCCAGAAGAAAGGGGCATAAAATTAATATTAAAGCTAGGCTGTTCAGAAGTGATGAGGAAGCACTTCTTTATACAAAGGGTAATGGAAATATTTTTGAAGAAAGTGATGTGCTGGAATTCTACTATCTTGCCTGCTATGGAAATTGGGGCAGGTGAGAGGCAGACAATGGGAAGGTCTGTGGACTTCAGGCAGGATTCTATGATTTCATTATGAATAAGACTGTAAAATCTTGCCCATGGTGTTGAAGTATCAGGACAGATGCAAGGCTGCTAAATTTCAAGGGAAACAGAAGTTTATGCTGCATGGAGTTCTGATTAATTGGTATTTTGACTTTGATTAGTCAAGACATTGCCACGGTGAATACACCAGGCAGAAAAGTGCAATATTTGGGCACATTCCTATAGCCTACAGATGATAGGAATATGAACATGGAATATGAATATGCATACCTTGTAGCAAATGTAAATCAACTAAATTGCGAGTCCCACTAATAATTTTAATTTGGTTGTTCATGTAATTCATAGAATATTCAAGATTATTCAACAAATGCCACTTATTTGCACAACTATGTTCTGAGTTTTACAAACATGGGTTAGTTGGGCACTGTTAGTACTCTGCTAATTGCAAATAGCCAAAGGGCAGTACTGTTTGATTTAATCCACCAGTCATTGGGATGTTCACTGACATTAAAATTCATATATCACAATACTTGTTTGTGAGTAGGCAGAATTTCTTTTTAGCTAGACAGCAGCATACTAAAATGCACTTATGTTGCCACTGCATAGTATAGTTTGAAATGGCCAGCTTCACCTTTGCTTAACACTGCCAGGGTAATTTGAGATCGTGGGCACTTTTCATTTCCATTTGTCAGTATGTACAATACACACAAGTGATGATCTAACTAGGGTAGTCATTATCCTGCGAGATATTTATTTCAGCATCAAACTTGCATGCTGAGCAAATGGCTCAAATCCATTTTCCAAGAATGCCCATAAGGCCAAAATTGTAGCATGTGGGGTTGTCAGTAGCTCAATACACTTATAGACCCAGTGAAGTTAAGCTTGCAGTAGATGGTAGCAGGAAATCCTTTAACAAATTTCCCAACACATCGAGGAAAGGGAGCTTGTTAGGCTACTCCATTTTAACTTTGAAAAGGAACTCATTAAGTTGTGTAAAATTCTTGCATGCGACTGCAAATTCAAATATACCAAAATTATCAGCCATGTTTTGGAAACATGCAATGGATAGGTTAGAGGTTATTCCATTGAAAACTAATTTCTGGTTGAAACTGACAAAACTGTTAGAGAGCTGGCCTGTGAGAAGAATGATCTGGAGATGCCAGACTGGGATATATGTAATTAGAAGTTTCTCAACCAGATTAAATCCAACAGGTTTATTTGGTATTTTCAGGTAAATGTTCTCCAGAATGGCCTTCATGACATATTACAGCACAGAGTTGCTGAGCAGAAACTGATAGCCAAGTTCTGCACACACGATGATGCCCTTAACTGGGATTTTGGGTTCATGTCATACTATTTGTAATACTCGTTACTTACCTGAAGGCTTGCAATATCTCACTTACTGTCCTGACTGGAGATGATGCACATCTCTTTAACCTATGCTTAATGCTATCTCCACTCACATTGTCTGCACCTTTAAGACTTGATTAACTGTAAAGACTCTCATTCTGATCAGTATTCTGTAAACTGAGTGTGTGCCTTTATGTGCTCTGTTTGTGATCAGAACTCCCCACTCACCTGATGAAGGGACAAAGCCCTGAAAGCTAGTGGCATTTGCTACCAAATAAACCTGTTGGACTTTAACCTGGTATTGTGAGACTTCTTACTGCAAGAGGAACCCAGGGCAATACCATTTATTTAGGAATACATAGTGTCATTAAGGCTCAATTCTACTGCACAAATTGCTAAGTTTGTAAGTTCCATGCATATTCCGAACATGTTGGTGCATCTAGATTGCCACGATATATTGAAGTGGCAGAAATGTCTCTGGCCACTGGCACTTTAGCAAATAAGTTTGCGATGCCAAACAAGCACATATACGTGGCATTGCTGTCTGTATGGTGGCTTTGAATAGTCTTTGTGAAAATGAAGGAATTCTCCCTGTGTATGTGGAATGCTCACATAGAACTGGCTGTAACAACTTGCTCAACTATTTGGTAAATTAATCTTGTGCGGAGCCAGTCAGACATTAGGGCATAATGGAACATATTTTTTGTATGTCTTGGACAGCCCATATACATGTGGACTTGGTGAGCCACGAGGACAGATCCTGTCACATTTAACTAGACAGCTTGTTACTCTGACACAAGTTGCACAAGTATATTTGTAACTTGCTTTTGAGCAATCTGATACAAATTTGGATATGTCATTAATAGTGTGTATTTCCTTAATGTGATTGTGCTACATTACGCCACTGTTCATTTTCAAGCATTTTGATAATGCTGAAGTGAGACGTAGATGAAATTTTACCGGCACGTCCACCTGAAGTTCATACCGTTCTGTCTGAGGCCAACAAAAAATGCTGTTCTCTGAATCTCGCCGGTCCCCTAAATCGGGATGACATGCTGGTAACATTCCGGCCATAGTCTGACAATTGAGTGTTCATGCAGGATGAGATTGAACAATTTCGTTGTTGGATTCTTGTTTTTTTTTATTTAATCCTTTTGACCTGCTATATTGCCTCATTCTAATGAGCACCTGGTGGAAATATGACCATATAGTAAAATCACTTAAGCAGCAGCATTTTGGCAGAGCAATTAATGATGCAACGAAGCACAGTGTACTCTCAAATCAAGGGGTTTATCCTCATGTATGACTTCCAATTTGGTGCTCCTACTTCTCAGATGGGAAGATGTATTTATAGGATTTTTTCAGATATCTTGCCAGATCCTAGTGTTAAATGAAAATGCTGAGTCTTTGAGAGTGCACCGAGTTGACCTAGCACACGAACGTAGTGGGATGCTCAATGACTTGTCTGATTTCTGCATACAGCATAAATGGCATCGCCAGGCCTCAAAACCAATCCAGAGATATGCATTTATAAGCTGGACAAAGGTACTAAAATAGTTGTCCTTACCAAACATGACCATATTGATAAAGTGCACACTTGGCTCAAGCACAGACCTGCTCGAAATCAAGTTACAAAAATGTTTTTTAGTTTTGCACAAGAGAAATAAGCTGCCATTTGGGGCGGCATAGTGGCACAGTGGTCAGCACTGCTACTTCACAGCACCAAGGACTCAGATTTGATTCCCAGCTCGGGTTACTGTGTGGAATTTGCACGCTCTTCTTTATATCTGTGTGGGTTTCCTCCAAGTGCTCCAGTTTCTTCCCGCAGGCTAAAGATGTGCAGGTTAGATAGATTGATTGATTG
The DNA here is from genome assembly GCA_024679065.1 of Sphyrna mokarran. Taxonomy (NCBI): domain Eukaryota; kingdom Metazoa; phylum Chordata; class Chondrichthyes; order Carcharhiniformes; family Carcharhinidae; genus Sphyrna; species Sphyrna mokarran. The sequence goes on from JAGIQG010000025.1 coordinate 14,877,231, forward strand.
GCTATGTTAAATTGCCACTTAGTGTCAGGGGGACAAGTTGGCTAAATATGTGGGGTTGTGGAGATAGAGCCTGGTGGGATTGTGGTTGGTGCAGATTTGATGGGCTGAATAGCCTCCTGCACTGTAGTGATTCTATGTGGAGTATTTGAAGGATTTGGCCTCAAGATTCATTCCATCCATGTTTGGATGGGCTGCCCAAGATATGGAAAAGTGGTGTCCCATTATTCTGTAAATTATTTATGACTGGTTCTGCACCAGGTGAAATGGCTGATGGTGAGTAAGACGTTACACAGTAAGAAGTCTGACAACACCAGGTTTAAATCCAACCAATTTATTTGATAGTAAACTTGCTTCCGATCCTATGGATCTCGTCAGGTTTAATGAAGACCTGACGATTCACCTGATGAAGACCATAGGGTTGGAAGCTAGTGAGTTTACTGTCAAATAAATCGGTTGGATTTAAACCTGGTATTGTCGGACTTCTTATTGTGTTTATCCCGGTCCAACGCCGGCATCTCTACATCACGAGTAAGATGTTACCAGTTCTGAATATTTCACGTTCATCGTGAAGAGTTCATAGAATAGAATAGAATCCCCACAGTGCAGGTCAAGAAGGGCTCACCACCACCTTCCCAAAGATAGCTAGATAAATAAATAGCCTTGCCTGTAACACCCACATTCTATGAAAAAACAAAAAAAGTGGTACTCTATCAAAGGCAGCAGCGAGTTTGAGGACAGATGATGCACCATAGTCAGAAGATGTAATTTTTGACTTTGGGGCCATTTCAGTGGAATTACCAACTGAAAAATCATATTGAAGAGATTAAAATGTAGAGCTGTGTGAAAATGGGAAACACCAATACGTTCAAGTACAGAGGAAACTAGGATTTAGATGAGCATTTGCAATGCCATAATATACACCAAGTGTTGGAAAATGGCATTAGAATAGGTAGTAATTTGATAGTTGGCACAGACATGGTGGGCAAAATCTTAGCAAAAAATGGCAGAGTGGTTCTAGCGTGAAAAGCACTAATAGTGTTCCCTGCTGACGGTACCAGCATGTTTCCAGGGTGAATCTTCCGGCTTGTTTGTGGGAATACAAATAGTATATCCTCTGTGATTCATCCTAAAACTACAGACTTGTTAAAATCTACTAAAATATTTGACCTTCCTAACAGATGGGACTTCAGTGCTTAAATATTGAACACAAATCTCAATGTGCTGTGCTAATGACTGGCTGTTCATATCCATGATTCTCCATAATAAGAAGCGCATCTAGGCAGTCAGATTCTACAACTGCAATTTCATTCACATTGAGGGCAAAGCACTACAGTCGAAGCATCTTTATATTACTCAAAGTGAATGAAAGAAAAAGTTCAGAGCATGTAGGATTTGCAGTCCTCTTCCCAACAGCTTTGATTGGGAATAATGGAATATGCCTACACAATATTCAGGAATTGACATCTAGCTGAATTGTGCTTTTGAGGACTGTTCTCTATTGGGTTAAAGACTGACTGCCACCTGCATTTGTAAGCTGCTTATTGCTTTGTTAGCACCAGACTGGATTTGCAGTGTCTGCTGGCATAAAATGAATTAATTATAGGAAAAACAATGGAATTTACCCTTTTTTAATAGTTTGTGATTAATTCAGAATTAGAATTTTCTTGAATCGAACAAACTTAACAAAGATATTTCTTTTATGTCCCAGTTATTTGGGCAAACATCTTTAGAACACATGCATTTCAAGGAAAGCTCTCTCGATATAAAGAGATACTATTGTGTGGGAGAAATCCATTGCTGCTTAGGCCCGTGTTGACACATTTGTCCATATTTTTTGTTTATGACTGAAGTTGTATGTTTAACCTGCCAGTGTGAATTACTAGTGGAATGTGTGAAAGACACTCGATTGAGTGTCTCAGTTGTGACTCCATGGTAGGGCAATTGTTGGACAAGATTCTTAAAGATAGGATCTATACACATTTAAAACTGGTTTCATTAGTGATAGACAACGTGGCTTTGTACAAGGGAAGTGATGCCTCACAAATTTGGTTGAGTTTTTAGAGGAAGTGATAAAAATGATAGATGACATCCATGGCCCTTCTCTCATCAATGCGTATTTTAGTAAAGCATTAGACAAGGTCCCTCATGGCAGGCTGGTACAAAAGATTAAATCTCATGGGATCAGAGGTGAACTAGCTAGATGGGTACAGAACTGGCTTCACCATAGAAAACAGAGGGTAGCAGTGGAGTAGTCTTTTTCTGATTGGAGGTCTGTGACTAGTGGTGTTCCGCAGGGCTCTGTACTGGGACCTCTATAATATATATATAAATGATCTGGAAGATGATTAGTTAGTCTGATTTAATAAGTTTGCGGATGGCACAAAGATTGCTGGCGTTGTGGATAGTGATGAACGTTGTCAGAGAATATAGAAGGATATAGGCTGGAAAATTGAGTAGAGAAATGGCAAATGGAATTTAATCTAGATAAATGCGAAGTGATGCATTTTGGTAGATCTAGGGAGGAGCTATATAATAAAAGGCAGAACCATCAGGAGTAAAGACAGAGGGATCTGGGTGTGCAAGTCCACAGATCCTTAAAGGTGGCAGCATAAATGGAAAAGATGGTGAAGAAGGCATATGGCTTGCTTGCCTTTATTGGATGGGGCATAGAATATTAAAGTTGGCATATGATGTTGCAATTATATAGGATGTTGGTGAGGCCACATTTGGAATAGTGTCCAATTCTGCTCGCCACGCTACCAAAATGATGTAGAGGCTTTGGAGAGAGTGCAGAAAAGGTTTACCTGGTATGGAGGTATTAGCTACGAGGTGAGATTGAGTAAACTGGGGTTGTTCTCCCTGGAAAGATGGAGGTTGAAGGGGTGACCTAATAGAAGTTTATAAAATTATGAAGGGCATAGATAGGGTGAACAATTGGAAGCTTTTTTCCAGGTCAGAAATGACAAACACAAGAGATCACAAGGGGGGGCAAGATTCAATATGGACATGTGGGGATGTATTTTACACAGGGTGGTAAGGGCCTGGAATGCACCGTGAGCAAAGTGATTGAGAGAGACATGCTAGGATCATTTAAGACTTACCTAAGTAGCCACATGAAGAGACTGGTGTCTAGTTAGGAACACATAATTGGTGCAGGCTTGGAGGACCTAAAGGCCTGTTCCTGTGCTGTATTGTTCTTTGACAAATGGAATACAGAATTTTAAATGAGATTGTAAAGGTCTTGATCGTGAGTGGAATAAGTTTTCTGCTTTGCAATTCTCTGAATAGAGTTCTTGATAATTTTGAATTATGGAATAGACATGAATTCTGGTACATCATGTGACTACTTCCAGAATTTTACCAACATTTTAAAATCAGATAAGGCTGATTTATAAGCAGTAGATGTACTAAAGTTGAGATTTCAGCATTAATACTGTACAAAATGTTCTCTATATAATCATGAAAACATTAATTGTTACTGTCCACACTGTTTTCTTGAAATATTCACTTCTCAACCAGCATCTTTGATGCCATTGAGCTAAAGAAACCATGGATGTGCTATTATGAATATGGCCTGGAAAATCAGGGCAAGCTGCTAATGTGGTGCATAGGGCAAGATATAATGGCCTCTCAATCCTCTGTTTATCACTATCTGTTTTTCAGGTGGTACAACATTTGATTGAGATTGTATGTCCATAGTCTGGGTGCCTTGAAAGGGCATGACAATCTCTCAGAAAAAGTGGAAATGAGAAGATGGTTAGCAGTAATACAGTGATGTGGAACTATTCATGGGGCACTTGGGAAATCCCTCCAATCCAATGAAAAAAAAAATCTGTAAACTACACTTCCCCATCAGAAATGGCAGCCATCCCCCATCATCTCTGACCACCCTCCAGTGTCTCACTGACTCGCATCCAAATTCTAGCTCTGTTCCTTCACCCACCTCCTTTGATCTACAACCTCTTCCCGTTTTCATTCTGAAGTATGATAAGTGAACAGAGTGTAAGAATTTTGATGTGTCGATTTCTGATTTTAAAATCTTTACTTCTAACAAAACTTTGAATGTACCGTGTTACATGAACTGTAGTGGTACAAGAAGGTGCACCACCACCTTCTCGAGGACAAGTAGGGACAGACAGTAAATTCTGACCTAACCAGCAATGCCCACATCCCATAAAAGAACAAAGTCTAAACAAATCCTTGGAAATAAATATTTTATGTAAGGAACAATAGCAATTAGTTAAACTGTTGTAGGTTTGAAATGTCTTTTTTGAAAAATAACCTCATAAGTGCAACCAGATGTTTCCATTCTTTTAGCTTTCCCCACCGAACACATGTTTGTTTAATGGCAAGCATTTGGCAACTGCTGCTTTTACTATATAAGGAAACTTGCACACTTATCAAACTTGCAGCAAAAAGAGGACAAGTGCTTTGCTTGCAAAACTAAAAATTGTGGTGTAAAGAAAATAATACATGAAAAGCAAATTTGGGTGGCCTGATGTGTTTATAAATGAAGTTGGCTGAAAAAGCCAGGAGTTAAACTCTGATCTTATTTATCTGAAGCAACAAAAAAAAGTGCTTGAAGAGCCCTGTTAAAAATGTTCACAGACCACTAACTGGCTTGAATTCTTTTGATCCTTTCAAAACTGAGTTTCTGTTGCACCAAAACATAATTTATTTTTCCTCCCTTCCACATTGCAGCTGCTGCATTTAATCTCCTCTAGCTAAGACCTGGTAGTCTTGGAATCTTTCTTTGTTTCTTCTGTCAGTTTATTTCAATATGAGGCCATTGTGACTGGAGCAAAATGTGATATAGATTCTTCACCAGGTCCTAGCCTCAATCATTTTGTTTTCCCTTCTTGCCCTAGAATTTATTGACAAAAGGGCAGGCAGTGTATTTCCAGAGAAATGAAACAGATGATAGATCGTGAAAACCATGGCCTGACAAAAGCAACTTGATCCAATAAGCTTGCACCTTTTTAGTTTGTCTTTTGTAGTCAACCACCTTAATTTTTTAAAGACCAAAGATGAGAATGAATGAAAAGTTCCTTAATGCCAATGTTGATGAAATGCATATTAATTATCTTGTAAAAAAAAATTAAGCGTTTTTTGTAAAAGAAAAATATACTGAAATTTCTGGTTAGCAGATTTGAGAAAGAAAGTGTAGCTGGAGCTGAAAATCTGCCAGAATTATCATTCCTCTTTGTATTAATAAATAAAATTAACAAATTTAACCTGTGCACAGTAACTAAATTCAAAAATAATTTACTGGTTGTGAGATGTTTGAGTTTGATTTCCTGAAGGAGTGATTGGTTATATAAATGCATGTCTTTTATTATGCTTAAATTGACATACAACAGAACAGCCAAACATTGTCATTCTTACAATTCCCTCCTTGAATCTTTAAGAGGCTGAATTTTACAACGAAGCAATGATCTTAAGCCTTGAATTTGAGAGTGTCAGTAGACTATTCCATCACAAGTGTCATCATAACTTGTTACGACCCTGTCCTCACTGAGTGTCCAAACACATGCTTTCCATTATTCACTTTTAATTGAACACAATTTGAATGCTGGCTGATTTTTTTTTCCCAGATCCATTGCCCAAGAGTGCACATGCCAATGGTAATACGTCTGCCACTGTTCCAGTTTATATCTGTTAAATCACAGGAATTGAACCCATTATTTTGCCTGGTCTTTTTCACTCTGAACTATACTACATTATTTACCCAGTTGGTGGCGGCTTTATTTTAAAGAGCGCTTGCCTTTCCAGAATAGTGCAATGAGAGTTTAGGAAAGTTTAGTGTCACCTTACGAACACTTTAGAACGTACATCTCTACCTACCTTTGTCATCCAAAAATTTAGCTACCCTGTTTTTCTACCCTCGTCTAAGTCATTGATGTAAACTATAAAATGTTAAGGCACCAGCACAGACTTTTTGAGATTCCACACACCACATCCTGTCAATCGGATAGAGACCTCTTTATGCCTGTTCTCTAATTTCTGCCAGTCAGTTAATCTTCTGTCCATGATATGTTAGCCCCTACATGAACTTTTATTTTCCACAATAACCGTTGATGTGGCAGATATAAATGCCTTCTGGAAATCCAGGTAGAGTATATGCACAGTGCAAGTTAGTTTTTCAAAGATATCCAATAAAGTTGCAAATGTCACAAAGCCATGCTGACTCTTGCTGATTCCTTGAGTTTATTTGAGTGCCCCTTAATGATTGGCTGAGATGCAAGTGGCCTTTTGTTGTTTTCGGCTTCCTTACCTCCCTTCTTGAATAGAGGGCTTATGTTTACTATTTTGCGGTGATGGAATCTTTCCAGAATCCAGTGAATATTGGAAAATTAACGTGTGCACATCTGTTACATCTTTAGTCACCTCTTTTAAGACCTTAGAGTGAAGTCCATTAGGACCTGGAGACTTGTCGGCTCACAGCTCCATCAGTTTGATCAGTACTGCTTCCCTGGTGATTGTAATGTCACCAAGTTGTGTTTTCCCTTCCACTACTTGATTTATTGTTACTGCTGGAATTTGTTTTGTATCATCTGTAGTGAAGCAAAATATTTGTTCATTTTTTTTTTATTATTATTAAGCAACACAGCATGGGAAACAGGCCCTTCGGCCCAACGAGCCCGCGCCGCCGTCATACTATATAGTAGCAAATACATTATCATATTTTAATATTCCTATATAATAATATATATATTATTCCTAATATGGAAAATTTTCACCATAGGGACAATTTGTTACCCAATCAGCCTAAGAGCGAATTTTTGGGTTGTGGGAGGAAACCGGAGTGCCCGGAGAAACCCACGCAACCACGGGGAGAACGCGCAAACTCCCGCAGACACCGGCCCAATTCCAAGTGTCTGCACAGCCACATCGATAGTCTCTGAGCTGTCATGGTGCCCTTCAGCTGGTCCACATAAAGCACTCATTTACGACATGAAGTACCAGGCAACCCATGAATCAACATCCAAGAGCTGTACTCGCACCACCTGCCGAATGCATGCTCAATGTTGGTCAAGTATGGACCGAATTACCTGTGGAAAAAAGCTGTAGTTAAACAGTCCTACTATATCCCTCTATCTGCATACCACTCATGTGGCTGTCCAAGAGACCCTTAAACAGCCCTAGCGTGCCTGCTCCCACCACCTTACTCGGCAGTGCATTCCACACCCCCACTACCCTTTGTGTGAAAAACTGCCCTCTAATATTCGTCTTATACATAGCCCCCCTCCCCCTAAGGCCATGACCCCTCGTCCTATCCATTTCTGAAGGTGGAAAAAGTTTACCTCCATTTACTCTATCTATACCCCTTATAATCTTATACACCTCTATGAGATTCCCTCTAAGCCGACGTCTTTCAAGGGAAAACAACCCCAGTCTATCTAATCGTTCCTCATAGGACAGTCCTTCCATACCAGGCAGCATCCTGGTAAACCTCCTCTGCACTCTCTCCAAGGACTCCACATCCTTCCGATAGTACGGAGACCAGAACTGGGCACAGTATTCCAAGTGAGGCCTAACCAAAGTTCTATACAACTGCAACATCAAACTCCTACTCTTGTATTCTATACCCTTTCCTATGAAAGCTAACATACTATACGCCTTCTTTATCACCTTCTCCACCTGTGAGGACACCTTCAGAGACTTGTGAACCTGCACCCCCAAGTCTCTCTGCGTCTCTATGCTCCGTATAGTTTTACCTGTTTAATTTTAAGTTTAATTTTATCTGCACAAAGATGAGTGGCAGGTCAGGTGATTAATCAGAATATAAAAAATGATGCGGAATAACTAAAAGGGGGGGAGAGAGAGGAGAGATGAGACCAAGTAGTCACTGACAAGTATGGAGGGAAGGCAGAAAGGATAGTGGGAGGAGACAGAAGATCAGTTGTAAATGTAAGGAGGTAGGGTGGAATACAAAATGGAGATATCAGCCAGGGTAGAATAATGGCAATGTGATCATATGGAGATAACTGGGGGGCGGGGGGGGGGGGGGGGGGGTGGTTTGGGTGGGGAGGGTTTTGGGGAGATCATAAAGGATTTCTATTGCTGGATAACTTTGGTGGGGGGAAATTGTGGTTGGATGTGGGGGAAGTAATTTTGTGCCTCTTGGTCTGCAAGCAGTGCTGGAAAGGTACTTGACTGTCCCATCACCAACATTCCTTCCCCTTAGCTGCCATGTTTCCCAACATATAGGAAACTTGGTCAGCCAAGTTTAAAGCTGAACTTCAGCATGTAGCTGCATTGAAATATTTAGATGAGGAATCTGTCTCTATAGAGTGGATTGTTTGGCCCACATCCTGTCAGAACTAGAACAGCGTAGTTTTGAAGCTGTTGGGTTTGGATTTGAAATTTTAGTTTTTAACTTCCCATCTGATCCAAAGACATCTGTTCTTGGGAGCTGAATTGAAATGTCACTAAAATCTAGTACAAGTAATGGTATTTGAGATAAGTGTATTAAATAAATGTGGAAACATAGGGAGCAACTTTCATCCTGCTTTTGCCATCAGCATACAGGCTGAAAATCCAGATACTCTCTGGAAGTAATTTGCCCTGCTTCTTGCCAGTGACATAATGAAGTTCATGCTCACAAAGGGCAAGAACCTTGCTTTAATGAGTTTACATAAATTTTAATATTAACAGGACCCTTCTGCCATATTTGCTGTCGATGAGGTTTACATTAGGTTCAATAGAGGTGAATCTGTCATGGGGATTCTCCTGGGGACACAAAGGTGAGTATAGCCCCTGGGGCAGAGGATCATTGGTAGGCAGAGCCCCAGCACAGGTTGGGTGCTAACCTGGCAGTACTGCCCATAGAGTGTAAAGTAAGAGTGCGATCCAACATAAATGTCACACAGATATAGGATTATTTTTATATGATGTACGTGAAATGGCATTCAACCTGTAATCAATAAATACTGCAAATAATGGCCAGTGGATTTTGCTACCAAATAAACCTGTTGGACTTTAACCTGGTGTTGTGAGACTTCTTCCTGTGTATAATGAGATATATCTTCACCATAAAGAAAACAATTCCCCGTGCAATCAATGCAATTGCATCTTTTTCTTTCCTACACTTATTTGAACAGAAAATGAAATTAAAAAAAGATCATACACATGAATCACCAGAAATTATACAAAGTGGGTTTCATTATAAATCGGGAAATTTACAAATATATTTAATTATTAATATGGATCTGATTTGAGTAACAAAATGAGGTGTTTTTTAGTTGTATTTCTTGAACTGGATTTTTAAATTTATAATATTTCCATTATGTTAAATTACAGCTAGAATTTTACATGACAGCACAATTGTATTGTGACTTAATTGTGCACCAATGAAAGTCGGGAAGTTATTGATGTACTTAACTGTCAAAGCTTTGACGAACCAGCTCTGTCTAAGCCATTCAGATTCATAACATTAGCTGTGTTCTCAGTCCATAGATGTTGTCAGACGTGCTGAGACATCCCAGCATTTTCTGTTTCTGCTTAAGATTCCACCCTCAATAATTTGCTTTTATGTACTGAACTATTAAGTATGAATATCTGCTAAATAGCTAAGCAAACTGCACCAACCACTTTTATCACTTGCAGCTTTTGTCAATAATTAACTTTAGTTGCTCAAATGCAGACACAAGGTTTGGGATTTTCTTTGCTCTACATTTCGGCTTTTACATAATTTATTTAGAGACTGGAACATGAACTACTTTTCTGTTGGCAGTTTCAGATCCTGAAATTTCTAAACTTGGAACTGCAAAATGAATTTTGGCCATCCATATCTGGGTAAAACATCTCGGATTATTTTTCACTTGGCAGTATAAATGTATCTTATTGTTGTGATTTTACTGGGGTATGCACCTGCTTTAGTTTCACATTGGGAATACCTGAAAAGATCCCGTAATGTCAGTGCATATTAAGGTAAAGCTTTACTGGTTCATTTTACACCCTAGTAAATTATGAAACAGATTTTTCAATCCAGAAATTATTAACGTGATGTATTTCTGGAATCACGTTCTTCCTTTTTTAAATGTATCCTTCACAGGGATTTCAGGATTGTTTTATTGTAGAATATTATAGAATAATTTGAGTCTTATCAAAACAAGATTCATTTATAAATTAAGTGCAGATTTGAATAAAGTTTTTATCCTACAAGCTGCAAAACTCGTCATAATCTGTTACTCCTGACTATCTTTGTTCATCATTTGGGGAATCTATTTCTTATTCTGTGTTTAGATAGTAAGTATTTATATATCTTCCACTTAGAATGAAAAAACTTTAAATCAGAATGAGGTGGTTGTTCCCAAATAGCTCTGATTGAGCAGTAATCCACTCAATCTTGCAATATAATTGATCCCAAATATCAGCAAAAACAGTAATCATTGGAAAAAGTACATGCTTACTGTGAGCTAGATATATTTAAAATAATATGGTTATAGAGAGAGTAGTATTAGCATTTAATTTTGTAGGGAATTCTTTCAGAATGTAAAGTGCAACAGTTCAAACTTCATTTTTCACTTTTTTCCACAACCAAATCAAGGAAGATTTGTTGAAATAAAACAACTTTAAAACTATTATGAAGACAATTTTATCCTCAAATAGTATGGTCATTAAGAGAGATCAATGGATCGCTTAGCAACAACTATCTGTGTGCTTAATTTAGTTGAATTGGCAGTAACCTAAGAGGGTGGTTTATCTGTTTTCATTCTCTGTTCTTTATTTATTCTGGGCATTACTTCATGCCATGATAACAAGTTAATGCACTTAATTGAGCTGATATATTTCAAATTAGATTGCAGCTTTCATTTTCTTTACTTTCCCTTCCTAATGCCCCAAGCCTCATTTTCACTTTTGCTGACAGTACAGGCATTTAATCTTTCACTGAATACTCAAGATGATCAAAAGATAACAAGACAGAACAAATGAACATGTTTCTTTGTGATCTGAATGCCCAAAGTTTGAAATAACCTTTCAGTCATTACTGTAAATAATTTATTATGTTCATAACCCACACAGTTGGTATTTTTTAATTGTTCTATATTGTTTATGGATGAAGGGGATTAATATAATTGTAACAAAATTTAATAGTAAACTTCTGATTTGTAAAACTGTTTATTATCATTGTCCATTGAACACATTTGTATCACAGGTTGTGGTTATAAGTCAGGTCACTGGCTTTTGAAACTGCAAATGTGATTAGCAAAATAAGGCATGCAGCACTTACAATCAAAGAAACCCTGCAGTGCAGAAGGAGGCCACTCAGCCCACCAAGTCTGTACTGACTACAATCCACGCAGGCCCAATTCCCATAACCCAATGTATTTACCTTGTTAATCCCTCTGACACTATGGACAATTTACTTTGGCCAATCAACCAAACCCACATGTCTTTGGAGTGTGGGAAGAAACTGGAGCACCTGGAGGCAATCCACACAAACATGAGAATGTAGAAACTCCACCCAGATAGTGACCAAGCCAGGAATCGAACTGGGTCTCTGGTTTGGGAGGCAGCAGAGCTAACCACTGTGCCATTGTGCCGCCACGTGTGTGCCACTGTAATGGGGAATATCTGAGACAGACTGCCTTTCTTATAGGAACCGTGGACTTGAGTTGAAATGCCTACCTGAGTGTTGAAAATTCTTACTGTTGCAGGAACATTCAAAGTAAGTAATACTGCACAAAGACAACTTGAAACAGCAACAACATAAAAAGGGTCAAGAGAATTCAACCATGTCGATAAACTTTGAGTGAGGATATTGTGAAAATTGTAATTTTAATCCTTTGATTTGTAAATGATAGTATATTATAAGCAAGGCAGAACAATAAGGCGAATAAAAACGTAATGTTGCACACATTCACATACTGAATAAAAATTGGATGGGTTTTTTATATTGCTGAGTAGAACTAATTTTGTGTCAGGGATATTTAGTAGGTGCTTTGTGTTTATTAGGTACTTTTCCCTGCATGGCAAGTCCCCCGACTGCCACTGATTGAAACCCAGCAGCAGCAGGATGTGGCCCATAAATGAATATCAGTTGCTATCTTTAAGCCTTCCCACCTGGACTTAATTGGGTGGACAATGGACTATCCATTCCAGACCCTCTTCTATTAAATAGCTCCCACAGCTGGAACTGGTATGTAAGTCCTGCCCATTGTATCCAATTTTCGAATATGGTGTTCACTCATTTTTACCAGTTATTGTAAGATGTTCTTTTTAGCCTTTGTTTCTTTTATCAAATGTGCATCCTGTGATGATGTACAAATTGCCATTCAAGATGAGGTTCTAGAATATAGTGGGTAGAATTCTCCGTTCAAATTGCTCACCCAAAATACGCATAATTTTCATTGCCACTTGCATGTTTGAGACTAGCCTGGACAAAAATCTGTTGGATTGTCCCCACAATCTCACTTGAATCTGAATCTTGGCATCATTGTGATGTAGATTACATAGTATTCTTTGGACAAATACATTAAGATATAATTTTACCACAATAATGTCAACACTATCCTAACCATTACATGCCTGCCTGCCACCAGTTATAAGATTCTTAATAGTATCATGCAAATTTCTTGAATCCTTTGCTTCATAAGCTTAGTACTACTGTTAGGCCTTTTAGGCTGAAATAGCTATGTATTGACATAATCACAGGGATAACAAAGTATAATTGGCATTCTTTTTAAATGCAGGCGTTTGAATTAATCAGGTAACAAATAATCTTTCTGAAATTAATTATACACCATGTTAAACTATGCTGGATAATCATGAAGTATTAAATTGCGGTGCGAGTGAGGCAGAATTTTTATAGAGTTATAAAGCCTTTTGTTTGCCTTCAGGGTATATTTGCAGAGGAAAATTATCACCTGCAAATGAGATGGAGATGGAAGATAAATAATTTGAAAAAGGGTCATTAACTATCAAGTTGATTCCTTTCAATAGACTTTCATGCTGGCAAAGAATCTTGGATAGATGGTCCACATCTACAGTGAGGCACAGGTTCCTGTTGAGGAAAGCTGGCATGCAGGTGTAGAAACAGGGTGCAAACCTCCAGTTAAATTGGAAAGAAGTTTGTAAGAGTTATGCTATGAGACAGTTTGGTAACTTTTCCTTGATCAATCCTTCGAAGATAAATATATGTTTTTCTTATCTAAAATATGCAATTGTCTCCTACAAAAAAAATCTCTGGAGATTTCTTGTGATCAGCATATTTACAAATACCATTTTTTGACTTGATTTGTTTTATTATTGTCACATGTATTAACATACAGCAAAAAATATTGTTTCTTGTGCACTATGCAGACAAAACGTATACCATTCATAGAGAAGGAAACAAGTGTGTGCAGAATGTACTGTTATAGTCATAGCTAGGGAGTAGAGAAAAATCAACTTAATGCAAGATAAGTCCATACAAAAGTTAGACTTTTGAATCTTTTTCCCCGAACGAAGAAGGTGGAAGAGAGAATGCCTGGAGTGCGTAAGGTCCTTAATTATGCTAGTTGCTTTGTCGTAGCAGCAGGAAGTGTAGATTGTCAATGGATGGGAAACCGGTTTGTGTGATGGATTGGACTAAGCTGCACAATTTATCCAAATTAGTGATCTGAGACAGTTGAATGAGAAGATGATTAACTTCTATTAAATCACTAAATTTTCCAGAGGTCTCTGATTTGTGCAGATGTAACACTGAGAAGTAACATGATGCATTCATACTGTAGTAATCTTGCAGCGCAGCTCTATTACAATGTAAGAGTAAGTCTGAATATGTCTTCTGAGTGATGAACCCTATCTGTGTCCTCCTATTGTTTTTATACTTTGGACTGCAATGGCTGCAGGGGAGCAATACAACAAGGCTGTTAGTACAAGAATCTTGATCTCACTAACTATCAAGTTGATTCCTTTCAATAGACTTTTCAGTGTGTCCCAAGAATAGACTTCCTAAACAGTGGTTCTCTGTAACCTGCACTGTTTTCACCTTGCAGAAAGACCAGGTGTTCAGGAGCATTCCACCATGCAACTAGATTAGATGTTGATAACTGTAGAAGTAATTGGCAATAGGTTAATGACAACGTTAACTGAAATACTTCGAGGTTATCTATCTATTGATTGGTCCGACCAGATAATTATACTGAGAGGGTGACAGAAATTTCTGTTAAGGATTTTTTAAACCATATTCTGACTGTTTGCAAAAAAAAATTTGAAGGTTTTACTGTTTTAATTCTGGATTTTGATCCATGTTAGCTAATACCTGTTACTTGGCAACAAGCTGCTTTGTCACAAAAACATAACTGATTAAAGGCAGACACATGAGTAGTATTAGTTAATTCTCCCCACTTTCAATTAGTTTTTGTTTCTCTTGCACTGCTTTCTGTTGTACTGCTATGTAGTTGAGAGTGCAGACAATTAAAGCATTCTTGGGAATGGCCAGTGCTGTGATTCTAAACTTGAATTTAATTAAGCTATGTTGATTCCTCCTCCATTCCCATGAGAAATACGGCACATTAATTCGCACTTGTCCTGACGTTAAAAAAAATTAAAACAATAGATTGAAAGGAAGAATCACATCTCTGAACTCAGACCTTTGCAACTTGAGGCAAAGGAAATTTGTGTACCAATGCCTTTGCCTTTTGTCTACGTATTGCTACTAAATCGTTGTTAGATATTACTTATAGAATTGTGTTGAAACACCAAAACACTATTATTTCAGTCTGTTGCATCTGGCAGTAAATGCACTTTATACGGGTGTTGTACTAGTTTCCCTCTGCCATTAACATTGATCTGCTATGTGTTATTACTCTGAAAAAATTATGACTTGTATCAATATTTCTCTTTTGCCACTGCAAATATAATCTTAAATGTACAAGTATTAGTCATTTTCACCTGTACTGCCAGGAAAAACAGGGCAGCTTGTGCATGATGCAGGTTTTGCCTATTTGTCTCCCAACATGTCAGTTGAGGTCCTGTAAATAAGTCGCATGTTTGAAAGCTCTAACCACCTAAAACAGTAATAGTTCCCTTTCAAGAAGCCACGGCTGGACTACGAATGGGATAGTAGTTTTATCACAAGGATTTTCAGGGCTCAGCTGTGTGCCTCCTTCTTTCCTGGTGGAACCAGTGAAAATCTTTCCATTGCCCCTTAGACTGTTCTGATGATGGATCCTCAACCAAAATATTAACTTAATTCTTTCCACAGGTAATAACTGACTGACTGTTGCCAGCATTTTTCAGTTTCTTTTGGTTTTGATAAATTTTATATTCTATTTGGCCTGCTTGACACTTATGTGACAGACAGGCAATTGGAGAGATTCATGGGACGGCACAGTGGTTAGCACTGCTGTCTCAGCAACAGGAACCTGGTTCCATTGTGGCCTTGTGACTTTGTGGAGTTTGCATGTTCTCCTAGTGTCTGTGTGGGTCTCATCCAGGTACTCCTCCACAGTCCAAAGTGGTGCAAGTTAGGTGAATTAGTGTGGAGTTATGGGATAGAATGGAGGGGAGGGCTTGGATGGGATGAGTTGGGGACTCGATAGGCCAAATGGCCTCTTTCTACGCTGTAGGGATTCCATGGATTCTTCTGAACTTGATTGTAATGGCAGTGTGAGCAAACCTATTTGAATGATTGTTCATCTAATGCAGTTATGAAAGATAAACCTATTTAACATTTCTTCAGTGTATATTCAAAATATATCGAATGATCTATCTGAAACTGCTCAGCTGACTTACTTTTTTTAAGATGCATATTCAGATGTCTGATGTACCTTGGATTCCTATTGCACACACCACCCAAGACAGGTTGGCAGGTCCAGCCAAAGAGGAGTCCAACAAATGTTTTCATTAATTTTGAGACTGGGAGGAATAAGGTCTCGAACAATGCCCCTTAGTGTCCCAAGATATCTAGATAGATGGATTGGCCTTGATAAATGTGTGGGGTTACAGGGATTGGGTGGGGGGGGGGGGGGGGGGGGGGGAGGAGTTAAGGGAATGGAAAGAGCTGGATAAGGTACTTTGTCAGGGAGCTGGTACACATTCAATTGGCTGAACAGCCTTTTCTGCATGTAGGGATTCTGTGATCAGCCAGCTTGTTGGGTAGATGGGTGAAGATGGGGTGTGGGAGGGTGGTGGTGATGGCTATGGCATATGGAGTGCAAATTGGGCAGCACAGTAATATTTGTAAAGTAACTTGTTTCAAACTTGTATTTTAGTACCAAGAGCAAGGTGCGGGAACAACTCTTTTTAATAACCATGGATCTTAGCAATCTATGTTAAACCATCATATCATTTTAAATTTAATTTCATCTAATGCTGTTGTGCTTCCAAATTTGAAAAGGTTAGCCCAAATATAATCAGAACTGAATACTCTTATGTGCAAGTGTTGAGAGAAAACAAAATGACACTTTCAGCATTTGATCATCATAAGCATGTACTTGGCTGATTTCTCCCTCCTTTACTATTACTATGGTTAAGAATAGTAAATTTAGCATTGATTAGGGATTGAACTTGATACTCCAGCCTATCTACTGAGATGTCTTAAGGCAATAAGAGTGCCCAACTGTGTAAATTTGGATAAGTACACAGCATTGGATGAATGTGAAAACCAAATTCATGTATATTTTTGTGGCTTTGGATTAATTTTACAATAATTTGTTCGCCCAATTCTATTTCTCCATCACTTCCTTTGATTTGTTACCGGACACACACCACCTTCTTTATCTCTCATTTACTTTAGCTTGGCATTCCCCATACCTTTGATTTGAGCTTTACCCTTATGTCATTTATGGCTATCTCATCTTCCTGATATTCTATTTAACTCTTTAGGAATGATTCCTTTCTATTTGCATTTTATGCATTTTGCAGAGTTCTGCAAATGAATGATGCCATTAATCCTAGATTGGCTTTTGTAGCTACTGTCTTGTAAAATAACTGCAACACAAGTCGTATCAACTCCATAGTAACGCTTAAGTTGCAGCAATTTGAAAGTCTTGTTATTTTAAGAAAGTGTATGGATGCATTTCTTGTTTACACAACTTTAGTTTTTGTTGCTCCTGTTTTTTTGCCTGTATTTCTTGTAGTCAGTTTCAGTTTTGTGAACTTGTCACTGTGATTGAGCAGTCTGGTGACCTGCTGTTCACAAATCATGCAAATACTTCCTGAAAATTTTTATTTGCCATTCTTTCTCCTCGGTTTAGTAGCTGAAATTTCTTGGCCAGAATTTTTTGGCCATTCACGCCAGTGGGATTCTCTGGTCCTGCTGCAGTGAATGGAGATTTGGTTGATTGCCAAATTCTCCATCTCACTTGCAACAGCAATGGGATGTGAATGGCTGGAAAATTCTAGCCCTCGTGTCCAAGCTAAGAGTTTGTCAAAATCAAGAGTTTACATTTTTCTCTAGAACATGGTAGCATATTGGAAGAATAATTTAGAAGTCTGGACTAATAATATGGATAGGTAAACTAAAATCCCAACACAACAGCTGGGTGTTCAAATTCCTTTACTTTTTTATTGCAGATTTATTTATTATCAGCAATGTTGATAATGTAAGCATTGGATTGTCATAAAATCCTGTCTGGTTCACTTTTAAAGAAGAAAATCTGATGTCCTTGCCCTGTGTAATGTGTATTTAACTCTGGACACACAGCAATGTCATTGATTGTCAACTGTCCTCAAATGGCAATCTACTTGATTAAGAGAAATTAGGGATGGGTAATAAATGCTGACCTTGCCAATGATGCCCATGTTCAGTGAATGGGTAAAATAAAATACACCGAGTTGTCTTTAATTTCTTTAATGGCAGCCTTTTAAGTTTTTACTTAGAAGCCTTGAGTTTCTGCCAAAAGCTGGGGATTACACAACAAGATATTTTTTCGCAGAGCTGTTACTTTGTGAATTAAGTTTGGGTTGTGTAGTCTGACCATGCCCAAGTATCTAAGTCTCATTTTTCATCACTGCTGTTTGATCAGTTGTTCTGATGGAATACTCCTAACATGTTCTGATTAAAGATTTCTCCAAGTGTTTTGACACTGTATACATTTTCATTCATAAACTCAAAAATGGTGTTTATTTTTCTTTTTGAAAACAACCTACCAATTGCACACCTGTATAATTTTTATTGTGTATGTAAAAGTAGAAAGCACATTGCTTGAAAAGGGATGGCACGTTTTCTTCATTGTAATTGCCTTAATTTTAGATAAAAGATTGTATGAATGTTGAAGCACTAGCCTTTAATTATCTCTACTGATTAGTGCCAACTTGCTGATAGTCAGAAATATAAACATTCTTGTCTCCAACAGCTGTTGGAGAAGAGTTAGATTTTAAAATCTGTAATTACTAACTGTTTTGTTGGTATTTAATAATCAGTATTTACATTCAGAATGTAAACAGACTAATTTTGACTTTGAATGTTAGCTTTCACCAACCATCAATTGCCTCTGATTTTGTTTGAAATGGAAACCAGGAGAGATGTTTTTAAATTAGCCAAACTAATATTGTGCATTTTACCCTGATGTCCAAAGTTGAAGCTATTCTTTCAGTACTTGTGTGATTTTGTTTGCATGAGACAAAAATAGACTGTAACAGCACCGCAAATTCAATGTTTGCAGATATGCCTTAAAAAATCACAAATTATTGATGTTATACATGGAACTCCAACAGCAGCAGCAGCACCCCCCGCCCATTACCACCATCAGTGCTGTCACACTCATGCCCTTGCCCGTTATAATCAATCATGTGAATCAGTGGTCTTATTGTTCACCCTTTTTGTGGCATAAGAACACCCGATTTTAAAAAAAATCACCATCTCTCGCTTTTATGAACATGCTGTGGAATGATCTGTTAGCTATCTTAAACAAAGAGAGTAGGTGGGAACTTAAACCCGCACTCTTCACCTGCCAGATTGCTGATAGAGGATGAAATTTCAACAAAACCCAGAAATGGCAAATCTTACTGGCAACATCTTCCGGGAAGATTGCCGATTTTCACCACCTCTCTCTGGTGACGTA
Organism: Sphyrna mokarran; assembly: GCA_024679065.1. NCBI lineage: Eukaryota > Metazoa > Chordata > Chondrichthyes > Carcharhiniformes > Carcharhinidae > Sphyrna > Sphyrna mokarran. The sequence continues at coordinate 14,896,229 of JAGIQG010000025.1, forward strand.
ATCAGGTTCTCACCCATGCTGGACGTGAACTTGATTTCCATTCATTTCAATAAATTTGAATGTAATTAAAAACTCCCCTCACCAGATCTTCCTGCCTCAAGAAACTTGATGTGACATCATATCAGCAAGATTTACAGCAGGTTTATTCAGATGTGAACCCTTTGAGGGGATCCCCTTGGGAGGAAGATTAGTTTCCTTTTATTGGATTTAAAGGGCACCCCAAGCTCAATGGAGCTGGTTTCTGGCTCTAAGAGTCCCACATCTTGCCAAAGTGATGCTGCAAACCAGTTTTTGCAAACAAGATCTGGAGAGAAAACAGTCTACAGGACTTCACCAGTTTTCTCTCTTGAGCTGACACTCCACCAAATTAGAACGTAGAACAATACAGCACAAACAGGCCCTTCGGCCCACGAGTTGCGCCGATCACATCTACCAATCCACAGACCTACCTATAACCCCCTATCCTATTCTTTTCCATATACTCATCCAGACGTCTCTTAAAAGACCCCAGTGAGTTTGCCTCAACAACCTCCGACGGCAGTCGGTTCCATTCACTCACCACCCTCAGAGTGAAAAACCTACCCCTGACGTCTCCTTTGTATTTGCTTCCCTGCACCTTAAATCTGTGTCCTCTTGTAGTGACCATTTCAGCTCGGGGAAATAGTCTCTGAGAGTCCACCCCATCTATTCCTCTCAACATTTTATAAACCTCTATCAGGTCGCCTCTCAACCTACGTCTCTCCAGTGAGAAGAGTCCCAGCTCCTCCAACCTATCTTCATAAGGCCTGCCTCCCAATCCAGGCAGCATCCTTGTAAATCTCCTCTGAACCCTCTCGATAGCCTCTACGTCCTTCTGATCATGAGGCGACCAGAACTGCGCACAATACTCCAACTGGGGTCTGACAAGAGTCTTATAAAGCTGCATCATTACCTTCTGACTCCTAAACTCTATTCCTTGATTAACGAAGGCCAGTACACTGTACGCCTTCTTGACCGCATCCTCCACCTGCGAGGCCAACTTAAGAGTCCTGTGGACCCAGACCCCAAGATCCTTCTGCTCTACAACACAGCTAAGACTCCTACCCCTTATATTGTACTCCTTCATCCCATTATTCCTGCCAAAATGGACCACTCCACATTTATCCACGTTGAAGTCCATCTGCCACTTCTCCGCCCAGTCTTGCATCCTGTCTATGTCCCGCTGCAACTTTTGGCATCCCTCCAGACCATCCATAACACCACCGATCTTTGTATCGTCGGCGAACTTGCTAACCCATCCCTCCACTTCCTCATCCAGGTCATTTATGAAAATGACAAACAGCAGGGGTCCCAGCACAGATCCCTGGGACACTCCACTGGTTACCGACCTCCATGCAGAACAAGACCCATCCACAACCACTCTCTGGCTTCTGCCGGCAAGCCAGTTCTGGATCCACGAGGCCAAAGCCCCTTGGATCCCATGCCCTCTCTCCTTCTCCAGAAGCCTTGCATGTGGGACCTTATCAAACGCCTTACTAAAGTCCATGTACACTACGTCCACCGCCCTTCCTTCGTCAATGTGTTCAGTCACATTTTCGAAGAACTCAACTAGGCTCGTAAGGTATGACCTGCCCTTGACAAAACTTCGTACTTGGTGGTTAATCTGTAAACAGTCCTTTTCCTCTGCTTGATGTAGCAACATATGTTGTGGGTCTTTCATAAATCTCATGGTCTGACAGACTGAGAGTTGCAGTAAGACAGGTGCCTCCTCCATTGTATCCAGGTGTTAAGACTTGAACCTTTAAGTAAATTTTGATATGAGGCTCTATTTCTGTAAAAACTAGGTCATGAGGGCTTGTCTCTACTCCCTTCCAAAATGCACCATTTTACCAGGAATTAAAGGACAGTTTAAAATACAAATATATTATGAAGTTCAGTATTTGCAACAGTAATATATTCAATTCTATTAAATATGGCATTCTCATGCAACATTTATTTCTGGAAAAACACTTAAAGTAACTGGGAAATTCTAAGCTTTCAGTGTGCATCAATTGCAGTATAAACCTTTTCAAATGAGCAAAGAACTTGCACTTTATAAGAATCAAACGGGTGTGAAAACTTGGTAGTAGGGTGTGAGGCTATTAATGTGATCTGCACCCGCATCTGTGCAGATTGCCACTTTACTGAAATTTGGAAATGGCGGTAATCCATTTTGCACCCAAAAATGGGCACAAAGATGATTTAAATGCAGATCGTTGCCTGGAGGGAGAGGTGAGTGAGGCCAGATTATTTGGGGGGGAGGGGTTGATGTGTGTGGATAATGGGGGAATGGATAAGGGTGACAGTTCTGTCTGTGGAGGCCTTCGCTCCTGCTTATTGCTCCTAGGCCGCTTTCTCCGCTTTCTGCGGCCTGGGAGTGATCTGATATGGGTGCGCTTTTTCAAATTGTTTTCTTACTGTGCATGGACAGTTCAGAGTTCCAATTGTTTTGGTCATGCTAAGCCCCGCCCACAGTGCGAATGACGCCCGCCATTTTTTTAATAGGCTGAGGGCATATGGGATCACCTGAAAGCAGATTTCCACGTCGGATCTGCATTTAGAATGAAAATGGTAAAATTGGATCTAAAGAATCATACAATGCAGAAGAGGTGCTCTAAGGAAGCAGTGCGAACCACGGTCATCATGCCACTCCATTCCCTTAAGTCACTGTCTGTGCGGAGTCTGCACATTTCCTGTGTCTATGTGGGCTGCCTCTGGGTGCTCCTTTCCTCCACATACAGATGTGAGGGTTAGGTTGATAGAGCAATTTAGTGTGACCAAAGTGTTAGGGGGATTTGCTGGGTAGATACACAGGGTACAAGAATGGGATTATTGTTGGTGCAGACTTGATGAGCCAGATAGTAGTCTCCTGTACTGTAGGGATTCTACAATTCCATGAAAACAAAGATATACTTAACAGCTAAACAGCGCAGACTTATACCTTCATATGGATAGTGAGTCTAAAAGAATTGGAAAACTATTTCAGCTCTTTGTGCCAGCAGATATTGCCTGACCTCCAAAAGAAAATGCACTATTCAGTGTCCACACTGTGCCAGAAATTTTGTCTCTCTACCTGGGCCCAGTTCTTTACTACTGATCCATAAGACCATAAGACAGAGGAGCAGAATTAAGCCACTCAACCCATCAAGTCTGCTGCACCATTCAATCATGGCCGATATTATTCTCATTCCCGTTGTCCTGCCTTTGCCCCATAACCCTGATCCCCTTATTAATCAAGAACCTATCTATTTCTGTCTTAAAAGCACTCGATGACTTGGCCTCCACAGCCTTCTCCAACAAAGAGTTCCACAGGTCCACCACTCTCTGGCTGAAGAAATTCCTCCTCATCTCTGTTTCAAAGGATTGTCCCTTTAGCCTGAGGTTGTGCCTTCTAGTTCTAGTTTTTCCTACTAGTGGAAACATCCTCTTGACATCCACTCTATCCAGGCCTCGCAGTATCCTGTAAATTTCAATAAGATCCCCCCTCATCCTTCTAAACTCAAATGAGTACAGACCCAGAGTCCTCATAAGACAAACTCTTCATTCCAGGAATCACTTCTGTGAACATCCCCTGGACCCTTTCCATCTTCCATTTCCATTCTTAGATATGGGGGCCAATACTCACCATACTCCAAATGGGGTTTGACCAAAGCTTTATACAGCCTCAGAATTACATCCCTGCTCTTGTATTCTAGCTCTCTTGACATGAATGCTAACATTTTTTTTGCCTTCCTAACTGCTAACAACCTGTATGTTAACCTTAAGAAAATTTTGAATAAGAGCTCCCAAGTCCCTTTGTGCTTCTGATTTTCTAAACATTTACCATTTAGAAAATAGTCTATATCTCTATTCCTCCTTCCAAAGTGCATAACCTCACACTTTCCCACATTGTATTCCATGTGGCACTTTTTTGCACATTCACTTAACCTGTTCAAATCCTGCAGCACCCCTCTGTTTCCTCAATATTACCCGTCCCTCTCCATATCTTTGTATCATCTGCAAAATTAGCAACAGTGCCTTCAGTTCCTTCCTCCAAGTCGTTAATGCATATTGTGAAAAGATCACAGAGTACTTGGAAGTGCATTTAAAGTTGGACCGAGTCAGCACAGTTTCATCAAGGGGAGGTCATATCTGACAAATCTGTTAAGAGTTCTTTGAGGAGGCAACAAGAAAGTTAGATAAAGGAGAACCAGTGGATGTGATTTATTTAGATTTCCAGAAGGCCTTTAACAAGGTGCCATATAAGAGATTGTTAAATAAGCCACATGTCCATGGTGTTAGGGTAAGATCCTGGCATGGATAGCAGATTGGCTGACTGGCAGAAGGCAGTCTGCCTCAGGGGTCCCAACGCTGACCCCTGAGGCACACCGCTGCCATCCTGAAAAAAAAAACCATTATCCCCATCTCTGCCTTCTGCCAGTCAGCCAATCTGCTATCCATGCCAGGATCTTACCCTAACACCATGGACATGTGGCTTATTTAACAATCTCTTATGTGGCACCTTGTTAAAGGCCTTCTGGAAATCTAAATAAATCACATCCACTGGTTCTCCTTTATCTAACTTCCTTGTTGCCTCCTCAAAGAACTCTTAACAGATTTGTCAGATATGACCTCCCCTTGATGAAACTGTGCTGACTCGGTCCAACTTTAAATGCACTTCCAAGTACTCTGTGATCTCATCTTTAATAATGGACTCTAAAATCTTGCCGATAGTCAAAGTCAGGCTAACCGGCCATTATTTTCTGTCTGCTGTCATCATTCCTTCCTGAAATAGCGGTGTTACATTATTGTCTTTAAGGCCTAATATTGTAAGGGATGTTTTCATTGGAACTTGCCATTTATGCACATTGCCTTAAACGATGGATTATTTCATGATTATTCTTTATCTTGATGCGAGAGAAGTGTCTTATTCATGAGGTTAGCATTGGATTGGTCAAGAATGCTCTGTTTTGATAGGACGACCAATGGTTAGTATTCCTATGTGACACTGTTACATTGTGTTTAAATTTCAGACTTTTCTAAGCTTTCAATGCTTGCATTAATTGCAGTACAAATCTTATTAAATGAACAAAGAATTTACTCTTTTGTTAGAATCATAAATGCAGGAAAGGCCCTTTGACCCATTAAGTCTGCACCGACACATTAGAAACACGTGAACTCTCACCCAATCCCATCTGTCCTGTGCCAAATGTTCATCCAGGCACTTTTTAAAGGATGTGAGATAACTTGCCGCTATCACCCTCCCTGGCAATACATTCCAGACTGCCACCACCAGGTTTTTCCTTCCATCCCTCCTCCTAAACCTCTTGCACTGTGTTTAAGTTTCAGACTTTTTAATTGAACATAGGATTATTAGTAGGAAATACAGAAACTAAATATAATCTAACTCAACTATTTGATTATTAACAATTTATCCATCAATTACATGGTAATTGAAGTACTTTGTTCTGATACAACCATTGTTGGTTAGTTATTATATCACAATACCCAAATTTTATTGGCTTTTTGTAAAAGATTAGCAGCGTCAACATAACTTCTTCTGATGTGTTATTACAAAATGACGATTTGACCCAGTTGATTGTTGCAGAATACATGTTTGTGAAATGCCTTAAAATAAAATGGTCAATTTAAGCAAGCATACTAAATAAAATCTAAAATCTTGGCCAGTTTATATTGGGTAGAGCAGGAAACTGGGATTGTTCTCCCTTGGTGGAGAAAAGACTAAGAGGCAACAAAATGGAGATGTTTAAAATCATAACGATAGAGTTAATAAAGAGAACACGTTTCCAATAACAGAAGGATTGATTTAAAGTGATTGGCAAAAGAACCAGAAGCAACATCAAAAGAAGCTTTTATACGTTTCCAGTGGTTAGGATGCCTGATCATAGTGGATACAGATTTAATAGGAGGTTTAAGGTTTTGAGGTCTAAAACCCTTCTAATTTAAATAAGCCTTAAACTTAAAATTACTAGTTTCTAATGCTCAGTTGTGCTTGACTTACAAGGTACAAAATAACTAGTATTTATGTATCAAATAGAATTTATTAAACAAGATTTTGCATTCACTTAATAATCAGTCAAGACAACATACAAGTTTTCAATTCCCAAGATCCCAGGAAATCTTGCTGTTGTCAGAGCAGATGATTTCCCTGTTCTTTGAGTTTGAAGTGATTTAGAAGAGTCATACTCCAGAAGCCATAGTAACGCTTTGCCAACAAAAATTACGATTATTCAACTTTTATTCCCCAATCTCCCATTCTTGTTTCCTTTCTTGCAAGTGATCAAAATTCACTCATCCTACTAGCTGTAGGACACAATTCATCTCGTGTCACTCCATCTTTGCAACTAGCCCTGCTTTATAGGTCATAAAGTTAGAAGTTTTCATTCCATCACAAACAAATACATACCTTCCAGCGACAGAGAAGCATAAAGAGTCTCATACTCCGATCAAATTATCTTAATCCAACTCATACAAAAATATTAGAATCAACAGAATCATTTCTTATCATAATATCAGAGAATAATGGTTTCCCCTCTGGTCCAGATCTATTAAAACATGTATTTTTTTAATTAATGTTGTCCTAAATGCACACTCTTTCAGCCATTTCTTCAAACTGATTTAAGAACAAATGCCTAATTGAAATTCGACCATTAAGACAGCTTCAGCTCAACTAAAATGAGCTCCATCATAAGACAATAAAACCAGTTTGATTCTGCACAACCATCTTCATTGTTAATTGCCCAATAAAGTCATAGCTGAGCCATTTGATTTTAAACTGTGCTTGCAGAATAAAATCCATAAAGATTGTAAAAATTAGTAGAATTTTCAAAATCTGACACGTGGTTCTTACCCAGTTTCCTTTTGGAGAAAAGGCAGGGGTCTGTCTTGTGCCTTGGCCAATATTTGTCCTTTAATTATTACTGAAAACAAGTCAAATTGTCATTTCGCTCATTAGTTTCTTGTGATCTTGCTTTGCACAAATTGGTTGCATCATTCTTACTTCTGGGGTAAGAAAAATGGATGGATGTGTTAGTGCCTAAATTTGTGAGGTGTGTAAATATAATTTTCAAACACCAGCTACATTTGGTGGGTTAAATTACATTATACCTAGTGTATAACAGAAAACACATTGGTTGTAGTGCCTTATATGCTAATATCGAAATTCTTTGAGCTTAGCATTGAAATTGAAGAAGTATACGGCTGATATTATTGGCGAGAGAGAAAGCAATGAATTAATTAGCTTTATTTTGATAGGTTAAACGTGTAAGCAAACCTGACCTGTGAACTTGTGTGTCTGGGATACAAGAATTAATACTTATGTCGACAACTCCAACAGATTTGAGTTTCTGTTTATGCTTATCAGGGGCTGCATAATATTTACAATTAAAACAGTTTAGTTGCTCTTTCCCAAGGTTTCTTTTGATTTAATAACCAACATAGATTGTAATGAAGAAAGGTAATCACTCGGTTACATTCAAAGCAGCACAGAGGGCTGGGAGAGTCAAGCAGAGGCAGTTTCGTGGGCTTTTCACTGGGTGTCACAGCCGCTGAGTCTTGGACTGCCATTATAACACATTTCACATCTGATTAGCGGGTCTGGGATTCACGATTCCTGGCCTGCTAAAGTCTCCCCTGTCCCAGCAGGAGAGTTTCATTCCAACGGATTTACAATCACTCCCCACTTGTGTGGAGCTGGTGACCAAACCCTGCTAGACTGAACGGAGTGGGGGGGCATGGATGCTCCCCTGAAGGTTGAAGGTAAGCTGGAGGGGATTGCCAGTCTGGGCCCCTACACTGCCCTAGGCATAAAGTGACAATGCCCAGAGAACACCTTGGCACTGTCCTTCGGACATCAGGCAATGCCAGGAAGGGGCAGTGGTCCCTAATGGGGCAGGGCCTTGGGGGGAAATGGGCGGGGTTCCAACTGCCACTCTGCAGTTGGCCTGGGTAACAGAGGATGGGGGGAGGGGGGTGGCGTGTGGTGTTGGCAGTTGCAGGACCAGCAATGTGCGGTTGCGGGGCTGGCTATGATTGGGAGACTGGCAGTGCGGGGCTACTGCACATGTGCTGACTTGGTGCTGATAGATCAACCTATATGCTGCTGGCCTCTCCAGAGTGAGACCCCCACCCACAGCTTTTTCATGTGAATTACACTAGTATAATCTGCAGTGCACTGTGTGGGCGATCCAATTTGAAATTGCCGCTGAAAAAACACTGGGATTTACTCCAGTTTTTGTGAATTTGACAGTTACAATTTATTTTGAGAGAGCCGTCCCTCCACCATCTTTTGCTAGCAAATGTGTTCAAATTCTTTAACTTGAATGAATTATATTCAAACACAGGGCTACATTGCATAAAGTGTGTTAGGCTATGTTGCAGTTCACATTGATAATTATGATGAAGTTGCAATGATTAAATTCTTAATGCACGTTTTAAACATTCTTCACATACTTTAGAAGTAATTCCAGGCTATTAAAACATCTATACTGATTTGAACTACACTCATTCCTCAATGTCTGTTCTACCATCTGTCCTACATCAGTTCTTTGGAGCTGATCAAGTTGGACTTTTTGAGTGTACATGTGTCAAAAAAAGAACTCTGTTGTTTCAAACTTTTAAATCTCTTCATTTTACGTGAAACCTTATGCTATTCTGGTGGCAATTTAAAACTAAACTTGTTAGTTTTTGTTTGCAATTGATTATTTCCATGGGGGATCTGAAAACAAGGATGAGAATTTTAAAACTGAGATGTTGTTTGGCATATATCATTATTAATCAGTGAGTCCAGGGGAGATGGGTAAGTGTGAGTTAGGACACAGGCAGCATTAGATTGAATGACCTCAAGTTTATGGTAGGTAGAATGTTGCAGGCTGCCCAGGAATGTGTTAGAATAATCAAGTCTAGAAGTAACAAAAGACATGGATTAAGGTTACAGCAACAGAGAACTTGGGGTAGGGGTGGAGTTGAGTAAATTAACACTAATATGGGTTTGTTGTAGGATGGTTATCTCAGGTCTAATATAACATCAAGGTCGCTAAAAGATCTCAACCTCAGACAGTTGCCAAGGAGAGGGATGGAGAGTTTGATTTCTGGATATTTAATTGTAGAAATATTCTACTCATACTGTACTACATATTAAACAAGAGGGTCAAGAGAAATTGTGGCGAGGAGAGGTGGACGTGCATGTGGAACTGTAACTATGGGGCTGGACTTTTGCAGAGTTGTGACGACTTCCTAGATCTTTAGTTATGGCAGGTGAAACCCAGATGTGGAAATCTTGCCTCCATTCCAACAGATTCCATTTTGCTGAGAAAGAAAAAGAAGTTGGCTGGGGCATGACTCTCACGTGAGAGGCAACCCAAACTTGGGGCTGTTTGAACTCTACCAAGTTCAGTCGGACCCCATTTTCTCTATCAAGAAACTTAGTCCAGAATGTGGTAGTTACTAATTGTTTGAGTAGACATAAATGCTTGTAAGGGATGGATAACGTCTGTAGGACTGTCAAGATATGAAGCTATTTAAATCCCCTGCATTTTAAACATAAAAGAAAAGCCCACCTGTGGCAGTGAGAGGCAAAACAAAATCTTCTTGAAGTTATAAACAGCTGTTTGTTGTCATTATTAATGTTTGGCTGCTTTCCACAAGCTATAATTTTCTCCACTGGAGTTCAAAGTTAATAGTTTGATTGCCAACTCGGGGATTATTAAAAGATGAACTGCCTTTGATTTGGGATGATGAATGCAACTTGCCTGTTTTTATAAGGAATTAAGTACTTGAATTTGAATGGGAGTGTTTTTGCAATATCAAAGGCTATAATAGATTTTATTTTATCTTAGCATAGCTACTGAGATCTGCCCATTGTGGATACTGGTTGGGTTGACATGGAGGATGTAAGGGAAAAGGATGTGGTGGGAGGGGCAATGGATTGACTTATGTTGGCATAAGCTGGCTGGGGGGGGAAGTTGGCATTAAGTTGGCCTGGAAGAGAGGCCATGGGATTGGCTAGGAGGTATGGAGTAGTATTGGCTAGGAGTGGTAGATAGTGAAGAGGGGTGTTATAGTTTGCAGAGAGACTTGGACAAGTTGCAAAGCTGGACCGAGAGGTGGCAAATGGAGTTCAATGCGGAAAAGTGTGAAGTAATTCACTTTGGCAGGAATAACAAATGTGTAGAGTATAGGGCTAATGGTAGAACTCTTAATAGTATTGATGAACAGAGGGATCTTGGTGTATATGTGCATAGATCCCTGAAAGTTGGCAGTCAAGTCGATAAGGTTGTTAAGAAGGCATACGGAGTCTTGGCTTTTATTGGTAGGGGGATTGAATTTCAGATCCGCAACGTCATGTTGCAACTGTACAAAACTCTGGCGCGGCTGCACTTGGAGTATTGTGTACAGTTCTGGTCCCCACATTACAAGAAAGACGTGGAGGCATTGGAGAGGGTGTAGAGGAGGTTTACCAGGATGTTGCCTGGTCTTATGAAGAGAGGCTGAGGGATTTGAGGTTGTTTTCGTTAGAAAGAAGGTGGCTAAGAGGAGACCTTATTGAAACATATAAGATAACTAGAGGTTTAGATAGGGTGGACAGTGAAAGCCTTTTTCCTCGGATGGAGAAAGCTAGCACGAAGGGACATAGCTTTAAATTAAGGGGTGGTAATTATAGGACAGATGTCAGAGGTAGGTTCTTTATCCAGAGGGTGGTAAGGGTATGGAATGCCCTGCCTGCTGCAGTTGTAGATGCGCCAAGTTTGGAGGCGTTTAAGAGGTCAGTGGATAGGTTTATGGATGAAAAGGGAATGGTTTAGGTTAGAGGGTCATTGCTTTTTCTTAATTGGTCGGCGCAACATCGAGGGCCGAAAGGCCTGTTCTGCACTGTAATGTCCTATATATGAGGGTGTAAGTATTATTTGACCTGTTTTGTCTACAAGCATGGATTAGCATGGGGCATTGATTGACAGATGGTATGGAGATATCAAGAGGAAGTGGGTGACAGTATGATGGGATGTGAATGATGAAATGTAGAGGACTTAAAAATTAAGCAAACAGGAATTACTTCACAGCCAAATTTTAAACAACCTATGTCGACGCTCAGCAGTCTCTGACTGCCTCTGGTCTATGTCCAGTGAGGAGCGAAATAAGGCAGACTCAACTGCACCTAATACCAGTGTCCTGTAGAGTGAAAATCAGGTTTTAGTGTACTTTCTTTTGAGGAAAATATGGTGATGCAGGAAGTTTCCAGCTTCTCACTGCTTGTATCGGGGCTGGAAATCTGACCTCATGATTTCAGATACCAAGTGGCAGGATATAGACTTTAAAGATTTTAACCTTTTATCAGAAAGATTTTTATGCGTAGTTTAGGATGAAGCATTTTGTGTAATTTAGGGTATCTGCAAAAGATCAGCAGTTCAATGACAACGATTTAGAGGAGGTGCATGCATAATTTTGGTGATGAGATTGATTTTCTGGACTTGGTCAGAAAAAGATTTTGAAATTGGACAAAAACCTGACAAATATTTCTACAAAGTTAAACAGTAGCATAGAAATTAGCAGAGATTTTTTTCTACGAGATTTAGCAGTAGCTATGTTGATTAACTTCAAAAGACAGCTGGATAAATAAAAAATGGGATTGATCATTTGGAACATTGGGCAATAATGAACCATTTAGCTCCTCAAGAAATCATGGCTAATCTGTTTCCTAATTCCATCCACTTACCTTGGCTCAATATCCCTTAATACACTTGGCTAGAAAGAAATCTACCAATTTAAGATTTAAAATTATTTGTTGAGTTGACATCCACTTCTGTAGGTGCAAGTTCTACACTTTAATTACTTTTTGTATGAAGTAGTATTTCCTAATTTCCTTTCTTATAGGTTTGGCTTGATTTTAAAATTATCCACCCTTGTCTTCGACACCTCCACCAGTACAAAAGGTATTTTGCTATTTATCCCATTAATTCTGTTTAAAATTCTGAATATCTTGAAGTAACCTCTTCCTCTTCTATATTTCAACAAATACAAGTCGTCTTTATGTAATCTGTCTTACAATCTAACCATTATTTCCCATGTAACATTCTGGTGAAGCTGCATCCCTTCTGAGGCCAATACATAAATATAAAAAAGTTAACAAATATTCCAGTTGGTATTTGTAGTTTGGTATTGTATTTATGTAAATGCTAACTTCCTTGAGTATTTTCACAATTTGCTACAGTAATTGAACTGGAAACCTCATTTACATGTATCTAAGCTCTGATGATCTTCTACCAAACTTGCACTGGTTGGGAGAGCACCCTTCCCTGTGCCAACTCATCCCAAAAAATTTTCTGGCACTTGTATGGACAGATACTTTATGTTTACGAAACATAATTTTCTTTTACCTTGCTTGCATCTCTTACCTCCTTCATGTTTTTATAATTAGGGCAGACATTTATATTTCATGTGAACCTGATTTGTGCCAGTAGCAAATTTGCAACTTTATAATGCAAGTTATTTAATTTCCATTGATTTTGACAAGAACTAATGGTGTCGACGTTGGATCTTGCATGCATCAGTGTTGATTGAGCTTGTACTGGCATCATGGCAAGTTGATCCAATTGCCAAAGATTCACTATTTTTAGTGAGCTGTGGTGCATGTTGTAATCTGAGGCATTTGAAGGGCAACTAAAGGTCACTGAGGGAGTTGGAAGAATGTTCATATGTATTCCAGGAGATGTGTTACTTGCTGCATAATTCTCATACTCTGACTTGCTCTTGTAGCTGCAGTATTCATATACTGGTCCACTTTAGTTTCTGGTCAGTGGTAACTTCCAGGATGTTAACAGTGGGAAATTCAGGGATGGTAATGCCATGGAGTTTTAGTGGACCACTGCTGGATATTCTCTTGTTGGAGGTGGTAATTGCCTGACACTTGCGTGCTGTAAATATATTTTTGTTTTTCATCCTTCATTACAATGATCGGCAATTCTGCACATTATGCCTTGTATGTGACTGGAACTGATGCACTTCCCGTTTTGGGGATTTTTCTTTCTCTCCTCAATAACTGCAACTCTATGCATGATTTCTCCAGTTGACTTAACATTTGACAGTATAATGATGCAGGAATCATGCTATTGCACCTGTGTCAACCTCGGACTTGTACTGGGCATCTTTATGCTTTGAATGGTATGGGTCTCAATTGACCCTTCATTGATGTGGTGCTGTTTGAGAATCATATGCAGTGATTGCTATTTCTTCCAGCCAGTGTTTTCTCTGTTTACGTTTTCTTGACATGCCTTTCTAAGATCAGCTTTCCCCTTGTACCTGTAGCATTTTCCCTTCAGAAATGGATAATTCAGGTGTCGAAGCACGAGTAACAGGACTTTGTAGTCTCCAAAATTACAAAGAATGGATAGCTTTTTCTTAGCCACAGTAGAGTTTTCTAAATCCTCACTAGGCAACTGATCCTTGTTGCAAATGATGACTTTTACCATTCTCCAATGTCTTGGGACTGTAGTACTGCTGAAGCTTACACAAAATGCCAGATTGTGGTATGCCTTTGGGCTTAGCAGGGGTGAACAAATTCTTAAGTGTTTTATATATACTTGGGACACAATTCTGCCAAAATATTCACCCTTTTCAATTCCCCCGCTGCTTGACTAACAGCTAGGTTATCAGAATCTTCGAAGATATTATTAACATCTTGAGTCATTCCACATACACACCTAAAGTCTCTCATAGCTGTACTCTCCTGTTGATGCCGACAAGTTTGAAGGTCAGGTTGCTTGTGTGCAAAACAGCCTGTTTCCTCAAACCAGAGTTTTAAGCCAATTTTTGGCAAAAAAAAACCCTCTGTTCCTCCGCTGGTTTGCTAGAAGCTATTCCAACCCAAATTTGTTTGACTAGGGAAAATCTAAAATCCTATCTCCTTGCAAGCTTGATATCTTGCCGCATGGAGAAACTGATGCAGGCACGTTGAGTTCAATAACTCAACTGAAACTGGTTAATTCCAATTTGCTGATTTGCATAACAAGTGACCATAGAAGGCTGCTATTCTATTTGCCTAACAAAAAATTACTTACACTTTTTACATGTTTCCAATAATAGCTTCAACTTAACATTTGGCTCTGTTAATTTGTTTTGCTGAACAAAGTATTGCAGTTAGGGACCAAGTAACGGGTAATCAACGGCTTGTTTGCCAACACTCATCACAATTATGGTCAACCAATACCAATCTTCTAATTTATTGCTTACTAACCTCTTAATCTCTATGCATTTCATACTTTCCATACTGGTCCCAGCTTCTATAAAACCATCTGATATTAAAGAGCTATTATAATGCTACCTGCTAATAATGTTTCTGCAGACATTGACATAGGACCTATTAACATCACTAATTTGCACTATTTAAGTTAACCTCTCCTACTTTAAGCCAACCTCCATTTTTTTTAAAGGAGAAGGTTGGAGCAGGTGCTGAAAGTTGTGCTGCAAGTGAATCTGATCTGGAAAAGTGCAAAAAATTGTTGACTGTGGGAGAGTACAGTCCTCCATGATTTCAGATAGCACATGGAGGCCTTGATGGAGAAGGTGGAAAATGGAGGTGTTCCATATCTACAGGGTGCAGGAGGCCTTCCAGGCATATGATGAGAAAACATTTTGGAACATATAGCCATGGAGATAAGTGCAAGGAGTATAGTACCAAAGACCTGGATACAGTATCACAAAAAGATTCTCTCAGTCTTGGCCATAGAAAATGATAAAATTTGCATAGCAATTGTACACAATGCTGGAATTGTTTACTTCAGTGTTACGAATAGATACACCATTGTTGTAATACAAACTTGTTATGGTTCTAATGACTAATAATTTTCACAATGAATGTTCTCATAATTAGGTTACATGTACAAATGTTCAATTATTATAATAATATAAAAACAAAAATGTGCTAGAAGTACTCAGCAGATCAGACTGCATCAGTGGAAGAAAGAAACAGTTAATGTTTCAGGTAGATCACCTCTCTTTAGAACATTAAATCTATTTCTCTGTCCACAGATATTGTCTGATCTGTAGTGTCTGACATTATTTCAAATTTAGTTTATCATAATAATGGTTTAATCTTGAAACATATGTGTTCAGTGTTTTGCCTTTTTTTAATGTCATACTAAATTAATTGCAGATCTCTTGCATTTCATTATTCTGATCAGTTGTCATGGAAATATACTGAACATAAATTGAAGTTACACAGCGTTTCTCTGAATTCACCAATTTAAAGATGTTTGACCTAACATAATGGCTTTGGAATTAAATATTTGCAGAGCACAGTCAGAGCTGTTGGTATGGAGGCTATGCGAGAATTTAGAATCCTATACAAAATGGTATCTTTCTCTATTATCTGTCTTCTGTTGATGAACTCCATTGAGCTAACCTTGAATGATTCAGCTTCCTCATGTAAAACAGATCAGATGGTTACTGATAAATTGAATAGCAAATTCAGGAGAAAATTCTTTATCCAGAGAGCAATTGGAACTTGCTACCATAAGGAGCAGTTGAACAAAGTAGCATATGTGCATTTAAGCAAAATGAACAAAGGAGAAAGAAATGGAAGGGTTAGATGCGGGTTGGTTAGTGGGATGGGGATGGGGGGCGGCAGCATGGGTGGAAGATAAACATCAGCATACATTTGATGGGTGAGATGGCTCGTTTCTGTATTGCACATTGTATGTTTATAATCGATCTTAATACCCATCTTTTCAAATAAGCTTTTGGTCTCTTCCTATAACTTGCTCACAATGGGTCAACATGTGTTATTTTTCATTTATTTATTGATTCTGCCCTGTAGTCCCTTTTGGTATGTTAATGGTTTGCTTCAGCTGAGTAGTTTTGTTAGGTTGCCATGCTGTAGTAGTTTCTTACACTCAATAACAGGACAGCCTTAATCATAGAATGGTTATAGTACAGAAGGAGGCCATTTACCCCATCATGCCTGTGTTTGCTGATTGAAGAAGAGCATAATCGTGATCAGTAGTCTTTTAAGAATTAGTGCCAGGAAATAACACATGGTTTAAACTGCACATGATTCACTGTACAGTGAACACTTTGAGAGATTATATAAATAAGCTAGCATGAAAACATTTTAAAGCATTGCAAGGTATACACTATCAAAAGCTGCCATCTTTGTTGCACTGGGATCATGTCAATAGTCCATCAAATCTTGTGAACATGATTTCTTGTTGATTTGCACATTTGAAACCCAAGGATATAGTAAAGAGCGCTGAAATTATATGACGTGTTTCCTGTTCAGCAGTAGGATGGAAAATTGTAAGCAGCTTGTGGAAAGGGTTAATGATTCTGTTAATTAGACAAATAATATTTGCCAAAATCTAAGTGACCAATGAGGGGAAAATGGGAAACTTTTTTGGGTGAGCTGAGTTTTGATAATTTACAGCATTTTGTACAATATGGAGACAGTCAGGAGAATCATGTTGGGAGACCCTAATCCTACTAGAGAGGCTAGCAGGAGAGCAGGGGGTCATTGTGCTTGCGCCAGTCTCCCTGGGCGATGGTTGACATGATCGAGCACCGGTAGTACTTTGGCTTTTTTGTCTCCTGCTTAACATTTCTTGCCGTGTGTCCAGAGGATAATGTACTTGCATGAGATCTTGGATGTAGGTAGTCCTAAATAAATAATTTTGAGGAAAACTAAATACTGACTATCTCCAAGTCATTCATAGTGAGTGAGACTTCATTGAGTTAAAGTTAAGGGCAACAAGCCAAACCATCTTAAATCTGAATTTCTGATGATCATTTCTGCCTTGTTATGTTCTTCACCAGAATGCAGAGAAAAATTGTCTATCTGTGTCCATCATTCCTAATGCATTGCTGGTATATTATAATGCCTAAAACTAGCATATTATTATATTTTAGAACTATACTTTGCAATTACTGCAGTTCCACACTGAAAATGGGGGGAAAATACTCATCACCTGATGTGCCAACCAGTCTTTTCTCCTAACAATGCAGAATGATAAAACTAATCCCAAAATATACGCAAACAACCCCAATTAAACCACTTAAGTAGCAATAAAAGGATTCACTGTAGTCAGCCAGCAACATAATGATATAGCTAAGACTATGAGCTGAGAAACCCTGAGGGTTAAATCTCTTAAAGGTACACTAACATCACACTTTAAAGTCTTTAGTTGATCATTTTGCTTATATTTCTCATGACTTTATTTTAGTCAAAGTCCGCTTTGAGTAGAATAATTCAGTACATCAGTTATGTGATCCATTACTGTTCTGTGCACTGTTGTCTGCAAAGTAGTTTACCAAATAGCAGATGGAAGACTGCATATCTAAATTTACAAGCATTCTGACGGCTTATGTGCACATGTCCTTGGTTCTGTAAACAGTGTAATTACTATTAATCATTTGCAAAGAAAAGAAGCATTGGAATTTTCATTGGGGAAAATGTCCAATGGGAAAGAATACTACTTGCATGCTAACTAAAGCCAGTTTTATAAAGACTGCATATTCAAACAACTCATCCATGTCAGTCATGCAAATTGTTGGATTAAACACTTGATGCTTGCTGAGTTTTTGGTTTTATTTTGCATTGTTAGGATTTATTTGCTGCTTGCTTTCTTACCAGCATATACTGTGGTGGAGATTAACTTTGACAACGACAGATTAACAACCCACGGTTTGAGCACCACCTGCTTTCTACACATGGTGCACTATACAGCAGGCGCGTTAGAAGATTAGAAACTAACCTGGAGGGTAGAGCGACCAAATCACTATTGAACTTCTACATTAACTTTGATGAAGGTTGGAATCATAGACAATATGCATGGGCTAAAATGATGAAAGGAGATTCAATAGTAACATTCAGAAAGGAATTGGATGAATAACTAGATGGTATTTTGTAATGGTTTTGCATAACTTTTTTGCACTTGTACCAAACCAAGGATCCCATATATCTTTTTAACTATCTTTTCAATTTCTGCCACATTTGAAGCATGTACATCCCCAGGTATATCTATTTCTTTTAAGAAATAATCATATATATATATTGCTTCTCCTCATTCTTCTGACCAAAATCAATCACTTCATACTTCTCGTGTTAAATTTCATTTGCCATGTGTCTATTGTTGAGACTGGGATGGGAGAGTGCGTAGTTTATCTAATCCATAGTCTGCCCCATTAGATTAAAAGTTTAATTTATGCACCAAAATGGTCAATTATTTACCTTTACCATCATTAAACTCAGAATAAAAGAGAAAATAATCAAGCTTCTTTCAATAAACACCTGCACAACTGTTATGCTGAGGTTTGGAATAAAGCTATGATATAGCCACACATCTCCAAAACTCTCTCCATTTCTCGTTTAGTTTTGGGGACAGCGTAAGACAGCACCATCTTGGATTTTTGGATATCTCCTAAACCTGACTCTGCAACTTAAAAATGTTAACCATGGGTTATAAATCCACGCTCCCAGGTCAATTTTATCTAAGGCTGGAATCAATCTCAAAATTGGGCACTTTGAGCAACGAGAATCTTTAGATACATGATTATTTAGATATGAAGAAAAAGAGTTGAGCTGCATAATACAATTGCTTTATTTGGTAAATCTGATATCTGACAATAGAATAGAAGGAATCAACAAATCATAACAATAATTATAATGACCTGCAATTCTGAGCTATTCAGGGATTGTTGTAGGATTGTGGATGACAAACTCTCAGGCAATATGGAATCTGTTTGCATCACAGATCCAAATTACAAGGCGAAAGCAAACTGAGATACAAAAAGTAAATCCACAGTCTAGTTTTTTAAAGTACCCTGAAACGTTTGGCCAAAGGGAGCAATACCCTAACCGACTGTTAGAAACCATGCGAGTGCCATGGAACAAACTCATCTGACAGGCATGAACAACATCCAGCAATTTATGCTCAGTGCTTTCACTATAGAACACTTTGTGCAATTCCAAAATTTGAAAATGCACAGTGGATTCCAAGAGGATTCAAAGATCAAGATAGCACACCAGGAGAACAAAGATGCTGGATTTTTGTTTTGGAATGTGGACATCTCGGTTAATAGCCATTTCTCTCACTCAAACTTTAAATTGCACGTGGGAGCCAGCGTTGCAGTCCTATTGGACACAGCGCCATGGCTAAGTGACCTCTGGTCATAGATAAGAGACGCAGTACTTTGTAGGCCTGGAGAAATTGGCCTCTGATGTCTGGTCATAGGCATCATTCTAAAATTGCTTATATGTGGCAGCAAACAGATCTTTGAGCTGATATACATCATGTGTAACCAATTGTTCTCTCTTGGAAAAAGATGCCTGCATATTCCTTAATCTGCTAAAGATGATGGAAGATATCATAATTTATGGGAACTGCAAGTTCTCGAGAGCTCCAACAAGAAAGATTTTCTTGACTGGAACTTCAGCTGTGAAATGTCTTCTCTTTTTACCGAGCAAGGTTGTCCACTTTTGTAATAGGGTCCTGACATTGATCAGACCAGCCAACCACTCCGATAGTTACCGCTACACCTAAGTTGATGACATTCAAGACAGAAGCCAGCAATGAGAATAGCCTCAACCTCTACCACTGATACCAATGGAAGAGATAGACCCAGAGGCTATCGAGCAGACATTGCAATCCCCATCCACCGCGAATGTGTATAAACAATGCTGGAACCAAGTGACAGCCATTCCTTGATGACAGCATACCATAAACAGAAGCATAAAGTGAGTTAACCAACCAGTCACATCTCTTCTATCCCAATGTGCATCATGGAAGCCGCATGAAGGAAGAAGAGAAAAAATATAGAGGGATAACTTGAGTTTGTCTGTGCCATGATGAGTAGGTGAGCCAATCAGCATCTGTTGGCCAACTCCGAAAACCAGCCATGCAGAAGAGGAAGGCCCTGCATCAGAAGACATGGAAACAGCATCCAAAAGGATGACATGCTTAGCCAGCATTAGCTGTTTTTCTTGGGTAATATCGTTCTCATTCTGTGATTACTAAGGAATTGCCTTGGAAACCAATGGGAGTGCATTTAGACTGCATAGTTTAGATAGACATACTTATGCTCTAACCATAATATGATTTATATCTTTACTGCCAAACAACAATAATAAAGTAAATTAATAATAGAGAGAGGATGTCTCCCTCTTTTTTTTGTACTGAACTGATAATGATTGCCGGTAAGATATGGACAACAATCTATCACCAGAACGCAGGAATTGACAGTGAACAACTCAGTGTCAAAGAACAGAAAAAGAGGATGAAAGGATACCAGAACAACTTCTAATTCAATAAAGTTTAGCTGCAACAACAAATAATACCCACCCTCTGATACAAGTGAGAACAAGATATGAAAGGGCGATAAGTCCATTGGACTGTCTTAACCTTTGAACTCAGACTTGGGGGGGACGAGGGTTGGTAGTAATGATATGTGAGGTAAGTTGGGACAGCTTGGCAATATATATTCCAGACTCGGAATCATAATTTGTATTATAGCTGCAAATGAGGATTGGAGAAAGTTGTTACATTGCACACCCTGAGTGAATCTTCTTTGAAACTCTTTATATCCCGTATGTCCACACTGCTGGTTTCACTACCTGCAGGAAGTGGATTGGAGAGCATATGACTGGATTAACGCAGGACAATAAGAATCAATTCTACTGCAGCTCTGTGTCAGAATGGCTTTCTGCATAAGGGCTTATTTTGCACAAATACTAATTCAGCACTTTGGACCTAAGTGTTTTGGTTAGTTGTTAAACAATTCATAACTTAGTTGAAGGTTTGTTTGATTAGCTGGTACTCAAGCATTCACAAAATCCTGCTTTCTCCAGATAACAGTCTAAATAACATTGTTTGGATGGAATACAGGTTGTGTATCTCATTATTTGGAATGGGGTATTACTGTGATGATTTGCAAGTGTCATGTACAACTGTGAATTTTGCGTAATCTAAGAGTAGAATATTAAATAAAATGAAAAGACAAACTAGATGCCTGAAGTTGCTGGGGTCATCTCTTTAATTTTGATTTTGCCATTGATCTTTTTTTGCTGGCATAGCAATGCTTTCTGATTGAAGGTTTAGTTGACCATAGCTCATTGGACACAGTCCACATGATAAAGCTAAAAGTCATAATTAGGGTTAGTTTGGTCTGTTCTTTTTAACTTAAAGGATGGAAATGGTTAAAAAGTAATTTTGTGGCAAAAATGGCATTGCAGAAAAATAAAGTTAAAATTGGCCATATACCTCTCACCAATATACAACCTGAGGGAAGTTCTGTTGAATCTGATTTAGATGTTTCGGGAACAAAGGTCACAAGGTTTGACTTCACTTTTTAAATTCTATGAATGATGCCTGTATACTTGTAAAATGTAAGTGAAAGGATAGCTTTAACAGTAAATGAAGGATTTCAGATAAGGAAGAGCTCTTGATAATTCCTGTGGCAACCTGTCATTTTCGGATGTGAACAGACAGAACTCTAATCAACAGCTGCCTCGACTAAATTATGCTGCAGAAAGTAAAGAGCTGAATTTGTTGCCTCTGCTTTTGCAGTTTTTAGTGCAACAGAAACAAGGATCAGAATTTGTTCTAATAAATGCAGGCAAACTGCCAGAATTTGTTTAACAAAATTGTGATGTTTTCATTGTAACTGCAACATCTTGAGAATTTTATGGGAATCTTCTAACGTGGAAAGGCGCAGTGAAATTTAGTGCTGCAAAGATGCAATTCATTTGAAGCAATAAATATAAGTAAGATTGGAACTAAAAATTAAAATCTATAAATTACATCAGTAGAAGGGGCAGTCATTTGTGTTTTGCCTTTGGTGTTTGAGATGTAGATTTTAAGCAGCATTCCTCCAGTAAAATGTTCCTTAGACCTATTAGATGACTCTTTTTGTATAGTTATTTCACAAATGAATTATGGTTTTCTCCTCATGTTGATTGTGTTAGTTGTGTTTAGCATCATTATCCAACTGTAGGAAAACTATTTGATCAGTAGGTGTTTATTGCATCTCCTGACTATCATTGTATTGTCTGGGAGAACAAAAACCAGAGCTTAATAAGAACATATGTTTGTTAAGTAACATAAAAGCAAAATATTATGAATGCTGGACATCTGAAATAAAAACAGTGCCGGAAAACCTCAGCAGAGGAATTAATGTTTTGAATGCAACATGACTCCTATTTGGAACTGGAGAGAGATAGTAATGTGATGGGTGTTGTGCTGTTGAAGTAGAAGAGATGTTCAGGTGGAGCAAAATAAGTCAGAAGCCAGGAATATTGGTATAGTGTCTTTATTGGAAAAAATAACCGGGTTAAAGTCAACAAGGCACTTGTTGATTAAGACACATCACAGAATCATTAAAAAGCAAAACATGACACAGAAATGAGATAGTGTGACTGACGAAAATTCTGGTCAAAAGAGGTATATTTTAAGAAATGTCATAGAATCCGTATAGTGCAGAAGGAGACTATTCATCCCATCCAGTTGCACTGACAACAATTGTACCCAGGCCCTATCCATGCAATCTTATTATTTATCTGCTAATTCCCCTGACATGAAGGTGCAATTTACCATGGCCAATCGACCTGACCTGCACATCTTTGGACTAAAACAGAATTTGTTTAACAAAATTGTGATGTTTTCATTTTAACTGCAATGAGGAAACCCATGCAGACATGGGGCGAACATGCAAACTCCACACAGGCAGTAGCCGAAGGCTGGAGTTGAACCCGGGTCCCTAGCACTGTGAAACAGTAATAAGTCTCACAACCCCTTGTTGACTTTAACTGGTGTTGTGAGACTTTTTACTGCGCTTACCTCAGTCCAACGCCGGCAGCTCCACTTCATAGCTGAGAGGCAGCAGTGTAAACTATTGTGCCACCATGCCACCCTCAGTGTATGTCACGGAACACTTTCTCATGGAAAAAAAATATTTTCTATCACTCTACCTACTTTTTTCAATTTAGGGATAAGACCTTTGTATAGGCCAACTTCAGCACAATCTCAAGCTATCTGGGTACGTTTTCTAAATTGCAGTCAAGCCCAAACCATCACACAAACCAGCCTCCCATTCATTGATTCCTTCTACACTTCCTGCATAATCAAGGACACCACACAGCCTAGGTGTTTTCTCTTCCACCACCTTCTGTTGGGAAAAATGATATTGTCAGTGACAATATCTCACTTATGAGTTTAGTGTCATGGTTTGTTTATTAATGATCGTGTGACATGCCTGGTTATTTATTCCAATATCCCTGGCCTATCTTTGACTTCTTTTGCTCCACCTGAACGTCTCCTCTATTTTAAAAGTATAAAATTCATCACATTCCTACTTCTGTTCAGTTCCAAAGAGAAGTCACACATCAACCGAAGTCTGAAATCACATATTCACCGACTCGAGAACAACTTCTTCCTTACTGCCATCAGATATGTGAATTGACTTATATTAAATTGATCTTTCTCTATACCCTAGCTATGTCTGTAACTATATTCTGTGCCCTCTCTTTTCCTTCTCCCTTGTATACTTTATGAACAGTATGTTTTGTCTTTATAACACGTAAGAAACAGTACTGTTCACTGTATCCTAATACATGTGACAATAGATCAAATCAAATACCATTACCTGTAAGTTTCCTTCCATGCCTTTTTCCTTGCCTTTTTACCAGTTTTAATTACCCTAACTTTTCTTTATACTGTGACCCTATTTGCCTCTCACCCTTAATTACCCTATATGTCATTTTCGCATGTTACTGTTCTTTTATTCTTCATTCTCTTTCTGATGTCGCTGTGCTTAGGTTTCCATCCCTTCCACTGAGAGAGTTTTATGCCTCAAACATTACATCTTACAAGGTGGATTCCTGATTGGGGGGGTTTAAATATGGAATTTCAGGAAAGATGGACATGAATTTGGTATGTGACAGTGTATTCAAAAACTTTGCTGAGGTGAGAGAAGTTGAAAATGAGACAACAGTTTGGAAGGTCACAAACGAGGGGTTGGTATTTTTTAGGAGATGGATAATGATGGCTGATTAATGAAGAGGACAGCATCTGAAGAACATGAGCCACTGAGAATATTAGTTGACATTAGGACCAGGAGGAAAGTTGAATGGTCAGGTTAGTGGGAATAGGGTCAGAGGAGTTGTGGGGTATCTAAGCTCTGCAATAATGTCACAAACAGTCATATATGGATAATTAAGCAACTAACTGGAGGAAGAGGCTGCACAAATACTCCATTCTCAAGGATGGTGGAGCCCAGCACATGAGTGCAGAAGACCTAGTTGAAGCATTTGAGCAATCTTCAGTCAGAAATGCAAAATAGATGGTACAACTCAAACCTCCATCTGACGTTCTAAACATCACTGATGCCAGTCCTCAGCCAGTTTGATTCTGTCCATATGATATGATAAAATGGCTGAAAGCATTGGATACAACAAAGGCTATGGGGCCTGACTTTTGTATCTTTTTCCTGATGGAAGAAGGTGGAAAGAATATACGTGGGGTGCATGGGGTTCTTGATTATGCTGGCTTTTCTGAAGCAGCAGGAAGTGTAGACGGTATCAGTAGGTGGAAGCTGGTTTGTGTAATAGACTGGGCTTCGTTCACAACTCTTTGTAAATCTTTCGGGTCTTGGACAGAGAGGAGCCACTTCAAGCTGTGATACAACCAGAAAGAATACTTTCTTTGGTGCATCTGTAAAAGTTGGTGAGAGTCATAGCGGATGTGCCAAATTTCCTTAATCTTCTAAGAAAGTAGAGACCTTGGTGGGTTTTCTTAACTGTAGCGTCAGTATTGAGGGACCAGGACAGGTTGTTGGTAATCTAGGCAGCTAAAAACTTGAAGCTTTTGATCTTTTCCACTTTGTCCTTATTGAGGTACACAGGGGCATATACTTCACTACACTTTCTGAATTTGATGACAATTTCCTTTGTTGACATTGAGGGAGAGATTATTGTTGTTGCACCAGACTACCCTGGAATAAAAAGTTTCTCTATCTCTTCCTTGTATTCCGTCACATCAGTGTTTGAGATCTGACCCCTACGGTGGTATCTCAGCAAACATGAAAATCAAGTTGAAGGGGAATTTTGGCCACACAGAGTATGGCTGAATATTGGCGAAATATGGCATCAAGGAACTCTAGCAAAACTGGAGTCAATGGGAATTCGGGGAAAACTCAACACTGGGTTGGAGTCATACTTAGCGCTAAGGAAGATGATTGGCGTGTTGAAGTCAATCATCTCAGTTGCAGGATATCATTGCAGAAGTTCCATAGGGTAGCGTTCTAACCGTCCTCAACTGCTTCTTCAGTGAACTTCCTCCAATCTTAAGGCAGAGAAATGCAAACGTTCATTGATTGCATTATATTCAGCACCATTCACAACAAATCAGATATGAAAATTTTGTACCCAAATGCAACAAGAACTGGACTGTCAGGTTTGGACTGACAAATGGTAAGTAACATTTGTATCTCACAAATACTAGACAATGACCATCTCCAACATCTCTCTTTGACATTCAATGGCGCTATTGCTGATGAGTTCCCCACTTTGTTTCCTGGGGTTTGCCATTAACCAGAAGTTGAACTGGACAGCCACATAAATACTGTCGCTCCAAGAGCATGATGTGGAGATGCCAGCATTGGACTAGGGTAAACACAGTCAGAAGTCTCGCAACACTATGTTAAAGTCCAACAGGTTTATTTGGTAACAAACGCCACTAGCTTTTAGAACGCTGTTCCTTGATCAGGTGAGTGGAGAGTTCTGAACACAAACAGTGCATATAAAAGTCTATACTCCGTTTACAGAATACTGATTAGAACGTGTGTCTTTACAGCTAGTCAAGTCTTAAAGATGCAGACAACGTGAGTGAGAAAGCATTAAGCTTAGGTTAAAGAGATTGTTTTATCTCCGGACAGGGTATTGAAATGTTGCAAGCCCTGCCAATTCATGGGAGTTACAAATAGTATGACATGAATCCAAGATCCCGGTTGAGGCTGTTCTCATATGTGCAGAACTTGGCTGTCAGTCTCTGTTCAGCGACTCTGTGCTGTTGTGTGCCATGAAGGCTGCCTTGGGGAATGTTTACCTGAAGATCAAAGGCCTAATGCCAATGACTGCTAGTGTTTGCCAACAGGAAGAGAACCGTCTTGCCTGGTGATTGTTGAGTGGTGTTCATTCATCGATTGTCATAGCGTCTGCATGGTCTCCCCAATGTACCATGCTTCGGGACATCCTTTCCTGCAGCGTATCAGGTAGACAACATTGGCCAAGTTGCAAGAGTACGTGCCATGTACCTGCTGGATGGTGTTCTCATGTGAGATGATGGCATCTGTATTGATGATCCGGCATATCTTGCAGAGGTTGTTGTGGCAGGGTTGTGTAGTGTCGTGACCACTGTTCTCCTGAAGACTGGGTAGTTTGCTCGGACAATGATCTGTTTGAGGTTGTGCAGTTGTTTGAAGGCAAGAAGTGGGATGTGGGGATGGTCCATTGATGTTCATCTTCATCAATGACATGTTGAAGACTCCAGAGAAGATGTCATAGTTTCTCCACTTTGGGGAAGTACTAGATGACAAAGGGTACTCTGTCCACTGTGTCTCGTGTTTGTTTTCTGAGGAGGTCAGTGCAGCTTTTGGCTGTGTTACATAGAACTGTTGATTGCTGAATTGAGAGTCATATCCTGTTCTTATGAGGGCATCTTTCAGCGCCGGGAGATGTCTGTTGAGATCCTCCTCATCTGAGCAGATCCTGTACATATGGAGGGCTTGTTCATCGGGGATGGCTTCTTTAATGTGTTTACAGTGGAAGCTGGAGAAGTGGACCATTGAGATTATCTATGGGCTTACGATACAGTGAGGTGCTGAGGTGATCATCCTTAATGGATTGCAGAGAGTAGTGCAGGTCAGAGATTGGGAATTTTGTAGAAAATATTTCACCATCTGACTCCCCAAACCCTGTTCACAAGACAAGTCAAAATTATGATGGTATGTTGTCCAAATGACCTCCAGGAAGCTCAGCCCCACCCAGGGCACAATAGTCCATTTGATCGACTCTTCATCCAACACCTTCAATACCTATCCCCTCCACCAATGATGCACAGTAGCAGCAGTGTGTTCCATTTATAAGATGCTTTGCAGCAACTCACCAAAATTCCTTTGAAAGCACCTTCTAAAACTGGAACTCTACTACCTAGAATAACAAAAACAGCAGAGGCATGGGAAGACTACTCCCTACAAGTCCCCCTCAAAGTCACATACCATCCTTCCATTCTTACTTGGAAACATATTGTTGTTCTTGTACTGTCAGAAAGTCAACATCCTGGATTTCACTCCTTAACAGCATTGAGTGCACCTACACCACATGGAGCATTGTGAGATTATCTGAAGCAATTCAAGAAGACAGCTCACCACCATCTTCTCAAGGGCAATTAGGGATGGGCAGTGAATGCTGACCTAGCCAATGATGCCCACATCCTGTGGAAAATAAATTTTGAAGGTTTTTCTGGAAAATGTGTAAATGCTGCTTTTACAATTTACAGATTTGAGCAAAGAAGCATATTTATAGAATTTGAACTACGTTCATAGATTGAGTATTGTTTTACATTATTGTTCTTAAATACACAAGAACTAAAATGAAGGAAAATTGATTGCAACTACAAAATGGATATTTTACAGTATTAATATTTAAATTGTTAATCATTCACATAACCTTATTGTCACAATTTATCTTTCCTTTTTATTTCATGTAATGCATGCATAAGACAGAATGACAAATTGGAAATGGCCATAACAGATTTTGAATTAAACATGCAGAACAGTGGGAGAATGATCACCAATTCTAATGGGTAGAAGCAGCACAGTTCAGATATTAGAATGCACATCAATGTTTCACAAGTCTCTGAGTGGAAGAATTGAAAAACCCCAAGTTCAGCCGAATTGGGATGAATTGTGTATAATTTCTGTTTATAACATTGTATTATTTCCAACTCTGCACAAAGTTCCCCTGAAACTACAGAAGTGATACTCCCAAAAGTGCTGAATTGGTAGAAAAACTATTCTGGATTGCAACATTGCTTACAGGTCAGCTTCTCATCTGAATCTCTGCACTCTGTGCACTGAAGAGGTCCCAGTTGTGAATCTTGTTTGCTGGGGAGCTAATGTGAATCCCGTTGGAATGAAGGTACTCCTGGCGAGCTGGGAGATTCGATCGGGACCAGGAACGCCCCGATAATTAACACATTTACGTATTTAAAATGATTTAAAAAAAAGATTTAAATGGCTTATTTGCCTTCCTGCCTGTTTCCAGCATTAGTCTGGCTGGCAACTGTTCGCCAGTTGTGGGAGGTGCGCGTGCGTTCCCTGTGCACGCTCAAATCCCCATTCAAGGCCGCAGATGCGTGTGTCCCAGCTGGACCCACCAGAAAAGTGGTGGGCGCAGACGGGAGAATCGCAACCTGCGTTTCTGATTTCTATCTTGACATCTGAATGACAAGGTTTTGGAAAGCTTACATAGCCAACTGGATATAATATGTATAGGGTAGGCATGCAGTATTGTTGATGATTAACATAACTAAATTAACTGGAAAAAGCAGAAACAGATTGAAGAGTTGAGAAAAATGGAAAAAAATAATAGAATTTGAATACCTAGTCATTAGCCATTCTGAATACTTCATTTGAAATAGGTTAACTTAAAGCAGTGCCATCTGTGTCAGTTGGTATCACTCTCCTGTCTGAGTCAGGAAGATTGCCAGTTCAAATATTATTACAGTGCATAGGATCTAAGTTGGCACTCTAGTGTAGAATTGAGAGTGTTTTTTAATGTTGGAGGTGCTGTATTTGGGATGGAGTGCTATATTCAGTGGCCCATCTCTCTCTCTCTCTCTCTCTCTTTCTTTCTCTCACGTAGATAAAAGATTGCAGGACACAAAGAGCAGGTGAGTTCTCCTTAGTGACCTGGCAAGTACTTGTATTTAAATCGGTATCGTTTTTTAAAAAATGATCTTGTCATTAATACATTGCTTGCTGTGTGCAAATTGGCTGCCGTGTTTTCAATATTACAACAATTATTGTACTTCACTGGCTGTAAAACATTTTGGACATTTTGAGGTTGTGAAAAGCACTAAATAAATGCAAGTCTTTAATTACTTGAGGTTTATTGACTGCAAACTTGGGCTCTGTAATGCCACAGTGTCTTTGTACTGCATGCCAATGCTTGTGACTGGCAGTGACTGTTGTAGGAAAGACAGTAGCCCATTTAAATACTGCAAACTCCTGCTATCAATTTAATGCTTCATCTGAAATACAGCGCCTCCAACATTAAAGTTCTTAATACAGCACCAAATTGCCAACGTAGATTTTGTGCTCTGCAGTCAATACCATCTTGGTTGAGGGTGTTAGTATGGATGTTAGGAGCGTGCATCAGAAGTATACAGAGTAGGCAGATTGTGAAAGCAGTCTGTGTGTAATGCTGATTTTGACAGTATAGCATTCATGTTCTCATCCCTGCCACTCTGCCAATTGCTGTCGCCTGTAAGCCAGTCCATTCAGACTGATGCTACTCTTGCTGCGGTGGTGCAATCCAGGCTGGGTCTTCAAGGCCCAGAGCTGGTAAAGGGTGCCTTCCAAAAACATGTACCGTTCCCTATTGAAATTCAGCAAACTTCTATCAGCCAGGCTATAGCCAGTCAGGCAGTCCTCAATTGGAACTCTAGGCCAGGCAGGCACAGAGGAAATACACAAACATAGCTGATCTTTGGCTGTAATAATGAATGGTTTGGATAAAGTTAGTACAGTTATTGTTCATTCATCGTCATCAATGAGGACCTGGACGACACTAATCATTTTGAGGCTGATCAGGCCAATTCGGGCACGGAATGTCCTGGCACATATTGGACAGACTTGTGTAGACACTCTAGTTGTTGTGCTGGTGGCTCTGGACTTGCGCAGCTCACACTTAACTTGTGCTTCGTGAGCTTGACAGCCTTTGTGGAAGAGGCAGTGCCAGGTAGGGTGGTTTTGCGCCAGCGTTTCCCAGGTGGTTGTGTCAATGTCAAGAGACTTCAGGAAGGCCTTGAGTGTGTCTTTGAAATGTTTCTTCTGCCCTCCATGTGAGCATCTTCCAGCAGGGAGTTCCCCAAAAAAAGGAGCTGCTCCCATGACATATGGATGACGTGATCTGCCCACCGGGCCCGTGCTCTCATCAGCAGTGTGTGGACTGATGGGAGACTTGCTTTAGAGAGAACTTCAGTGTCCAGTACTTTGTCCTTGCAATGGATGCATAATATTCTGTGAAGGCAAGTCATGTGGAAATGATTGAGCTGTCTTGCATGCCTTCGATACACAGTCCACGTTTCACAGGTACACAGGAGGATCATGAGTAGCGCAGCCTTCAGTTTTGTTGCTGGGTTGATTCATCGATGTTCCCTTACAGTGCAGCGCAGTCTACCGAAAGCAGAACTTGCCTTTACTGTTTTGCAGTTAACTTCTGCATCAACTGCTTGGGAGAGGGTGCTGCCAAGATAAGTGAACTGATCCACTGCCTGTCGTTTCTGCCCTTTGATTGTGATTATGGCATGAGGAGCAGGCTGATGCATGACTTCAGTCTTAACGTTGATAGTGAATCCGAAGTTGTCACGAGCCGTTGAAAATTTGTCCAAACTGACTTGCATCTCTGGCTGTGAGCCAGCATAAAGGTGCAGTCATTGACAAA
This sequence comes from Sphyrna mokarran, assembly GCA_024679065.1. Lineage (NCBI taxonomy): Eukaryota > Metazoa > Chordata > Chondrichthyes > Carcharhiniformes > Carcharhinidae > Sphyrna > Sphyrna mokarran. Next base: position 14,926,950 of record JAGIQG010000025.1, read on the forward strand.
GAGGAAATCTTTCAGAATAGTCTCTTTCGCTTTGGTAATAGCTTGAAGTCTCCTCAGGTTGAAGAGCTCCCCATCCACTCTGTACTTGAGGCTGATTCCAGCAATGGTGTCCTGGAAGGCATCTTTCAGCATGGCAGTAAATATCATGCTCAACAGTGTGGGTGTGGGCACACAGCCCTGTTTGATGCCATTGGTGACTGGGAATGCCTCAGAGGATTCTCTGCCATCCAGTACTCTGGCCATCACGGAACTGGTGAACCATCTGAATGAATTTGGCAGGACAGCCAAACTTTGATATGATCCTCCACAGGCCTTGTTGGCTTAGTGTCGAAAGTTTTGCAAGGTCAACAAAGGTTGTGTAGAGCTCGTGATTCTGCTCCTGACACTTCTCCAGAAGTTGGCTCGCAGCAAATATCATGTCAGTAGTCCCACAACCTTTGTGGAAGCCACACTGTGACTCTGGAAGCAGTCCCAGCTCCAGATGAGTGTTCAGACAATTTAGCAGGACTCTTGTAAGGGTTTTTCCTGTGATGGAGAGCAGCGAGATTCCTCAGTAGTTGTTGCATACTTGCCGATTGCCCTTCCTCTTGTAGAGGTGTACGATGGAAGCATCTTTCCTGAGGAATGGATCCTTGCTTCCAAAAGGACTGGAACAACTCTGAATTTTTGGGTAAGTGCAGGACCAGCAGCTTTTTAAATCTCTGTGGGTATGGCATCTGCCCCTGAGGCTTTGCCACTGGATAGCTGGCTGACAGCTTTCATGATTTTGGTTACTAGCAGTGGGCCATCTATGGCGCTATTGATATCAACTTGGAGAATCCTGTCTATTCATTTCAAAGTGTTCAGCCCATCTCTGCAGAATCTGATCTTTCTCTGTAATGAGAGTTATACCGTCTATACTCAGGAGGGGTCTCCCGAGAGATTGAGGTCTGTAGAGAGTGTTGAGAGCTTCATAGAACCGTTTCAAGTTGCTTCTGTCAGTGTATCCCTGTATTTTATCTGCCTTGGCACTCAGCCAGGCATCCTGCATTTTATGTAGTTTATTCTGGACTGCTCTGTGTGCACTGGTAAAAGCATTTTTCTTGGCAGCTGAAGATGGGTCATTCTGACAAGCTGATGAAGACTGTGCTTTTCCACAAGTATAGCCTGTATCTTTTCATCATTCTCATTGAATCAATCATGCTGATTGCAGGAAGAGAGCCCAAGCATCTTCAGTGCAGATATATGGATAGCATCCCTGAAGCATTCCCAGTCATCCTCAGCATTGCCTGCAAGATGTATGTTAGCAAGCTTGATTTCTAAGTCTTCAGCCAGTGCTGAAGCTATGCTGGGGTTCGTTAGCTTGGCTGCATTGCTTCTTTTCATAACCTTACTTCCTTGTGGTCACCTCTTGGGTCTGATGTGGAGCCTCATTTTGGAGACAATGAGCCTGTGATCTGTCCAGCAGTCAGCACCATACATGGCCTTGATAACTCTGACATCCTGCCTGTCTTTTCTCCTAACATAGTCGATAAGATGCCAATGCTTAGAGCGGGAGTGCATCCAGGACGTCTTGTTACAGGTAGGCAGATGGAAGGTTGTGTTGGTGATGAGGTCGTATGCTGCACAGGTCTTCAGTAAGAGTAGGTCATTACCGTTACACTTGCCCACTCCATGCCTCCCAATGACTCCCTGCCAGATTGCAGAGTCACACCCTACTCTTGCATTGAAATCGCCAAACAAGATCAGCTTGTCAGTACTGCTCACTGCTGATAGTAGGGTGTCTGGTTCTTCGTAGAACTTGTCTTTCATCTTGTCCAGGTTGTTCATTGTGGGGGCATAAGCGCTGATCAGGGCGGCTTGACTTCTGTTCTATAGCGGAAACTGTAATGTCATAAGCCGGTCGTTCACACCCTTGGATAGACTATCAAGTTTTCGAACAGGGTGATTCCTGACGGTGAATCCAACTCCAGCATCACGATGCTCATCGCTGCCGCAACAGCTCCAGAAAAAAGTGTATCCACCTCCAGTTTCAGTCAACTGACCTATGTTGGCAAGACGAGTTTTGCTCAGGGCTGCAATGTCAGTATTGTATCTTGCAAGCTCTCTGGCAACTAAGGCTGTTCTTCTCTCTGGTCTGTCTGCTTTGGGGTTGTCTAAATGCGTGCGCACATTCCAGGTGTCAATGGTAAGTGATGTCACCTTGTGTTTTGTTTGTTCGACTGCAAGAAGGGATCCCTGCCAGCAGTGGTATACTAGCCAGGGTGTAGTGAAGCAGGCAATGTTTAGGGCACCTTTTCTACTCACTCCCTCATCCTATGGAGGTGAGCAGTGCGTTCCTGAAGAGACTGCTCAATTGCCCAGGTAGTCGCCAAGTTCCACTGCTGCTTCGGTCAGCAAAAAATGACTATTAGACCTGAGCCACCTGTGTGCAGGTCTGTGTCTACAGCTCCCAATGTATCCATACCTGCTGTTTCGTTGCTCAGCCATCGCCACAGGACTTAAAGGGTTGAACAGACACTGATAATGTTGAAACTAGCGCTCGATTTGGATTAAAGTGAGGGAGAGTTGCGCAGTGTCAGCCTCACTCTCCCCAATTCCCATGTAGATCTAGTGGCAAGACAAGTGTCAAGATGGCTGTACAGTTATATATAAAATGGATTTACTAATTTGCTGTGAAATTAATTTTAAATTGTTGAGTGACTGGCATTCAGTGCTCTTGTAAGTGCTATCTGCCATGAATTGTAAAGATGTGGTATTTCTCAGCCGATTATGCCCAGCAGGGTATATGAATTTTGCAAGTAACTACTGTTAATGTGCATAAAACAGTAGATTTCTTGGGGATTGTTTTTAACTGCTGATGCTTTTGAGTTGCTTCTTTAGGTAAAGGTACCTTATCCAGGAAACTAATTTCGTGTTAAAGATGAGTTAAATTAAATTGTGTTTGAATTTATTAAATAGTTCTTTATTGTCAGTCATTCTCGATCAGGCTCTGCACATTTCATGAATTAAATTGTCTGCTAAAGACGCTCGATGTTAATACAAACCATAGAATGAATGAAGAAAATTGAAATAGAGATTCTAAGTCCAAAATTGAAGCCAGAAAGAAAAAGATTTTTACATTAGTAAACAAGATGTACTTAATGAGGAATTAGCTTTTATTGTGTGTATGAACCATTTTTTCTGTAGCATAATTATTATATTTTTCTGTTGAAGTGTAGCACAGCGATATGTTGAAGTAATCTAATGTGATCATCAATAACTTGCAATCAGTGAAAATAAAGTATTTGATGCTGTGCAGTATTATATCAATTACATTTCTGTCATTAAAGCAAACTGCTGTAATTGCAACTTGTGTTTGCAGTTCAGCAACATGATATAAACCAGATGAAAATAAATTTCATATTGTTAATTCATTTATCCTGATGTTCATTGAATTCCTGTAGTTTAAGTAACAGTTGTTTAAATATTTCAAAGTTAGTAATCTGGCTTGAAACCAGACATTGCTGCCAGCATGTGAACAAAATTTTAACATTTACAAAAGATAGAGCTTTAAACAATGTGGGAATAATTAATAATTTGTATAGTCTGTACCACCCACAGGTGTTCCCTTTTACGTACATGATAATCTAACATTAGCCCATGGGTATCAGCACTACAAATATTGTTATGCATAATTTATTATATATACTATTAATATAATCAGTGACTAGTATTAACCAGTAAGTAATTAATACTTGATATTAAATAGCATCAATATTTTAATTTCATTCTATTTAGGTAGTTCTAAACTATTCTGTGAACGTAAAAATAAAAAAACAAGTTGTCCTGATAGTTTACTCATCCAGACTCACTGGTAATTGGCTAGTTGATTGTTGGAGCATAAATTCCGTCCCTTGCTTATTCTGGGCCAAAATCCAAGATGTTACTGGTTTAAATATCCATTACTATTTGGGAAAGGAGCTAGTTAGAACTTTTCAATGTGTGATGCTAGTGTGCCTTTAAGAAACATATTGTTTTAATCTTGTTCTCTACTGTTTCTTTCTTCATTGTTGCAGAGCTATATGCTTAGAAGCCCTTTTATTGCTGCTTCAATGATTTAAATGAGGTTTTATTTATTTTTACTCTGGGCTTTATGCAGTGTCTGGGATTTTACAACCTTTTGTGTTGGGAGAAAAATGATTGACAGGTCAGATAATGGGAATGCTTTCATTTTCAGTTTTGGGGCTGCTGGCTGCTATTTCAGTTTAGAAGATATTTGGACATTAGACTGAAAAGCAGTATTTTTCTCTCTCTCTTTCTGGGGTTGTAAATTCTGCTTGCTAGCTAGAAGCAAGGCTTCTTACCATCCTGGAGTAAGAATTCTGTCTTTTGCAGTGGTTCATTGGCTGAAAGTTAGAGGCCAGCATTGGCATTATCTCTATCTCAAAGGTTGCTGGAAGTTACATGGCTGGGAAGTCAGAGTTTAAATTCTTCAGTCAAATGACTAAGTTCCAGAATCATGTGAGCATTTGTATTTTCTATGCTATACCTGTGGCAGTAGTATATTTATATTTTTCCATTTGTTGGCTGGTCGGTATTTATTGTCCTTCCCTAGTTGTCCGAGGATAGGTGAGAGTCAACCATATTGCTGTGGTTCTGAAATCGCATGTAAACCAGACTAGGTAAAGATGATAGATTTCCTTCCCTAAAGGATATTAGTGAACCACTTAAGTTTTTCTGACAATTGACAATGATTTTATGATTATCAGTAGATTCTTAATTCCAGATTTTTAAAATTGAATTCAAATTCCACTCTCTGCCATGGTGAGACTCAAACTTAGGTCCTCAGAACATTGGCTGACTTTCTGGATTAATAAGGAAATTATAAGGAAGTTTAAAAGCAACTTACTGCAGATGCTAGAATCTGAAACCAAAAGAGAATAGCTAATGTTGTACCATTGTTTAAAAAGGATAGTAGGAATAATCCTGGAAATTATAGGCAGGTAAGTTTGACGTCAGTGGTAGGGAAGCTGTTGGAGGGGATTCTTAGAGATAGGATGTATAGGCACTTAGAGCGATCTGATTAGGGATACGCAGCATGGCTTTGTTAAGGGGAGGTCGTGCCTTACGAATCTGGTAGAATTTTTTGAGGAGTTGACGAAAACGGTGGATGAACAGCGAGCCGTTGATGTCATCTATATGGATTTCAGTAAGGTGTTTGACAAAGTCCCTTATGGGAGGTTAGTTGAGAAGGTCAAAGCTCATGGGATACAAGGACAGGTAGCTAGATGGATAAGTAACTTACTTAGTAATAGGAGACAGAGTAATAGTGGAAGGGTGTTTTTTTTAGCTGGAGGTCAGTCACTAGTGGTGTGCTGCAGGGCTCGGTACTGGGATCTCTTCTATTTGTAATATATATAAATGACTTGGAAGAAGGAGTAACTGGAGTGATCAGCAAGTTTGCAGACGATACAAAGATGGCTGGACTTGTGGATAGTGAGGAGCGTTGTCAGGCGATGCAGCAGGACATAGGCTTGTAGCTTGGGCAGATAGATAGCAGATGGAATTCAATCTTGATAAATGTGAGGTGATGCATTTTGGGAGAAAGAAGCGGGGAGGTATATGATAAAGGGTAGACCTATTAAGAGTATAGAAACGCAGAGGGACCTGGGGGTGCAGGTGAACAAGTCTCTGAAGGTGGCAGAGCAAGCGGAGAAGGTTGCGAAAAAACCTATGGTATGTTAGCCTTTTATAGGAAGGGGTATAGAGTACAAGAGCTGGCCTTTAATGTTGCAGTTGTATAAAACGTTGGTTAGACCTCATTTGGAATACTGTGTCCAATTCTGGTCGCCTTACTATCGGAAGGACTTGGAGACTCTGGAGAGAGAGTGCAGACGAGGTTTACCAGGATGCTGCCTGGTATGGAAGGTCTGAGTTACAAGGAGAGGTTAGGCAAATTGGGACTGTTTTCCTTAGAAAGACGTAGACTTAGAGGAGATCTAATAGAGGTGTACAAGATTATGAGAGGTATAGATAGAGTAAACAGGGTTAAGCTTTTTCCTAGGATGGACTCGAATAGCACAAGGGGTCACGGGCTTAGAGTGAGGGAGGTAAGGTATAATTTGGATGCTAGAGGGAGTTTTTTCACACAGAGGGTGGTGGGGTATGGAATGCGCTGCCAAGTAAAGTGGTGGAGGCAGGTACTCTGGAGTTATTTAAGAAATACTTAGATGGGCACATGAACAGAATGGGAATGGAGGGGTATAGAAAACTGATTTTAAAATAGGGATCATGAGCCTTGGGAGTCCCTAGGAAGTGTGTAAATAGATGATGATATTGATGTACTTGTTTTTATCATACAGGTGCTTTGGTTCACCTTGTTATCTAACAAGAGGCATACACGTGATGGGTCGTGAGAGGGCTGCTCTTGGATTTTTTTTTGCTAGTATCCTAGTACTTCACGTTGTTAGTGTACGCTTGACCTGGACCATTTGATGGGCAACACGACAGCTCAGCGACTATCGCTGTGCTGTGCAGATACATAGATTTGGTCCTGTGTCTGTGGGAGTTTGCGTATTCTCCCCGTGCTTGCGTAGGTTTTCTCTGGGTGCTCCGGTTTCCTCCCACATCCCAAAGATATGCTCTTAGGCTAATTGGCAAAACAAATTCTCCCTAAATTGTCTCAAATTTGGTTTTTAATCCATAGATCTATAAACATAGACAGAGATTATGGGTAGAGGTGGGAACGTCGGGGTGGCAGTGCGGGCTCGTTGGGCCGAAGGGCCTGTTTCCCGTGCTGTTTTGTTCTTTGTTCTTTGAGAAAGTGCTGGAAAATCTCAGCAAGTCTGGCAGCATTTGTAAGAAAAGAAAATAGCTGATTTTTGAGTTGGGACATATATCGTTGTTAAGGGTTATATGTTGATTTTTTTCCTTGTTTATAATTAGTAAAAGATAAAATATGTTAACTGTATTTTTAAATAAACTTTGATAAAAGCTCCTGTGTGGGTCATTTGAATCATACCTGAAGTGAAACATATGCTAGCCCGAGCTAAATTAAAATTGCAAAACTTATGATCTATACAGACTTCATAATACACTTTGGAGTTTCTGAATTAAGTTATAACATGTGCCATTTGGAGTTATGTTGCAAGTATGCTCTTTTGGCATTTGTCTTGAATGTGTTTTCAGTCTGTGACCCACAAGATAGCTTGCTTACTTTTATTTTCTGTCATAACTTTCAACTTGAAGCATAGAAATATCACTTGATGCTGGCATAAAACTACAGCAATGCAACATAATATAATAAAACAGCATTTTGAGTGTTATCCTCAAATGCGGTTTTGCCATTTGAAAAGCTTGCCATTATTGTAACAATAAGTTGAACGTGCCAATTCAATATTTCACAATTTGCCAATAATCCAAGTGATGTTTTCTTGCCATTCTTTGAATACAATAAACGGTGCATTCTTTCATTTGATGTAAAGCAGGATTAAACCCAGACATCCAAATATTTCAATTTGGATGCGATGGCTTAACGGCTAGGATTCAGCAGTCAGCAGTGTAGCAATCATAGCAGCAAGCAGGATGCAACCATCAAACTGAAGTATTCACGTGCAATAAACCAGCAAGTTAAAAACATTTAAATTAAATGTGACATTTTTTCAGAGAGCAAAATAAATCTCTGACTGTGTTGTGATAGAATCTGTTCACCTTTGTTTTAGTTTCTAAAATAGGATTTTAAAATATTTTTAAAAGCTTTGCAGAATGTTAATTATTGTGGCAAAATTAGATAGTTCACAAATGTAATTTGTTTTTCAAGGCCAGAGAGGGAAGGTAGTTTTGAAGTTTGTGTGCTATTTGGAAGCCCAGTTGCATTTACCTCAATCAACTAAATGTAACTTTTTCTAAGGGTTTTAACAAAAGACTTTTTTGTTAAATCATGATTGTAAGGCTGAAGCGGTCTTCGAGAATGTCTACGGCGCATCCTATGGCAAGACATAACTTCACTGACTAACTTATGGATTGCCATGTTATTCTGCACATGCCCATACTCCCAAAGTTGCTGATAGTTTAGTGGAGTTATGATGGTGGATGCTGACTTTTTCACCATCATTTCACCATAGCAAAACCCCATCCAATAAGTTGCAGTTGATCATTTTAATGATGAATGCATATGCTAAAGCTGCATTTGCAAAACTAGGTTGCACAGAATCCTGGAGTTCCATGAGGACTTGTTCAGGGTTCTGCAGTAGATCTGGAAGTTTTAAATTTGAAGAAACTGCCCTTCGAGCTTGTTAGATCAAAGGTGTTTTTTTTCCACTTCCTTGACTACTGATGGACTGATCAGTGCATCTATTAGTAGCCAATACACTGATTGGATGAACTGGAAATAGTGGCAAAGTCAGAATGAGAGCAAGGGCATAAGCACATGCGAGAGAGAGGAGAAAAAGGCAAATGGAGTATGCATGTGAGTGAGAGAGGCAGGAGTTCACGTAAGAGAGGCTTGAGGAGAGAAGAGCTGAGTGTGTGAGAGAAGGGAAGGCACATGTGCGTCTCTGTTTGAATTTGATACAAGAATCCAACTCTCCATCAGCAATCCTAATAAATGGTTTATGAGCAAAATAAACAGCATCACCTGTCCCATTAAAAATGACAAAAACGTAAAACTTAAGTTGTTATTGAATAAAGGAATTTAATAAAGATATACACAAGAAATAGAATAGCCTTTTTAAACTGTTTTCATATGCTTGTACCTGTTGTGCAAACACAATTTCTTTTTCTGATTTATCACTTTAGCATAATTAAGGGATTCATCGGTACTCTTGGGAGGCCAAAAGAGTTCTGTGGCCGGAAAAGTTCAGAAACCCCATGCTGAAGGATGCTTATTATGGCTATGTGCAGATTATCAGGCAATAACAGATTTATAATGCATACGGTTATAAAATAATTGTGGAATTAAATCAATATCATAAATTGCACTAGTAAAACTTTAATAGATACTAAAGCCATTAAACTATTTGATGAAACTACATCTTGGCAATAGATTATTCAAGATATTTCTTACTGTTTAACATTTAACATCTTAATATTTTTGCTTTTTGGGAGCACATCTTTTACAGGATTCATTTATATTTGATGTGGCAGAAAAATGTTCACATGAAAACGTTATCAGAATGTTATATGATTACTGAATGCATGTGCAGGATAAATAAATCTCTAGGTTTTATTTATCTAAATCTACTGTTTATTGAGATTTGCATTTTGTTGAATTTCTTGTATTTTGATTTTAAATTGAACATTATTTTATTTCCAAACAAGCCAGTTTGAACATTGATTTTGAAATTGATAGCCAAGTAATGTTTGGGTAATATACTGCAGGAAAATAAAGAATTATCCAATTCTGTGGCCAAAACTGAAACATTGGGTTAACAGAATGCACATATTTAATGCATGGCTAAGCATGGTTATGTTATTCTTTTGAAATTGGAATAATGAATACTAGAACTACAATACGGTTTTTTCTAAAGGCAGTGCAGTGAGATATGAGTCAGCAATAAACACAGACTTGCACTTGCATGGTCACAGCTTTCCATATAACACAATGAATAAAACAAATTATTGACATTCAACGTATATTAATTTATCTGTTCTTGTTCAATTATTGAGTTTGTAAATCTTTAGGAATTAATCATTATTGTTGGACAAACAGCTTGCTGCTTGAATTGTATGCCATGCCTCCTATACGGAACCAAGATTCACGACTCTTCATTATAAAGTCTACTCTCTTGGAGAAAATAAACCATTTCTTTTGTTGTGTGTGAAGATGAAAGCACTTTTTTTTCACTTTTTGAAAATCTTTGCAATTTCTATGGAATCATGTCTGATTAGAACCTTGTTCTTTTTTTGTCCCCATCTTGGAATGGATTTTGTGACCTGCGGATGCTGGCATATTGTACATCTGTCAATGAAATCATTCACTCATTTCGGAATCCATTCCTCCTATATTTTTGGACAACCTTTCATCTGCATGATCATTCTTTGCTGATGAGTAGATAAAATCACAAACTAACGACCTGGCTGTTTTGCTTTTCTTACTGTGAAACACCTTGCATTTATTTTTATTGTCAATATAAGCACACTATTTAATTGTGCTGCTTTATATTTAAATAGAATTGCATGGCAATTCAATGCAATTCATGTTTGGTATGACAATTTTGGAATATATTTTTAAAGCTTTATGATGGAGTCACGAATAGATTCACCAACAAGCAAAGCATGCTGCAGCACTGAAATTGTGTCTCAGTTGATTTCAAGGTCTGACAAATTTCTAACAAAGTTAGTACCCAGTAAAATTGCAGCTGTTGCTTTCCTTGAAGAATGGAAATGCTTTTGTAAAAAAGTTTATGTTCATTAAGCTACTTTGTTGTATTTTGGAATCCGTGATAGTTTATACTTCCTGACGTTGGATATTAGTATACAGTGAAAAATATTGCTTCTTGCAAGCTATACAGACTAGGTATACCATTCATAGAAAAAGAAAGGAGAGAGTATACAATGTAGTGTTATAGTCATAGCCAAGGTGTAGAGAAAGATCAAAACTTAATACAAGGCAGGTCAGTTCAAAAATCCGATAGCAACAGCTACAGTTGTTCGAAGGAGTCTTGTTATATGTAAATGTAATGTTACTTTGTCAAAGATAGCATAATTGTTTATGTATTGAAATTTAATAAGGTAGTAGTTGTGGCGAAATATTACACTGCTTTTTGTCTTTGGGATGACTCACTTTTTTGCATCAGATTACTCATTGTGGAAAGCTAAATGGTCACATCTGTATCTTAAACTGGCTGTCAATTTTTGAAAGATGATAAGAAATAGAGAATGGCTTTTAAAGCAAAGTGGGAGAAAAAAGATTAAAGGGTGGAATTCTTCATAATTTCAGCAAAAATGTTAGGATGAATGAAAAACAGGATTTCTAATTTAGGAACTTAAATGCAAAATGAGAAATGGGTTAACTTGCATCTGCATCTGTCAGACGATGCAGCAGGACATAGATAGGCTGGTAGCTTGGACAGATCGATGGCAGATGGAATTCAATCCTGATAAATGTGAGGTGATGCATTTCGGGAAAAAGAATGTAGAGGGGAGGTATATGATAAAGGGTACTATTAGAGTATAGAAACGCAGAGGGACCTGGGGGTGCAGGTGAACAAGTTTCTGAAGGTGGCAGAGCAAGTGGAGAAAGTTGTGAAGAAAGCATATAGTATGCTAGCCTTTATAGGAAGGGATATAGAGTACAAGAGCTGGCCTTCAGTGTTGCAGTTGTATAAAACATTGGTTAGACCTCATTTGGAATACTGCGTCCAGTTCTGGTCGCCTTACTACCGGAAGGACGTGGAGACTCTGGAGAGAGTGCAGAGGAGGTTTTACCAGGATGCTGCCTGGTATGGAAGGTCTGAGTTACAAGGAGAGGTTAGGCAAATTGGGACTGTTTTCCTTAGAAAGACGTAGACTTAGAGGAGATCTAATAGAGGTGTACAAGATTGAGGGGTATAGATAGAGTAAACAGGGTTAAGCTTTTTCCTCGGATGAACTCTAATAGCATAAGGGGTCACAGGCTTAGGGTGAGGGGGGTAAGGTATAATTTGGATGCTAGAGTGAGTTTTTTCACATAGAGGGTGGTGGGGGTATGGAATGCGTTGCCAAGTAAAGTGGTGGAGGCAGGTACTCTGGAGTTATTTAAGAAATACTTAGATGGGTACATGAACAGAATGGGAATGGAGGGGTATAGAAAACTGATTTTAAAATAGGGATCATGAGCCTTGGGAGTCCCTGGGAAGTGTGTAAATAGATGATGATATTGATGTACTTGTTTTTATCATACAGGTGCTTTGGTCCACCTTGTTTATCGAACAAGAGGCATACACGTGATGGGTCGTGAGAGGGCTGCACTTGGATTTTTTTCGAGAGTATCCTAATGCTTCACGTTGTTAATGTATGCTTGACCTGGAGCATTTGATGGGCAACACAACAGCTCAGTGACTATCACTGTGCTGTGCAGATACATGGATTTGGGACTGTGTCTGTGGGAGTTTGCACATTCTCCCCATGCTTGCATGGGCTTTCTCTGGGTACTCCGGTTTCCTCCCACATCCCAAAGATGTGCTCTTAGGCTAATTGGCAAAACAAATTCTCCCTATATTGTCTCAAATTTGGTTTTTAATCCATAGATCTATAAACATAAACAAGGGTTACGGGTAGAGGTGGGAACATTGGGGCGGTGGCGTGGTCTCATTGGGCTGAAGGGCCTGTTTCCCGTGCTGTTTTGTTCTTTGTTCTTTGCATCAGTGTCTGCACCATAAATGTCTTGTTTTGGTACAATTGTGGAAAGCCCATTGATAATTCTGTAGAGCTGATTGCAAATTAGTTCAAGCCCTTCTGGCCCCATAAAGACACATTTTACCTTTGCTGACCTTGACTCTTCTCCCATTATGTTGGTTTGGTAGAAAAACCGGAATGCTTCTGCAAATAGGTCTATGATTTATATAGACATCAGGCTCAATGATATAATTGGAGCCCCATCTACATATTTAACAAGAGGTCCACCTTTTTCTTATGTTTTTGAACACAAAAACATAAGAAATAGAGTATATGGCCCTACAAACCTGCTCCACTATGGACTGTGTTCATGGCTGAATTTCTATATTAATTCCACTTCTCCATCATATTTCCAGTTCTCTTGTTTCCCTTAGTCCTCAGAAATTCTTTGATCTCAGTCTTGAATGCATTCATTGAGCCTCCAGGGCCCCCTGGAGTTCCAAAAATTCAAAATTGTGTTGAAATTTCTCTTGACATCAGTCCTACGTATCTGACCCCTCACTGTGCAGTTATCACTCCTATTTGCAGAGTCTCAGACAGGGGAAATGGCTTCTAAGTATCTATCCTGTGAAGTCCTCTAAGAACCTCATTGAGTTTTTTGAGAAAGTGACCAGAGAGGTGGATGGGGGTAAGGCGGTTGATGTAGTATATATGGACTTTAGTAAGGCGTTTGATAAGGTGGCCCATGGCAGACTTCTACAGAAAATGCAGATGTGTGGAATAGAGGGTGATTTAGCTAATTGGATTAGGAATTGGCTGGCAGATAGAAGACAGAGGGTGGTGGTTGATGGGACATATTCATCGTGGAGTTCGGTTACAAGTGGTGTACCTCAGGGGTCTGTTTTTGGGGCCCCTGCTGTTTGTAATTTTTATAAATGATCTGGATGATGGTATTGAAGGATGGATTAGTAAATTTGCAGATGACACTAAAGTCGGTGGAGTGGTAGATAGTGAAGAGGGGTGTTATAGTTTACAGAGTGACTTGGACAAGTTGCAGAGCTGGGCCGAGAGGTGGCAAATGGAGTTTAATGTGGATAAGTGTGAGGTAATGCACTTTGGCAGGAACAATAAATGTGTAGAGTATAGGGCTAATGGTAGGCTCTTAATAGTGTTGAGGAACAGAAGGATCTTGGTGTATGTGTCAATAGATCCCTGAAAGTAGGCAGTCAAGTGGATAAAGTTGTTAAGAAGGCATATGGAGTCTTAGCTTTAATTGGTAGGGGGATTGAATTTAGGAGCCGCAGCATCATGTTGCAACTGTACAAAACTCTAGTGCGGCCGCATTGGAGTATTGTGTGCAGTTCTGGTCCCCACATTATAAGAAAGATGTGGAGGCATTGGAGAGGGTACAGAGGAGGTTTACCAGGATGTTGCCTGGTATGGAGGGCAGGTCCTATGAAGAAGGTTGAAGGATTTGAGGTTGTTTTCGTTAGAAAGGAGGCAGCTAAGAGGGGATCTTATTGAAGCATATAAGATGATTAGAGGTTTAGATAGGGTGGACAGTGATAGCCTTTTTCCTAGGATGGAGAAAGCTAGCACGAGGGGACACAGCTTTAAATTAAGGGTATGAGTTATAGGACGGATATCAGAGGTAGGTTCTTTACTCAAAGAGTGATTAGGGAGTGGAATGCCCTGCCTGCAGCTGTTGTAGATGCGCCAAGTTTGGTGGCGTTTTAGAGGTTAATTGATAAGTATATGGAAGAGAAGGGAATGGTTTAGTTTGGAGGGGCATTGCTTTTTATTTTGGTCGGCACAACATCGAAGGCCGAAGGGCCTGTTCTGTGCTGTATTGTTCTATGTTCTATGTTCTAACCCTCATTTTTGGTTGCTGTAAGTACCCACCTCACTTGCTCAGAAGAGCGGATTAAAATTGAAATCAATGTGGAGTTCAGCTGTTGGTTCCTTTGGATGATTTTAATCTGACCAGTTTCTGTCTTCGTATATCCTTGCTCTGTCAGTGACTTAAGACTACTTCATTATATTTCATACAAGCTTCACATGGAAGGACATCCTTTCATTGCATGCTGGGATTTTATTTAAAAATGGGCATCCAGTCACTGTCTGCACATCATATGACTCCAAAAGTAAATGCTATTTCAGCAACTGTAACTTGTATTATTCATCTTGTTAACGTTACATTCAAAGTGCTTGACATTGATTTTATACCAGTCAAAAAAAACAAAGTACTACACATAAAAAGAGCACTCTCGATCCTTGTCAGACAAATATTTGTAATTAATATGTTTGCGCACACTATCAGTTTTATTTTCATAGGCAAGTTAAATTTTTTTATATTTCTAAATGTAAATAAAGGTTTTACGTCGCTATTAACGCTGTTACACAACTATCAATACATTATACACTTCCTGGAGATCTTATTGGTAGTACATATAAAATAGTTTTATATTTTGAGCCATAATTTGCTGCATGACACATTGATATAGGACTCTCAAAGACCGTGTAATCCATTCACTGTTAGTAGATTGTGTTTTCATACCTGGAAAACTAACGTTAGTGTCTCTATTAAGGGCATGCATATAATTTGAACTATCCTGACATAAATATTGCCATAGTATTCTAAATGTGTAATTATTTGGAGTTTTTGCACTGCTTCAAAATTAATGCTCTGAGAACAATTTAGTACCTTTAATATAATAAAACACCCTAAGGCTTTCATAAGGGCATTATAAAACAAAACATGGTATGATGCTATATAAGGAATATTTGGTTAAATGGAGTCAAAAAAAAAAACATGAAGTAGTATAGGGAGGGAATTCTGGAGATTAGCTTCTGGGCACCTGAAGATGTGGAGCTTCTAGACAACTGAAGGTGTACTCATCAGTGGTGGAGCAATTAAAATCAGGGATACACAGGATCAGAATTGGTTGAATGCAGATAGCTCAAGGAGGTTGTAGGTCTGGAGAAGATTACAGGGAGAAGATTGCAGGAAGGGATGAGGCAATGGAGAGATTTTAAAATAAAGGTCAAAATTTTAAAATGAATTTAACTAGCAATAAATCTTGACCTGAGAACCAGAGAGCATAGTCCATCACCTTTATTCTTCTAATTATCTGAAAATCTCTTTTCCTTCTGATAGCCAGATTAGTTCAAGTAAAATATTTGCATTGTAATTTGATTTTCATATCTGAACAGAGCTGTTAAATTGATGTTTCAGTTCGAGACTCTTCACAAAAGCAAAATGGGATCAACCCAAAACATTAATCTTTTCTGATCTGATGCTGACTTTACTGCTAAGAGTTTCTGTCTTTTTTTTGTTTTTGTTTAAAATGTGCAGGATCTGCAGTTTTTTGCTTTGTGATCAGTTTGACTTTGGCCATTCTGATTAGCAATTACAACCAATTCTATCCTATTCAAACACTTCCAATTTCTGTTGATTAGTATATTTTCCAGATAAACTACATTGAAATGAAGTTTTTGTTTAATTATATGTTCCTCAGGTATTGTCAGGGCTCAGTTTATTACTCATCCTTCATTGTCCTGACAGCTGAGGGCTTGATTACATTTTGGAGGGCAGTAAAAAATGAACCACCTGATAGTGGTTCCTTTTCACGAAGACGGGCTTACAGACGCCTACAATTTCTGGGGAGCGAGTGGGAATTGGCAAAAACCCTCTACTGTTGGTATCTTAACTTACACAAAGGAAGAAGGCCATGGTTGTTGGATGTATAAATATATGAATTATCTGAACCTCTGGACAGAACTGCAGGCATTCCTAAAGATTCTTCAACTCAGTTGTTTTCCCCATATTTTGAGGCTATGCCCCCTGGTTCTAGTTTCACCTGCCAGTGGAAACAATTTCTTTGTTTCTATTTTATCTATTCCCTTCATAATCTTTGTTTCTGTAAGATCTCTCCTCATTCTTCTGAATTCCAATGAGTATAGCCCCAGTCTACTCAGTCTTTCCTCATAAAGCAACCCTCTCAACTCTGGAATTAACCTGGTGAATCTCTTCTGCATCTTCTGTGGTGCCAGTGTATCCTTTCTCAAGTAAGGAGACCAAAGCTGTACACAGTACTCCAAGTGTGGCCTCACCAGCATCTTATACAGCTGCAACATAACTGCGCTGTTTTTAAATTCCATCCCTCTAGCAATAAAGAACAAAATTCCATTTGCCGCCTTAATTATCTGCTGCACCTGCAAACCAACACCGAGATTCCTACATGTGGATACCTAGGTCCCTCTGCGCAGCGGCATACTGCAATTTTTTACCATTTAAATAATCGTCCATTTTGCTGTTATTCTGACCAAAATGGATGACCTCACAGGCATCATGATTGCTGAATTCCTGCATTAACATTTTTGGGGCTCATCAGACTAGAAAATGGACTGACCCTGCTATGTAGTCAGAGGCTGAGAATTCTTCAATGCGTAACTGCATTTTTGATTCCACAAGATCTGTCCACCAGCTACAAAGCACAAATGAAGTGTGTGATGGAATATTCTCCACCTGCCTGGATGAATGCAGTTCCAAAAATACTGAAGAAGCTCAACATCATCCAGGATAAAGCAGCTGGCATAATCTTTCCTTAATTTTTACCTGTTGCTTTTTCCATCACTGGTACATAGTGGCAAGAAAGTGTACCATCTATAACACATACTGCAGCAGTTCACCATGGCACCTTCAACAGCATCTTCCAAACCTGTAACATCTACCACCCAGAAGAACAAGGCAGATGCGTAGGAATACGAACCCTCCAAGCCACACACCATCCTGATTTGGAATTACATTGCTATTCTTTGAGCCGTTGTGTGATGAGAAGGAATTACTTCACTGAGTGGTGAGCCTGTGAATTCTCAACCACAGAAAACAGTTGAGGCCAAAACATTGTATGTTTTCAAGAGAAGTTAGACATAACCGTTGGGGCTAAAGTACTTAAAGGATATGAGGGGAAAACAGGAACAAGGTGTACTGAGTTGGATACACAGTTATGCCTTAATGAATGGTGGAGCAGATTCAAAGGGCCAAACTATCTATTCCTCTTTTCTATGTTTCTATGTAATTCTGGAATCTCTGTAACAGCACTACAGATATATCTAGTGCTACAGATAAACCCCAGCATTCAAGAAGGCAGCTCACCACCACCTCAGGCAGTTAGTGATGGACATAAAATGCTGGCCTTTCCAGCAACACACACATTCCAGAAATGAGATCAAGCATGTGGAGTGGTTAAAACAGAACTATTTCTGCACATTTCAGTTATCCTATTTTGTTTTCAAATCAGCATACCAAATGAAAACCAATAATACATATTTTGTTTTAATGGATAATGATGGGCTATGTTTCTGAGTTGAATTTAATAGGTCAAAAATCCTTTCAACCTACTACTACTCAAGCCAACTTCTCTCTTCTATTTACCTCCCACTTGCTACTTCTCATCTCCTGCTCATTTATTCCCTATCTCACTCTTACCACTTCTCGCCCCTCTTATTCTGTCCCCCTCAACATTTGACCATCACTTATTACCCCACTCCACCCTTCCAGTTGCTTTTGCCTCTTCCTGCTAGAGTCATAAAGATGTACAGCACAGAAAGAGATCCTTTGTCCAATGAGTCCATGTCGACCAGGTTTCCTAAACTGAACTAGCCCCATTTTCCCACTTTTGGTCCATATCTAAACCTTTCCTATCTACGTACCTGTCTGAGTGTCTTTTAAATGTTCTAATTGTACCTGTCCGTACCACCGCATCTTATAGCTCATTCCATATACACACCACTGTCTCTGTGAAAAAGTTGTCTCTCGGATCCCTTTTAAATCTTTCCCCTCCCATCTTAAACCTATGCTTCTAGTTTTGATCCCCTTTATCCTGGGGAAAATACCTTGGCTATTCATCATATCCTGTCCCTCGTGATTTTATAAACCTATAAGGTTACCCTTCATCCTCCTATACTCCAGGGGAAAAAGATCCCAGCCTCCTCTTATAGTTCAAATCTTCCATTCCTGGTAACATCCTTGTAAATTGATTTTGCACCCTTTCCAGTTTAATAATATCTTCCTAAAGCAGGGTGACCAGAATGGTATGCAGTACTCCAAATGTGGCCATGCTGATGTCTTGTACAGTTGTAACATAACATCCCAATTTCTGTACTCAATGCTGTGGCTGATGAGGACAAATGTGCCAAACAAAATGTGCCTGCTCACTTGTTCTGCTTGTTGCTGCCTGGCCCTCACTTGCTGCTTCAATCTCATGATCCCCCTCCCTTCCACTCTGTGTCCCTTTCCAGACCATCCTGCTGCCCTTCTCCTGATTCCTTGCTCTCAGCCGCAAGCAAGAAGTGGTGAGAAGGTCGGGGAGGGGAGTGGTAAGCAGGTGAGAGAAGCAGCAAGTTCGTGATTTGGGGGGATGAAACGGTGTGTGGGAGTGAATAACAGAGTTGAGTTAGAAAAGCACATGTGGGAAAGAGTTACAGGATGGGGAGTGGGAAGAGGAGGTGAAGGAAGAGGCAGTGAGGGAAATAGTGTTTTAAAAACAAATTACAGGGTGATCATGCATAGTTAAAATGTGGATCGTGGAATGTGAGCAGGAATGTTGATAAAATGAAAATGAAAGCAGCGCTATCTGAATAGTTTCCATGATTTACAACACATTAAAAATGAGAAAATTAAAAAATTAAACGGAGGTTTCTTTTCATTGATTGAAATAGCATTTTCTCATAGTACACAAACTTATAAAAATGAACATTTATTTATTTTGGAATGTAAACATCCTTTTGATGGGACTTAACTATGCTATCAGTGGTGATTGGGGAAGTCAATTGTCTACCTCCTCACTGTTGACTATATTGAGAACTGATGTTTAAGCTTAGTGTAGTGATTCAGACAAAAGTCATGCAGTTATGTACATTGAAATCATATTTTGTGGCATTAACAGTGACAGTCTCCATTCCTTTGTCATGTCAGTAAAGATATTGGGGGTTAATGGTTAATATTTAATACTAATTACCCAAGTAGTGTAGGGAATGTGGGATGGTTAAATCTGATGGGCCTTTGAATTCCACTTGAATGTAAGAATTTATAGGGTTGATTTAAATTCCGGTGGGACTGCCTGGATTTTGCTATTTTAAAATTGCTAGTCAATAACTTAATTGTTTTAACTGGAAAGAGATAATTGACCAAGGATGAAGATCCATTAGTCTGGATGCTACCCACTGAGACCAGGAGAAAGCTATGAACTGCAGGTTAGGTTGCTGGGGTGTAGAGTTGTAGAGTGAGGAAGTGGTGAGGAATATTCTGAGGATCATATGGCTGGAGGAGGAGAGCCCAAGACCTCAAAGGAAATGGCATTCATAGGTCCACTTTCCTTGCTTTGGTTCAGTTTTGACCCTAAGCAGCAGATTTCCTCTTAAATCACTTGATTTATTTTCCATTTAATCGCAGCTGTGAAAACCATTTTTGTGATTGATTCTTGCCACCAATGTTGTGAACTCTTACGTTTTAACCCTCAGTCTCAAACTGGATATGAAAATGGCAGTTGAGGAATATGATCTGTACAGTTTTTTTCTCAGCAATTCATTAACTACAAAAAAAATCCTGTTGTACTTAGACGCAAGAGACAGATGGGGATAATGGCAGATAGCCAGAATGGAAAATCAAGCAAATGCTGAGAAATGGAAGCCATTCCAGACACACATGAAGAATATAATTATGCCAATTAAAATAATATTTCAAAAGTGATAGAAAAATCTAATGTATATTAGTGTATAATATACACTAATATAAAAAATGGAAATTGGATTAAAAATAATTGCATTCCAATGAGGGCATGCAAGCATTTTCCCATATCAACCCAGTGGTTATCTTGCTCTTTAGGAACCAGTTGCTACTTCTGACTTCTGGGAATTGTGCAAGTATGAGCTAGAGGAGACACTACTCTCCCCACTCATCGGAGAGATGTCTGATATATACTTGATGCCTCCTATGACAATGTGACTAAAATCAGTAATTCCAGAGATTGTGAGCATTAGACATTTTGGTTTTGTGAATTGCAATTAACATTTATTTTCCCTTCAAGTGCTTTGTCATTAAGTAGACTACTGAAAGCACAGAAACTGGAAGCAGGAGTAGGCCGTTTGGCCCTTCAAAAATTGTTTTGAGTTTATTGAGTGTGCTTTCATAACCATTTGAACTTAAGTTATTGATTTAAATAAATGTTATTTATCTCAAGTGCATATAATATTTGGAAGAAAATGGTTCAGAAGGAGAAGCATGAAAACATAGTGAATCATAATTGGGTTAGGTTGATTAGCCATGCTAAAAATTGCCCTTAGTGTCTTGATGTGTAGATTAGTGGGTAAATATATAGGGATATGGTGTTGGGGCCTGGGTGGGATTGTGGTCGGTGCAGACTGAATGGGCTAAATGGCCTGTTTCTGTACTGGAAGGTTTCTATGATTTCTATAGGGAAGAATTCAGTATTTTCCAAAAATAATTGAATCATATCTAGTTTGGTCATCTATATATCCTTGCTATTTTCCGAAAATTGCCACTTTCGTCTTCTGGGGTTATTTATGCTTCTTTTCCAGTTAAAGCATATCGTTTTTCACAAAGTACTCAGTGATACCATTCCAAATCAATACCATATCCTGCCTAAGGCTTGCATTTCTGCTGTCTCCATAACTGCAAGTGTTACCTTTTAACAAGAATAAAGTTACCTGCTTTACCCTTCTATTCAAATATAGCTGAAATCATAAATTTCAAAATGACAATTAGCAACTCCTCTAACGATACTTCTAATTTTGATGTGTTTGAAGGCCTTTAAGGGGCCTCATAGGCATTTGTGTGAATGTTACTAGCTGCTTTGTTGATCTGCCTCAACACCTTTGAATGAATATTTGAGCACAAACAACTCCCAGATCTCTCATTTCTTGCACTGCCTCTGGAATTATTTCAGAGTGGGAGTCCTGTTCCAATTTCTCTTGATCTTTCATTCGAAGAGTTTCTAAAGCCTAAGTTTGACATCACCTAATCACTGCTTCCTGATCTAGCTATCTCTTTACCCCTTGTGCCTAGGCCTGCATTCTCCATACTGGCACTTGCCCATTTAAATGGAAACACAGTTCTCTATTGTCAGGAAATAGAGAACTGTTTCCTGACAATAGTTTTAAATAATTTATTTTTGTTTTTGTGGATATTAGAAATTAGGTATAGCTTTAAATAAATTTAATTTTGTGCTTAGAATGGATTTATTACTTCAGTTTGGTTCAGATGTCTGCATTAATGAAGGTTTTATGGCATTATGCAAACAAGGTTTAAATAAAAAAGGAGGATGTTGCTGAGCAGCCAGGAACCACCCTGAAACAATAAGATTTTTTGCATCCGTTGTAAGCTAGTGCCAGGAGAAGCTGAATACAGGTCTGGGAACTGCAGAGAGCAGATTTCCCAAAATCCAGGCAATAGGACAAAAGAGAGTTCAAGAAAGATTGAAGTCAAAGGAATAAACAAAACTGGAATCTGAGCAGGGTGTTCAGGTAAATTAAAGAGCAGAGAAAGAGCTCTGAATTAAAAAGATAGTGGCAGGAGCCAGATTTAAAATCAGCTTGTGAAAAACCAGACACCTGAGCTAATCAGTAGATTGGTGACTCCTTATTGCGGACTGTGAAGTATTGTCATTCTGTTGATGTGGTTGGATACCTGAGAGAGACTGTGGAAGGCAAAGCTTGAATGTACATCACAATTCAGGGCAGACGGGTATTGAAAGAAGATGTTGAATTCCTGAAGGTGAAACCTCAAAGACATCTAAAAAAAAGTATAATTTTGAGGAAGATTCCAAGGTATGCTCTTCGTGAGCAGAGATTAGAAATCTTGTGTGAAAGTCAGAATTCCAGTGAGATTCAGTGTGACAAACTGATGAGAAAGACTATTTCTCTTGGATGGCATCTGTTAGTTTCAGAATGTGGGGAATCTGAGCACGTTTTACCTATTGGTTTACAAGCAGTGTGTACTTACTGTGAGTGTAAGAATATGAGAGAGATTTTGTGACTTATGTTATTCTTACGAATCTATATACACCCGTAAAGGAGTAGCTGGGTTGAGGGAATGTTATATTATAGTTGATCATTGTTTGGTTAATGAATGTTTTATCTTGTACAAATTCATCAGCAGTTTTGTGACTCTTTTCATCCACATATTTAACCATAAGTTATTTGTCCAATAGAA
This sequence comes from Sphyrna mokarran, assembly GCA_024679065.1. Taxonomy (NCBI): domain Eukaryota; kingdom Metazoa; phylum Chordata; class Chondrichthyes; order Carcharhiniformes; family Carcharhinidae; genus Sphyrna; species Sphyrna mokarran. Next base: position 14,949,460 of record JAGIQG010000025.1, read on the forward strand.
ACACCAGCTGGGATCCTTCGACTGTTTCCAGTTAAACGACTTAGCCATTGTTCATCTTTTTAAAAAAATTCTGATTATGTTTAATTTACAACTGGTCTTGTTTATTCTATTTCAATTTTTACTCTGTTTTGTGTTTCAATTTAAAACATTGATCATCCTCATTTATTATACTCCTTGCATTTTCCCCCCTCATTTCTCTCTGAATAATGGGAACAGAGAATATCCAAAATTTTGATATGTTGCTGATTGCATAGATACTGCACAGATTCTTTGACCGTCTCAGCTAGAATTGGAAAGCATCTGTGTTTACATTAATAGTTTTGTTAATTTATCTGAATATCTAAAGTATAACATATAAATTATGTACTTGTGAGTAGTATTTTTATTTTTTAATTTACTACTGTCCCCATAAAATACTCAAATCTTCAAATGCCATGAAATCAAGGGATATTATGTAATTTATTGCATAACTAAACTTGAACTCTTGACTTGTGCTCCAACCAATATTTTATTGTGTGGAATGACCAATAAATATCTTTAGGCAGATGGATACCCTTTTACTAATAAAATGGAAAGAGAAATATGTTTTTGTTCTGATTCCAATAATGCATTTCGCCCAATTTAAATTGCTGGATGCCATCTACAACATCCAATTTCAGATGAGCAAACATATTTGGGTGAAAGGTTTGGATTTTGTTGTGAAAATAAACAATAGAGAACACAGTTAATTTCCGATAAGAACCCACATACATTAGATCCTGTTTGAGGTGTGATGTACATAAGTTTCTTGAAAATGGCATCTTTCATTCTCATTCTCATTCTCTATTCAAATATATTGAATGATGTGAAGTAGCTGGCTGCTTTTCTGGGGAGTGTCAATGAATGGGAAGCTGATTTGAATGGTGGATTGGGCTTCATTCACAAATCCTTGTAGTTTCTTGCAATCTTGGGCAGAGCAGGAGCCATACCAAGCTATGATACAAAGTAGATGTGTGATGCATAGAATGCTTAATATGGTGCATCTGTAAAAGTTGGTGAGAGTCATAGCTGACATGCCAAATTTCCTTAGCCTTCTGAGAAAGTAGAGATGTTGGAAGGCTTTCTTAATTATAGCAATGGTATGGGGGTGAGGGAGGAGGAGGGAGGAACCAGGACATGTTGGTCATGTATCCCTCCCTATCATTAATTTAATGGCATAATTGAAATGAATTGAATAGTTAAACATTTAATTAAAATATCAGGTCAAAATTAATAAAATAGGAAGTTGTCATTCTATGGTTTGCTGAGTGTTTGTGGCTGACCCAGATTATTTCATTTAAGAAACATACATGCAGCATGTTTTAATTGGTTGCTCTAAGGTATATGTTTGGCTGCTAGTGTGTTTTAAAGTAGAAAATTTAATCTCTCATTTGTACTATAGTTTTCATTACACATTTTTGAAGATGATTTGATAACCTCACTCGCTGAAAAACATCAATAAATGTCATGCAATAAGTCTGAAGGCTCCCTCTGCTGGTTATAAAGACTTACAGCTAAATAAAACACAGAAGTGACCAACCCTTTCTATGTAAGCAATAGCATGATTAAATCCAAAACCGAAGTACTATAATATATGATGCTTTTGCCCACAAAGCTTATTGAGTGAACTAGGAAAATCTTTTTAATTTTCTGCAAAATTTTTGGTTCTGTTAATGGAATTATGAATAGTATTATTTGGGTATTGTCATGACAATGCACCATGATCTTTGGCGTTTCTTCAGAATATAAGTGAAGAAATAAATTTTGCAGGAAATAGGGTTCAGAGTCACAATTAGAACACAAATTCTATATTGAGGTGCTGATAGTTCAAAATGAAAGAGACAGTGACGGTGGTTAGCACTGCTGCCTTGCAGCACCAGGGACACGGGTTCGATTCCTGGCCTTGGGTTACTAACATCTGTGTGGAGTCTGCATGCCCTCCCTGTGTCAGCGTGGCTTTACTCTGGGTGCTTCAGTTACCTCCCCCAGTCAGAAAGATATGTTAATTAGCTGCCTCATTCTCCATCTTATTGTGTGAAGCCCAAAATTGGGCTTATTTATTAATGTCAGAAGTATGTTTACATTAACAATGCAATGAAATTACTATGGTTTTGATTCAGTCACTAACTCTGGAAGTGAATTCTGTTGTCTCTCAATTCTGTGTGATGACATTTCTCCTACTTGTTGCAAGTTTCCTCCAATTAATCTTTTATGTATTTGGTGCAATTATGAAGATCGGAATTTTTCAGTCCTTCATGTTAGTGGATCTTCCAGTCCCACTGTGCCTTTCGAGCTATGAGAAGAAAGTGGAGCACCCAGATGAAAGCCACACAGACACGGAGAGCACGCAGACTCCACACAATAGTAATCCAAGGCTGGGAATCAAAAAATTCTCCCTCAGTGTACCCAGATAGGCGTGTGGTGACTAGGGGATTTTCACAGTAACTTCATTGCGTGTTAATGTAAGCCTATTTGTGACATTAATAAATAAGCCCAGTTTTGGGCTTCATACAATAGGTAGGCGATTGAGGCTATATACATCTTTTCCTCCTTCCGCTTATCCAACCTAACCAGACTGTTGTGATTTTGACTTGGTCACTAACTCTGGAAGTGAATTCTATTGTCTCTCTACTCTGTGTGATGACATTTCTCATGCCTTCAGTTGAAAGTTTCCTCCAATTAATCTTTTATGTATTTGGTGCAGTTACAAAGACTGGAATTTTTCAGCTCTCCGTGCCAATGGATCTTCCGGTTCCACTGTTGTGAATGGAGATTTCAATGGCTTGCTGGCCTTACTGCAGATTTTGTTTTATCACTCCATTTGCTGTATTGTACTAATGAAGAAAAAATGTTTTTCAAGCCATTCCACATGTGTATTTTTTCATATTAGCAAACATCCATGTGAATCTATATACAGCCTCAATCTCAATCATTAAAAGTAAGTTTTTAATGTCATTATTACTTATATTTCATATTTTACATCTCTCAACAAAATCCTGAATTTCATTAGCTTTTTTCAGTCTCTTACGGTGTTGTCTTAATGTCCTATTACCTTTGAACCCCTCTGCATTTCCAAAGTAGTCAGCCTGCTTCACATAGATTATAACTACTATTTTTTATTATGACCAAGCGCATCACCTTACGTTTGTTGACTTTGAATTTCATCTGCCACTTTCCTTCCATCATATGAATATTCTTTGCACAATTTCCTTTGTCTTCTGAAGGATTAACTTTTCTATATATTTTGATGTGATCTGCAAATTTTGATACCTCTCCCTTGAGGCCCATATTCAAATGGTTGATATTCACAGTAAACAGAATTGAACCTTGAGGAAGGCAACTACCCAATTCCAGTCAACCTGAACTCCTTTTTTCTAATAATTTTAATCCAATTTTCAATTATTTCTCACATCCATATCTTTTATTTCTTGTCAAAAGCATTCTTGTATGGTAGTTTATCAAAGGTTTTTCTGAAGTCCATATATATTGCATCCACTCATTCCTCCAGTTACTGAATAATTCTAGGTTTGCTGAACACAATTATTCCTTTCTACATCAATGCTGATTTGCCACTGTTTTCCCCCTCTCTCCACATGTGCGGAATTTTATTCTTTATAATTAAAGGAATTTTTAATCCCAGATGTTAAGAGGGCTTCTCTGTAATTACCTGTAATATTTGAAGATTACAGAAATGATTCAAAGTAGGCTGTGATGTTAGAAACTAGAAGGTTGTGAATACTGCATATTGGAAAGGCATTTCTGTTTGATCATTGTCACCCAAAAAATGTGGTTTGTTTCATATTGTTCCATCTTTACAAAGCAAAAAGGAAATGTTTAAATTTGTAAATTACCCAATGTAGGCTTATACCCTTAATTTCTCTGTCCCAGTGACAAATTTCTCAGCTGGTTTGTGCCATTAAGGTGAGGTGAATAGCGGAACCTGTGTGCTTAGAAGAAAAGGGTGCAAAGGGTGATTCGTTTCAGACATTTATCATGAACTTGTACCAATCAGCTTGAGATTGGTATAGGCACAAATCTCTTCATCAATTTGTGCAAGCTTTAGTCTATGCTTTGAGACTTGCAAATAATGGTCTTCCTCCATTCTATTACCTGCTGCTCAGGAAAGACCATTTCCCACTGACATCAGCTAGGTAATAATAAAAGCAATTTTCTCAGTAGTGACGGTTTTTCAGCTAAATCACATTTTTAGCATTCTACTTCAAGGGTGTAATAATCGACTTGTCATTCATCTAAGCCACAGAAACAATAATTCAGATAGATGACCATGAAGAATATTGTAGTGGAAAATTTCTGAAGTACATATTAGTGGACTCACCACAAATGGAGTTGTGCATTTGCTCTGTATCTTTCATTAGTATCATTAAAACTAATTACATAGACTAAGGCATTTTATAATTTTATTTATTAATTAAACAGAAGCTATTGAAATTTTTTTAAACAATCAGTGTGTGGGATTTTCTGTGCAACTACTTACTACATGTTTTGCGGCTGTGGAGATGACCTGTCACTTGGCTGGCAGTGAGATCTTCTGGTCTTGTGATTGTCAATGTGGTTTCTCAAGGGGCATTCCAGTGCCCCTTGCCACTGGAAAACTCGTGGTGCGGGTGTGCTGTCAGTGCGACCAGAAGATCCCACTGGTGTCAATGGCCAGAAAATTCTGGCTAGTAGGGTCTTATCTGAAGAAGATTGTTGGATTTTCCTTTGCTTTTTGAATTGCTCTTTTTGACTAGTTGTTTAGTATTCATCTCCTACCTTCCAAATAATCTTGTGAAATTCCTGTGGTGCACCATTAAAGGAATATCATCTCCATGTGACTTGTGATTTACAAAATAGGCTCATTAATTCTCATGAAGTTAGCAATGGGCAAAAAACATGACCTCAGAGCATCATCCACATTGCAAGTACAAATCAATATAAATTATTCAAATTCTTGACTGGAAATTATTGGGTTCTTGATAGTGACAGAAGTGCAGAGGAATGGAATGCCTGCTAGCATCCAACAGTGGTTCTCAACAGATATGCATTGGCACACTGGTGTGCCATGAATTTAAAATGACTAAAAGTCCATGTAACTGAACTGAAACTAACCTTTGTCTTCAGCAGTCCAAATCCTGTGGACCTTAGACCTCCTGCAAAGTGTGGCAATTTCCCAATAGCACTTGCGCAGTTTGGACATTTCTATGTTGGTGTATGTGCGTGGTCCTGAACAGCATGAAAAATCAGAACTGGCATATACAGCTGTTTTCTGACCATGCATGTACAGGAGGCCCACTGTTCCTCTGGTCTTGGAGATGCCGACCACTGAGCTGAAAATGGAGGCCCTATACATCAAGTGAAAATTCCAAAAGGACACAAAACCCTGGCAAAAGTTAGGGAGAAGATGAAAAAACAGCAGTGAGGACAAGGGGATATGAAAAGCAATGTTCCCAGTAATGGAAGAAGACAAAGTTATAAAAAGGAACCAGGAAAACTGAGGTAAAGGAGAAACAGGCTACAACTGAGGGCATCACAATGGTTAGCATTGCTGCCTCAATGTCAGGGACCTTGGCCTGATTCTCAGCTTGGGCTCACTGTCTGTGTGGAGTCTGCATGTTCTCTTCATGTCTGCGTGGGTTCTCTTCAGCTGCTTGGTTTCCTCCCATTGTCCAAAGACATGCTGGTTAGAAGCACTGCCCATGCTAAATTCTCCTCAGTGCACTCAAGTGTGGCAACAAAGGGATTTTCACATTAACTTCATTTTAGTGTTAATATTAGCCTACTTGTGACACCACTAATAAACAAACCTTTAATTTATTTAGAGAAAGGGCTATGAGAAGCAGACATTAAGTGATGTGATTGGGAAAAGCCGTTGTAGCCAAAGATGCTCCAAAGATCCGAAAAGGCTGGTAACTCACTACTGTTGTTCGGGCAATGGTACACCTTTTGAGTAGTATTGTTCAGCCGAGGAGCTCAAATTGTCCTTGTTAGTTGATGCTTGTGGGTATTTATTGTGTAATGTGGTGCGGTTGACCATAGTTTGCTATGGGTAAGTTATTGAGAAATGAAGAATCCGTCTCTGATTCAGATGTGGGCAAAAGAACAGAACTTCAAGAGAATAAAATCGAGGTTCATACACAGTACAGTGACAGATACTTGGCCTTTGGATTATTGTGGACTTGTGATGTCACGTCACTTGCGCTGTCCCAGAATGTCTAACTTGCAAGGAGAAACTGTCAAAATCTGCAGTGAGATGAAGCGTGATTTGAATACAAAGTATCACTCATTCTTCAAGGATATACAGTACTTTAAGTGGCTGAGAGAGCAAAATGTAAAGCAAAATCAATATATAATGGAGTGCGTATGGGTCTGCGATAATACACAGGAGACGAGTGGACGAGCTTGTGGTGAAATGGGAGAATCTGCATACCATTGCCAAAATCCTAATTCTGCCGGTATGCAAAAGTATTTTGAAAGCAGTGTTGGGAGCTGATGCTGTGACAAATTTTCTCTTTCTGATAATACAATCACTTGCCATTTTGACAAAATGTCAGTTAATATTGAAAAGGAGCTTCAGGAGAAAATAGAAATGTGCGGAAAATTAGATTGATGACTCTGCAGATATTAGTGGACACTGACAATTCTTAGCCAATATCAAGTATGTTGATGGGGATTCTATCAAAGAGAATTTTTTCTTTTGCAAAGAATTGCCCAGGCCCAGTCATGTGAGTGGAGGGGAAACCTTTTGTGTCATAACTGCTTAAATGGAGGAAAACAATCTTAACTGCAGCAAGTGTAATAGCACTGACAGAGCAACTTCCATGATAGGAAAAGTCAAAGGATTTGTGAGTAAGTTGAAAGAACAGAATCCTGACATCCTGGTCAGTCACTTTTTATACTACACTGTGAAGCCCTTGTGCCAAAACAATGTTGTCTGAGTTAGCTCCAGTATTAGATCAAACAGTGAAAATCATGAATTGGGTAAAGTTGGGTTTGTTACTATCCTGTGTAAAGAAGTGAGAATAGAGTAGCAGTGTTTACTCGTGCATACACAAGTGCGACAACTCTCTTGGGAAAAGGTCTTCTGTTTTTGAGCTCTGAAAAATGTTTCGACTCTGCATGAATTGCTACACAAAGATTTGATATTTGACGATTCTTGGTATGCTAAGCTTGCATGTTTCAAACATACTCAACTATCTGAATGTGTTAAAACATGGGGGAAAAATGAAAACATTCTGACTAGCACAGAAAACTTCAAGGCTTCAAATGAAAATTGGCTCTTTGGAAGAAAAAAATGGCAAGTGGGTTGACTGAGATGTTCAAGCTGGCATAAATGAGTGCTGCTGACAATACTATACTCAACTTCATCTCCACACATCTTAAAACATTACAAGAGAAGTTTGAATGCTATTTCCTCTCCACAAATATGGTTCATTTTGGGTGCATCATCTATTTAGTTCACTTTCGTTAGAATCATCAAAGACATTGTCATTAAAAGAACAGGAGGCAATTGCAGAGTTCAGGACTGATCGTACTGTAAAACTGAGATGCCTCTTGACACATTTTGTTTGCTTGTGGGACAAAGATATCTTCTATTTCAGAACGCGCTTACTGTTTTCCACAACCTATCTATGTGGGTTGCTGATCCCCACACTGACGTGTAAAAAAAAGGGTGGGTGCGTCTGTCAGTGGAGCAAGATCTGAGAATTGCTGTCATTAGTTCCTCCTTGGATCAGGAGTAGCTGTCACAGAGACAGACTCAGGTGTTAATATTGTTGGAAAAATGCTGTGCATACTATTTCCTTCACTTATGATTTTTTTACATTGAGAAATGCAAAATTAAAAACTGAAAACAATTGAAGTCTTCAATAGGAAACATTTTAAAATTATATACATTTTCAATAAAAAAAATGTTGTGTTTGATGTACGATTGGTAATGAGGCTTTCACTGTAAACTTAAACTAATCATAATTGTGTTAGCTTTAGAGATAAAAAGCTTTTGCTGGAGGGCAAGTTCAGTTGGAGAAAATAGGAGGTGTTCCTCAAAATCTTTGCCATGACCCATAGAAAAGGTTGGGAGTCGCTGTCTTAGGGACTAACTGCCAATAATTCCACTAGCCAATTACCGCAAAGGTGTGAGTCCTGCCAGCTGTAGACTAGGCATTGGGGGGGCATAGAGAGGACATTATTTCCTTATATAAAGAGCTGGATCCATATTAAATGGTGAGGAAGCTTTGATAAGAGGTAATGTAGTGACACCTGCAAGCGAAAAGGCAAGCATTTGAATTTTGCGGAAGCTGATGCTGAATTGCTACTGTCAGAATTTAAAGCAAGGAAGGACATGACTAGGAAGAAGTTATTAAATGCATGTCTATGAATTTATATGCATAGGGGTTGGTATGACTGTGGTTGTTACTTCAATCTCAAAACCCCCCTACAATCATTACTGATATCATAATTGAGGAAGAAATATCTCCTGTTAGTTGATTAACAGAGCAATGTATTAAACACAGGGAAACAAATGAGTGTTCTCTACCATAATATTCAAACAATGCTATTTGGAAGATCACGAGGCTCCTTTGCCATAAACAATACAGCATTATACTATTAATGTTATTATTTCACATTATTTGATTAATTTGTCTTCCCTTCTCAGAACTGGTTTCTTCCTCCAGCTTGTGAATCACATGAAGCTAGTAAGTTTTACCTCCAAGTTTCCCATTCCTCTTCCAGTAAAGTGCTGCCCAAGGAAAAATACAGGTAACAGTATTCCATCACACTTCTGACGTCAGTCTATTGGGAGAAATTATAAAACATGTAATGTGGCTGGAGAGGATCCATTTTAATGTGAATAAGTAGCTAAATTTATTTGGTTATCAAGAGTGGAGAAGAAATGATTTAAAGCTGCTTAATTTCTATGCACTTTTTTCACTCCACTGAGATGAACATTGTATTTTTCACCCCATCAGTGAATTGATATATCAATTATTTATGTATTATCAGTCTTTCTGTGCATTTTCTCTCGTGTATCCAACTGGCTGTGCAAGAAACAATACTTCATGTAAAGTGGTTTTATACTACAATGTGTTTGAATAAACATAATTTAATTTCAGCAATCTGTCAAGGAATTTGAAATCCCAAGGATTCCATTGGAATACTTTCAGCAGCACAAGGACTGCTGCCAATATATTTTCTGCATCATGCTCGGGCCCATGATGATCAGCAAAGTGTATATGTGGGCAAAAAAAAATCCAAAATTATCAAGCCGCTCCTTCGGGGGAAAAAAATAACCTGCAATTGCACACACACAACAACTTTTACACATTTTACTCATTATCATCCCAAAAGAAAGCTACAGGTTCTGTGTGGTAATTATTTGTTGGATTTGGCTCATTAAAACTTATGGGATGTTGTTTTGGGAAGGTGTATTCTCAAAGTTCAGGGGAGTACATAGATTTAGATGGAGGGAAGGATGGGATAGGTAATTTAAGCATTCTGTCTGGGTAACCATTATTGTAATCAGTCGTAAATGTTGTTCTTTAGTGTTGCCTTTGTAGTGCGTTTTAAAGTTGAATAAACAATTCATTATTTGAATAATTTGCAACAAGATCAACTCTCTTCCTCTACGGGTTTCATCTCTTTTCTAATTTTTTCTCAAATCACAAAAATAATTAAGAACTGCCATTCCAAGTTTCCCTTCTTGGATTTGGGATGCCATTGAACATCAGTGGGGCTCATAACACAATGCCTCGATCAGAGTCAATCCAACAGGTTTGCATTTGAACAAAAGCTTAGCAATTAACTGCTTCCTGCTGCTTTCTCCATCTTCTTCAATGGTTTAAGGAGGTGACGCTTTACTGCCTTCTCAGGAACTCTTGGTGATGGACACTAGCCTTGCTAGAGATGCTCAGATCTCATGAATAAAAAGTAATTATATTTTAGTGCTATTCAATTTGCATTCTCTAAATTATTGTGTTCCCCTAGGTAGTCATTTGCTTTTGTCTGACATTTAATAAGTTTTAAAGTTTAAGTTTATTTATTTGTGTACAAATAGGCTTACAATTAATACTGCAGTGAAGTCCCTGAAAACCCCTAAGGGTGAACAATGGACACATTTAACTAATTTTGAATCATTGGTCATCTAACATGTATTTCTTATGTTAAGAATTTGTTGAATGGTTTGCAGAACAAATAAATCTTTAAAAATTATTGGATTTATAATAAATTTGGCTTAGGGTTTGTTAAAATGAACCACTGGCAATTAATTCTGCATTCATGTGAATTATCTTAATGCACTGCTTTAGGATTTTTTTTCCCTTTTTTGCTTATACTGCAACATGTCCTCTTCATACAAACATCAGTACTGATGATTGTGATGCTACTGAACTATATCAAAACATTTTTATTGTATTTTAATTCTGTATATTTTTTTCAATGTGGAATCACGAAACCATGTGACTCTAACTTATCCATCTGTTCTTTCTGCATCTTCAGTAATAATATTAGAATGCCAATATATTTTTCCTCATTGTTTCATTTTTTCCTACCTTTCTTGCACCCAGAATATCCTAAATGTCATGCACCATATCTAAACCCAGAAGGCATGCAAGATGGGTGCTTCTGGGCACCTTTGGAAAGAGCTGAACCTACTAACATGAATTGTAGGGAGTATACTAAACAGAATAAAAACTAAATGAAAATGTAGAAGCTAGTTTAAAAATCAAAGTATTATTGGCAGCAACAAAGTGAGTATGTTTCAAACCATAAGGTTGAGCGCAGTTCACTCTCAACCTTGTGGTTCAGGAATTACCTAGTCATTGATTTATATTCAACAAAAAAAATCATTCGTGTCAGCTGCAAAAAAAAACCTGCAAATATTTTTACTCTGTTCCTGATGGTGGCAGTGATGGAACAGTAAGCTGTGTGACCCTGGTTGTTTCTAAACAACTTGCTACAAATTTTGCAGTTAATTTGTCTTGCTGATGTAACTGTGATACCATTAAAATTAACAGTTACATCTATTTGCATAATTGTTCAGTGATCATACCCACCTGAGATGGAATAGCTTCAGAGCTAAATTTTTCAACTGGCAAGTGTGGAATTTGAATTCTGTGTGCTTAAGCATTGCTATCTGGCAGTTGCAGTTTCAATATCTCCCTTCTGTGTAACTATGACGAGATGAGTGAATGCACTCATTATTAATGGAATCATTATTCTTCACTTCTGAGTTTGCTTAAATATTGGGATGGTGAGAGGGTGGGGAACAGTGGCACCACGGTTAGCATGGCTGCCTCACAGCTCCAGTGATCTGGATTCAATTCTGGCCTCAGGCCACTGTCTGTTTGGAATTGTACATTCACCTTATGTCTGCGTGGATTTTCTGAGTGCTCCAGTTTTCTCTTACATTCCAAAGATGTGTGAGTTAAGTTGATTGGCCATGCTAACTTAATGTCCTGGGAGCGTAAATTAGAAGGATTAACAGGGTAAATAAGTGGAGTTACAGGGATAGGCCCTGGGTGGGAATGTTGTCAGTGCAGATCGATGGGCCAAGTGGCCTCCTTCTGTACATGCAATATAATCATAGAATTATATCGCACCTCAACTGAGAAATTATTCTATAAGTTCGTCCACTAGCCAAACAGTACCAGGGAACTGTGAGCAATGTTCGTGACTCCAGAGACGGTTCACCTGTCCAGACAACTGGCTGGCCTTGACCAGCTCGTTAGGACTAAGAAAGAGAATAGGCAATCGGGAAGGTGTGAATGGTTTTATTAATGAGCTGAAAGGAGTTTAGAGGTTAATACAGGCTTAAAAAAGTAACTTTGGTGTCAGGAGTTGACTGCTGATTTGAGACTTGGGTAGCAGCAACTGGGAGAGACACAGCTGCTTCTCCAGTCACAGATTCTGTTTCTCCGATGCTTGTGTCTCCAGCTCTTCCAATCATTACTTCTCTTCCATTCTTGCTTCTCCTCCAGGGATGAAATCTGTGTTTAGAGAAGCAGTAAGGAGGGAACCTATGATCGGAGGAGCTATGTTAACAGGATCCACACCAGTCAAAACTAAGATACACAGCCTTTCCTTGCTGAAAGAGCTTGTTCAGTGTCAGCAATCCTCACCCACGCAGTATCCTCAACTATTCCCTACTTGTATGTTCAAATGCCCACCATTTATTTCCCATTCAATGTAACTGACATTAATAAACTGTAACAATGACAATCCTTTACCATCCTCTGGGAGTCTTAAGTGGGGAAAAAAAGAGGAAGGAACTTGCTGAGTTGCTAGCACAAGGGGACATAGCTTTAAATTGAGGGGTGTTAGATAGAGGACAAATGTCAGAGATAGGTTCTTTACTCAGTAGTAGGAGCATAGAATGCCTTGCCTGCAACAGTAGTGGTCTTGCCAACATTAAGGGCATTTAATTGGTTATTGGATAAACATATGGATGATACTGGAATAGTGTAGACTAGATGGGCTTTAGATTGGTTTCACAGGTCAGCACAACATCGAGAACTGAAGGACCACATTCACTGTAATGTTCTGTGAATCTTTACAAGTAACGAGGCCACTGCAGGTCCAGAGGAGGTGTCATCCAACTTTGTGACAGGCTGTACCCAGCTACTAAACACATCTGCAATTTGAGTCACTAGCAGGGACTGGTAGACACTAATTTGGCTTTTAGCATCACTGAGAGTTAAGCCACCAATTAATTTAACAGATATGGGGATGTTGAGTGAGATGAGTGTTCTGTCGTGTGTGGCAATCATAGCTCAGGAACAGAGTCAGCTGTGCAGACTTTTGGGTGGGGGCAGTAGGTGTGCAACTAGTAAGGAAGAAAGGTATGGCATTCCAAACTCTGCTCTGTATCTACTGCAAATATCCCATACCTAGCTATCCTATTACATCAGACTAGAATTGGCTCTCATCTAGAAATGTGATGTGGGGCTTACGTTATGGTTAATGTACAGAAAACTACCTGCTACTGCTACCACATTTCCTGCTCTTCCTCCTCGACTCTTGGATATCACTGACACTTAATAGAATCTTATAATGATAAAAGTGGAAATTCAGCTTCCTGGTCAGATCAAGTGGCTGAAAGATTGAAACATTAACCCAGCTGCATTCATCTCATGGTACTTTTACAATTCCATCTTTTTGCAGTGGCCTAAAAACATTTGCATTTCATCACAGATGATTTTTAAAAAATGCTAAATTTGCTGGCCCCTCATGCTGCAGTGACTTTGCCATTCTGCACTATTATGTATATATGATTCCTTATCACAAAAAAAACACACCTTTTAGTCTTTAGCTGCTTATTTTCAGGCTGAGTGTATTTGGCCACTGTCATCCCTAAAATTGCAAAATTTGCCTTCAGTGATCTCTTTAAGGGTGACCAGTTTGACTGCTGAATCCTTAAAGAAACTGAATGTGTTATACATGCTACTTTGGCCATATGCAGACCTATTTGGCAAAGACATGTCAACCAGCTATTCGGCCCATTGTAAATGCCTGAGCATTTACTGAAAGGCCCTAACCAACATGGCAAATGGCACGTTTTTGGTTTGACATGAATGCGCAGATTGTCTGTCATTGTAGACTCTTAGGTGCCTGTCAACTGATTTCAAGGCCAGGGGCTCTAGTCCTAATAAGGATGATATGAAATATTTGAGTGTTAATTTTGCAGAAAAAATCTTAAATATAATTAAATAGAATTAGGTTTATAATTGACAAATTTTTCTTCACTACCTTTCAGTTTCCTTATTTCAGCATTCTGCATTCCTTCAAACTCTTTTTGGAGTGATGCACCTCCTTATTTGTGCTGTCTTTTAATCATCAGAGGACATGCTTGAACATACTAGAATAGACTTTCTTACCTTGTGGAACTGGGTAAGCTTCTTTAGGTTTGGGCAACTTAGACGATGAAGAGAGAGATAGAAAATAAACTTGAGGACTGCTAATCATGGCTCCATGATACTATATCTCAGTAGGAGTAAGGAGAAGAAGGAAATTCTAAAAATGACTTCAACTAGGACAGGGACTGAATCTGTGCTATTGGTGTTATTAAGCACACACCCATATACCAACTGACATAACCGTCTCTCACAGAATAATCTTATATAGACTTAAATCACCATTAAGATTATATTGGAAAATGAATTCCAAGATGACATTTTTTTAATACCATATCAATGATTTTATAAGTAATTTGATTATTTGTGCAAAACCTAGTATTAAGTCATCTCTAAATACTGTGATAAATAAGTTATCCCTTTGATATTCAGGATGGTTGCATTCCACTTTTTCTCTTGTATTCCCTCATGTTGGAGTACAATTCCATGAGTGCTAGCAAAGTTTTCACACCTCGTCAAATCCACTTGTGTATGAACAATGTCACAACTGAGCTTGATGGTGCCATTCTGATCATTCTCCAACAAGGAGTACCTTTGAAAAGAGACAGGAGCAAGAACTTTGACTGATGTGTCCAACTTACAAACTGTGAACACAGAGGCCAATTGTAGTGCTGTCTTCCCTAATTCAGTGCAGGCCAAACCTAGAAACCATTTACTTGCAAAACTATTGAGTAGGCTCATAATATGTATTTGTGAAAGTTTTTATAACCATTCTTTGGGAGTAATTTTCTAAGTACATGCTGATAGTGGGGAACCTCAGTTGTCAGCAGTGCACATCAGAAAATTATGCAGCAGTGTAGGTAATTTTCGTCCATTGAAGTCAATGAACAGAAGTCAAAAAATACCCCCTGTGTATCTTTTGGCTTAAAGCAATAATGTTTGATCTGTCTGTATACTTTAGAAGTAGTCAGATGGGAATTTTAGGAAAGCTGGAAACTGTATTTTAGATTCTTAACAGTCTGATTTCTGATTTATAGAATGAAGACATTACAGTACTCTGTACTTCCAAGAATAATTCTACGATTACATTGATTTAGATTTTGACACCTCAGCTTTTAAAGATTGTGGGCTCAAAACCTATGCAGAGGTTCAGTACATAATGTAGACTGACATAATGCTAAGCGAGTTTTGTATTGTTGGAGGTAATTCCCTTGGATGAAATATTAAACTGAGGGTCTGTCTGATATGAAAGTGATTGAAAAGTATTTCAAGGCACAATTTGAAGAAGAACAAGATGTTATCCTGGCGTGGCCAACATTTATCCTGTAATTAATGCCACCTATTCAGATTAAATGATCAGAATCAGAAAAGTTTACAGCAGAAAAATAAACTCTTTGGCTCAACTTGTCAATGCCACCCAGTTTTTACCGCAAAACCACTAATTGGCCCAATCCCCTCTGTACCTATCTTACTCATATAACTGTCTAAGTGTTTTTTTAAAAGACAAAATTGTACCCACTTCCACCAATGCCTCTGGCAGCTCGTTCCAGATACTCATCACCCTCTGTGTGAAGAAATTGCCCTCTTGATCTTTTGTATCTCTCCCCTCTCACCTTAAACCTATGTCCTCTAGTTTTAGACTCCCCTACCTTTGGGAGAGGATGTTGACTATCTACCTCATCTATGGTCTTTTATCTCAGTTCGTACCTGTGTCATTATGGGCCAGACTCTCCGATTGTGCTGCTGTGACTAAAGATTTGGCTGAGTGTCAGATTCTCTATTCTTGCTGGCAGCCTCGACAGGAGAATTCAAGCCCATATACCTAATTTGTTAAAATGAGTACAGTGCTGCAAAGGCAGCTTTTATTGGCCAACCCTGATTGATTTGTTTGGAGAAATTGGTGATTGGTCTTGTTATTGAACTGTTGTATTTGACTGAGACTTGCTACCATCTGTAATCCGTATGCCAAAGATTACAGGGATTGCGACAGCTATTTAGCCTATTTGAGAAGGTATGCAAGTTCATAATATGGCATACTAATATGACAATTAACATAGCTGAGCATGACAGAAGACTAAGGAAAAGGACTTTTAGTGGGCAATGTACATTATAAATCAATAAAATGATAAAAGGCTAGTAAGTCTCTCCTCTATCAAGGGCACAATAAGAAGTTTCACAACATCAGGTTAAAGTCCAACAGATTTATTTGGAGTCATGAGCTTTCAAAAGCTGGTGATTATGAGATGACTTATTGTGCTTGCCGCAGTCCAACACCGGCATCTCCACATCATTTATGGGGATGGGAGTGGGGATATACTTGAGGACATTCTACAGGATGCCATAAATTAATATTTAATATACGCAGCTATCATTGAAAACTATTTGCATAACTTTTTGTCATGCCATAGAACCATAGAAACTTTACAATGCAGAAGGAGACGATTCAGTCAGATTCTTTGAAAGGACAACCTACCCAGGCCGACTCCCTGCCCCATCTTGTAACACTCTGCATTTACCATGGCTAATCCATCCAACCTACACATCTTGGACACCGAGGAGGGCAGTTGAAGCATGGCCAATCCATCTAACTGCATATGTTTGGACTGTAGGAGGAAACTCAGAGCACCCAGAGGAAACCCACATAGCTGCCACAAGAACGGGCAAACTCCACATATCTCCTAAGGCTGGAGCAGTGCTAACTACTGTGCCACTATGCTGCCCCATACATATTTGTATTATTCTTTAAGAGGTAATTAAGTTAATGAATAAGGATAATCCAGTTGATGCAACTTACTTGCGATCTTTTGGAAGAGATGTGACAAAGTTGCTCGTGTAAAATTAATATTGCTTATGGAGCAGGTGACAACTTGTCAAGATAGATTAAAAATTATCTCAGAAAAAGAAAACAGATGGTGATTAATGGAAAATCCCATGCCTGGGAAAAAATAACTGATAAAGTTCTGCAGAGATCCCTTTCTTCACAGGGTATTTCAGTAAATTGGAAAAGGATGTCTGCAGTTAATAAAACTACTGCTAATGCAGCAAATATTTGGGCAGGTAATTTGTGGAATGAAACTTGATCCTCTTCAGAGAGATTTTCACCAATTACCTAGATGGGCTGGAATATTGCATGTCTTAATGGAGATCAGTTCAGGAACACGTAGGACAAGCAAGTTACAGCCATGTAAAACAAAATATATGTTAGTTTTTATTGGTACAAGCTATAAAGGAAAATGATTTGCATGTGGTCATCCATCATGTCCTGAAACATCATTATAGAAGGAAGCTATTTAACCTATCATGCCTATGATGATTTGAACCGTTCAATTCAAATTAGCAATTTTTTCTCTGCTGTCCTGTACAATTTAGAAATAAGAATTTCCTTCTTAATACACACTCAATAAAATATTACAAGTTTGAAGAATCTCCTTGATTTAAAAACAAAACCTTCTATCTTCCCATTCATTTCTGATGATGACCCCAGTCATATTTCCCATGATATTCTCCAACCAATGGAAATTCTTTCAAAACGAGTATCATTTGTAAATCCCTCTTAAATTAATATTTTAACTTCTTAGTGAAAAGTGTCCTAATTTAGAGTCTGAAAGCTTTTATCACTGTATATCATAACAGATTAACTTTGAGTATCATTTCTGTGGTTTGAACCACAGCTCAACTTCCATATTTTAATATTAATTGCTTATATTTAAAAGACCCTGTATCTCAATTGTTTGTCTTAGAGATTGAGCAGTTTAGGCCTATATTTTCTGGCGTTTAGAGGAATGAGAGGAGATCTAATTGAAAGATATTGACAAAAGAGTGGATTTTTTTTCTTGTGGGGCAATCAAATCCTAGTTTTAGGATAAGGGGTGGCAGATTTAAAATAAAGATGAGGAGAAATTACTTCTCTCAAAGAGTTATGAATGTGTGGAATTCACTACCACAGATTATGGTGGATGTCTGGACATTGAGTAAATTTAAGGAGGAGATAGATAGAACATTACAGTGCAGTACAGGCCCTTCGGCCCTCGATGTTGCGCCGACCAATGGAACCAATTTTATGACCTCTAACCTAAACTATTCCAATGCTATCCATGTGCCGATCCACTGACCATTTGAACGCGCTTAAACTTGACGAGTCCACAACTGCTGCAGGCAGGGCATTCCACGCCCTTACTACCCTCTAAGTAAAGAACCCACCTCTAACATCCGTCCTATAACTACCACCTCTTAATTTAAAGCTATGCCCCCTTGTGTTATCCATCTCCATCCGAGGAAAAAGGCTCTCACTATCTACCCTATCATCATCTTATATGTCTCAATTAAGTCCCCTCTTAGCCGCCTTCTCTCTAATGAAAATAGCTTCAAGTCCCTTAGCCTTTCCTCATATAAGACCTACCCGTCATACCAGGCAACATCCTGGTAAACCTCCTCTGCACCCTTTCCAATGCCTCCATATCTTTCTTTTAATGTGGTGACCAAAACTGTACACAATACTCCAAGTGTGGCCGCACCAGAGTTTTGTACAGTTGCAACATGACATCTCAGCTCCTAAATTCAATCCCTCTACCAATAAACGCTAACACACTATATGCCTTCTTAACAACTTTATCAACTTGAGTACCAACTTTCAGGGATCTATGCACCTGTATACCGAGATCTCTCTGCTCATCTACACTACTAAGAGTCCGACCATTAGCCCTATATTCTGCACACATATTACTCTTACCAAAGTGAATCACCTCACACTTTTCCACATTAAACTCCATTTGCCACTTCTTGGCCCAACTCTACAACTTATCTATGTCCCTCTGCAAACTGTAACATCCATCCTCACTGTCTACAAGTCCTCCAATTTTGGTGTTGTCAGCAAATTTACTAACCCATCCCTCTACACCCTCATCCAGGTCATTTATAAAAATAACAAACAACAGTGACCCCAAAACAGATCCCTGAGGTACACCGGTAGTAACTAAACTCCAGGTTGAATATATCCCATCAGCCATGACCCTCTGTCTTCTATCAGCTAGCCAATTCCTAATCCAAATTACTAAATCACCCTCAATCCCATGCATTTGCATTTTCTGCAGTAGTCTTCCATGGGGAACCTTATCAAATGCTTTGCTAAAATCCATATACACCACATCAACTGCCTTATCCTTATCCACCTCTTTGGTCACCTTTTCAAAAAACTCAATAAGGTTTGTGAGGCATGACCTTCCCTTCACAAATCCATGTTGACTATCCCTAATCAAGTCATTTCTCTCTAAATGACTATAAATCCTGTCCCTTATAATTCTTTCCAAAACTTTCCCCACGACAGATGTAGGGCTCACTGGTCTATAATTTGCAGGATGGTCTCTACTCCCCTTCTTAAACAAGGGCACAACATTTGCCAACATTTTTAATTAATAATGTGTTGAAGAGTTACAGAAACCAGGCAGGAAAATGGAATTGGCCATGATTGTATTGAATGGCTGAGTAGGTTCAAGGCGCTCAAATTGCCCTCTTGTGCTCCTAGTTCTTATGTTTTTATGTTAATTGGCTTTTTTAAAGGCCTTTCTTGTTTGAACTTAAAACTAAAGATACAAGCGTCTATACTGGTAAATCTTTGAGAATCTTATTGTTATGATCCCTGTCTAATTTTTTTCTCCCACATCTAATATAAAATATTACCTTGCGTTGAATTGGGGTATGTGCTACATTACCTATCTGCTCGCCCTTCTGTTACACATCTTAATCTTTTCAAATTTTACTATTTTAATTCAAGTATAATTCATTATCAGTAGTCAATCAGGATTGACTTCAACCGATATTGTAAACATCTTGAGTTTAATCAGAATTTAAGGTGGGATGTAATGAACTAGTTAGATAGCAAAACCATACAGATGTGATAATTGGCATATACTGATCCTGTCTGGACAGGCAAATTGATGAGTGCAAACATCTTTTTCTTCTTCCACTGCTTCTCTCAGTTTTCCAAGTCTTCGCAACATCCAAGAATGTTAATATGGAGCAATATTTTGGAGTTTCTCTCCACTAGTGCACAGAGTCTTCTCAAAGTCTCGGTGGGGGGTGGGGGTTGCAGTGCAGTCTTAACATTGCGCCCTGCCGGCTGATGGGCAGAGCAAACCAGTGAGATTGTGAGAAAGCTGAGAAATAATTTCTTGTCTCTCACGATCTTATGAGCACTGGATACCAGTGCAATCAGCCTTGCATGAGGCTGATAATAACATTTAAATTTATTTTAAATTTAATTTGAATGGAATTGGTAAGCCTGGGATGGAATTGTCAGAGCTCTCTTGCCGGTGACCTAGCCATACAATGTTCTGTCTGGCAAGAATCATGTATGGTCCCCCATTACCGGAAATGAGACGTGATGGCCTCGTCTGTAGAATGGGATGAAGGGGAGACTGCTCCATACTTTGCAACAGTGATTGTGGGGGTTAGAGAGGGGAAGGATCTCTGCACATTCTGCAAGAGTGATTGGTGGGATGAACCAGAAAGGGGTTTGTGATGGTTCTGAGCTGGAGGGGTCATGATTCTCACACGGTGGGGGTTTGGGAGGGGTGGGTGGTGTTGTAGGTATAGGGTCACAAAGGCCAGCTATAGCAGCTGAGGCACTGATAGGTCTCTGTGTTCTCACAACACAGAAAATTGCACATGTACGTGCTGCTATCAGTCAGATTTTGGGCAATTTAGGCCCCACTCATTCCCCTTGCTGCTAAATTTCAAATCTTTTTTAACCAGAGTGTGGTAAGATTCGATTTTTAAGTTGCCCAAAAAAAGGCACGTGTTATTCTTGTTTTCACGCTCGTTTGGCACTTTGGATATTTTTGATAAGATCACCCTCCCCCCACCCCACTTTATATAATTTTTGACTATATTGTTGGCAGCCTTATAAATGCAGTATAAAGAACTTATTGGATATTTTTGAAACAAAGTAATATTGAAATCTTTATCTAAACCATGCGATAAAAGCTTGGCCTAAGAGTTATTCACATGCTGTTAGCTTCTTGATGCTTCGCAGATACCTTCTGCCTTGATCAATCAGCCCTCTTCGTTATCATCTTCTCGTTTCATCTCATGTTGTTATCCTGATCAGCTCAAGCTTCAGGCTCCCAAAAATCATTCCCTGCCCATGTGCAAGTTTACCACCTTCTGCTGATTTCCATCCATCTAAGCTTTTTCCTACATGACTGAAATGGTATGCATTAAAGCAAGGGCAAATGAAGTGAGGTGCGTGTTTATTCCTTGACTGAGAGTCATGCACTCCCTTTCCATCCAAAGTAAAAATATTTATCTTATTTTTACCATTTGAAGTTGATCAGTTCCAGTAACATATAAACAATTAAGCATTTTCTATAATTCATTATGAAATATTTACATGAACTAAAAGTATTTAATTCATGATGTCATGATTAGTAAACAAGTCTGATTCCGATATTGGGCCTGAAATGAAGTAATTCTAACTGGCCTAGCCAATATCCTGAAACTGTGACTTCTTGTTCTAGACCCTCCAGCTAGAGGAAGCAAAATCCTTGCATCCAACCCATCAGAATTTTATATGTTTTATTTAGATTCCCACTCATTCTTCTAAGTTCCAGTGATTAAAGGGACCAATTGACCCAATCTCCTCTCGTATGATAATCCTGCCAGCCCAAGCATCGAGCCAGTGAACCTTTGCTGCATTCCTTCTGTGCAAGTACATCCTTTCTTAGATAAGAGACTAAATCTGCATGCTTGCTCCGGGCCTGGTCTCACCAACACTCTGTACAGTTGCATAAAGAACGCAAGAACTAGGAGCAGACGTAGGCCATTTGGCCCCTCGAGCCTGCTCACCATTCAGTGAGGTTGAGGCTGATCTTTTCATGGACTCAGCTCCACTTCCTGCCTGCTCACCGTAACCCTTAATTCCTTTTACTGTTCAAAAATCTATCCATCTTTGCCTTAAAAAATATTCAGCAAGGTAGCCTCAACTGCTTCACTGGGCAGGGAATTCCACAGATTCACATCCCTTTGGGTGAAGAAATTCCTCCTCAATTCAGTTCTTAATCTGTTCCCCTTATTTTGAGGCTGTGCCCTCCAGATCTGGTCTCACCCGCCAGACATAGTCCACTACAAAGGTCCTTTTGCAATGAAGACCAGTATACCATTTGCCTCCGTAACTGCTTTTTGTACCTACATGTTTACTTATAGTGCTCAGAGGACTAGGATACCAGATCCCTTTGTATGTCAATATTTCCCAGTCTGTCTCTATTTAAATATTGTTTCTCCATCCTGTCCTTGTTTCTCCATTCTGTTTCTCCATCCAAAATGGACCAAGTAACTTGTCTCAATGGCCTTGAAGCCTCTTAACTTCAACTTCATCACTCACTTTCCCACCAAGTTTCATGTCGTTAGCAAACTTGAAAATATTGCTTTTGATCCACTCATCCAAATTACCGATGTGTGAACGGCCTAGATGGGATTGTGTTCAGTGCAGACTCGATGGGCCAAAGAGCCTCTTTCTGCACTGTAGGGTTCTATGATTATGAAAACTCCATTAGGGTTTGTCAAGCACAATTTCCCTTTCATAATCTATGTTGGCGTTCATTGATATTTTCTTGTTGTGTTGTCACATCCTTTGACAGTAGTATTTTTCCTACTATTGATGTTACACTAATCAGTTTGTAACTGCCTCTTTTTAATAATGGGATTACATTTGCTACCTTCCAATTTGCCAGGACTGTTTCAGGTTCTACAGAACTTTGGAAGATGACTACTAACACTGCCACTATTTCCGTGGCCACCTCCTTTAGTAACTGGGGTATAAATTACCAGGCGCTGGTAATTTCGATGCTTGATTCCATAGCATTTCTGGAAAGTTAATTAGGTATTTCTCCGTGAAGACAGAACTCTGCACGCTGTTCAATTCTTCTCAGTATTAGCATACATCATCACTTTTTCTCCTGCTTGTGGAACAACAGAATTATTGCACATAGAGATCTATTAATTTAAGAAGGGAAGGAATACAAAAATAACATTTATGTTCCTGCAGTGAAAAAAGAAAGCCTTTTATTGATTAACAAATCAGAAATACTTGCTTTGTGTGCCTATGCGTATCTCTTTTGTCATCTTTACAAGTCTTTCAACCTGCAGAAATGTGCGGTTTTCTCCACACAATACTAACTCACCTGTTGCAGAATTTGCTTCACAGTTGTAGACTTTTGAAGTTACTGCTGAGTTTTTGATTCTGGCCTCCTTATACAAAAATAGATAGCAAATTGTGGAATAATGTAATTATCGCCAGCTCCAGCCTGGAAGAATCCAAATACCTGAAAGTTCATGGCAATGGTCACCTTCAGAGCCATTTGTAATGTGGCAACTTTCTGATTTTCATATTTAACAGAGCATCAGTAGTTCAGTTTTATTCTCTAAGAACAGTAAACACTAATAGAATGTGTGTATTTTTAATCACTAATCCATTGTTTATGGATAAGGTAACCTAACTACTCTGAGGAAATGCAAGCACATTAAGCAAGGGCAGAAAGATGATGTATGATGCAATCTCACTAGTAATGTACTCATGCATTTCATCTTATGTTTTTACACAGTAATCTATGGTTTACAGTAAGGGAATACATTCTGATGTTGAATTGCTGAAGCTCTTGACATGGCTTTTTTATGGTTTTGTGTTTTCTCCCATGTAAAATTAAGTGAAAGCATTTATTCAATGGCAAATATATTGCCAGTGAGACCATTTTTAATGCTAGTCATAATCATTAAATTGTGTTTTAAAAGAAGCAGTAGGAGAAATGTGAAAAGGGAGCAAATACAAAGCAGGTAAATGCAGAAGGCATTTGATAAGGTGTCACATCAAAGCAGAAAATAAAAGATCATGCTGTAAGGAATAACATAGCCTGAATTGAAGATTGGTTGGTGACAGAAAACAGAGTATGAAATAATTTTTTTGAATTGGTAAGATGTAATGACTGGAGTCCCGCAGAGATCTGTGCTGGGACCTCAACATTTTACAATTTATGTCAATGGTTTAGGTGAGGGGGGCAAAGACCTGGTAACTAAATTTACAAATGACATAAAGATAGATAGGGAAATATGTTGTAGATGAGCCTAGAATTAGAGGACATTGTTTATAGATATATGCTGTGTCCCCTAGAATTAGGAGACACAGCATGTAATAGCATGCTCTATCTGAGGTCAGAACATTCCATTCACCTGACGAACCCCAAAAGCTTGTGAGTTTACTATCAAATAAATTGGTTGGACTTAAACTTGGTGTTGTCAGACTTCTTACTGTGTTTATCCAGTCCAACGCCAGCATCTCCACATCGTTTAGAAAGATGCAGTTTAATCAGGGATAGTCAGCATGGTTTCGTGAGGCGTAAGTCCTGCCTCTCAAATTTGATTGAATTCTTTGAGGAGGTAACTAAGTGTGTAGACAGAAGTAGAGCAGTTATGTTGTATACATGGATTTTAGTAAGGCATTTGATAAGGTTCCCCATGGTAGGCTCATGAAGAACGTAAGGAGGTGTGGGATAGAAGGAAATTTGGCCGATTAGATAATTAACTGGCTGCCTCATAGAAGGCAGAGAGTGGTAGTGAAAGGAAAATTTTTAAACTGGAGGCCAGTTACCAGTGGTGTACCACAGGGATCAGTGCTGTGTTCTCTGCTATTTGTGATTTTTATCAATGATTTGGAAGAGGGGGCTGAAGGGTGGGTTGGTAAGTTTGCTGGTGACACCAAGATTGGTGGAGTAGTGGATGAAGTGGAGGGCTTTTATAGGTTGCAAAGAGACGTTGACAGGATGCTCAGCTGGGCCAAAAAGTGACAGATGGAGTTTAACGCTGATAAGTGCGAGGTGATTCATTTTGGTAGGACAAACTTGAATGTGGATTAAGAGTCAACAACAGGCTTTTGAGGAATGTGGAGGAATAGAGAGATCTTGGCATTCATATCGTCAGATCTCTGAAGGTTGCCACTCAAGTGGATAGAGCTGTGAAGAAGGCTTATAGTGTGTTAGTGTTTATTAATAGGAAGTTTGAGTTTAAGAGCCATGGGGTTATGCTGCAACTATACCAGACCTCGGTGAGACTACGTTTGGTATATTGCATTCAGTTCTGGTGACCTCACTATAAGAAGGATGTAGAAGCATTAGAGAGAGAGTGCAGAGGAGATTTACCAGGATGCTGCCTGGTTTGAAGGATAGGTCTTATGAGGAAAGGTTGAGGGAGCTGGGGCTTTTCTCTTTAGACTGGAGAAGGATGAGAGGTGATTTAATAGAGGTTTATAAAATGATGAGGGAGATCGATGGAGTGGCCGTGCAGAATCTGTTTCCTCAGATGGATGTAGCTGTTACTAGAGGGCATAACTATAAGGTTCATGGTGGGCGATATAGGAGGGATGTCTGAGGTAGATTCTTCACTGAGTGGTTGGGGTGTGGAATGCACTGCCTGCTGTGATAGTGGAGTCAGACACTTTAGGAACTTTCAAGCAGTTATTGGATAGGGACATGGAGCACATCAGAATGGTAGAGAGTGCAGTAGCTTGATCTTGGGTTTGGACATAGCTCGGCACAACATTGAGGGCCGAAAGGCCTGTATTGTGCTATATGTTCTATGTTTCTATAACTGCCAATCAACTCGTTGCATATGAAGACAATTATAAGTTGAGTCCTAACTTCTTGTGAATTATTTTAGGACATTGTAAAAATGTCTAATTTTATATTAAATGTTTTTTGTTTCTTTTCTGTATATTCCTTTTTTCCATCTTTCTTAATCCAGTCTTTGTTCAGAATTTTCCAAATAAAATGGCAGGGTCAGGTTCTGACTGAAAACTGATGTTTCTATATAGAAATACAGCCAAATGTGCTGACCAGATCTTCTGAAACTCTGCCCAGAAAAAAAGTGGGGTGTGGTTTATGCTGTCACTTTGGAGGACGGGCCTGATCGAGCCGGAGAAGGGGCGCGCTGATCTATGAGAATAATAGACTTCCTCACACTCTCCCACGCCATGGATGACATCCTGCTGCCCCACGCCCCCACCCGCTCCCACTCCACCCCACCCCAAACCAAACCAGGGAAATATTGGGGGCATTGTTCCCTCCTATCCACCTGCCCTCTCTTCTCGTCGCACAAAAGGGGGAACCCTTCCCAAGAGGCAATGCCCAGCTTTGGCCCTCTACTTTCTGATTCTCCAGGCACACTTGTGTCATCCTCAACTGTTCTTTGTTTTTTGAAAACCAGTAAAGAATTGCAGTGGAATGATTCTACAGGGCCAGAGAATATGTTGTTGAGTCTTTTAATAATTAAATATATTTTAATCCATGCTAATCAGGTTTGTGTCCTCTTAGGCATGAACCTGATTATGTTGCTGGCAGGAGATTGAAAAAAATCTCAACCCGAGATCTTGCAAGCAGAAATCCAGTTATAGCCTTCTCTCACAATTTAGCAGCCATAATTGGAATTGTGCCCATGATAAACGGGCCTGCTAAATCCTGGCCTGCCTTTCGCTGTCTCTTTCTGACCTACTTCACCATCCTTTGTAGCCCTTCCTCTGTTTATTTCTGAGATCTTCTACTTGTCCCATTTTTCACAAGGTCCCAGATGTCATGTTATAGTCAGTATGCTGTTATCAGCTCACATTTCAGCAACATCATGGGCAAAATATTTTTAAAAACTAAACATGATCAAATAATCCCAGGGCATTATGCCCTGTTCGATTAGGTTTTGGCCCAGTGTGTAGTGAAATATTTATAATTATTCTCTGTTTAATGTTAGAATGAAAGTCTTTCTCATTATACTGGTCCTTTATAATTAATGAGGTCATGTATACTGTGCAAGGAAGGAACACACGTCAGTCACTCAAAGTCTAGTAAAAAAAAGGTATTGTAATACAATGCTTTTCCCATGGACTATCATGTAAAAAAAAAGAAAATGAATTTTAACCCACACAGCCAGGATGATTTGTATTTATATGTTAAGCTCTGATTGTTCAGTTTGAAAAGAAATCAGATTTTTATGTCATATAATCAGGGAGTTGACTTCTGTTTGGGGGATAACACTGGTATTAATACATTGGAATTCACAATTTTTTTTTAACTATACATATTAAATATATATATTATAAATGCGTTTATAATATGCCTTCAGTCTCCAAGTTACATCTTGGTCAATGGTATGAATGCCTGAAAAATTGAATATTTATTATAGAACTAGCGTTAATGATCTGCATGGAGACCAAGAATGTCTGAAATGAAATTCGAACTTCCAGCTAATAACTAAAAAGGATGACCTAACAAGAGTTCACATTTAAGATTTTGACTAAAACAAATGGCTAGAAACACTTACTAATACTATTTCTGTAGGCAACTCCTACTTCAGTTTACTGACTTTGCCAATTACCAACTCTTCAGTTTGCAGTTTACTCTGCGCCCCTACAACTTAAATGGATGCTCTCACTTTGCAGGTTGCTTTCTGTCTCTAACTGCTCCTTTTCTGAGCTCTTACTCAAGAGTGAGCGTTCAGGAGAAGGATATAGCAAGCAGGGAGTCTGGCCAGCAAGAAGGTCAAGGAATACCATCATTCCTCCAGTTCTAGTAACTTGTGCATCTGTTGTTTTATCCTGAGGGTTCTTGAAAGGACATATGTGGAAAGGATGTTGCCCTTGTGGGAGAACTGTTTAAAAATAAGGAGTCATCCATTTAAGACAGATAAGGGAAAAAAAAATTCTCTAGGAGTCATGAGTCTTTGGGACGCCTTTCCTCAAAAGGCAATGGAAACTGAGCCTCTGAATATTTTTAAGATAGAGGTAGATAGATTATTGATTAATGCGGGGTGAAAGATTATTGGGGTAGGTTAGAATGTGGAGTTTTTGTTACCGTCAGATCACCCATGGTTTTACTGAATGGTGATGCAGGCTTGAGGCGTTGAGTGGCCTACTTTTGTTCATAACACATATAATAATCAATAGCAAGCCAGAAGGTTGGGGCACGGGAGAGACGAGGAGCAGAAATATAAGCAGAGAAATGTTGGGTGGAAGATAAGTAGAAAGAACTAGCTCATTTGAAAGTTTTAAAAGTTGTTGCATTTACTATTTTAGGAAGAGTAATGTACTGAAATTAATAGAGTATGTTTTCATATATTTTTCTGATGGGAAAGCTTTTACTTTGGTTGTAATGAGAAGATCTGATCAGCTTAGCATTGCTCCATTTAAAGTTGCACTTTTCAGGAACTCGCTCATGACATTAAGTGAGGGATTACTGTATGTTTCCTTGGTACGCATTGCACTCTCTACGGAATTACTGATCTTATAGAAAACAGTCCATAGTTGCTGATGCCTTCCAGTGGGTTCACACTTCACTATGTATTAACTTGGAGTGCGTCCCTCCAGCACTTCCCTTGATTTTTGGAGAGTTTTCTAAAGCCACTAACAACAATAAAGCTTGTCTTGAATCCTTAATTGTGGTAGTTCACAAAGCTAAGCAGCCACTGCTGATCACACAAAACTGCTGTATGCACATTTATGATGTGCATTGATTTGTAGGGAAATTTGTAACCTGATCTCAAAAATAGCTTTGC
Source organism: Sphyrna mokarran (assembly GCA_024679065.1). NCBI lineage: Eukaryota > Metazoa > Chordata > Chondrichthyes > Carcharhiniformes > Carcharhinidae > Sphyrna > Sphyrna mokarran. The sequence goes on from JAGIQG010000025.1 coordinate 14,977,902, forward strand.
TTGCGCTCTTCTTCATGGCAGTATTAGCCTTGCATCTACTTAGAAATCCTGATTAATTATTTTTGAATCCCTATTCTTTTTCATCATGGAAGTAAATGGACAGTTTTTTCATCCATTCATGGATCATGGGCATCGATGGTTGACCAGCATTTATTGCCCATTCCTAATTGCTCAAGGGCAGTTGAGAGTCAACGATGTTACTGTAGCTCTGGAGTCAAATGTAGGCTGGACCAGATAAGTATAGCAGATTTCCTTCTGTAAAGGACATTAGTGAACCAGAACAATTTTTTTTTTGATAATTGAGAATGGTTTCATGGACATCAGTAAATTCTTAGTTCCACATTTTTTTTATCAAAGTCAAATTTCACCATCTGTTGTGGTAGGATTTGAACCCAGATCCCCAAAATACTAATTGAATTTTTAGATTAATAGTCTTGTGATAATGCCGCTAGGCCATCACCACCTCACAGTGCAACTTGATATTTTCAACATCTTTCTAGGCTTTTGGGGAATTCAATCTCCTCTATTAACACACAGGCTGCTGCATTGGCTCCAAGTATAAATGCCTTGTACATTTGTTCCAGTTAAACAATGCAAGTCTTTTAATTTTTAACAATCTAATCACTTAGGCTTACTGTTAGACAGACTTTCACAGGTCACATGACCCCCTTAATTTTACCCTAAATTTAAATATACAGTCCCAAAACATCATAAACTTATGAACCTCATGATTATAGCATCAGGGAAGTAGATTTAAATTGTAAGTTGCTTTTATAATGTAATGTGTCCCAGGAGAGTGACTTGCACCCATTTCTGTCTGATATTTGTCTCCTGATGATGAAACCAGTTTCATTGTAAACTGGCTGCAAAATGAGTCTGGTATTTTGCACATCTGTAAGCTAACTGTGATGGTTTTACAAATATCTTTCCAGGAAGTACTGGGATCCTCAGTTGTATGCAAGCACTGAATGTGTATTTGTAATAATGTTACTACTAGGATTTTATAGGCACTTTGGAATAGAGAGTTTGCTCCCCACAGGAAGGCCAGCAATGGTTAGAAAAATCCAATTTAAAGAACAATGAGTCTTTTATGGACACTAGTCCAGAAAACACAATCTCGCATATTTAGCTTAGCTTTGTCCTAACTCTGAGATTTACACATTGATAAAGGGTAGAGCAAGAATAACGTAAAAGCCAATTGCTGAACAAAATTTTACAGAAAAAGGATAAGGTGGTGAAAAATATTTTATTAAACATACAATAGTTCTATCAAATACAGCCACATTATTCATTGGTTGGTAAGCATTAGATTGACTCAACGGTGTTATTATTGATCATGATGATCAACTTGTAGACTGAGAACACAGTATAGATGCAAGAGGCTGGATTGTCCCAAAAGAAAATTCCAAGTGTTGAATTGGCAGGAAAACTGATGTAAATCATAATTGTTTCTTTCAATGAGAGTTCAGACTCCAATCTCCCATACTCCTTGCAACGCAGAGGTCACAATCATGGGGGGTGCTATTCGTGCCAGAGTGTGACAATTCTGGGGCTTTGCGCATGTGCAATAGCACCGATCTGTCAGCCTTCTATTTCCTGGCCAGCTTGATCCCCACTAGTGCTGTCCCTACATTACCCCACTTTCCCCATCTCCCCACAATTATTCCTGGGCTTTGATGCCCCCCTCACCCCATCCTGTCAAATCCTCACACCAGTACTGATTCCCCCCGGAAGGCAGACCCCTAGCCTACCTTGATTGCTGCCCTTCAGCTTTGACCGATCTCCATGAAGAGTGACAGCAGGATCCCCCATCGAGCGTGCCTAAACCCCACCCACAATATGTCCCACTCTATTGGCACTGCCTGATCTCCAGGGGGTAGAGCCAAGATGTCCCCTGTACATGGGCACTTTGCTGCTTTGGCAGTGCCAGATGCACAGGCTGGAACTGGCAGTGTGACCATGCCCAGGGGGCATGACCCCTCCCACTGCCAACCCCTGAGGAGGACCCCGATTGCTCCCCCTTCAGTGGTGTCTTCTGCTAGTTTCTGGAATGTGGAGAGGTACTGTAAACCCTGTCGGAGTGAAATATTTCTGGCAGGGTGAGAGAAGCTATTGGGGCTGGAGAATTCAGTTCCAATCCTGATATATTACATTTAAATTTAATGAAAAATAAATTAAAATCACTTACTGGTCTTCCCGCTGGTTTCCAGTGTGGTAGCAATCGTACATGCTCTTTGGCAATGGGAGATGTGCATGTGTTGGGAATGCACACGCGAATCCCATAAAATGGCCGACACAAATATCTCCCAACCAAAAGCACCAAAAAATTAGTGATGGGAGAATCAGGTCCAAGGTTTGTGCTAATCCAAATTTCCAGAAAACTCAACTTACTGAAAAATGTTTTCATATCATGTCCTGTTTAGTGTGTACAATTCAAAGAATGTTATGAATTCTGACTCTGAAGCTGCAGTCTAAAGCCCACTCCAATTCTTGGCCATAATTAAGCTAGCACTTCATTGTGGTGTTGTGAGAGTGTTGCATCTTTCAAATGAGATGTTGAAACAAGCCCTTGTCTGCTTTCTCAGGTGGATATAAAATACAGCAAGGTGTTACCCGTAATAAAATGGAACAGTTCTCCCAGTTCTCTTCCCAACATTTACCTCTTAATCAACATCCTTCTTAAGCAGTCGCTCAGGATCATAGATGATTCTGAAGGACTGCCTAACTTTTGCTCCAATTCATTGGACTTAACAGAATCCAATGTGCTGACTTTGCTGCGCTTGGGCCAGGTGTACTTAAAGTGTCGAGTAGTTGGGTTTTTTGGAGGTTTATGCGCTCCCTCTGATGCCTCAACGTCACCTCTGGACTTTATTGTAAAAGTGTTTGATGGCTTTCCTTATGAGTCATCTCTGTTTTGAACTGACACAAGCCATGAACTGCAATGAATCGTTGGGGATGCTTGACTTCTTCAGGGATACTTAGAGTCAACTGCTGCCACAGAGTTTTGTGAACAGCAGTTGCTATGGGGACTTGATGTTAGCCATAAGAACTACATGTGGAGCTGGTTTTGACTGATTCATGCCTTGATGCTGGGCAAGCTGGCTAGGGAGAGAATGTTGCTGTTGGACTGTCTTTTGTTTTACAGATTTGGAAGACTTTATGGAAGCATTGCTAATGGTTCTTCTCAAGTCCTCTTAAGGAGCCTGCTGTAAATTTTATAAGTCTCTGAAGCATTACACAAATGCTGTGAATGATAACTTAGTCTCAGGTTTGACATCCTGGTCCTCAAGTACTGTCTTCCTCAGTTGGCCAAAGACTGAGCTGGCTCATTTGAGGTGGTAATGAATATTGTTGCCTATGTCTGCTTTCGATGAGAGGAGGCTCCCGTGGTATGGAAAATGGTTGGTCACAAGTCAGGGATATGAAGTAGTGTTTCATCTTATTCTATTTGCTATACACAAGTTAACTGCCACGTTTGCCAACCAAATAACAACAGCTGCACATCTGATGTGGAGAAGCCAGCATTGCATGGGGTAAACATAGTAAGAAGTCTTGCAACACCAGGTTAAAGTCCAACAGGTTTATTTGGTAGCACAAGCCACTAGTTTTAGGAGCGCTGCTCAGATGAGTGGGAGTCCTGTTCACAAACAAGGCATGTAAAGACACAAACTCAATTTACAAAATAATGATTGGAATCTGAGTCTTTACAGGTAATCAAGTCTTGAAGGTATAGACAATGTGAGTGGAGAGAGGGTTAAGCACAGCTTAATGATGTGTATTGTTGCTAACAGTTAGTAAGATTTTGCAAGCCCAGGCAAGTTGTGGGGGTTACAGATAGTGTGATATGAACCCAAGATCCCGGTTGAGGCTGTCTCTTGTATGGAATTTGGTATCAGTCTCTGCTCAGCCACTCTGCATTGTCATATGTCATGAAGGCTGCCTTGGAGAACGCTTACCTGAAGATCAGAGGCTGAATGCCTGTGACTGCTGAGGTGTTCCTCAACAGGAAGAGAGCACTCTTGCCTGGTGATTGTCAAGCAGTGTTCATTCATCTGTTGTCTTGGCATCTGCCTTAGAAGTATTTCATTGCTTATAAGGTGTTTTGGAATCTCTAATACATGAAGCTGGGAGTTTATTTTGTAGCAGTAGCAATGTGAAAATCACCAGCCAATTACATGAAACAGTTGTTGCATAAAATATGAAGCAATTCAGCAGCTTATTTGTAAAACAATGAACCTTTCAATAGATGAGAAGCCTGGTAACAGAGTCCTGGCAATCAGGAAATCCCTGGTTGCAATGCTTTCACCCAGGAAAAGTGGAAGCTAATATTGAAGGTCCAAGAAGCATAAATGAGAAAAACATGCACACAAATGGCAATTCGAATGTGTTTAGAATATATCAGTGAACTTCGTGGATTTTGAGTTAAGTCCTTAAGGTTACATCAATAGAGGTATTCAGTTTAAATATGTTCTTCCCGATGGGAAAGTGATTGATTGCACACATAAAATTCTTGAATAAAAAGTGCCAGGGGCTTAAAGTTGCTGGAATTGAGGATAAAGCATACAGAGAAACACTGTTTCCTCAACATAAAGCGATGCATTAATGTATTCCAAAGTGATTGACATAAAAGAAAACTATATAATTTATTTCAGACCATATCAGATTCCATGTAAATGCTACAATGGAGGCGTAACTAATAATTATAGTGGTATCAACATGTAATACAAAAGATAATTTGATTTGTAAATAACATCAAGTGACCTATAACCAAAAGAATGATTTAAAACAACATTATTCATTGCACTAGCATTAAACAGTTTTTTATAAGAGACTGCTTATCATTGCAACTTGTCACTTTTATTGCAATGTCCATAATTGTTCCATTCAGGTAGCATTACAAATGAATGCTGTACTTTCTATTGTCCAATGAACAATGACTGGTTTCTCTCCATTAGTTTTTCTTTCAGGTTTTGTTTTTGTCATCAGCTTCACAATCAAAAGGCATAGATGGGTAGCCTTTCTTATACTGCTGGGCTTGAAGCATTACAACGGCAGAGTAGAGAAACAAAGATAGATCGCACATACAACCTGTTGGATTTTCTTTCTGTTTACATTAATAGAAGGAAAATATAATGATTTCTCGAAGGATGAGCAATTTGAATTCAATTAATAAATCTGGAATATAAAGCTAGTCTCAGTAATGATTTCTGACGTAGTAATGCTGACCATGAAACTATCATTGATTGTTGTAAAACCTATCTGCTTCACTAATGCCCCTTAGGGCATCCTTACTCAACGTGGCCCAGAATTGACTCTCAACTGCCATTTGAAGTGGTCTGGAAAGTTCATTTGTAATGGACACCAAATGCTGCCTTGCTAGCACTGGCCACATCTCATGAAAGAATTTCATATTTGTACACTCTTGCCCTCTGATGTTGGACCCTAAAATGTATGGCATGTTGACAGTGGTGTAAATGTGACAGAGTAGCCATTCATGATTTTCTCTCTTGACCCAGAAGCTAATCATAAGCTCCTGTATTTCTAACAACATGCAGGACAGGTCTGTAATATGAGCAACAGATTTTCTGACCAGGTCATTTACTTGTTTAATGACATCTTTGCAAAATGTTAGAGAAGAAAGACATAGTGTGGCCAGAGGTTGGTATTTAGAATAGAAATCATTTTAAAATGACAAATGTGAACTTGTTTGTGTATCTTAATTACTGCTAGGGCAAATGTGCAATCAGTAAAGAAGCCTTTTTGTAATGTATGTCTAGCAGCTGTAGCTCACTTCCTGGTGCCACAATTTATTAAGTAAATTCAATATGTTAACTCTCAAGGCAATTTTGTGAATTTGAGACAGGCCTGAAACTGTTGTGCAACTTGAGGAATTGCCCTGGAGCTTGAAAATAAGTCTCTTTGGACTTCCAAGACCAAAATAAAATTGAACAATGGACTTTCAGTTGTGCAACTAGTGCAGATATTTTTTCTGAAGTATTTTAAATGGATTTTTTGCCCTTTACAAACAGAAAATTCAGTTTCGTAAATTTTAACCACGGCATCTGTGGGATTGCAAATATTTTGCGTGATAATGGTTAAAGTAACATTCTAAAGCATGTATGAAGTATTGCCAAATGAAATATGAGTAGAATAAATGCTATATTCATGACCATCTAGTGAATACTTACTTAAATCTCTGGAAGATTGTTCACTAGAATATACTTTAAGGTGCAGGTTTTCAAGATAGGGTCTTGAAGTTTTATCAGATTTCTGTTTTTTTGATATTTACTATGTGATCTTTCATGCCATTGATCATAGTGAGTTAGATTATATTGTTGTGAAGTGGAAGTGAATACTCATCTGCAATGAGAATTTGTGCATGGGTCTGCAGATATAAATCTGAATCTTCTTTGCAAGTCAAAGACTAAAGAAGATGGAAGCAGAGATAGTGGAGGGGGTTGTCATAATTGTCCAATCTTCTCTAGATACAGGGGAGATGTCAGGATTGGGAAATGACAAATGTGATACACCTATTCAAGAAAGGGTATGAGGACATGCTAAACGACTGGTCAGTTTATCATTCGTAGTGTGTATAATATACAAATCAACAGCATTTAGAGAGGTTTAGTTAATTAAGGGGGGGCCAGCATGGATTTGTAGATCGTACTTGACTGATCTAATTGAATTTTGTTTGAAGTAATGGAGAAAGTTGATGTTGATGGAGAAGTAGTTGTTTATTTGGATTTTAAGAATGCGTTTGACAAAGTGCCATATAAAAATCTGTTTAACAAAATTGAGGCTTTTTGATTGGAGGGTCAGTGTTGACTCAAGTTAAAATAAAGGCTCAAGAACAGAAAACAGCAAGTTTGATAAATGGTTGTTTTTTTGGAGTGGAGGATGGTAGGTGGTGAGGAATCCAGTCGACAGCAATAGAACAAAGAATGGATTGACTGTGGCAGATGGAGAAGTGTGAGGTGATGCACTGTCTCATGGCACAATTTTAAATTTGCAGGAACTGAAAGAACTGGGGCTACACTTGCACATGTTTTTAAAGGTGATAGGACATATTGATAGAGAAGTAAGCTATGCATTTATGATCTTGGGTTTCATAAATATGTGGTAAGGAAGTGGCGTGGTGGTATTGTCAATGGACTAGTAATCTAGAGACCCAGTTATCATTAGATTTCTAATTCCCGATTTTTATTTAATTCAACTTGACTTGAATTTAAATTCTACCAAGGCAAATGGTGAAATTTGAATTAAATAAAAATCGGGAATTAAACGTCTAATGATAACCATGCCGATTGTCATAAAATCCCATCTGATTCACTGATGTCCTTTAGGGAATGAAATCTGCTGTCTTCGCCTGGTCTGGCCTACATGTAACTCCTCAGCAATGGTTAACTCTCATGTCTTCTGCAATAGGGCACAGGAATGAGGAATAAATGATGGCCCAGCCAACAATGCTCATGTCTCATAAAATGAATAAAAGATTATGCTGCACCTTTATGAACCTCTTAAGAACATAAGAATTAGGAGCCATTCAAAATGATCATGGCCGAACTTATCTCTGGCTCAGCTCAACTTTTTTGCCCATTTTCTCTAACTCTAATCCTTTACTGATTAAAAATCTCCTCCTCAGATTTACTTAGTTTCTTGGCATGCACTGCACTCTGCATTCCACAGATTCACAACCATTTGAGAGAAGTAATGTCTCCTCATGTCTATTTTAAATCTGCTACCCCTTTTCCTAAAACTATGACTTCTCGTTCTTGCTTGCCCCAAAAGAAGAAAGTATTCTAAACTGAAGCAGTTTAGCTCAACCTATCTTCATAACCCTAACACCTAATCTTTGGAATCAATCTAGTGAACCTACAAAAGTGTTGCATCCAATTTTGATCACCACACTTTACAAAGGATGTGAGAATGCTTGACTGGATCCAGAGGAAATTATTAGAATGGTTTCAGGAATTAGGGATTTTAGGCACAAGACTGTGTTAGAAAAGCTGACGTCCTCTCTGAAGCAAAGGAGATTGGAAGATTTGATAAGTGTTAAAGATTATGACTGGTTTCTATAAGGTAGACAAAAAAAAAACCTGTTTTCTTTAACTGATGGTACAAGGACTAGGGATGCAGAAATAAAATTTTGGTCAGATGCAGGGGAGAGGCAAGGAAAATCTTTTTACGCAACGAATGCTTGTAATCTGGAACTCTTTGCCTCTGAGGAAGATGGAAGCGAAGATGATGAACGACTTCAAAACGGAAATTGGCTGGACACTTGAGTGAAATGAGCTATAGAGATCAAGCAGGAGCATGGAACAGATTGGATTTTTCTATAGAGAGCTATGTGACCTTATGTGTCGACATGACTATAATGCACTGCTCTTACGGAACAGGAGCTTTATATCATTAGGAACATTGTAATATTTAGAAGTTAAATTGGAGTTGTGTGCTGCTGGGTCGCAGTGTTAGGTGAACATGGCCAAATCAGTCAGTTTATTTGTTTGGCTAGAGAACTTCACAGATTGGAAAATGTTAATAAATTTTAAGCTGCAGACCAGAGGACTCAGCATTAGGTGACTATCTTTCTGCTTTACAAAAATATTTATTTGCATCCATAATGAAGTGCAGTTTCTGCATGCTAAACATACCTTTGTTATATTAAAGACATATTAGTCAAATGTTATTTCTGTTGTTGCATGCAGAGAAATTATATTTGTAATAATGGCATTACTGACAGAATTGGAGTATTTGGAAATATGTCAGTAATTTCAGGGACCTGTAATGAAGAGAAATCCTGAAAAAAAAGCTGCATTGAAGGACAGTCAAATGACTAGAAACAGGGCCCAATAAGATATTTTCAACAAATGCCTACAGCAGATTACCAAAGCTAATTAATGTAGGAGACATCTCTTTAATTCAATAATGTCCACAAATGACCTTGTCCTTCAGCCATCTGTTGTGATCACAAGCATCATGATCTGAAAAAGAGAGGATAAAGGCAGAGCCTATGTATTGATAGCAAAAATTTTATTATTGGTGAATAAATAAAATATTGTCACTTAAGAAAGACTGCTACAAATGGGAAGGCCACCAACGTGTGTTATAAATTTTTATGACATTATTGCTTAAAGTACTAAAGTAGACAAATTAGAAAGATCCCAGCTTCAAATCCTGGCTGTCTTGATTTAAACCAGAGTAGAGCTGGAAGTATTGCAATTGTCTTTAACATCCTTAGACTAGAGAAAAGGGGGAAGTTAGCCAGAGCTCCTGCTGCTGATCAGTATCTAGTAATTTTAGCTGCAAGTAAGTGAATATGAGAACGTGATTTGTGTTCACCTGCCACAGCCCACATTTGAATATCTCCCTGTCACTGTTCTCATTTGCCTAATAGACTTTTGGATAAAGCACGCCTTGACAGGTGTCACTGGCGCAGTAGGAGCGATCAACTTCAGGTACATAATTAGCCATTTAAAAGTTCCTACTTCCTGCTAATTGATTTTTTTCCTGAGGAGTTTGATAGCATTGAATTTGTTCTTCAGCTAGTCCAAAATTGCATGTCCATTGATTTTTATGAGCCAATACAAGAAGAGGTTCTTTCCCATTGATGACATAATGGAACAATGATAAGTTTCCAAGGAGAGCCAGGGTTTAGGGTAAGTGCATTCCTTTTAGAGTGAAGGACAAAGTTAGTAGAAGTAGGGAACCCTGGCTGACTTGGGATATTGAGGCCCTTGTCAAGAAGGAGGAGGCACATGACATACATAGGCAGTAAGTGGATTCCTTTAAGAGTATAGAGGATGTAAGAATAGAATTGAGAGAAATCAGGAGGGCAAAAGGAGACAAGATTGCTTTGGCAGATAAGGCAAAAGAGAATCCAGAGAGCTTCTATAAAGACATAAAGGGCAAAAGATTAACTATGATAAAAGGGTCTTTTAAGGATCAACAGGGTCATTTGTCATTTGTGTGTGGATCCACAAGAGATGGGTGAGATCCTAAATGAATATTTCTCATCAGTATCTGCTGTTGAGAAAGACATGGATATTAGGAAACTTGGAGAAATAATGATGTCTTGAGCAGTGTAAATATTACATAGGAGGTGGTGCTGGTAGTCTTAAAGTGCATCAAAATAGATAAATCCCCAGGACCTGATGAAGTTTATCCCAGGACGTTGTGGAAGGCCAGGAAGGAAATTGTGGGTTGCCTAGCAGAGATATTTGAATCATTGACAGCCACAAGTGAGGTGCCTGAAGATTGGAGGGTGGCAAATGTTGTGCCTTTGTTTAAGGGCTGCAGCGAAAAGCCTGGGAACTATAGGCAAGGTGAGCCTAACACCTGCAGTGAGTAAGTTGGAAGGTATTCTAAGAGACAGAATCTACAGGCATTCAGAGAGGCAAGGACTGATTAGGGACAGTTAGCATGGTTTTGAGTGGAAAATCATGTCTTACAAATTTGATTATCTTTGTTGAAGGGGATAATCAAAAAGATAGATGAGGGCAGTACAGCTGCAATTGTCTATATGGATTTTAGCAAAGTCTTGGACAAGATACTGCATGGTAGATTGTTGCATAAGGATAAATCTCACAGGATCTAGGGTGAGGTAGCCAATTGGATACAAAATTGGCTTGATAACAGAGGGTGGTTGTAGAAGGTTGTTTTTCAAACTGGAGGTCTGTGATCATCAGTGTGATTCAGGGATCAGTGCAAGTCCGCTGTTATTTGTCATTTATATTAATGGCTTGGATGAGAGTTTAGTAGGCATGGTTAGTAAGTTTGCAGTTGACACCAAAATTGGTGGCATAGTGGACATGAAGAGGTTATCTAGGATTGCAATGGGATCTTGATCAGTTGGGCCAGTGAGCTGATGAATAGCAGATGGAGTTTATTTGAGATAATCATGAGGTGATACATTTTGGTGAATTGAACCAGGGCAGGACTTACTCACTTAATGGTAGGGCATTGGGGAGATTTTCAGAAACAAAGAGATCTAGGAATACAGGTTCATAACTTTTTGAAAGTGAATGACAGATGGACAGGATGGTGAAGACAGCATTTGGCTTGCTTGGTTTCATTCATCAGAACATTGAATACAGGAATTGGGACGTCTTGGTGAAGTGGTACAAGACATTGATGAGGCCACACATGGAATACTGTGTGTAGTTCTGATCACCTTATTATAGAAAGGATATTATTAAACTAGAAAGGATATTAAATTAGAAAATTGCAGAAATACTATGGTACTATAGGGACTTGATGATTTGAGATATAAGGAGCGGCTGGATAGACTGGGACATTTTTCCCTGGAGCGTAGGAGGCTTGGGGGGGGTGATCATATAGAGGATAGTAAAATAATGGGATGCATAGATCAGGTAGACAGTCGACATCTTTTCCCAAAGGTAGGGAGTCTAAAATTAGAAGGCATAGGTTTAAGGTAAGAGGGAAAAGATACAAAAGGGTCCAAAGGGGCAAATTTTTCCACATACATGGTGTTGAGTATTTGGAACAAGCTGCCAGAGGTTGTAATAGAGGTGAGTACAATTTTGCCTTTTAAAAAGTATTTCAAAAGTTACATGGGTAAGATGTATAGAGAGGGATATGGTCAAATGCGAGCAATTGGGACAAGCTTAATGGTTAGAAATTCTGCAGCTTCGACAAGTTGGGTGAAGGGCCTGTTTCCGTGCTGTAAACCTCTGACTCTAAAATGAAAATATTATTTGAAATGAACTAAGTAGAAACTAACCAGGGCAGCATGGAGGCACAATAATTAGCACTGCTACCTCACAGCACCAGGGACCTGGTTTCGATTCCTGGCCTGTATGGCGTCTGCAAATTCTCCCCTATCTGCGTAGGTTTCTTCTGGGTGCTCCGGTTTTTCTCCCACAATCCAAAAGACATGCTGGTTCGGTGCATTGACCATGCTAAATTCCCCCTCAGTTTACTCAGTGAACAAGTGCTGGAGTTGATGACTAGAGGATTTTCACAATAACTTCATTGCAGTGTTTATGTAATCTGACTTGTGACACAATAAGTAAACCTTAAAACTTTTCAACTTCAACCACAGCCCATGGAACTAACATAAATATTTGGAGTTTGTTAGCTGTATAATGGAAAGCGTGGAGGGTGGCTGGAGAATCATGCAATTCTGTATTATTGTAAAAATGATTTTGAATAACTTTAAGTACTAGAGTATGACATTTATTGCTCATTAATAAACAATTTCCTGTAAGCATACAGGCAGTAAAGCAATTATTGTGCTGGACCAGAATGAGTGACTGTATTCATTTTTTAACTATTTTGCTCCAAACATTTTAAATTGTGATTGTTATACTTGGTAAGATTCTCTTTAAAGAAAAAAAGACAATTTTATTTTATCCATACTTTCAAATGATCATTCAAAAATAATTAAACTATTTCAAAACTGAAGTCTTGTTTTTAAAAAAAAGCTAGTGAAAGAACTAAAAATCTATAGAACATTTTGTTAAGAATGAATGATTGTGGTAATGGTTTCATTTTTTGTGATTTTTTTTTTAGCTTTCTCTCCATTTCACATGCCTGTAGTGATCTGCTGTAGTCTTACCATTTTAATTAGTTGTAATTTGTTTTGAATATTGGTGTGATATGACAACTGAGGACAAAGATTATATTTCTGTGGTAGTTGCACATCAGTCTTTGTTCATTCAGCCTTTTCAATAGGCCACCTGTCCTGTAATCCCACAAGCCTATGGCAACTCTTCTGCCTTTTGTTATACTCTTTACAGTAATACCCATACCTTAAATTTACTGAATGCGATTGGATCAGTAGCACTACTTTTATACAATTGTTGTAGAAACATGGAAAGAGCTACGGTAATATTGTGAATAGTTTATTGAAGTTTATTTATTTATTGTCACAAATAGGCTTCCATTAACACTGCAAAATAGCTGTGAAAATTCTCTAATTACCACACTCCAACGCCTGCTCAGGTAGACTGAGGGAGAATTAATATGATCAGTACACCTAACCAGCGCATCTTTTGAAGTGTGGGAGCACTCGGGGGAAACTCACACAGACACAGGGAGAATGCGCAGATTCTACACAGGCAGTGACCCAAACCAGGAATTGAAAGCGTGTCCTTGGTACTGTGAGGCAGTAGTGCTAACCACTGTGCCAAATACTGATAAAACGAAACAAATGTTAACCAAAAAACAGAAAATTCTGAAAACTCTTAAGTACCATTTGCATAGAATGCTTTGTCCACGGAGTCTTGAGCCTTTCAATTTCACAACGTGGGAAAAGAAAGCTGAATTAAGTTGTCCCTTCTGTTGTGATGTAATACAGTTAACATTCCACTGGTAAAGAAGAGAGCATAATCTACATTGAGTTGTTGCTGGAGTCCACTGATTTATTTCATTAATAATGGCATTGCTGTCCACTGTTCTTAAAATTATGCACAACTTCTGGTCTCTCATATGGAAATGGTTAGTGAGACCTCCAACTGAGCAAACTTGCTGTTATACAGATTGAAGAAAGAGCACTAGATTTGACTTGGGCAGCATTATAGGACAAATGGCATCTATCAGGTCAGCCATAACTTAAACAAGTGGCACTCCTGAGTCAGACAGTTGAATTCTAGGCCAGAACCCCATTTACAAAAGTGTAACACACTGTTAGAGGTGGAAAGTCTATGTTTCAGCTGAAATGTTAAACTGAAGATTTATCTGCCCTCTTGAATGGATGTAAAGATATTATAGCATTTTTTTGAAGAAAAGCTAGCAAGTCTTCCTGATGTCCTGGCTAATACTTATCCTGTATAGATATGTATAGTCTCCTTGGTGATCCTGTCCACTTGGAGCAAGCAGTTTGTGGTTTCAATGATAGCCATGATGTGGAGATGTGGCTTCTCCACTCATGGTGAATATTTATCTCTCAACCAACATCTAAAACCAGAGTGGCTTGGCATTATCATATTGCTATTTGTGGAACCTTGCGATGTGCAAATTGACTGCTGTGCTTCCTACAATACAATAATTTAATTTCGAATAATACTTAATTATTATGTGCTGTGAGGCACTTTAAAACATCCTGAGGCTAGCAATGTTCTTTGTAAATGGTCATCTTTTACTGAATTAAGTTCAGTTTGTGCATTGCAGAGATGACAGTAAAGATTTTGAATTTTGCTTCTGGACAAAAGTGTGAGCTTCCTATAATTTTACCTTTGAGTAATTACTGATAGAAGACAAAAAGCTTAACTTCTTTGTGCTGGTTGCTTAATATTTGTTGCCGGGGAGCCGATTTGGCAGAGAAGTGCTCCCACTCTCCAGATTTCTGAAGGAACTCAGGAAGACCAATTTGTAATGTGTACGCACAGGACCTGGATCTCTTGCGACATAAAGCTACATCTGAATCAATGACTTTAGTGCTTATGAGTAATTTGGTTCCCTCATTGATGGAAATAAAAATCATGTGTCGTGGACTTCTCTGCCAGTCTTAGCACAGACAATCAGAAAGGGATAAATTATCCATTCATTATCAAGTAACTGGCAATCAAGTCTGCATTATTATTTGTTACAAAACTGGCAGTGGTGTAATTAGGATCATTTTGAAACACAAGGGCACATAGAGGTCTGAACAAGTTGAAAGGATTTTCAAATTCTGTTCGTGATTCATTTGTATGATACCAAGAAGTGCAACTACACTCGTGTCTTGACATGAGACTTTATGATAGCATCAAGAAAATAAATGTATTGGGTTGCTGAGCAGCCTGCCTACTCTGGTTGTTATGTTAATAGTTTTCTGAGGGCTGCAAATTGGATTTCATTTTTGTGTTGCTTGACTGCCAGATATAAGTGCCAAATGTTTCTAAGTTTCATGTTACCCTTTAAGTAGAAAATAAGTGGTAAATGATCAAGCATTGCAATGTAGTTGTCCTTTCTGGCTCAGTTCATTGGGAAAACCTATCAATATCTAAATGCACATAACATTTGTGACAAAACTGATGAGTTGTTAGCACAGATAGAAATGAATATATGTCACGTAATAATCATTCCAAAGGCATGGTTGCAAAGTGACTAAGACTTGGATCTGAATATTGAAGGCTATTTTTGAACAGGTGGTGGGGTAATTGTTAATTAAGATTGACATTGTACAGTTGTGAGGGATGACCTTAGCATGAAAGAGTAAGATATAGAATAGGTTTGTGTTGAGATAAGTACGAAAGGTAAGTGATCACTTGTGGGAGTCATTTATATGCCTCTTAATATTAATTACAGTGCAGGACAGAATGTACAGGAAGAAATAAATGGGGCATGTAAGAAAGGTATTACAATAATTGTGGATGATTAGCATTGAATCATGTTCATAAATGAAGTCTGGGGAATGAGTTTGTATATTCGGGACAGTTTTTCACAACAGTATATTCTAGAGTCATACAGGAAACAGGCTGTTGTGGACATTGTAATGTGCAGAATTAATCAGAACAAAGAACAAAACAGCACAGGAAACAGGCCCTTCAGCCCAACGAGCCTGTGCTGCCACCCTGATGTTCCCACCTCTACCCGTGATCCCTGTCTATGTTTATAATCTATGGATTAAAAACCAAATTTGAGACAATTTAGGGAGAATTTGTTTTCCTATTTAGCCCGAGAGCACATCTTTGGGATGTGGGAGGAAACCGGAGCACCCGGAGAAAACCCACGCAAGCATGAGGAGAATGCGCAAACTCCCACAGACACAGGCCCAAATCCATGTATCTGCATACCACAGCGATAGTCACTGAGCTGTCGTGTTGTCCATCAAATGGTCCAGGTCAAGCATACACTAATGACATGAAGCACTAGGATACTCTCGAAAAACAATCCAAGAGCAGCTCTCTCTCGACCCATCGCGTGTATGCCCCTTGTTAGACAACAAGGTGGACCAAAGCACCTGTAGGTTAAAAATAAGTACATCAATATCATCATCTATTTACACACTTCCCAGGGACTCCCAAGGCTCATGATCCCTACTTTAAAATCAGTTTTTAAACTCTCCATTTTAAACCCTCCATTCCCATTCTGTTCATGTGCCCATCTAAGTATTTCTTAAATAACTCCAGAGTGCCTGCCTCCACCACTTTACTTGGCAGCGCATTCCATACCCCACCACCCTCTGTGTGAAAAAACTCCCTCTAGCATCCAAATTATACCTTACCCCCCTCACCCTAAGCCCGTGACCCCTCGTGCTATTTGAGCCCATCCTAGGAAAAAGCTTAACCCTGTTTACTCTATCTATCCCCTTCAAAATCTTGTACACCTCTATTAGATCTCCTCTAAGTCTACGTCTTTCTAAGGAAAACAGTCCCAATTTGCCTAATCTCTCCTCGTAACTCAGACCTTCCATACAGGCAGCATCCTGGTAAACCTCCTCTGCACTCTCTCCAGAGTCTCCACGTCCTTCCGGTAGTAAGGCGACCAGAACTGGATGCAGTATTCCAAATGAGGTCTAACCAGTGTTTTATACAACTGCAACATTAAAGGCCAACTCTTGTACTCTATACCCCTTCCTATAAAAGCTAACATACTATATGCTTTCTTCACAACCTTCTCCACTTGCTCTGCCACCTTCAGAGACTTGTTCACCTGCACCTCCAGGTCCCTCTGCGTTTCTATACTCTTAATAGGTCTACCCTTTATCATATACCTCCCCCCTACATTCTTTCTCCCAAAATGCATCACCTCACATTTATCAGGATTGAATTCCATCTGCCATCGATCTGCCCAAGCTACCAGCCTATCTATGTCCTGCTGCATTGCCTGACAATGCTCCTCACTATCCGCAAGTCCAGCCATCTTTGTATTGTCCGCAAACTTGCTGATCACTCCACTTACTCCTCCTTCCAAGTCATTTATATATATTACAAATAGAAGAGGCCCCAGTACTGAGCCCTGTGGCACACCACTAGTGACTGACCTCCAACTAGAAAAACACCCTTCCACTATTATTCTCTGTCTCCTATTACTAAGCAAGTTACTTATCCATCTAGCTACCTGTCCTTGTATCCCACGAGTCTTGACCTTCTCAACTAACCTCCCACGAGGGACTTTGTCAAACGCCTTACTAAAATCCATATAGACGACATCAACGGCTCGCCCTTTGTCCACTGTTTTCGTCACCTCTTCAAAACATTCTACCAGATTTGAAAGGCATGACCTCCCCTTAACAAATCCATGCTGTGTATCCCTAATCTGATCGCAACGCTCTAAGTGCCTATACATCCTATTTCTAAGAATCCCCTCCAACAGCTTCCCTACCATTGACGTCAAACTCACCGGCCTATAATTTCCAGGGTTATCTCTACTACCCTTTTTAAACAATAGTACAACATTAGCTATTCTCCAGTCCTCTGGGACCTCACCTGTGTCCAAAGAAGTGACAAAGATTTGTGTCAGAGGCCCAGCAATTTCACCTTGCACCTCTCTAAGCAGCCTGGGATAAATGCCATCAGGCCCCGGAGATTTATCAGTTTTAATGCTACCTAGAAGCTCTAACACTTCCTCCCTTGGTATGGATATTTCCCTCAACTGATCCACAGCTCCCTCAGAGACAGGAGCTGTCAACAAGCCCCTCTCCTTCGTGAATACCGACGCAAAGTATTCGTTCAGGATCTCCACCATTCCCTCGGGCTCTAAGCACAGTTCCCCTCCTCTGTCCCTAAGAGGTCTGATTTTTCCTCTAACTACCCTTTTATTCCTAACATAGAAGTAAAAAGCCTTTGGATTTTCCTTAATCCTATCCACCAAAATCATTTCATACCCCCTTTTTGCCCATCTAACTCCCCATTTGAGCTCCCTCCTACTTTCTATATTCCTTCAACGCTGTTCCCATTCCCAGCTGCTTCAATCTATCATACACCTCTCTTTTCTTCCGAACCAAGTCCTCAATTTGGGAATGTTTTGAGAAACTAGGTTAAAAGATGGGATGTAGAGATGCTTCAGTGTGATTGAGCAAATGCATTGTGGATGCTCAGGGTGGTGTGGATAAATGTGAGTTTATCCACTTTGGTAGCAAAAGTAGAAAGGCAGATTATTATCTGGCTATAAATTAAGCGAGGGGGCTGTGCAGTGAGACCTGGGTGTCTTTGTACACCAATTGCTGAAGGTCAGCATGCAGGTACAGCAGACCATAAAGAAGGCAAATGGTGTGATGGTCTTCATGGCAAGAGGATTCGAGTACGGGGGCAGAGATGCCTTGCTGCCAGCACCCTGGTAAGGCTTGGAATGTTGTGTGCAATTTTGGTTTTCTTACTTGAGGAAGGATGCTCTTGCTATAGGGGGAGTACGAAGGTTTACCAGACTGAATCCTGAGTTGGCAGGACTGAAGGATGAAGAGATTGAGTTGATTGGGATTATATTCACTGACGTTCAGAATGAGGAGGCATCTCAAAGAAATCTGTAAAATTTGAACAATCAGGCTGGGTAGATGCAGAAAGGTTGTTTCGATGGTGAGGGAGTCCAGAACCAGGAATTGTAATCTTAAGGGTACAGGATAAACTTTTCAGGATGACAATAAGGAGAAATTTCTTCACCCAAAGAGTGGTAAGCTTGTAGAATTCTCCATCACAGAAAGCAGTTGAGGGCAAAACATTGTGGAAGTGATCTTATGAAAAAAATTCTAAGTCCAAGGGTGAAAATGGAAGAGTTTCTGATCCATCTTTTGAGCAAGTTCAAATCTAATGCATTCAATGCATAAGAAAAAAGCAAAAACCATTTCTCGCCTATAGGGGGAGAGAGTTGGGTGGTGCCAGACTGGCACTCAGGATGCTAGGCTGCCCAAAGGACACCCCTCACCTCCTTGCCCCTGACTCCTGGGGGGGCTGCCTAATGACCTCCGCTTCTACTGGCGAGGCCATTATGTCTGGAGTAGCTGTGAATCCCACCAGAAAAACTCTTCCCAGTGAGACCATAGAGGCAAGTGAGTCTGGACAATGACATCCTGGACTCAATAATTTGATTTTAAATTGTATAAAAATTAGATTTCCATGATTTATTCAGCCTCATGTAGGAAATAGTGTCTGGTGCTGGTAAGATTGCAGGAGACAAGAATCTGATTTCTCAGCTCTCACGTAATCTTACTAGCTCCCCCCACCCATCAGCTTGTAGGGCATGATGATAAGGTCGCCTCTCTTTTCAAAGAGGAATTAGATATAACTTTTGGGGCCAAGGTGATCAAAGGATTTGGGGCAAAGGCAGAATCAAGCTGGTGAATTGGATGATCAGCCATGATCATAATGAGTAGCGCCGTAGGCCCCTAAGGTCACATGCTCCTATGAGAATCTAATATGTGTGAAATATCACTTTGTTTGGATCTTAAATGTCATTCATTGGGAAATACTGAAGTGGTTACTGTTGGACCTTTTGGTGTCAAATGATTATTCATTGTATTTGAATGCAACATGATGTCAAATATTCTGATGGGTGTACCCTTGGCAATTCCAGTAACCAAAACAGCAAACATTGGAGGAACATAGAGAAATTAGGTTAGAATAAGTTGAAAATTCATTCAATCACAAAGCCACACCAGATGATGATCTTCCAGCTTATGAAAAATTGAATTTCCATATCCTACAAATGTTTTGATTACATTTCATAATTTCTCTGTGCGTATGCCTCTTGAGTAGCTATCTCCTTATATTTCATAACATGAGATATCTGGTGTTCATTGACTATAAATATAGGTAGCCCAAAATTTGAAGATGTCAGTAAAATTTTTGGTAAATTCAATTTATATTGTTCATTAAGTTTTTTTTAAGTTTGCATTTTCTGGGGTAGCAAGGAACTTGTCTAAGACATGAATGTTATCTCAGAAAACTGTGCAACCTTGAGTAAACCTGTTCCTGACGTAAATAATAGATAATTGTATCTGAGAACAGTTGCTTAAGCATGTGTAGTATTCATTCATTCCTATTTCTTATCATTTTAAAATTGATATACTGTCTAGGTTTTCCGCTCAAGGTACACTATTTTCACTCTGCTTTGTGCCCTCTCTCTTGGAATTACATTAATATGATGATGATGTTTGCCCAAACAAAGGCAGGTAATTTGTAATGGTGTGCATTCGATGGAAGTATTTCACCCAGCATATGTGCTGCAATTTATGCCACTGGATTTTTCATTCTTTCATGGGATGTGAGCATTGCTGGCAATTTGTTGCCTGTGCCTAATTAACCTTGATAAGGTGCCCTAGGATCCTATGCTGTTAAGGGAGGCAAAAAAAACCTTTTAAATTTTAAGTGATGAAAGCATCTTTACAAGCAATTGCAGAATGATTAATTGATTGCGTGCAATTTGTCAATTTTTTTTAAAGTTACCCATTTATTGAAAGGTAAAGTGGGCAGTCCAGAGAACTTTCTGCAAGCAGTACTGTATCCAATTTCACTGGGTTATTTTTGTGCATCGCCGCCATGGAGACCTTCACTGAAGAAGCTGCTGAACATTCTGCAAAATGATTCCAGCCCAGGCACTTAGCCAAAAGTGTATTCTTGTGACGAGCAGAATTTTTGACCTGCTTGAAATGTGCAGAAAACATCAGGTCACTAGGATCCATGTGACGTGAATCTAGACAATGTCAATCCAGTTCTTTGGTACAAAATGCAAAACTAATCCTAATTCAGCATTAATTGGCAGTGACATTCAGAGGGAACCCCACAGGATGGCTGTAGTGGAAAATAGATAAAGTCATGCTGATGCAATTGTATTCTAGTGAAGTTGGGACTGAACAGCGTTGTTAGAGTAGAAGAAGCTTTTTTCATTGTGTCTGGCTGCGATGTTTGACAATGTTTAATGTAAACTGTGAAGTGGGAAAAGTTCCCATTTCACAACACTAACATTCCTCACCTTGGTCATATGAACTATTTTGTAAAGGTTGCAAAGCTTTTGTGCACTGTGGATAAGTTTATGCAGCAAATAAGCAACCTCTTAAAAAAATAACTAGACCTTGTCAGAAATATTGGAGGCATTAAAATGATGTAGAGGATGCTAATAAAATTATGACCATATGCTGCTGATTGTGTTGTAATTACAGCACTGTGGACTGTTTCAATTTAAAAATAATTTTCAAGTAACGTTGTTTGCAGGGTGACTGTAATAAACTGATAGCCATAGGAAAACAATTTTGAGCTTCAAAAGAATTTCTTTAGCCCGGAGGCAGCAGTCTAAGTGTCTATCAGATTTGTGCAGCACCCGAGGGAGGGTGAAAGGACTATTAGGAAATATAAATTTTTGGCCTTTTTTTAATTCCTTGCTGTTTATAAGATGTCAATTCTGCAGTGGTTAATCTTTTCAAAATTGCATTGTTTTACTGACCTGAGGCAAAATTTAAACCTCTCAAAACATTCCCAAATTGAAATTGTGAGAAGTGTAGATTCCTGTCTGAGAACTGACATTTCCTGAAAATCCTGTTTCCATGAGCAACTGGTGAGCTATTGAACCAAATATACCTTCCTGTGTTGAATCAAGCTTCCAGTTAAAGAATAGAGCTTTCCAGTCATTTGTGGACATTGAAATGCTTAATTTGCTGTTGTGAAATGTCATTGTTCATGTCTTAACAGTTTGCAGTTTTATTTTGTTTGGATAAAAACACAAAAAGAAAGTGCTACAATTATTAATAGCACTGAGTATGTTGTAAATATGAAAATGCATATGTATCTAAATTAAATCATCTGTATTTTCATAGTCATGGTTTCCCCTTTCCTTGTTAACATACATTCATTTCCATTCCTTTGCTATAAGAAGACTTATTTTCGTTGTCCAGTGAAGGGAGGTTGTGTAACCCACTGAGATTAAAATAACACAATAAACTTAAGCATGTAAATGAAAATAGGGAGCTAAAATTAAATACTTTTTTAAATAAGCTTACGGAGTTTACCTTGCTCACCTTCAGTATTCCCCATAGACTTGGTAAATGGCGTAAAACCAGTACTGCATATTGAACGTCCTGATTTCCTTATAAAACGTTGTTATTCTGTCTGAATTTCAGTCTTGAGGGCTAGAGCATATTCTAAAGTTCACTTGTAATTCTAGTATGAAATTGGATTCATCTGTTGTCCAGCTGTGAACTTGCCTACTTGACCTGAACCCATCTAATGTTAACTTGATTGGCTCATTTCCGTACTGCCCTTAACTTCGTATGGGCCCCATGTATTCTTTGAAAATCTGGAATAGATTCCTACAGAGCAACTACTTGTGGAATGTCATGTTAATGTTTTAAATTGTTACTTGGTAAACTTTAGTAGAATTGTATTTTTTGGTGTAGTGGTTTACTTACAGTGTAACTTAGCAATAGGATATGAACGTCTGATATATTTTATTCTTTTGCAAAAAGTCACAATGTGAATGGAAAAACTCCAGTTCAGGATTTTGTAAAGCTGAACTCCTGCTCTCTGGTCCATAGAATACTACAGCATTCAGTTTCCAAATGCAACAGGCTTATCTTTTCATTGTGCAGAAGTATGACTAACAACAAGCTTGGACAAGCTTGCACTTTAAAAAAAGTTCTGTTATGGAATTTTGCTATGTGCATTCACCCTTGTGAAGGACTCTCAGCACTGAGGAGCTTAGTTTGTTCAGTTTGAAGAAACTACTGACAAAATGTCAGTTAACAACAGAAAAATTTCAGGACGTCCATCCTATTACTACAGACTGTTGGGCAGGTCACGTCTTCAGAGACAACGTAGTCGTTCCAGGAGTCGCAACAGACCAAGCAGCAGGGGTAATATAAATAATGTTAACCAGACTATAGTGGTACAAAATCCTGATTTGTCTCATGCTTTGCCTCCATGTTTAGAACCTATTTTGCTGATGTGAATGTGAATTTTCAGCAAGAATTTTGTACGTCTCCAGTGATTTCCTTACTGTATTGCATAATTGCTTGTTTTAATTGTGTTATGTGAAAAAGAACTCATCAATCTAACTCCCAGTTCATGATATGGCTATATTTTGCTGCAATTTTACCGAAGTGTAAGTTGAAATTTCTTTAATGGCCAAAATATGGTTGTCACAAAATGATGAATTGATGTGAATTCAAATCAATGAGATCTATATTTAACAAAATGCAAAGGAGAAATAACACAAACCTCAGATCTGGATAACGACTTTTCGTTGAACATCCAATTTGCTGTCTGTATAGAGGATTTATGGCATGATATTACTGTAAACATCATACCTTTTGCTTAATAAGTGCTTTCTCACCTGTTACCTTTGCTGTGTTATAAGACAAAATTGAAAATAGTCCAAAGAAAAAATTAACTCTTGCTTAATGGAACAATAAGATAAGTACCATAGGATCCCTAAAGTGCAGAAAGAGACCAGTCTACTAATTGAGACTGTACCAATCTTCAAAAGAGCATCCTACCAGGCCCACACTATCTTCATAAGCCACTCACTTACCATGTCTAATCCATCTAACCTACACATGTTGGACACTTAAGGGGCAATTTAGCATGGCCGATCCACCTAACCAGCAATCTTTGGACTGTGGGAAGAACCTCAAGGAAACACAGAGAGAAGACAGAGGCAGACACAGAGAGAACGTGAAAACTCCGCACAGTCATCCAAGTTCAGAATCGAACATTATTGGAGCAGTGTGTTACCTGTTATAGCACCTTCTTATTTAAATATAAAACTTTTAAGTGCTATACAATTGTGACTAAAATTAGAAAAGATAGGACATTGTACGACAGGTATTTGTAGGGTAATTGTTTCTCTAAGTCTATAGTTTTGGTTTATTCTTGAGCTGTAGTATATCTATGACAAAATTCTCTGGCAAAGCAGCCCTTGGTGGTATTAATCACTTTGGCGGTGAAACCCGCATATGTTGTTTGATCAAAGATGCATTTGACAGGCTTGTGAGGATTTACTATGTATATAAATGGACTGACAGTGTGACAGTGACTCAACCAAAGCACGATTGCTGTTAAAGACGTAACACCTGTCACTTTGTTATGTGTGTGTTGATTTAGTGAAAGCTTGTGGCAGCACGCTAAAAGTCAGGTCACTAAGACTATTCTCATGAAGGAGCTGCTGCTATGGTTAAATCACAATATTGTTCACAGTGAAATAAAATGAAGTGCAATATTCTGAACTGATTTGTTGCATACTCGAGAAACTGAAAGGTGAGCATTCTTAAAACAACCAAACAAAATTTAAATTACAAATGAGAGTGTCAACCAACATTAGATCCTTAGAAATGATCTCATGTTTACTGATAGGGAAGGTTTTCCTAACTCTTTTGAAAAATTTAAGGCTCTTCTATTTTTATTTTGAAGACAAATTTTGTCAAGCTGTTTTTGATAAAAAAAAATGCTATACATGCAGGCCAACATTTCCCTAATTTGATGTGGTACTGCATGTTTAAAACAATGGATTTCAAAATGTTCTGGTTAAGCAACAGAATGCAAACATTGATGCACTTCCAGGCCTCCACATCCTAACTTGCTAAAGAATACAGCAACTATGCAATGAAAATTACACACCATGCAGAGATTTTTAAAATAAAAATGAAATATTCAGAAATGATACCATATCTCCAAATAAGCCAACAAGTTACAAAGAAATTAGAATGCAAAATTGGTGCTTGATGTACACAATATACTTGCTACTCAGATGGAGCAATATCTGTTAGACATTAGTGTTAAATTGAGCCCCACAGCAGTCAATTTTCAGATTCTCATCAGCTTCCCATGGATCCAAAATGACAAGCAGTCAGTATGCTTACAGATGCCACCTACCATATTGGATTAGGACAAACAAGAGATGTCCTTTACCTAGAGCTGAAGGAGACGTTAGACAATTTGTACATGTAAGCGCCTTAGTACCTGACCAGGTCCTTGCTTCAACATTGGTTTGCCTTTTGGCACTCAGTTGCAGGGAAACCAATTACAAACATTACCTGCATTTTTAAAAATAAAGGCAAGTTACTTACCAAATTCAATATCCAGAACAATGTTGCTAATGGACTCAAGAATTCCAACTTCCAAGGCTTCCTCTCTCCACAGCCACCAGCCGGTGATCTCCCTTCTTGTTTATAGATTGTGAGCTCCCACCCAACCAACCACACCATTCATAACCCCTGAATCATCAATTGCATGCCTGCAGGCCCAATCTCTTCCTCCCTGAGAATCCAGTTGCTCCCATCAACCTCCAGTCACTTACATAGAGATAGGAACTTGCAGTTTTTGCTACATGTTCTGCTCACATGATATCATCTTTAATCCAATGAAGTCCAAGATCTTACATCAAGACTGTTTGGGCTCTACCATTTCGCTACTGTAATTCCTGTTATGTTTCTTTTTTTCTCTAATATTTTTCTGATGTTCTATGGACTGATGAAAAGGCATGTTTAAACATAAATATGTCAAAGATGCTGTAGTGTTTTTTAAAGAGGTGGCGTTTTGTGATGTGAAAAATTGAAATGCCTCAGGAATATGGGTAGCAAGTTGCCAAATTTGCAACAAGGGATTTCTGTCCCATTAGTTTATCTGTAAGTAAGTTCAATCAAGTCAATTCTCAGCCTTAATCTGTATTTAGTGAGGTAAAATACATTAGATTGTTAGCTTGATTTCTGTGAAGTGCAATGAATTAAATAATGTCTGGTGGTGTTAATAATTTTATTGCCATCTGAAAGTCGGACCTTTTCCTGTGGAAAATACAAATGGAAAATCAGGAACTGCAATAAATCTTTCAATTTGAATTGGAGAAAAAAAACATGGTAAATGTCTTAGTGAATACTAGCTATCAAGCTAGTCTAGCAGTATAGTGTAGACCAACTTGCTTCAAATCATTAGCCATTGTTGAATCCATGGAACATTTACCACCAGACAGTATCAGTAAATTACGGAATAGATTAGCTGTCTGAGGAAAGTCTGTTTTTCAGTTTCAAACTTGAACATTCATCTTCTAAATTAATTTTTGATGTGTTCCTTTTGATGGTCTTATTTAAATTTAAACCTGTAACTTGATTTTCCATTTTTCTGCATTTTTAAAGCGTACAATGGTTTTGACTGATAATAACCCATATCAGCTGCTATTGAAGCAAGGGTCTTTTATAAGACTCATTATTTTTTTCATGTGACACATCTGTCTTAGCATTTAGTAAGTCTACAAGTCTAGTAGGATTCTGATATAACAATGTGCAAGCCGGCACATAATGTATGTAAGTGTAACATACTTTTCAGACAGATTCATTCACATTAAGTATTTATAGTGACAGTGCATTGTATAAATGAATCCACCCATTTCTGATGTTTATAGTATGCAATGAAATTAATGCAGTGAAGTAGAAAATACCCAATTGCTAGAGGCCAGCCAATTAGCTAATGAACATGTACTTAGCATACTTTATATATAGTTTGTTTTTCAAAAATTAGAAATGTATGACTAGTTCTGGCAGTATTTATGATGAGATATTGCAATGCAAGAATATCCAGAACCTGATGTCTTTTCTATTTATTGTTATTGTATGGTAAGTAACTGTTAAGTGTCCCCTACAAAGGAATTTTCATAATCCATTTTCAGCTCCCAACCATTATCTCTCATGTGCAGTCTGTTGTTATTGATTCTCTCTACATGAATGCATAGTGTGGCTGGTGAAGTTATGGTGCATTCTGTTTATTTTTCTGGTCTGTAATGTAGTATGTCTAGTTCAACACACTTGTTGGGTTCAATTACCTTAACTGCTCATCTTTTTTATACAACATTGAACCAGAGTCTGACCTCAGACTTTGAGAATTGGTACAAGGGAGAAATGCCTGAGTATGGTTGAATCTTGTGTGAATTCTTTAGCATGATAATAGGCATAATAAAACTGACTCATTGCAAATTATTTTCATTTTATTCTTATTTATTGTTTGAAGTATTTGGACATGATGGTATTTATCAGATCTAACCATAACTGATCCTATTTGTTTGACTGTAAT
This sequence comes from Sphyrna mokarran, assembly GCA_024679065.1. Classification (NCBI taxonomy): domain Eukaryota; kingdom Metazoa; phylum Chordata; class Chondrichthyes; order Carcharhiniformes; family Carcharhinidae; genus Sphyrna; species Sphyrna mokarran. Next base: position 15,004,829 of record JAGIQG010000025.1, read on the forward strand.
ACATTAGTGACAATTATGAGAACCTACACATTAGACTTTCCATTACTCTACCCTACCCTCAGATTCAGCAGGCGAGCAAAGTTATCAATGTCATTGAATTTTGAAAAGCAATTATGTAAGTATATTGTTATTAGCATTGTATGTGACATTATACTAACAACCAGAAGGATAAAGAACGCTGTTGTTCATGTTGCAGATTCATAATTGAATTTAACCTAAGAGTTAAAGTTCAAGTTAGTTTTGAGCTGTGTAGAGCCACATAACTTTCAGTATAACAAAACAATGGTGGCGGCAAATGTTAAATTGCACAAGGTTGTTTCAGCTACTGAAATTTTAGGCAAGATTGATATTTTCTGACTTGACTTGTGGTCCCTTTGGAGTTTACTCTGAGATTGTTACAAAGGCCCTGCAATATTGAACAATGCATGAAATTGTCAGTAAACTATCGCTTTTAGTCAAATCCAACAGCAACATCCTCCCATCTATATGTGACTTACTAAAAAAAATTTTACTAATGGAGGGAATTTTACCAGGTGCAGTATTACAGTTTTAAATATTGCTATTGATTTATGCATTTTGTACAGATGTAAAACAAATATATGGTGACGCTATAGAACAGCTTTCATTCCATTCTTCGTATAGCTCTATATTAAAACTTATTCAAAGTAGCAATTATAACAATCAAAAATAGATGACTGAGTAATGGCATCCTGTTGTGCGATGAAGGTCGGGAGGATGAACTTTAATTTCCTGCTGATGTTTTGCATGTGATTACATCAAGAAATGTAAAGCCAAGAAAAACAAATGATGTTCTTTCAGTAGTGATAGCATATAACTAGAGCATTAAAGCCAAATATTATTTCTATCTGTTTAGAAAAATGTATCCAGTGCTTGCAGTAACTTGCCTTTATAGTTCTTTATGTACAGATGGATGAAAAACTGCATTTGGTCCTCCATTAGTTTCTAATCTGTTAAGTATTTCTTTATTTTCTGGGATTTTTTGATAATATCCACTTGCAGGTCTGCCAGATTCATTTGAGAGTTTTGATTAGATGAGTCATGTTTGAGGTTTCAGGCATACATTGTACATTCCACAACATTTCAGCAGTTAACCTGAAAAACGATGCTGCAAGTGGTCCCATGCAAAGTTCGTTATTGGATATTCTGGTGATAGATTTTCTTGATGGGTCATCTAATTGTTAAAGAATGCAGCACAACAGGGCAATCAGCAGTATGTATCTGAACCAATACTGGTTGTCCAAATGGAACTGTCTACTCAAATGTCACTTCCCTGCCTCTTTCTTCAATTTTATTTTCTTTCTCTTGAAATATTTAACCAACTTTAAAATAATGTTCCTCAGTAGTCTCTAACAGGATCCAGTTAATGTTCGAATAAAGCTTCATATGAAAAACTTGTTCTAAATTTCTTGTTTATTATTTTACTGATAACAGGGTGGCACAGTGACACAGTGGTTAGCACTGTTGCCCCACAGCGCCAGGGACCTGAGTTTGATTCCTGGCTTGGATCACTGTCTGTGCAGACTTTGCACATTCTCCCCATGTGTTCATCGGTTTCCTCCCCCACACAAAAATTTGTGGGTTTGGTTGATTGGTTATGCTAAATTACAGTGTAATGTCAGGGTAAGTACTAGCAGGGTAAATACTTGAGATTGAGAGATGGAGTCTGGGTAAGATTGTGGTCGGTGCAGACTTGATGGGCCAAATGGCCTCCTTGTATGTTGTAGGGGTTCTGTCTTCTATCTATATCTCTATCCCTGATGCCATTTTCTCAAGCAATAACAAGAATCTTTCACAATTTACTCCTTCTGAATGCTTTTACAATTTTGAAAACTCTATTCAGTGTTCTAATGAAAGAAATACCAGTTTTTAATACTGAAAATGTTGCAAGATAGATATGTGCCAGCTTAGAGGAAAGATGGGAAAGGTAGGATTAGAGAGCCATGGATTACTAGGGATATTGAGGATTTGGTTAGGAAGAAAAGAGAGGTGTATGATAGGTCAAAGCAGCTGGGAACAGAGACAGCGTTGGAGGAATATGGAGAGAGTAGGAGGGAGTTCAAATGGGGAGTTAGAAAAGCAAAAAGGGGGCATGAAATGATTTTGGCGGATAGGATTAAGGAAAATCCAAAGGCTTTTTACTCCTATGTTAGGAATAAAAGGGTGGTTAGAGGGAAAATCAGACCTCTTAGGGACAGAGGAGGGGAACTGTGCTTAGAGCCTGAGGGAATGGCGGAGATCCTGAATGAATACTTTACATCGGTATTCACGAAGGAGAGGGGCTTGTTGACAGCTCCTGTCTCTGAGGGAGTTGTGGACCAGTTGAGGGAAATATCCATACCAAGGGAGGAAGTGTTAGAGCTTCTAGGTAGCATTAAAACTGATAAATCTCCGGGGCCTGATGGCATTTATCCCAGGTTGCTTAGGGAGGTGCGAGGTGAAATTGCTGGGCCTCTGACGCAAATCTTTGTCTCTTCTTTGGACACAGGTGAGGTCCCAGAGGACTGGAGAATAGCTAATGTTGTACTGTTGTTTAAAAGGGGTAGTAGGGATAACCCTGGGAATTATAGGCTGGTGAGTTTGATGTCAGTGGTAGGGAAGCTGTTGGAGGGGATTCTTAGAGATAGAATGTATAGGCACTTAGAGCGTTGCGATCAGATTAGGGATACGCAGCATAGATTTGTTAAGGGAAGGTCGTGCCTTACAAATCTGGTAGAATTTTTTGAGGAGGTGACGAAAACAGTGGTCGAAGGGCAAGCCGTTGATGTCATCTATATGGATTTTAGTAAGGCATTTGACAAAGTCCCTCGTGGGAGGTTAGTTGAGAAGGTCAAGGCTCGTGGGATACAAGGACAGGTAGCTAGATGGATAAGCAACTGGCTTAGTAATAGGAGACAGAGAGTAATAGTGGAAGGGTGTTTTTCTAGCTGGAGGTTGGTCACTAGTGGTGTGCCGCAGGGCTCGGTACTGGGACCTCTTCTATTTGTAATATATATAAATGACTTGGAAGAGGGAGTAAGTGGAGTGATCAGCAAGTTTGCAGACGATACAAAGATGGCTGGACTTGTGGATAGTGAGGAGCATTGTCAGGCGATGCAGCAGGACAATAGGCTGGTAGCTTGGGCAGATAGATGGCAGATGGAATTCAATCCTGATAAATGTGAGGTGATGCATTTCGGGAGAAAGAATGTAGGGGGGAGGTATATGATAAAGGGTAGACCTATTAAGAGTACAGAAACGTAGAGAGACCTGGTGGTGCAGGTGAACAAGTCTCTGAAGTCTCTGCAGAGCAAGTGGAGAAGGTTGTGAAGAAAGCATATAGTATGCTAGCCTTTATAGGAAGGGGTATAGAGTACAAGAGCTGGCCTTTAATGTTGCAGTTGTATAAAACGTTGGTTAAACCTCATTTGGAATACTGCACCCAGTTCTGGTCGCCTTCCTACCAGAAGGACATGGAGAGTCTGGAGAGAGTGCAGAGGAGATTTACCAGGGTGCTGCCTGGTATGGAAGGTCTGAGTTATGAGGAGCGGTTAGGCAAATTGGGACTCTTTTCCTCACAAAGATGTAGACTTAGAGGAGATCTAATAGAGGTACACAAGATTATGAGGGGTATGGATAGAGTAAACAGGGTTAAGCTTTTTCCTAGGATGGACTCGAATAGCACGAGGGGTCACGGGCTTAGGGTGAGGGTAAAAGGTATAATTTGGATGCTAGAGGGAATTTTTTCACACAGAGGGTGGTGGAGGTATGGAATGCGCTGCCAAGTAAAGTGGTGGAGGCAGGTACTCTGGAGTTATTTAAGAAATACTTAGATGGGCACATGAACAGAATGGGAATGGAGGGGTATGGACACTGATTTAAAATAGGGATTGTGGACTTTGGGAGTCCCTGGGAAGTGTGTAAATAGATCTTGGTATTGATGTACTTCTTTTTATCCTCCAGGTGCTTTGGTCCACCTTGTTGTCTAACAAGGGGCATACACGCGATGGGTTGTGAGAGGGCTGCTCTTGATTTTTTTTCAAGAGTATCCTGACGCTTCACATCGTTAGCGTACGCTTGACCTGGACCATTTGATGGGCAATACGACAGCTCAGCGACTATCGCTGTGCTGTGCTGATAGATGGATTTGGGCCTGTGTCTGTGGGAGTTTGCGCATTCTCCCTGTGCTTGCGTGGGTTTTCTCCGGGTGCTCCGGTTTCTTCCTACATCCCAAAGATGCGTCTTAGGCTAATTGGCAAAACAAATTCTCCCTAAATTGTCTCAAATTTGGTTTTTAATCCATAGATCTATAAACATGGACAGGGATCACGGGTAGAGGCAGGCACGTTGGGCCTAAGGGCCTGTTTCCGTGCTGTTTTGTTTTTTGTTCTTTGTTTTACTGTTTATATATAATTCTTTTGAATCTTTGCTGCATCTTTTTCATGACTAATTTTTTTTTTGTATTATGAAATGCCTAGAATTGCATGCAGTTGTAACCCAACCAATGCCTTGTACAAATTCAGCATGACCTCCATGCTTCTTTATTTATATTTCAATGTAATGCTGCACTGTCAGAGGTGCCACCCTTTGGATGAGATATTAAGCCAAGGCCATCTTTCCCTTACAGATGGGATGTAAAATATCCCCCAATGCTATTTGAAGAAGAGCAGTTATGCTGAGGTCCAATGTTTATCTTTAAATCAACATTATCAAAAACAATTTAAATGATGATTACATCACTGTTACTTGGGAACTTTCTATGTTTGAATTGACTGTAGCATTTGCCTACAAATCAATAGTGGCTGTACTTCAAAAGTAACTTTTTAATAAAGCACTCTGAGATGTTCTGAAGAAGTGATAGAAGTTACATAGATGCAAGTTAATTCTTTGTACTAAAATGAGAATCCAATATGTCTTTTTCATGGCCTTTCTGAGTTTCACTCTCACCTCTTAAGATTTATATATTTTTATCTCTTTTTCTATTGTTAATATTTTTACGTTTTTGGAAATAGTTTATTTCTCATTTCTGAGCACTGACTTTCAGCTGTAAGCAGTCTACACATTCTATAAATTTCCAGTTTATCTCTGTTCTTTGCTTCTCTAGCCATGCATTCCTCTACAATTCAGATAATATTGTGTTTTCATATAGTGCATCAACAAAACACCTGACAAAATCTTAGCAGATTTTTTTTATTGAGATGAGTAACATTCATTTTTTGAATATTTTAAAAGGCTTTTATAATGTTTAGATGGAATTTATGTGACTCTGAAGATAAAATCCAAAGATTAAAATATTTTTCAGTGTTCTGTTTTAAAAATGCTATTTGAATTTGAGGAGCAGCTGAAACTTGAGATCATGTCTAGAATGCAAGCAATAATGCTTAACAAAATTAATGTTTCAAAGATACCAACTTCCTATGACTAGCACAATAAGCTGTGCAGCAAAGCTACATTTGTCTCCACTGTTTGTGCTATTTTGCTATAAGAACTTTGACTGTTTACATTTGAACAGTCATTTGCATTTTATAGGAGTGCAGTAATTTTACCACAGGAACAAAGTACCCGTTGTGTTTGACTTTTGATTAGCCCACAGCATCTGATCCTTATTTTGAAAAGAACAAAGACGCAATCGGTAGGTCAAACTGAGCTTTCTTTTAATATCAGTGCTTGCTTTTGTTTAATAATTACACAACTTGTTAATAAATTGAACTTGAATCATTTTGTTTTTTCCCCTAAACATGTTAGAAATTTAAATACAGTAATTTCTTGTTTAATATTTTATTGTATCCTAAAAAGTGTAAATTTAGGTAAAATGGCTTTAACCAAATATTTTTTCATTATAACAAAAATCAAAGCTGTTGTTGGGTTCTGTGTGGCTCAGTTCTTGTCAGAAAAAAAATTAAAATATTAAACCGTATGTGTTGAAATACTTTATATTGCTAAATTCCTATATTTGTAAATGAAGTAACTTTTTGAAATTAAATACATTTAAAAAATATAGAAGGAATATGCTACCTTTCTGCTTGCTGTCTCTCTTGCTTCACCAAATTTTCTGCTCATCCTCTAACATACCGTTTCACTGTGAGAGAGTGCTTGGGAGATGAGTGGGAAGAGGCAGGAAGAATAGTTTTGGGGCAAGACAGCTTTGAGTCGAGGATTGCACGATGAGTGTCAAGCCAGAGGGTTGGCAAACAGGAAGATCAGCAAGCAGGGAAGTCGGTGAGAGGGCATTTCAGAGAGCAGGAGATGCTGTTTCAAGTGATGCTGATTGAATCGCCAAAGTCTACATGAAATGATAAAAAAACGATTCTCTTGGTGCTAAATGTAAATACCAGTCCCATTTATGTGCCATGTAAAAACAGAATGACTTTAAATGGGCAACATAAAATGAAGACTTGTTGTAAACGGGTAAATTCACTGAAGCAGTGCTTTCAGCAGGCAAAGGAGTGTGCAATGAAAAATGCACTTTGGTTTTGTACACCTAGTTAAGCTTTTGAGTCCATGAGGAAAGGTTTAACTACCCCACCCCCAGCCCCAAAAATGAAAACAGTATTAAAAATTAAATAATAAAAAGTGACACCAATTTTAAGTCATATTTAGTTATGTTGAGGGATTGGGTGAGGCAACAGCAAGTGGAATCGCTTTTCTGCCTTTGAGAAGCAGATACATCGTGCACATATGTTAATGAAACTGTGTGCCTCAAATTTTAGCTGTGCTATGAATGTAATACCTGTGGACGTGTTTTGGGACTTGGGAAACCTGGCAGCTGAAGAAAGATGAAAATGGCTCAATTCAACCAGTCAGCAGTACTTTTCCAACACTTCCAAAAGGAACTTGCCCTTCAAGCTAACCTGGCTCCATGTACTCTAGCCTGAGAATGATTCAAAGTTTCTGCAAACAACCATGTGGCATTTCTAGAAATAATGAGCTTGATTCTCCACGTTTTTTCATTGCATTCTCATGCAAGATCAGCATTTATTTCCCATTCTTAACTACCTTAGATGATAATGACCTGCAGCCTTGGATTTCTGTAGTCACTATGATGAAGGTACTCTCATAGAACTGTTGAGTGGTGGGTTTCACAAACTTGACCAAATGGCAATGAATGGATGACAATAGGCTGTAACATCAGACCTCCCCAGCATCAGATTAGGGGCTACCCAAATTAAACACTGGGGAGCCCGAAAGTTAAAGAAAGTGTTTCATTCAGAAACTTTTGATGGTTCCAGCTATGTTACGCCAAGTGTTACCCAGAAGCATTAAAACCTATTCTATCATCTGGATGACTATTGTAAAACCACAGGTGGGGGCTCCCCCACATGACTCCCTCACCATCCTTATATAACTCGTCTCCCACTCCCCCAACACACACACATGCGTGCGCGGACACACACACATTCCCTCTGATTTCCCCTTACCCAACGTCTGACCGTTGATCTCCCCCCAGTCTCCCAAATTTCTAACACTTTAAGTACTTACCTTCTATCTGCAGATCAATTTCAATGGATGTTTAAACTTGCCTGGGTTGTGGCAACTCATTTCATAAAAAATGGGGCATGTCTGTCTTCAATCTGACTCTGCCAGACTGGTACTCAAGAGCTACTGCATTGCCTGGATTTTACCCAGCCTGATTTATAAGGTCGGGTGAGACAAACATGGAAGGAATTTCACATAAATAACTGGACAGTATGACAATCTGATGTTATACCCCAATGTATATCCAAACCAAGTTTTAAGAGTGAATTTATTTTTATATACTGCAAAATTGGAGGTGGCTTATGTAATCCCATTTTTCAAATCTTTCAATTTATCAAGTAACATCAAAAGTAAAGTATATGCCATACTGGAACATTTATTTTCTAATTATATACATTGGGATGGATTGGAGAAAGCTGGGATCATTACAGAGTTCTTGTATTTATTTTCAGAATGTTGTGGTATTGAAAGAAATGTGAGAATGTTGAATGAAAAAATTCCTGATTAACCAAATTATTACTGCTTGAAATTAAATGTTTTAAATGTTACTTTAATGATGTACTGCTCTTCCAATGGGCAGCCCATTTCTCATTTCATGCTCACAAGATTATGGCCTCCTAGTCTCCCAATGGTGTGCGAATGTATGTCTGGAGATCTAGTAGATGGTTAAATAATTAAATATAGTGGGTCCGTATTCACTATGCATACACCAATTGCTGTTTTTTATGGTGGCAGGTTTATTGGCCACTGAGGTTCCTTACTTGAAAAAGCAGGACACTTCATTAACAAGACACTGTTGTGGGAGCGCATTTTAAAATTTACTTTTGGTGTGCAGCCTTTACAGGAATCAGGAAACTGGACAGTGGAAGGTTGTCGGTAGGGGGGTGGGGAACAAAAGCAATGGTGCATTAACTGAAAAGGAACTAAAGAGTAAGGCCAGTAAGACCCAGAGAGAGCAGGCAGGTGTAGTTGCTAATCAAAGAGGTTTTGGTGGACTGAAATGCATTTGTTTCAATGCAAGAAGTGTGACAGATAAACTTAAAACTTGGATTAGTACTTGGAACTATGATGTTGCGATTACAGAGACTTGATAAAGGGAAGAACAGAATTGGCAGCTTAAAGTTTCAGGGTACAGATATTTCAGGTCGAATAAAGGAGGTATGGTAAATATCACAGCTGTATTGTGGGAGGATATCTCTGAGGGCTCATACAGTGAGGCAATAAAGGTAGAGCTCAGGAATAGGAAGGGTGTAGTCATAATGTTGCGGATTTACTACAGGTTTCCCAACAGCCAGTGGGAGATAGAGGAAGAGATATGTAGGCAGATTTTGGCAGGGTGTAAAAGTTAACAGGGTTGTTATGGTGGGAGATTTTAACTTCCCCTGTATTGACTGAGATTAACTTGATGCTGGGGGTGTGGATGGGGCAGAGTTTGTAAGGAGCATCCAGAAGGCTTCTTGAAATAGTATGTCGATACTCCAACTAGGGAAGGGGCCATACTGGACCTGATATTGAGGAATGAGTCGGGCGAGGTGGTTGATGTTCAGTAGGGGAGCAGCTTGGGAACAGTGACCACAATTCAGTAAGCTGTAAGGTACTGATGGATAAAGATAAGTATAGCTGTCAAGTTAAGGTGCTAAATTGGGGGAAGATTAATTACAACAATATTAGGCAGGCACTGAAGAATATAGATTGGGGCAGATGTTTGAGGCCAAATCGATATCTGGCATGTGGGAAGATTTCAATTGTAAGCTGATAGGGATTCAGGACCAGTGCATTCCTGTAAGGATGAAGGATAAGTATGGCAAGTTTTGGAAACCTTGGATAACGAGAGATATAGTGAGCTTAGTCAAAGAGAAAAAGAAAGCATTTGTCAAAGCTAGGAGGCTGAAAACATACACGAAGCAAGTGTGGAATACAAGGAAAGTAAAAAGAAGCTTAAACAAGGAGTAAGGAGGGCTGAAAGGGGGTCACAGAAAGTTATTGGTAAGCAGGATTAAAGTAAATCCCAACCCTTTTTATACATATATAAAGAGTAAGAGAATAACCCAGGGAGAGGGTTGGTCCACTCAAGACAGGGGAGAGAATCTGTGGGAGCAGGAGGAAATGGGCGAGATATTAAATGAGTACTTGGCATCAGTATTCACCAAAGAGAAGGACTTGGTGGATGATGAGTGTTGGAAAGTGTGTGTAAATATTTTGAGGAGTGTTGAGATCAAAAGGGATTGGGATTCTTGAGAAACATTAAGATAGACAAGTCTTCAGGGCCTAATGGGATATACTCCAGAATATTGAGAGAGGCATGGAGGAAATTGCTGAAGTCTTGAGAGAAATCTTTGTATCCTCACTGACTACAGGGGAGGTCCCAGAGAATTGGAGAATAGCCAATGTTGTTCCTTTGTTTAAGAAGGTAGCAAGAATAATCCAGGTAATTATAGACTGGTGAGCCTTATGTCAGTGTAGGGAAATTATTAGAGAGGATTATTTGAGACAGGATTTACTCTGACTTAGAAATAAGCGGATGTATTCGCAAGAGGCAACATTATTTTGCGAAGGGGAGATTGAGTCTCACTTGATTGAGTTTTTTGAGGAAGTGACGAAGATGATTGATGAGATAGGGCAGTGGATGTTGTCTACATGGACTTCAGTGAGGCTTTTGACAAGGTCCATCATGACAGACTGGTACAAAAGGTGAAGTCACGTGGGATCAGAGGTGAGTGGCAAAGTGGATACAGAACTGGCTCAGTCACAGATGACAGAGGGTAGCAGTGGAAGGGTGCATTTTTGAATGGAAGGCTGTGACAAGTGGCATTTCTCAAGAGTCAGTGCTGGGACCTCCTGTTTATGATATATAAATGACTTGGAGGAAAATGTAACTGGTTTAATTAGTAAGTTTGTGGATGACACAAAGGTTGGTGGAGTTGTAGATAGCGATGAAGATTATTAGCAGATACAGCAAGATATAAATCGGTTGAAAACTTGAGCAGAGAGATGGCAAATGGAGTTTAATCTGGACAAATGTGAGATAATGTATTTTGGAAGGTCTATTACAAATAGTAAGTATACAGTAAACGGCAGATACCTTTAAGATTATTATTCGGCACAGGGATCTGGGTGTATAGATGCAATGAAAGCCACAACGCAATTCGGAAGGTAGTCAAGAAGGCGTACTGCATGCTTGCCTTAATCAGCCAGGGCATTAAATTTAAAAATTGGCAAATAGTGTTGCGGCTTTATAGATAGTTAGGCGGCACTTGGAATATAGTGTTCAATTCTGATCGTCACACTACCAGAAGGATGTGGAGGGCTTGGAGCGGATACAGAAAAGATTTATCAGGATGTTGCCTGGTATGGAGGACATTAGCAGTGAGGAGAAGTTGGAGAAACCTTGGTTTGTTCTCACTGGGACGATGGAGGTTGAGGGGCGATCTCATAGAAGTCTACAAGATTATGAGGAGCACGGACAGAATAAGTGGTCAGAAGCTTTTTCCAGGGTGCAAGAGTCAGTTACTACGGAGTATAAGTTTAAGGGGCAAGGTTTAAAGGAGATGTACAAGGCAAATTTTTTACACAGGTGGTGGCAGATGCAGGGAACTCGCTATTGGGAGTAATAGTAGAAGCAGATATGATAGTGACTTTTAAGGGGCATCTTGACAAAAACACGAATAGAATGGCAGTGGAAAGATATGATCCCTGGAAGGGTAAGGGTTTTAGTTCAGTTGGGCACTCTGGTCTCTGCAGCCTTGGAGGGCTGAAGGGCCTGTCCCTGTGCTGTAATTTTCTTTGTTCTTTGACTTTTCCAGCATTCTTCATGTGCTTGGAAAAGAAACAGGATTGCTTTCCATTCCCTCAAAGTAGCCTTAGGCAAATCCCTTTCCCTATCTTTCCCACTAATAATTAATGATCTCTTACTACCGCTTCTCCCAGCAATTCCTTGCCCCTTTTCTGTGATTGCTGACCTTCTGTCTGCCTCATTCCACTCTGATACTGGGGTCTATAATCCTCTTACTAGAATACAGTTCTGTGCTGAAGTAAGGATGAGTGAATCCAATATCGAAGTACTTCCAAATAATCTTGTCAATTCAAACCCCATGATACTCCTAGTGACAGCAGGACATAATAAACAGTCATTCTAATATACAGGTTAGCTTTGTGAATTAAATAGGAAGTTAAGGAACATGTTGACTTTGATATCTGCTTACCAACTGCCAGATAGTTGGCTGAAGTTCACAACAGCACAAATATTCCTTCAACTTTGCTTACTATTATTTGAAAGTATGATTTACTATGCAAAGTTCAATGATTATTAAGGCCTGGTATAATTTCAGACTTCAAACTGAACAAATGCAAAGGCCATTCAGCGGGGACTGAGACTTTTTTTATGAAACATACATACATTGTTATGTATATCACCATACCTGTCTGTGACCTTGAACAAAAGAGCTACTTAGTTGTATCAAGGAAACTCACACTTTGTTAGATCTGAAGAGACATTAATGATCTCCCCTGGCTGCACAGTACAAGTTAAAGAGAGCAACATCAAGCTGATCTGCATTTCATTACCAGAGCCTACTCGTCTGCTAGACAGAGCCCTAGAACCTTTCTTTCAAGTCTTTTAACAGTTGAGATATAAAACTATCTCTGGGATCAATGCAAGGGATACACATGCTTTGTCAACAAGCAGCCTTGAGGAAAAAGAGCCCTGGTCCAAGTTTGGACACTTGATCCCATCTACATTGTCTTTACTGGAGTTTCTATATTTTTGTCTACAAGACTGAGTCATTCCTGCACAATGTGTGATGTCAACACCATCAGAGAAGTAAATTGCACAGCACATATTTTTGGACCCCCAACCCCCATGTAGGAATGTCTCATTGGACTTGAAATCTGGACTGTGGATCCATGTGAAACAATATTTATTTTCTCTGTGACCTCTGAACTATAAATCTTTCTTTTGTCTTTTACTGTATGAGTGCAAAGAACATTGACAACTATCCACCCACCCCCAACCCAGCATTTTGAATGTGTTGAAATGAATTAATCCTTTGAGTTCATCCTATTTCCAGTTTTCTATAGGACTATTAGCAGAAATTGGGTCACACCAAAACTGAGATGTTGAGAAATACGCCAGTATTTGTAAAAGTAGAAGCAGACTACAATAGTGAGAGGATAAACTAATGCTGTTTAAATTAACTCCCTTCCTGTCCATAACATTGCAATAAGTCACATCCAAACCGACTAATAAGTTGAAACGTACCTATAAAATGGAAATGGTATATAACTATCTTTATGACCAACTGTTAAGATATTGCTAGAAGATTAATACTGAACAGTACTTTAGGATCGTGAACAGAAAGCTCTAGTTAGTATTATTTTTTAAATTGCAGCATGAGTTGTAGTCAACTAAGAATATTTTAACTTCCATTCAGACCATTATATCTAATTTTAATTTTAGATTTGTTTAATCGAAAATAGATATCAATCTAGTCTGCCAGAAGTATATTTCAAGGCCCACTTGACAAATTTTATTGGTTTCCTTAATAGACAAATTTTTATCGTCACAAATGTAGTTCAAAATCCAAATTCTAGCATTCCTATAAAAAGAATGGTAGTCTGACCAAGTACACTATACAGTGTACTTCTGCTGATTAATATTTTCTTAGCTCATATTCCCAGAGGCATCAATGGTTAAATGTTTATTGTTGCGTGGCATTCTATTTTGGCAATTGTTTCTATCATCTTTCTACATTCTGAAAGATTGTGATCTAGGCCTTAACCTTCGTCATCTTGTGATTAATAATCAGTTGTTTTATGGGTTGTAGAAACAATCTGGAATTCCAGTTTAATCATCTTTTCAATATTGAAAAAGTGCTGGTTAAGTGCATTGACCCGAACAGGTGCCACACTGTGGTGACTTGGGGAATTTCACAGTAATTTCATTGCAATATTAATGTACGCCTTACTTGTGACTAATAAATAAGTAAACTTTAAACTTTATTAGATTTGTTTGTCGACAGCAACATTTGAACAGAAGCTCATGATAATGGTGGCTTCAGTGACAGTCCTTTAACTTTTTTTTTCAGTTGCTGTTTACCTGATAGATCTGTAGGTGTGATGTTATGTTCATGGCACACTTAATGAATACATAGTTTTGTTATTCTAGAAGTTTGTAATTGATCAAGTGTAAAAGAAGATACGTTAGTTGGAGCAGTTTGGAGAACCATAATGTTGGGAACGCTGTGGGTTTCCAACTGTGATTCCTCACATTGTCTCTTGTTGAAGATGTAGCTGACGAGGAAAGAAGACAAAATCTTAAGGGGATTAATTGCTCCAAATTGGTCAGTTTAAGAGGAGCAGGGGCAATCTTGGGCCACGTTACGCTTTCTATGGGCAATTATATATGGCACATCAAGATTTTAAAGACATGAAGATAAACTTTTAAAATATGTTAAAAATGATGATTTGTGCTTCAATAGAGTATCATTGTGTAAATTCCTGAAGAATCTTTAAATCAAATTTCTACTTTATCTTTTAAAAACATATTGGAGGAATACATGGTCGATAGTTGCTTAAATATCTATTTAAAATTGTGTTTATTTTTATTGCTTCAAATATATCTTGTATAGCATCTTGTATTGAAAAGTACCATTATAATGAATAACACTATATTATCACTATAAAGGCAACTGGAAGCAGAATTAGTTCAATATAACTACATATATATGTGCTGTTTAAGTTTTAAAAGAGTTCCAAGTTGGCAATTAACTAAGTCTGTCTAGCTGCTAGGAAATGGACTTTGTTTTAAATTTCCATGTTGTGTTGGTGCTTGTTATAGTATCACAAGGTACTTGCTCAGTGTAGTCTGCGAATTAAGAATTTTTGTGTGTACAAATGCAGCCCCCTTTTTAATTTGAGTGATTCAATTTAAAAATAACACAGCAGTCGAGCACTATTCCAAAACAAGTTTATTACAAAATTACTGATGCAAGTTACTTAAATAGAAATGACAGATAATCTTTGTATCTGTACTTCAGTTAATAAAGTTAAAATGCAGATAAAAGGAGGGGGAGAAGAAAGACATTTAAAACTGAGATTTCTAATCTGCCAATGGGAAATCATTGTAGGCTTGTGGCTGGAATTCTCTCTCTCCAAGGTAAAAGAGTTGAAACTTGACATTCCATTTAGCAGCTGCTTATGAGGAGGGGTTGAATAGGTTGGGCCTGTACTTACTGGAGTTTAGGAGAATGAGGCAAGTTTATCATGACATAGAATTCTCATAGGGCTTGACAGGGTAGATGTTTCCCCTTGTGGGACAGTTTAGGATTAGAAGACATAACCTTCGAGTAAGGGGTTGCTCATTTCAAAAAGAGATGAGGAATTTCTTCTGTCAGACAGGTAGTGAATCTATGGAATTCTTTACCATAGAGGGCTGTGGAAGCTGGGTCATTAAGTATGTTCAAAATTGAGATAGACAGATTTTTAATTAGTAAGGGAATCGAGGATTTATGGGATTAGGCGGGGAAAGTAGAATTGAAGATTATCATATCAGAACAGTTATGATTTCATTGAATGAACTGAATGGCCTACTTCTTCTCCCACATCTTATCATTTTAAATCATGGCTTTTAAAGTTGGATAGTTGAAGTTTTCCTTCATAGACAGACCTGATATGTAGAATAAGTGCTGAGAGAGGTAAGACTCCTTTCTTACTAAAACCTTATTAACACTAGGAGCTGCCTGATTTTTTTTTTTGGAGCTGTCTGATCTATTTTCACACCAGGTTAAAGTCCAACAGGTTTATTTGGTAGCAAAAGCCACTAGCTTTCGTAGCGCTCGCTACTTCTTCATCAGGTGGGTGGGAGTTCTGTTCACAAACAGGGCATATAAAGACACAAACTCCATTTACAAAATAATGATTGGAATGCGAGTCTGTACAGGTAATCAAGTCTCAAAAGTACAGACAATGTGAGCACAGGTTAAAGAGATGTGCATTGTCTCCAGACAGGACAGTGAGATTTTGCAAGGCCAAGCAAATTATGGGGGTTTAAATAGTATACATGAATCCAAGATCCGATTTGAGGCCATTCTCGTGTGCGGAATTTGGCTATCAGTCTCTGTTCAGTGACTGTCTTTATATGCCTTGTTTGTGAACAGAACTCCCACTTACCTGATGAAAGTGCAGCAAGTGCTCCGAAAGCTAGTGGCTTTTAGTACCAAATAAACCTTTTGGACTTTAACCTAGTATTGTGAGGCTTCTTATTGTGCTTTATCAAGGCCAATTCCGCATTTCCGCATCATGATCTATTCTCAGCAGAACTGGGATGATTTTTCAAATACTCTATTCTGTAACCCCAGGTGATGGGGAACCTAGCTCTTCTATGTGGTTCATAGCTGGTTCAGCTGAATTCTGGTATTGTTTCTCATACTGCCACATAAAATGTGTGCTTACAGCCTTCTTTATAGAGTTCAGAAACACAAAACTGGCTGATTGACTTAACATTGTTCCACAGAATAAAGAATTTAACTAAATTGAAGTCCTTTGAAGAGGCCTTTCCTGTCAGTATCAAAGGGCTGGATTTTCACACCTTTAGAAGACCCCATTGTCTATTCGGGACTCATTAAATTTCAAATGAAATTTGACCCTTCTTGAGATAAGCACAGTCCAGTTCTTTCAACCACTGATCGCAGTTGAATCAGCATGTGACTTTTAGGAGCTATGATTTTAAGGTTCTTTTGTATCCTTCTTTTAAAAAAATACAGTTGTTGCAAAACTTGACTATTATAATTAAAGTTAGGAGGAAGATGCCATTTGAAGGTGTGATCAATTCTTTTCAGCAGATCATTGAACTTGGAAATAATGTTAACTTATTTCTTCATTATTTTGCCTGTCTTGCATTAATTGCAAGGTTCATAAATTTCAAATACCAAAGGCAGACTTAAGCCTTTGGTTTGGGAAGACTCTAGAGACAGAGGAAGAACGAAACTTGGAACTATAAAACCACAGAAAGCATAGGGAATTCTAGGGTGGAAAGGAACTGAAAGCAAGTCAGATTATTGGTAAGGTGATATTCACAATCATATTCAGGAGCTGAGTGGTGTTGTAGCAGATTAGGCCCTTCTCTATGTATATTAGAACAAAGTTTGTGCAGTCCTGTCCAATACAGCATCTTAGATTTATGCAGTTCCTTTAACATAATGAAACATTCCACTGTGTTTCACAGGAGCATTTTTAGCCAAAATATGACACAGGTCATTAGGTCAGATGACCATAGGTTTGTTGAATGATGTTGATTTTAAGGAGTGTGTTAAGAGAGGAAGGACCTTTGAAGAGAAGTAGGGAGAGTATTCCAAAGATTAGACTTAGAAAATTGAAAGCACGGCCACTGATGGCATGCGATTAAAATTGGAACTGCTCAGGAGGCCAGAATAAAATGAGAGCAGGCATCTGAGGGTTGTCAGGCTGGAGGTGATTGCAGAGATGAGAGGTGAGGCCATGAGGGGGTTTGCAAATCAGTTTGAAAATTTTAAAATCATGGCTTTATTGAATGGGAAACAATAGGGAGTACAGTGAAGAAAGCAGAATGGCACTGATATGAATGACGACATCATGATTACGGGGTAGAATTAGTTTGTCAGTCAGAAGACATTAACAGAATTCAAACTGGTTGGCAAAATCAAAACTTAGTCAAAACTAAGGCAAACAGCCTTTCCTTGCTGACAGAGTTTAGACTTTGTTTATTGTCAGTGCTTGCCCACACTCAGTCCTGCCTGGCCTTGGAATCATAGGAGTAGGGGTGGGGCTCAGGGAATGGTCAATTGACCTCGGGTTGGATTTTCCAGTCTTTTGGGCAATCGCAGCTGCAAAATCACATCTTCTGTTTCCATTAACAGCGTAATTGACATTAACAATGTTTTTATTAAGACTTTGACAGAGACCCCTCTTTTCTTTAAATTAAACTTTTGGAAGTAATTACTCTTCCAAAGTAATTGGGCAAAAAAATTAAAATTGTATTTGTTTTCATCTTCTACATCTCACATTATAGTATATCCAATCATTATTAAATCCCATATTCCCCTTTAAAATGTTTTTTTTCCTTTACCGTGTACAAAGTAATCAAAGAAAATTTTGGATTTCCATATTGTGATTATTACAAAGTAGCCACCTTCCAGCACATCTAAAACTTTTTTGGAGCTATCACCTCTTCATAAACCAGTGTAACAATTGGTGATTTGCATCCATCCATTTTGTTTTGGAAATCTCTCTTCTTTCCAACATTTCTTTTATGCTTGTAAGGTCAAAGACCCAGTGTTGAATGAACATTGTCCCATTGCATTCAATCAGCAAATCTTTTTCAGATTGCCCCTTGCACAGAATATCCTTCAGAATATTAGATAAGAACACCCCATATCTCTCTCTTCTACTAATTCCAGTGTTTCAGTACCTAAATGCTGTAACTACTCTTTATCTTATTTGCTATTCAGGTCAATGGGCAACATTTATTATGCTTTCCCACCAGGAAAATGATAAACTCTGCTGTGTTAGAATATCCATCCAGAAGATTGGCACATGAAACATTTGCTAAAAATGACTAATCTCATATTTTCTGGATTACCCAGGGCTGGAAACTTGAGTACACATTTCTCATAATTTGCACACAAAACTCATTGCAATACCAGACTGATGACCAGTATATTTCCTTCTAATTGATAAGTATCCTTACCTTCCTCTTCAACTCCTTCCTTATGTAATTTCAAAAACCCTATTATTCTCTTTTGAATAATGAGTTATATCTGAAACATCTGTTTACTCTTCCTTGGTTATTCCTGGGATTCCTCGCATCATAGTTACCCAATTTTTGTTGTCCTCAAAAAGGATCTCATTTCTTTTGTTTGCATTTCTTCTTTCATATTGATGCTTGCATTCTTCTAAACCTTCTTGAAACATTGTCATGGTGCCATGAAATGGCTGAAAATGAATGTTTCATTCTTTAGACATCTATTCCAGGAGTTTATCTCTTTGAGACTCCAACTCTAGTCAAAACCTGAAGCCTATCCATGTTTCATACTTTAGCACAATCAATAATTTGAAAGCAAGCACTGAATTAGGGATCTCCCAATGTAATTTCTGCAATCTTACACATAACCTATTAAATTCTAAGATATATTCTTTTATGGAATAACTGCTCATTTTTCTAGCTATCAAAGTGTGTCCGTGCCTCATATGCATTGAATAGATGATCTTTCTCATAAATTGTGTCCATACATTTAAAGAAGTTTTTTTTAGCGTCCAAATGATGTGCCTTTATATCTGAAAATGCTTTGCACCTGATCTTCTGTTGGGAAGCAAAAAGGCCATATCATGCTTTTTCTTTGGTGTGGTCATAACTTGTATCCATTTATCCTCTTAATTCTTTCATTGACCATAATATTCAGCTTCACAGAATAACAGTGGAAAATCATATCCTGGCACTTTACACTTGATTTTAGCCACTCCATAGTAATTCCAGTTGCATTCTTTGGTCTGATTAAATATCATAGATTCCAGTTTTCACTTTTAGGCTGACTCTACTAATGTTTAACAGAATTCAAGCTAGTTAGCAGATTCAAAGCTAAGGTATGGAACCTTTCTTTGCTGAGAAAGTTTATTGACTTTGTCCAATGTCAACACTCTTTGCCCAGACCAATGTCACAGCTGTCAGCTGTTTATATGTGTTCAAATACCTTAATGTGTAATTGATAAGACGTTGACAAAGAGTGCGTAGGATAAATGGCATTGAAATAGGCCATTTGGCTCAATCAGTATATACTGGTATTTATGTTTCATTTGAACCCTCCCATCTTTTCTCCTCTAAATCTATTGTAATTATCTATTTATTTCTTCCTCATTTGCTTGTCCAGTTCCTCTTAAATATATCTATGCTATTCTCTCTAATCATTCCCTGTGATAGTGAGTTCCTCATTTTTACTATTGTGAAAGAAGTTCCTTTGGAAATGAGGAAAAGTCATACTGAACTCGGAACATTAACTCTGTTTCTTTATCCACAGATGCCGCCAACCTGCTGAAATTTTTCAGCGTTTTGTTTTGTTTTTGCCCAGACTCTGTCTTGAAGCCAAGTAACAATTAATTTTGGCTCTCTTCCCTATACTTCATAATCTTTCTTATTCTTTAGTCTATTAGGGAGCACTTTATTGATGGTCTTTTGAAAGTCCAGATAAGTTGCATCTATTGGATTATCCTTTACTCCTGTGTCTCAAAAAATTCAAGAAGATTAGACAAACAAAACTTTTCCATGCTGACAACTGTTCACACTTCTAGATATTCTCCCATTCTCTCCTTTTGTAAGGCTTCTATATTTTTCCTACCATTGATAAGCTGGCCTGTAATTCCCAGGACATGTTCTACATAGAACATGGATATAACGTTCCCTATATTCATCCAACCCCTTGAATAAAGGGAATACACTTGCTATCTGTCAATTCTCTGCTCTATACATTTTCCTAAACACATTGTTAAATATAAGCATGGTTCGTGCATAACAGTTTGAGAACTAACATTTGTGCTACATAAATAGTAGGCAATGACCATCTTCAGCATGAGTGAATCTAACCATCTTCCCTTAATGTTCAGTAACGTTATCATCATTGAATTCACTACCATCAACATTCTGGGGGTCATTGTTGAGAAAGTTTATTGGACTACTCGTACAAATACCGTGGCTGCAATGGCTGGTCAGAGGCTGGGATTTCTGCAGCAAACACCTCTTTGATTCCCCAAAGCCTGTCCACCATCTAGAAAACACAAGTCAGGAGTGTGATGGTATACTTTCTACCTGCTTGGATGATTGCAGCTCCAAAACTTTCAAAGGTTGGCATCATTCAATGTAAAGCAGTCTGCTTGATTGGTATCCCATGATCACCTTAATCATTCACTCTTCTATCACCAGGGCCCTGCAAAAATTCACCAAGGCTCCTTTGTCAGCACTTTTGAAACTTGTGATCTCTAACATATGGGAGGCTTTTTAAAGGCTAGCTGATTGAAGTGCATGACAAGCATGTCCCTGCAAAAATGAACGACAAATAGCAGGAATTATGGATGATAATGGAAATTGTAAGCTTAGTTGAAAGGAAAAAGGAAGCATGTGATAGATCTAGGCATCTAAAAATTGATAAAGCCTTTGAGCAGTACAGTGAAAGTGGGAAGGAACTTAAATGTGGAGGGCCAAAGGCTGTGAAATGTCTTTAGCAGAAAGGGTCAAGGAGAATACCAAGGCTTTTTATGCAAATGTTAAGAGCAGGAGAGTAGCAAGAGAAAGGATAGGCTCAATCGAGGGCGATGGAGGGAAATTAAGCATTGAGCCATAAGAAGGGGGTAAGATCCTTATAAGTGCTTTGTATTGGTACTCATCAAGGAGAAGGACATGATGAATTTTGAGGTCAGGAATAGGTGGGTGAATGTTCTAAAGAATGTCAATATATTGAAGGAGGAACTGTTGAGTATCATAAACTGCATTAAGTTAGGCAGGTTCCTGGGGCCGGATGGGATCTATTCAATGTTAATTTGGGAGGCAAGGGAAGAAATTGCTGGGGCCTTACCAGATATTTCACGTTCTCTTTGATGACAAGTGGGATTTCCCGAGAATAGCCAATGTTTTCCCCTTATTTAAGAAAGGAAGCAGGAAATTGTAGGCTAGTGAGCCTGATGTCAGTGGTGGAGAAGGTACTGAGGGACAATATACATGCACATATGGAAGGAAATGGACTACTTTGTGACAGGCAGCATGGTTTTGTACAGGGAAGGTCAAGTCTCATCAGCTTGATTGAGTTTTTGAAGAGGTAACAAAGAAATTGTGGATGTAGTTCATATGGACTTCAGTAAGGCATTTGACACAGTCCCACATGTTAGACTGGTACAAAAATTAAAATACACATGATTTGGGGTGGGACAAATGGGGTTTGGGATGGACTGGCTAGATGGCTTGGTTTTAGAAAACAGAGTGGCGGTGGAAGGGTCTTTTTCAGAATGGAGACCTGTAGTTAATGGTCTTCGACAGGGATCAGAGCTGGAACCTCTGTTGTTTCTAGTATATATAAATGATCCGGAGGAAAATGTTGGGGGTCTGATTGGTAAGCTTGCGGATAATACAAAGATTGCTAATAGTGCAGAGGATTGTCGGAGGAATATAACAGGTTAGAGATAGATTGGAGACTAAGGGTGCAGAAATGGTAGATGAAGCTTAATCTAGACAAACACGAGGTGATGCATTTTGGAGGATCAAATTTAGGTGTGAATTATACTATAAATAGCAGAACCTTAGGAACATTAATATACAGAGGATCTGGCTATGGAAGTCCACAGTTCCTTAAAAGTTACAACACTGGTAATCAAGGCGATTAAGAAGGCACGTAGCATGCTTACTTCCATCAGCTGTGGCATTGAGTACAAGGTTGGCAAATCATGCTGTAGCTATATAAAACTTTGATTAGGCTGCATTTGGAGTACTGCGTACAGTTCTGGTCACCATACTACCAGAAAGTCGTAGAAGCTTTGGAGAGAATGGAAAGAAGGTTCACCAAGATGTTGCCTGGTCCCAAGAGTGTTGGCTATGAGGAGAGGTTGAATAAACTAGGATTGTTTTCACTGGAAAGATGGAAACTGAGGGGAGACGTGATAGAGGTCTGCAAAATTGAGAGGAACAAACAGGATAGATAGTTAAAGGTATTTTCCCAGGGTGGAAATGTCAGTTACAAGAGGGCACAGGCTCAAGGTAAGAGGACGAAAATTCAAGGGAGAAGGATGTTTTTCACGTAGAGTGAGTGCTCTGAACGTGCTACCAGAGGAGCTGTTGGGAGCAGGCACATTAGCAACATTTAAGAGACATCTGGATGAGTACATGAATAGTGAAGGAATGGAAGGATAAGGACCGAGTAAGCCAGAAGGTTTTTAGTTTAGCTTAAAAGAATTGTAATCGGCACATGCTTGGAGGCCTGTTTGTGTGCTGTATTTTTCTTTGTTCTCTTTGTTGTTTGTACTGCGTAGAAGTACAATGCAGCAGGTGTATGTGGAAATTGCCTGTAAGTTCCACTAAGTCGCACACTATTCTGACTTGGAAATATATCAGCATTTTTCACTATTGCTGAGTCAGCACCTGGAACTCCCAGATGAGCAAAAATGCGAGTATACCAAGATCACATGGATTATAGCAGATCAGGGTAGTAGTTAACTACCGCTTCGCAAAGAAAATTAAGATTGGGCAATTAGTGCTGACTTTGACCAACACTTGGACTCCATCAATGAATTGAAAAATGTTTGTGAAATCACTGGAACTAGACTTTATATGCTCATACCACTATACAAATTGTGCCATCAGCACTGTCAAAAGAGTCTCAAATCTTCCAGATTGAGTTGTTGTCATTTAAAAGTCATTTTTCAGTTTGAGGGTTTTGTTAACTGCATTTCTGCTGAACCTTTACAATGTTGTTACTTTGTTATATGCAATCAAACACAATCTCTATTAAATCAGCTAAGTAATCTGTTGGCCCCTAGTTGTCATATGCAAGTATCTTCATGTACATAGTGAGACTGAGATTGGAGCAAAAAGTACTGTACTGTAATCATTTTGAGAATTAATGAGCAATATTGTCACTGTGATTAAAATTCTTAAAACTCAGCTGTAGATAGCATTAACATGCTCCATGCAGCCTGTCTTTTAGAGAAGCATCTATCCATTGCCAATTGCAAGCATCTCTCTACGCTGAACCAATCTGGGATGGAATTATAATGCCTGTGTTTGGACTAACATGGAAAGCAATTTTCAGTTGTAAGGAAGCCTGTTTCAGTGCAAGTGGCTGGACCCAGACATAGAGTTTTGAAACTTTTTTTAAAAAAACATGAGAACCATGACACACCTGGTGCAAACTGCTCACAATTTGTTTTGATGCCCCTTGGATAGACATTGCTGTACTGCTTAGCAAAACTACAGTGACATTGTGTGCTGTGAGATGATGACTTCCTTGTGGTACCACTGTGATTTTTCATCTGTGCCTACAAATATCAAAATTCATGCATTCAAAAGCTGCTTCAAGCAATCTTCCTATTTTAAACTACATGAGCTTTTTGAGATTGATTGCCTTTGTGTCAGTAACTAAGTAAACCATGAGCATAATGAGAAACAAGATGGTATTGGCCTAATCTATAAGAAAGCCTCTAGCTTCATCCTCTTTTATTTCTTCCTTAATGCTTCATTGATAGTCTTGGTCACTGAAGTCCAACCAGCCTCCTTATTTGTTGCCACAGCTGAGATTCCTTCATATTCGCTTTTATTATGTTTCAACCTGTTGTGTAAGCACAAGTCTAACCTTCAGCTGTTGCTTGTTGAAGTATCATGAACAGTGACATAAAGTTTCCCATCCTGTATGATTCTTGATGAATATTCATCCTGCAGCTAGGTTATCCAATAACTTTTTGTGACATATCCTTTTTAAGATTTCTACTTGGCTGTAGTTTCAACTGGAGGTTATAAATTGATGCTTGAATTTGTCCAAAGCTGTTGTGTGAAAATGACTTGTTTCTCTCATGGCAGATTGACAGAGTAAGCTTCTTTAAATGCTTTTAGGATCACTTTGTACAAAATGAACTACAGGCTGTGAGGGTTCACTTTATGATGTGTAAACTTGAGACAGGTATTTGGCACAGAAAATTGATTTGTAGTTTTACCATAGCAGCTTTCTTTAAATCAGTCATTTTCCTGGCTTGAATCCTGGTCAGCTGGGGCTTGCAAACTGATGAGTCTGTAGCAATCTGCTCTCATGCTTGCTGAGCCAGTTGCCTTTGAGAAGAGTGCTCTTCCATCTCATACAGGACAATCCTTCTTTCCCGTACTCCATGGATGAGGATTTCTGCTTTTTGGTCAGTGAATTGGATATTCTTGTTCTGATCGTATATGTTTAACTTATTTACCGGTAATCAATCATTTGGTCTCGCTTGTGCAGAAGCAGGAATTTAAATTCATGCATAATCTACTAAAGTGCTCGTCAACAGTATAATCAATTATGCGTTGCACTAAACAACCTGTTCTCTGTGCAGAACTTTGCCTTGTTTTCTTTTGGTGCTAAAACTGCAACATTGGGGTCCAGTGGCAGGGTGGATTTATCCATTAAATAATGAACAGTATACCTTTTGAGGCTAGAAAAGATTGATTTAATAACTATTTGGTGGAAGGCAATCTCAAGAGATATACTTACTGAGAATATGGCAGTGCTATTGATGAGCATGAAATTTTCTGATTTGAATTTGTCTTATGGAAAAGACACAGGAGAAGTAATTGCCTTTGAGAAGCACTGACATAGCTGGAAATGCTGATAGAAGCAACAGTCTGATTCAATTTATAGTTAGCTGTTTATCCAGTTATATTTTGGTTTCAAAGTGCTTTTCCATCCATTCTGCAAATTTCAAGTTTTGTTTTTGCAGTCAGCTGACCCTAGGTTATATGTGTTTCCCTTCATTGTTGTTTGGTTTCTAAGACTTTCTGGGAGGAGAACTCTCTCTAAAACTGACCATTCCAAAATATTGGAGTTTAGCAATTGTTTGTATAACCTTCTTTTGTCTTCGATTTAATATGCTACTTTCCAGACTATTCAAATGGGACGCACATAGCTGTCTGGTGAAAATATTGACTGGAAACCCAAGATAATTATATAGTTTTACAGCATGATATCCTATGCCAGACCATTTAATGTAAATGAATGATTTAGGGGCCAAATAATCAATTTGCAAAAAGCTTAACATTGGGAATATATCTCATTCAGGAAATATTTACCGTGCAAGAACACACCCTGTAATAAATTTTGAGTGAACTATGGTAACCATTCTTCATGCTGTTAGCATCTATTAATTTTTCATCATTTTAAAATAAATCTATCAATAAGTTAACATTTTTTTCATCCTTGGTATGGAGCTGTTATCCTGCAGCAGTGAACAGTTTTAGTTCTAATTTTCTCAGCATTCTAAATGTCTTTGCAGATTGTATGTAAAAGGTCTCTTTAAAAATGAATTCTGTTCAGGCATGTTGCATACCACAACAATAGGTCAGTAAGCACACAACAGGGAGACAGGCCATAAAGATATAAGGTGGCACTTTTTGCTAATGATTTACTGGTATTATGATTTCTTTTTCCAGTGAATGGGAAGGACATAAAAGAATATTTATTTTAAAAGAATAGCTTCAGCCTAAGAGACTTGGAACATGTTTTTTCATTTCCAGCTGGTACAAAAAAGCTAAGTCAGTTGTGTAGTTTCCTGGTTTCCTGTTGTACTTCATACAATACCACAAATATATGTGTGGGTTTTGGAAATGTACCGTTTAGTGATGATGTATTTCTGCTTTGCTCTAATTGTTGCTATTTTGTCTGAAAAAAAACAATTCGAATGTGAACAATGCTTCCACTGCCCCAGACTTTTTCCTGCAGTGATAAATGTGCTCATTAAGTGCTATTGAGAAATTAGTTTAACCTGATGAGCGTCAATTCAAACAGTTGGAAAATAGATCAGTAATTTTCTTACCCATTCTAAGATTAAGGCCATAATATTCGATTGTAAGTGCATAATACTTTATTATGGGTGTAAGTAAAACCAACAACTTCTGTGTGTTCCATGCTTCTCAGAAAAAGTTACAAAAGTTTTTATATTTTAAAGGAAAAATGGTGAACAAAGCATAAGAACATAAGAATTAGGAACAGAAGTAGACCATCTGGCCCCTCGAACTTGCTCCACCATTCAGTAAGATCATGGCTGATCTTTTCGTGGACTGAGTTTCTCTTACCCATCTGCTCTTAATTCCTTTACTGTTGGAAAATTTATCCTTGGCTTAAAGCCTCAACTGCTTCACTAGGCAGGGAATTCCACAGATTCACAACCCTCCTCAACTCATCCCTAAATCTGCTCCTCCTTATTTTGTGGCCATGCCTACTTCAAGTTTCATCTGTCAGTGGAAACAACTTCCCTGCTTCTATCTTATCTATTCCCTTCACAATTTTACATGTTTCTATAAGATCGCCCCTCATTCTTCTGAATTCTAATGAGTATAGCCCCAGTCTACTCAGTCTGTCCTCATAAACCATCTCTCTCAATTCTGGAATCAACCTAATGAATCTCCTGTGCACCCCCTCGAGTGCCAGTATATTCGTTCTCAAGTAAACATGATTAGTGGGGAGAGGTAATAGTTGGAAGACAATAACGCAGTGGTACAAAAACAGCAGCAATTTATGTAGCACCTATGATGTAATAAAGCATCCCAAGGAACTTTACCGAAACAAAATATTGCACTGACTATATAAGGAGATGTTGGGTCAGATGAGCTGAACTTTGGCTGAAGAGAGAAGTTTTAAGGAGTATCATAAAGATTGTAAGTGAAATGGAGAGGTGGAGAGATCCTCTGGGAAGAACAAACCAAAGCCTGTATTCTAGAGTTTGGAGTCCAGATAACTGAAGGTATAGCCACGAATGGTGGAACAATTAAATTGTGGACGCACAAGAATTCAGAATTCTGAGAGGGTTGTGGGGCTAGACAATGCTTGAGACCATGGAGGAATATGAAAACAAGGATGAGAATTTTAAAATCAAGACATTATTTTATCTGTAGTGATTGTAGGTCAGTAAGCACAAAAATGATGAGAGAATGAGTCCTGGCAAAGGTGGGCATAGATTTGGGAGACAACAATATGTTCAGGAATTCAGAGAGGAAAGGCAGGTGGAGGTGGGACAGCACTTTTCAAGAATGGTGGGATTAAGGCTGTTTTTTTTTTGTTTTGCAGGAGAAAAGTGATTGCAGCATATTTTTAGGGAATGGCAACATCTGAAGAAAAAGAAACATTTGCAATGTTGGCTAACATATAGAATAGGAAGATAAGTTGTGTGATCTGTTTAATGGGATTAGGATTAAGTGGATGGGAGGGGTATCTCATAAAATGAGTTCAGAGAAAGAGTGGAGGGAGATAAAATAATTTAGGAAAGATGCAATTTCAGGGATTGAATAGGAAAAGACTTTAAAGGTCATATTATCAGGTGAGCTGGTGGAAAGAAGGAACATAACCAAGGCTGTTAATTGGATGGTCTCTATCTTGGTGGCAAAGAAATCCCTGAACTCCTTGCGTTTATTATTGAAGCTGAGGGTAAAGGGGACAAAAGAAAGGAGTTGAACTGGAAAGAATTTTTAGATCAAGAGGTCAGTGGAAGTACAGATGGCAAAAGTATTGGGCCTTGTAGTTATGGTGCTGAAATAACAATCCAAAGGTTATTACTACTTAAACTACTGGGGAAGCAGTTGCCTACTTCACATTCTTGTTTCTGTTATTAACTGATGTTAAAACTTATGTGAAGGTACACAGTTACTTTTCCAATTGTGAGGGAATCTGTATTTTTGGATTTGTGCAATGTTTTCTGGACAGATGACCACAATTCCTGGCATCCCTGAGACTTCAAGACAAGCGCAAAGTATGTAGGGATGTAGGTGGTGTATGTTCAGTTTCTAGGTCTCCTTTGATAGCATTCTCTAAGACAATGCAGAAGTTACTTTGTTGACCAGGTTTGAGAATGTGCGTAAACAATTACTTAGGATTTGGCAGAAGACTGTAACTAAGTACTTTTATTAGCTAGGTGCCGCTGAGCCCAGGAAGTGCCTGGAATCAGTTGATATTTCTATGCTACTGGAGAGGTGGACCTCAGAAGCTCAAGAACAATCATGGTTCACTGAAGTTGGGAGTTGGGTAATGAAAAACTCGTGAGCAGTGGAGCTAGAGATCCGGGATGAAGATGCTGGGATGTAACGTTGTAAATCCAGTAGGATGTAGTCACGAGGGAAGAGATTGAACAACTGAGGGACGAGGAGTCATTGAGGCAGTCTGCATTGCAGTTGCTATTGGAGGGAAATCAGAGGCTAAATCTTCAAAGGAAGGGAACTGAAACCTGTCCTGAGAAAGACCGACTTGAAAAGTTTTAGTGACTCATGATCACTGATGTCAGGGCTGGTTGCTGAGAAAATTTATGGCATTTGTCTTGGTTGTTTGCTACTTGATGTATTGTTAGTCAGAATTTGACAGAAGAAGGTTGGTTTTGTGCAATTGAAATATTTTTGTTAGGCCTGTGCAGCTGGCTTTTTAATCTCTGCAAATTCCATTGCAGAAGCCCATAGGGAAGTTTGTGGACAAGTGTACCTTAAATGAATGACTGGTGACATTTGTTTGCATGGTGAACGCAATCCAAACTAATGTTTGTATGTTTTCATACATATTAAATTGTAAAAAAACTGTCTGCGAGTCATATTTGTGTATTTTGGTATACTGTTTGTTGATTCTTAGTATCTCTCTCTGCATTTAAATGAATGTTGTCATCTCTCACTTTTATTAAAAGTATTTTACTCCCATACTTATGAAATTGATTTCTCATGATGCTCTGGCGTTAGTCACATGAAACTTGCAGCAATCACTGCTTTACTCTTATCTGCCTTAAAGAACTAGGGAGTACTTGGGTTGATTATGTCATCTTACTGCATTACAAATGGAGTAATTTTTAATAGTAACAAAAGCAACTCGCTAAGTATATTTGAATGACTTCTTGGAGATATTTACAGGAAAAATAACGATTGTGGCAATAATTATGAATAAGTTGACAAATTTAAGATAGTTAGTGTTAAGGTCTGCAGTTCTTCTTGTGGTTAAATTATCAGCAGAGAGAGCTATTTTCAGAAAACATTAGTCAGATTTGATGGAGGACTGAAACTAGCCTGCTGATTAATCAAGCAGTATTTGGATTTATGTATAGTACCTAAACTAAACTTGTTTATTCAGTTACTGAGTGTCAGCTGTGGCTCAGTTGATAGCATTAGCATTTTCCCTCCTGAGGCACAAGGTCCTGGGTTGAAGTCCGATTCCAGAAAATAAAAATCAAGGCCAAAAACCAATGGAGTACTTGGGGAGTGCTGCACTGTTGGAGGTACCTTCTTTTGGCTGAGGCATTGGATTGAGGCTCCCATCTGTTCGCTCTGGTGAACATAAAAGATCCCATCACACCTTTTTGTAAAAGAAAACAGGAATTCAAGGCCGTGTGAATTATTTTTCTCTTAACCAGCATCATTATCACGTAGTTATTTATGGGAACTTTCTGTCCGCAAAATATTGGCCGGTGCATTTCCTGCATTACAACAAGGACTACAGTTCAAAAGTAATTCCCTGGCTGAAAAACACTGGAATATCTATTAGTCATGATAATGCTATTTAAATGTACATGCATTTAATTCTATAATTGTATTTTTTTAATTGTAGTGATGCATCGAAATAATTTGTCAACTTGGTCACCAGCTTAACTTGCATTTAAAAAATATGTAGTTAAATGAAAAATGTTGGGTAAAGCTGAGACATGGTGGGACATAAAATGCAGCGTTTGTTCTTGATTTGGGAATTCTGGCATGCATACTGTAATACTTCATTCAGAGATACTTAGCGATTCTGCTTTTTTAAAACTTACTCTTACAAAGTGATTCTGTCCTACTGTCATTTGTGCACCGATTGTTGACACCGGGTTATTACTGCCTGTAATAGTAAGAAGGAGAGGATTCCATTTGTTTTCTCGGAACCATTTTTTTAAACCACTGTTAGAAATTGTTTTTTTCATTGGAAGCTCCTTTTCATCCGTATTAAGCAAAAACAAATAAAACAGAGTGTGGAATTTATCACAGAATTTGACTATTATTTACAAAATATTGTAGATTGTTGTCATTTGCAAAGTATTACCTGACACTCAACATTGTCATTCTGTGGAAGTCATACCACCCTAGTCCTGTAATCATTTATACTGCATGAAATGTTTGCAAGGCAAATCTGTGCAAATTTAAGTTGCAACTTAATCTGATTTGCAGTGAGTGCATAATTATGTACCCGATGACTTTTTACAGTTTTGCATACTATAAGTAGTGATGTAGCATTGTAGTAATATTGTTGAGCTACCTATCCCAAAGCCCAGACTAATGCTCCAGAGAGTGGAGTTGAAATCTTACCACAATAGCTGATGGAATTAAAATTCTGTTAATTAATAAATATGGAAGAAAAAGCTAATTATTGTAAAAAAAAACTAACTGGTTCCCCAATATCCTTCAGGGAAGAAAATCTGCTGTCTTTGCCTAGTTTGGCTTACATGTGTCTCCAGACCCACAGCAATGTGGTTAACTCTTAATCACCTCTTGAAATAATCTAGCAAGCCACTTGGTTTTAGAAAACAGTGGCAGAATCAGACAGACTCAGCACGGACTTATGAAGAGGAAATCATGTTTGACAAATCTGTTGGAATTCTTTTGAAGATGTAACTAGTAGAGTTGACCAGGGGGAGCCAGTCGATCTGATATATTTAGACTTTCAAAAAGCGCTTGACAAAGTCCCGCATAAGAGGTTATCATGCAAGATTAAAGTGCATGGGATTGGGGAAATGCTTTGAGATGGATGGAAAAACGGTTGTCAGAGAGGAAACAAAGTATAGGAATTAATGGGTCCTTTGGATTCCCCAGGGACTGGTGCTGGAGACAACATATATTAATGATTTGGCTGAGGGAACACAACATAATATTTAAGGTTTTCAAATGATATCAAGTTAGGTGGGAGGGTGATTTGTGATGAAGATGCAGAGGTCCTTCAGCATAATCTGGATAGGTTGGGTGAGTGGGCAAATCCATGGCGGATGCAGTATATTTTGGGTAAATGTGTCATAGGTACATAACTATGTACTCATTGCAAACCAGATTAAGTTGTAATTTAAATTTGCATGGATTTGCCTTGCAAACATTTCATGCAGTATAAATGATTACAGGACTAGGATGGTATGACTTCCACAGAATGACAATTTTGAGTGTCAGTAATACTTTGTAAATGACAAGCAATCTGCAATATTTTGTAAATAACAGTCAAACTTTGTGATAAATTCCACCTTCTGTTTTATTCACTTTGGAAGCAAAAACAAGAAGGCAAATTGTACCTGAATGGCTGTAAATTGGGAGAGCGGAGTGTGCAGCAGGACCTGGATGTCCTTGTGCACCAGTTGCTGAAGGTAAGCATGCAGGTACAGCAGGCAGTAAAGAAGGTAAATGGTATGTTGGCTTTTGTTGTGAAAGATTTTGAGTAGGGGTATAATGTTGCAATTATACAGGTCCTTGGTGAGACCACATCTAGAATATGGTGTGCAGTTTTGGTTTCCTTTTTCTGAGGGAGGATGTTCTTGCTTTCGGCGAAGGTTTACCAGGCTGATTCAGGGGATGGTGGGACTGACATATGAGGAGAGATTGACAAGGTTAGGATTATTTTCGCTGGAGTTAAGACAAATGAGGGGGGATCTCATAGAAACTTATAACATTCTGACAGGACTAGAAAGGGTAGATGCAAGAGGACATTCCTGATGGTGGGGGAGGCTAGAACCAGCAGTCACACTCTCAGGATTTGGGGTAGACCCTTTAGGAGAGAGATGGGAAGACATTTTTTCAGCCAAAGAATGGTGAGCCTGTGGAATTCATTATCACAGGAAGTAGTTGATGCCAAAACTTTGAATTTATTCAAAAGGCAGCTAGATATAGCACTTGGGGCAAATGGGATCAAAGGTTATGGAGCTAAAGTAGGATTAGGCTAACATCATAATGAATGGTGGCGCAGGCTCGAAATGCCAAATGGCTTCCCCCTGCATGAAACATCTTCCATGTTTCTGTGTTGGTTGCTTCAAAGTGCTGGGTAAAATTTGAATAAGAATTAACCCAGGAAAAACCATTCAGTACTGACCAGAAACAACAGAACTGCACCCTGCCCAGACAAATAAACTCCTCTTTACTAACCTCTAGGAATTTGTGCAAAACTAAGAGAGTAACCCACAGATAAGTCGAGCAACAATCTAACATAGATTCACTGAATTGTACCTTACAGTCACTGTTCTGGATTCTTTCATTACCGTACTTGAGTATGTTTTGTTCCATTTGTAAGTATCTCATTTTATTGCAACATTTGAATCAAAGTTGATTTCAGTGGCACATAGTGGTATATAATTGAGAGGCAGTGAATGACCCCAGGAGTCCTCAACATTGACCCCAGACCCCATGAGGTTTCATGGCATTAGTTCAAACATGGGAGAGAGTATGCAATTACTAGTCACCAGGAGCACATCACCAGAGCTGCTACTGTAAAAGTACATTGAGTTCTAAAAGGGACGTTCAGAGTTCTCATTGGGGAAGCAAATTTACCCCCTCTCTTGAGATTACAACTGATATAATAAATTCACACTTTGATTTCAGAGACTATTTCTTTTCAGATTCTATTTCTTTTGAAATGACTACCCAAGTTAGCCCTGTTCTTTGTCCATAGTTTTGAAACTTTCTTTAAAACTTAAATCTGGACCACGATGTTTTCATTTATAAAGGCACCAGGGACTCCATGCCTTGTCAGACAGCATAATACTGCAGATGTTGGAAATCTATAAAAATGGAAAATGCTGCAAAAACTGAGTAGTTCAGACAACATTCGTGGGGAGAGAATCTTTCAGCTTGATGACCAGGTGGCGCAGTGACACAGTGCTGAACATTGCTGCCTCACAAAGCCAGCCGGGGACCTGGATTTGATTCCCAGCTTGGGTAATTGTCCGTGCAGAGCCTGCATGTTCTCCCCATGTTTGCGTGGGCTCCCACTGAGTGCTCCGGTTTCCTCTACAGTCTGAAAGATGTTCTGTGGCCATGCTAAATTTTCCCTCAGTGTACCTGAACAGGCACCAGATTGTGTTTCACAGTAACATCATAGCAGTGCTAATATAAACCTGTTTATGAATAAACTTTCCAGAGATTTCAAAAAACCATCAGTCGCTGATGAATTAGTGCTCCTTTTTATTGTGTGTTACTAAGAAGAAGCACTGAGGGTAGCAAGAACACAAAGTGTACTCTGGATGAAGACCTTATTGTTTACCACCAGATGTGACTTGATGATAGCATTACTGACCGAGCTAGCTGTGTCCTAAAAGGTGTATCTGTTAGACTGGACCTTTGACAGGTAGAGAGAGAACCAACAAAAGGAAAGAAGCTTCCTTGAGCTTTCCCTTACCAATCTACTTGATATTGATACATGTGTCTGTGACTGTATTGATGGGAGTAGTCTCTGTAAAGTCCTTGTAAAGCTGAAGTCCCGTCTTCACATTGAGGATACACGTCAATGTGGTACTATCCCTGAAAGTAGGCAGTCAAGTCGATAAGGTTGTTAAGAAGGCATACGGAGTCTTAGCTTCTATTGGTAGGGGGATTGAATTTCGGAGCCGCAACGTCATGTTGCAACTGTACAAAACTCTAGTGCGGCCGCACTTGGAGTATTGTGTGCAGTTCTGGTCCCCACATTATAAGAAAGATGTGGAGGCATTGGAGAGGGTACAGAGGAGGTTTACCAGGATGTTGCCTGGTATGGAGGGCAGGTCTTATGAAGAGAGGCTGAGGGATTTGAGGTTGTTTTCGTTAGAAAGGAGGCGGCTAAGAGGGGACCTAATCGAAACATATAAGATGATTAGAGGTTTAGATAGGGTGGACAGTGATAGCCTTTTTCCTAGGATGGAGAAAGCTAGCACGAGGGGACACAGCTTTAAATTAAGGGGTGATAGTTATAGGACGGATATCAGAGGTAGGTTCTTTACCCAGAGGGTGGTTAGGGAGTGGAATGCCCTGCCTGCGGCAGTTGTAGATGCGCCAAGTTTGGTGGCGTTTAAGAGGTTAGTTGATAAGTTTATGGAAGAGAAGGGAATGGTTTAGTTTGGAGGGTCATTGCTTTTTTCATAATTGGTCGGTGCAACATTGAAGGCCGAAGGGCCTGTTCTGCGCTGTAATGTTCTATGTTCTACCACCTTATTAAAAGAGAGAGGCTCAGAACAAGACAATTTAAAACTAGGCCTTCATGAGGCAATTTGGGCCATAAGCAGCAGCAGTTTTCTATTTGGCCACAATGTAATGATATGATTTGGCATATCCAATACTCTGCATTATTGTCAAGCTGAGGGACCAACCATAGCTGACTGAGAAATGTGTGAGAGCATATTGGGAGCAGCACCAAGCAAACCTGAAAATGGAGTGTCAGCCTGTAAAGCCATAACATAGGGCTACATGCATGCTGAACAGCACAGAAGCAACATTAATTAGGCAGAGCTAAGGTATCCCACAACCAACAGATCAGATTGGAGCTCTGTAGTCAGACAAGCTCCACAAGCATCCCCATCCTCAATGATGAGGAACCTAGGACATCAGAGCTAAATATGAGAAGGAAGTAATTGCAAGCAACTTTAGCCGGAAGTGCTGAATAGAGCACCATCTCATCCTGCACCTGCAATCCCCAGCGTTGCAGATGACAGATTTATGCCTACTCAGTTCACTCCGTGAGTCACCAAAAACAGTCAAAGGCACTAGATGCAGCAAAGGCTATAGGCCTCTGACAGCATCCTGGCTGTAGACTTCTGCTCCTGAACTATGCCACTTGCTGATATATTCAGGTACAGCTACTGCACGAACATTCAACCACCAATGTCAAAAATTGCCCAGGTACATTCTTCCCACAGAAAGCAAGACAAATCCAAACTGACTAATTACAGCCTCCTCAGTCTACTCTGTGATCAGCATAGTGTTGTCAACAATGCCATTAAGCAGAACTTTCTTACATAGCAATAACCATCTTATCTCTATGCAGTTTAGTTCTGCCAGAGCCATTCCACTCCAACCTCTACTGCCTTGGTCCAAGCATGGACAAAAGAACTTAATTCCAAAGGGGATGTAAGTGACTGCTTTGATGTAATTTGGGTATGTGGCAAGATTGAAGTCAGTAGGATTTGGAATACTGTCCACATTGAAGTCATTGTTAGCACACAGCAAGATGATTGTGGTTGTTAGAGACTAAATCATTAGTAGAGGAGTTTCTCAGGGGAGTATACCAGACTCAACTGTCTTAATCGCTTCATTGATGACTTTCCTTCTGTCATAAAGATAGAAATGGGGATGTTTGTTGATGATTGAAAAATGTTCAGTATCATTTTACAACTCCTGAGAAAATGAGGCAGTCTGTGCCCTCATGCAGCAAGATGTGGACAACGTTCAGGTGTAGCTGTGTTAAGTGGCAAGTGGCATCACTGAACATACGTGCCAGATATTGAGTATCTCCAACAAGAGAGAATCTAAAAATTTTCCCATGACATTTGACAACATTACTATTGCTATCAAATTTCCCACCATGAACATTCTGGTTGTTATAATTGATTAGAAACTTAACTGGACCAATCATACAAATACTGTGGCTACAAGAGCATCCTGAATGTAGGAATTACGTGGCAAGTAATTCACCTTTTAACCCTCCAAGGCCTGTCCACCATTTAAAAGACTCGAATCAGCAGTGTAGTTGAATGCTCTTCATCTGCCTGGATGAATTCAACTTCAACAATTGACAAAAAGATTAACACCATCTAGGGCAATGCAACCCACTTAATCAACATACCATTCACAACCTTAAACATTTGCTCTCCATCATCAGGGCATAGTGGCAACAGTGTGTGCCACCTACAAAACAGATTGCACCAACTCACCAAGGCTGCTTTGGCACCATCTTTCAAACTCTTAACCTTTTACCATCAAGAAAGTCAAGGGCAA
This sequence comes from Sphyrna mokarran, assembly GCA_024679065.1. Lineage (NCBI taxonomy): Eukaryota > Metazoa > Chordata > Chondrichthyes > Carcharhiniformes > Carcharhinidae > Sphyrna > Sphyrna mokarran. Next base: position 15,040,974 of record JAGIQG010000025.1, read on the forward strand.
TAGATGCATGGGAATCACCACCTATAAGTTCTTCTCCAAGCCACACATCATCTTGTCTTGCAACTTCCTTCATTGTCACTGGGTCAAAATCCTGGAACTCCTCCTCTAACAGTACCGTGGTGTATAGTAGATAACGTCTGTGCACAAAGATGGTCAGTTGAGATAAATAACAAGTGCCAGCAATACTCAGCCATGAGCTAATAAAAAACAGAACTAAAAATCAGTTTAAAATTAATGATCAAAGTTGCAAGCCTGGCATATGTTTTTTTTAACATGGTTTTGGAAATTCTTACACATCACAATTTTCATCTTCAAAACTTGAAGACAAAAAATACACATTATAAAATCTATTGATGCAAACTGATTATGTATAGAATGTGATCTGTGTTAATCAGACCAAATCTTGAGAAACACATCAAGTATTTTAAAAGGTAAGCATTTTTCTTTACTGAACTGTACACTCCGGAGATAAGTGTGGTTTTGGATTTTGTTTACCAGTGTGACGGGCTGTAATTTTTACACTTTTTTCCTATATTTCTCATCAACAATTTCATTTTCTTAGCTTTAAGTTTTTAAATCTGTCAGGATTTCTTTTCCAAGCACAAATGTTTCAATTCATGAATGATCTTTGTTTTGTTTATTTTGACTTCAACTATCGATGTTAAATTTGAAGCGAAGTCATCAGTCCTTTCTGGAAGCAGATTGCTGTGTGATTAGTTAGTATGCAGTCTTGATCCCAAGCTCTGTGACTGCAGGGAGCAAGGATTTCACACAATAGCTCAACATTTCAGAATGCTGTAGCATGTCGTTCATTTCAGATCTACTTGGCAGATGACATGTAATTCTTTATAATGTTTTGACAAGTCACCTTTAATAAAATGAAAACCAAGTTGAATGGATCTCTGCATATGTATGAAAAATGAGCAGTGGTGAAAAAAGCAAACCTGTGTTGTAAACCATCACAGTATAATTGCTTGTCCAGCAGTTGCTGAACTATAGGGCTAATCTGCTGCTTCATTAATGTTCTTTATTTTTCTGTTTTGAAGAGCTATGGACATTGGGGAGCATTCCAAAATAGAAAGTACTGTGACATCTGACATAGCTGTTGCACTATTTTTATATGTAATGCAATATCTCTTTTACTCTTTAATTATGTTAGAGCAAATGCAGGAAATTAAATATTGGTACATATATGCTCTGTCCTTTGAAGTGTTAGAACATGGACTATTAACCGTGGAGATTAGCACAATGAGGTCTAATTCTGTGCTGTAAGTACTTTAAAAAGTGGGGGGGGGGTCACTGGATAATAACCAAGAATGGGAAAAAAGTCAACATTATTTTTCATTTAAAGTTTTGTTCTAATGGATGCAATGTAAGCACAAAATGTAGCAAAGATTAGTGGGAAGCCTGGGGATTGGGAAGCTTCTAAAGACCAGCTGAAAAGAAAATAAGGGGGAGGAGAGGAAAAGATAAAATGTGAAGTTAAGTTAGCCAGTAATATAAGAGAAGATTGCAAGAGTTTTTTTTAGATATATAAAGAGTAGAAGAAAGGCAAGTATGGACATTGGACCCCTGGAAAAGGACATTGGAGAAGTAGTAATGGGGAACACAGAAATGGTTGAGGAACACAGAAATGGTTGAGGAACACAGAAATGGTTGAGGAACTGAATAGGTATTTTGCATCAGTCTTCATGGCAGAAGACACCAGTAGCACATCAAAAATTCAAGAGAGTCAGGGCTGAGTTGAGTGCAATGGCCATTATTACTAAGGAGAAGGTGCTAGGAAAGCTAAAAGCCTGAAAATAGATAAATCACCTGTACTGAATGGAGTATACCCCACAGTTCTGAAGAGATAGCTGAAGAGATAGTGGAAGTATTAGATCTTTCAGGAATCACTGGAGTAAGGGAGGATCCCAGATGACTGGAATATTGCTAACATAACACTACTGTTTAAGAAGGGAGGGAGGCAAAAAACAGGAAATTACAGGTCAGTTAGCCTGACCTTAGTCGTTGGTAAGATTTTAGAGTCCATTATTAAGGATGAGAGTTTGGAATACTTAGAAATGCATGGTAAAATAAGGTGAACTCAGTATGGCTTCGTCAAGGGGAAGTCATGTCCAACAAATCTGTTAGAAATCTTTGAGGAGATAACAAGTAGGTTAGATGAAGGAGAGGGAGCCTGCAGATGTCATAGACTTGGATGTCCAGAAGGTCTTTGACAAGGTGCCACACAGAAGGCTGCTAAGAAAGATAAGAGCCCATGGTAATAAAGGCTAGTTACTGGCACGAATAGAGGATTGGCTGACTGGCAGAAGGTAGAAAGTAGGCATAAAAAAAAAAGAGTACTTTTTAGGATGACAGCCGGTGACTAATGGTGTTTTGCAAGGGTCAGTGTTGGGACCATAACTTTTCACTTTACACATAAATAATCTAGATTAAGGAAAGAGGGCATTGTGGCTAAATTTGCAAATTATTCAAAGATAGATGGAAGGACAGGGTAGTATTGAAGAGGTGGGGAGGCTGCAGAAAGACTTGAACAGATTAGGAGAGTGAACAAAGAAGTGACAGATGGAATAGAATGTGAGAAAGTGTGAGGTTATACACTTCAGATTCTTAAGGTTAACTTGCAGATTGATTTGGTAGTTAGGAAGGCAAATGCAATGTTAGCATTCATTTTGAGAGGACTAGAATACAAAAGCAAGGATATACTACTGAAGTTTTAAGGCTCTGATCGGATCACATCTGGAGTATTCTGAGCAATTTTGGGCCTCGCATCTAAGGAAGAATACGTTGGACTTTGAGAAGGTCCATAGAAAGTTCATGAGAATGATCCCAGGAATGAAAAGATTGATGTATGAGGAGCATCTGAGGACTTTGGATCTGTACTCGATGAAGTTTAAAAGGATGAAAGGAGTGTGGTGGTAGGATCTTGTTGAAACTTATAAAATACTGAAAGGCCTGGATAGAGTGGTTGTGGGAAAGATATTTCCCTTAGTAAGGGAGACTAGGATCCAAAGACACACCCTCAGAATAAAGGGACAACATTTCAAAATTGGATGAGGAATTTCTTCAGCCAGAGGGTGGTGAATCTATGGAATTAATTGTGACAAGATTGTGGAGGCCTGGTCATTGAGTATATTTAAGACAGAGATAGGTTTTTGATTGGTAAAGGGATCAAAGGTGGGAGATTGGGGGTTGAGAAACTTATCAGCCATGATTGAATGGCAGAGCAGACTGGATAGACTAAATGTCTATTTTGCTCCTATATCTTATGGTCTAATGTAGCTGTTTACTCCTGTATTTGTTACAATCAGCTCAATCAGTGCTAACCTTGGGTTTGACCACAAGGTGTTACTGGTCTTTGTAGATTTGTATCAAACAAGTTCAGGTTACCACTGAGCGAATAGGAAAATGTTGAAGAAGTACAGATAGAAATAATTGGATTGCTAAACAAGATACATTAGAATGATTTCCTGTAACTCCAGGTGATCTTCAGAGATACTGCTATATCTCTCCAGAGATGTAATAAAGAACAGTAAGAATGCTAGAATTACTGCTTATCTATGAAATCAATATGGTTTTTATAGGAGATTGGGAAAAGCCATATGTTATCTAATTTTACACTTAAGGGCAATTGCTGGGACCACAGGTAGTTCTACAACACCAAGATTAATCTGAAATCTCACTAGGCAAAGTTGACAGATCCTGGTCAGAAGGATAGGAAGAAGATTTGAGAAAATGGGAGATTGGGGCGGTTTTGGGGGATGGGAATTTAATTTTTTTGGAGTAGGAGGATGGTGCCTCCAGTGGGTCCAGAATCATGAAAGATTCCGCCCCCAACACATCTTTGCCTGACAGCTGAATTTGCTGGGATTCCAGATCAATGTGGGCCTTCTCTTGCCATGGGTATAATACCGGCAGAGTGAGGACTTTAATTGACCATTGATTAGACATTTTAAGGACCTCAAAAGGCCCAAGGACAAGCATGTAGCTCAGTGCATGTCCCGTCTCCTATTTAATTGAAATGGAGGGAGGGGGGAGTGGCGGTGGCGGAGTGGGTAGATAGATGGCAGATGTAGCACCAGTAGATTTACTTTCAAATCCGCCTACCAATCAGTGTATAACTGCTATACATTTAAACAATTGCTTTAAGAGTGATTACATGATTTGATGGTGATTAGGATGTTGCAGACTGCTGCTGTACTTTGTGCACTGCAGAAATCTTCTTCAATGAAACCCATTTTGTGTTAGTTTCAACCTAGGTGTGCAAATCACAGTTTTTTTGTCAAGACCCACAGTGCCTAATATAGTTAGGACAGTACACAAGTAAAATTGGCGACAAGTTAGAATTTTGTTTTATGGAGAAGGGACTCTAAGTAGAAGACAAAATCATTGTAGATCCTCACACTTCGAATATTAGAAGGTTAGGGTGAAGCAATGACAGGATTAAAGGTTGAAATGCCAATGCAGGACGGCATGTAAGAAAAAGCTCTCTATGTTTCTAAAATAGAGGTTTTATCCAATGAAAGGTGAGATTTCAGGCAGTAACTGGCATATGTGAGAAGAGTAGATGCTTTGCTGTACGGCTGGGGCTCTTTAAAATAGAGATCAAATGAATGGTCTCCAAGGTAAAAAAAATAGAGCATTGGGAAGACAGTAAATTTAAAAAAGCTGAGCAGTTTTGAGTCACTGGTGTCTACAAGAGAAATGGTAGTCAATTCAGATCCATGGGGCCTTTCATGAAGAAAACAAATCATGGTGTTCCAATGCAGAACATTTTCAGTACTTTGTGCAAGCAAATAAAATTGAAAATGAGTTGCTTATCCCAGTTTTTCTCGGTATAATATGATGTAAAACCTACAATTTGCTCTGAAGCCTGATTCATCCAGCAAAACCAGAAAACAAAACTTACGATGACTTGACAAGATTCTTGAAAGTCACTGATCATCGTGGAATAGTTCTGATTCCATGGAAGGAATTGAGCGGAACATAGGAGCATTCCTCAGTTCATTACACCTTAAAAAGGCTGGCACAGCTTTGAGAGTTTGGTGAGTCATTTGAAGACACTCTTTGAGATAATGTAGTCTCCAAAATGAGACTATCCAAAGAAGATTGCTTGCTTCAATGTGCTTTGACTTTAAAGATAGCAGTAGAAATTGCAGTGTCGATGGAACTGGCTGCTATAAGTGGCTTCACGGTTTGGTGCAGGAATGACTATCCGCAAGTTGGGGACTGTCTATAGGAAGTCAAAACAGTAATAGGTATTTTGAAAATGTGCCAAAATGAGCCGTTCAGTGAGTGAATGCTGGAGAAAAGATATTGATACAAGAATTGTGGCAAAATGGATCACATTGCTAAAGCTTGTTGGGCTAGACCAGCTTTCCTTGGGAAAAAAAAATTCAGATGAAGAATCTGAGTACCTTCAAGAAAAAAAACTAGCATTTTACGAAAATAATTTACAACATAGAAGAAAAGAATTATGACTGTGAAGAAAATATCCAGAAATATGATATCTTCAACTGAACATTTTATCCATATAGGGTGAATATGTAGCTTCTGGATAATTCCAAAGTGGACAAACTGTTAGAAAGGAGGCTGATAGTGGTTCTGCTGTACCTTTAATTCCTGAGACTACATACCAATAAAAGCTGAAGCATCTTCCTTTAAAACTAGCTGATGAGGTTTTCAGAACATAGAGAAAAGAGCATGCCATTTAAAGGGTACATCATAGTCAACATAGAGTTGAGTAAATTTATGACAGTATTAGACTAGGAAATGTAGACAAGGGGAGGCAGTTTGAGATTAAATTCACATCTGATATGTGGGAGTCTTCTAAAAGTCAATCGTTAACGATTCAAGACAAGTATGTCTCTGTAAAAATAAAGAATAAAGATGGCAAGAGATGAAGTGGATGAGGTTTTTTAACAAGTACTTTGCACCAGTATTCACAAAAAGTAGGATATGGTGAATATAGAAAGGAGGATGTTGACATTCTAAGACATGATGATATAAAAAGGGAGGAGATGTTGAAAAACTTTAAGGTGGACAAGTCCCCAGGGCGAGATTGGGTATATCCCAGAATATTGAGAGAGGCAAGGGAAGAAATTGCTGAGGCCTTGGCCAAAATATTTGTATCCTCTTTAACTACAGGTGGGGTACCAGAGGATTGGAAAGTAGCTAATGTCGTTCAGCTTGGGAAATTACAGGCCTGTGAGCCTTACATCAGTGGTGGGAAAAATATTCGAGGAGATTCTCATATATATATATAAGAGAATGGGCTTATTTGTGATAGGAAATGTGCTTTTGTGAAGTTGAGTAGTGTCTCATAAACTTGATTGAGTTCTTTGAGGCGTGACAAGAAAAATTGACAAGGGCAGGACAGTAGACTTTAGTAAAGCCTTCGATAAGGTTCCTCAAGGCAGGCCGATACTGAAGGTGAAATCAAATGGGATCCAAGATGAGCTGGTAAGATGGATGCAAAACTGGCTTGGGCACAGAAAGCAGTGAGTAGCAGTAGAAGGCTATTTTTTTTTTTTAACTGGAGGTGTGTGACAAGCAGAATCCTACAAGGATCAGTGCTAGGGCCTCTGTTGCTTTTAATAAATATAAATGATTTGGAAGAAAATGTAGGTGATCTGATTAGTAAATTTGCGGATGGTGAGGAAGATTGTCAGCAGGATATAAATCGGTTCGAGACCTGGGCTGAAAGATAGCAGACAGAATTTAAACTGGTCAAAGTGAGGTGATGTGATTTGGAAAATATACAGTAAATGATAGAGCCCTTAGAAATATTAGCTTACGGAAGAATCTAGGCATGCAGATCCACAGTTCTGTGAAGATGGCAACTCAGGTGGTCAAGAAGACGTATGGCATGCTGGTCTACATTGGTTGAGGAGCTTAGGAATTGGAAAATCATGTTGTGGCTGTATAAGGCTTTGATTAGGCTGCATTTGGAGTTTTGTGTACAATTTTGGTCGTCACTGCTGGAAGGATGTTGATGCATTGGAAAAGGTGCAGAAGAGATTTACCAGGGTTTTGCCTGGTTTGGAGGACATAGACTATGAAGAAAGATTGAACAAACTTAGATTGTTTTCATGGGAGCATCAGAGAATGAGGGGGAAATCTGATAGACGTTTACAAGAGTATGACAGGCTTGGATAGAATGGATAGTCAGACTCCTTTTCCCAGGGTCAATTACTTGGAAGTGCATGGGGAAAAGTTTAAAAGAGATATAAGGGTCAAGTTTTTCACACACAGAATGATGAATGCTTGGAACGTGTTACCAGAAGAGGCAGTGGAAGCAGGTTCAATAACAACACGACGCATCTGGATATATGAATAGGCAGAGAATAGAGGGAGATGGACCATGTAGAGGCAAGAAAATATTAGTTTAGAGAGGCATCTGTGTTGGCACAGACGTAGTGGTCGAAGGGCCTGTTCCTGTGCTGTACTGTTATTTGTTTGTTCTCTGTTCTGTGAACAGCGGAGGTGTCTCTCCATGTGGCCTATGCTAATTTTCTAGCTCTACTTAGAAGATCGTGGTTGGAGAAGATGAAGCTTAAGTGGAGTGCTGTTAACCAATTGGTTGATGTCAAAATAGACCTACAGCATGTCCTGGATAAATAAACGTTCTTCAGTCCTGATGTAAACTAATTTTGTCTAAAGATAACTCCTAAGGTGAATCAAAAAGACAAGTTCATTGGTTAAGGTTGGCTAAATTAGACCAGAAAAGTGTTTTATGGTATACTAAGTGAAATTAATAGTCATTCTAGTAGATCATAATTTATCAAAAAAAAATTGCTGTCAAAGAAGAGAAATTGTCTGAGATAAGATTTTTAGTGGTTGGAAAATTTTGGAGTATCAATGAACATATTGCTTGTTTTCTTACCATAAAAATTGAGACTATTCTGTTCTTTGAAATTCACTGCTTCCTTTACTCTTGGAACCATAGAATCCCTACAGGTGATGATTCAGCCCATTTGGAGGTCAGCCTGTACCAACCCTTCAAAAGAGCTTCTTTACCCAGGATAGGCTGCAAATTCTGCCTCATCCCGAGTTAGAACCAAACCTCCCCATGTTCCTTGTCAGTGATTAGTCTGTGTGGCAGGCCTGCCCCTACAACGAGCATCTCCATGTGCATGCTCATTAGCATTATCCAACAAAATCATCTGAGTTCCTTGTAGCAATATTGATCTGTAATCTTATCCCCTGGTAATGTATGCCATGTAACTCATCACAAATCATAACTCTATTTTATCCTCTAAAGTTTATGCAGTCACAGTCACTGACTCAGATACTGGCACTATCAGATGAAGCGACCAAGGTTCTTAATTTTTGGCTTAATATTGTTTTCATCCTTCCCACTGAAGCTACTGTGGCTGGGATAATTGCAGCTTGTTGGTATCTGAGAGCAGAAAAACAATGGGAGGGTTGGGGTAAATCAAGAAGTCTGTGGTCACACCATCAACAGTTGATGCTCTTTATAACAGTTTAAAGGTGAGCTGGAGTTTAGAAAGAGGCATTAGACAGAAACATGCTGCTGGATGCCAAGCTCCATGAATTGCCTTCCCTAGCTGCATTCTCCTCCTGTCCTCCAACAGAGAGGCCTCGAGCATTACACCCTTGAACCTGACTCAGCTTCTTATAGCTAATGCAGCACTGCTGGTCGGCAGCAATCTTTTTCAACTGAGGTTTCCCTTCAAGAGGAGGCAACTACTTTTAAGAACACAGATGGTAGGTGTGTATGTTACTCCTCCCTGTTCTCTCCCCCCTGTCATTTCTTTCCAAACAATTCTATTTTCAGGTATTCTTCATGAGTATTCAATAACATGTTACTTGATACTTCTACCTGAAACACAATCTCAAATCTCTTGTCTTTGAAACTTGAATTATAAGTGGTAGAACTGAGATATTTGCTTTGCTATTGTCTCACCATTCTTATCACCATGAGGAATATCTGCATGGGAATAATACCAAGCCTAATTTTGCCTCTAATATTTTTAATGTATTCTAACTAATTTAGTCTTTGACTTGTTCTACTTAAATTGACTGCATTAAAAGATTCCATTTAGCTTTTGATTACCCAAGCTCTTGTGACAAAGACAGTCTCATGTATGCTGACATAGCAAGACTCAAAATTATCTTTATCAATAATGGACAAAGCCACACTATATAACTCACTTACGAGGTCAAATGCCTAGATGAAATTGCAAAATGATGCTGCTGTGTCTGAACCCTTGTTCACTGAATTTAAAACATTTATAAAAAAGATGCATTATAGTTGAGATTCCCGCGTTATAGTTGAGATTCCCACATTATCGCAAACTAGCCTGACACTAGTTCCACAAAGGTCTACATTTCAGTTGATTCTTTTAGATTTGAGAAATGTGTACATGAGGGAAAAGGCAGATAAGGATTAAACTTGATTAAATTGGAGCTTTTGAAGTAGGGACTTTCACTGCTTGTTGCGAACAAAGTATTTCTTGAAAAATTTTATAATATAACTATAATGTCCATTTGGCATTTTTAATCAGTTGTTTTCAGTACTCTGAAAATGTGTGCACACAGCATCCCCTCAAAATGAAAATGTTAAATTGATTAATTTAGTGGTATGAACTGTTATGTAATACTGAAAAAGCAATTGATAATTCAGTGAGGAACTCTGGAGAATTTTTCCATCTCCTTGTGAAGGTTAAAGGGCTTTGATCTGATCAATACTGCACTCAAACAACATGCCATTAACTTTAAAGGATGAATTAACCCTCCATTATCATTTATTCAAAAAATTAACACTTTATTGCAGTAATCTCCTTAAATTGATTCAGAACCTAGTTACATTAGAGGATGAAAGCTTAGTGAGTTGACCTGACACACCTTTTGTCCATTATTTTAGTAGATGTGTTAATTGTGAAAGGTCACTCTTCTCAACTTCCAGATAATTGTTTGTCATCGTCTTGAGGGGCAGTCCCTCAAGACGAAGGATATCTAACTGGAAGTTTTAATGAGTTCTGAGATGACTAATAATTCAAATTCCAGATCTGCGGACTCTGCCACGTGCAGGCATGTGATGCTTGGTCAGTAGGTCCATTTTTTTTTGGAAGTCTGAACACGCCTTCCAACACCTTTGGATGTTCCAAAGGAAGTCTGCCAACATTTCACTGCCTTTCCAAATTAATATCCTCCATATTTTGTCGGTCATAAGCCAGAGGCTCCCATGAGTCAGTAAGGATGCTTTGGGAATATTCCTAAAGCAATACCCACTGTTATTCTGCAAGTTCCATGCATGACCAAGTTCCAAGTAAAACAATTGTGTTTGGAGTGTAGTGTCAGGCATAAAAATGCCATGTCCCACCCAGTGGAGAGATTTTGAGTGATTTGTTCTTGATGCTGGACAGTGCTGGCATGGGAGAGGATATTGCTGTTTGATTGCCTTTCTTAACACCAGATTTGGAGTTCTTGTAAAGGTATTGTTGTGATACTTGGCCAGTTCTTCAAGATGCCGAGTGTAGATTGGCAAAGTCTCTGAAGAATGTAGAATTGTGGAAATCACTGCTGTCCAGGAAGTCATGACTTTAGTCCTGTGTTTGAGATCCTACCCTCAAATGCTCTTTCAACCAGTCAAAGGCTAAACTAGCACATTAGAAATGATGATAAATTTCTTTGTTTATGTCTGCCTTTGTCAAGAGGAGGTTTTCAAGATATGAAATATGGCCTAGATTTTCCAAGCTCTTACTGCTGATCTTAGCAACTGGGGAAGGTATTGTATTGTGGATAACATTTGGAAAAGGAACGTAGTTTCCTGGCTGCTAAGTGAAAGGCCGATTTTCTTACATTTTTGGTGAAAATGTTGGCAATGACTGGAAGCTCAGTTTCTGAGTAAGCACACTTGAGCATCATCAGCCTTAGTTATTGAGCTTTCACATGTAGAAATGATGTTGGTTTGGATTGAAGATTTATAGGGTGAACGGTTTTCCATCTGTTCTGTAAATTATTTCTGTGCCTATGGCTAATTTGCTGGAGATGAAGTGCAATATTGCAGCAAGGGCTGGTGTGATACTGAGTTTTGTTTGACCTCGGTCTTGACCAAGACGCGCTTTGTATGATTACATTTGCCAGGATCATGGCTGCATGTCATTGTGGTTTTGGTGGAGGATACTGAGAAATGTCTGAGGGCGGCCATTTTTGTGGTTGACAGAGTCAAAGGTTTTTGTGAGATCAAGAAAGGCTATTTACAGTGATTGGTGCTTACATTTGCTGTACAGTGAAAATCATGTCAGCGTTCCACTCATTGGATGAAAACCACATTAAGATGTTTGAAAGAGCTCTTCAGAAGAGTCAATTGAAGAGGATTCTTACAATGATTATCCCTGTAACAGACAACAGAGAGACAATGCAGATTGTTTCCCTTCTTGATTATAGGCTAATACAGTTTAAATAATAAACCAGAAAATAGTCATTTGCCCTTCTACATTCAAGTGGTGCTCAAGACAGTGAAAGTAACATTTTCCTACTGCCTACTTATGAACTATGTGGTCTCAATTAATTTTGCCCTCTTTCTACCTCTAATTTCCATTGTAAGGGATTGTAGGGAGGTGGGTAGCGTGTGGGACAGAGGCAGAAAATTCACGTGGCTTTTTGGTGGAGCACCTTTTGGGGTCTGCATCTGTCTACTGCTAGACATGAAGGTTTTGGAAAGGAAATTCAGCTTTTGGATTATTTGAGTTATTTTAGTCACAGGCTGACATCAGAAAGATGTTAAATCATTTGCATCAAGACTTTTCTCCCAGTTTAAAATTATTAGATGCTTGTTTTCACAATAGGTTCTAGAACAAGCAGTGTTTTCATCTGGCTGTTGTATGGCTGATTGCAAATCATTGGAAACTTATATCAATCTAAGCAACTTCATTGTTTTTTTTAAAGAGAAGCAAATTTAATTCAGAATTTTTTTGTGCAGTCCTTTTAACTATTTCCTTGCGTGCTAATGCAGCATATGAACTTCGTGGTTTGCTAAGAAATGCGGAAATGTAAATATTTCATGCTAAAAAGAATTTGAGAGTGACTTGTCAATCTGATCTTTGCTGATTCAGTAACCTTGACAATCCAGTATAATTTTCTACAATATTTGCATCATTTTCTGTGTAAATTTGATCTGGCAGACTTTAAATCTAGCTGAATTAGCTTTCAATGAATGTAATCAAATTTTATTCAATCACCACACTATTTGATTAGTGGAGAATAAATGACCTTGCAGATAACTGAAGCACGTCTTTTAAATTTTACACTTATGTTTTTGCACATGGATGGCTGAAATGTTTTTATGCAGTGAACAAACATAAAGTAAGTGTTATATCAATAATTTGCAACTTCTGTTAACTAAGGTTATTGCACTGGATTTTGTCATAATTTTATTCTGTTTAATATAATTTTGTAAATAAAAAAAATAATTTTGTTATTATTACGAAAAGTACCAATGTTTAGCAATTAAAACCATAATGCTAATTGGATACAATATATTGTATGTTTCTTGAAATGACGGAGGTTGAGAACCTGGCTTTTTAAATCACCAGTGTTGTGGCAGAGATCTGAAATTACTGATGTGAATTTAGCTTTAGTTTCTTTATTTTAGAGAAAATATCACAAACACAATGCACAAAATGTAGATTTACTAAGAATGAGAGGTTTTCTTTTAATCCTTTAATGATATTTTTAGTGATTTATTGTTACTAAAACAATTACAATTTCTTTTCTCCCCCTGAAAAAATGGCTATCAATTCAAACGTAAAACTGGGAACCTAATTTTCAGCTTCAGAATTTCAGTAACTTAAATTGATGCACAGTCCTTCATTTCTGTCAGCAATCAGAATAATACTTTATTTTTTGAAATTAAAAATTGCATGACGGTCAAAATTGGTATTAAGCTAGTGTTAACTTTCTGCACAGAGTGGCCAATTATCTTCAGGTTTCCTAAGGATAATTTGATTAGGTGTGTCAAACTATTTTTCTGTCCCAATTTTAATTGTTTTTGCAGCAGACAATGACCTACAGCATTTTCTACATGCCTTCATCAGAAAATAATTTATACTCCAAGAAATGGCCTAACAGCACTTGCCCAATTCTCTATCACAGAAATTCTCATAACTATAAAGTATGTAATGTGATGCAGAACCTAAAACAGTACTGCTATTGTAACTGAATTCTAATTGCCTCAGTGCCTTCAGTTACCATTTTGCTCCTTTGCGTATTAATGGAAAAACAACTGAGAATACTGCTGGGCACTGACAGCCACTTTGGGAGTATTTCCCCAGGGTGCAGCATCCCATAGACAACAAGTAAAGGTCAGGGAGTTGGGTCACAGGTGTGCAAGCCTTGGTTCTTTCCCAACAGGAAATTTTAGGAGTGAAAGTAAGGTCATGGTAGTCATATTGAAGTAGTTGAACTGAGGGTCTTGGAAGCTTTCGACCCTGCAGCAAAAAAGACAACAGAATTGTCCCATGAGCACATTGTGATCAATTACTCCTTTTTTTTGCCCCCATTCCTTTTAAGAGCTGATGGGTTTTTTTTTGATTCCTGGTAAATGACTCTGGCCAAGACTTTTTCCATGTTTGTGGGCAAGGAAAAGGAGAACTGGCATCACAGTTTGGTCCTAATGGTGCTCTGCACAGTAGGGGCAGATGAGCCAGTGCATTGATCCTTCTCAATACTATTTTAACCAGATTCTCAAAATCAGGGTTATAAAAACTTCTAATAAATATGTACATGGAGACCAGTCAAGAAAAACAATTAGTTGGAATTACATTATCCAAACTATACATTCAGTACTTTCAATGTAGTGATATCATTCTATTTACATCAAGTTGTATATGAACAAATTTATTGACAGAAATATTGAGTTGTTTTAGGTGTTTTCTATTGATAACTTCCCTGGATTTTCTAATGTGAGATACAGGATAATTTAATTACTAATTTGAAGCCATAGGACTGAATTTTCAAGGTGGCGAGTGCCTGTCATATGGATGCTTCCCTGCCAATTCAGACATTGCTGTATCTGGATGGCCTAATCACATTTAATTAGAATTATGGTTTTAATTGCTAAACACTGGTATTTTTTGGACAATCTCCAAAATCATTTATGTTTATTTATTTAAGCTAAATCTGCATCAAAACAAATTATTACAAAATCTAATGCAATGTAACTTTAGTTAATAGAATCAGCAAATTACTGCTGCCATTTCAGGCTCTAATGAACACTGGCAGTAGGCAGGACAACTGCTGCCATTTCAGACTCTAATGATCATTGGCAACAAGCAGGACAACTGTTCACGCATGGAAGTTAGTCCTGCCTTGGAGAGTTGTCCAGCTCTCCAGCCCACCCAGATACAGCACTGCAGTAGTCAAAAGTGCCATGCCTGAAACCAAATCCCAGGAACTGAAGTACCGATATCCTGAGGAGGGGAGGGTAGGGGATGCCCTAGGAAGTCACCATAAGAGTGAGCTTTCCGTTGGTAGGGTGTTGGGAGGAGGGAGAATTAGACGTCTGTGGTCTATGTGGGGAGGATACACCAAATCTGAAGGGGCTTTCCAATGAAGGCACTTTTCCCATCAAACTCCTTCCTGTCTGAGATTGAGGATAAGAACTTTTCCTGTTTGTCACTGTCTTTGAATGTCTGCTAGCTTAAAAATTGAAGCTGGGTGAGAAAAGTCAATTGGGGCAGCTGGATGGAAAAAGCTTAAAAATTCCCACTGTCATCGAATGCCCACCAGCATAAAAATTGAGGCTGGGTGGGAAAAGGCAGTTGGGCAGGGTGAGTTTCCCCTCCACAGCATGGCTACCTCATTGCAGAAGTATGTGGTACTTCTGGCAGGCAGGATCCCAGACCCTTCCATAACGTTTTAAGCTTATGCTCGCCAGCAACTTAACTGGTCCCATTTCTCTGTTTTTCCCTTATAGCCCTCATCAAATTCCTTTCTGAAAGCTACATTTGAATCTCTCCAAGCACTCAGGCACTTCATTCAAATCCTAACCATTTGCTGCATAATAAGGTTTTCCTCAGGTTGCCTCTGGCCCTTATGTTAATCACTTTAATCATTTTCTTCAGTTCTTGATTCTTCAGTCAATAGTAACAGGTTCTCCCTGTCTACTTTGTCTCAATGTCTCATGATGTTGAACACTTCTGTCAAACATCCTCTCAACTGTTTCTGTTCAAAGGACAACAGTCCTGTGTTTGACAGTCTATCCATGTAAGTGAAGTCTCGTGCTTCCCAAGCCTTTTGTCTTAAATCTTTTCTACATCCTTGCCAAGGCCCTTTGCATTCTTCTGAAAATGTTGTGCTAGAATTGACAATATGCCATTGGCATAATGCAAACCCAAATGCAGGCCACTAATATAAATCAAGAAGAACAGTTGTCCCAATACCAACCCTTGGGTGGAACTCACTATAAGCCTTTCTCCGCTCAGATTAACAATTGTTTTGTTACTATTCACTGTTTCCTATCAACTGGGGGTTATTAGCAATGAGGATAAACTTGGTTTGTTTTCACTAGAAAAACTGAGGTTGAGGGGTGATCTGAAAGAGGTTTACAGGATTATGAGTGGCATAGACAGTGGATAGCCAGATGCTTTTTTCTAGGATAGAAAAGTGAAGTTTTAGGGAATATAGGTTTAGGATGCATGGGGAAATGTTTAAAGGAGATGTGCAAGGCAAGTTTTTTTATGTAAAGGGTGGTGAATGTCTGGAATGCGCTGCCTTGGGAGGTGGTGGGAGCAGATATGATAGTGGCATTTAAAGGGGCAACTAGATGAATACACGAATAATAGGATGGGAATGGAAGGATACAGACTCTAAGTGTATACAGTTTTAATTTAGGCAAGCATCATGATCAGTGCAGTCTTGGAGGACCAAAGGATCTATTGCTGTGCTTTTCTTTTTCTTTTGTTCTTTGATTTTAGAATATATAATGCAGGAGGAGAACATTCAGCCAATTGAATCTGTACCAACTATCTGAAAAAGCTTAACCACCAACCACTACCCCTCCTGGTAACCTCACTGATTTACCATGACTAATCAACCTAACCTCCAATTCTGCATTTTGGTCACTCTTTATGTGGAGTTCACCCATTCTCCCTATGTCTGCATGAGTTTCCTGCAGATGCTCTGGTTTCCTTCCACTTTTCAAAGATGTGCAAGCTAGGTGGATTGGCCATGTTAAAATGCCCCTTAGTGTCCCAAGATGTCTAGGTTAGAGGGTCAGCCTTGGTAAATGCTTGGAATTACAGGGATAGGGCAGAGGAAAGGGCCTGTATAAGACACTCAGTCCAGAGGTCAGTGTAGACTTTATGGACTGAACAGTCTCTACTGCATTGTAACATTTCTATGATCTTTATGATACTACCAGTCTTTGATTCCAATTTATGCAAACTAAATCCATTCTCAACACATTGAAATTGGCCTTCCCTCAATTCACTATTTTTATTTTGGATTGCTCCTTGTTCTTCTGTATAGTGAACTTAAGCATTATGATACGGTGATCAGTGTTCCCTAAATATTTTCCTACTGATACTTGATCCATTTATCCTATCTCATTCGCTGGATCTATCTAATAGTGCTTGCTTCCTTCCTGATGCAGAAAGTTCTCGAACAAACTGTTAAAAAATCTCTTTGCCCCTTACACAATTACTATTCTAGACAATATTGAGTAATTGAAGTCCCCCATTACAACTTGTTCTTGTTATTGCATAATGTCCTTGTTCCTCTCAATCTTTCTTACGAATTAGTAATGGAGTTCTAAATGTTTGCAGTATGCAATCCTATCTTAGGAAGAAAAAAATCAGAAATCCAGCATGATTTGTCCTCATTTAGCTCCACTGAAATATTTTAAATAGAATCTTTGACTAAACTATTTAGTATTCTGTGAACCCAATATGGTCTATACTAATCTGGGACAATGTCTGATATTTAGATGCACTACGTAAGTCTACATTCATATTAAGACCTGAAAGTTTAGTTTCAAAATGGTTTTCAATTTTTTGAATGAGCTAAGATTTTATTTAATATTGAAGATTGCTATACACAATAAACATAATATTTTAAAAGTTAATTTATTAGTTACAAGTAAGGCTTACACTGTAATGAAGTTACTGTGAAATTCCTCTAGTCGCCACACTCTGGTGCCTGTTCAAGTCAACATATTGGGTATATTGATACTGTATTAATATAATTAATATAATATATATCAATATTAATAATTAATATAATATAGTTTTTCAGACTACGAGAGAAAACTGGAGCGCCCAGAACACATGCACACAAACACGGGAAGAACATGCCAACTCCACACACACAGTGACCCATGCCAGGAATCTGGTGCTGTGAGGCAGCAGTGCTAACCACTGTGCTACAGTGTTGCTCTTAAATGTTGGATTGAAGTGTTTTTGTGCAACATACAATTTGGGGGTGGAAGGTGTGGTGTCAACAGAGTAATGAAAAGCTAGAACTTTCACTTGACCTTATTTTAATATTATTGTTAACCCACTTAAAATTAACAATTGCCAACCCAATGTGGCAAATCTGGCACAACCATTGGACTGCTGCATTGTCAGAGGTACCATCCTTCAGATGATGAGGCTCCTCTGTAACAAAGACATGTTACATGACATGCAAGTTTCTTGCATTTGTGTTCACGGTGCTCTCAGGGTAACTTAGAATGGGAATTATAAGGCACAGATGCTGCTAGATTCAGCTGAGATGGGTAGAGATTTCTGAGCCTGACAAGAGTTAGACTAGTGGTTTCTGCAGCTGGGAGAAGACGTGTTTTGTATTTTTCTTTGCCAGGCTGCCTTATACGTATTTGACAGGGCCAGACTATTGGCATATTTTCATCATTTCCACCTCTTATCCACAATGAGGAGCTGCAAAGCATACCTTATAGGCATATTGCAGAGTGCAGTTATCATTAAAAAGGAAGTGAGGAATGCAGGCAATTGTAAAGGAGAGATGCATAGAAATGATCTTGCATGATACGTTTGTTGATTTTTATTTTAAAATGTACATATTGAATGTTTGAATGGAACCCACCTGTAGATCACAGATCTAGCAGTTCCCTTAGTACTATTCTCCCACTTTCTCCTGTATGACATTAAATAATATTTGTTCTTATGATCAAAGTCTGCAGTGGTACCTGCTAAGTCATTTATCATTTTAAAATTTCAGGTTTTTGGCAGAGTTGATGATTAATTTACCAAGTGAGTTTTAGTTCTGATGAGAACTAAATTATTGTTCTCATTGGAAGTTTAGTTGTTATCCAGATTCCTGTTGATAATTTTCACCAAACAAGATTCTGTGAGCTGCATAAAAGGAGAAATGTTAAAGTTACAATTTATTAACATAGTATCAAAGTCTCATTTATTGTAGAATTATCAGATATATAACAGTTCTACTTATGCCATTAATTATTTAAATGTTTGGGAGACTCTGGATAGAGCTGAAGAAATTATATCTGTTAAATTATCAAAATGTATATGACATTATGGCTTTAGGTTACATTTTATCCCTCAATCGAGTTGGAAGAAGTATAAATAACTTTTTCTTTTTATATAATACCTCATGAGCAAGCTTTAAATATTTTATTAATGTTCTGCCTGAGATCATATTGGCGTTCCTTGGGACAAGCCATACATAGAACATAGAACACTACAGCACAAACAGGCCCTTCGGACCACAGGTTGCGCCGATCACATCTATACCTACCAAGCCATAGACCTATCTATAACCCCCAATCCCATTAGATCCCATATACTCATCCAGAAGTCTTTTAAAAAACCTCAGCGAGTTCACCTCTACCACCACCGACGGCAGCCGATTCCATTCACTCACCACCCTCTGAGTGAAAAACTTACCCCTAACATCTCCTCTGTACTTGCTTCCCTGCACCTTAAATCTGTGTCCTCTCGTAGCGACCATTTCAGTCTAGGGAAATAGGGTGGATTCTCAGAGGCTATCTATTCCTTTCAACATCTTATAAACCTCTATCAGGTCGCCTCTCAACCTTTGTCTTTCCAGGGAGAAGAGTCCCATCTCCCTCACCCTATCTTCATAAGGCATGCCTCCCAATCCAGGCAACATCCTTGTAAATCTCCTCTGCACCCTTTCAATAGCTTCCACATCCTTCCTATAGTGAGGCGACCAGAACTGCGCACAGTACTCCAAGTGGGGTCTGACAAGGGTCTTATAAAGTTGCAGCATTACCTCCCGACTTCTAAACTCAATCCCTCGATTAATGAAGGCCAGTACACCATACGCCTTCTTGACCGCATCCTCCATCTGCGAGGCTGATTTAAGAGTCCTATGGACCCGGACCCCAAAACCCTTCTGCTCTTCAACACAGCTAAGACTCCTACCCTTGATATTGTACTCCTTCATCCCATTGGTCCTGCCAGAATGGACCACTACACATTTATCCGCGTTGAAGTCCATCTGCCACTTCTCTGCCCAGTCTTGCATCCTATCTATGTCCCACTGCAACTTCTGACATCCCTCCAGACCATCCACAACACCACGTCCACAGACCTTCGTATCGTCGACAAACTTACTAACCCATCCCTCCGCTTCCTCATCCAGGTCATTTATGAAAATGACAAACAGCGAGGGTCCCAGAACAGATCCCTGGTGCACTCCACTGGTGACCGACCTCCATGCAGAAAAAGACCCATCCACAACCTCTCCCTGCCTTCTGCAGGCAAGCCAATTCTGGATCCAGAAGGCCATAGCCCCTTGGATCCCATGCCCTCTCACCTTCTCAAGAAGTCTTGCATGGGGGACCTTATCAAACACCTTGCTGAAGTCCATGTATACCACGTCCACTGCTCTTTCTTCGTCAATGTGTTCAGTCACATTTTTGAAGAACTCAACTAGGGTCGTAAGGCACGACCTGCCCTTGACAAAACCATGCTGATTAGAGGTTTAGATAGGGTGGACAGTGATAGCCAAGATGATTAGAGGTTTAGATAGGGTGGACAGTGATAGCCTTTTTCCTAGGATGGAGAAAGCTAGCACGAGGGGACATAGCTTTAAATTAAGGGGTGGTAGTTATAGGACGGATGTCAGAGGTAGGTTCTTTACCCAGAGGGTGGTAAGGGTATGGAATGCCCTGCCTGCTGCAGTTGTAGATGCGCCAAGTTTGGGGGCGTTTAAGAGGTCAGTAGATAGGTTTATGGATGAAAAGGGAATGGTTTAGATTAGAGGGTCATTGCTTTTTCTTAATTGGTCGGCGCAACATCGAGGGCCAAAGGGCCTGTTCTGTGCTGTTATGTTCTCTGTTCTATGCTGACTATTTTCTGATCATTCTAAACTTCTCCAAATGCTCATAAATCTTGTCCCTCAGAAGCCTGTCCATCAGTTTACCAACCACTGAGGTCAGACTCACCGGTTGGTAATTTCCTGGACTATCCCTGTTCCCTTTCTTAAAAATAGGAACCACATCCGCAATCCTCCAATCCTCTGGAACCTCTCCCGTCTCCATCGACGACGCAAAGATCATTGCTGTCGGCTCTGCAATCACTTCCCTCACCTCCCACAATAACCTGGAGTACATCCCATCCAGTCTCAGCGACTTGTCTATCTTGATAGAATTTAAAAGTTCTTACACATCTTTCTTAACATCCACATACTCAATCTTTTCAGTCAGCCGCAAACCTGTAGTACAACCTCCCAGATCACTTTCCACCGTGAATACTGAGGCAAAGTACTCATTAAGCACCTCTGCCATTTCTTCCGGTTCCACACAGACTTTTCCCCCTTCACCTTTTATAGTTCCTATCCCTTCTCTTCTCATCCTTTTACTTTTCATATATTTGTAGAAGGCCTTGGGATTCTCCTTAATCTTACCCACCAAGGCCTTCTCATGACCCCTTCTGGCTGTCCTAATTTCCTTTTTAAGCTCCTTTCTACAAGCCTTATACTCCTCTAGATCCCTAACATCTCCTAGCTCTCTGAACCTTTTATACACCTTCCTTTTCTTCCTGACTAGGTTCACCACAACCTTCGTGCACCACGGTTCCTGCGACCTACCAAAACCTCCTTGTCTCATCGGAACGTTGTCGTGCAGAGCTCCAGACAAACATTCCTTGAATATCCGCCACCTTCCTTTTGTACTTTTCCCCAGGAACGCGTCCTTCCAGTTTACTCGTCCAATTATCTCCCTGATGTCTTCATATTTCCCCTTACTCCAGACTAACACCTTCCTAGCCTGCCTGATCCTATCTCTTTCCAATGCTATTGTAAAGGAGATAGAATTATGATCTCCGTCCCCAAGATGCTCTCTCACCGAGAGATCCGACACCTGTCCTGGTTCATTAGCCAGCACCAGGTCAAGTACAGCCTCTCCTCTCGTAGGCTCATCCACGTACTGTGTCAGGAAACCCTCTTGAACACACCTAACAAACTCCTCCCCATCCAAACCCCTTACCCTTGGGATATTCCAGTCAATGTTTGGGAAATTGAAGTCTCCCATCATGACAACTCTGTTATTTCTACATCTCTCTAGGATCTGTTTCCCTATCTGCACCTCAACTTCCCTGTCACTATTGGGCGGCCTATAGAATACATCCAGCAAAGTTATCGACCCTTTGCTGTTCCTAACTTCCACCCACAGAGACACCGTAGACAGTCCCTCCGCGGCATCCACCTTCTCTGCAGCCATGACACTGTCCCTGATCAACAGTGCCACTCCACCACCTCTTTTGCCCCCATACAATTGACCATGAGGAAGAATATTTGCTTTATTGCTGGAACAGATGCAGAACCAATTTGTGTTAAGATTGTACGCAACAGAAATAACAACACCCTATGCTACCCCTATCTCGGCACATCTGCTGATAAAGCCTTTATTCATATCTTTATTACGTTCAGACTCAGCAATACTATCATGGCACAGTGGTTAGCACTGCTATCTCTCAGTGCGAGACACCTGGATTCAATTCTGACCTTTGGTGACTGTGTGGAGTTTGCATGTTCTCCCAATGTCTACATGGGTTTCCTCTAATTGTTCTTGTTTCCTCCTACAGCCCAAAGATGTGGAGGTTAGGTGCATTGGTCCTTTAGTATTTCCAGATATATAGGTTATGGAAATTAATGGGATAGATATGTGGGGTCTCAGTGATAGGGCCTGGGTAAGATGCTCTGTGGAAGAGCCAGTGCATATTCGATGGGCTGAATGATCTTCTACACTTTAGAAATTCTGTGAGTCTAGTACTCTGTGCCAGCTTCTCACTCTTTCTTCCCTAAGCTTGAGCTCACCTACAAATCTGCCCATCCTGTACCCTTCTTCTCACCAATTCCGTTCATGCAATGTTTGTATTGTCACTAATCTGAACATCTGAATTCTTGTGCTTGTGTTTGACTTCCTTTGTGGTGTTCTCTTCCTATCTCTCTAACCTGTTTTAGCTCTATAGTCACTATTAAAATTTTTGATCCCTCCAACTTCAGTCTGTTGTGTCTTTATGCCACCCTACACTGCTGTACCTTCATTTGTGTAGGAATTTGCTTGTTTGAAACTTGCTTTCTAAATCTCAGTCTTTCCTCCTTCTTCTGACCTTCTTAAATCCCACTTCCTTAACTTAAAATTAACTTTCTGACCTGTCTTTGTTCAGCATCCATTTTTCTCAATTTTTGTGAAGTGCTTTGAAATGGAAGACTGTATATAAATCCCAATGATTCTATGAAGTTTGAGAAATACAATTCCTAGTGAACACAGATGCACAGTTCAGAACTACCTCTAATTTTGCTCAAATTTTCAGTCTCATTTCAAGGTTAAAAATTATTAATATGTGAGACAGAAATGTGTCACATTGATGCTCTGAGGATTGTTCTTGTAAGGCACATTGGATAGTGTGGAGAGAGATTAACTCAGCACACATTTGTGATTTGATTAAAAGTTGCTCCTTGTGATACATTGCAAATTTAGAGCATTAGCTGGGATTTTTCTATTGTAATGGTAAAACATGGACAACATCCACTGTCATTACTCAGGAGAAACTAATAGCAAGTCTGATGTCTGCATGCACAGCCATACAGAGATTACTGTCACCAATTCCTTGCCTATTTATAGGATGTGCTGTTAAGGTCCTTTATAGATAGAATTTTTATGTGGCATAGTTTCCATTGCCTTTGCTGTTTGGAGGTCAGGCTGATGGAGATGGTACATTGGATGAGGCATGATTGGTCCAACAGTCGTCAGTTTCTGTCATGTTGTGGGTGGTGGTGTACATTTGCGGTACCTTGCTTGAATGTAGTCATAGTTGAGCACGTGCAAGTGCTATCGTGTGGTCACAAGAAAATTAACATTGAAGCCCGCAAAGATACCATGCAGGCTGCCCTGCTCAGTAAGTGCATCACTGCCAACTTCCCAACATCCAGCCATTGGAAGCTATGTGGTGCCCATAGAGCCTGATCAACTCTAAAGTTCACTATAACAAGCACTATTGAAGATGTTCTTGTCCCCTCTATCAATAAATCAAGACTGGTTTGCCAAAAACAATCGAGAGGTAACTGGATCTAATTGAACATAACAGCAAAGCTTTCATTGACCAGAAACTGCCACAGCTCAAGGGAAAAGTAGCAACTCTACAGGCAGCTGGAGGTAGCGACGCAGTACAAAATCCATACCATAAAGAAGAAATGGTTGATTGAAAACAGCAAAGCCCCTGGAGCAGATAGCACTCCTGCTGAAATTCTGAAACATGTTGGGGCAATATACCCCTGGCAACACTGCACAACCTCATATCCCTCAGCTGGGAAAAAGAGAACATGCCCGAGCTGTGAGTGTGACTATGTATAAAATGGAAGATAAATCCAATTGTGGTAACCATGAGGAGTTTCCCTGCTGTCTGCCACAGGGAAGATAATTGCAAGGATCCACTTAAACTGCCTCCTCCCAATGGCTGGGGAAAGTTGAGGTGTGGTTTTCACTCGTTGAGAGGCACCAAAGACAGGATCTGCACTGCATGACAAATTCAAGAAATGTTCAAAGAATAGCACCAACTGCTGTGCATGGCCTTTTTTAACCTCACAAAAGCCTTTAACTGTCAATTGGCTGTCCTCAGAAACTGTCACAATATTGCACCTACTCCACTGTAATATGCATGCTTGATCATCAGAATGGAGTGGCCAGAAATTTAATGAGAGCTATGGTCAAACAAGACTGTGTCATTGCTACATCCCTCTTTGTTTTACTTGCCTCAATGTTGAAACTTCATCTTCAGCAAATTACTGACATTCATGGTGATAATCTACAAAACAGATGGAAAATTTTAAAAGTTTTTATTCAAAATTTTCATTTTACCACATAATATGACAAAGCCATAAAATCCAGTGCAGCACAGAATAATCATTATTCCACCTGTGCATATGGAAAAGACCGGTTAATATCATTGTAATTGGTTCAGATTATCAGTTGCAATTTGCTGTAATTGACTCCTCCCTTCACACAGATAATTAAAGGATATTTCAAAGAGTTGGGGGCGGGTATATAAGGATAACAGGATGAAGTAATGAGCAAATGGCATGATAGTGCACACTTGAGCCCACAGAATAACAAGGACAAAGCTACAGGACATAAGTGGCACAAAATACAAACAATTGAAGTCTAAAACAGCACATCAAAGCCTCTGCACAATAACAATATACTCCAGAAAGAGGGGAACACCAGGGTAGCATCCTGGACCTAAGAAAATGTACACTGTCACTTACAGGATTAACAGGAGCAGAGATATACAGCTTTACAAGAAAAATGCAGATGAAACAGAGCCCTGGTATCTAAACCCATTCTTGAATCTCACGTATAACAGGAGACTTTCCATTAAGGAAACTTAAACCTCAACATGTCCAGTTGTTTCCACCAAAGAGGGATTGTCTCTTTTCCCTCGGCAGCATCTCGAGGGAAGACAGACAATTTCCCTTTTAATAATATATGATGATCTCCACACCTTCCAAGCACAAATTTTTAAAATAGCTGCTACCTTTGCCTAGACAGCTGAAGAAAGAAAGTAAAACATACTGAGACAGTTAAGAGACAAGCTAATAAGATAGGCCTTCTCACATCATGCTTGAGCTCACAACAAAACAGGGCCTTAATCATTTTATTTGATTTTGATTTGATTTATTATTGTCATATGTATACAATGAAAAGTATTGTTTTTGCGCACTGTACAGGCAAAGCGCAGTTCATAGAGCGCAGAATGTACAGTTACAGTTATAGCTAGTGTGTAGAGAACGACCAACTTAATGCAAAGTAGGTCTATTCAAACGTCTGATGGCAGCAGGGAAGAAGCTGTTCTTGAGTTAGCTAGTACATGTCCTCAGACTTTTGTATCCTTTCCGAAAGAAGATGATGGAAGAGAGAATGTCCAGGATGCTTGGGGTTCTTAATTATGATGACTGCTTTGTCGAGGCAGCTGAAAGTATAAACAGAGTCAATGGATGGGAGGTTGTTTGTATGATGGATTGGGCTACATTCATGACCGTTAATAGTTTCTTGGGCAGAGCAGGAACCATACCAAGCTGTGGATACAACCAGAAGGAATGCTTTCTATGGTGCATCTATAAAAGTTGGTGAGAGTCATAGCGGACATGTCAAATTTCCTTAGTCTTCTGAAAACATAGAGGTATTGGTGGGCTTTCTTAACTACAGTGTTGGCATGGGGGAACCAGGATAGGTGGTTTGTGATCTAGACACCTAAAAACGTAAGCTTTCAACCCTTTCTACTTCGTCCACATTGATGTAGACAAGCGCATGGTCCCCTCTATGCTGAAGTTGATGACAATCCCTTTCATTTTTTCGAAGGAGAGATTTTTGATTACCAGCTTCTCTATCTCATTCCTGTTTCTTTATTGTTTGACTGGAGTTGCCGCTCAAGTCTTACCCTCAACCAGAAAATTTAACTAATTTTTCCATCAGAAAGATATCACCAACTAGAGGAAGAACAACTTTGGGACATCCACAGACTTGCATATCAAGGAGATACGATCCTTTCGACAAAATGAGAGAAACGATGTAGGACTAAATATAACAAGTCAGAACCTATATCAGCATTCCACTTACGAAGACATTGAAAGGAAACCTTGGAAAGAGTGTAACACTCTGATAAGACCATAGAGATGAGATGTGGTTTGAAATTGTACACTCTCACGCAGGATATCAGGAGCAGAGCCACATAAGCATAGAACAGTGACACAATTGAAAGACAAGCTGAGAGATCAGGAATACTTACGCCACCCTGGGCCTCAAAGCAAACTTTCCCTGTCTTCAGTCACACCAGAGATGTTACTCAGGCCTCACCATCAACAGGATTCCCCCCATTCAAGGAAACATTAGCAAAAGAAAGTGCAGTCATCTTGTCATCCACAGTCAGGATATCTCGATGAAGGAAAAGAGCCTCTTCCACCCAACATGTGCTCACCCTACATTCCAAAAATCAAATATCAAGTAACCACTGTCACAATCCATGCAACCAATGAAAATATAGGAAACCAACCCAAGATTTCTCCAACTATGCTGGGATGTTCACCAGTAAATATTTCTCCTAATTCCAGCTACGTCGGACGCAATGACAACAAAACCAGCATTTCTGGGATATATGATCTGGCTGTACCCGTACAGGAGACCAAGTATTCTTTAACTCCAAAATAAAACAAATACAAAATACATCATCAGTGACAAAGGGGGTTTTCCTCACCCAATATGAGGACTTTAAGGCCATACACACCACCGTTGTATCATGCTGTTTTCCCATCACTCTGCTATGGCACTACTCAAATTATCCATAATTCATGTAAAGGATACCATATAACATAATCCTCCATTATAAATGCCAGGATTTTTTAAAAAAGCACACTCCTAATGCCATGCAACCATCCTTGCATGCTCATCAATAAAATGATGGAGAGCCATTATCAGTCCACAGGCAAAGGAAATATCTTCATATCACAAACTCTAGAGACTTGAATTTGATACACAGCCAGAAGCAGGGTGGGCTTCTTTGGTATCACAAGAAAAGACCAAGACTGAATGTAAATAGTAACACACTTTAAACTTGGGTTTCCCTCATTCCACTGCCAGAGCATACTGGTGGATAAATTCCTTTGTAAATAAATAGATAATCCTGCTTTCAAAAAAAAAATAGGATAATAGGCGACATACACTTCAGTGCTCATATTTCAAACACTCTTATCTGGATAAAAAACATCACAAAATCAGGATTAAAATTACAAGGGGAGTAGTTCAAGATTACTGATGAATTGCAGGATAAAATAACCATCCACAGAATTTGAAAAGGCCATGCCCTTCACAGGGTTGCCAACCAACATCATGGATCCATTCATAGTTTCACCAATGTGTTTGCACTTCCATTGTATCACGGCTCAAAAACTCTGGTAGAGAAAGATCCAAGCCTTGACTGGCATCATGTCCAGTCACCTTGAATACTTATTAGTTCATAAGTAGGCTTTCATTAACACTGCAGTGAAGCTGCTATTGAAAATCTCCTAGTCTCCATACTCCGGCATCTGTTCAGGCACACTGGGAAGGGAGAACTTAGCATGGCCAATGCATCTAACTAGGACCGTGGGAAGAAGCCCATGCAGACATAAGGAGAACATGTAAACTCCCCACAGAGTGTGACCCAAGCCAGGAATTGAACCCAGGTCCCTAGTGCTGTGAAGCAGCAAGGCTAACCACAGCGCTACCGTTGCTGCTAAGACTGGAATAAGGATACCAATGTTATGATTACTTCAGATCTCTGGCTCTTTTCTAGCTTATTTCACTCAGTTTGCCCTTTCTAATTCTGTCTTTGATTTCAGTGAACAGCACCCTGCTCAAATTCAGTTCTGTTTTCCTTTTTATTTCATTCTTCTTTAAAACTCCTGTTCATTGTATCTTTTCTGAAACTGTAATTTCTTCAGGACTTGCTTTCTTGCCCATTACTCTATTGTATGGCTTTCCTGCTTTTACAGGGTTGTGAGCACTATCTTGTCTCTCACTGTTTAGCCCCAACTGCAAACGAAGCTCAAAAATACCTTCCTGTCCTAGTTGCTAAGCAAAGTTGATTCTTTGCCAAGCTCTTGTTTACTCACCATAAACTCTCTCAACAAAATAAAAACATGGCTTAAAATTAAACAAAAAAAACCCACTTACATGTCAAAACTTTTGTTTTTCATGAATCGAACTTGAATTTTAACTTCTTATCCAGAAGCACTAAATTAAATCTTCAACAATAATACCCAATACAAAATATCAATCACTTAAAACTGCCATTAATGATGTAGTCCTGGAAAAGGTGAATCATTCTCCACATCCTGAGAGCCTTGTCTCAGAAGGCAGACACAGACAACAAAATTCACTGTCGCTTCCAGTGTGTCAGCTTAGCTCATTTTTTGGCTGGCTGAAGGACAGTACTTGTGAACTAAGATCTAAGCCCAGGACTAAAATCATGCTTCACTGGGCAACAATGATCCCCGTACTCTTACATGCTTTGGAGACTTGGACATCCTGCAGCAGGCATCTAAAAGTACTGAAGAAGTACCACCAGTGGTGCTTTAACAAGATCGTCCAAATCCAGTGGGAAGAAAGGCTAGCCGGTAACAGCATCTCTCCCAAGCCAATTTGTTCAGTAAAGAAATGCCAGTTATTGAAAACCAGCTCCACTGGACGAAACATATTATTCATATGCCTGACTCAAATTTCCAGAGCAACTGCTCTGTTCTGATCTCCATTGTAACAGGAGACTCCCCCCCCACCCCCCTTTAAATCTTGATGAATTAGTGATTCATCACTAATGTTGCAATTTTTTCAGAACCCAGTTAATTGGAATGGAAGCAAGCCATCCTCAATCCTGAGGCCTAAGATGAGAGAAAGAGATGGACAGCAAGTAGAAATCACTAGCTTAACAAGAACTTCCATTTGCTACACTATTAACTGTGTTTAAAAACCCCTGGAGAAGTTGTGTTTTGTTTGAAGTTTTTTAATGGATTACTAAGTCATAATTACTCCTAGACAACCTCACTTGGCCTGGGAAATTCATTTAACATTTATGGAATGTTAAATTTCTTCTTTCTATGATTAAAAATTCCATGATTAGCTTCTTTCAAAATTCATTCATGTGACAATCTTTATTATATATTCTGTAAAATTATAAAAAAGTGAATTAGAAAACCTTGTTACCTCTTGGTTTGCTGTCTTGGAATTTTTCAATATCATTGGCTGATGAACCTGTTTGATAATATTACTGTTGCTGGATGCCAGAGACCTGTTATAGATAGCTCCAGAATTTTATTAATGTTGAGAAATATGAAACTTCCACCATAGAGATCATAAGACCTTTGTGGACAGCATTCTTCAAGGTCAGCTGAGCCTGGTATCTTCACTTTGTTCTCAAAATTCAGATCATTGTTTATACTTGAACTCCAATTGAGATCATATTCAATTGAAATGCAAATATCATGAACCAAACAAAGTTGCATAGATTATATATTTGTGGCAACGCAGATTTAATTGTTATGGCAGATGTTATTAAACTACCTGATTAATATATTTGTGCAAAAAAAAGCAGTTTTACATTAATTATTAGCTAAACAAGCTTCAGACAACCTACTTAGGCCAAAACTGAAGGTTAAATTGGAGTATTTGTACTCTGAAATAGATATAAAACAAATTGTTTTGCACATGAAATTGAGAGTGATACAGGTATAAATTGCACAAAAAAGGCTGAATTACGTTATCACTTCTTAACTTCAGGAAAATTTCCAAATATATTTTTTATATCCTTGTCATTACCATCCTTCTCAGGTAAAGCCATTAGAAGATAGAGCTCTAAAATTTTAATCTTCTTTAAAAACAATCCAACTAGCATTTGTTTGTGTATTTGAATCATAAATTGCTTATGTGAAACTGCACCGTTTTCTGCCACTTCCATTCCTCCCAAACAAATAAGCTATTCAGATAGTTACATGTTGGAAGGAAAATACTTGCAATGTACCAGTTCTCGCTGTTTCCATCATTTTGAGACTGCAAATTGATCCACAGTACTGCAAAGAAATAGAGTGGATGGAAGGTCTGCAATGACTAGCTATTAGAACAAATGACTGGAAGAGGGAAGGCACACAGTTAAAGGCTGTTCGTGACTCACATATCTAGCTTTGTTCAACTAAGACTGTGTACGGCTTTTATTCCCAAGCACCAAGGTCAGGTCAGGAACAATGTATGACAAGTGGAACAAGCTGTAAGTAAGATATCCCACCTACAGTGTTGACAGTAATATTTTGAAGAGCATTTAACAAGACAGAAATGTAGCAGTATGACAACTGCATAATAAATTGTTTCTTGGCACATGTGGACTTGTGTAACAATAGTGTTGATGTTTGATTCTAACAGGAATATGAAACATCTGTTACATTCTTACATTCATATTTAGTTTTTTGTTTGGAAAATATAAATTCTAATTTCCAAATAGAGAATTGCATCAAGGAGAATGCATCATGTGGCAATGTTTCTCTTTCTGGAAGTGAAACTGAAGAATTTTAGAGTCCAGTTTTCTTGTCCTGTTTCCACTCCATACCCAAGCATGAGGGAGATGATAAAGAGGTTGGAAATTCATGATGCTTGACCATTTTCTCTTCACAATATCCTACAATTTCATGGGTTGCCTGCCTAATCTTTCATCAGGGCTGCCATAGGGGCATCCAAACATCGGTGCTCCAGAAAAAGTTGGTAATAGGACTTGAGTCTGCTCACATCAGAAGGTCTTTGGGGACTGGTGGCAAGGCAAAAGAGATCTTAAAAAGTAAGTGCTATCCTTCTTTTCCAGACTCTTCAAAAATCCATGCATATAAGAAATAGGAGCAGGAGTAGGCCATCTAGCCCCTCGAGCCTGCTCCTCGTTTCAGTAAGATCATGGCTGATCTGATAGGGGGTTCAGTTCCACTTACCCGCCCGCCTCCCATAAACCTTAATTCCCTTATTGGTTAAAAATCTATCTATCCGTGACTTAAAAACATTTAACGGGGTAACTTCTACTGCCTCATTGGCCAGAGAATTCCAAAGATTCACTACTCTCTGGGAGAAGAAGTTTCTCCTCAACTCTATTCTAAATTGACTCCCCCATATTTTGAGGCTGTGCCTCCTAGTTCTTGTTTCCATTGTAAGTGAAAATAAACTCTCTGCTTCTACCCTGTCTAGCCCTTTCGTTATCTTATATGTCTCTATAAGATCTCTCCTCAACCTTCTAAACTCCAGTGAGTACAGGCCCAGTCTACTATATCTCTCCTCATAAACTAACCCCCTCATCTCAGGAATCAACTTGGTGAACCTTCTTTGTACCCTCTCCAAAGCTAATATATCCTTCCTTAAATAAAGGGATCAAAATTGTACACAGTACTCTGTGCCATCTCACCAATACCTTGTACAGTTGCAGTATGACCTCACTGCTTTTACACTCCATCCCTCTTCTAATAAAGGCCAAAATTCCATTTGCCTTCTTGATTATCTGCTCCACCTACTAACTGACTTTTTGTGATACATCCACAAGGACCCCTAGGTCCCTCTGTACAGTAGCATGTTGTAATTTTTCACTGTTTAAATGAGGCTTTCTGGTTTCTATCCAATAAATGCCAATCAGCTGCAGAATTTTCTTCATCCTGAACATGAAAGTAATATGATTTGGGAGGAAATGTAGTTACAAACTAGACGAGAGACAATTCATTATTATCGCTTTGGCAGACGATGGGAAGAAATTTACCCCTTGAAACACTGATAGTATATCACTTGAGTCCAACTTTAGAAAAGCAGGAAGTACAGCTTGAAGTTGAAGTACTGAAACTAGGCATAATTGTTGATGTTGAATAGTTAATTTCACTTTCAAGATTATGTAATGAATATTAAACTATAGCAGTTTGTAATATGCATAGAGAGACATAATTGTCACAATAATCATATTTATCTAGCTTTTAATAGAAGTCTGCAGTCTATCCAGCCCTGTCAGGATTTTAAATGTTTCAATTAAATTCCAATGAATACAGGCCCAATTGATCCAATCTCTCCTGATTTGACAATCCTGCCATCCTTATAATCATGATGTGGAGATGCCAGTGTTGGACTGCGGTAAACACAGTAGAAAGTCTCACAACACCAGGTTAAAGTCCAACAAGTTTATTTGGTACCAAAATTTGCTTCCAAAAATTTGGACTTTGATCGGGTGTTGAGAGACTTCTTCCTTGGAACTTTGCTGCAGTCTCTCTAGAGCAATATATCTTCCTTAGGTAAGGAGACCAAAGCTATAAACAACAGGCATCATCTCATCAAGACCCTGTACAACTGCAGTCAGATATGCTTGATCCTGTGCTCAAGTCCTTTTTCAGTGGTGGCCAACATACCATTTGTCTTATTGCTTGCTTGCTTTCAATGATAGTGTACTAGGACAGCCCTTTGTACATCAACATTTCCCAATCTATTGCCATTTACATAATACTCAGCCATTCTGTTTCTCCATTCGAGGTGGATAATCACGTTTATCCATGTTATACTGCATCTGCCATGTATTTCCCCACCTATTCAACTTCCCTAAATCATCATGAACCCTCGTAACGTCGTCCACACCATTTACGTTTCCACCAAGTTTTGTATTATCAGCAAACTTGGAAATCTTACTTTTGGTTCCCTTATCAAATCATTGATATACCTTTTGTCAGAAACTACTTGTGTTTATTTCAGATGATAGATTGGAATCTTTGTGCAATATTGTAAATTGTATGGCAGTAAAGCGACAGACCTTTTTACACTTATTCTAATTTTGGGGCCGAATTTACCATTTTCATTCAAAGTGCTGAATCTGGGTGAAATTCAGATCTGACTTGGAAATCTATTTACACCTGCACCCATTAACAATTAGGTTGTAAAATAAATTGCAGGTTTGAATCATGCAATGGGCGGGGCTTAGCGCACCTGAAATGATCAGAGGTCTGGACTGCACATGTGCAGTTATTTAAAAAAAAATTCGAAATGACGCATCCGTGCCAGATTGCTTCCAGGTCGCAGAAAGTGGAAAAAGTAGTTCAGGAGCGAAAAGTGGGAGCGACAGCCCCCACAGACATCACTGTCCTGTTATCCACTTCCCCCCACCTTCCCAGACCAATCACAATCTCTTGCTTCCTTTACTCCCACCAATTTCCTGCAGAGTGGCAGTGTACTATCCCCCCCTCCCCTCCAAGAGAATGATCTGACCTCCCTCCCCTCTAACCACCCCACCCTTCGCCCTTCATACCCCAGGTACATCTGAACCGCTGTCTTCTCCATCCCTACCCCCTCACCAGAGTGAGGGCTTGGCTGGGGGGGGAAGGGTGACCTCTGGGCTCTGTCCCGGGATGGTGGTCTCATGGCTGCACTTCTCACTGTTGCCAAGGGAAGCGTGGAAATCATTTGTAGGATGGTGATTTTAGGCAACTTTCTGATTGAAGTCTTTGTTCGTGATTGTGTTCTGTAAAACCTTTGAAGTGGCATGGTCAATTTTAAATCCATGCCCTCTGAACATCTGAAAGTCTTCAAAATTAAAGCAGCAGTCCATTTTACAGTAAAGATTGCTTGATTTCAGAAGTATTTTGATGGACGCAAGATGTCAGTTTCACTAGAGGAAGCCCTTTCTAGCCTGAATGAGCCACAGGTGCTGCCAAACATGCTTTGATGGACAACTCCGCAGCAGATGAATGATTTCATTGTTGATACAATCGTGTCACATTCCACTAAAAAGTACTTCCTCTTTTGTGTTGCTGTGGTTTTTAACCAAAATTTTTTTTAAACAGGCTTTTTATTTGATCTGAAAACCTTTCTAGAGAAACCAGGTGTACAGACTGACTTTGTTTTCATAGTGTCTTTTTAAATTTATGCCTTTGGAGCCTCCAGGTGATCAGGCACATAGCTGGACAATGCCCTGGTTCTGCCTCCTGCAATCCTGCCAGTGCCGTGGCAGTGTGACATTGGCAGGGTGGACGGGGCCAATGCCAAGGAGGATCTGAAAGGGATGGGGTCTTGCTGCCCCCCCCCCCCCCCAAACCCTTTAGAATATGGGAGGAAATCAGATCACACAGAGGAAACCCACGCAGACACGGGGAGAATGTGCATACTACACACAGACAGTGACCCAAGGCCAGAATTGGACCTGGATTCCTGGCACCTTGAAGCCAGTGGTGTGGAGGAGGTTGTCCCATTCTGGTAAAGGATTGTAGGTGCTCTCATTGTGATGTTGCTATGTCTGGGGTGGGGGGTACCCAGCAGTGTACTCTGAGATAAAGGCTCTGAATCTGGGCTTGCCAGTATGTTTCCTGTTGGGAATTTTTTTGCCACCACAGTGTGGTTGAGTCCCACCTGGTTAGTGCTGCCAGTTTCCACTGGTAGCAGCACTTTGTTTCTTATCAGGAAAATCGCAGTCATAGTCTCACCACAGCCAAATATAATAAAATTGCTTTTTAAAGTTTATTTGTTATATATAACAAATATATAATATTTGTTATATTGGATTGGCGGGTACAGAGGAGCAGTGCCAGGCAATACAACAGGACATAGACAGGTTGGTAGACTGGGCAGATAGATGGCAAATGGAATTTAATCCGGATAAATGCGAGGTGATGCATTTTGGCCAGAAAAATGTAGAAGAGAGTTATAGGATAAAAGGTAAAACTATTTGGAGTATAGAGACGCAGAGAGACCTGGGGGTGCAGGTTCACAAGTCTCTGAAGGTGTCTTTACAGGTGGAGAAGGTGATAAAGAAAGCGTATAGTATGTTAGCTTTCATAGAAAAGGGTATAGAATACAAGAGTAGGAGTTTGATGTTGCAATTGTATAGAACGTTGGTTAGGCCTCACTTGGAATACTGCGTCCAGTTCTGGTCGCCGTACTATCGGAAGGATGTGGAGTCCTTGGAGAGAGTGCAGAGGAGGTTTACCAGGATGCTGCCTGGTATGGAAGGACTGTCTTATGAGGAACGATTGAATAGACTGGGGTTGTTTTCCCTTGAAAGACATCGGCTTAGAGGGGATCTAATAGAGGTGTATAAGATTATAAGGGGTATAGATAGAGTAAATGGTGGTAAACTTTTTCCACCTTCAGAAATGGATAGGACGAAGGGTCATGGCCTTAGGGTGAGGGGGGCTATGTATAAGACGAATATTAGAGGGCAGTTTTTCACACAAAGGGTAGTGGGGGTGTGGAATGCACTGCCGAGTAAGGTGGTGGGAGCAGGCACGCTAGGGCTGTTTAAGGGTCTCTTGGACAGCCACATGAGCGTTATGCAGATAGAGGGATATAGTAGGACTGTTTAACTATGGCTTTTTTTTCCACAGATAATTCGGTCCATACTTGACCAACAAGGAGCATGCATTCGGCAGGTGGTGCGAGGACAGCTCTTGGATGTTGATTCATGGGTTGCCTGGTGCTTCATGTCGTAAATGAGTGCTTTATCTGGACCATCTGAAGGGCACCATGACAGCTCAGTGACTATCGCTGTAGCTGTGCAGACACTTGGAATTGGGCCGGTGTCTGCGTGAGTTTGCGCGTTCTCCCCGTGGTTGCGTGGGTTTTCTCCGGGCGCTCCGGTTTCCTCCCACATCCCAAAAATTCGCTCTTAGGCTGATTGGGAAACAAATTGTCCCCATATTGAGATTCTTCCATATTAGGAATAACCTAAAATTAGAATAGGAAAATGGAATTGTTACTATAAAGTTATGACGGCGGCGCGGGCTCGTTGGGCCGAAGGGCCTGTTTCCCGTGCTGTGTTGCTCTTAAAAAAAAAAATATCCCTTGCTATGTATCTCTATACTCTGTTGGCTTTTTTTTGATGTCCTGGCAAAATAGTGGATATTGTTCCAATGACATTTCTACTGAAATCCCAAGAAACCCCATGCTCTGATACCTTCAGCATTTTCCCTTATCACCCATCTCTCTATATTGCTCATAATGTTACATAACCTCATTTTAAATTGCATTTCCATTTCTCAGACCATAGATCACACTTGTCAAGATCCTTTTGAATTTCTCTTCAAAACAGGAAGAAAGAATATGGCTTAGAAACAACATTTTGAATTAACTTAACCACCGATAGTGTGGGGAAATTGAAATTAAGCATATGTTTGCAAGCTGTCATGTTGTTAATGTTGTTCAGAGTTGATGCTATGGTTAGATTGGGATTAATAAACTAGACCTTTGTTTAACTTGCATATTCAATTTTGAAAATTACTACTAGAGCCAAAGTAAAAGTGATGTTGGTGCAGTAATAAGTTATGAACAGCTTCAATATCACTCGCAAACATATATTGAAAAGTATTATTTGTTTAGTGTGTGAGTTACATCTTCAGTTAGAATGTCAGTTCTGCACTGATACTGACTACTAAAGCAGTATATTGGATTACAGTGTCAACCATCCTTTAGATATGTGGCTAGATATTATAATGAATCAATTAATTATTTTAGAAATTAATAGTATCTTGGCCTCACTGCTTGAAGTTGGAAAGCATGTTTGATGATACTAAGAAATATTGTGCGAAACTCTCCCACAAATAAATGTTGTCCCCAGCAAGAAAATCAGTGAGATTCCTGCTGGGAGGGTCAGTATGATTCAGTTGACAATTCAACCATACTTAAGAATTTTTCTGAAGCCTGGAAAGAGTCTCACTGAATTCTCACACACTTAGAATTTTTTTGGAGTGGGAACCTAAAGATGTTGGAAGACCAGATCTCCAGATAGCCATATACAATCCCCTATGCTATGGGGTTGCCAAAGGCTTCTCTCCCTCCCAGGTTCCCTCGTTGGCATTGCCATAGCTGAATGTGCTATGCCCCCTCTCCCATGATCCTCTAACCCCAGCATGATGAGCCGAGGAGCCAGAAAACCACCCCTATTATTTGATTTATGAAATAATATTAATTTGTTACTGAAAAATTTCGTAAGTTGAATTTAATACCATTTCATTAAATAGAAAATGTTAAATACACTTTTACTTATACAATATAAATTGGAATTTAAAGTAGAACATCAATTATTAACTTTCCCATTTTGTTTAAATCTCTTATTGATGATGAAGGATGAAACTTATGAATGTAATACAGGTTTTGCTTTCAAAAATTGATTTTGATTAAATCAAATGTTAAAAAAAGTGTTTAACTGTTTATTGATTGATTCATAAGGTCTACTAATCTAATGAAAAGATTATACTGATCTTTCTATGCCTGGACATTTTCTTTTGGACATAACCTTGCAAATAATTTCACTGTTCAAATGTTTAATGATACTGCCTAGATTATAAAATTGAAAAATCCTCTGAAATATACTCTATGAAATTGAACACAATGTTTTTTCATAGAATCTTATTGAACAGAAAGAGACCACCTTCTGCCTGTGCTGGCTCTTTGAAAAAGCTGTGCCAGCCTTTTCCTCATAATCTAGCAAATTAATTATCTTTAAATACATGTCCAATTGCTTTTTGAAAGTCTAGTACTGTTGAAAGATTCTGTCATGCTTTCAATTAGTGCATTCCAGATCGTAATAACCCTCCGTGTAAAATATTAAGTCTGTGACTTGTGGTTACCACTTACTAGCCAGAGGAAAGCGTTTTTTCTACTTTATCAAAACTCCTTGTAATTTTGACTTCTATTGAGTCTTCCTTTTACCTAGTTTGCTTTAAGGAGAACATTACACCATCATGGCACAATTCCTCTGGACTCCTTAAGGCCTTGGCATCTTCCTAAAATATGGTGTCTAGAATCGTATATCGCAATACAGTTGAGGTCTAATCAGTAATTTGTAAATGTTCAGCATTACTTCATTTTTTTATGAATAATTTGATCAGCTTTGGAAAAATAGAGGGTGCAATTTTCCTGGCCTGCTGCGCTGTTCCCTACTGGGAGATCAGTGCGTGCCCAGTAGCTCGCTTAGTGCACTGATGCTGGTCTGTCGGGCAGAATGAAACCCCCCTCCCCCGTCTCGAACTCTGTTCACAGAGTTCTGTGTGAAACACAGACTGCTGGAAATTTGTCCAAAAACGAGCACGAAGATCTCCCGTTTTCTTGCCCATTGAAAACTTTTGTTTCTTTTGGGAAAATCATTCCTATGGTCTTTCTGGATCTCTGAGATTTTCTTTAAATTGTCACAACAATATTAGAAGGGGAATAAGATTAAATCAGTGATGCTTCCTTTTGTTTTATGCCGCTAGCTAAGTTTTCATGCAGCAAGTTATCCAGCAATGTGCACAATTTCTCAGGTATTTCCTAATCACAAAAACACTGATTAAATCTAAACCAATCAAATATCATATCGGTCTCCTCTCAATAATCAGTTAGCCATAAGTATTGCCATTAAATAGCACCCATTCACCAGTTACCTGGTCATTAACATACACAAAGGTTGAATGGTAGGGAAGAGTAGCTGTCCTTGATGTCAGGACAGCATTCAACAGAGAATGGCACCAAGGAGTTAAGTAAATTTGCAGGCTAGTAAAATTAAAGTATAAGCTTTTCAGTGCTAGAGCCATACCTGGCACACAGGCAGTTGAAGTTGCCTAGGCCACTTTTTATGGTACAAGGGCATCACTACAGGAATTACTCAAGGCAATGTCCTCAGTGAGCCTGAACCTCTTCAGCTATTCACAAGTGGGACTGTTTGCTGATAGCTGAACAGTGGGGCTCCATTTTCAGCTATTCTAATAAAGATTCAAGTTGGTGCTGACCCACAACAGATCTTGGACTGACGGTTTGAGTGAGTGAAACCCATGCAATGACCAAATAGACTGAGCTACTGCTGAGCTTGGAATGCAGGATCTCCTGCTTACTGGACAACTGCTTTAACCAACTAAGCCACTGCAAAATTGATTTTCCCTGTCTGGGAATTGAACCTGGGCCACAAAGTGAGAGCTCTAATCCCTGGCCACTAGGCTATTGGGAACTGACAAGTGGTCACCTCTCACAAGATAAACATCCAGCCATTGCCTGTTAGCTATCAGTGCTATCACCATTGTTGAGGCCATCATTATCAATATCTTGGAATCACCACTAACCAAAAGCTGAACTGAGTTAGTTCTATTAGCACCGTGCCACAAGAACTGGGGAGATGCTGAATACTTTTCACCGTGAGTCTTGCCCAGCAGTGTTACATTTCCATATATTATAAGCAGTAATTTCCAATAGTCTGTCATAAATACCTACTCTAAAGTTCATGGTACAAAGTAAAAAAAAAGTGATTTACTGTAAATTAGCTGTTGGATGTTTATTTGAAATAGTTAAATGTAATTCTTAAGAGTTTAGTAAAAGTTTAAAAAAATAAAGTACTTTTCCTGAAATTCTGATGTTGTATTCTGAGAGAAAGTTTGTATTACTTGATTCAATACAATCCACATAAAATAGTAAAATAATAACCCCATAAGCGTACATGGTTTAAAATACCGTGTTTTTCACTAATCTGTTTGAACTTGATAAGTCAATGAATCAGTGTATTGTTCCTAGAACAGATTTGAGCTAAGCCAAATTAAGAACTTTTTCTTAAAACAAAGGACATATTTGTGACAAAACAAAGACTGAACGAACACTCGGTTGAGCAGTAGCCAGTTTGTACTGTTGTGTCGTATTATTGCTGCATATAAAATATGCTGCTATCAGAAATATAAAATATGTTGGTAGGAAGTTGCTTGGCACATAAACTGTTGCTGAATTTGAAGAACTCTAAATATTTACCAAGAAGTTGAATAAAGATTTTTAAATAATTCACTAGAGAACCTGCTCCTTGTATCAGTGGTTGTTGGGCTGCAGACTAATTCTATCATTTAAAAAAAAAACAATATTTATTCACATTTAAGCCAAAATAATGTAGATTCTTTTATCTTAAAATTAGGATTTTCTTGGGAAGAATTGCACAATTACAGAATTATGAAATGACGAATGTTAAACGCTTGATTAATTCATCTGTAACTGCTTCATTTGTAAATTATGATGAAATTGAAGCTTAAAATTGCTCATGAAATACTTGACTGTTCGAGTTCAGATTGGAACCCCAGTCGTAAGAACTATTTATTGGTGAAAAATAGCTCATTATATTTGAGTTTACTTGTTGCTGTTCTTGGTTATTGAGCGAATCTTCATTTTCCTATTCCATTCTTCTTTTATTCCAGATACAAACCTTTTTAAATCTGTGTAAAGATGTGGCTAACAAAAATTCATCCCCAACACAAAAGGGTTACAATTACAGTTTGAAGTATTTTCCATTGCAACTATTTAAGTAGTTGCTAGAATTATCAAGTTAAAAAACTAACAAATCTCATGATAGCTTATATGTATTCATTAAAATTTTTAGTGCCAATCTAGTTATTATTCACTGATCTGTAAAGAAATTTCAACACCATGCTCCACCCCAGTTGTACTGTATCAATATGTTCCAAGCTAAGAAATGACATTAGGCTTGTTGTTTTCATTGCTAATTGCAGAACTTATGCTATTCTGATTCTAGTCCAAAATTGCTGGTAAGATCCAGTTAGGAACTGATAACATTTTGTTTGAAGTAGACAATATTTGAGTTTCAAGATATTTGCTAAGAGACTAGATCGACAAGATTCTACATGTTTTAAACAAATCTTACTACATAAAGTCAAAAAAATTACAATTTCTATCTTACAGTCAGATATTCAGGGTTAATATGAGGTACATCTGAAATAACTATGGGTTTCAGTAAGGCATTTGACAAAGTCCCTCATGGGAGGTTAATTGAGAGGATCAAGGCTCATGGGATACAAGGACAGGTAGCTAGATTGATAAGTAATTGGCTTAGTAATAGGAGACAGAGAGTAATAGTGGAAGGGTATTTTTCTAGCTGGAGGTTGGTCGTGAGTGGTGTGCCGCAGGGCTCGATACTGGGACCTCTTCTATTTGTAATATATATAAGTGACTTGGAAGTGGGAGTAAGTGGAGTGATCAGCAAGTTTGCAGATGATACAATGATGGCTGGACTTGCGTATAGTGAGGAGCATTGTTAGGCGATGCAGCAGGGCATAGATAGGCTGGTAGCTTGGTCAGATAGATGGCAGATGGAATTCAATCCTGATAATGCGAGGTGATGCATTTAGGAGAAAGAATGTAGGGGGGAGGTATATGATAAAGGGTAGACCTATTAAGAGTATAGAAACGCAGAGGGACCTGGGGGTGCAGGTGCACAAGTCTCTAAAGGTGGCAGAGCAAGTGGAGAAGGTTGTGAAGAAAGCATATAGTATGCTAGCCTTTATGGGAAGGGGTATAGAGTACAAGAGCTGGCCTTTAATGTTGCAGTTGTATAAAACGTTGGTTGGACCTCATTTGGAATACTGCGTCCAGTTCTAGTCGCCTTCCTACTGGAAGGACGTGGAGACTCTGGAGAGAGTGCAGAGGAGGTTTACCAGGATGCTTCCTGGTATGGAAGGTCTGAGTTACGAGGAGAGGCTAGGCAAATTGGGACTGTTTTTCTTAGAAAGATGTAGATTTAGAGGAGATCTAATAGAGGTGTACAAGATTATGTACAAGATTGGATAATAGGATGATCTCAATCCTATTAAGTCCCATGTACTCATCCAGAAGTCTCTTAAAAGACCCTATCAAATTTACCTCTGCCACCACCGACAGCAGCCCATTCCACTCACCCATCACCCTGAGTGAAAAGCCTACCCTGACATCTCCTCTGTACCTACTCCACTTAAACTTGTGTCCTCACATAGCAGCCATTTCATCCCTGGTGAAAAAACATCTGTGAATCCACTCTATCTATTCCTCTCAATATCTTATACATCTCTATCAGGTCACCTCTCATCCTTCGTCTCTCCAAGGAGAAAAGACTGAGCTCCCTCAACCTATCCTTGTAAGGTATACCACCCAATCCAGGCAACATCCTTGTAAATCTCCTCTGCACCCTTTCAGTAGTTTCCACATCCCTCCTGTAATGAAGCGACCAGAAATGAGCACGATACTCCAAGTGGGGTCTGACCAGGGTTCTATAAAGCTGCAGCATCATCTCCCGACTCCTAAACTCAATCCCTCGATCAATGAAGGCCAGCACACCGTACGCCCTTTTAACCACATTACTTGCCACTTATCAGCCCAAACCAAGATATTGTCCAGGTCTTGCTGCAATTGAGCAAGGACTGCTTCAGCATCTGAAGGTTAGCTAATGGGAAGCAGAGATTCAGGCTACATTGATCTTTTTCGGGTTTGCAGAATGAAATGAGTGGAGTGCCACTCCAGTGATCAGTGCTGGAGCCTCAACTATTTATAATTTTTGTCAATGGCTTGGATAAATGGATTGAATATATAATTGCTAAATTTCTTACTGACAAAGATAAATAGGAAAGTAAGTTGTGAAGAGGACATTAGGAGGGTTTAAAGGGACATACATTGGAGTATGTCCCTTTACAGCCTTGGGAAGATTGGTTAAGGCTACTGGGGAGACTAAACTAGAAGGTTGGGGGTAGGGAATTGAGATGAGGCGACTGGGAGCGAGGAGGTTAGCTGGCAAATAGAGAAGGATTGTAGACAGTGTAAGAAGGAGGATAGATAGTGATGGAGAAGGGGAGCGCTCAGACCGAAGGTTTGAGATATGTCTATTTCAAAACCAGGAGTGAGGTGAATAATGTTGATGATCTTAGAAGATGGATCGCTGCTTGGAAATGAGATGCGGTGGTCATTACAGAGACTTGGAAGACTCAAGGATGGGACTGATCAGCAATCTGCAAACTGTCTGTGCTGATATGTGTGCTGTTGCAGACCAGAACACCTCATTCACCTGATGAAGGCACATAGGCCGAAAGCTAGCAAGTTTACTATCAAATAAATCAGTTGGATTTAAAATTGGTGTTGTCAGACCTCTTACTGAGTTTACCCCAGTCCAACACCGGCATCTCTACGTCATGACTACTATCAATAGTGGAAGTTTGGAACAGGAAGGTGTCGATAACTTTGGGTGTTTTCTACAGGCCACCCAATGGTAACAGGGATGTTGAGGAGCAGATAGGGATCCTGGAGGAATGTAGTAATAACAGAGTTGTCGTGATAGGAGACTTTAATTTCCTAAACATCGATTGGAATATCCCTAGGTGTAAGGAGTTTGGGGATGTGTTCAGGAGAGTTTCCTGACACAGTATGTGGATAAGCATATAAGAGGAGAGGTTGTACTCGATCTGGTACTGGCTAATGAATCTGGACAGGTGTTGAATATCTCAGTGGGAGAGCACCTTGGGGATAATGATCATAACTCTAGCTCCTTG
The DNA here is from genome assembly GCA_024679065.1 of Sphyrna mokarran. Taxonomy (NCBI): domain Eukaryota; kingdom Metazoa; phylum Chordata; class Chondrichthyes; order Carcharhiniformes; family Carcharhinidae; genus Sphyrna; species Sphyrna mokarran. The sequence goes on from JAGIQG010000025.1 coordinate 15,084,270, forward strand.
ACGCTAGCATCGGAAAGAGATAGGATAGACAAGTTAGAAAAGCGTTTATCTGGAGTAAGGGGAAATAGGAAGCCATCAGGCAGGAAATCAGACGAATAAATTGGAAAGAGGTATTCTTGGGGGAAAAGTACAAAAGTAAGGTAGTGGATTTTCAAGGAATGTTTGTCTGGAGTTCTGTATGACAACATTCTGATGAGATGGAGGTTTTGGTATGTTATGGGAACCACGATGCATGAAAGTTGGAATAAACCTAGTCAAAAAGAAAAGGAAAGAGTACATAGAACACTACAGCACAAACAGGCCCTTCGGACCACAAGTTGCGCCGATCACATCTATACCTATCAAGCCATAGACCTATCTATAACCCCCAATCCCATCAGATCCCATATACTCATCCAGAAGTCTTTTAAAAGACCCCAGTGAGTTCGCCTCTACCACCACCGACGGCAGTCGATTCCATTCACTCACCACCCTCTGAGTGAAAAACTTACCCCTAACATCTCTTCTGTACTTGCTTCCCTGCACCTTAAATCTGTGTCCTCTCGTAGCGACCATTTCAGTCCAGGGAAATAGCTTCTGAGAATCCACCTTATCTATTCCTCTCAACATTTTGTAAACCTCTATCAGGTTGCCTCTCAACCTCCGTCTCTCCAGGGAGAAGAATCCCAGCTCCCTCAACCTATCTTCACAAGGCATGCCTCCCAATCCAGGCAACATCCTTGTAAATCTCCTCTGCACCCTTTCAACAGCTTCCACATCCTTCCTATAGTGAGGTGACCAGAACTGCGCACAGTACTCCAAGTGGGGTCTGACAAGGGTCTTATAAAGTTGCAGCATTACCCCCCGACTTCTAAACTCAATCCCTCGATTAATGAAGGCCAGTACACCATACGCCTTCTTGACCGCATCCTCCATCTGCGAGGCTGATTTAAGAGTCCTATGGACCCGGACCCCAAGATCCTTCTGCTCTTCAACACAGCTAAGACTCCTACCCTTGATATTGTACTTCTTCATCCCATTGGTCCTGCCAGAATGGACCACTACACATTTATCCGTGTTGAAGTCCATCTGCCACTTCTCCGCCCAGTCTTGCATCCTATCTATGTCCCGCTGCAACTTCTGACATCCCTCCAGACCATCCACAACACCACGTCCACAGACCTTCGTATCGTCGACAAACTTACTAACCCATCCCTCCGCTTCCTCATCCAGGTCATTTATGAAAATGACAAACAGCGAGGGTCCCAGAACAGATCCCTGGTGCACTCCACTGGTGACCGACCTCCATGCAGAAAAAGACCCATCCACAACCTCTCCCTGCCTTCTGCAGGCAAGCCAATTCTGGATCCAGAAGGCCATAGCCCCTTGAATCCCATGCCCTCTCACCTTCTCAAGAAGTCTTGCATGGGGGACCTTATCAAACACCTTGCTGAAGTCCATGTACACCACGTCCACCGCTCTTTCTTCGTCAATGTGTTCCGTCACATTTTTGAAGAACTCAACTAGGGTCGTAAGGCACGACCTACCCTTGACAAAACCCTGCTGACTATTTTCTGATCATTCTAAACTTCTGCAAATGCTCATAAATCTTGTCCCTCAGAAGCCTCTCCATCAGCTTACCAACCACTGAGGTCAGACTCACCGGTCGTTAATTTCCCGGACTATCCCTGTTCCCTTTCTTGAAAATAGGAACCACATCCGCAATCCTCCAAACTTCTGGAACCTCTCCCGTCTCCGTTGACGACGCAAAGATCATCGCCAGGGGCTCTGCAATCACTTCCCTCACCTCCCACAATAACCTGGGGTACATCCCATCCGCTCCTGGCGACTTGTCTATCTTGATAGAATTTAAAAGTTCTTACACATCTTTCTTAACATCCACATAGTCAATCTTTTCAGTCTGCCGCAAACCTATAGTACAACCTCCCAGATCACTTTGCACCGTGAATACCGAGGCAAAGTACTCATTAAGCACCTCAGCCATTTCTTCCAGTTCCACACAGACTTTTCTCCTTTCACCTTTTATATGTCCTATCCCTTCTCTTCTCATCCTTTTACTTTTCACATATTTGTAGAAGGCCTTGGGATTCTCCTTAATCTTACCCGCCAAGGCCTTCTCACGACCCCTTCTGGCTCTCCTAATTTCCTTTTTAAGCTCTTTTCTACAAGCCATATAGTTCTCTAGATCCCTAACATCTCCTAGCTCTCTGAACCTTTTATACACCTTCATTTTCTTCCTGACTAGGTTCACCACAACCTTCGTGCACCATGGTTCCCACGGCCTACCAAAACCTCCTTGTCTCATCGGAACGTTGTCGTGCAGAACTCCAGACAAACATTCCTTGAATATCCGCCACTTTCCTTCTGTACTTTTCCCCAGGAATGCATCCTTCCAGTTTACTTGTCCAATTGTCTGCCTGATGTCTTCATATTTCCCCTTACTCCAGACAAACACCTTCCTAGCCTGCCTGATCCTATCTCTTTCCAATGCTATTGTGAAGGAGATAGAATTATGATTTCCGTCCCCAAGATGCTCTCCTACCGAGAGATCCGACACCTGTCCTGGTCCGTTAGCCAGCACCAGGTCAAGTACAGCCTCTCCTCTCGTAGGCTCATCCACGTACTGTGTCAGGACGTGGATGAGCCTACTTGAACACACCTAACAAACTCCTCACCATCCAAACCCCTTACCCTTGGGATATTCCAGTCGATGTTTGGGAAATTGAAGTCTCCCATCACGACAACTCCTCTCTTAAAAGACCCTATCAAATTTGCCTCTGCCACCACCAACAGCAGCCGATTCCACTCACCCATCACCCTGAGTGAAAAACCTACCCTGACATCTCCTCTGTACCTACTCCCCAGCACCTTAAACTTGTGTCCTCACATAGCAGCCATTTCATCCCTGGTAGTTTAGTTCACTGGAAGTTTAGTTGTCATCCAGATTCCTGTTGATAATTTTCACCAAACAAGATTCTGTGAGCCGCATGAAAGGAGTAATGTTAGAGTTACAATTTATTAACATAGTATCAAAGTCTCATTCATCGTAGAATTATCAGATATATAACAGTTCTACTTATGCCATTAATTATTTAAATGTTTGGGAGACTGGATAGAGCTGAAGAAATTAAATCTGTTAAATTATGAAAATGTATGTGACATTATGGCTTTAGGTTACATTTTATCCCTCAATCGAGTTGGAAGAAGTATAAATAACTTTTTCTTTCTATATAATACCTCATGAGCAAGCTTTAAATATTTTATTAATGTTCTGCCTGAGATCATATTGGCGTTCCTTGGGACAAGCCATACATAGAACATAGAACACTACAGCACAAACAGGCCCTTCGGCCCACAAGTTGTGCCGATCACATCTATACCTACCAAGCCATAGACCTATCTATAACCCCCAATCCCATTAGATCCCATATACTCATCCAGAAGTCTTTTAAAAAACCCTAGTGAGTTCGCCTCTACCACCACCGACGGCAGCCGATTCCATTCACTCACCATCCTCTGAGTGAAAAACTTACCCCTAACATCTCTTCTGTACTTGCTTCCCTGCACCTTAAATCTGTGTCCTCTCATAGCAACCATTTCAGCCCAGGGAGATAGGGTGGATTCTCAGAGGCTATCTATTCCTCTCAACATCTTATAAACCTCTATCAGGTCGCCTCTCAACCTTTGTCTCTCCAGGGAGAAGAGTCCCATCTCCCTCAACCTATCATCATAAGGCATGCCTCCCAATCCAGGCAACATCCTTGTAAATCTCCTCTGCACCCTTTCGATAGTTTCCACATCCCTCCTGTAACGAAGCGACCAGAAATTTGACTTGCTGTTTCCCTATCCGCACCTCAAGTTCCCTGTCACTATTGGGCGGCCTATAGAATACACCCAGCAAAGGTATCGACCCTTTGCTGTTCCTAACTTCCATCCACAGAGACTTCGTAGATAGTCCCTCCATGGCATCCACTTTCTCTGCAGCCATGACACTGTCCCTGATCAACAGTGCCACTCCACCACCTCTTTTGCCCCCAACCCTGTCCTTCCTGAAGCATCTGAATCCTGGCACCTGAAGTACCCAGTCCTGTCCCTGAGACATCTAAATCTCCATGATGGCCACCACATCACATTCCCAAGCAGCAATCCATGCCCTAAGCTCATCTACCTTATTTACTACACTGCTGGAGTTAAAATAGACACACCTCAGCCCCTCAGTCTGAACATTTCCCTTCACCACCATCCATCTAACCTCCCTCTCATACTGTCTACAGTCTTTCCCTACCTGGGAGCTAACCTCCTTGCTCTCAGTCTCCTCATCACTATTCCCTCCCCCCAACCTTTCTAGTTTAAAGTCCCTCCTGTAACCCTAGCTAGTCTTCCCACCAAGATATTAGTCCCCCTGGGATTCAAGTGCCACCCGTCTTTACTGTACACGTCACACCTGCCCCTAAAGAGGTCCCAATGATCCAGAAACCGGAATCCCTGCCCCCTGCTCCAGTCCCTCAGCCACACATTCACGCTCCACTTCATTCCATTCCTGCTGTCATTCTCCCGAGGCGCAGGCAGCAATCCTGAGATCACTACCTTCGCTTTCCTCTTTCTCAGCTGCCTACCTAGTTCCCTACAATCCCTTTTCATGACCACTTCCCTCTTCCTGCCTATGTACAAAAGGTTCAGAGAGCTAGGTGATATTAGGGATCTAGAGGAGTACACGGTTTGTAGGGAGGAACTTAAGAAGGAAATTAGGAGAACCAGAAGTGGTCATGAGAAAGCCTTGACAGGTAAGATTAAAGAGAGGATTAAAGACTAATCCATAGTCTCATCCACGTTCCAGCAACTCAAAATTTGATTTTTTGCAATAAATTATGCATTGGCCTCTCAAACCCCAGCTCATCTAATATTTTGCTGTTCGTTATCTTTCAGCTGTATTCTTGTTGGTTTCCATTGGCTCCCCTCCGCCTTGTTTCTGTAAATCTCTTCAGCTCTGTGCCTACATTCTGATGTATTTGCCACTTTCCTTCACTTTGCAGTCAGTCGCAGAGTCTTTATCTGCACAAGTCATACATTCTGAAACATTCACTTCCTTGCCATTTGATTAGCTTGTTATCACTTCTGGAAATTGGAATTCCCAATCTTTGGGCTGTTATTCACATGAGTGAGCATTGAACACCTTGTCTGGAACTTTCTGGTCTTTCATTCCAATGGAATTTCTGATCCCATCAATAACGCACCTCCGCCATAGATTCCACAGTGGAGATTGTTGCATTCAGTGGAAAACCCCATTGGCAGCGTCAGAATCAGAAGATTCTTCTGCTGGCCAGTGGCAGGCTGCCTCATGCCGCCACAAAATACGTGGCAGATTGCGCAGTAAATCCTGGCCCTGGTCTACCAAGTGTTGAACGCGTAGCTGAACCTAATCCTTTCCATACATAACCACCTCCTATGTGAATTTCCACCAGTGGCTGGGAAATATCAAGAAATATCAACTCTGACTGACTTTCTGATAACTAAAGGCCAGTGACTCATCCTCTTTGAGATCAGTGGTCTCGGACTGCAGCATTCAACTTGAAAACTTTGGTTTGTATAGTTCAGTTGTGAATGGGAATTTTTGTGATTCTCCTCCACACCCAAGAAACTAGCCATAAGTTCACCTCTTGATTGCACACTCCTGGCTGGCTGAGAACATCATCAACCACAACTTGGTAACTGTCTCGTGGTAAAGTCCCAGGTTTCAATCTTTCACAGAAAATCTGGGCAACCTTGAGCCACGTAACAATGGGCTAAGGAAGATATGGCCACATGGCTCCACACAGGTGGTATGTGAGGAAGAGTTCAAAGTGTGACTCTGGTTTTCCAAGTCAAACCATAGCCGAAATACTGAACTTCTGCCCTGGAGAGATCCATTCCTGGTATCATCTCAACCATTCACGCTGCATCACCTAAATTCTTTGAATGGATCATTAATCTTGACCTTGTGAAGTATTTATTTGTTAGATTGATATTGAAAACTTCATATTCAAGACTTTTAACAAAAATTCCTCGAACCAGTCAATTCAAAAATATTAGAGGGAAGGAACTTGCATTTATCTAATGTTTCGCAAATTCTGGATTTTCCAATGTTTATGTAATTTAATTCTGAGGTGTAATCCCTTGTTACGTAAGCAAATGTGGTAAATCATTTGTGGAAAGGAAGCCTCCCCCGACAGCCGTGAGTTAAATCAATTTTGTTGATGTTCGAGGAATAAATGCTGCACGGAAATTTGACGTCTAAGTCAGGGAGCATGTGGATTTAGAATTTTATCAGCAAACTAGGCTAACACTAAAACTGACAATCCAAATGGGCAGCACGGTGATACAGCGATTGGCACTGTTGCCTCACAGCACTAGGGACTTGGGTTCTGCACATTCTCCCTGTGGGTTTCCATCAGGTTTCCTCCCACAGATCAAAGATGTGTGGGTTAGGTGGATTGGCAATACTAAGTTATCCCTTATTGTTAAAGGAAACTAGCTAAGGTAAATAAATGGGGTTATGGGGATAGGGCTGGGGTGGGATTATGGTCAGTGCAGACTCAATGGGCCGAATGGTCTCCTCCTGCACTGTTGGATTCTGTGAAATCAAAATGGACCAATAGCAAAATGTTGCCCATCTAAAAAGAGGGCTGCACATCCCGTAGCTAAGTAAAGGCACAGGTAGCTGCAGGAAGACGTGCTAAGATATGTCAAACATAATAGATCAAAAACCAGCAAGTTTTATAGATTGCCAATAAATATATCTATAGCAGTATTTTTTAATAATCCACCCTTTTCTGCTCCTCAGTGAATTCATAGTTCAGGATTTTTATGTACTGAATTAATGTTCTAAACAAAGCATAAAAATTTGAGGTCGGCAGTCCATATTCGAAGATAAACCATGCTCACTGCTTCCATACTGAGCTACTTATCCATGCTTAACCAAGGACAGTTTCTTTCCCACAGAGAAGCTCAGTGAAGATCAAAAGGAATACAATTCTCAGAATATTCTTCTACACTGGAGCAGCATTTTGGAAAGGTTTGGAAGCAAATTCTAATTTCACTCTCTGAATATAATCAACTCACTTGTTAAAACATCAGCATAAAAGTACTCTTGTTAGACTTGATCCAACTAAGTTCATGTATTCCCACCATTATTTAGCACATATACTTCAAATATATTATATTTGCATTTAAGAGAAGTATACTAAGCATAACATGATTGCATGTTATCAAAATGGTACTGCAGTCCTTTCAGCACATATTAGATTTGATTCATACCATAAATGGTATGGTTCTAGTATTTATGAAATATATTGTGTTCCATGTCACTTTGCAGTAAATGCTCTTTAATCAAGTATAAGGTAGGTATGTCCTATCTTTGCAGCACACTTAAAAGATTGCACAGATGTGTGTTTAATTTACAAAACATGTGATTATTTTAATAAAGGAATCATTTTTATAGATTCACACTGCTACTGTCTGATCCTCTATGGATAACTACCCTTTACTTTTATGGTAGAATACAAAGTGCAGTTTTTGCATAGAGCAACTGAACAAGTGATGTTACTGAAATTCTACCTTTAATGTTTTACATCTTCATTCTCTACCATGAGGAGGAACAGAGAGATCTTGGGGTTCATGTCCACAGATCTCTGAAGGTTGCACTCAGGTGAATAGAGCCGCGAAGAAGACTTATAGTGTGTTAGTGTTTACGTTTAAGAGCCGTAAGGTTATGCTGCAACTATATGGGACCTTGGTGAGACCACATTTGGAATATTGTGTGCAATTCTGGTCACCTCACTATAAGAAGGATGTGGAAGCACTGGAGAGAGTGCAGAGGAGATTTATCAGAATGTTGCCTGGTTTGGAGGGTAGGTCTTATGAAGAAAGGTTAAGGGAGTTGGGGTTTTTCTCTTTAGAGCAGAGAAGGATGAGAGGTGACTTAATAGAGATTTATAAAATGATGAGGGGGATAGACAGAGTGGACGTGCAGAGACTATTTCCTTAGGTAGATGTAGCTGTACCTAGGGGGCATAACGATAAGGTTCATGGTGACAGATATTGGAGGGATGTTCGAGGTAGTCTTTACTCAGAGTGGTTGGAGTGTGGAATGCATTGCCTGCTGTGATAGGAACTTTCAAGAGGTTATCGGATAGGCACAGGGAGCACACCAGAATGATAGGGAGTGGAATAGCTTGGTCTTGGGTTCAGACAGAGCTCGGCAGAACAATGAGGGCTGAAGGGCTTGTACTGTGCTACGTTCTATGATGGCCTGATGTCAGACTTGTCACATCTATCACCAACCTTTTCTGTCCAACTGAATTTATTCACACATATAACAACTTTAACTTTGATTCCATTAACTTCCTGTTAATAAAAGATGTTGCAGTGGGAAACTACTTGTGAGTTAGCTGCACCTGCCCATTTGTGAAATATCACAACATCTTTATTGCAAAAAGGAGACCATTTGAGCAATCAAGTTTGCACCGTGAGCAGCATTCTTTGTCCCAGTTCTGCTTGGGTGCTTTACCTCTGAACCTGGTATAGTAATGACACTATCAATGCTGTTTCCTACTATCACTCCCTATTTGAAAATTTTAGCAACCTTGTTTCAGTTTCTCCCCCTTAACATAGTCCATCTGTTTTCCTTCTTTGTCTCCATTTTTGGAGATGGGTTATCGACCAATATCCACTACATGTTCTCTAACTCCAAAACTACCTTGACCACCTGTTTCCTGGAAGAACTTTATTCCATTTACATAGCTTTTCTATTTCCATCATTTTTGTTCTGGCAATGCCAGCTTCCATATCTATGTTTCTGATATATCTTCCTTTATCCTCAAACAAGTATTCTCCCCCACTGTGGATGACGAGGCCCATTCTATTACTGGCACTTCTGTCACATCTTTCCCTTGCTGCCAAAATCACAATAGAATTTCCTGTGTCTTCACCATCTGTCTCATTAGTCTCATGACACTTCCATCGAACACACTTTTTCCTCCCTCTCCCATCAGCATTTTAAAGGGACCGTTCATCTTTGAGATGTTGGCCCATTCCTCAATTACCCTCTCTTCCCATGGCACCAATCCATACAGTCATGATGTGGAGAAGCCAGCATTGGATTGGGATAAACATGGTAAGAAATCTCACAACATCAGGTTAAAGTCCAACAGGTTTATTTGGTAGCAAACACCACTAGGTTTCAGAGCACTGTTCCTTCGTTAGGTGAGTCACCTGACGAAGGAGCATCAGTCCATAAGCTAGTGGCATTTGCTACCAAATAAACTTGTTGGACTTTAACCTGGTGTGGTGAGACTTCTTACTGTACCAATCCATATACTCAGGGGATGCAGCACCTGGTTTTATCACTGTCTAGTGCCCCAGACACTCCTAGTGAAATAGTGATTTTAGTTAACCTGATGTATTTGCTCCTTTGCTTTGGGAGGCTAAATGCAGATTGGGTAACTGCTTTGCAGAACACCTCCATCTACTCTGCAAGTGTACCCTGAAGCCCCAGTTGCCTGTCATTTTAATTCTCCATCCTGCCCTCGCACTGACATCTCTGTCCTGGGGATGCTACATTCTTTCCAAAGAAGCTCAATACTGAGAAATGACTCTTTAGAGACATCTGTCAACATTGAGTTCAACTGTTTCAGCTTGTAGCTTTTCTCTTTATTTAGCAAAAGTTGTTGGCAATAATTCTAAAATCCCCATTTACACCTTCTCGACATTAATCTTTTGTTTCTTTGCTTGTCCCATTACCACCATCCCTTGGACTAAGTAACGTCTCCTGCTTTCTACTCTAGCACAAATGTGTTTTGTTGTGTTCTTTGTACCCCTACTTTCTTAAAACATTTTCAAATTCTGATGAAAGATCATTAACCGTTAATTTTGTTTCTCTCATCACAAATGCTGTTTGACCAGCTGTATATTTACAGAATTTTCTCTGTTCATTTCAGATTTCTAGCATGTGCATGTTTTGCTTTTGTAAACAAGTAGCTGGCTCAGTGTGCTGAGCAGAACAGTGATTTGTATTCTGATTTATCAGGATGTCAATCATTGTCCTGTTAAGTACCAGTAATTGCACAAATAGATGGACAGAATTATTGATCTGCTTCTTAAAATTTTTGGAATTGAATGAATTATTTGTGCATGATAAATTCCTTGAATCTTTCGGGAGCAACAGACATCCAATAACTGCACTATAAAATTCATTAGTTACATTACCAAAGTGAACTACTTATACTGTACAGGAGTGAGTGGCATGTTGGAATATTTTTGACAGACTTGTATGCTGAAAAGAGCTTCAACTATCACTGAACTTTGTGCCACTAAAATGCCTCAATTTACAAAACAATAATAGTAGGTACAACAATCCAGCTGTGTTGCAGTGTTTAGTTCATGTATGAATTTAATATTTTTCCATAATACAGCACTCAAAGTAAATGATGTATAGTGCAATAAACGAACTCATTAGCATAGTTACTTGGTGCTTTCTATTCTCTGCTATACTCCTAAAGGTGTTGTTAACAGCTATATAGAGAGAAATATTTAATTTCTTCTTCCTTGTGTGTGTGACAATGATGGTTCTTTTTCATAATTTCAACCAATAGTTTAAATTAATTTACCATTTCAACATATGAATTTCTAACATTGTAGAATAGCCATAAGATTTTTCAGTATTGTATTATGCTATTTTTCCAATAACTGAAACAATTTGTGGGCATTTTTAAGTGATCAACACTTGTTTTTAGAATGACATATAAAATATTATTTCCTAGATGTTTTTATATTGCTAACAAGTTGAATAGAATGAATCAGCTCATTTGGAACAAGAATATATGATTATTTTTCAGCAGTATCAAAATATATACTTATGTTAAACGCTTTCTAGATAATTTAAAAACTAGGCCTCTTGTTTAGCTGCAAAGATTTTTGGAACAAAGGGAGGAGTATCCAGATGATACACTGAGTACATGTCCTTTCATCTCTCTGATTTCGGTTTGAATTTTACTCAAATTTTGATGGGACTTGGAGACGGCTACAACTAAAGTTAATAAGTGGGCCAAAATAATGATTTGTTTTATCCTACATGTAACTCAACCTGTATCTAACAGTGGAGTTCAGAATCACAGAATACTACAGTGCAGAAGACGCCCTTCAGCTCCTTGAAAGGATGTGAGACATTCTGCTCCCATCACCCTTCCAGGTAGTGCATTCCAACCATCATCACCCTCTGAGTAAAAATGTTTTTCCTCAAATCCCCTCTAAATCTCCCAGCCCTCTTGATAAAATATGGAACAGGCCAAAGTGTAAAGATTTTTACTTTCTTTGTGTGCAGTAATCCTTTGCCTCGACAGGCCATAATTCATGTATGGGGTGGAATTTTACTACCTTGCCATACCAGGCACAAATGGCAGTATGCTGAGAAAATAGAGTGCAAAGCTAAAAATCTGATTTGCATCCGGCACAAAATGGCTTATGATCTTCCAAGTGCCTAACGAGTGCCATGAGCCATATCAGGCCCAGAAAGTGTATAAAACTTATTAGCATGAGAGTGACTGGATTTCAGTATCATAAGTGAGCTTGACAAGCAATCGTTCTGCCTCCCAGAGGCTTCCCACTTCTCTGGTGTGACTAACAATGACACTGATTAGCACAGCTCTTTAGAAGTATGGTCAAGGCACAGAGGTTGTAAAGGAAAGCTAGGAGTTGAATACTGCTGAGCACCAATCTGCAGAGTGCAGGGGAAACGGGGAGTCAACAACTGCCTTGGGGTGGAGGAATTACATGGAAGTGGAGGATTGCTGGGGGGGCTCATGCGTGTTCACAGGTCGGGGATTGCTGCAGAATTGGGGCTTAAGTTGCGCGTGTTCCCCTTGGCCACTGAATTATTCTTAAGTGATTTTAACCCCATTAATGTTGCACTGGCTCCTCTGCCATCTGTCAACTGGACAGGATCTGTGGTTTAATGCGGACATTCTATCCCGGGTCTGATGATCAGCAACAAGCACCACGTATAGCAGCTGTCGCCCCAATCGGTGTTAACACAGATCCTTACACTGCATGAACTCTGCAGTGCTCCCCACAAGGGACGCTTAAAGCATGATAGTCACAAGGATGCTTTTCCAACATGCTGCCAACAATAATCTTTGGTCTCAGGATCCACGCCTTGGTGGCTGCCTATCCAGAGGGATAAGCTTGCATCACACAATAGCACTGGGTGTGCAGAATGCAACGTACAGCACTATGTGAAAGGAGGATACAGCTGTGTGGAAGGCCATTGACAACCATGAAGGTGCATTGGAATGTAATGCAGCATGTATGATCTGCAGGATGCAATACAACAGCTCATCAAGATTACTTGCATAATACCACCCTCCCAAATGAGATTGCCCTGCTCAGTGGTCGATGTGGTTGGAACACATCACTTTCAAATCTCCCCTCGTCTTCAAAATCACACACTACAATGAAGTAGATATGTGTGACTTCTTGCCTGCTAATTCAATGGGTGGAATTTTACCACTGCGTTGCACCCGTTTTTGGGCGTGAAAAAGTCATAAAGTGGGGCATAAAGCAATTAGCGGAATCTGTGCCCATTTTTGCACCATTCCCACTTTATGAAGGTAAAAAAACCAGCATCTAAATTCAATTAATGAGTTGCATGCCCCATTTTACAAGCCCACCTGCCTTTGCCACCCAGTTCACCCCAGCTGATCAGTCTGGAAAGCATTTCCTCTTTAAAAGTCAGTTTCTGGCAAGCAGTCAATGAGGGTTAGTGAGATGGCAAGTGCCTACCATCGGACAGCTCCTTGATGATCACAAGGGTTCATTTGTGGTGACCATGTTCTGCTTCTGATTGGGAAGGGCCTACAGGAGAGAGGGGGCTGTTGCTGATCATGGTGTCCAATGTCCAATTTTCAACATGGACCCAAGTCTCAGCACTGACCTCGGGTCCTAGCAATGCTGCTGGGTCTTAGTGCACACAGCACTTCTGCAGGTGGGGATGTGCTGGAAATCCTTTGAAGTGGCAATACTGCAGCCTCAGGACTTTTCAAGCAGCACTGTCTGTGGTCATAATTTCATGGATTTTGGGTGTGTGTTATGGGAGTGAGGGATAGTGGGAGATGCCACTCTGTCTGCAGTCGGGGTGGGGAGGGGCTGCTGCTACCTGTCTGCAATTGGCAGGGGAAGGGGGTTGCTACCGCTCTGCCTGATTTCGGCAAGAGAGGGAGGCTATGCCCCATTGCCTGCCATCAGGGTGGGGGCAGGAGGCTGCTCCCACTCTGCTTGCAATCAAATGGGGGGAGGGCTTGAGATCGTGGGGGTTAAGGGGATCAGTAATGTTTGGGGGGGGTGTCCAATGTCCGGCACAGGAAGGATCTGGCTGGGGAGCTACTTTATTGTTTTGCTGTGAATGTGCGGTTGGTGGCTCCAGTCGGAACTGCAGGGTTTTGAATGTGTTAAGCCCCACCCACATACACGCCCAAGAAACGTATCTGGTTCTATGCCTGCCTGACACTTAGACAAAAAGTCATAAAATAGCACCCAATATCTTTTTAACATACTTCTACAATGGTGGTAGAAAGAATCATCACCATAAAGCACAAAGAGTGCAGTGATTTAAAGAGAAGGGCCGTCACCTAAAATGCTAATACATTCTTGCCAGAATCTCCAGATTCTAAATACTAATTATCTATTTAGGGCAACATTGAACTCATATTGTCATTTTCTTGCATTTTGTGCAAGGGAATCATCAGGAAATCAGTGTCATAAAAGAAACAGCAAGTTTTTGTTTCGTATTTTCTCACAAAAATGAATTTAACCATGACATTTTATAAAGCTCTAATGGAAAATCCAGTTTATTTGTTGCAGGAAAGGAAATCAAATGTCACTCCTATCTTTTTGGGTGTGCTTATTCTATAATTTGTTCTTAGCATCCGATATCTCTTTCACAAAATATATTTATTTTTCAATACCACTGTCCCAGCTTTAGTACTTGTCAGAAATATTTGACTTAAATGCTTGTTTCAGAAGACATTGCAAGTCATCCTGTGTCCAGCTCTGACAATGTACCTCGCATAGCACCTCAGAAGAGCATCTTGCAAAGCGCAGTACTCTGCCATTTTCCCTTCCACACATAATAATCCTTATAGACTCGAAGCAAAAGTGGTGAATGAATGTCAAATTTATCAGTTGCTTTTTTTTGCTCTTCTGTCTAGTTGATTGAAACTTCTGAAATTTATTTCATTTAAAATCTTCAAATAGCATTGGAGACGTCAAAGCTTGAACTAAGCAAAAATATAATTTTTGAACCGAGGTAGGAGATTTCATAAAAGGCCTTTGAGGACAAGTAGATTATTTTTAAATTAAATGTTCAGTGATGAAGGTTCATACCTAATTTAGATGATTGTTCTCAGCGTTATGTTTTTTCGAACTTTAAACATCCTTGAACAAAACATTTCCCATTGCTGATAACAAGAATATCAAGTACAGCCATTTATTAAAGAGTGCCTTCTGTATTGCACCTGCAACAGATGCTACATTGACATCTGTATTCCTCCACATGCAGTTGTGGCACTGTGGGGAGCTACTAAGTGAAGGCCATTCAATCCCCCACAGGGAGGGAGGGGAAACTGGAGGGTGACTTATCTAGTGTTTGCTCTTGTATGCATCTTATATTGAGAAGTATTAGGACTGGGTCATCCACTCCCATGGCTCTGGATACTCTATGGAATGCAGAAACCAAGAAAAACCGAGAGAGAAAATAGATTAAATGAAAAAAAATTTACCCTTAAGCTGACATTTTAAGCCATACCATTGGGTATTTAATAGAGATTGCATTCCCAGAGCTCAGGAAATAAATTACTTATGTCTTCCCAGCTGGAGCATGGTTTGGGGCTCAGGAAGGACGAAAAAGTGAAAAATAGTTTCATAGTGTTGCCTTAACTCTGGTACACTATCACTTCTGTGAGAGAATCAGTTTCAAAATTGCTTTTGCATACCTAATCTGGACTGATATTTCAGTGCATTACTGAATTGCAGCATTAGAGGAGGAGACAGCTTTTGGATGGCACACTGATCCTACCTACCCTCTCGGATAGATGTAAAAGAAAATCCAGTGATGTTTTGAAATAAAGCAGGGAGTTCTCCATATTGTCCTGGCCAATATTTATCTTTCAGTCAACATACTTAACACAGATTTATTGGTTATTATTGCACTGCAGTCTGTGGAACAATGCTTTGGTTAAATTGATTGCTACATCTCCTTCGACCTAAAATTAATTCTGAGCTTGTGCCGAGTGAAGTGACGATTTCCTTCTTCTCCCAGTTTTCGTGGAAAACATTTGATCATCAAGCTGGGGGAAAAAAGGGCTACTCTCAGAATTAATTTACAACCTCATAGCTATTTTAAAAAAATCACTTCCAATATAAAAAATGTGCAGGTGGCAGTTGTATTAATCTAAGTACTGTCTCATGAATCTTTCCAAGGCCTAAGCCTCCAACATTGAAATATTATTCCAAAAACCTATCTTGTAGGGCAGTATGGTGGCATGGTAGTTAGCACTGCTGTCTCACAACACCAGGGACCCAGGTTTGATTAGGTCACTATCTGTATGAAATCTGCATGTTTTCCATGTGTCTGTGTGGGTTTCCTCCAGGTGTTCACAGTCTGAAAGATGCATTGATCATACTAAATTCTTCAGTGTACCTGAACAGGCGCCGGAGTGTGGCGACGAAGGAATTTTCACAGTAACTCCATTGCAGTGTTAATGTAAGCCTACTTGTGACTAATAAATAAACTTAACTTTTTACTATGGAAAATTTGGCAATTAAGAAAGGAAGTGAGATATATTGCAGCCACGTATTTTAGTTTTGTTATGCCCTAGTGACTTACAAGGCTATTTTTGAAAACCTCTGCTATTATTAATGTGTCTTAAGGGATGTAGACATTGTATATTTTGCACTCTAGTTGTAATCTAATTCTCCTCTGAGACATTTTTCACCTAATAAGATAAAAGTAAACCCTTAATATTTTAATAGAAAAACACACATTTGCCAATGAGAACCTCAAAAGGCTTGTGATTGAGAGATTGAGAGCATTTTGTTGAGATTGTCCTTGTTATTCATAAAATGTGTGTGACTTGAAGAGCCGTGCTGTTGTCATGTTTGCTATTTATCAGAATTACACTCTGTCTCCTTCCTTTAATTTCTCTTTTCTTGCCTTTAAATGATTTTAATTTTACACTTGCTGTTTGTATTTCCATTTTACCTTTTGAAGCGGGCTAGGGACTTCTGCTGTCCTGGTCAACATTCTTCTTTCAAGCAATGTGGCTACAAAGTACTTAACTGGACACATTATTTGCGAATCTTGTGCAAAATATGTGACAACTGTGTTTGACTATATGACAAGATTGATTACATAAGAAACCGCAGTGTGAAATAATGCAGTTATATATAGCATGTGATTAGGTATTTCACTTAACAATTATCTTTTTCTCCTTTTCTCCTTGGGTGGCAACACTCATACTGAGCCTTTGTTCTGCCGATTCTCAGAACTCTTTTCTATGTTGTCTCAAGTATCCACTCTGTGTAAACCTAGACAGCAGTTGTTAGCAGGCTAATAAATTATAGGGAACATTAGAGCTAAGCTCAATATGATCCTTGACAGATTTTCATGCATGCGTATTTTGTTGCTATAGACCATTGAATAATGATGTGGAAACTTCAGCTAATGATTATCACTTCCTAGCATAACGACATTAGCGTCAGTTGTAGCATCTGACTGCACAAATCGTTGGGGCCTTCCTAGTCTGGTGGCTCCGTACAGCAGCATAATATGCATTACTAACTAAACAATCAGAATTGTGAACATTTGTTCTAATTCAAACTATGATAAATCTGTTTTAAAATAATCTTCAAATGAATAAGTTTTCTATATACATATACGATCCCAGTTAACAAAGTGGATTTGTAAATCTTTTCTTAGATTCTCCAATTGAGAGACCTGGCCGGAGACGCAGCATGCCGGGGAATGCTCCAGAGGATAATCCCACAGTGGAACCACCCACTTCTACACCCTTTCGTGTGACGGTAAAATTATTTAAAATTTAATAGCTAAATTAATGCTCTTTCAATTTTTGGTGATATAAATTCAATTTAATTGGTCATGACTCACTTATATAAGGCAAAGACCATTTTAACTCCTGGTCTTAAACTATATCTATTCCGTTGAACTTGTGCTTGAATCACTAGTAATGATGCCAGCTTGGTAGGTACTTGTCAGTTCAGAGCACCCCAGCTGCTTACTAGAAAGCCATTTATTTTAAAAAAAGCATTCCTTTTCTGCCCTCTTCTGGCCTGCTACACCTGCACATCTGCCTCTTTTGGCAAGAATTGTACCTGGTACCAAACAAAGCTGCTGAGGCTTAAAATATAGTCAGGGCCTGTCATTGTCAGACCCACAACTTTTGAATTTGAATTTCACTTAGCCCCTGTCTAGCTTGGTGTGAGACCAGCAACAATCAGGTAAAAGTAGATCTCTACAAGAATTCTAATCTCCTTGTCTCATTCTCATCAGGAGTCAGGGTTTAAATTTTGATTGTATGCTTCCTCCTTTAATTCCTTCCCAATTACTATATACCTCTTCCATTTATATAAAATGCCTTGGGATGTTTATTATATTCTTCTTGTTAGATGAATGGCTGATGGTTCTAGACTATCTTACTTGGTGCCAATCTTCAATTAACTATTTTCTAAATATGTTGTATGAATAGTGCTTTTTAATGATGGCTTGGTAAAGTAAGTCAAGAAAGTGAAGAAAGTTGAAAACCCAAGAGCTGTATCATATTTGTGTATAACGGGTTTTGTTCTCCAAAGAAAAACCAGTTGTTAAAATATCAAATTCAACTCAGCCTGATTTGAAATATAATCATTCTATATGATACAGTTACAAGAGTGCAGAGTTATAAATTACATTTACATGTGTAAAATGACATATAGGAGATGAATCTTCCTGTTCTGCCCACCATGAGAATCATAGCAGGTGAGAGGAAGGTCTGTTGACCTCGAGCGGGATTTTCTGGTTTCGGGGCGAATGCAATCAGAAAATCCTGCCCATTGTGAAGTGCACATTTGATATGAATCATTGTACAAAGCCGCTGTGTGTCAGAAATGGATTTGAACACAAACTCTCTTGTTATAGAGAATTAATATTCCAGTAAATGCGCCATAAGAGTAAAGTAGCAAAACTGAATTTCAAATGTTAACCAGTCAGCAGAAATATTTTGAGTATTGTGTTCTGAACCAGTGGTTGTACATTTATTTATTGCATTGGTTTCAGATTAGTTGAACGTTGGCTAATGAATAAAGATCAGTTTCCATAAAGCCCTTATTGATTATGCTACTTTAGAAATTAATGGCATAAGCAACTCTCAAAATATAAATCGCAAAATGTATCCATTTCAAAACTCAAATAAACTTGTATGTGGCTGCAAAATCCATGCTTAGCCTATTACTCATAAATTCTGTTCTATTAGGTACTTGTGTGGCTTTTCTGCTTCAATTAAAGACAATTACGATGGCATTAGAAGAGTTTAATTCTGATCATTTGACATTTGAAATACTGTTAGCAAATGTACTTGGACAACGAAGGAAGGTGGATATCAGACATGTGGAATATTCTATGTGTAGGTTATCCCAGTTGGCAAGCTTCTTGTGCTGAAAACCAGTGGGTTCTATACAAAAGTAAAATATTGTGAATGTTGGAAATCTGAAATGAAAACACAATATGCTGGAATAGGCAGCTGGTCTGATAATATCTATGTAGAGAGAGAGAGAGAGACAGGTTCACAGATGTTGGCAGACCTGCTGAGTACTTCCAGCATTTTCTGTTTTCATTTAGGATCTATATATATGTTGATGCATCTCTGGACAGATGCAAGTTCCTATAAAATATGAGAAGTTATTGTTTAGCAGTATTCTCCAAACGATTATTGAATTCGGAACAGGCATGCTGAGTTGAACTTGGATCTCTTAAGTGCTTATTGCTTTTTGAAGTATTCCTGAACTGAAATGTGTCTTTCTGATGCACATTGCAGATCACACAGATTCTTAAATTATATGCTGCTCTAAAGTAAGCCTCAGTAAAACAGAGAAGAATTAAATGGCCGTTGTAACATCACCCTGCCATTTGCACTGAGATAAGTTGCTTACAAGCTTTTAGTTTACAGCACTTTATTCTATGGTTGAAATAAATGTGTTGTTCTATCAGTGCATCCTGTCGAATTAACTGGGATGACTGCCATGTTTAATCTCTATGGCAGACAGTAACGGTAAATGTAAAGAATTTATTCAATTATTCCTAAAAAAGAAGCACAGGTCCTTTGTTACTAATAACTGAGAACCAGACATCTGTACATTGGAGTGGTATTAACCAAATTATCTTCTTGGGCCTTATCTGATCTGCAACATTGAAGGCAGGGAAATGTGTCTCTTGAAGGCATTTTTTCCCGTCTCGCCAGTACTCTAATAAAAAGGATACATTTGATGGTAATAGATGTGTACTTACTGGAAACTACTAATACATTTGCTGAATGGCATTGCTTTCATTCTGTTCAACAACCTGTAGTGACTTTATGGGTGCACTTGGGATATTTAGGAAGCAATAAATAATTATTAATACTATGCAGTTATTGGAAAACCGATGTATTAACTAACCAACCCCAGCCACTCGAGCAGTGACAGATATGTGGAACATATACCTTGGTTTTATATGGATAAACCAGCCAGATCTGGAGTTTAAGGTGTTCCTTGAGCACAAACTGATGTTAGCTCTAGATCCCAACCTGAGATGACAAAAAAGGACAATATCAACCAACAACAGAATGATTAACAAGCTTATTTCAATAAAGACAAATGTGAAATGTTACATATGGTAAGAAGAATAAAGAGGCAAACTTTGTTTGAAATACAAGACCAAATGGAAAGAGGTGAAAAGGGATTGGGTTTGCAGATACATAAATCAAAAGTACCTTTACAGGTAAATACGGCCATTATGTAAAGAACTATGCACTGGAGATGATTTCTAGAGAATTGAAGAGTCAATAAGTTGTGAAACTTGTATTAAAATCTTGTTGGACCACACTTGTATCAGTTCTGGTTTCCATATTTACTAAAAATGAGATTGAGATACTGTAGAGGGAGCAAAAGAAAATATTTACAAAGCTGATACTAAAAATGGGAGAATATATGTAAGGGCAAGAGACTGAATAGGATGAACTTCTCTTTAAAAAAAGAGGTAGTGGTGATCTGAGAGATTGAGGTTTATGATGAGGTAGAGGTGGACAATGTGTTTTCATGTGCAAGGAAGACCATAATTAAATGCTATAAATAATAAGATACTTACCAATAAATCTAATAGGAAATTCAAGAGAAACATTTTTTACTTAGAGTGATACAAGTGTGGAACTCACTGCTACATTGGTAGCTGAGTCAAATAGCACTATGCATGGAACAGCTGGATAAGAACATAGAACGTAGAACATAGAACATTGCAGCGCAGAACAGGCCCTTCGGCCCTCGATGTTGCGCCGACCAATTAGGAACCCTCTAACCTAAACATGAGGGAGAAAAGGATATTCTGATAGGATCAGATGAAGAAGGGTGGAAGGAGACTCTTATATAGCATAAATCAGTTGGGCTGAATGGCCTGTGTAATTTGGAGCTGCCAATCTAGTAATTAAGTGCATTGTTGAAAGAAAGCAACTAAATTTTGATTGGCCAGAATGTACTTCCTCTTGGGCTGAGTACTTTAGATTATTTTGATACTTACAACTGCATTGCCTATGTACAGGATTGTTATATTATTGACCTTATACATCAATATTACTTAAAATCACATTGAATATACAGCACTGAAACAAGCCTTTTGGCCGTAGTCCATAGAATCCCTACAGTTCAGAAGGAGGCCATTCAACTCAATTCTGCACCAATAATAATCCTCCCAGGCACTATCCCCATGACCTCAGATATTTACCCTGCTTATCTTCCTGACATGAAGGATTAATTTAGCATGGCCAGTCAACCTAGCCTACACATCTTTGGACCATGCTTATGCTCTATTTAAATCTCAGCATCTCTTTCCTTGTTTAATTTTTATCAGCATTATTCTCTATTTCTCTTATATGCTTATCTAGTATATCCTTAAATGCAGTTGCATGGTTCAGCAATGTTCTTTGGCGGCAAGTACCACAGTCTCACCACTCTCTGGGTAAAGTGGTTTCTTGAATTCTCTATTTGATTTCTTGAGACTGACGGCATACAGTTTTGTTCTACCCCTTCAGTGGAAATACTCTTGCTGCATCCTCGCTATCAAAACCTTTTGTCATTATAAAGGCTTCCAATACATCACCCCTCAGCTTACTCTTTACAAGTGAAAAGCTACCCAGCCTTTTCAATCTTTCCTGTTGAATATAATCTCGCAGTTCTATTATTTTGTTTGCATTCTCTCCTGCCTCTACATCCTTTTTATAATATTACGACCCAAATGGCACAAAATACTAATTGTGTTGCTTAACTAAGGTTTGATACATGTTTGGCAAAACCTCTCTACTTTTCCATTCTGGCATTATGCCAGAGTGTTTGATTTGCTTTTATTATCGTGTTATTGACCGACATTGCAGCTTTTAGTGAACTGTGTTTTTGTAATCCCTGATTCCCTTTTCCTTATATTTTATTTAAATTCTTAATTTCTAAGTAATATGTGACCTGCTTATTTATCTTACCAAATTATAACATCTCTCTGAAATTAATTTCCAGTTATGTACATATTTTGCAAATTTATTAATGTTTTTCAATATTTTGTTGAAGTGCTTCTCAATGACTAGTCTGCTGCAAACTCCCAAATTTGGTGCTGTGCAAAATCTTGAGATTTTAGAATTCGATTCCAAAATCTCAATTGTTAATATAAATTGTGAAAAAAGCTGGTCCCAATATTGATCCTTATGGAATTGTATTTTCCACCTTCTTCCCCTCTGAATAGCTTTACCTTTTACCTCTATACTCTGCTTTTGTTTTGCAGCTATCTAGTTATCAATTGCATTATTCCAGTTTCTGCATGCTCTAGCTTTATCCATTAGTCTATTTTATCCTGCCTTGTAGAAGGCTTTTTGGAAAGATAGATATATTACATTCACTATATTATCCTTGTCAACTCTGAATTCTTTGAAGAGTTAATAGAATCGAGTCGCTTGATCAAAACTCTCTTAAAATGCAGACTGACTATTGATTAAAATATTTCTGATTTTTAGATATTTTTGTTTTTTGCTTTTAGTAAGGAATCCCATCATCATTCATTGAGTCATGGAACAGCACAGGAGACGGCCATTTGGTCCATTGAGTCTATGCCAGCTTATTCCAAGAGCAATACATATCTCTGCGTTTTTCCCCGTTCAAGTATATAACCAGTTTCCTTTTGAAGTATGTGTTGAATATGTATTCACCATCTTTATCAGCAAGTGCCGTCTCAATGTCAAGCCTTAAGCTATTGGAAACAGTTTTTCATGATTTTCTCTATCTAGATCCTTACTGATTTTAATTATGTCTATCAAATTTCCTAGCCATTTCTGCTTTCAAGATAACAACATCAATTCTTCAGTCTATCTGTTTAACTTCAGTCCGCCATCCTTGGAATTAATTTAGTAATTCTGGATGCTAACTAGTTTGATTTTTTTTTCATGATATTCAGATATCTTAAGATTGATTCAATTCTGGAAAAGTTTTGTTCATAGATATCACACTGTTGGCCATTTATCTTTTTTTATTAGTTAGCTGATTTGCGTAAAAACTGGACAGACCAAGCTGGACAGACTTTAAATCAAGATACGGAGATGCTCATATAAGTAGAGTTTCTGTTTGCCTGTTTAAGCCTTCCCCTGATAGAGACATAACTGCAACCAAATGTACCACTGATCTATAGCTCCCTGAGCATGTTCTGTCTCCCTTTCTACAAATAGTTTTAACATGTGCAGTTCCCCCCGTCCTCTGGCACCACACCAATCGCTAACAAATTGTTAAAAATGAGTTGTAATGCCTCTGCTATTTCCACCCTGGATTCTTTTAAAATGCAATCCATCCAGACCAAAGATTTCTAATTTTGATTTGTCTGTTTTATTGATTTTATACTGTGGGAGATATTTGGGGGAATAAGTTCAAAGGGAATTAAAAGCAGCATCTCAGATTGATAACAATTTTTAAAAAATCTAATAGATGTTATCCCAAGAAATTTAGAATATAAAAGCAGAGTGGTAATGGTGAGCCTATACGTGATATGTAACCACTACTGGCAGCAAAGATGAGCTGCATGTCTATCACTGTGTATAAATTACTTCAATTTACAACATCCAAGATCATTTCTCTACTTGTATGATACAAAGGAACATTACATGATTGAAATTGGATGAAATTCCAGAAAATGATATTAGTATGTCAGATTGGTATTATGCTACTGGACTAGTAATCCGGAGATCTGGACTAACAATCTGGGAACATGACTTCAAATTCTATTATGGTAACTGGGAATTTATATTCAGTTTATTCAGTAAATCTAAGTTTTAAAAAAGCAGTATCTGTAGTGGTGACCATGAAATCAACAATTGATTCACTAATGTCCTTTGGAGAAAGAAATTTGCCATCCTTGCTTCGTCTAGCCTATTTGTGGTTCCCGATTTACAGCATTGAGCTGACTCTTAGATGTCCTCTGAAATGACTTAACAAGCCACTCGCCCGTCACCTCTACTTTTTTATAGGAACTAGGAATGAATGTTAAACATTGGCTTTGCCAGTGACACCCACGTGGCATGAATGGGTTAAAAAAAAAAAATCCCTTTAGTTGTCTCGGAAGAAATCTGCATTCTGAGTATTCTGGCAGCTCCAAACATGGAGGAAGCAGAGAAAGGAGAAGTAGTGGGCCTCACTAAAGCTCAGAGCTTTGTCATCCTCATTCATTCCAACAAAGAGCCACAGGCAAGCTCTGTTGGTAGGTATAGACGCTTCAATTCTAACTTCACATCCTGGAGATGTTATCTTTAACATCATATTGTGGTAGATTTTTAATTACAACTCTAATTAAAAGAGCTAACAGTCTATAGCAATGCATTTGTAAATCAACTATTCTATCTGCCACAAGAGTTAGCTAGTATGGCCAAAGTTTTCCAGATCTATGCTTACTTAAATCCCATATTGTTTGTTTTTTTTTTAAATTCAGACCCATTATAAATAGAATAATGGAAATTAAGCTTGTTCTTTAAATAAACTGAATCTGTAAGTAGTCTTGATTCTAAGTTTGTGTGTTTCACATTGGCTTTCAGCTTCATAAAATTAGATGGAATCTATCGCATTTCAAATGAATAAAGAGTGACTAAATAATTATCAGTATTATCACTAATTATCACAAGTTTACTGTGCCTACACTGTGGTTACAATATTTTATGGTGATTTAATTACATCTCTCAAGTCTAAGCAGTATTTCTTTTATTGTAAGAATTCAGAATAAATGTTCCATAAATTTAATAAATCTATCCTTTTAAAGAACCATAATCAAAGATACTGTTTACCTGAGCCCTGACTTTTCCCAGGCTCATTCAGTGGCTTGAAGCTTCATTGGATAAACAGGCACTCAGATGATCTCTGCATGCATTATTATTCATTATTCACTAGTGGTTATGTTACTAGACTAGTAATCTGGAGGTCTGGACTAATAGGTTGTGAGTTTGACTTGTGTATGAAAGTTATCATTGAGGAATGTTAGAAATTAGGAAGGAAAAATATTGGAAGGATAAAGCAGATGAACATCTCCAAGGTGAGTACAGACAGAGTTGAAAACCATGATTAACGTTTAGAATATTGCTTTAATCTATGACAGGATATCCTCAAATTCAAGCACCTTGCAATTTCTGAGGCAAACTCAGCAAATAACAGCAAACCTCAACAAATAAATCTGTACAGTGAAGGACCAAACTGAATTTCACAACTCCATGGGACTGCCCAGGGAACGGAGTTTTATCCAAAATACACAAAACGGGGCTTTCTGCCAGTGAGATTGGTTTTAATTTGGAGCTTAACACATTTGCAAAATCAGCAAATCTGAAGCTTCAGCACCTTCTGGTTCGTGGTAAAATTTGGCTTTCAGTCATTTTTAATTCTCAGCTTGCTACCAGCTGCAACTCACCAGTTAGATGGGAGTGTGGGAAAGAGTTCACTCTTGTATTAAGCTGGCTGGCAAGTAGGTTCTGGAGTTGTGTGTGGAACTGATTCAGTGAGGGTGACCAAAGGCTTCAACCCACTTGACAGTGGCCTATTTTACTTGGCATTTTTTTTAAGGATCACTGGTAGCTCATTCAGTACCTAGTACAGATTATTGCCTGATACATGTGCGGCACAAATGTTACTTGCTACTTGTCATCCCAAGCCTGAATGTTGCCCAGATTTTGCTGCATATGAGCACCTCAATATCTGAGTAATTGCAAATGGGATTGAATATTGTGTAATCATCAGCAAACATTACCACTTCTGAACTTATAACAGAGGGAAGGTCATGATGAAACAGCTGAAGATGTTTGCGTGAACTCATGCAGTATGTATTGGAACTGAGATGATTGGTCTCCAGCAATCACAATCACCTTCCTTTTCACTTGATATGCCTCCAATCAATGGAGAACGTTCCCTCTGATTCCCATTGACTCCAGTTTTATTCAGGCTCCTTAATGCCATACTCAGTGAAATGTTGCTTTGGTATCAAGGACAGTCATACTCGCCTCACCTCTGGTTCTTTTTTCTATATTTGGATTAAGTTGCAATGAGGTCAGGAACTGAGTGGACCTGATGGAACCCACAGTGAGTGTTAGTGTGCAGAATTAAGCTGAGTATGTGCTGCTTGATAGCACAGTCAACAGCCCCTTCCATCACTTTTCTGATGATCAGAAGTAGATAGATGGGACCGCAATTTGCCATGTTTTTTGTGAACAGGGCATATCTGGGCAGTTTTCCATTTTGCTGGGTGGATGCCAGTCTTGAAGCTTTACAGGAACAGCTTGACTATGGGCACAGCTAGTTAGAATTTTAGAATCCCTACAGTATATAAGGCCATATAGCCCATTGAGCCTGCGCTGACAACAATCCCACCCATGCTCTATACCTGTAAACCCACATTTGTATCCTGTTAGTCCCCCGTGCATTGAGGGGCAATTTTAGCATGCTCAATCCACCTAATCTACAAATCTTTGGACCGCGGGAGGAAATCCACGCAGACATGGAGAATGTGCAAACTTTATTCACAGTGTCACTCAAGACCATAATTGAACTCGGGTCCCTGGCGCTGCAAGGTAATAATGCTAAGCACTGTGTTGCCCTGTTCTGGAGCAAATGTGGTCAGTACTATTGTTGGAATAATGTCAGAGCCAGTAGCCTTTTCAGTATCCACTGTCTTTGGCTTCTTAATATCATATGGAATTAATAAAAATTGGCTGAAGACTGGCATCTACAATGCTGGGAATCTCGGGAGGAGGCAGCGATGAATCATCCACTTGGCACCCTGAGCAATTGTTGCAAATACTTCAACCTTGTTTTTCACACTGAGATGTTGGGTTACTCCATCATTAAAGATGGGAATATTTATGGAGTCTCCTGCAGTGAATTGTTTAAATTGTCCACCACTAGTCATTACTGACGCAGGACAGCAAGGGCTAGATCTGATCTGTTGGATGTGGGATTGCTTAGCTCTGTCTATCTCATGTCGCTTTAGCTGTTTGGCATATAAGGACTTCTGTGTTGTAACTTCACCAAGTTGACAGCTCAATTTTAGGTCTATCTGGTGTTATTTCTGCCAAGCCTACCCTCACTCTTCATTGAACAAAGGCTGATCCCCTGATTATGCAATAGATATATTATTGTATCTTTGAATATCTTAATTTCTGAAAATTTTTAAGGAGATAGAGTGTGGTTTTTTTTGAAATTAACACTGGAAACTGAATCTATGAATATTGGAATCCAACATCTCAAGAACATATTTGGTTACAATCAAGCATCAGATCAAGCCTCAGATGGGGTGCAATGCCTCATCTTGACAGCTTGGATCCTGTTTTTTTTCTCTTGTCTGGACCTTGAACTGGATTCAATTGGATTTTGAATTTGGTTTTTGGAGCAAGCAAGGAATGGTTTCAGGTTTGCCTCATCCACTCTAAGCATTGGCTTTGTAACTTTAAGAATGAATAAAAAGTTTGGAAGAAAAAGAACTAGCACACCGAAAAAAGTGAATGGTAAAATGTTATTCCCATTCCAAGATTCATCAGAACTGCATAATTTTAAACTTCACTTACCAGTGCATCATAATGATGAGTTCCCTCACTGGTAGCATATTGCAATAAATGTATATGTGCAATAAACAGTACATGTAACACCCCATATAAAAAAAAAACAGCATTAGAATACCAAAACATCTACATGTCAAGGGCTTATTAATTCACAGCAGAAGCCTTGGCTATTAACAATAGTAATCCTATTAGAGGTTGGTCCATTCCAATTAAAATGCATTTAAATTATGCAGCATGAACTTAATGGTTTGAAAACTTAATTCTGAAATGACTTGGTCGATTATATTTTGTGACAATGACACATTTATATGGCTATTTCTATTTTCCAGTCAAATTTGTTCAAAGCTTACCTCATGGCAAATAATTTCTCATGTGCATTTAATCATTTACCTCATGTCTAGCACATTATTATTGAGATCCACTGATTAACACTAGACTAGTTGAAATTGGAAGAATTGCTTATGCACTTATGTTGCTTTGTAGAGTCGATACAAATAAATCTTTAATAAAAAATGAAATAGTTGGGCATGTAGCAGTGTATCCATAATGTAGATAGTATATTACTGCAAGTAATTTGTTTTAGACTCCCTGTGCACTCTCAAGATTTATTAGCACAGCTGAAATTCTGATATCTGTTGTGCCTTCTGGTGTAAGCAAAGTCCTGCAGCTACTTGGTTGGATTGGTAGTCAGATCAGTTAATGTATATTGTGTGGTGTTCACAGTGCCATTGTTTGTTAAATAATTTAACTGTAGCTATCTAAGAAATCACTTTAAAAATCATTTCTACTTGTTGCACAGTGACTTTAAAATTTGTTCATTTGCTTTCAGTAATTTATCATGCAAGTGTTGGATTGACCGCACTGCCTGGGCTTCATTTAGTAATCCTGCTGGAACAGGCCTGGCAACGGGACAAGGTGGAAGAATTGGGCATTAAATTGGGGTTGGGAAGATCTTGATGTGGGAATCCCACCCACTAACAGCAGGAAGACGATTAGGCTGTTTAATAAGTCACTTGAGAACAATTAATATCCAAGCCCACTGGAATTTAGTAGCGATGCAGACATTTCCCTGAACTCTCACATTTGTCCTGTGCAGCTCCCAAGACCACCTGGCAAACCCCTATTGGGTTTGCCTGAAGACTCATAGAGGAGGGTCCCTCAGTTACAGGCACAATGGTTAGCCCAGACTAGTCCTCTACCCCTTCTTCATTGAAGGGCTGTATCTCCATGTGATGCCCGGGAATTTGCATAAGTGTTGGTGGTAAATAGATGACTAGGACTTGGGTTTGATTTCTGGCTTGGGTCACCATTTTGTGTGGAGTTTGCATGTTCTTTCTATGTCTGCATGGGTTTCCTCCCACATTCTGAAAGACATGCTGCTTAGTATAGCACAGTAAAGACCCTTCAGCCCTCAATGTTGTGCCAAGCAATGTCCGAACCCAAGATCAAGCTATCCCATTCCCTATCATTCTGGTCTGTTCCATGTGCCTATCCAATAACCGCTTGAAAGTTCCTAAAGTGTCTGACTCCACTATCACAGTAGGCAGTGCATTTCACACCCCAACCACTCTCTAAGTAAAAAACCTACCTCGGTACATCCCACACCCCATGAACCGTGTGGTTATGCCCCTTAGTAACAGCTACATCCACCCAAGGAAATAGTCTCTGAACGTCCACTCTATCTATCCCCCCATCATCTTATAAACATCTATTAAGTCGCCTCTCATCTTCCTCCACTCTAAAGAGAAAAGCTCCAGCTCCCTCAATCTTTCCTCATAAGACCTACCCTCCAAATCAGGCAGCATCCTGATAAATCTCCTCTGCACTCTCTCCAATGTTTCCACATCCTTCTTATACTGAGGTGATCAGAATTGCACACAATATTCCAATTATGGTCTCACAAGGTTCTGTATAGTTGCAGCACAACCCCACGGCTCTTAAACTCAAGCCCCCTGTTAATAAACGCTAACACGCTATAAGCCTTCTTCACGACTTTATCCAATTGAGTGGCAGCCTTCAGAGATCTGTAGATATGAATCCCAAGATCTCTCAGTTCCTCCACATTCCTCAGAACCCTGCCGTTGACCCTGTAATCCGCATTCAAGTTTGTCCTACCAAAATGAATAACCTCTCACTTATCAGGTTTAAAATCCGTCTGCCACTTTTCGGCCCAGCTCTTCATCCTGTCAATGTTAGGTGCATTGACTGGAACTGGTGCTGACTAGGGGAATTTTAAATAACTTCAAAGCAGTGTTAATTAAGCCTTACTTGTGACTAATAAATAAACTTTATTTTACTTTTACTTTAGTATCCTATCAAAGGGCCCAGCATCAGGAAGGCAATCTGCTGAAAGCTCTATCCCTTCCTCTGATCCACCTTTCTAGCATGCTTTCTCCTTGTGACCTTCATTCCTCCTCATTTGCCTGTCCTGGGATCCAGAATGAATCCTGGCTGGGGTTTTAGTACATTACCAACAACTGGTAATATTCTTGGTGCCTAGCCTCTAGTTGGCTGATAGCTTTCAGGGACAGGGTTTCTGCCCTGAATTAATGGGAGGTCTGACTCTGTTCAGTTAACAGCCTGATGGGAACTTAATTGTGTTGTGCTTTCCCCTGGAAATAACACTGGATTCTTTCCAAATCTTCAACTGATGAGGGGGGAGGAACCCACATTGCCAGCTCACTGATACCTGAGGAATATACATGGATTTTAATTTGATTTTGATTTTGGTAAGGACAAGAAAATAATTCATTTTAGGGATAATTAAAATAGTGTATTGGGCTAATTTATGTAGCTTATTTTAAGGCCATGGATACAAAATCAAGTCCTAGTCACCTGCATTGTGAGCTGATAGTTTTGATCTTAAGACAATGGATTGAGATATTGAGAAAGGAAACCTCTAGTATATTTATTTACTTAGACTTTGTTGAAAATGTGTCTGGAGGAACTATGGGCTGCATGATTCTGGCTGCTAATCATTGCAGTTGCCTTAGCTCCAGCCCAGGTGGTGTCCCACTGTTGGCTGTCCTCCTCAAATGTACTTTGGCCAGCCTTGTTATTCTCCTCCATCTGGTAGTGTCCATTCTATTGCCATGCTGGCAGGGCATATGGCCATAAGGTGAAATACATGATCTGCCAGTCTCAATAGACTCCCCATCATAATGTGAATGACTTGGAGGGACACTTCCAAGTCACTCACCATCCTGACTTGGAAATATATCATCGTCACTGGGTCAAAGTCCTGGAATTCCCTCTATAACAGCATTGTGGGTGTACTTGCACCTTAGGACTGCAGCGGTTCAAGAAGACAGCTTACCACAGCTTTTTCCAGGCAACTATGGATGGGGAATAAATACTTGTTTCACCAGTAAAGCCCACATCCCATGAAATGAATTTTTAAAAATGTCCCAGAGCAGTCCTCTAGTCCTTCTTCATTGTAAGGCTGTATCTTCATGTGATGCCCAGGATTTTGCGTAGGCATTGATGACCACTTTGTGATACCTTTGTTCCTCTCTTGCATGTCTGACTGGCATAAATTGTGGTTGGTACTACTACGGACATTTTAAAGTCACAGTTTCATGGCCATGTCAATGGTGTAGGATGCCCAGACCATGTGAAGTCACTGAAAGACTGGTGTTGGTTTGCCAATTCTGTTGAGGACACAAAACTTTACGTCAGTCTCACTGGAAATGTTGCTTTATAAGAAGGGAAACTGGTTGATAACCAGTGTCCTGTTGCCTGATGGTGACAGGAAGGCCTTGTCGTTGTTTTCTTGGTCTTCTCACAGCTGATGTGGAGACCGACTACGTGTTGCTTCTGTCAGGCCTAGTTGGTTTAAAAGGTACAAAATACCATGTAAAACTAACTTTTACTACAAGTCTGGAGGGCTTTCAACAAAATAGTGTGCTGGGAGGATTCATGGGAGTGTGGATTTGGAAAGTTGAGGGGAAAGGACAAAAACAACAGTGCAAGATAGCACTACCATACAAACATAAGGATGCACTAGTAAATATAGTGTTAATAGAGAAAATGAGAGGGAAGGGAGAATTAAAAACTCAAAGATAAAACTTGAGGCAATAGTAAAGTATATTGATGTGGGTACTGATAAGCTGAGTGGGACAGAGTTTAACTGCAGTTGTGTATCAGAAACTAAGATCCATGTAGGGAATGGTAAGAAAAAAGAAAATTGAAGTCTCTTCATTGGCATGTGCAAAGCATCTGCAAAAACTAGATGAACTAGTGGTATAAATAGTGATAAATAGTTTAGATCTCACTGCCATTACAGTATTATGTTTACAAGACCAAGTTTGGGAATAAATACACAAACTTAGGCAGAATGGAAACAGGAGTAGTAGCCCAAATAACAAAGGATGACATAAGAATATTAAGGAGAAAGAATCTTAGCTGAGAAAATCAGGAAGTAGAATCAGTAGAGGCTAAAATCACTCATGGGGAACTTAACAGTGTTAAATGCTGTCATCTCTTGTCTTGTTGAACCACTGAGGAGATTGCTGATGCCTGCACACCTTAGCTCAAGTCCTCTGGTGAGCAATATAATGAAGCCATTGATCAGTCAGTTGCCTGTTTTAACTTTGCAAGCCTGAGCGCATGTTAAGTAATGCATTCAGTGTGAAAACGGTAGTACCAAAAAAAGCTAACATTTGTTTACAGATGGATTAAGAGAATAAAACACTTCTTGCTTTTCCTCTCCTTCAGTGTTGTTCGCACGGAAAAAGTCATGCATGTGCTCAGTATATTGGGCCCAGTCTTGCCTACTGGTATCATTGGGTGTGGGTTTTCCAAAAACAGGCATGATGCCTTTTTCTTACTGGAGAAGATTCTTGACGTATGATGGTTTTCTGGAGGGAAAGATGGAGAAAAAAACAATTCTCCTCGTTGCCAAAGACCAGGTACCTGTCACCAACACCCTTTATTGTGCACCAAAGGAAAGGGCTGTACTGGTGCCTTACAGTCAAGTAGTCTTCATCTGGGACCTAAAACAATGGTCCTGGTAAAGTAACTGGTTTAAAAACCCCTGCTGATCACTTCCCATTGGGTGAGCCACTGCGCTCTCAATAAGGCAAGCTTCATATTTTACCAAGCTTCTGAGGCCTTCATGGCCATCGTAGCGTAGAGGATAAAAGTAATGTAAATAAACACCAAGTACACTTTTATTCCCTTAAGGCAGAGCATTTGAAACCAATTGTTAGAAGCTGAATTGTTGGCAGTAATGAGAAATTTAAGGTGCCTTCTGAAAAGGTTATACAGAAACAGTAGCAATGATACGAATGAAATGTGTTCCCTTAGAACCTACTGGAATGGAGCTTACGGTAGTCAAAATCTTGCTTGAATATTGATAGGGTGTTGAGTTAGTGGAGTTTATGGTGGTTTAGTTGCGAAGGGAGAAGTGTTCCCTTACTCCTCCAACTATATAAGGAAGCAAATTATTTTGAGAGATAATGGAGCAAATCAGATTTCGATTATGACTGATAATATAATGCATCCCAAATGGTTTGATGAAAGACAAAGTAATAATAATTGGACTTTATGGAACTTTTAAATCTGCTCCATTGTGTGAAGTCAATTTATCAAGTGACTTAGTAACAAAGTTGTTACTGCAGTAATTATTGCTTCTTCTACAAATTGAAGATGTAGATTGCATATTGGTTTCCTCGAACAATGTGCTGCGGAACTAATAAAAGAAAAAAACTATTTTAGATCTAATATTGTTACAATGAGACATGGTCAATCAGTATTATAATGTAATAAACACTGGGAAATAGTGATCATTGTACAATTGAACCTCTGATTAAGTTTGAGGACAACATACTCTATCACAAATAAAAATCTTAAACTTAAAAAATCTCAATTTATAATTGAGGGGAGAGTTGGCTATGGTTGATTTGGTAAATAGGCTAAACACTATGACACAAATAAACAGTGGGAAAATAAACCATTCAAAATGCTCCACAAGAATGCATCCTATTGAAACACAACTTAATGAGAACAATTTATCCATGGCATACAAAGGAGCTACAAGATAGAATTAGATTAAAGGAAGATGCTGATAATGTTGCAAATAATTATAGTAAGTCACCTCACAACACCAGGTTAAAATCCAACAGGTTTATTTGATAGCATGAGCTTTCAGAGCATTGCTCCTTCATCAGGTGAATGCAAAATTTGTTTCAAAACAGGGCATATATAGACATAAACTCAATTACAAGGTAATGCTTGGAATGCGAGGCTTAACAAATAATCAAGTCTTTACAGGTGCTGACAAATGTTTGTGTCTATATATGCCCTGCTTGTGAAACAAATCCTGACTCACTTGATGAAGGAGCAGTGCTCTGAGAGCTCGTGCTACCAAATAAATCTATTGGACTTTAACCTGCTATTGTGGGACTGCTTACTGTGCCTACCCCAGTCCAACGCTGGCAGCTCCACATCACAAGTAATTATAGTAAGTCTTGAAATTGGAAATGTTTTTGAAACCAGCAAAGGACCACCAAAAAGTTGATAAAAGGGAAAAGAGTAAATAGAGTAAATTCGCAAGGAATTTTTAAGAGATAAGAACATTTACAAAATATAAAAAAAGAGAGTAGCTAAAGTAAATGTTGGTCCCTTTAAAGCAAAACCATGAGAAATTGTCATGTATCAGCTTCATACAATTCCCATGGGAAACAATTTGCTATGTTATGTGATTGTGCTTACTTCTCCTAATAGTGAACAAAGATAAACCCTTTCACTAGCTTCTGAAAATCTTTGCAAGTTATTGTACAGGTATTACAGTAGTCCAATAGCTAAGTGTGCTGAATGTGGCATTAGAACAGTTCTTGAGGTCTAAGGGGCCCCACACACTAAGTTTTTAATTCCAGGTTGAGAATGAGAATTTACCTTGCAGTACTTGTTGGAGTCTAGTTTTTATAGAACTTAGAGACAGACTTTTCTTGATCAGAAATAGGTGCATGGCATGGAAGATGGAGTGGATGACCAAAAATTGGGCAAGGTCTTGCGGTGGTTCTCCCAAAAAAATTCTAAGTGTCAAATTCACGTAAAAACTGGAGTAAATTATGCTGTTTTTTTCAGTGAGATTTTAAAAATGATTCTCCCACACTCTGTGTACTGGTGAGTGCACTAGCGTGAATTCCATTGAAAAGCTGGGAATGGAATCTATCCCCATTGGAGGGGCCAGCAGCATAGCATTGAGTGTGCTACTGCACATGCACCAATCTGTCAGCACCATGATACATGGGGCCTCTGTAAGCCAGCCACCTGATCGCTGGCCAGCTCCATGATCCCTATGTTGCTGGCCTCCAGATCCTGTCCCAGCCTGCCTCGATTTTCCTGCCCACTCCCAACCCTTCTCGATTCTCCCCCCCCCCCCAATTTTGATACAAAATGGGTTACAGAAAATACAAATTTTGTTAGATGTCAATCACTCGTTTTCAGGTACAGGGCAGGAAATGTTTTCATAACAGTCAGCATTCTGTGTACTACTTTACGCATTATGTTGTTTTTCTAAATGAGTAACTTGTCTGATAATTGAACAATACAAGTGATCTGATGTAATGCGACTGATGTATGTTTGCTAAGGAGACTTGGCTGTTTAATTTAGGTGTCATTCTTGTTGAAAGTACTGAAACAACTTTTCTTCTGTAAAATGTTTAATGAGAATGATTTTTTAAAAATTATTGTTCATTTATAATTTCAAAAATTGCCTATGCATTTATTTTCATTCAGAAGTCTCACAATGCCAGATTAAAGTCCAACAGGTTTATTTGAAATCACGAGCTTTCGGAATATTGCTCCTTCATCAGGTTCATTAACAGATTGACAGATCTGTGATTCCATCAATGCAAGCTGACAGCCACTATTAGATTTAGTCAGTTATGAGATGTAAAATTTTAAGAGTTTAAGTCCTAAGGTTCCGTGTCATTACAGCTTGATTATTTCAGCTTAGTGAGCACTTCAGTCCTTTGTAGGATTGGAAAGAAAGTATTTTGTTGGTAAAGGTTAGAAAACCTGAACTTGTTCAGCTGAATCGACTTGAGTGACAACTTCTGTCAAACACAGGCAATGTTTAAGCAGAGATCCAGCTGGAGAAAGATGTGTGCTCAGAATAAATGAGGATTGTTTTAAATTTACATTGTTAAACTTCAAATGAAGTAAAACCTTGAGCCTACAGTGACAGCAATTTCTTGATGCAGTAGATATTTAAGAGAATGTTGTCAGGACAGGAAAATCTAGCTAAGAGGAATGATTTAAATTAGCTTTGGCTGTTTTTCTCGGAATAGCAGAGGCTAAAATGAAGATTTCTGGGGAGCTAGTGGGTTGACCCCGCTACAGTGAAAGTGGTTATCAAGGCCCCCAGAGGGTTGGGGACTGGTGTCTCTTGAACATTGCTATCTTGGCAGTGCCAACTTCGACCCCTGGCTTAAGGGGTGACGTGCCAATGCCCAAAGGACTACTTGACTCTGCTCTTCAGGCATTAGTGTCAAAGGGGTGGGGCCTATTAGGGGCAGTATCTGTGAGGGGAGATTGGTAGGGGTGTGAAGTCCCATTGCCACTCTACATTTGGGCTGAATGACAGGGAGTGAGGCTAGTGATCAGAGCAGGACAGCAGGATGGAAGTCAGACTGCTGGGGGATGAGGCTGCAGGAGGTTACTGGAGGTGGGAGGGGGAATTGGAAAATTGGTGCTGCGGGGAGGGGGATTATTGAGATTGACCTGGACATCTCTGGGGGAAGAGGAACAGAGCTGTGGAGCTGGCCAGCGATTAGCAGGCCAATTGTGCATGTGCTGACCTTGGCAGTGACAGATCAGCGCACGTGCGGTAGTCCATTCAGCAGTATGTTGCTGGACTCTCCAGCTGTATAGAAACCACCACCCCACTCTTTGAATTTCAGCCTGATTTATGCTGAGGCACTCTAAAGTGTAGTATGGGAGATTCATTTTGAAACTGAAAAAAAGAATGACTTACTCCAGTTTTTATGCAAATTGGACACTTAGGGCCTGATTTCACCATTTTGATTCTTAATGCTGAATCTGGGCACGATTCAGATCCGACTTGAAAACCTGCTCTCAGAAGCCCCCATATGCACTTAGTGTGAAAAAAAAACCCAAATTGTGATGTGGACGGGGCTTATTGCATCGGAAATGCTGCAGCTTTAATCGGAACTTTGAATTGCACGTGCGCAGTGGAAAGAAAATGGGAAAAACATGCCACTATCACACTGCTCCCTGGCCACAAAAAGCGGATGAAGTGGCCTGGGAGCAAGAAACAGGAACAATGGTCCTCACAGATATCACTCCACGCCTACAACATAACTGCCCCCTCATCCCCCACACCCCTGTCCCCCTTCCCCACCACCACCAGAGATCCATCTGGCCTCCCTTCCCCCACCAGAAAATGATGTGGCCTCCTTCCTCCCTCCCACCAGAGAATGATTGGGTCTCCCTACTCACCCATCCTGCCCCCTCTCCATCCCCCCTTCCGCCATCCATTCCCACAGAGAATGATTTGGCTTATTTACCTTCCCCCACCACTGATTTGAGTCAGAGAGCTGTTGGAAGCTCTGAATTTACTTCTTCAGAAGCTGCAGCACCTGAAACAGAACTTTGCCAAACAGATCTGTTTTGCTCCGAATCTGGATGCGCGAGTGCGATGGTAAAAGGTGAAATGCTGATAAAGTTGGGCAGCAGCCCATTAATTCAATTTAAATGCATGCAAATACATTTAAGTCACCTTTGTCCTCATTTTGGACACAGTTCTGATCATGGCCATTTTTAGGCCTTGGTAAAGTGGGCATTGATACAGGCGTGGATCACATTAATTATCTCACGCCTGACTTTACCGAGTTGAGTGCAATGTAATAGTAAAATCAGGCTTTTAGAATTTTTCTGGGAGAATTGCCCCCATTATCTTTTACACGAAAGGCTAAATGGAAGCTCCATCTTCCAGTTAACCCTCAAGCAAAATTACCAAAATAATATAACCTGTCATTTGCACCATTTGCTGTTTGAGTTATTATGTGTAAATTCCTTACAAAAAAAAACCTCACTATATTTCAGTTGTAATTAAATGGCATGTTTCTAATATTCTGGCCAGGGTATAAATTCATGAGACTGGTAGCAAGCATACTGTGAGTGTATTGTAATATTGGAGCACACCAGAGGTGGCACAATGGTTAGCACTGCTGCCTCGGCACCAGAGACCCTGGTTCGATTCCAGCCTTGGGTGACTGTGTGGAGTTTGCACGTTCTCCCCATGTCTGTGTGGTTTTCTGCTGGGTGCTCTGGTTTCCTGTCACAGCCCAAGGAATTGCCTCTTAGTGTCCAAAGGTGTGCTGATTAGATTGATTTGCCGTGTTAAATTCCCCCTTAGTGTCTAAGATGTTTTGGTTAGGTGGATTAGCATGGTAAATGGCAGAGATTGGGGAGGGGTGGGCCAGTTGGTTTCCTCCTGTACTGCAAGGATTCTGGGATATATTTTATAATGTGATGCCCGTATATTTTATTTTATAAACCTTTGATTTCATTCTGACAGAGAGACCAGAGAGGTCATCTGCAGCTATGTCGAAGCTGCTTTTTGATGGCTGCTGAGGGCAGTGCAATAGCAGGCTTGTGTAAATTATCTGTACACCCCAGAGATCCAGCTGAGACTGAAGAATTTCTTGTGGAATGGTAAATTGTGGACACCAGTCTTTAATTTACCTATGTATTGCAAGGCACATTGAACATGTGACAACATGCCTACTTCATTATAGCAGAGCTATAGTTTCTTATCCTGGTTACTAATTTATTAAATTTCTTCATTCATGAGCTAGATAGATGTTCTATCAAGTCTACAGCAACTCCGTTTTTCCACGGTATTTTTCCATTGTGCAAAAAATCTGTTAGTGATCATACCATTGAAAGTTAAGCCAGAGAATCCAATACACTAAACAAAAACTGGTCAACCTATTAGTATATATGTAATGCTTCTTTTCATTTCCAATTCTGCAATGGTTAACTGTTGTACATTTCTGTATTAGTCAGCAAATGTGAGTGTGGTGTCTAAACACCGTAATTAATACGCACACACACTGACTTCTGTTTTGTTCCAGTGGTTAACTTATTTTTCAGTTTTATTACTTTGTTCATTGGAATGAATCATCTGTCTCATTGATCCAAATATAAAACAAAAACAAGTATGAATCTTAAAGTATTACAGACATTCACATTCTGAGTAAGTACCACCCTGTGGGTATAGACAGTTTTTTTTTCAGGGTCATTTGCTTTATTGCATTTCCTTGTTAGCTAACACAAACCTGAATCTGTCAAAAGCAATTTGGTGAGAGAGTACAATTTGCAAATTGAGAGAAAATGTTAATCAGGAGAGATGCACAGAAAGTAATGTTGCCACTGAATATCTTCTGAATCTTTTTATTCAAACTCACCTAAAATTGAGTCTTTTGAAATTCTTTTTTTCTGTTAGTGTTTCAATAGCAGTTGTTGGGTGAGCTTTCCTGATGATGCCTGCTTAATAGACGCACACAGTGGCAATTATAATTCTTAATCATTTGCTGTTTGTCAGTCACTTAGTGTTTAATTCCGTACAGTGGAGGCATATATTTTTTTCTTGTTACTGCAGCAGATGCCTTTAGGTGTATCATTATAAAACCATGGCACACTTGCAGTAGTTTTTTATACACAAGAATAATAGATTGCATAATTAATTTTTTCACAGTCGCTACTGATGGTATGTTCCATTTTTCAGGACTCAGAAATTAAGGAAGTCATAACGAATCCTAATGAAACATTGGATTGGCCTCAGCTGAAACACTTGGATGAATTTTACTGTCCCACCCACCCCAGGGATCAGAGCAGGCAAGGAGCAGACCATGGAAAACTCCATTGATCTATGGGTGGAATATTTCGGTTTTGGGGTGAACGAGGCCGGAAAATCTCATCCATTGTGTCCAGTTCTAGATAGCATATTTTGTGAAGAATGTGAAGATATTAGAGAGGATACAAAAAGATTCATGAGAATAATTACAGGGATG
Organism: Sphyrna mokarran; assembly: GCA_024679065.1. Lineage (NCBI taxonomy): Eukaryota > Metazoa > Chordata > Chondrichthyes > Carcharhiniformes > Carcharhinidae > Sphyrna > Sphyrna mokarran. Next base: position 15,123,700 of record JAGIQG010000025.1, read on the forward strand.
AGGAACTCCAGTTACATCGATACGTTCGAGAAGCTGGAGTTGTTCTCGATAGCGAAAGTTAAGAGGAAATGGCAGAAGTGCTCAAAAGCTTTAAAGGGTCTGCACCAAGTAAATGGGGAGAAATCATTCCCAGTGGCAGAAGGATTTAGAATTAGAGGACATCTGTTGAATGTGACTGACAAAAGAACCAACACCATTATAATGAAAAACATTTTTATGCAGAGTGATTAGGATCTGGAATGCACTATCTGAGAGTGTGGTTGGAGAGGCAGGTTCAATTGTGGCTTTCGTAAGGAAATGGGAGAAGCAGCTAAAGAGAGAGATTCTCAGTGTTACAAGACAAGAGTGGGACCAGCTGAGTTGCTCTTGTAGAGAACTGGCATGAACACAATGGAGGAAAAGCTTCCTTCTGTCATGCAGTCATTCAATGATCTGAAAGAAACACTAACTTCCTCATGAAATAACTGAATGTAATGAGTACATTGCATTGAGATCTGGAGAAGTGCTTCCAATTTGCAAAAATTGATTGCCTTGCATAAGAGAAATTTCTAAAGCTCCATACATAAATATTTCAACATTCAATAGCCACATAATTTACATGGTATAGATTTCCATTTTATTAGTTACATGGAAATTTTTTATTGAGCAATTAATCAAATTATTTTGATGCACATTATTAGAATTTACCAGCTGGGAGTGAAGGATAAATATATATATTATATTTGTGTTGCATGTTATAAAGTACAATTGCAAACTTCAGACCTGCTGAGAAACAAAGCTAAGCCAGAGTACCACTCTGGTCTAGTGATACCACCACCTGTCCTCTGGCCAAAGAAAATGGAGTTCTAGCCAACAGCATTCAAATTCCAGTTGAGTTTTAATGCAAGAGAGAAGTATAATGCCAGAAGGATTAAAAGTGAAGTTTCTGTGAGGACTCCTTATGCTACAAGTGGTGTTAAATAAATTATGGCCTGGAGGTAGCCTCAAATCTTCTGCCCAAATTTGCTTTGGGCAAGTTTATATTCAGATTACAATAAGCAGTTTTTGTTTACATCAAATTGAATCCGCTGCATGTTTGCAACGACTGTGCAGTATGCTTGGCCTGTTCTACTGTCAAATAGATGCAACAGTTCAAAAGTGCACTTCTTTTGGAATTAAATACTATTTGTTGCAAACAAGTAATTAAGGCACAGTTTAGATCTGTTAATGACCAGTTTTATGCAAGATTGTCAGTGTAGATGGAGAGTGCCATCTAATGGTTAGCTGTTTCAATTTTTTTCTGTTGAGTCATTTTTTGATATAATTATTTTAATGAAAAAGAGGGTTTAATTTTACTTTTCATGTTGTCCTGCTGTGCTTTACTTTAGCAATGCATTACATTTATTTTATATAAAAATATAAAGCAAATTTTGTTGATGCAACGCTTGCACTTATTTCAATGCTGTGAACAATTAGTACATGGCAAATCAGTTTTTTTCAGATTGGTATATTACTAATTACCAACTGTGCGCACACAATACATGAAATAAATGGTTTACATTTACATGGGCTTTCACAACCAATGAATTAGTTTTGAGACACAGTCTTGTTGTCAGGTAGGTTGATCTGGTGCCGAGCAAGATCTTAAGTAGAACAAAAGCAATTAATGACCAGTTTGTGTGTTTTTTTTCTCTAGTGCTGATGCCAACACACAAGTTCTTGAAATAGTGTGTTGAGATCTCTTATACCAACTTGAATAACCTAACAGTATTTGAAACAGTTCCACACTTCCTCAGCACTGCATTCAAATCGCAACCTTTGTTATGTGGATTGGAATTTGGATCTAAGGTTTTCTGAGTAATAAACAAGAGTACTACATGCTGAGCCAAACTAACAACAAAAGCACTTTTTTAGTCGCAACCCACAATTTTTTAACCACCTCAGTATTGTCTGACTGGTAATCTAATCTAAGATGGACAAGATAGGACATTCTCCAAGTAAACATTGGGAAACCAAAACTGTTCTAGTCAGTATCTCAAAAGAATCACTGAACCAGAAAAGGTTTGAACCTCTGCTCCTGAATCCAGTTTTCTCTTGGCAGTTTATGCCAGTTCAACCAGGAAATGTGTCACTTCAATGACTGTTTATCCTGGAAATGCATTTCAAACCCAGACTTTATCCAACAGTATTTCAGTTAGATTTGCTATCAATAGACAAACATGGAGGAAAGCAAGATTTGGGGGGAGAATACAAAGAGTCTACAAAATGATACAGATAAATTATGCGAGTGGGCAAAAATTTAACATTTGCAGTATATTGTGTGAAAATGTAAGTTTGTCCATTTTGGCAAGAAGAATAGCAAAGCAGAATATAATTTAAATGCTGCAGTACAGAAGTATTTGGGTGTCCTGGAACATGAATCACAAAATATTAGCATGCAGGTACATAGAGTTTTGACCTTTATTGCAACGGGGTTGTATTGTAAAAGTACGGGAAGTCTCACTACAAATGTTTTTAATTTTCTATAATAATACATGTTTCTTTTGTCTCACTTTTTGAATTTACCACATTTTAGCATTTTTTAACTCCTTCATGGACATGGACATCACTAGCTGGCCAGCACTTATTGCCCATCCCTAGTTGCCTTTGAGAAGGTGGTGGTGAGCTGCCTTCCTGAATTGCTGCAGTTCATATTCTGTGAGTTGACCCACAATGCCACTAGGAAGGAATTCCAGGACTTTGACAATATCAACTGTGAAGGAAGGATGATATATTTCCAAGTCAGGATGGTGAGTTGCTTGAAGGGGACCTTGCAGGTGGTCCTGTTCCCATTTATCAGTTACCCTTGTCCTTCTAGATGGAAGTGGTCTTGGATTTGGAAGGTGCTGTCTAAGGATCTTTGGTGAATTGTATTGTGCAATGCATCTTGTAGATGGTTCACACTGCTGCTACTGAGCGGCTGTGGTGGAGGGATTGAATGTTTGTAGATGGTACACACTGCTGCTACTGAGTGGCCGTGGTGGAGGGATTGAATATTTGTAGATGTGGTGCCAATCAAGAGGCTGCTTTGTCCTGGATGGTATCAAGTTTCTTGAGTGTTGTTGGAGTAGCACCCATTCGGGCAATTGGGGCATATTACTTCACACTCCTGACTTCTGCCTTGTAGATGGTGGATAGGCTTTAGGGAGTCAGGAGATGAGTTACTTGGCGCAGTATTTCTTATCCTCCTACTTTTGTAGCCACTGTGTTTATGTGGTGAATCCAATCGAGTTTCTGGCCAATGGTAACCCCAAGGTTGTTGACGTGGGGAATTCAGTAATGATTATACCATTGAATGTCAACTACTAACCAAGGTGGTTAGAATGTCTCCTTTTGGTGATGGTCATTGCCTGGTATTTGTATGGTGTGAATGTTACTTGCCAGTTGTCAGTCCAAGCCTGGATATTGTCCAGATCTTGTTGCATTTGAACAGGGACTACTTCAGTATCTGAGGAGTCACGAATGGTGATGAAATTGTGCAATCATTGGCGAACATCTCCACTCCTGACCTTACAATGGAAGACAGATCATTGATGAAGCAGTTGAAGATTATTGGGCCTAGGACACTATAAACAGGAACTCCTGCAGCGATGTCATGGAGTTGAGATGACTGGCCGTCCACGATCACAACCATCTTGCCTTGTACCAGGTATGACTCCAACCAGCAAAGAGTTTGCCCCTGATGCATATTGATTCTAAATTTGATCCCTTGCCTCCACTATTTAGTTTAAAACCTTCTACTTCCCTAGTTATGTGGTTTGTAGAAACACAGGTCTCAGCATGGTTCAGGTATACAGCAGGCAGCACAGATCCCACTTTCCCCATATGGCTGCCAGTGCCCATTAACTGGAATTCACTGCTCTCACACCAGTTTTTGAGCCATGCAATCATCTCTTTAATCTGATTTGTCAAAAGCCAGTTTGCATGTGGCTCAGCTAATGATTCAGAGAGTATTCGGAAATCTGCCAAATGTTATTGAAGAAATCACTAACTATAGTTAGATTTGAGTTCATTGGTCATCTTTGATGATTATTAATGCCCTCTTTTGAGTAAAATTTCTACCTGCATTAAAAAAAGTTCTCAGGCTCAACAGTGCAAATCGAAGTCCAAGGTGAATATTTCAACCAACAATTAAATCTTAAATGGTAGAGATTATTAAGCACAAGAGTTTGTCATTTTAATTTAACCTTTGAAGATTGGTACATCTAAAACATATACTCATCTGTTATGAATCTGTATGTTATATGTTATGTTCTGTTAGCTGTTAGCGAAGACAGTACATAAAATGGATTAATGCCCCTATAAAGTAGCAGACAATAAAATGTCCGAATGAAGAAATAAAATGCATATCCACCAATAACACCAAGAGTTATTCCTAGCCCTAAGTGAATTCTGGTTCTACAGACTGCCACAGTACCTCAAAACTGATTCAGTCATTATTGAAAATGATTGTAGCCATAGGATGCTATTCCACAAATAAAATGCAGACTGCTAATTTGCTCCTACAAAACCAAATGCCACATTTATATTGTGAAGCTACTGCCATGAGTAATTTTATGTTGTGTTGAAGCAGTCTATACCCTGTGAGTCTATGCTGCTTATAATACAGGGTTGTTATATGAACATTAACAACAATGGAGATAGGATTGAAAAACTTTCTTTTTGGAAAAGGCACAATTGTGACTTTAACATTCTGATCCCCTCCAAGGTGACAGTTGTTTGTGTGATATGGTAGCATTATAAGGCAACTGTTTAGGTAATGATACCCAGAATGTGCCAGGATGCGATAGAGTGTACAAACATTAAAAACAACAATTAGGATCAAAAGAGGAAAAAAATAAATAAAAAGACAAAATTAATGGCTCTTTACTTAAATGCATGTATTCAGCACAGAATAATTAATGGCACAAATTGAGGTTAATGGGTATGATCAAATAGCCATTATAAAGATGTAGTTAGAAGGAGATCAAAGTGGGAACTAAATTTTCTGGGTATGTGACCTTTTTGTAAGGACAGAAAGGAAAGGGTGTTATTCAAGCTGAATTAAGTGTAGATAGCAAGAAATGACCTTGGATTGGAAGATGTAGAATCCATATGAGTGGAGCTAAGAAATAACAAGGGGAGGAAGATAACCGGTGGGAGTCATTTATGGATCCCCCTGACAGTAGCTATACTGTAATGTAGAGAGAAGATAATGAGATTATGGGCAACATGCTGGCACAGTAGTGTTAGAACTGCTGCTTCACAGCGCTAGGGACCCAGGTTCAATTCTGGCCTTGGATAACTTTATGGAGTTTGCATATTCTCCTTGTGTCTGTGTGGGTTTCCTCCGGATGCTCTGGTTTCCTCCTACAGTTCAAAGATGTGTGAGGGTTAGATTGATTGGCCATGCTAAATTGCCCTTTAGTGTCAGTTAAATTTGTGGGGGTTACAGGACTAGGACCTGGGTGGGAGCGAATTCAGTTTAGACCTGATAGGCCGAATGTCCTGTTTCTGCACTGAAGACGTTCTATGATTTTATGATTATAGGTCATATAAAAGGGTAGTATATTAACCATGAGTGATATTAATCTTCATGTAGATTGGCAAAATCAAACAAGCAAAGTGTTTGATTACTAACCAAGGTGGTTAGAATGTCTCTTTTTGGTGATGGTCATTGCCTGGTATTTGTATGGTGTGAATGTTACTTGCCAGTTGTCAGTCCAAGCCTGGATATTGTCCAGATCTTGTTGCATTTGAACAGGGATTACTTCAGTATCTGAGGAGTCACGAATGGTGATGAAATTGTGCAATCATTGGCGAACATCTCTACTCCTGACCTTACAATGGAAGACAGATCATTGATGAAGCCAATGATCATCATGAGGAGCCATGAGGAAGAATTCATAGTGTATTCAGAACAATATGTTTTGATTCCAACCAGGAATCTGGCTATTTTGAATCTATTAGTATGTAATGAGATAGGCTAAATAAAGAATCTCAGTTAAAGATCCCATTGGAAATAATGACCATAGCATGGTAAAATTTAACATTCAGTTTGAGTGTGAGAAGCATGAGCCAGGAACAACTATGCTATACTTAAATATCAGTGATTACGTATGAGGGTAAAGTTGGCTGGAAAGAATTGATCTGTGAAGGAATTTAGCATAAAAGATGTTTGATCAGCAACAGTAGATGTTTATGAAAGTAGTTCATGATTCACCACAAAGATATAATCCAGTGAGAAGAAAAAAGATTCTAGGTAGGGGATACATTAACCAAGGAAGTCAGGGATAATGTTAAACTAAAAGGAAATATTGTGGCAAATATTAGTGGTAAGCCAGAGGAGTTTTAAAAACAAACAATTAATGACCAAAAATAATAGAGGGAGAAGATAAACTACAAGAGTAAAGTAGCAAGCAATATAAAAATGGATAGTAAGAGTATCTTTATATAATTGGAAGAAAGAAGACAAAATGAGCAAATATCCCTAAGAGAATGAGACTGGGGAAATAAGAATGGGGAATCAGGAAATGGCAGAGGTGTTAAATAAATACTTTGCATCAGGCTTCATGGGAGATGACATTAATAGTACTCCCAAGAGTCTACATTGAGATACAGACAGGCTGTGAATTGGCAGATAGAATATAATGTAGGAAAATGTGAAATTTTGCACTTTGGTATGAAGAATGAAGGATTGAACCTTATTTAAATACAGAAAGACTGTTTAAAAAAAAACTGCAACACAGAGAGATCTATGGCACTTGTACATCACAAAAATTTACCATGCAAGTTAAGCAAGTAATAGGGAAGGTGAATGGAATACTGGCCTTTATTCAAAAGGGAATGGGGTAAAAACAAATAGGTGCGTCTTGCTAAAACTATACAAGGTACTAGTTAGAGCACAACTGAAATACTGTAACAGTTTTGGTTCCTTATCTACAGAAGATTATACTGGCATTGCAGGCAATCCAGAGAAAGTTCAATTAGTTGATCCTGGGTATAGAGGGAGAAGAGATTGAATAGATTGGATCTATACACATTGGAGTATGAGAGACAAATCTGGAGCTTTGACAGGATAGGTACTGAGAGGTTGCTCCCCCTTATGAGAGAATCGAGGACAAGAGGGCATAATCTCAGAGTAAGGGGGCACCCATTTAAACAAATATGAGGAGGAATTTCTCCTTTCAGAGTATAGTGAGTCTATGAAATCATTTACCACAGAGAGCCGTAGAGGTGCATCATTAAGTATGATTAAGACTGAAGTAGACAGATATTTAATCAGTAAGGGAATTGAGGGTTATAGGTATAAGGTAGGAAAGTGAAGTTGAGGATTATCATATCCGATCAGTATGATCTCATTCAATGGCAGAGCAGACTTAGTATAGACCAAATGGCCTACTTCTGCTTTTACATCTTATGGCACCTGCTCACTTACATTCAACTTGGGGTTTGCCATGATCTCTCAGCTCCTAACCTTGTTAGAACTTTGGTTCAGGCATGGACACAAGAGCTAAATTCCAGAGGCGAGTGTGGCTGCCCTTAACATCAAAGCAGCATTTGATTGACTGTGGCACCAAAGTTCCGTACCAAAAGTGCGAATGGATGAAAATCCTCCACAGGTTGGAGTCTTGGCATAAAACAAGGTAGCTGCAATGGTTGGCAGTCAATTATCTCAGTTCCAGGATATCACTGCAGAAGTTCCTCAGCTGCTTCTTCAATGGCATTCCACTGTAGTGTTAAAAGTGTAGATGTTCACTGATGATTGTATGTTGTTCAGCACCATTCACAACTTTTCAGTGACTGAAGAGATCTATGTCCAAATGCAGATGACCCAGACAATGTCCAGGCTTAGATCGACAAGTGGCAAATCACATGCACACCATCCAAGTCCCAGGCAATGACCAACTCCAATAAGAGAGAAGATCTCACGAAGTTCTTGTTGTAAATTATTCAAATAACAATATGTTTATTCAATTTTAAGACACACAAGAAAGGCAACAGCATGCAACAATATTAACACTTGATCACAATAATGGTTACGTGGATAGTATGTTTCATTTACCTTCCAATCCAAATCTATCTACTTTCCTAAACTTATTTTCCCCTAAACAACATCCCATAGATTTTGACACATAGCCAAATCCAGCAAATAATTACCACACAGGATTTGTAGTTTTCTTTTGGGAAGTCTTGCTTCTTATTTAGAGTGAAATCTTTAGTGTCTGACCCAGACTGCTGCTGTTTCCTTTTCTGCACAAAAGTATGATTCTGTGAGAAAGCTTTGCTTTGCAACTGGGTGTGGTTGTGATCCAGATCTCTGGACTTCTGATTTCCACTTTGCTTAACAATGTATCTGCTTCACCCTATTGTCAGGCTGATCTGTGTCTCACAAGTCTTTAGTGCAACTAAATATTGATCAGTTTTTTTTTAGCCAAGCCTTTACTTCTCATTTAATTCCAACTTCCTAACAGTGTTTAAACAGAAGACAGTGGTTGAATAGTCAGACAATACATAAATTAAGTTGTTACTTGGAAAGAATATTGATTTTGCTTCCTTTTTGGGAAACACTGATTTGTAGTACTATAGAATGAATTGGTGATAGTATTGAATGTTTTATTACAGTACATATCGGGTGCCAGATAAATTAGATAAGTTTACAATACTTTAAGATTAGAACGTGACATATCAGTTTAGAGGAAAATCAAAACGTGAGCCACCCTGGTCAATACAACACCAAGATCAGTCAAACCAGAACCATGAGGTTGAGCTGTCATCAGTCCTTAATACTGATCAAAAGACCTGGCAAACTGCTGTTACATTGATGCATGGTAAATGCAATAACAACAACACAAATCTCATTGACAGATTTAGAGACCTTAGATCAAAATAACAAATGCGATTGAAATGCATTTGTAAAGTGAGCTTGTTGTACATGGAAAACTTTATTGGGAGGGAACTAAATCAGCATAGCTTACTCTGTTCTGATTTATAGGTTATAGCATGTTGTTTCTCTCATGAAATATATTTAGAGCTCTCAATGTGTTACATAAGGATATACACGAATAGAGCAAAATTCAACAGAGTTTTTTTTAGAATTTTATTCATTCTTGATCTGTATCAAGCAAAGTCTTAGCATATAATTTTTGAGTTGTATGAAAGTATAATTGAATGCCATTCAAAATCACCTTCTCATTCTTCTGTGCTAACCCTGTGGTATTATGAGTTTATTTACGGATGGAGAGCAATGACCTGGGATAAATTCCCGCTTCTCCCATATCTGGGCTGACTGGAATAAGATGTATTTTAGAGATGTTTTAAGCCTTTGCATACTGTGACTTTCAAGAACAGGCATGGACAAGCTTTCTTGTAAGTTTCAATCAACAGAAAGGATAAATGTTTATTTTTCACAACATCCAGAATGTAGTTGCAACAGTACTGACTCCTCACACATTCTAGATGTATACATGCATACAGATACGAACATTTGTTTACAATTTAGATCGATCATTTGGAGTTGGGGACCGAGTGCAGTGTGTCCAAGTGTGCAGATGCCACTAAGTGGTAGACAAAGTCTACAGAGGACATGGAGGTCTGCAAAGAGATATAGATAGTTTGTGAGTGGGCAAGGGTCTGACAGCTGGAAAACAGTGTTGGTAAATGTGAGATCATCCATTTTGGTAGGAACAACAGCAAAGTGGGTGCACCAGATAATTAAGAAAACAAATTGAATTTTGTTTTTCATTGTTAGAGGGATGGAATTTAAAAACAGAGAGGTTATGTTGCAGCTGTGTAAGGTCCTGTTGAGGCCATACCTGGATACTGTATACAGTTTTGATCTTACTTGAGAAAGGATATACTGGTATTACAGGAGGTGGAAAAGAGATTCACTAGGTTGATTCCGAGTTGAGAGGGTCAGCTTACGAGGACCAACTGAGTGGACTGGGGCTACATTCATTGGAATTCAGGAGAATGAGTGGGGATCTTATAGAAACATTCAAAATAATGAAGGGAATAAATAAGATAGAAGCAAGGAGCTTGTTTCCACTTGCAGGTGAAAGTGGAACTAGGGAGCATAGCCTCAAAATAAGGGGAAGCAGATTTAGGAACATGTTAAGGAAGAACTTCCTCACTCAAAGGGTTGTGAATCTGTGGAATTCCCTGTCCGGTGAAGCAATTGAGGCTACTTCTTTGAATATTTTAAGGCAAAGATAGTAGATTTTTGAACAATAATGGAATTAAGGGTTATGGTGAATGGGTGGGTAAGTGGAGCTGAGTCCATGAAAGGATTAGCCATGATCTTATTGAATGGCAGAGCAGGCTCAAAAAGCCAGATAGCCTATTCCTGTTCCTGGTTCTTATATGGTTTCTAAATACCTAACCTGCACTTTAATTACTTAAAGTGTTAAAGTCACTTCTAATCAGTCTTCCAGAAGATAGCAGAAATATTACAAGTGGGAAGGAACTCCTCTTGATATTTTGAAAAACAATGAAGGGCTGAGATTCAAGTGATGCATTTCACACTGGTTCATTCCAAACAACAACAAGCTTCTGGCTTTTCAATTGAGGTTGTTTGAATCCCAGCAATGAAGAACTATATTTGGGCAGGTAAAACAAATAAAACCCAATTGTTTGTCTAAGGTGAATTTGAGGCTGGGTCTTCCCTTGGGCGAGCGATGACTCCTTTTTCATCTTTGTAATCCATAATAAGCTGCTGAGGCCTGTGCATGAGAACTAAAAGGTACTTCCAGGTATTTCTTATCACAAGGCAGTTTCTGACACATGACACCAGTATCGATGTTTCCATTGTCTACACCATGGGTTGACAACTAAGCAGTTCACACAAAATGAAGGGCCTTTGCGATTTCATAAACATTCTACACCGATTAGCCTTTGAATGTATTTATTTGCAATTCCATCTCCATGGGGACAGCAAGTCTAGCAACCACTGTCATTTTAAATCTCCCATTGAAATGGTGAAAGGAAGTCTATCAGTATCTGGGAAGATGATTTGCATAACAAGTAACTTTTCAGAGATATGTTTAAACATGTCTGTCATGGTCTGTACAAAAACTGTCGAGTCCATTTTGTGAAGGAACAGTATGTATATTCCATGTTTTTTAAAAAGTGTCCATTTCTCAATAGGTTTTACAGGGAAATGAAGTGATTAAATTACATGATCAGCGGAGATCAATCAAATCCAAATATTAAATCATTAAAAACTAAAGCTGGTTATAGTTTATAGAATCTTGTAGCACAGAGGAAAGCAATCACCCACCCCATCATACCCTTTGAAAAAGGTATCCAAATGGTACGAAAAACCATAGTGGTTTCCTTACGTATCTGTAAATCTATCTTTTCAAATATATATCAAATTTAGCTTTGAATGTTCATATTGAATCTGCTTCCACTACCTATTTAAGTAGTGTGTTGCAGATTGGTACAGCCAGTTCACTGTGTGAAGAAAATTGTACTCATCTACTTTGATTCCTCTGCCAATTATTACTGTTGCCAGTGGAGGTGATGTTTTTGCATCTGTTTATCTGTAAATAATATATTTTAAAAAAAATTAAGGGATGGATTTCAACAAAATGTAATACAGAGGGTACATCCCAAAGAAGAATTGATTAGTCTTGATGAAGATGCAATTCTGGATTTGGATGCTGGATTGTTTGAAGGATCCCTTGATGGTGGGTAATAGATAAATTGACATTTTTTTGGAAGAATGCTATGTGTTGCTTTATTCAGAATGTTGTTAATTGTTCTAGAATGGTATGTATTTTTTCAGCTGCACAACCATATGTGTGCAGAATTTTCAGAGCAGGTTTTTGGGTGTGGGTTGGCCAGTAGCCTCCTTAGTGAGATGGAAGCTCTTAATTTAAAAAAAATTATTTTCTGCTTTGTAGATACAGAGCACACAAGTAGGGGAAAGCCTCAAGGAAGAGCTGTGTTATTATAATAATGTTGAGTTCATACAGAGTGGCAGGGACACGAGCATTACTGATTGTGTAATTACTTCACTTGTCTTAAATCTGTGTCCTATCTGCCAATGGAAATGATCTTCATTTACTCCATTAAAACCCCTTATAATTTTGAACAATATTAAATCTCCACTTGACATGTTTCTCAGTTCCAAGGCAACTTTTTCTGCCTCTCCACATCACTGAAGTGGCTGATCCTTGATGTTCTGATAAATCTCATCTCAAGATCTTAACACCCTTCATAAAATGTAATGTTCAGATTTGGGAGACAGTATTCCAACTGAGGCCAAACCAGTTATTTACACATGTTTCACATAACTTCCTTGCTCTTGTAATTATGCTTGCATTATAAAACCAAGATTCTCGTATGCTTTTTAACAGCCTTAATTGTTCTGTCACTTTCTAAGTTTTATTCAAGTTCCATAATAGAAGTCTACAACATTATGAGGGGCATGGACAGAGATGATAGTCAGAAACTTTTTCCCAGGGTGGAATAGCCATTTACTAGGGGGCGTAGATACAAGATGCGAGGGGCAAGGTTTAAAGGAGGTATGCAAAATTTTAAACAGAGGGTAGTGGGTGCCCTCGCTGCTCGGAACTCGCTGCTGGGGAAGGTTGTGGAAACAGATACAATACTGAGTTTTAAGGAGCATCTGGACAAGTACATGAAAAGGATGGGAATAGAAGAGTGGAAGCGTAGGGGTTTTAGTTCATGGCAACATGGTTGGTGCAGGCTTAGAGGGCCAAAGGACCTGTTCCTGTGCTATAATTTTCTTTGTTCTTTGTTCCATTATAGAAATTTGAGGTTTAAATTTCAAATATTTCCAACCACCTAAATGTCACAAATAAAAGTTTATCTGAGTTACCTGAAGTAATTAAACATAAATTAAGGCATTTTATGTAGATTGATGGTATCAGCTTGATTAATCCTGAAGTCCCTAGAAAAACTTGGGGCTGAATTAATGGGCGAGTACAATCTGAGATCTCAGTTTTTAATCCTGTTCACTCTTTCAAAATATATTTTTTTAATTTGTGCAGAAGCACTGCCATGGAATATCAACTAATATGCTCTTCTTAAACAATGTAACATGTTCTAATTTCCTGGTTTTCATTAATGCTTAATGTCAGCATATTTTTAAGTTGCTTCAGTTTGATAATTCTTTATAACATTATGTATTCCTAATGTACTTTGTACTTCTAAAATGTAAATAAGTGTAAATTAATTGAGTATTGTGCTAAATAATAACTGTGGCAAACCTGCAAGGATCCAATACCACTTCCAATAATTTCAGAAATTGCAATCCTGAGCTTTGTCATTTTTAAAATGTTTGGTTTCAGTACATTGTTCAGGATCCTTTTATTTCTCATCTTTTGTGTCTGATTTGTAGATTCCCATTATTTAAAGGTGGTGAGCTGGAGTTACTAAAAATTCACATTACGTGTCTAAATCTAGTTATATATAGATTTACAGAGCATGTTCCATCAGATACTTTACATTTTTGTGGATTGAAAAATTTCTCTGTTGAAACAAGCCCAATTTTAAGCATTTGAAGTGGGTAGGTAATGCTGAAGTTTGTGATGTCACATTGATCAAATGCCTTTTAACATCATGTCTATGCAAAGATGTAACAAATTAAGAATAAACTGGTTTCAGGAGTGCATCTTTTGATCAACAATTTTGGCATCAGGAATTAATGTACCAAATTAGATCCAGAGGAAACCCACAGAGACACGGGGTGTAAACTCCACACTGACAGTCACCCAAAGCTGGAATTGACCCTATATTCCTAGAGCTGTGAGGCAGAGTGCTAATCACTGTGCCACCATGCCACCCTTTAATTGTCCTTGAGAAGGCAGTGTGAGCTGCATTTTTATACAACTGCAGTCCATCTGGCGTTGGATAAATCCACAATGGTATTAGGAGGGGCGTTCCAGCTTTTTGACCTAGCAACAATGAACAAATGGCAATATAGTTCCAAACCAGGATTGTGTGGCTTTGAAGGAAGCTTGCTGATGGCTGTATTCCTATGTTTCTGCTGCCCTTGTCCTACTAGCTGATAGGTTGCAGGTTTAATGGTACTGTCAAAGCAGGCTTTAGGAGTTGTTTTAGTGCATCTTTTACATAGCATGCATTACTGGTACTGCGTGCCATTGGTGGAGGGATTGAATTGAGGGGCTGTCACGATTGGTTTTCAACAACCGCACTTTATTGCTTTATCTAAGTATGATTGTAACCAATGCAGTGTTTTCCCCATGATTTCTGTTGACTTCAATTTCACTACAATTCCTTCTTAACACATTTAGTCAAATGCTTCCTTGATATTATGGTCGATCATTTCACCTCCCTACTGGAATTCAGCTCTGTTGTCCATGTTTTGACAAAGGTTATAATGAAGCTAGGCACTGAATGGCCTTGGTAGAATCCAAACTGAACAGCAGATAGCAGGAATAAGCCACCTCATGCTTCCATCTCTTTTCTAATGATCAAGGGTACATTGATGTGGTGGCAGTGAGTCCAGCGTTATGTGTGTAGGACATACCAACTGCAGTCAGGATGTTGTCAAAGTCTTTTACTTTGACTATATCAAATTATTTGTCTCAATATAAAATAGTCTAACTCATGGTTTAATGAAATGCATTGGTGAGAGTCAAAAATTAATTTTATTAACTTTTTGTAAAGTTTTGTGAGATTGAAATGTTAAATATTCAACACATAATGTTTGATCCTTGCTCTAACCAACATTGGGACTGTACTTTGGGCACAGAACAGTGTTTCATGGTCATTTCATGAGCTTGATTTTCATCATGTTGCTAAATTTAATTTCAACCTTATATCTGAGATAGGTATACAGAGCAGTGATAAGTGCAGTTGTAGAAGGGTCAAAAATATAGGAAGATGGCAATCTCTGGGCATTGTTACATGCTTCCTAATAACTAGTTCTTGATGATATTGTCAGAAATCTAAGATGAAGTCATCTGTCTCCTTTTCATTTTAGGCATAGTTGGTAAAAATTGGAGGGAGCAAAAAAAAAACTTTAACAGCAAACAATTTGTTCAGACATAAAAGAGGAGTTCTTCCAGTTTGATAAAATAACGCTTTGATACCTAGAGGGCTGAAAACTTATTTTTGCTATGCTGCAGAGTAAATGATTCCACAAAGTTAATTAATTTCAAAGCTTTGTGAATTTAGGACTTATGAATTTTACATTTTAAGGAAAGTGTAGATTTTGAATAAAAATTTGCATATGAAACTTGAATTTAATTACCAACCCTCATTATTATGCGATTAATAGCATAACATACTCTCAAATTCCATAAAACTAGCACTTAAACTTTTGAGATGCAGAGAAAAAGCAATTTTCTAGTTAGAATTTGCATATGCAATTTGGGTGCTAAATAGCCTAATTAATATTATGAAGTGGTCTAATGAAGATATTATCCACATGCTCTTGTGGTAAGACTCAATTATTAATAATAATCCATTGCTCCCTGGCTAGTATTTTACCCTGCAATAAGAACTATGTTGATTTATTATCCATAATTATAAATTTTCAATGCATAAGTTTAAAGTGTAAAATTAGTCATTTGGAATAGATGCAAAAAAATTCAATTTACGCAGTTTTAAAAACACTATCATCAATCTGCAGTTAGTTTGGAAGTGAGATATTAAGGAATATGTGTTATTTTGGTAAATACGTGGCGTAACGTAAAGTTTGTCTATTTCAATTAAGAAACAACTTTGATTTGATATCAAAATAAGTGGCACATCTTTACTCTCTTTCACTTTGTACAAAGAAATAACAATGTCCTTAGTCATTGTTAAAATTTCCTGAACTTCCATAGATGGCTCCAAGAAACCACTAGAAACATCTACAGACAGAATGCTTTTATGTTTCTAAAAGGTAAAATACACATGTAAGTAATGAACATTACTATATAAAAAAACATTTAATTCATCAGAGTACATTCTCTGTCTTGCAAATATATTGTACAAGTAAGAAGTTGTTAAAGTCCCAATGAGTAAGCTACCAAACAAACAGAAAGCAGAAGCAAAGAGCAACAGAAGGTTCAAGAACAGTCATCATTGGGATTTAACTAACTGATTTTTTTCCCTCCTTGTGTTGGCTCTAAGCCATATTTGCCTGTGGAGTCTCTTACAGGCTAAATTGCTTCCCTTGGTTCTGCAGCACTGCTTATTAACGTTAACTTTCTTTCCAAATTGTATTGTTTTGAAAATGTATAAAATATCATAACTGTCATATATTCTGCAAAATTTGGAGCATGGTGTTAAAACTGAAAATGTTAGAAATACTCAGCAAGTCTGGCAGCATCAATAGAGTGAGAAACAGAGTTAATCAGTTGAATTTTCCAGTTGGTCTCAGGAACATATATGGATCCGATCCCAATGGTGTCAGAGTCCTTGCATCTGTATTATCTTATGGAGGTGGCCAATGAACTGGCCACCTCCAAGACCCTTGCTAATTAGGAACTATGGGTGGTTGCACAGTGGGAGTGCTGATTGGAATTCCTGAGGCTTTGATCAGCCAACAACCCCACCTAGGAGAGGAGGGTGCTGTTGATGTAGAGAGGCTTGAGAGAGTGCTTCCAAGATGGAGATGTTGAAAGTGAGACTGGCCATAGAGAGGATGTCCCTCCACTGGTTAACTACAGCTGTGGCATGCTGATTTCCCCAGTACCAGGAGGGGATCCTATTTAGAGGTGACATAGAGGATCCCAATAGTGTCACCAATTTGCCATCAAATGAACACTTAGTTAATCTTAATTAGCCACTAGTTAACCAGTGCCAGTCAGATCTTGTGTTTGATCAATGGTGAAAATCCTTCCGGAACCACACAATGTGAGATTGTCTAATTACCCTCATGCCTAGCCTCCACACCTGTCTGTTTGGGATTGGGAAAATTCAACTCTGTTTCAAATCAATGACCTTCTTCATAGCTGGAGAAGAATTATACAGCTGAGATCCCTGACACTGAGGACTGCTGGAGAACAGGCTCCTACTAGATGCTATTCCTCTGGACCTGGCCCTAAGAGACTCTGAGATGCAGAGACAGGCAGGGGAACGTAAGGCACAGGCTGTCCACACATTGGATTTGTTATGTTTTGCTGGTGTGGCCCTGGCACACAAGCATTTGGCCATCTCTATGAAAATGATGACATTTGGAGACCTGGTTTCATAAGAACATGGTTTGTGCCAGATGTGCACTCAGCATTGCACACTATTTTTCTAGCCATGGACTGTATTGCACAGTGGCTAGGTGAGAGAAAGAGGAAGGGACACATTGATCTCCCTCCAGTTCCCCTTCCCCCTCAAGCAGACAAGGAGGTGCCTTCAGATACCCACAGGTGGAGGTGTGGCATGCAGGCTGGGGACACTGACCCAAGTTACTCCAAGGTTTCAATGCTCCTAGCAGATCAAGCTGCATCTCCACCTTAGCAGGCTGGGACCCTCTAAGCCTTGGGCTACTGGAGGACATCTGCCAAAGCCATCTTAGTCAACAGGCCATGGCAATCAGCAAGCTGCCTCCAGCTCAGCTGCAAATGCCAGGGCTGAACTTAGATATAGTGATTGCACAAGTGTATACTCATTGTATATGGTATAGTAAACATATTTTGAATTTAACTCTGAAGTCTCATGCGTTAATAGTTGTTTTGATGACCCATGGTCATTTCAGATTCCAGAATGCCAGTCCCTAGCTGAGCCTGATCAGGAACTTCTTTTGATTCCGTTTTCCCATAGTATTATCAAAGTGATTAGTCTATAATCCACATGTTCACAATTAGGCACTGGTCATCAGTTGTCAGTGTGTTGCCTGGACATCAGCCAATTCTCAGATCTCACCATACTCAGGCCTTGGGTGATGTATTCATCAAGCTCATAGTATCTCCTGCTGCTAAGTCATTGATGTTAGATATGTGTGAATGACACAATTATCTTGGGGACTTAATATGTGTGGTTCATTGTGAATGTAGTTTCAGGGATGAGGGACTATATTTGGATACTGTCTTCCTAACAATCAAAATCCAGAAACTACCCTCACTGTTTGGAGGAAAATATGATGATCACATTCAATTGTGAATATCCCTCCTTTGATGATTTGTCGATTTCATGCAAGTATGGATGCAATTGTCACATTAGACTTGACTGCAAGAGGGATTTGAGTGTAGGCTCTCAGAAGTGTGTGTATGTGTCTCACATTGAGAGTTATTTGACCTGCTAGCCGCCTTATCAAGATTAACAGTAGACCTTGGATAAAGGGTTAACTTGGTGGCACAGTGGTTAGCAATGCTGTTTCACAATGCTAGGGACCCAGGTTCAGGTTCAGTTTTGAGTGATAGTGTGAAGTTTGCACCTTCTCCATGTGTCTGTGTGGGTTTCCTATGGGTGCTCCGGTTTCTTTCTACAGCCCAAAGATGTGCAGGTTAGGTTGATTGGCCATGATAAATTGCCCCTTACTGTCCCAGGATGTATAGGTTAAGAGGATTAAACACATGGGGCTACGGAGATAGGTCTGTGTACAATGCTCTATCGGAGGGTTGGTACAGACATAATGGGCCAAACGGCCTCCTTCTGTACTGCTGGGACTCTATGAAATTGATTTGGAACTCATTGCCTGACATGCCTTTTAGAGAATTAGGAAAGTGAGTGTCGAATGGGACTGTATGCTGGACTTTCTCGAATACTGTGATGCACAGCTAGCTCTCTCAAACTTCTGCAGGGTCCGTGCAAGAAACATTTTCACTATGGCTGGTATATCTAAAATGAAGCCTCATGGCTTTGCATGAATGCTAATCCTAAACTCTACCCCTCCCCCTCTCCAAAATCCTTGGGAGCAAGTGACAGGGTGACAAGAATGTATCTCTGGCAAAATATAATATCTAACCATTGAAAAGTTGTCATGCATCCTGACTTGGTGAGGTCATGGGTAAAATTGTTATTCTAATTGAAGTTGCCTAAGATCATGGGAGAAGAAAATAAATGATCAAACCAACATCTAGGCAGATGGTGAGTGCTGGTCAAGAAAACCAATCAATTGAGAAAAGGTGTGAGCACGTTATTCCTCTGGAATCTGGTAGCTATCAAATTGTCATAGGCACAGCTGCGTTCTATCACTGCTATTGCCTCTTCAGGTGGCTCATCAACAGCCTTGTTTTCACAAACTCCATCCCTTTCAAAGTCCCCCTCAATAGAAGAGATACTATACTTCTCTATGTCTCCTTCAGTCAAGACATCCCCGATTTATGGTGCATGTTGCGCAGGGCACTACAGACAGTTATGAACTTAGACACGCTGTGGTGAATATCACAGGGCCTTGCTGGAATGGTTCAGACATCTGAAACACATCCTCAAGAAGCTCATTTGGTCTGTCATGGACCTGATGGAGGCATGTGCAGCATTGTACCCTTCCTCAACAGCTTACCTTGGGCAGGAACTGGCATCATCAGTCATATCTTCTGGAGATATTTTTTGTTCCCCAAGTATCCCTATAATTGCCAAGGGCCCTCAAATATCTGTGGCACCTGACAGTGGCTCAACATGAGAGCTCTCTGCGTATAGAGCACAAACATGCAGGATTTGTCTCTATGATCACAAATTAGCAGGATGTTCATGGAGTGAAATTTTTTCCAATTGATTGATCTCACCGACTACTGTCAGAGAGTTCTCAAGCGCACGTATGCAGCCAATGGCATACTGCACTAGCAGAAAACCAGATATTGATGCAAATCTCTCCTTCCTGGCAACCTAACTTTTGGCATCCACACAGAACTGGACATACTAATAAGCTGTCATGAACAAGGCATCTGACACTTCCTATGTACATTTGTGTGTTGCCAATTTGGAAATGCTACACAGGTCCCCAATAAAACCCTGGAAGGAGTTACTGTCAAAATGTTCAGTGCAGAGTTGACCTTCAGTGCTCCTAGCATGAGTTGCCCTTCAAATCCTGAAGCTGCAGCTCATTCTGAGGAAGCTGGCAAGTGTGAGCTACATATCCATGAACAATCAAAAGCATCTTTGCTTATTTCCTTATATAAGCAGCACCTGCAATATACTCATTACAATATACAATATACTGAGCCAGTGGCCAGTATTTATTTGGCCATCTGTATGAGCTACATGAACCTTTTGGAGCCCCACTTCCTCTTGTTGTTCAGGCTGCAGCAAGTCCTGCTCTTGTGCCAATCTATGATGGACCTTTCCTCTCCTCATTTGTATGAGAGCCAGAAACAGAACAGGGTTGCTAGCAGCCTTTACCCTCAATGCCTTTTTGTATCTGTGAATGAATCAAATTGAAACTTTTATTCAGCATATCCTTAACCGGTTTCCTCCATTGCCAAACCAACAGGGCAGTGCTAAGCCCTTGTCCTGGCCTCCATTTAGACATGTCATTCCCAGCCCATCCTTTTCAGGTGAAGGACATCCTGGAAAACTGCAATGGATGTTACCCCTTTCATACATGACTACCTATGGAGGCCTTAAGCATTGATCTGAGTGATGACAGCCATGTGAGAGAACTCTCCGACAGGGCACTACCTGCTTGCCTTCATTGCCATAAACATTCTACGGAGAGAATATAGCCTTAGCTTGATGGGAGTACTTTGAACATTATGCCTTGTCACCCATGACATTTATCAGGGAGTTTGGAGGTTTGGAGAGTGCATGTAGCTGCTGCACAGCAGCCATGCTCTTAGGTGAATTCACCTCCATCCTTTCTTTTCTGTCACTAACAGGAGCAGATGGCCAATCACACACAACACCAACTCCAAACCTTGGTGTCTTCTCACAGGAATGCAACCCACTAGTCATGGAGCAACGCTCCTTCAGTGGGCATTTGAACCCCAAGAACAATACTCAGAAGAGCCTGGTTCTCCATGGCTTGAGCTAATAATTTATAGAGTGCCCCTTCGCTTGACCCAAAAGTGAAGTTATTAGAATCGCTCACCAGCTTTGAGTATAATTTTTCGTGATAACTTTCTCGAACTGCTTCAGAGAATTTGAGAGTGCTTCCAACACATTCCAACCTTCTCTGTCTTCCATCAAGTTCTTTCTATCATCTTCCTCAGTTACCAGCTCTAATTCCCCTCCCTCCTGTGACCATTCAGCCTCTTACCCATGAGCCCATTATTAATTATGTCCATGATCCTGTTTTCCCTTCAATATTGAAATCCCCATTCTCATGACCTTTCTGAATCTGACCCCTCCTATTCTCGAAGCTAGTTGCAGCCTTGCTGATGGAGAGACACCCCATGAGACTATCCAATACCTTGCCCTTCTCATGAAACTTGAACTGCCAAGCTACCAGTTCCAATTTTCTACCTTGAATGTGACTATACCGTCTGTGTCCTAGTGTCTTCCTTCCAACCAACAGGACCAAATGCAGTAATCACAAACCCAGCCCGTTTGACACATTTTGTCACTGCCCAGCGAGGCCTTTCCTGCCCATAATTATGCCATGCTGAGCCCTCTAACATGCACTGAATAGTCTGGCTTCATTCTCCAGATAACCTCTTAAACAGTCCCTGGACAGTCAGGCTTCATTTCCCCAGGCAGTGTCTTAAACATGTCAGGCCAGTCTCTTACACTACACCGATTGTCCATTCACCCCTCAATTCTGTTTCTGTCTCTCCTTTCCTCTCTGGTCTTTCCCCCCCGCCCAGTCATGCCTCCTGTACCTAGCTTTCGTACAGCTTTTACTGTGAACAAGGCAAAAACAACATTGGTTGAACTCATCTTGGAGAAGAAGTGAAGTTCGTCAAGTTGGCACCATTTACGTACAGTCGTAAAACTAAATATTCTAATTATCCATTGTTGAGGAACTTAATTTAGAGGACACATTTAATTTCAGTGAGGCATTCTTCTAATGAACACTCATTAATGCATATAAACGGGGTTCCCGATGTTACTTGTTGGGAAGCTTGACCCACCTTGAAAGTTGGGAGGACAATATTTCCATAGTTTGTTTCACATTGGGAAATAGTTTATTTTTGCCTCCTGCAAAATTAAATGCCTCATCTGTCTCGATTCCTGCTGCTAGCAGGACGAAAAGATTCCAGATAATAAGTTTGCAACCTCTCCTGTTCTCCCAGGAAAACCAACAGAGACAGTTAGCACACCACCGAATAGTTGATTCTGGAGTGTTATTTATAGGAGGTTGAGAACAAGTCAGCAGCATTTTATCTTCAGTTGGGGATAGTGAAAATTGAGGGGGGGAGCACCAAAACTTGAAAAATGCCAGTAATAAATAGTGTTGGAATCCCAATCTGAGGACACCAGTTGAGATCCCAGGATTCCTTCTAATTTGTATTAATTCCTGCCTGGGAGTGCAAGAAGGAATTTCCTAGAATGCATAAGGCCAAATGAAGAGGAAGTAAAATGTCAAAAATATTTTGACCAGAATTCTCCAATCACGTATACCCTTTCACTGCTGCCATCAAGAACAGAAAATTTGGTGCTCAATTCCATTTGCTGCAATGAGACCTGAGAATCCCAGCCGTGGGCGAGATTGGAGAATTCTGGCCTACAGTTCTGTTGAAACAATTAAAGCAGGATTATAAAAGACTGTGGTGAACTAGCAGTCCCAACGATCTCTTTGCTTATCGATAATTCAGCAAAGCTCTAGGTAGCATATAAAATACTGCGCTGACATAACTTTATATTCTACATTCAAATTGTAACTAAATAGATCAATATAACGTAAGTATTGGTATTTGGATTACATGAGTTTACCACATCGTTCTGGCACAACATGAAAGCAAATCCTAAAACAATTAGCGATATCCAAAGACTCTTAGACAAGAGCATGTCTTTGTGTTCAGCATTACATTATAATACTGGTAAAGCTTAGAATCCAAAACTGTTACTGAAAGGATCTGCTTGTAAACATTTATTATACTGAAACATATTTGTCTAAATTGAATAAGTGTAATTACTATGAGAGAGAACTTTTATATTTCTTCTCAGGATGTGGACATTACTAGTGAGAGAACAGCTTTGTAGTCTACTCCAGCTGCCCTTACAAGATGGTATAGAACATAGAACAATACAGCACAAACAGGCCCTTCGTCCCACGAGTTGCGCCGATCACATCTACCAATCCACAGACCTATCTATAACCCCCTATCCTATTATTTTCCATATACTCATCCAGAAGTCTCTTAAAAGACCCCAGTGAGTTTGCCTCAACAACCTCCGACGGCAGTCGGTTCCATTCACTCACCACCCTCTGAGTGAAAAACCTACCCCTGACATCTCCTTTGTATTTGCTTCCCTGCACCTTAAATCTGTGTCCTCTCGTAGTGACCATTTCAGCTCGGGGAAATAGTCTCTGAGAGTCCACTCTATCTATCCCTCTCAACATTTTATAAACCTCTATCAGGTCGCCTCTCAACCTACGTCTCTCCAGTGAGAAGAGTCCCAGCTCCCTCAACCTATCTTCATAAGGCCTGCCTCCCAATCCAGGCAGCATCCTTGTAAATCTCCTCTGAACTCTCTCAATAGCCTCTACATCCTTCCTATAATGAGGCGACCAGAACTGCGCACAATACTCCAACTGGGGTCTGACAAGAGTCTTATAGAGCTGCATCATTACCTCCTGACTCCTAAACTCTATTCCTCGATTAATGAAGGCCAGTACACCGTACGCCTTCTTGACCACTTCCTCCACCTGCGAGGCTGATTTCAGAGTCCTATGGACCCGGACCCCGAGATCCTTCTGCTCTACAACACAGCTAAGACTCCTACCCCTTATATTGTACTCCTTCATCCCATTATTCCTGCCAAAATGGACCACTACACATTTATCCATGTTGAAGTCCATCTGCCACTTCTCCGCCCAGTCTTGCATCCTGTCTATGTCCTGCTGCAATTTTTGGCATCCCTCCAGACCATCCACAACACCACCGACCTTTGTATCGTCGGCGAACTTGCTAACCCATCCCTTCACTTCCTCATCCAGGTCATTTATGAAAATGACAAACAGCAGGGGTCCCAGAACAGATCCCTGGGGCACTCCACTGGTTACCGACCTCCTATGTACTTTACAAGTACATAGTTCTTTGAAAGTTGGCACCCAGGTTGATAAAGTTGTTAAGAAGGCGTATGGTGTGTTAGCTTTTATTGGTAGAGGGATTGAATTTAGGAGCCGTAAGTTTATGTTACAACTGTACAAAACTCTGGTGCGGCCGCACTTGGAGTATTGCGTACAGTTCTGGTCACCGCATTATAAGAAAGATGTGGAAGCATTGGAAAGGGTGCAGAGGAGGTTTACCAGGATGTTGCCTAGTATGGTGGGAAGGCCTTATGAGGAAAGGCTGAGGGACCTGAGGTTATTTTCATTAGAGAGAAGAAAGTTACGTGGTGACCTAATTGAGGCGTATAAGATGATCAAGGGATTGGATAGGGTGGATAGTGAGAGCCTTTTTCCTCGGATGGTGATGACCAACACGAGGGAACATAACTTTAAATTAAGAGGTGGTAGTTATAGGACGGATGTCAGAGGCAGTTTCTTCACACAGAGGGTGGTGAGGGCGTGGAATGCCCTGCCTGCAGCAGTTGTGGACTCGCCTACTTTGGGGGCATTCAAATGTTCGGTGGATAGGCATACGGATGATATTGGAATAGTTTAGGTTAGAGGGTCCACTGGCTGGCGCAACATCGAGGGCCGAAGGGCCTGTACTGCGCTGTAATGTTCTATGTTCTATGTTCTATGCAGAACAAGACCTATCCACAACCACACTCTGCCTTCTGCCGGCAAGCCAGTTCTGGATCCACAAGGCCAAAGCCCCTTGGATCCCATGCCCTCCCACCTTCTCCAGAAGCCTCCTTTTTGAAGTACAAGCAATTCGACACAATTGGATAACATGTAAGACTACTATGGAAGACAATTAAGCATCAACTTCATTGGTATGGTACTCAGTCATGTAGAAGCCAGATTCAGTTTCATGGTTCCTTTTACTGGTTCCAGTACAAAGTACAGCTTTGTACTTCCATATCTTTTAAAGCAAAATAAACTCAGATTCTCAAACTGCTTTGGTAAGGTTTAATTTCATCCTTTGAGGAAAGCCATAGGGACTTGAAACATTAAGTCTGTATCTCTCTCCAGACTTGCTGAGTTTTACCAGCGTTTTCTGTTTTTATATCAGATGTCCAACATCTGGAATGTTTTGCTTTTATTTCAGTTGATGCTCTAAATCATACTCCATTATGATAACCACCATGCTTCTATACCTGTATATGTACTTGGTTCATTTTAGTTTCCACTCTCCACCCCAACCTTAATGCTCTAAAACTGTTGTTGAGAAGCAGCTTGGAAAATTGTTATTTTGATATTTACTTCACCATAACATTACTTTATTCCATTATTGCACTCAAATTTATATTAAAACTTCATTACCAGTTCATTGTCACCTTGGAAATTCTGGCTGTACTATAGTTATTGAAACATGTAGTATTGCACTGACTGGAGGAGTTGTATTAAAATTTGTCTTTGAATTAACTAGTTCTACAATATTTCAGAAGCAGAACTCTAAGCAATACAGTCAGCTAACTAGTTTATGCAAATATAAATCAATCAAATTACAGTCTCTTATTTGAGACTGTTTGTTTATACTGTAATGGAACCTTCAACAATATAGCATCCACCCACTGCTTCCCCCCAACAGCCCCCCTCCCTGACCAAAATGGAGTACCTAACACTTCACCATTTTGCATTCCATTTGCTTGTTATCTGTCCATTCTACACATGTATTTATAACTCTGTTCTTTGGTGTCACAAATTTGGTATAATCTGCAAATTTCCCCTCCAGAATTCCAATCTCCATCTTCAAATCCAAATCATTACCTATTTAATAGACGTAGAAACTGGAAGCAGGAGTAGGCCATTCGGCCCTTTGAACCTGTTCCCCCATTTATTTTGATTGTCGCTGATCATCAAATTCAATATCTTGATTCCCTCCACTTCTCTGCCATATTCCTAGATCCTCTTTGCCCCAAGAGCTAAATCTAATTTCTTCTTGAAATAAGACAACATTTTGGCCTTAACTACATGCTGTGGTAGCGAATTTCAGAACTCACCAGCCTTTGGGTGAAGAAATCTTTCTTCACCTCAGTTCTAAAAGGTTTTACCCCTTATCCTCAAACTATGACCCCTAATTCTAGACTTCCACACCATTGGAAACATTCTTTCTTAATCTACCATGTCTAAACTGTTTACAATTTTATAAGTTTTTATGAAATCCCTTCCCTCTCTTCTAAAGTCCAGGGAAAATAATCCTAACCAATTTAGTCTTTCCTCATCAGCTGGTAAACGTTTGCTGTGCTTCCTCTGTAACAAGGACATTCTTGCTCAGATAAGGACACCCAAAACTACTCACAATATTCCCAATATGGCTTCACCAATGCCCAATACAATTGCAACAAAACATCCTTATCTCTATACTCAAATCCTCTCACAATGAAGGCCAACATACTATTTTCCTTTTTTACTGCCTGTTCTACCTGCACGCCTACTTTCAGTAACTGATGCACCAGGATTCTATGGTCTTGTTGAATATCTAGCTCTCTCAATTTATACCCATTCAAATAATAATCTGTCTTCTTATTATTGCTCCCAAAGTGAATAACTCACATTTGTCCACATGATACTACGTCTGCCATGTGGCAGCTCACACACTTAGCTGTCCAAATCACTCTGAAGCATCTCTGCATCCCCTTGAAAACTCACCCTTCCATCCAATTTTGTATCATCTGCAAATTTGAACAGCAGTCTTCCCAACGTAGATCTCTGTTGGACATTACTTCCTACTTTTTGCCAGTGTGAGAAACTATCCTTAATTCCCAAATTTTGTTTTTAGCCATTTTTCAATCCATTCTGCTGACTTAATATACCTTGACCTTTGCTAGGAGTCTCTTATGTGTCGCTTTATCAAAACCCTTCTGAAAGGCCATGAATAATACATCCATTGCATTGCTCTTACTGATTTGAAGAAAAAAACAAAGGTTGGTTATGAATGGCCTTCCTTTTAGAACTTAATGCTTTTTCTCATATATATATTCAGTCTTTCGATTTTTTTTTAAAAGCAGATCTTTTAGCAAAGATTCTAGTATTTTACCTACCACTGGTGTAAACTAACTGACTTACAGTTCACTCAAGTAATTCTATTTCCCTTTTTGAAGACAGAAATTACATTTGTTGTGAACACTATTCCTTTTTCTATGGAAACTTAATTTATGGACCCTAATGCCTTTGATCCCTCCTTTGGCTTCTTTTAAGTATTTGCTGATATTTATCTGAACCCAAGGTTTTATTTTTCTCAGGTTTGGTTACTATCTCCTTTTTTAAACTGTTATAATATGACTTTTGATGTATTCCATTGTTGTGATTTCGTATCCGCTTCTATGAAAACTGTTGCAAGTTATTTACTCAACATTCGTGCCATTTCAATATCATTCCCCAGGATTAGCACATAACTTTTTTTGGTTCGCCTCGTTGAGCCATTATCCCCATCTTCATTCCCTGTTACTTATGTGCCTGTAACTGCCATATATTTTAATATTATTTACACATTTTAATTTGCATGTCTCATAGCCTATTTAAATCTGTCTGTGCTTTGCCTTTGTGCATTGATCTTCCCTTTAAATATTGTTCACTATTGTTTAATTTCTTTGTCAGTGATTTTTTCCAATTTACATTCCTTTGTTCAATCCTCATTCCTCATGTTTAATTTTGAAATTAAGATATTTTATTATTGCTTCCTGTTGCCTTTGCTAATTCCTGCATCTTTCATTGTACACTAACCTTTGCTCTCATCCCTTTTATTTATTTTAAGTTACTATTGTATCCACCAAAATCTCCCTCCCACTTCTGTTAGTTTAAATAAATAAAAGACTTGCATTTATGCTAAAATGTGCTTTACAGCCAGTTAAATACTTTTCAGTTACTGGTAGTCACTGGTGTTATAGGAATTGTCCTTCCTATCCTATTTCTGCAAGGACATTAGTAACTTTTCCATCATGCATTGACTTTCTAGATGTATAGTTCCTCATGCTCAGAAGCTTAATTCTAATCTAGAGATTATAACCCTTAAGGTTCATTATACTTTACTTCCTAGTTTCTCATTTGGTGTAAGCAGGACATCCACTCTATTTTTTACTACGTTATGCTTCAAAATAGACTATGGCAATTGGTTCTTCACTATCCCCTTCCAAAATCTCCCTTATCTGGCACTAGGTAGGCAGTGCACTCTTCCCGACTTCCAATCACAAATAGTATTGATTATGCTTTATCTTATTCTGAAATCAGATCACACTTCGCAGATCTTATGATTAGTGGTGATTATTAGGTAAGTCATTGAGTTCCTGAACATCTGTTGATAACATAAAGAAGACAAAAAGAAAACAGTTCGTTTGAAGATCATGTGGCAAATTAAATGGCTAATACTGAGGTTTAAATTTTAATTCAAAATTATTACTTTTCACAAGTAATTTCAGAACAGTTCAATGTCAATTTAAGCTACTGAACATGGAACCCAATGAAATGCTTTGATCTGAAAATGTAATATTCTGTTCAATATTTCTGCCATTCTGCTGACAATGTCTGAACTTAACTAAATGTTTTAGTTTATTGTGGAGAAGGAAAGAGGTAATATGCTTGTGTTTTTCTAAACCACCTCCTTAGGTCTCCAACATCAGAGATGCTAATTTTCAGCCACTTTGATTCACTCCTTGTGATACCAAGAAACAGCCGAAGGCACTAAAAACAGAAAAGAATGTGGGCCCTGACAAATCCCAGCAATATTACCGAAGACTTGAACTCCAGAAATGATGTGCCCCTAGCCAAGTTGTTCCATACACTTGTAATGCTGGCATCCACATGGCAATGTGGAGAGTTGCCCAAATATGCGCTGTACACAAAAAGCAGGGTAAATCCAATCTCATCAAATACTGCCCCATCAGTCTGTTCTTGATCATTAGCAAAGTGATGGAAAGTTATTCAACAACACTAACAATGCCATTTAACACCTGCTTCACTGATGCTTGGTTTGAATTCTGCCAGGGTCACTTGGCTCCTGACCTTATTGCAGCCTTAGCCCAAACTTAGACATAAGAGCTGAACACAAGAGGGAAGCTGAAGTTGAGAGAATGAGGGATGTACTACTGAAGCTTTATAAGGCTGTGTCAGACCACATTTGGAATATTATGAACAATTTTGGGCCCCATATTTAAGGAGAGGTGTGCTGGCTTTGGAAGGATCCAGAGGAGGTTCTCAAGAATAATCTTGAGAATGAAAAGCTTAATGTTTGAGGACTTTGAGTCTATACTCAATGGAGTTTAGAAGGACGAGGGTGAATCTCATTGAAGGTTACAGAATACTGAAAGGCCTGGATAGAATGGACATGGGGAAGATGTTTACATTAGTTGGAAAGAGTATACTCTGAGGCTGTGCCCTCAGATCCAAGGGATATAACCCTTTAGAACCCCAGTGAGGAGGATTTTTTTCAGCCAGAAGGTGATGAATCTATGGAATTCATTGCCACAGAAGGCTGCGGAGGCCAAGTTATTGAGTATATTTAAAACAGAGACAGGTTCTTGATTGATAAGAAGATCAAAGGTTACAGGGAAAAGGCGTAAGAATGGTGTTGAGAAACTTATCAGCCATAATTGAATGGCAGAGCAGATTTGATAGGCAAAGTGGTCTAATTCTGCTCCTATATCTTATGGTCTTATGAAGTGACTGCCCATGACACATCAAGACAGTGTTTGACCAAGTATTTAACCAGGTTGCTGCCTGGGATGGAACATTTAAGTTATGAAGAGAGATTGGGTAGGCTTGGGTAATCTTCATTGGAGTGGAGAAAACTTGAGTGGCAACTTGATTGAGGCGTACAAGATTGAGAGACTTGGATAGAGTGGATAAGGAGCAGTTGTTCTCCTTAGTTGAAGGGTCAGTCATGAGTGAACGTAGATTCAAGGTGAGGGGCAGGAGGTTTAGGGGGAATGTGAGGAAAAATGTTTTTATCCAGAGGTTAATGATAGTCTGAACCTGGGAGGATGATGGATGTGGGTTGTCTCACATCCTTTAAAAAATACTTGAATGTGCACTTGGCATGGCATAACATTCAGGGCTATGGACCAACAGCTGGCAGATGGGATTAGATGGGAGCTCAGGGTTTTCTAATGTGTCAGTGCTGACTTAGTGGGCTAGAGGACCTCTTTTATGCACTTTTTAAAAATTTGTTCATAGGACATGGACGTCGCTGGCTGGCCAGCATTTATTACCCATCCCAAGTTGCCTAAGGGCAATGGAGAGTCAACCACACATTGCTGTGGCTCTGGAGTCACAAATATAGGCCAGACCAGGTTTCCTTCCCTAAACGACATTAGTGAATTAGATGGGTTTTTCTGACAATTGACAATGGCTTCAT
The DNA here is from genome assembly GCA_024679065.1 of Sphyrna mokarran. Classification (NCBI taxonomy): domain Eukaryota; kingdom Metazoa; phylum Chordata; class Chondrichthyes; order Carcharhiniformes; family Carcharhinidae; genus Sphyrna; species Sphyrna mokarran. The sequence continues at coordinate 15,154,119 of JAGIQG010000025.1, forward strand.
GGTCATCAGCAGATTCTTATTTCCAGATTTTTTTAGTGAATTCAAATTATGCTATCTAGCCTAGTGGAATTTGAACCCGGCTTCCCAGAACAGTAGTTGAATTTCTGGATTAATAGTCTAGTGACAATACCATTAGGCCATTGCCTTCCCCTGTATGATTCTATGAAGTGTGGCATCAAGGGCAGCACGATGGTTAGCACTGCTGCTTCACAGCTCCAGGGACCTGGGTTCGATTCCTGGCATGGATCACTGTTGGTGTAGAGTTTGCGCATTCTTTTCATGTCTGCATGCATTTCCTCCGGGTGCTCTGGTTTTCTCCCACAGTCCAAAGATATGTGGGTTAGGTTGATTGGCTATGTTGAAATTGCCGCTTAGTGTCCTGAGATGCATAGGTTGGAGGAATTAGTGGGTAAATGTGTAGGGAATAGGATCTGGGTGGGATTGAGGTTGGTGCAGACTTGATAGGTCAGATGGCCTTTGTCTGCACTGTAGGGTTTCTATGTCCCTTTCTATGCCTAAGCATATTATTGTACCAAAAATGCATCAAGACCTCATTTGTTTTGATTGCTCCAAAACCGTTTCTTGAATGTCTTTTTTTTAAAAAAGCTTACTACTCAATCACCACCATATTTTGGTAACAAGGCAACTATAAAAACTACATTTAAAATGCTAACACTTACGAAGTTGGAAATTAACAGACCTATGCTTATATGTATTCATTATCAAATGTGTACCTTCCATAAAACCATCACCACATCATACCAGTGGACACTTAAGTAGTTCGCTCCCGAATTAACTGGATGATCTTTTTCCAGTTTAATGAATGAAAGGCAACATCGCGACTAGAAAGTGACATTATTGCCTTTAAATTTATCAGCCTGCGTGCGTTGTATTTTAAAACGTGTACGTGTGATTTAAATCGTTATTGTGCTCTTCTTAATTTCATGGACAATTTAGCATTTATCTATTGTTTACTGACGCTTAAAAATCCTTGCACTTCGACACAGACAATGATCGCATCAGAAATACGACTTCATCTTCAGTATTGAGAGAAAAAAACACGTTTTGCATTCTAAGCTGAGCTCAATTTAAAAATCTGATACAATGTGAAGTCATTTGGTTTAAGGTCACTCGCCTCAGATTTTCAGGGGGAATTCTGAATAATCTGTTGCTCGTCCAGTGTAACGCTTATTTTTACTCACTCTTTGCCTTACTATGAGAAACTTATGGAGCATTGAACTGCTTGCTGTGTGTCTCCAGTTTTCTTACAAGGAGACGAAACTGCCTGTACAAGCAGCAGAATTCGTATGTCGTCCAAATAGTTAACATCTGAACAGTTACTATATGTAACCATAGTGTTTCAAAAATACAGAAAAGTTTCACAGGTGCTGAACTGGTAATAGGCCTATGCTATTTTTTCTTCTCTTGAATACAAGGCAGATGCAGTTATTCTGAGAGTTAATAGTCGCTAAGGCAACCGAGGCGGAGGGAGTGTGTAGTGAGCGGCGCGTTGCTGCTTCCCACCCACTGTTCCCAGCTGTGGGATGTGCTGATGTGCAGCGGCGCTGACGATGTGCGCTGCTCGCAGCAAAGACTGTGCTGGCCAGTCACAGACTTTCAGTCGGACGGAAGTGCCTCAATAGTCTCTCCTCTTGTCATTTGCCAACAGGGGTTCCTGAGCCGTCGACTGAAAGGATCCATCAAAAGGACAAAGAGCCAGCCCAAGCTCGACAGGAACAGCAGTTTCCGGCACATCTTACCTGGATTTAGGAGCGTGGAGAATGAAAGGTAAAGAGCGACTCTAATGTTTCGCTTTCCTCGGTGCCTTTTACTATCGGCACCGCGTGAATATCTTTGCATTAACAAATGTTTCCTTTGTAGCGAACGTATTGCCCAATTGCTGCCTTCCTTGGCGATGGTGTAATGATTTTATACAGCTGCCGAAGATTCAACCCAAATATTAATACAGCCGAATTATAAAGATCTTTTCTAGCATAATTGTTTCCACATTTATTTCCCGTGAAGCGAGGCGTGCCATTATTGTTATTATTGGTCCCGTTCCCCTGTGATGTGCATCCTTTCTGGATTTTGGAAGAAATTAATTATTCAAAGAAGTAGTTAAAATTTATACAGCTCAGCAGCCAGATATGTTTTCAGGAGGATGAATAAAACGGGCTGCCAGTCTATTGTTCTCTTTCAACACATACGTATATGCTTTGTTTTGAATATCTAGGTTTAACTATTGCAATTGGGGCTGGGTTGTGTGTAAAGTGTAGTGCTCGTTAACCTGTTCTGCTTGTACCTTGACCGCGAGTTACTGTCAGGAGAGATTACTGAGGTACAAGGATATTTGAAAGTGAATCTCATATCAACCGATATTTACCCCCACCCATCCCCCGAAAATGCAGGTATCAGTGCGTAGGTGAGGGACAGTTGCTTAGTCTTATCACCTGTCCGTGTGATTGTCTTTTTTTTAGCGGGGGTATGGTGCTGAATCATGTCTTCAGTCTCCTACATTCATGTAACTGTATGGATGAGGCATTTAACGTGTCCTCCACCCCCCAATGCTATCATAATGAATAGTAAGATACTGTCCACATGAGCGGGATATTTATTATTCAGTCGTGTCGACGATCCATAGTTGAGGTCACAGTCGTTGATCTACTGCTGCGTCTCTTCACGCAGCCCGGACCACACATTCTTTTCGCCAAGCCATTCTGTCAATTTTGCAATTCGCTTTTAAAAGTAGTGATAATTAGCCATCTGTTTCCTTCAAACAGCGTAGATCATTCCACACTTACTAACATATTTCTTATTAACCAAGGGACAAAGTGAAAGAGGAATTATGGATAACCCATTGATGTATTGAATTGGGATGGGGTAATTGAAATATTTAAATTTGATGTACAGATCTACTGGTTGTAATGAATATTCTATAGCCTCGTACAAAAAAACATTGTGCCAATGAATAGTGCTAGTTACCGAATTGCTTTCCTTTTTCATATTTATTCATTGGGACACCACAGTAGAATTGGTCACGGAAGCAATGTTTGTGTCAGTTCCTCAATAGTGGTAAATTGATAATGAGTGTAGCACAAACTCATGTAAATCAAACTCATGTAAATCATGTGTAAGTGAAATTGAATCTAATTATCTCAGTCCAGTCTACACATGCTCTGTTCAAATGATAAACGGAAAAAAGATTGGTGCACTGGCCTTTGGAAAGCCACTTTAAATTTATTCTGAATTTGGTGACAGATGTTCCCTATTCATTTAGCTGCAATTATTGTTTACTATGAAGAGGATTTTTGCCCCATGCCTTTTCCAGAAACTTAAACTGTAATTTAGTAAGCCAATAAAATGTGCAAATATGGCATCAGTGCTACAGCAATAATACTTTCTGTTTAATGCATATATGTCAGATTTTTCAAACCTGTTTAAAATTGAATGAAAATGATCCAATTTTTTTAATCATTTAATAATGAATGCCTGGTCACATACCGTTTTGGTTGGATTTACAAAAGATTAGGAATCCGAAAGAGAAAAATGGCAATCAATGTTGTGGAGAAAATGAGCCTTTTTGAATATCACACTTAACTTTCTGACATTCCTAGCTTGCTATTCCAAGCACATTTATCCACAAATATTGCATTTATTTGTTTGAATTATCCTCTTCCAATCCCCTTCTCCAAATGTCATTGCATGCACTAAAATGCTTCTCTTGTTGAAATTCAAACTGAGTAGATGAATGGCTATCCAGATGGAGCCTTCCATAAAGCGTTTGACCTTGAGGGATCCAAAGAGATGAAATAAAGAGGTTGTTTATTGATAAAAGCTTTTGATATGTTATACAATTTTTCTCCTTTGGTTTTCTCTCCTTCAGTGCTGAGTTTGGGATATTCATTTCAGCAGACCTGGTACCACCTGAGTAACCATTATTCTTAAACAGTGAACTAATGGCTTACTACAGATTTTTGACTACACTTTCTTAGTAAGGGTTATTGTACTGCAGTGAGGCACAGAAATCACAGCTAATTTTCTTTTCCTCCTTTGCCAGAGTTTGAAGCCTGGTTTGGTGCCATATTGCCACCTCAACTGAGATAACATGGGCCAAGTATAAACCCAGGACTTTCTGGTTTAGATATACATTTCCTTTATCAACAGTGATTATTAAAGAGCAATGAACCTCCTAATGCAACTGCTGGTTTTATTTTAATGGTGAACGTTTTTAATAGCTAAGTGAGTTAATCACAAACTTCTACCATCATCCCAATGAATACATTTAAATGTCAATCTTTCAGAGTCCTGATTTTTTTATCATTAACTCAGTATTAACTATTCTGATTAAATGCACATTTGTGTAAGGCAGATCCTGTTAAGTTTATAGCTTTCCAAGATATTTTATATGTCCTTCACTCATCTCAGTGTACAGTTTGTTGCTTCCTCAATTCCATTGTCTCAAGCAGACATGATATTTCATATTTTCTGGCACAAAGCAATTGGAGTTTACTGCTGCAGACTGGTTTGCCCAAAGTGTTGATAAGATTGATTGACAGCACATGGTATGCTCAATCAGTCGCAGTATCTCTGGACAATTGCTGAGGATAAGTGGTTATTGATATAGTTTCAAATATAGAGCATGTTAAATCCAAGGATGTATAGGTCAACAAAAAAAAACGACTGTTTCAAGGTTCAGTTAGTCATTCTGTTTTTCAAATTCTGTTATCTTTACATCTGAAATACACTTGTTTGTGTTTTTGTTGCCTTTATATCTGAAGGGCTAAATGTGTTCAGACTTGATGATCTGGTTCCACATGACTCACCTTGCTGTCCCTCCTTTTTTCTGGTGTTGCTGATGCTCTTTAGTAGAGCACTTCCGTCAAGAGATAGAGAAAGATGCTGACCTGAAAGCTGTCTTAAATGAACCTAGCTACTGACTTGCTTTACCTTAAGAGGTTTTATAATACTTTGCCTTATCTTTTATTTTGAAAAGTAAGGGAAATTAAATTATTACTGCAGAAGAATAGGTAGATTTTAATGAAAGAAAAATGTTAAATATAGTATGCAGCATAAAAAGAAACAAGCCTCACTTTGCAGTTTTGGATGTCATAAGAATCCTGATGTTTTACAATCTTTGTATGCTTTCACTTAGATTCTATAACTATATTATGCAGCAATGAATACCAGCAGATGCTTCATCACAGCTACGGTGTAGCATTTGACCATGCTGTTTCTATGGCTGTCGGTGCTTGTCCATCTCCAGTCAGAAAGTGCTCATAAACATCTTCAAGTTTCTTTGATGAGTAAAGTACTATGGCTGCTAACTGAAGATGGATTCAATCTCCCTTTGTTTTTGGAATTTTTGCATACAGTAAGTTAAGACTCTTACATTGGTATGGTTTTTTTATTTTATTTACCATTTTCACAGTCCATCTAGCTGTGGTCTTGCATTTCTAATATAATTCTAATTTCTGCTATTGGTGCAAGACTTTATTCTCTTATAGAACAATCAAAAATATTACATCATTGCTGTGTTATTTAAAAACAGACCTTGATTGTTTTCAGTGCTGGAGTGAAATTAAAACGGTTCTGTTCACATGTTCTCTAATTCATAATTTAATGAGCTGCCTCAGACCCAAAATATTTGTAATGCTGACAAGTGCACATTACATTAGAAGCATGAATTGGAAGTTCCTGATTTAACTATAGGACAGTGTAAGTTATCAATAACTTTACTTGTAAAGCCATGTATAACTAGAGCATAGGCAACAAGGATGGTGAATGTAATGGAGCAGAATGATACACTAGAAAAAAGTAAGATAAATTAACACAACTCCACTAATCTTTATGCTGTAATTATTGCATTTTCGAATATATGATTGGTGTGATTTTGTGTTTCTTAGTTTATCATTTCTATGTTACCCCTGCACTAGGACTTCAAGAAAATATAATGATGGGTGCGTAAGAGTTTCATATATCTATTTAAACTGAAAAGCACGTAGCGCTATCTTTCAAACGTGGATTGTATTTGGACAGGGCATTTTAAATTAAGTAGTGCCAAAGTGAAGTGCCAGTGCCTGGTTGGAAGCTAATTGTGGTGAGAGTAAGTTGAGGTGATGAATTATGAGCATCTCACGTGAAGCATATCACACCACATTAAATGTTATTCGTTGAAGATTTTTTTCTATGAACAAATGATTAGTGATGTTATAGTTGATTGTAGCAATCAGCTTTTTTTATTCTGCTCCCCCTCCAGCAACAGATTTTGAACCACTTATTCATGAAAGCAGATGGTTTATCACATCTAATTGAAACAAGCTTGGTGATAGTCCACCTTTTTTGGATGGCCAGGCTCTTTTTAAACAAAAAAGTTTATTGTTAATGTTCAGCTTGGTCTTTGCCCAGTCATAGAAGTTGCCTGATATTCTCATCCTCACGCTTGGAGACATTTATTCCACATTTTGGCTTTTGTCCGTGCTCAGAGTAGCCTTTGAGTTAGGCCTTCCCATGTTTTGATTTCAATTATTTAAAGATTCTAAAAAATAAATATATTAGTGTATTGCTTGCTTTAAGGTGTTGGAGACTGGAGCCTATTTTTGATATATTTTAACTCTTTAGATTGTTTTAAAATTCTCTATAGATCAAGGACTTAACCTCTACACTGTTCAGCTGATTCTAGGGGAAAATAGAGTTGCATTCCTAGAGTTGCATTTCATTCTTTAAGCTGGTTTCCCTTATCCACCCTGCGGCTGGTTGGTTAAGGTGCAAGGTCAAACGCGTTGAAGTCAGTGGAAGAAATTGATTTGCTGCTAATTAAGGAATGAAAGTATTTTCCCAGTGTGTTACATCTTAAAGCTAATAATGACGAGAACGCAAAAGAGACATTGACCCTAATTCCATTTACTGTGAAATGGGGTAACTCATATAAGCCTAGGTGGAATTTTGTAAATATCTTTAATATATTTTGCTTTTTCTCAAAATAGCATTTTTTTCTGCCTTTTCTGTAGAAAACATATAATCTTCCAGAAAAGTTGGTAAAGCTATCTTGGAATCCATGCTTTTGAAAATTATAGATATTGTCATAAATTTAGGAACTCCTGTTTAATTTCAAATATTTGAATTTTATTAAGAATAAAAGCCCAGTGCAGAAAGAGCCCATTTGGCCCATCAAGCTTGTACTGACAATAGTCCCACCCAGGCCCTATCCCCATAACCCCTTCTATTTTGCTAATCCCCCTGATACTAAGGGGCAATTTAGCATGTCCAATCAACCTGACCCCCACATCTTTGGAGTAGCACAACCAATAGATGAGGATGGGCTAGCTCAGTCTCTGGTACAATCAATATTGCTGCTTCAGCATATTGATTTGATTTATTATTGTCACAGTGAAAAAATATTGTTTCTTGTGTGCTAAACAGACAAAGCATACCATACCTAAAGGTGGTAGGGAGAGAGTGCCAAATGTAGTGTTACAGTCATAGTTTGAGTGTAGAGGATAATGGGTCTGTCTCAGTGCTGCAGGAGGGACTTTTCCTTGTTTTTTTTTCTTTTCCATGAGTATGAATAAAAGCTTAAATTTTCATTTCAATTTTCCAGTTAATAATAAAGTAACCTGGTGTGCAGTTTGTTGATTTTGATTGTAGTATATGATTTTTCTTCAGATTTTTAGCTGTTTGTACGAATGAGGCTGACATTTGCCAACCAAAATTTCATTATGTATTTAAATTGTTTAATGCAAAACTAATTTAGTCTTACAAGCAAATCTTCATAATGTACATTTATACATGCGTTTTTTAATATTGCTGATAGCATCCTCTGAATGCCTTCATTAATTTGACTATATCATGTCTCACACAAACATTGCTGCTACAATAACAAGACATAATAATGGGGAATCTTTTTTATGTCAGAGGCAATGGTTTAGTGTACTATAAACTTTGAACTAGGAGCTTGCACATTTCAGTGATTTATCTGTGGGATCTTCATACGTGGCATTCAACCAAAGTCAGCTTATCTCAGAGAACAGCCATTCAGAGGTCCAAGACTGGCTCTGCATGTTTAGAAAGGTATTGTTTCAACAAATGTGTTTACCTTTTGAATCTATAAATATAAATCCAAGTCACACTTTGCCATGCTTTCTCCTCTTAATTATGCATGAAAGTTAATCAACATTCATATCTAATAGAGAATACAATCCTCCTGCTTCAAAGAAGAATCAGGATAGTGAACACAAGCTCTTAATTCAACCTTGTTCAAAAATAATTCTTCAATTTAACCATGTCAGTTTTTGCCTCATTCCGTGAGGTTGTTCTCCTCTGGTTTACTAGTACTTGTTGTTAGTCTCACACATCTCTACTAATGAGTAGAATTGAGCAAGAGAGATTTACAAACAGGTCAAAGGTTATTGACAAGCCTGTGCTTTTGTCACCTCATGATTAAAAGTTTATCAACAAAATTTAGTTTAGAAATCAAAAGCAGATCACAACCTGTCATTTAAGGATCCACAATCTAATTTGGAAATGGGTAAATCCTGTATCCTATGATATAGCTTTGTGCAATGTTGGAAAGAACTTGAATGTATTAGTATCTTATTACCTTGCCTGAAGGATGTCCCATACTGCTTTCAAACCAGTTATTTTTTAATGTGCGTTCCAATAGATATCTTTAAGTGTACTACATTAAATAGAACTAAATTATGGACACAAATTAAAAGAGAAAATGGAATATTGTCAGCTAATGAATCAGAGGTTAAATTGCTTTATTACTCATAAAATCTCTAGCTCTTAGAATTTTAGACCACTTCATCTGTGGCCTGAGGCTTGACTTGTTGGCTTCTGTGGCTCAAAGAAAAGAATGAAAGAACTATGATTTCATATAGCAACTTCCATAATCTCAGAACATACCAGATTGGTATACAGCTGAGGAAGTACTTTGAATATATTCAATGTCATAGTAGAGGGAAATATGGCAGCCAATTTGTAGACAGCATGGTGCCACAAACAGTAATGAAATAAACAACCATTTGTTGCAGGGTATTGGGAGTACTCCACTGCTGAGCTTAAATAATGCTGTGAAATCTCTTATATCAACATGCAAGAGGCGATGCAACCTTGATTTAATGTTTCGTACAAAATATAACACCTTCCCAACAGTCTAGAACTGCACTGGCATTGCATGTTAATATCACCTTGTTCAAGTCCTGTAGTGTTCCTTGATGCTAGGACCTTCTGTTTCAGGGCTAATGGTATTACTATTGAGTGAAGACTAGAACGTGATTCAATCCTCTACAAGTTGCAACTCAGTCAAAGTGCTACTACCCACATCCTCAATTTCTCATCAGACCATCTCCTTTAAGTACCACTTCATGCCCTCTTTGAGTTGGCTTTGCCATTTTCAAATCTCCTCATTGCTTTTTTCCCCATTATTCAATATTCATCTCCTTTTGTCATACATTTTTACATTCTTGTATCTGATGCTTCCTTTCCATACTTGACAATCATTAGCTAAGCCACTATATTCCTGCCTACAAGATTGCTTGCCAACCAGATCCCATTTTCAACATGTTAGCAAAACCCTTCTCTCTCTCTCTGGTCTTTGATTTGTTACTTATTTTTCTTCTATTTTCTCTTCTTGCTTGATGTCTATTGATTTGTTTCAATATAAAAACACTTCAAGATGTATTGTGTTTGTGAAGATTGCTGTAAAACTGCAAGCAGCTATATACTGACAAAAAATTGTGCAATATATGGAAAGTATAGAAATTAGTTGATGGGATATGGTATTGCAACAAATAACATGTTCTAATATGTATGAAACAGCAATTACTGGAATCTGTAAAACAGATATCCTGAAGGATGCACGTTAAGAGTGCAATTAGAATTAAAAAAGTGCCTAAAGGAGCAGAACTCCCCCCTTCCACTTTGTGATCCCTCTCTGAAGTTTTTCTTTTTCCATCCTCAACCCACCTCAGCACTGCTGCAATTGTATCAACACCAATCCCTTGACGGTCTCACTCTCAATGCCAAGATTGTGCTAACCTTCCCCTCATCTGTGACTGTTCTCGAGTTCCTAGTGCTGGCATTCCCTATCCCAAAACCCACCTGTGAATTTGGAAGTTGGAGGAGAATGTCATTTTAGATGGCATTGGAGAGAGCAATGAAAGCAGAGAGGCAATTTTCACAAGTTATCTTTAGTGACTTGACCAGGTGCTGTTTCGTTACTGTGGCCAATGTCATGGGGTACTGGCATAGTGGTAATGTCTCTGGGTTGATAACCCAGTGGCACAAGCTAATGGTTTAGAGACATGGGTTCAAATCCCAGCTGGTGGAATTTAAATTCAATTAATAAAATTGAAAGCTAGTCTTAGGTGAATTATTGTAAAAAGCCTATCTGTTTCACTCATGAAAAGGAAATGAGAAGGAAATCAACCATTCTTACTTGTCCAACATGTGACTCCAAATCCACAGTAATGTACTTGACTCTTTAATGCCTAGAAAGCTTCTCTATTCAAGAGCAATTAGGGATGGGCTACAAATGCTGGCTTTGACACTGTCATCCTATGAAAGAATAAAACAAAATGGAGGGTGTCAAATGCAAAGGGAGAGCTGAAATGATCATAGTTCTGACAACACGACAGCAAATGAAAAGTAGGAGTTAGAAAAAATTGTGAATTTAAGTGAATTGATATTGATCACGAAGGAGATGCATCAAAAACAAGTAATTACAGCAGAGAAGCCTCTTATGGTCTGCTTTTAATTTTCTAGACAGGTTTCTGACTCATGGCTTTAATGAAAAAAGGTAGGAGTTAATTGCAATAAAAATGAAAAGGAAACAGGTTAAAGAAAATGAAAACAGCAGAGGCGGTTAAAGTGTGGAGCCTTCAGAGATATTCCAAAACAATTGAGGTGAGATTAACAGCAGGTCAAGAATGTTCAGATAGGTATTCTTATAAGGAAATCTCAGAACCAAAGACACCTACAAAATATGTTAAATTGACAATAACCTGAATTCAGATGTTCAGTTTGTGCTGCAGAATGGTATCTCCCTGATTGCTTTTACCACCTCTAAGTATTATTTTGGAACAAAGTTACAGCAACCCTCGGTGCTCCATTTCCCTTCCCACAGTATTGACTTTTGATAAATCGTGATACTTAATGTTGCCAATTCGTGAAATTGTTGTTTCAAGTATATTTGAAGAACAAATCAGCTGCTACTATCTTTTGCTCTCCTCTCAAAATAACAAACAAATAAAAAATCTTTTATGCAATTACTGCATATTTAACTATATTATTTCATAAATCATTTAACTTGGCGTTTTCTGTTTCATATTCTTTCTATGATTTTGATATTAATGAAATCAACTCCCCATTAAGTTAAGAGAATGGGCATTCCAAACTGTATCTGCAACTCCATTTCTGATGGTATGAAACCATAACATGGTGGATTCATCGTTTTGTTTAGTTCCATGGAGCTGATTATATCCAGACCCCTTTCACTGGTATTCATGTATAGTTTATTTATACAGAAGCATATCTACATTAAGATGCATGTCCTTGAGGCAATCTTTTATTATGAACCTATTAAAACAAATTATTCATTATCAGTGCATTAGTATGTCAGAAGTGATGTTCCACTAAAACTTGTTCTTAAGGCAAGTAATGCCACAGGAGTAAGTTACTAAGCAGACTTTGTCTACTTATAGATCATAAATTACTAATGCAGATGTATTGTTACTAACATTTAGAAATGCTTTATAAAAATTGTTTTGTGACCTTTCTGGTACTTTGACAACAAAGCATTGGTAAAATGAGACCTGTCTTGAGTTCTTGTATCTCCATAGTTAATGCTTTGAACAAATTCCAAGAAAAATCTACAAATCATATGTCTCTTTGGTAATAAAGATGGCAGTATTTTCTTGGTATCTAATAACCCAAACTAAAGACTTTTGTTTTTATTTCACCAACCAGTAGTGCATTAATTTGATGCTTGGGTTGTGATTTTAATTCTAGATAAATTGCTTGAAATAAGATTTTATCCCTCATGAAACTTGGTATTTTCAGTATAAAATTCAGTACTTATTAGAATCTTCTAATTTGGTTTAACAGAATTGTTTTTGTGATCTTGTGCAGAAGATATGTTTAAACTCAAACTATAAATCTAGTCAACTGTACAGAATTTGAATGTAACATATTACAAGATTGTTGTTATTCAGAACTATCAGGCTTAGTTTCTGTTGCCTCTACTTTGAGGTTTGACCTAGGATAGTGGAATATTTCACTGCAGTCAGTTCTTGCAAATGATACCTGAAGGATGGCTGTGATCAAGGGAATATATGTAATTTGTTGATGTTAATGAGAAAGAGGGATGAGCTGAATCCGCTGCTGTTCTGCCTGCTAGTTATATTTTTCATTTACGTTATAATTTTTGTTTGAATGTCAAATGATTTTTATCCTTGCTTTATATGAAAAGACATACCACCTGTTTAACTGCCAGGTTCTTTTAGCAGTTTAATGATGCTTGATTTGATACCTGAAAGCTATCATTAGTGATTCTTGTATGATAATCCGTGTCCAGTCTGAATGATAACCCAAGTGAAAACCTGAAAGAAAAATGAATTGTGCAGTTTAGTACTGCTTTGCAACTACTTGAATTCTGCTCAAATTCATCTACGTTATCTTGTTCATTGTTCTTTTGTGGGTGCAGTATATTCACTTCAGTGTTCTATAACATGGTGCATGTTTGGTTCCACAAGCAAATTCACAATCTTTGACCTTCTATCTGTTGGAACACAGAGCAAACATGCTTCTGTCAGTTGTTTGGTGGTGAGGATGATTTTATTTCATGTAATCCAGCCCAACTGATTCACATTTGCTAGTTGTTTGTGTCAAAATGGAAAAAGAAGCAATCCACTGTGAAGAACATAGAACATAGAACATAGAACAATACAGCACAGAACAGGCCCTTCGGCCTTCGTTGTTGTGCCGACCAAAATAAAAAGCAATGCCCCTCCTAACTAAACCATTCCCTTCTCATCCATATACTTATCAACTAACCTCTTAAACGCCACCAAACTTGGCGCATCTACAACAGCTGCAGGCAGGGCATTCCACTCCCTAATCACTCTTTGAGTAAAGAACCTACCTCTGATATCCGTCCTATAACTCATACCCCTTAATTTAAAGCTGTGTCCCCTCGTGCTAGCTTTCTCCATCCTAGGAAAAAGGCTATCACTGTCCACCCTATCCAAACCTCTAATCATCTTATATGCTTCAATAAGATCCCCCCTTAGCCGCCTCCTTTCTAACGAAAACAACCTCAAATCCTTCAACCTCTCTTCATAGGACCTGCCCTCCATACCAGGCAACATCCTGGTAAACCTCCTCTGTACCCTCTCCAATGCCTCCACATCTTTCTTATAATGTGGCGACCAGAACTGCACACAATACTCCAAGTGCGGCCGCACTAGAGTTTTGTACAGCTGCAACATGATGCTGCGGCTCCTAAATTCAATCCCCCTACCAATAAAAGCTAAGACTCCATATGCCTTCTTAACAACTTTATCCACTTGACTGCCTACTTTCAGGGATCTATTGACACATACACCAAGATCCTTCTGTTCCTCAACACTATTAAGAGCCCTACCATTAGCCCTATACTCTACACATTTATTGTTCCTGCCAAAGTGCATTACCTCACACTTTTCCACATTAAACTCCATTTGCCACCTCTCGGCCCAGCTCTGCAACTTGTCCAAGTCACTCTGTAAACTAAAACACCCCTCTTCACTATCTAAACACCCTTCTTCACTATCTAACTAGAACATCATGCAAGCAAAAGTAATTAAAGACATGCAGATAAAAATGCACATATATTTTTAATGTGATACATATTTGCTGGACTTGAATACACAACCTTTTGATTTAGATGAGAATGCTATCATTGGCCTGCAATCCTGGAATTACCTAAAATTCAACAATTTTCTTTATTTTAATGTCCATCTTGAAACCTAACTCTTTTGAGCTTTTAGCTACCTCTCATAATATCTCCTCCTTCAGCCTCCCATGAGATATCTTAGAACATTTTCCATTGTTAAAGACATATTATAAATGCAATTAGTTGTCGTTCTCAATGGCTTGAACATAGAGGGTGGATGTGGGGATGTGGCAACGTTACTGCATACTCCCTGATAGTTTGGGAAGATACTTTTGGCATGGAATACTCATTGTTGAGTTTTACATTTCAGAACATGCATCCTGGAGAAAATGTATATTTTGCTACTGGGTTGCAAATCTCAAAAGAATTCCTGAAAGATTGATCATGTGACTAGTTTCCACACAAAGTTCTAATAGCCAACAGGCCACCAGATGAAAGCACATACATGTTAACCATAGGTACAATCTCTATTTTCCTCCCCAGTTGCCAGTAGTAGTGATGAGGGGATGCATTTTGTAGTCCTGAAGGCTCTTGGATAATCCACACAGGTTGGCAATTCTTCTAAATCCTGCTGTCATATCAGTCAAGCACTGCCACTTATTTACAGAGATAAACACAGATTGCAATGACTAAAGCCAACTTTCTTTGCCAATTCCCCCTCCCACACATCAGCTTTCAGCCCTGTTCACTTAAAACACACCCCCATGTTGGCATAAGAATCTGTTTCTGTCATTGTCATTAATTACATTTATGCTGGTAGATTGATTGAGTAAAAATGACACTGAGAAAAAAACAGTACTGCTTTGAGAGCAATATTGAATCATATTTTCTTTTCAGTTTAATTAATTTTCATTGAAGTGTTTGTTTTCAATGGACATGTTAAAGTAGATTTGTTCAGACTTAGTGGAATGCATTGAATGTCAGAGACCATATATTGAACATAGATCCATACTTCTGTTCCTGTTGATATAAATTTCTTTATATTCTTTCATAGGATTTGAGTGCTGCTGGCAAGGCCAGCACTTGTAGTGTGGACTTAATTGCCCTTGAGAAAATGATGGTGAAAGTCATTAAACTGCTATAATTCATCTGATCTAGTTACACCCATGGTTGTGTTAGGAAGGGAGTTCCAAGATTTTGATGCAGTGGTAATGAAGGAATAACAATATATTTCCAAGTCAGAAACATAGAAGGTTGGAGGAGGCCATTTGGCCCTTCAAGCCTGCTCCACCATTCATCATCATCATGGCTGATCATAAAACTCAATAGCCTTAACCTAATTCCCCATAATTTTTGATCCCATTCTTCCCAAGTGCTATATCTAGCTGCCTATTGAATACATTCAATGTTTTGACATTGACTACTTTCCTGTGGTGATGTATTCAACAGGCTCACCACTTTTTGGTTGAAGAAATGTCTTCTTACCTTCATCTTACCTTGAATTCTCAGACTGTGACCCATGGATGATGTATTGTTCGGAGAGAACTTGCGAGTGGTGGGTGCTCTCACGCACCTGCTGTCTTTGCTGTTCAAGATTGTAAAGGTCATGGATTTGGAAAATCTGAAGAGGCTTGCTGAGTTGCTCCAATGCATCTTGTAGATAGTACTTACTACTGCCACTGTGTACAAAGATGTTTAAGGTGGTGGATGGGATCAAGTGTAGGCCAGTCAAGTGGGCTACTTTGTTCTGAATGGTGTCAAACTTTTTGAATGTTACAAATGCTGCACTCAACCTGGCAAATGAAGGTTATTCCATTACACACCTGACTTGTGTTTTGTAGGTTGTGGGTAGGCTTTGGATAGTGAGGATATGAGTTACTGTAAAATTCCAAGTCTCAGATGGCTCTTGTAGCCTCAGTATTTATATGACTAGTCCAGTTCAGTTTCTGGCCTCTGGTGACCCTCAGGATGTTGATGGAAATTCCATTGAAAGTCATGGGAGATGGTCTAAATTCTCTCTAATTGGGCATGGTCATTGCCTGGCATTTGTGTGACGCAAATGTTACTTGTCACTTATGAGCTGAAGCTTGAATATTGTGCAGGCCTAGCTGCATAGGGGCACAGACTGTTCAGTACACAAGGAATCATGAATGGTACTGAATACTAATAGCCCTACTTCTGGACTACTTAAGGAGAGAAGGTCATTGATTAAACAGTTGAAGCTGATTGGGCCTAGGACACTACCCTGAAGATCTTCTGCAGAGATGTCCTGGGATTGAAATGATTGGCCTCCAGCAACCATAACCTTGGAGCTATGATTCCAGTCAGTAGGGAGTATCTTTCCCTCTCCCCTGATGTTGGGATTTGTCCAACAATTAAACAACAGTGCCAAACCATTCTCTCCCAACCTCCAGGTCCACAAAATTTAACAGCACAACAATGATCTGCATAATTCATTCTGCAGAACATTTTCTTCAGCTATTGGGTAGACACTACACAATGTTCAGGGACAACAGTTCTAATTGATGCTGCACCAGCAAAAAGATTATCACCAGAATTCTATCTGTTCATTTAACACTTCATCAAATTTCATCCAAGTTGAGAAGAGATTTTTGACTTTATCACTGTCAGACGTGTAAGTCTAAATGTCACTAAGTGTTAGTGGGAGTAGTTGCAAAAGAGAAGAATATGGCTTAATGAAATATAAATTTTATGTACACAATTTGAAGAAATAAGACAACATACTGTAATTGAAATTAAAACAGAAAATGGTGGAAATATGAAGCAGGCACAGGAAAATAGGTTAGCATCTTTGAATTGTTTCACATGCTTTATCTTTAAAGTAACAGCTGCAGTTACCAAAACTTCTGTGTGAAACATTTACTGCATATAACCAACACTCTGCTAAGTTAAAAATCTATACAATTACAACATCATAAATTACATAGCTCAAATTCTTAAGGATGATAGGACAATCATTACCACTGTGTCGAAACTGTGCTCCAAGGTTGTTAACCCAGTTGCAGCAAGTATGCCTGTTTTGCTAACTAATTTTAAAGAGGGGTTTAAGTCTATAAGAAAAATATTTTGATTCAAACTAGGTAATAACTTAGCTGTTAAGAATTGTATCTTGTTGCATTTAAGTATTGTTCAACTGTTAAAGGTTAAGCAAATTATTTGTTATACTTAAACTTTGTTAAATAATATTTAATTAATTTTAATATATTAATTTTAAATAATTTTAAGTAATTTTCGTAAATGACTTGGATGAGGAAGTGGAGGGATGGGTTGGTAAGTTTGCCGATGACACGATGGTTGGTGGTGCTGTGGATAGTCTGGAGGGATGTCAGAAGTTGCAACGTGATATAGATAGGATGCAAGACTGGGCAGAAAAGTGGCAGATGGACTTCAACCCAGATAAATGTGTAGTGGTCCATTTTAGCAGGTCCAATTGGATGAAGGAGTATAATATCAAGGGTAAGACTCTTAGCTGTGTAGACAATCAGAAGGACCTTGGGGTCTGGGTCCGTAGGAGTCTTAAATCGGCCTCGCAGGTGGAGGTGGAATTTGTCCAACAATTAAACAACAGTGCCAAACCATTCTCTCCCAACACTCCAGGTCCACAAAATTTAACAGCACAACAATGATCTGCATAATTCATTTTGTAGAACATTTTCTTCAGCTTTTGGGTAGACACCACAGTATTCAGGGACAATAGTTCTAATTGATGCTGCACCAGCAAAAATGTCATCACCAGAATTCTGTCTGTTCATTTAACACTTCATCAAATTTCATCCAAGTAGACAAGAGATTTTTGACTTTGTCACTGTCAGATGTGTAAGTCTAAATGACCTTAGTTAATCGAGGGATTGAGTTTAGGAATTGGGAGATAATGCTGCAGCTTTATAGGACCTGGTCAGACCCCACTTGGAGTATTGTGCGCAGTTCTGGTCACCTCATTACAAGAAAGATGTGAATCTATTGAAAGGGTGCAGAGGAGATGTACAAGGATGTTGCCTGGATTGGGTAGCATGCCTTATGAGATAGGTTAAGAGAGCTATGTTTTTTTCTCCCTGAAGAAACAAAGGATGAGAAGTAAGGTGTAAGAGTATGAGGTGTAAAAGATGTTGAGAGGTATAGATTAGGTGGATTCTCAGAGGCTATTTCCCAGGGCTGAAATGGTCACTATGAGAGGACACAGGCTTAAGATGCTGGGGAGTAGGTACAGAGGAGATGTCAGAAGTACGTTTTTCACTCAGTGGTGGGTGAGTAGAATTGGCTGCCGTCGGTGATGGTGGAGGCAAACTCGTTGCGGCCTTTTAAGAGACTTCTAGAAGAGTACATGGAATTTAATGGGATTGAGGGTTGTAGGTAAGCCTAGTAGGTAAGGATATGATCAGCACAGTTTGTTGGCCGAAGACTCTCTTGTTTTCTGTGTTTTATGTTCTAAAGTTTGTTTTGATAAACGCTTCCTAATTTGTCAGTAGAATCACATTTGGAGTGAAACGTTCTACCCTCTTTGACCATAAGGTTAAAGTAGGAAAATTGTTGGAGTCGAGTCTGACTTCATAATATCCTTTGGGGTGCTGCTCTAACACCTGAACACAAATGATTCATGTTGATTCTGGGCTCTGGAAAAAAGTCTACTACTTGACAAAATCACCTTTTAAAAAAAAGATTATGTATCCTGCTTCCAAAGCAGCTATTGTTACTGTTTTGGTCAAATAAAATAGTGCTTTCAAAA
Source organism: Sphyrna mokarran (assembly GCA_024679065.1). Classification (NCBI taxonomy): domain Eukaryota; kingdom Metazoa; phylum Chordata; class Chondrichthyes; order Carcharhiniformes; family Carcharhinidae; genus Sphyrna; species Sphyrna mokarran. Next base: position 15,172,736 of record JAGIQG010000025.1, read on the forward strand.
TGTTTCGAAAGGTTAATCATGGCACAAATCAATTCTGGCCTCCCAGGTTGCCCGGATCCACTACAGTTCACCTACTGCTGCAACAGATCCACAGCAGACACCATCTCCCTGGCCCTGCACTCAACCTTGGAACATCTAGATAACAAAGACATCTAGATCAGATTCTATTTCTGTCCTACAAATCAGCCTCCAATACTGTTATTTCTTTGAAACTCCAAACTCCATGGCCTGGGCTTGACTCCTCCATCTGACAATGCGACAGATCCTGAACTTCTTAACCCACAGACTGCATGCAATCAATAAGAATAGGCAACAGCAGCACCTCCACAGTCATGCTCAACATTGGTGTCCCAAAGGCTATGTCCTCAGCCCCTTTCTGTACTCCTTAAACACTTAGGATTGTGTGACCAAATTCCTCGCCAACTCAATTTTCAAGTTTGCTGATGACACCACCGTAGTGGGTCAGGTCTCATACAATGACGAGACAGACTACAGGAATGAGGTAGAGAATCTGGAGAACTGGTGCAGCAATAATAATATGTCCCTCAATATCAACAAAAGGAAGGAGATAATCATTGACGTCAGGAAGCATAGAGGAGGACGTGCCTTTGAATCCATCAAGGGGGATGAAGTAGAAATGGTCAAGAGCTTCATGTTTTTAGGTCTCCATATCACCAACAATCTGTTCTGGTCCCTCCATGCCAACATTATAGTTACGGAAGCCCATCAATGCTTCTACTTTCTCAGAAGATTAAGGAAATTTGGTGTATCCATTACGACTCTAACCAACTTTACAGATGCACCATAGAAAACTTTCTTTCTGGTCATATCACCGCTTTGTATGGCTCTGCTCTGGCCAAGAATGCAAGAAACTGCAAAGTGTTGAGAACGCAGCCCAATCCATCATGCAAACAGCCTCTCACTATTGACACTATCTACACTTCTGGCTGCCTTGGAAAAGCAGCCAACATAATCAAGAACCCCACTCACCTTAGACATTCTCTCTTCCACCTTCTCCCTTCAGGGAAAAGATTCAAATGCCTGAGGACTCATACCAACTGATTCAATTTTCTTCCCTGTTGCCATCAGATTTTTGAATGGACCTATCTTGCATTAAGTTGATCTTTCTTTACACCCTAGCTATGACTATAATGCTACATTCTGCACTCCTTTCCTTCCCTATGTATGATTTGCTCAGTCTGTATTAGCACGCAGAAACAATATTTTTCACTGTATGCTAATTATGTGACAAATTAAATTTTAAAAAATGATGTCTGAAAACACAAAATGCAAGGAGCTGTACAAGAAATACGACCATTAACAGACTAAATGATCACTTGTTCACAAGGTAATCATCCTGCTCCGTCCTAGAGTTTGCAAATACTTGAGGGAGCTGCATACTTTGCAGTAGAAACTTGGTGACTGCGCTCATTTTCTTTGCTATAGTTTTGGAAGTTATTTATCGAATTGTTAAGATTGCTATGCAGTAGCTCATTTTAAATGATGTCTAACAAATAAGTCAGTGCATTAGCCAAATGAGTGTTGCAGTGAAGTAGCTGCAACCGAAGGAATGGCTAGATGCTCCAAGAATAGAGGTACGTGTAAGCAGATCTCCATTCCACTGAGGATTCTCTTCTCCCCCACTTACAGTCTTTCTTTATTACTAGTAGCATGAATAGCTGAGTAATATTATAAAGCACCATGCATTATTTAGTCCTGTTCATTTCCCCATTTTAGATCTCATGTTTTTCTAGTATATTCAGTATTTTCTGTCATCGCCTCTTCGATTTCCTTTCATCCTATTGAGGTGAGGTTTCATTCCCATGACTTGCCAGTTATAAATTTATTCTTGTTGAGTTTTCCGATAATCCTCTTAATTTCTTATTGTCTTGTCAGGTTGTTTATTTGGTAATTTTTTTTCTCTTAAATACTTGGCCATTTTTTTAAGACTCAACCTTATCTGCCTTTTTCCCCCTTTGACCATACAGAGCCAGAGGGGCTGGCAATGAACGTAGATTTGGCTCTGCGGGCGTAAGGGATGAAGGGACATAGGGGAAAGAGGGGATTAGGATATTGAATTTGATGATCAGTCATGGTCAAAATGAATGGTAGAGCAGGCTCAAAGGGTTGAATGGCTTATTTTTGTGTTTCAGCTGTAATCAGGCTGTTGCTAGTTTCTGGGTTGCTGGGAAAACCACACTGGTGGTGTCAGTTGGCCAGTTCTTATTTTCAGCAATCCCTTCGCAACAACCATAGCGAAGTGGACCTCAGCAGTGCTTGTGATGATGTATATCCTATTTAGAAGGGACCCATTCAAGGGATTTCCTAGATGAGGAACAGAGTTGGGGCATTAATATAAGCAAACCAGAATCTTTTCTGTCTTGGATAATATATATTGTGTTAGTTGCATTGTTTCCCTTTAAAAATTGAAATTATGGATTCATATACAGGCCTAATGATATAGCAGTGAGAGAAGTACAAAACATTACTTTGTTGTGAGTTTATTGGGCACAAAATGGGTCAGGCTCAACCAACATCAGAAGAAGCTAAAGAAATGGACACTAATGCTACTGCACATTGAGTAGAATGAAAATAAATCAGACTGATAAAGTATCAAATAGAGGTCTGTTTTAACCAATAATATGTTCAGTATACTTCAGTGATAATGTTTTAAAATTATTTTGACACAAATCATGAGCAAAATACCATTTCTATTACTCAGGTTATCAAATCTGCACTTTATAAAATCCCTTCAGAAGGAGGCCATTCAGCCCATCAAGCCTACACCGACTCTTGAGTGGCTGGAATTTTACCATCCCGCTGGCCATGGGATTTGTAATGGGCGAGAGGCAGATTATAGAAAGGCCCTTTGACCTCGGGTGGGATTTCTGGTTTCAGAGTGAGCAAGGCTGGAAGATCCTGCCTCGTATCTTACCCAGGCACTCTATCTCATGGCCAATCCATCTAACCTTCACATCTCGAGTCGCTAAAAGGCAATTTAGCATGGCCCGTCCACAAACCCTGCACATCTTTTATTCTGATCCCTTTGCTATTCATAGTTGTTATCTGTATTCCTTTTTAAAAATGAAGTGGGGTTACTCTTTAAATTATAAATGAATATTAAAAGCTGCTTGAATATCTTTTTATTCAATTATTACAATTAGGAATAAACATTTTACTATGCCCCTGGAGTACAGAAACATTCAAATTTTAAGGTTTTATTAACTATTTCTAAGTTAGTTCTATATTTTTAACCTTTAAAAATTAGATGGTATTTGGGAGTGTGTATTTTACCCAAGAATGTATTTTACGCTTTTTAATACATTTATAAAGCATTGAACCAACGTATGAATCAGATTGTTCATTAAGCAAACCTCCCATGGGATTATTGATGATGAATCTGCAGGTAGTTTGTTTATTTAACTTGTTTATTGTCATAGCACAAATAGTTGCTTGGTAGTATAGAACTTGAGTATTGCTGAAAAGATTGACGTTGCTGAAGCTTTATATCGTGGACTCATCAGGTCAGATGCAAAAATTCCAATTTCAATAGAAGCAACAATTTACACTGCATGAAAAAGAAGCTGATTGGTCCGCTAGTCATCTCTTGGTTGATGAGTTGCCATGGAGAATGCACTATGGGTTATTATTCCCCTTGCTTTTACTTAAAAAATGGTGCAAAATGGTGTTCTTTCTGCTTGCAGAGGACAGGCCCTGCTTATGAATAGTATACAATGTGGTTCAGCAAATACACTCTCAGCTTAGTTAGCATATTGTATGTTCTCCACTTACATCACAAAGACTTGAGCTCATAGCATTAGATTGATCATAGGAAGTAGGAGTAGATCATTCAGCACATCAAGCCTCATCTGATCTGACTGTTCTTAATTCTTAATTCTTCTTTCTGGCCTGTCCCAAATTCCCTGACTCCCTTGTTGATCAAAACTTTAACCAACTCAGATCTGAATATATTCAGTGATCCAGCCTCCACTGTTCTCTTTGGAAGAATTCCAAAGATTAAGTGCCCTCTCCCTGAGTAAACAAATTCCTTTTTTCTGTTTTAAATGGGAGACCCATTATTTTAAACTGTACCTCTTAGATCTTGATCTTCCCCCCATGAGAGAAAACATCTTGTCTACATCTGACCTATCAAGTCCCTTCAAGATTGCTTGTCATTTTTCTGAACTCCAATGAATATAGATTCAAGCTGTTGAATGTGTTTTATCACAAGATAACTCCTATGCCCCAGGAATCTGGTAAATCCTAACCTAGTATATACTCTCTCAACTGCTTCCAATGAAAATATATCCCTCAAGTAAGGGGACCAGAACTATACGGTACTCCATCAATTCCTTGTATGATTGTAATAAAATTTGCTCACTTTTATACATCTACCCCTTGCAATAAAGGCCAACCAGTCCATTTACTTTTCAAATTATTTGTTGTATCTGTACGGTGATGTTTTAAGATTCACAAGGACACCCAGACCCCTTTATATTAGAATATTCTGCACTCTATTTCTATTTAAATGATGTGCTGCTTTATTCTTCCTGCGAAATTTGACAAATTCATATTTTTGCACATTATTCTCCATCTGCCAATTTTTTGCCCCCTCACTTAACCTAACTATAATCTCCTTGCAAACTCTTTGTATCTTGCTTACAACTTACTTTTTGACCAATCTGTCTATAATTACCAAGTATGGCTGCAATACAGTCAGTCAAAGTCTCAAAAATAGATCTTAAGAGCACAAGAACTAGCCAAATGTGTCCTAGCCATCTTTATCCGTCAACCAACATCTAGGAGCAAATTTTCTTGTCACTCCCATATTGCTGTTTGTTGGAGCCTGCTGTGTGCACATTGGTTGCTACAATATTACATGTTGGAGATACAATACAAAAAATAAAATATTTAAATATAACTGTGAAATGGTATATGGCCAACATTCCTGCCAGCTGTATCAGTCAGTGTCACTATTGTTAAAGACTGAAAATATATTGTGAATGAATTGTACAACATCCTCATAAACACACATATATACCGATGTAGTGTCACTACCTATGTGATGCCATGGCCTTAAGAAAATAGTGGTTGTGATGTCACACCCACACTGGTGTACCCATGAATGTTTGAAAAATGAACAATTTAATTTGTTTAAAAACAACTTGGAGAATGGACAATCTGTGTTGCAACAGGATTCAGTCAAGGGGGTCAGGATACCGCCCTCCGTGCCTGTAAATATACATAAAACTGCCCAAGGTTAAAAATAGTCTGCTTTTCTGGTCAGGACATCAAACTGTAAATAACCTTTTGAAACATTTCTTTGAGAAAACATTAAAAATGCAATAGGTTTCAACAGTGACAATGGGCCAAATGCCACAAACTGATGAACAATGACAACAGACTTAATGGCTGTAGAATAAAATTCCACAGAATGGACGTGAAGAAAAAAACCAGGAGATGCAAATGGCCTATGCGTGTCAATCCCAACATTATATGGCCATTGGGAACAACCAAATCAATGTCACTTGACAGAAACCTGCTTCTGATGAGAAATATTTACTAATAGATATCTTGAGCAGCAGCTTCATGTCACTTAGTCTAGGATACAAAGAGACCACGGCAAAAAGCGATGCTACTCAGAAAGGAAGAATCCTGCCTGAAATCCATTAACAGTCAAAGAAGCTATCCTTTTATCTACAGATTTGCAGGACCAAGCCAAATTTCACTACAGAGGCTTGACTACACCTTTGCCTGGAATATAGCTGGAAAAATATGCTTGCAAGATGTAAGCCAATAATTAATTGCTAGAAACATCCAACCTCCATTTTCTTCAGTTACCAAATGAAAATTGTTTTAAGCTTCTACCTCAAAAGGCAAGAACAATGTGACTTTTTTGATTGTTAAAATCTTAAGTGCGTGCTGGCTTTTCTGTAATCGTCTTTTCATATGTGCATGTTACCTTGTGTGCATGTATGAGTGGATGTTGTTGCAATTATATTTGGATATTGAGAAATAAACATTTGGGCCAGAATTATCTGACTTCACTTGTGACTGAGATTCTTGGGTCCGCTGCAATGAGTGGAGATTTGGCTGAGTGCTAAATTCTCCATTAGCGCTTGTACTGGGCTTAAGAAACTGGAGAATTCCAGCCTTGTTTTCTTTAAACTTGCAAGAAAACCTGTCTTGCGTTGTTCCTGAGAGGCATGGCACTCAAGTTCAACAAGGGGTTAAACCACTTGTTCCCTAAAATGCATTTTCTTGTGATAAGTTGAAAGGTTGACTAAAAATAGGAAACTATCCTACCATCACTCATGTCTGCAACCCATTGGCCTTGCAACCCAGAGATCATTAGTCGAAATCCCACTGAGGTGAGTTGCAAAATTGAACAGAAGGGGAAAATTGACCATTGGAAGAGTTGCTAGATTGGGCTTAAAAAGCTAATTGTTCACTAATTTTCTACCAACTAACTCTACCTGGTCTGGTCAAAACCAAATACTCTCTGAACTATTTCAATCGGTTGTAAGAACAGTTATTAGAAAGTAGCCCGGAAAAAAATATCCTGGGCAAAGATGCTCACATCCTAAGAACGGTGAGGAAAAAGTCTGTTTAAAACAAAACTACTTTAAAAGTGCCTTATCCAATTATTGTTGATAGCCAAATAAACTTAATTTGAGGAATAGGGTGCAATGTATATTGAGCATGGGGAAAGGAGAATGAGGATGGAGAACCAAAGACATAGTTAAAAGGTGGATTTTTAGAAGTAGGATGGGAGGCAACTTTACGTGGTCTGCTTTTAACCAGACAAGGTAGAATTGGCAGGAAATTGGTGAACACCTAGCTTTTTAAACCCAATTTAACAACTTTTCCCATGGTCAATTTTCCCTCTTCTGTTCAGGATGATAGGACCTGGTTGCAGTTCGAGAGAACAAACATTAAATGCTGAACAAGGAGCAGTTAATGGTGGAGAGAAAAGGATGAGTCGTGTTAATGTATCCAAGCCTAGAAAAAAGTTGAATGAGAAAAATAGCTTGCCTCAACATCCACTCCTTGCATCAATTGAAATGTGGAGCTTGTTCAAGGAACAGCTACTCCGTGTTCTTGATACATATGTACGTGTCAGGCAAGGAGGAAGTGATCGAGCAAGAGAGCTGTGGTTTACTAAAGAAGTTGAATCTCCTGTGATGAGGAAAAGGAGACATATATGAAGATGAGATGTGAAGGCTCTGTTGGGACGCTTGAAAGTTACAGGGTTAGCCAGGAAGGACCTGAAGAGCCAGAAAGGGACATGAGAAGTCTTTGGCAGGTAAGATCCCCTAAAACTTTCTATAGGTATGTCAGGAATAAAAGAATGACTAGGGTAAAATTAGGGCCAGTCAAGGACAGTTGTGGGAAGTTGTGCGTAAAGTCTGAAGAGATAGGAGAGGTGCTAAATGAATATTTTTCATCGGTATTCACACAGGAAAAAGACAATGTTGTCAAGGAGAATACTGAGATAAAGCTATTAAACTAGATGGGATTGAGGTTCATAAGGAGGAAGTGTTAGCAATTTTGGAAAAATGTGAAAATAGATAAGTCCCCTGGGCTGGATGGGATTTATCCTAGAATTCTCTGGGAAGCTAGGGATGAGATTGCCGAGATTATGGCTTTGATTTTATGTTGTCATTGTCTACAGGAATAGTAAGAAGTCAGATAACACCAGGTTTAAGTCCAACCGATTTATTCGATAGTAAGTCACAAGCTTTCAAGGTTATCCTCTTTGTCAGTGAATGAGGTGTTTTGGTCTCAGACAGCACATATAAATCATTGTTATATGTGCTGTCTTGAGACCAGAACACCTCATTCATCTGACAAAGAGGATATCCTTGAAAGCTTGTGACTTACTATCAAACAAATCAGTTGGACTTAAACCTGGTGTTGTCAGACTTCTTACTGTGTTTACTCCAGTCCAACACCGGCATCTACACATCATGACTACTACAAAAATAGTGCCAGAAGACTGGAGGATAGCAAATGTTGTCCCCTTGCTCAAGAAAGGGAGTAGAGACAATCCAGGTAATTATAGACCAGTGAGCCTTACTCCTGTTGTGGGCAAAGTTTTGGAAAGGCTTATAAGAGATAGGATTTATAATCATCTAGAAAGGAATAATTTGATTAGGGATAATTAACATGGTTTTGTGAAGGATAGGGCGGGCCCCACAAACCTTATTGAGTTCTTTGAGAAGGTGACCAAAGAGGTGAATGAGGGTAAAACAGTTGATGTGGTGTACATAGATTTCAGTTAAGCTTTTGATAATGTTCCCCACAGTACACTATTGCAGAAAATATGAAGGCATGGGAGTGAGGGTGATTTAGCGGTTTGGATCAGAATTTGACTATCTTTAGGAAGACAGAGGATGGTGTTTAATGGGAAACGTTTATTCTGGAGTTCAGTTACTAGTGCTATACCGCAAGGATCTGTTTTGGGGCCATTGCTATTTGTTACTTTTATAAATGACCTGGCTGAGAGCGTAGAAGGATGGGTTAATAAAATTGTGGGTAACACTAAAGTCAGTGGAGTTGTGGACAGAACAGAAGGATGTTGCAGGTTACAGAGGGACATACATAAACTGCAGAGCTGGACTGAGAGGTGGCACAAGAAGTTTAATGTGGAAAAGTGTGAAGTGATTCACTTTGGAAGGAGTAACAGGAATACAGGGTAATGGTAAGATACTTGGTAGAGTGGATGAACAGAGAGATCATGGTGTCCATGTGCATAAATCCCTAAAAATTGGCACCCAGGTTGATAGGGTTAAGAAGGCATACGGTGTGTTAGTTTTTGTTGGTAGAGGGGATTGAGTTTTGGAGCCATAAGGTCAAGTTGCAGCTCTACAAAACTCAGGTGCAGTCACACTTGGAGTATTGCACACAGTTCTGGTCGCCGCATTATAGGAAGGATGTGAAAGCATGGAAAGAGTGCAGGGGAAATTTACCAGGATGTTGCTTGGTATGGTGGGAAGGCCTTATCAGAAAATGCTGAGGGTCTTGAGGCTGTTCTTGTTAGACAGGAGGAGGTTAAAAGGTGATTTAGTAGAGACATACAAGATGATCAGAGGATTTGATGGGGTGGACAGTGAGAGACTTTTTCCTCGAATCGTGATGGCTAACATGAGGGGACGTAGCTTTTAATTGAGGGAGTAATAGATATAGGACAGATGTTAGAGGTAGGTTCTTTACTTGGAGTAGTAAGAACCTCTTGCAACAGTAGTAGACTCGCTAACATTAAGGGCATTTAAATGGTCATTAGATAAACATATGGATGAAATTGGAATAGTGTAGCTTAGATGGGCTTTAGATTGGTTTCACAGCAATATCAAGGGCTGAAGAGCCTGTATTGCACTTTAGTGTTCTATTTTCTATATACAATTTTCAATCGTTGAAAGCATCCACAGTTTATTCATTCATTCAAAACTGGAACACTTTCAATTACCTAAATGGATTTGTGATAGACTTAGTTCCTGTTGATTATAAGTCATGCTTGTGAATTATCAAAGATTGAAGCTGTTTTTAGCCACAAATGCATGTTGTCCATCTCCCGCTATAGAAAACAAACAGTTCTCAGTCGATCCTAAGAACACAGGATGTTACTTTTATCCGCAACTTTCATCTTCACTTTGGATAAATGTTCCCAAGACTCAGCAAAAGGAAATCAATCCAATGGCAATCTTCACAAAATTATCTGTGGTGGTTGGTGGGACGAGAGGAAAAGAGAAAAATGCTTTATTTTAAACTCTTTTGCAGAGTTGATCAGAAAATAATTCCGCGTGGAAACTAATACATCAGGTTATATTTGGAGTGCCTGGAATACTAACCTATTTTCTAACTGCCACAGGGCTTTGTCTTCTCACTGTAACACACTATGACATGTGTCATGGCTCATTTTTTTCAGGTTGCTGATGTGAAATAGCATATAAAGGGACAATTTTATTGTCTTGAAACGGTGGTTATAGAATCAGTATATTTAAAAAAAAAGGATTTTCTCACGAATGTATCATCTAAATTCAGCTGGAGAATTTTGCAAATAGTGCACAGGAATGAAAGATAATTTTAAGGCAATCTTTCGAAACTTTCTGATTTTTTTCCAAGCCCATAATTTGCTTTGTCAGCAGTAACTCTATTACTTCTAGTGATCCAACAGATTTATTTGTACTCGTTGTTTGAAAAAAATTAGCTATTAGCTGCATGAAATATTTACAAAACTTTTCTATACATCTGTACCTTTAATTTACTGCACATTTTTGCTTTTTAGTATGATCATTGCTACATTTTAGTAACTGCAAATCAAAGAAGATGAATTTAAATGACAGCAATATAGACTTTTTAAAACATTTATCTTAAAAACATTGGTGATAACTGTTCGTGTTCTGCTTCGTTGTATACTTTGAGTTTGATATATAACTTGAGCATCACAGCAGTGGATGTAGATAATGTACCAACCTTTATGAAATTCCCTGATTGCAGGGTTGATCATAACCACAGAATAATTTACTGGGGATTATTGTAATTCATCTAAGTACTAGAAGTAGAGTCCAAAGGAAATTCTCTTCTATGTAGTTCTTAAAAGAATGTTTTTATAGCACTATGTATGATAGTGCATCGAGCTTCATCAGTATAATTAATGATGACAGGATTAACCTTTTTCCAGCTAATTCACTAAATCTTCATTAGCAGCATGCAGCCAAGTGGATTTACTGGGGAAATGCATGACTTGTCAAATGTGCAAATTAGCATTAAAATTATTTTAATTCAGGTATTGTATTGAAATAGTATTGTTGAGTAAAATAGTGATTTTTTTTTAAAAAAGAAACTAAATAGTGCAATGTATATTAATCTGGCTAACAATGAATATTATAGATAATTGGTTAAACTGTGTATAGATATTTAAAAGACCATCATTAAATTTAGTATTCTCAATTGCTAATAAATTTGACAATTATTTATTACATTTACCTATTAGATTGTCATTTTATTTTAATTAAAATTCATACCTCAGCCTGTCTCAAAAGCCCAGGGCAGTTAAAAGGAGTTACCTGAAGGACGCTAATGGATAGGAATATAGTGACTATAGGTATGTAATAGTTCCAAAAGGTTAAGTAATAGCTCATATCTCACTCTTGCTTCTGTTCTTCAAAGCTGCCACACGGTATCATTGTCATTTTGCCTTATCAGGGACCTGCCATAAGCTCCTGAATCCCATAAATCCTAGCTCATTGATTCTAGAACCATTTCCAAGGATACTTCGAGGCAATAAAACAGCTCCCAGTGTTAGAAGATCCTGGGCCCACCATTCCCTTTGTACTGCAACTTGACAGAGTGGATTTTTAGGTCCTTGTTGGGGATGGGAATAGAGGCAGAAGGGTGCTAAAGCCACTGATTTCCTATTGTTGTTCCTGCTGCCAGCCATTTTCTTCAGGATGGGGAAGGCCAACCCAGTTTGGAAACGTGGCCACTTAATGTTGTTAACCAACTTGTTGGCAACTTCCACAGTGCCAGTTTGGGATTTTGTTGGAGGCATATGGATTGCTTATTGGATCAGATACATACAGTTACGTGGAAGTGACAATGCAGTAGAGAACCTGTCATGACCATACCATCAACTTAAGTACCAGAAAAGTGAGCATAACTGAGGAGCTCACTCAGTGATTGGCACGTAGGTCCATTGAATGTGTAGGAGATGCAGGAGAGCATCTATTCTTGCTCTGGCAATGCAAAGGATTGCAACCCTTCTGGCATCATGGGTCAGAGGTGGACGAGACCACATATTGATGAGTCCAACTGAGCGAAATAAATATATAGCCCCTGGTAATGGGAGCATGATTCTCAGATATTGGGTCTAGTGATGATGAATATTAACATCTTCAACAGAAACACAGTCCCAGGAATGAGGATGGCAGGAAACAATGGAGGCTGTACTTCCACCATAAGGATGACTGAAAAAGGCAGAGTTACCTGCACATTGGATAACCAGTACAAAAAGAGTCTCACTGAGATTTGTACCTTTTGTGACAGAAGACCTCAACCTTGCAACACTGTTCACCAAGCCTTACCAGTAATCGTCATTATGCCTGAACCTCTTTACCTGTCATTCTTTCCAAGGTGTGGAGATGCCAGCATTGGACTAGGGTAAACACAGTAAGAAGTCTGACAACACCAGAGCGCTGCTCTCGGAAAGCTAGTGGCATTTGCTACCAAATAAACCTGTTGGACTTTAACCTGGTGCTGTCAGACTTCTTATTGTGTTTACTCCTTCCAAGGAACAGATACGGACCTCAAGTTTTTTTATTTATTAGTATCATACCCATATGGCCATCAACGCAAGTGACAAGCCAGTGAAAATCATCAAAAGAAAGGATTCCCTTCCCATTCCTTCTATGTTCATCAAATCTGTGACCACAGCCAGAGATTTGTGCATTCATTCTTGGCACCTGCCATAACTCCTTCATCCACTGGCAGCCCAAGATTCCACAGTTATTTATTTGCTTCCCAAACTCCATGAGTGGATTCTAGAGAACATGGATTATCCTTGAAGAAATGGCTGTTTGCCTTTTTATATGACTGCAAAACAGTCTTTGCAATTTCTTAACAGGATTGAGGTTTTGGAGCCTGTTAGGATGGGAGTGGGGGATGCATTGCAGTGACTGCAAAGTGGATGAAGAAACTGATCATTTTTCTATGGCAAAGGAACCCACTCAAGCGGGGATAGCAAAAACAAATGTAGTGGTAGTAGGGGGCAGTATAGTGAGGAGGATTGACATTGTTCTCCACAGCAAAGAGCAAGAGTCCAAGCGCCTGCATTTCCTGTGACCAGGTTTTGGGACATCTGCTCCAGGCTGGAGAGAAATCTGCAGCGGAAGGGGAAGGATCAGTTGTCGTGGTCTAAGAAGATACCAAAGATATTGGTAAAACTAGAAATGAGTTACTGCATAAAGAGTACAAGGAGTTAGATGCTAAATTGAAAACAAAACCTCAAAAGTAATTATTTCTCTCTTATTGCCTGAGCTAAGTCAAGTTCATATGAGGTACATAAAATTACAGAGATTAATACATGACTCAAAGACTGGTTTTGGGGCATTAGCAGCAGGATTGGGAAAAATGGGGACTGTATTGTTGGGACCGTTTACAGCTGAACTATGCTATGATCAGTGTTCGACTAAGCTGCAAACTGGGAGGTTGAAGAGTTTTGTGCAAAATAATGGGAGCAAGGGATCAAACTTGAGTTAGGTTTCTGATAGACAAGGGAATTAAGGGTTATGGGGAGAAAGCGGGGAAGTGGAACTGATCCACTTCTGAAGAGCCATGATTTTATTGAATGGCGGGGCAGGCTCGAAGGGCTAGATGGCCTACTCCTGCTCCTATTTCTTAAGTTCTTATGTTGAGAAAATGTGGTAAATCGAGGAATAGAAAAAAGGAGGGAGAGGTACTAATATTGGAAGTGATAAATAGACTGTGATAAGAAGGGAAATTAGAGTACAAATCCAAGAATAAATCAGCAGATAAAACTAGAGGTTACAAAAATGATAAAAGGATTAAACTAAAGGCTCTGCATTTGAATGCACATAGCGTTCAAAATAAAACAGATGAACTAAGAGAACACATTGTAATAAATAATGAGAACAATTTGATGGCCATTAAGAGACATAAATGCTGGACCTGAACTGTAACTTCGCATGACATTTGGAGAATTCCAGAAGCTAGGAAAAAGTAGAGGGGTGGTTATGTTAATTAATAATGGTTTAGTACATTAGAGAGGGTTAACTCAAGTTCAGGAAGCCAGAATGTAGAAATGGTTTGAGTAGCGATGAGAAATGATTAAGACAAGAATTCACTTGTGGGAGTAATGCATAGGTTCCCTTGCAGTAACCATATGATAGGACAGTGTGAGAAAGAAGAAATAATGGGAGTTTGTCAGAAAGTTATGGCAATAATCATGGATGATTTCAATCTGCATATAGATTGGGAAAACCAAATAGGCAAAAGGTTGCCTCGAAGAGGGATTCATAGAACGTTTTCAGGATAGTTTATTAGAACCACAGATTTTGGCATTGAACTTGTCCATACTATATCAGGTATTGTGCAACGAAACAGGATTAAATAATGACCTTATGGTGAAGGTGGCCCTTAATAGCACCCCTCTTCTGTGGTTAACTAAAGAAGTTAAAGGTTCTATCATACTTAAAGGAAAAGTATATAATTGCACAAGGATGGGTTAGCAGGAATGTAAAAAAACATTAAGCAATGACCAGAAGTTTGTACAGAGTAAGGAAAAATTAGTTTGGCAACTAGATATGTTAAGACAGTATGAGTTTCTGTAGATATTTAAAGAAGAGTTAATGGTGTGAATGCTTTTGCTACTGAAAGTGAGTCTGGGTATTAAATATGGAAAATAAGGAGATGGCAGATGAATTAACCAGAGAGTTTGCACTGGGCTTCACTATAGAGGATATAAGTTACATTCTAGAATTGGCTATATATCAGGAAATGGATGGGGGAATGAAACTCAGCATAATTACAATCACTGTGGAAATGGCAATAAGAAAATTGTTGAAGTTGTGGCCTGATAAGTCTCAGTCTTGATGAATTTGATGCTAGAGTCTTAAAAAAGTGGTCAGTGAGATAGTTGATTTGATTTTCCTAAATTTGGGAAGGTTCAATTAGATTGGAAAATAGCCAATAACTCTTTTATTCAAAAAAGGAGAGAGACAGAAAGCAGAAAACTACAGACTAGTTAGCTTACCATTTGTTAAAGGGAACATGTTAGAAAATATCATTAAAAAATTTTATATAACGGCATTTGGAAATTGGGTCTAGGTTAAACAGGCAGAGTCAACATGGTCTTATGATAGAGAATCATATTTAACCAACATATTGGGAGTTCTTTGAAGAAGTAACATGTTATGCATGTAGGGAACTGGTGGATGTAAAATATTTAAATTTCCAGAAGACACTTCATAAGATATCACATCATAGGCTATTGCAAAAAATAAAAGCTCATAATGCAGGAGATATTTGATTTGATTTACTTCATCACATGTATTAGGATACAGTGAAAAGTATTGTTTCTTGTACACTATAAGACAAAGCATTCTGTATATAAAGGAGGAAAGAAGAGAGTGCAGTGTGTAGTGTTACACTGATGGCTAGGATATAGACAAGTATCAATTTAATATTGGGTAGGTCAATTCAAAAGTTTGATGGCAGCAGGGTAGAAGCTGTTTGTGAGTTGGTTGGTACGTGACCTCAGACTTTTGCATCATTTTCCCAACAGAAGACGGTGGAAGAGAATATATCTGGGATACGTGGTGTCTTTAATTATGCAAGCTGCTTTACCGAGGCAGCAGGCAATAAAGACAGAGTCGAGGGGTGGGAGGCTGGTTTATGTGATGGACTGGGCTACATTCACAATTGTTCATAGTTTCTTCCACTCTTGGTCAGAGCAGGAACCGTACTGAGCTGTAATACATCCAGAAAGGATACAACTATGATGTATCAGTAAAAATTGGTGAGAGTTGTAGCAGACATGCTGAATTTCCTTAGCCTCCTGAAAAAGTAGAGGCATTATTGGGCATTCTTAATTATAATGTTGGCATGGAGAGACCAGGACAGGTTGTTTCTGATCTGGACACCTAGAAACCTGAAACTGTCAACCATTTCCACTTCATCACCGTTGATTTTAAACAGAGCACGCCCTTTATTACACTTCCCGAAGTTGTTGATTATCTCATTCGTTTTAGAGATTATTGTTGTGGCACCATTTCATTAGATTCTGTATCTCTTTCCTATACTCCATCTTGTCATTGTTTGAAATCCAATCCACTATGGTGGTGTCAACAACAAACTTGAAAATCAAGTTGGAGGGGAATTTGACCATATAGTTATGGGTGTTTAAGGAGAACAGTAAGGGACTGAGGACATAGCCTTACGGGTCAGCAGTATTGAAGATGATCGTGGAGGAGGTATTGTTGCCTATCCTTTATTGATTGACCCTATCAAGACTGTATGCAATGTGTAGAGAATGTTTCCTCTTTGGAAGAATCTAATAGTAAGCACTACTGTTTTCAAAGTAAGAGGTGCCCATGTAGGACACACGAGGAGAATTTTTTTCCTCTTAGGGGTTGTGCATCTTTGGAACTCTTCTTCTGCAGTGGATGTGGAATCTTTGAATATTTGAAAGGCAGAAGTAGATTCACGATAAACAAGGGGGTGAAAGGTTATCGGAATAGACAGGAATGTGGAGCTGAGATTACAGACAAATCAGCCATGATGCCGTTGAATGGCAGAGAGGTCCAAGGGACTTAATGGCCTACTCCTCCTCACTTCCTTGTATGTTAATAGGAAAGGATTTGAGAGTGTAGATAAAGATTAATAGTTACCACTGGTGGGAAGGCGGTAACCAGATTTAACATAGTTGTCAAAGAATCAAGGCAGAGAGGATATGAGCAAGCTATAATGATCCGAAAGGGTAGTGGAAACAGTTTCATCAGAATAAAGTAATTTTCAAAAAGGGATTGGATATATTTTATGAAGAATGCACATGGCGGTGAAGAACGCACATGGCGATGAAGAAAGAAGGGGAAATGGAACAAACTGGACAGCACTTTCAAAAAGTCAGCATAGCTATCTTGATGAGCTGAGCAACGATTCTATGAAGTGCTGTGATCCAGCAGATTGCAATTGCTATGCAAGTGTATCACAACTCTTCACTGTACTTTGATCAAAAGAAAATAATGAATTCAGAAGCCACAAATTCCAGTAATATTTTTGAGACCTTTAAACATTAAAACAGTTACTAGCAAAAGTAAGGAAAATGTAAACATACAAAATTATGTTTATACAGTGCACATCAGTTTTAAAACATTCCCCCCAATAAACTTGCCAATTGGTCAGATGTACAAGTTAACACCCTTGAGATACTTGACTATAAAAAAAGCAGTATGCTTAATCTTAGGGCGAAACTACTGTCACTTTAGCGAGACATAGCACATAACACTCACTCCTCACTTCCATTCTGTTGTGGAACTTCAAAATGTCAGACTGCTGTTTGTAGCCTTAGAACTTTTCTGGTTTAACTGGGTAACTTACTCAAAGCTGCTTTATGAAAAACAGGCACTTCTCAGGCTGTGGTAAATGTAAGTATTATTATTACTATGTCTCCTTCGTGTTTGATTCTATTGTCTTTAGTCCCTCTTTGAAACTTTCCCAGAAAATAAAATCTTTCATGCTCTCCCCATTATCCCCTCTATCAGGTCAAATGAAGTTTAATAACTACGACTGATGTATTTATGAAACATTTTCAAGCTGTTAAAGCCTTTTACTAGGTTATGAAATGTAACTGCACTATCCCAAATCTTCTAATGCACATTTCTACCGCAGCTTATTTACTTTTGGAAATTCATCTGGTCCGTATTTGCATCAAGTGCATGCCCTTCACATCTAGACTTCATTGATATCCTAAACCTTGTAGACTATAAGTGCCCATTTTAATTGATTTATTTTTACACATGCATGCCCACACACGTACCACATGTGCACACAGACTTAGGGAGGAGGGAGAATGTATGTTGGAATACATCTGATTGGACTTGCACTGAAAAAAGCATAGACCCACCCTTTTACAGGTAGTGATAACACCAGTTGGGCATCAGAAAGCAGATGATTCAGCCATGCTCACTGACAGGGGCGAAAAAAGCAAATGTCTGAGTTCTTATCCTGCCCACAGTTTGGGAATATCAATTTTTTTGTTCTCACTGGGGCGACAGGGGTTGAGGGGGGACCTGATAGAAGTCTACAAAATTGAGAGGCATGGACAGAGTGGATAGTCAGGAGCTTTTTCCCAGGATGGAAGAGTCAGTTACTGGTGGGAAAAGGTTTAAGGTGCGAGGGGCAAGGTTTAAAGGAGATGAACAAGACAAATTTTCTACACAGAGTAATGGGTGCCTGGAACTCGTTGTCGGGTGAGATACTGGAAGCGGATACATAAGTGACTTTTAAGGGGTGTCTTGACAAGTACACGAAAAGGATGGGAATAGAGGGATTTTTGGTCCCTGGAAGGATAGGGGGTTTTAGTTAAATCAAACAGCATGGTCTGTGCAGGCTTGGAGGGCCAAAGGGCCTGTTTCTGTACTGTAATTTTCTTTGTTCTTTGTGCACAAATAGTGACCATTTTTTTAAGACCTAGCAATAAGTCCTTCTAAAGATTTTCTGTGAACTTGTCAAGATGTCAAGCTTTTACTTATGAAAAACAATCAATAGTATGTATCCCTCTGGCCTCACTGTAAAATTACTACCAACAGTCAATATTTCAATGAAGTACATGGAATGTACTTGAAATGTAAAACACATTTCTTCTGCACTTATCACCCCACCATTTTCCATTATTCATTTTAATAAAGAGAGGGAAAATTTATGAACTGGTGACCACAAACTAGAATCTAGAATTCACTCGAGTAAAATTAAACATAACTCACCAATGGCAGCATTGGGAGTCAGCAAGATTATGTATCCTTTACAAAGGGATAAGTTTTCTTAAATTACTGGACTCATAAATATTTATGTTCTTCTGAAACATAGAAAAACCAACTACATTGTATGTCAGGCTTTCTGAAAATGAAGGCACACAGATGTTGTAGAGAGGTCACTATTGATGATTTTATCCAGTTTGCTGAGACATAGGGATAATCTTCACTGCACCCCCTCCCCCCTCCCAACACCACCCTCAGAGGACCAGAGATGAGGTGATGGTAAAATAGTGAGGATATGCAAGGGGCACTTGTTCGTATTTGCACAATTGAGTGGGTTCCTTATTGGTGGCCGAAAGGCAGAGCAGGGTGAAGAATTGCTGCTCGTTGCACAGAGACGGGGTAGTTGACTTGTATATTTAATTACCTTGCTGCTGCCAAACACACACACCTTCCCCTGCGCTGCATAGAGAAGCCACCAGTTTAACTGAGGCAGCCTCCCTGTGGCAGTCTTGTGGCAATTGGAATCAGATGATCCATAGCTCACAGGGCTTCAGGCAAGAAAACCAGCCATACAGCACCAACAATCCCTCCAGAGCAGTTTTCCCCTTTGATCCATGGGATCGATCTTTCATTACTAATTTTTTTAATCTAACTTAACCCCTCCAATGCTTGAGATCTCCCCTGTCTGCTTCACGTGTCCATCTCCTCTTCTGGAAATACAACCTGTCGGTGACACCACTATGGTTGACAGCTTCAGGAGCGCATTCACCAACCTTAGTTCAAAGATTATCTCGGCTAATGTTGCAGATCCTGTCGCACTGCTGGCAAATATTTGTTCAGGACTTGCTTTCCACCCTAATATTGGGGCACAAAACTGTGTGGTGAAGTTCAGCCCACTGTGTTTGATATGGAAATGACCAAGAACAATTGACATTGAAAAATATACTTCTATTTTCAGAAATCTTTCAACAAAGACCTTTGCATTCTTGGAGATACAGAAGCTTCTGATTTCATTAAAAATTTAAGTGAGCTTTTGTGTCATTTCACCTGAGGAGAAAATCCATCTTCCTAAATATTCAATGTTTCTATAACTAAAAACAGGCATCTTATTAGGAAGACCAGAGGATAATTTGCCACAAATTGCTCCCAGACATGAAACTTATCAAGAATTACAAATCAGCTTTCAAAATAAATTGTGGGTACCTAGTGTAATGATGCTTTTGTCTAATGAGTAGAAGTTCATTGTCAAAAAAGCAAAAATAAAATGGCCTACAGAGAGGCACATCTTCTCTGCTGTTTTTTGCTTGCCCAATTAAAAGCACCAGGGGATGCTTTTCTGATGTTAAAGTAGCGGTGTAATAGTGAAATAATGTTTCAAGGTTTCCTGTATTGCTTTTGGACTCTGCGGTGGTTCATCAGTGTGTTCTTTGGACTGAAAAGAGAGCAGTTTCCTCAAGTAAAAATAAACATCTATATTGTAGAGTGCAGTGTTCAATTCTTTACTGACTGTTTATTCCTCATCTTCAAACACCAGTTGGCGTGAATTGATGTTTCTGTGGCCTTCCTTCTGATTTTCTTCTATTCTTAAATCGATTTCAGAAAAATATGAAATAAATAATGAGCAAAAAATTGATACTTGCATGCTTAATTGACGCAGTGTTTCTATTTATTTAATGCTTGCTAAAATTCTAAAATTTTGTATGCTCATAAAATTGTAGTTATAATTTGAGAATATGTTTTTTTGGGGACAGGTACTGTTACGGTCATAAAGGTAGGTTGATTAAAATCCATTTTTAATGCTTTTAAATCTGATCAGTATTGCTTACTGTATTATAAATAATCCTAATATTTAAAATTGTCAATAAAATAGTTTCTTTTGCATGACTGTGGTCAAGTATTTCTGTAGCCAGAGTATGCAGCGTAACATGATCCAGTAATTGTTTTCTTTATTAAACTATCTTAACATGTAATTCTAACTTTGTAATAATGCATGTAATTATAAAATGAATGCGTAAATAACATGGCATCCTTTAACTATTTTAATTCTAATTATCCTATTTAAAAATATAAGAGTTTTAATTGTTCAATTGCAGTTCCCTTAGCTGATTTTATTTTACTGAGTGAATTGCCATTTGAGGATTTAGTATTTATTATTTATTGTTAGAGATTTGGGAATGGCATAATTGAAAATATTTGTAACCCATAAAAGGTCAGCAGTAAGATTATTTTTTGAGTCTGCAGAATGCTATTTGTCGTCTTCGTTATTCCCATTGTTTTGTCCATGCTGTAGGTTTTTCTTTAAATCATGCACTGTATTGACATTCTAACTCAATTTAGTTCAAGACATTGAAGTCTCCATACAATTTTGTAAACTGTAAAATACAATTACGCTTCCATCCAAGCATCAATACTACATAATATCAAGTCCTGAATAAAATGTGGTAGCAACAGTATAACAAAAAATAATAATTATCCAGGCAGCTAAAGCAAAAACATGATGCAGTTTCATAAATATGGACTTTAAAAGCTCAGTATATTTTATAGATTTTAAAATTATTTGCAGAATGAGTTCAGAACCTAAGATGAAACCTGGATAGCGTGCTAAACAATTTCCCCATGTAGTTTAGTGAAATGCAATCATTAATAGCCAATATGAGTTTATTAATGTAACTTCTTTACCATTGAAAATGTTTAGGTACTATTAAGCCTATAGCACTTGGCACTAATGTTAAATCTTTGCACAACCAGGGGAAGGAATTATAACACTCTACTGAGGTTAGACAGGGTAGATTCAGAAAGAAAGTTACCATTGGTGAGGGAGTCCAGAACCTACAGGGGTCATAATTTGAGGATAAGGAGTAAAACTTGTAGAACTGAGATGAGGAGAAATTTCTTCACTCAGCGGGTGGCGAAAGTGTGGAATTCACTAGCACAGAATATAGTTGAGATCAAAACATTGTCAGATTTGAAGAAGAAACTACATATAGCTCTTGGGGTTAAAGGGATCTAGGATTAAGGGGGAAAAGGGGGATCAGCATATTGAATAAGATGATCAGCCATGATCAAGATGAATGATAGAGCAGACTCAAAGGGCTGAATGAGTCTCCTGCTTCTAGTTTCTTTGAATCCTCCACTTCTAGTTATTTAAATGATTAATAGCTGTCAATCCTTGTATTAAAAATTTAGTTTTTTTCTTCTATGCCTATGTTAATGTTTTTAATGGTAATTGTTTTATTTTTATCTTCACTGCCTTTGCTAATTCTTCAACCACATGGCCATTGTATTTTACGTCATTAAAATATTGGCACACTTTCTTAATGTTTCACTCATCGTTCAAATCCCTCGAGGTTCCAAAATCATTTGGAAGGTTCCTTTCCAGTTATGTTTATTTTGAGTTCAAATGTTTTTCTCCTTGGGCTACGTGAAAAATGGCAACAAAGAGCAGTGCTTTGTTGTCTGCAGGAAAATCCACAAAACATTTTCTGTTGTAATAAAATTTGACACACCAGGAAATATCTGTCAAAATTGAATGTGATCATTGGGTTCCATGAGTATTTCGTTGAATTACAAGTAAGTAATGGCCGTTCCACCCATCATTACTTAGGCTGGCTCTTTAGAAGAAGCATCCATTTGGTGGTTCTCTTTTATTTTTTTCCCCATAGCCATGCACATTTTTTCATTTTTAAATCTAGTAACAATCCACAGTGGCAGGTTTGGAGGCAGGGAGGGGATGGGAAAATAAAGGGCAGCTGTGTTAAGATGGCCTTTATGTTTTCGCTATGCAGGGAATGTTTCCCCTGGATGCCTGAGGAATAGATCAGCTACCTGCTCCACAGAGGTGGGAAGTTGATTTGTGTAGTTAAGTCTTCAATTGGCGCAATTAATGGTTTGTGGCATTCTGCTTTCAGTGGACTCCACTGCATACAGAGACTTGACTTAATAGAGATGGAAGTTCTGATGGAAGAGGGGGGTCACTGGCACAAAAAACTTCCAGATGCATCAGGTCCAATGATACATCTGGAAGTTTTTCCAATCGGAAGTTCTGCTGGCTTCACTCCACTGCAGGTGCCTCCATTTTGAGGCACTGTTGAGGTTCCTAATTACCTCAGCAATGTCCACCACTCACAGTACAGCTTGTGAGAGCTGCTGATCCTCTGGACTGTCATCATCAGAAGCCTATCCATCGCTCTTAATGCAGTGACAAATGTGGAGGTGCCATTAGGATACTGCCACTAGGAATATCACTGAGCTGGTCTCATTGCCAGCAAGCACAGGGTCAGACCCCCTCTACCCCACATCAGGGTCCCACGCAATCTGTGTTAAAATGCTGCCCAATGTTTCCGCTCAGTAATTTTTCAACAGAACAGAAAGAAACTAAAAGTATGATTGTCACTAAAAGACTTATGAGGAAATTGGGAGAAATGGTTTTCTCTCTGGAGCGGAGAAGGATGAGAGGACTTAATATAGAGGTTTATAAGATGATGAGGGGAATAAATAGAATGGATGTGCAGAGACTTTTTCCTTGGGTGGATGTTGCTGTTACTAGGGGGCATAACTGTAAGGTTCATGGTGGGAAATATAGGAGGGACGTCCAAGGTCAATTCTTCATTCAGAGAGTGGTTGGGGTGTAGAATACACTGCTTGCTGCGATAGTGGAATTGGACATTTTTGGAACTTTCAAGCAGTTATTGAATATGCACATGGAGCACACCAGAATAATAGGGAGTGGGATAGCATGATCTTGGATTCGGATATAGCTGGGCACAACAATGAGGGCCGAAGGGCCTGTACTGTTCTATGTTTGTATATAACCTTTTAAGGCAAAGAGTGGTTAGAATGTGGAGTTTGCTACCACATAGAATGACTTAGGTGAAGCTAGATAAACAGAAGGGAGAATGGAATAGAAGGCTTCATTGATATGCTGAGATGAAATAAGTGGGAAGAGGCTCATTGCTCACCATCATAGCCTATTTCCATGCTGTAAATTCTACGTAATTCTATGACTTGCGCACAACTGACATGAAATATCAATGAATCATAAGCTAGATTCGTTCTATAAACGGTATGTTTACTTCCAAAATAGTGTATTAGCATGAGAAAAGTTGTGCGGTTGCACTTAAAATGTCACCATGCTTCTACTTTCATTTAGTTTTGTGGGAGTAGAAAAACTGGAGCCACGCAAAGCAATGGGTGTAGCTGCTCTGAAAGCCATTAGCATGTTCTGTTGAAGTCTAAAGTCAAGACTGAAAAGTATCCTGCCTTTTGCATCATAGATGGTGTGTTTTCATTTTAGTTTGACCACAAAGTGAGCTGACAGCTGGAATTCATGCAGCAGTTATTACCAGTTAACTCTCCGTACTATCACCTTGTCACAGCTTATCTACCTTGCAACAGATTTATGTCACTAATGTGGTCTAAAATATTGAGCTGCTGCTTCTAGTTCTTGCAACTTTTTAACCAATGTGCTTCAAACTGTGAAATGCAAAAGCCTCAATACGCATGCTCTATTTTTGTAACATGCATAATACGATCATACAACGTTTATAGCTACCTTGAGCTATTCAAGGTTTCGCTAATCCCTGTATGGTTGTGCAGCAAAGGAATGTTGATGGAGTGGTATTGTTGTGGTTGTGGTATATCTGATGTGGTGCATGCAGGGAGAGGCACATACAGTCAGTGATAGCCTGCATTATGGGGCTGCATGCAATCTGTACTTAGCCATGTGCTAATTCCATCAGAGGCTCCAGGACAAGAGAGATTGAAATGTAATCATTGAAACATAATGCAGACATTCCTTAAGCAAAGATGCTCAGCAAACTGAGAGATTTTGTAAATATCCTCTGCTCCTGCTGTGTGTTTCGTGGACGCGGTCAGCAGTGGGATCATCTTGTCCTGCCGTTGTCATGAGGTTTTCCTGTTGAATGCAACTCTCGTCACTGTAAAGTCCATGGTTGGGGTACTCTGGTGGGACTGGAAAATCCCACTGAAATGAACAGTCAAAGTTCTGGCCAATTAATTGCCATGATTTTTGCTATGATTGTATACTGGTTGATTTTTTTTTAAATCAAATTTACAATCACCACAATCTTGCTTAATAAGATACTAGATAATTTTGGAGTCAAGATTTTCTGTGCATCTTTAATCAAACTACATGTACGAGAGAGAGAGTTTGCTATATTGTGAAAATGTGGTTGTGTAAATTTAAATTACTCGTTTACTGGACAAGTAAACCTCTTATACTGCTATTATTCATGATTTGAGCATGAAGTCTCAAAGGAGAGTCTTGAATTTCACAATAATGACTATTGATTTATATAAGTCAGCCCACAGCACAAACATATCACACCTAGACATTGCACAGATTGATTTGAGACTTTCATATAATTAATTTGTAATTAACAGATGTGATCTTGCATTCTGATCTAATTCTTGTTAAACATGATGAAAACATGCATTCCAGATTTTTCATCATGCTGATTTTATTTGAGTACATTATTATCTTTTAAATACTAGGCAAAATTTTCAGTCGACACGTGTCCCTGGGGGCAAAAAGCAAGTATGGCCCCCAGGGGAGAGGAACATTGCCTGGCTGTGCCCTGACAGTGCTCCCAGAACTGACTTCTGGCATATTGCCTCCCTGAAACTGACAAAGTGCAGGCCCTAATGGGAGGGCAGAGTGCGGTGTTAATGCAAATGTGGTTGTGGACTGGGAAGCAGACAAATGAGTAGGGGCTGCCAGTGGGAAGGGACCAATGATTGTGGTAGGGGGGAGAAGGGGCCAATAATGGGGATGGTTGGTAGTTGAAGTGAATGTTGGCTGTGATTGGAGGGAGTGAGGGCAGTCTCTGAGGCTTCAGTGATGGGTAAGGGGAGGTTTATTGCAGTTCTGATTTGGCGTCCTTGAAAGAATTATGTGTAGCCGGGTCTTGCTGGTGTGTTTAGGTCCCACTCCTCTCTGACAGCGTGACTCACACCCCTATTGTGGTAAAATCTGGAGAGAAAACCAACCAGTTTCCCTGGAGAGCAATACAATGCACGGTTTTCTCGTCAGAAATAACTCTACCATCTTTGCCCACTGTTGCCCAACATCTTGATTATTTAGGATTTTGTCTTGATTGTGAACTTTTGTGCTTTTAGAAGATGAAGAAGATGGAATAGTGGGAAATGAATTACTTGCTTGTGGCCGATGGTTACATTGGGCATCCCTGGTTTTGAGAATGGTCAGTGACTTAGAAATGCACTTTGACCATAGGCCTCTATTACTGCTATTTTCTGAGAGAAGACATTCTTGATATAATGGAACCAATATCTGTGGCATGTAACAGAGCCTGATGCACGAACAAAGCAGATACAGATCATACAGGGAGTGACAGGCTCCATTTCACCACAGTAGAAAAGACTGTGAGTGCCAGAAATCTGAAATAAGAACATAAAATGCTGGAATGCTCAGCAGCATCCATGGAGATGAGCACAATTATTGAGTAAATTCTGTGGAATGTCAGTTGGAGCCAGATTGCCATTTCGCTCCTAGTTTTTATCTTGAAATCCAGCTATTCCTTTCTCTTCCGACTCAGGCTGGGCGAGAAAGATGCAGTACATCAGGACCCTGAAGCCTGGTGTCGTAGGTTGCTGAGTCAAAGATGAGGAAAACAGACTCCCCTACTTCTGTTTTTGGGACTAGCTGACATAAAACGAGATTTAATGGTCCAGCCACTTTGAGAAACCAGAGAGGGGATAAATGGGTAAGATGAGAATAGGGTGGTCAGTAGGATGAGGATGGAGGAATTGAGTGGTCGATGAGGGGGATGGTTGGTGGGGAGGGTAGTTGGGAGTTGGAGGAGGGGGTTATGTGGTGTGCCAGGGACAGGGGATAGTTGGGGGAATGGGTGGTGACCGTATGGGGAAGTGTTCTGGGTGGGTCAGTACAATAGTTATCCAGACATTAGAAGTGGCTTTAATTCTATCTTTTTCTCGGTAACTATAAGACTCGGTAACTGTAAGACAGAACCATCCAGAGTATGCAAATTATGTTGTAGTTTCAGATGCTTCCCATTGAAACTTCCTGGGCAATTGTCATGCAATCTTTACGTAGGGACTCCCCTAAGCATTTTACGAATCCTACGCTTGGAAGTTACAGACCAATGTTTCATGTCTGTGACTTTTCATCAGAGCTAGGAAAATATCTGACGCAAGTGAAAGAAGGGAGGATGGAAATAAGAACAAAAGGGAAAATCTGTCTTCCCTTGTAGGATAGAGGACAGGAGAGAATAAATTACCAAAGGTCATTCCTCCATCAGTCTTGGACTTACCCTTTGGTTCTTTTTCCCATCCTCACTCCTTTCACCCACTCAAATCCTATTTTATTTCTAACTTTTCCCTGAAATGTTAACTGTGTCTTTCTCCACAGATGCTGCCAGACCTGCTGAGTATTTCCAGCATTTTCTCTGTTACTAGTGGTGAATTGTCATTTTTACTCTCTCCCTGTTCACAACCTATATAAGCGCAAACAAAGCTACCAAGCAGGTACAGAGCATCTTGTCCCTCGTGTCTGCATCATGATGGTTGGAATATTGTGCTTGAACGAAAGGAGCTTGTGACGCAGGCCAGAATCTGTTGCTGTTCAACAACTCTAAAACAAAGTGAAAATTTATTTATTAATCACAAGTAGGCTTACATTCACACTGTAATGAAGTTACTGCAAAAAAATCCCCTAGTTGCCACACTCCAGTGTCTGTTCAATAAAGTAAGGGACAATTTTGCATAACCTGCACATTTTTGGACTGTGGAAGGATACCGGAGCACTCAATGGAAACATACACAGACACATGCAAATTCCGCCCTGATAGTGACCCAAGCTAGGAATTGAACCTGGGTCCCTGACGCTGTGAGGCAGCAATGCTAACCGCTGTGCTGCAGTGCTAACCACTGTACCACCATGCTCTCTAAGCTAAATACATACTTGAGAACTCAGCTGAACCCTGGATCTGTTACATTGTAATACTTGAAGGCAGAAATTTACAATGCCCTTCTGGTATCTGTAATTTTCATATCAGATTCGGGAACAATAATGATGAATGGGGACAAATTTTACAAGAGGTAAAGTATCACTTTCGCAGACTTTTTGAAAAAATGTACCTGAATTTCTCTTGTGATGTGTTAACCTGGGCTGCTCTCAAAACTGAGCAACAACAGGGAGCAACTATAATCATAACAGAAGAAATTAGCTGATTTAGAAAAATGCTGCAGCAAAAATCTTCAGTTTGTCTTTTTTCTGCTGATATTTTGAAATAAAAAAATTGATAAAATGGTTTTAAAATCTTGACCTCAGACCTCTGAGATAAGTGATACGGAGGCTCTCAAGAAGACAATGCAAGTAATTTAAAATTTGTTCAGGAGTAAAAATAAATAAATAACTTTTTATTTCAAAATATCAGCTTTTAATAATTGTACTTTTAATATAATTGTACAAGTAAGTATCCTTGCTATTTTGTCAGTTTATTAATTAAGCTTTTCAATAAGGATTTTAGTACTTCAGCCTTAAGCCACAGGTTTATAATTTTAAATAAATGAATTAAACATCCCAAAGTAATAAATATCTTTGTTTACCCTTGTGTTGCTGGACTGATCAATGAAAACATGGCAAAAGCTCAACAATGTAGCACCACAATCAATATAGTTGACTTGTGCATAAATTGTATGATATTCTAAATATATTGGTGCACAGAAATAATTGAAGTAGCAATAACACAATTCTTTTAAATAAGTGAACAAATGTAATTAATTTTAGGAGAGTGCTAAAAGAACAATAATTGTTCCAGCAAAGGAATTTGTCTCAAATCACCAAAATAAATTTATTTGAGAGTGAGGATCTTTTAATGCAGGTAATTAATTCGGGAGTTAGGACAGTGGAAAACATAGGGCACAATGTTGAAAGATCAAAGAAAGCAAAATTTGTGTTTGTACAAATATCCCAGGTAAGAGATTTTTCATTGGAAGCGTTTCCATTTTTGATTATATTTATTTAAAACCTTTCTTTTACAAATAAGCTGCAACTGTATTTAATTTGTATTCATTTTAAGTAATGATGCAGCTCCTGAATTTCTGATCTAAGTGTCCAGTGGGTGAATCTCCATGCTGAGAGAAGAAACACTGAAAATTGCTTGTAACAAATGTGCTTTTGCAGCTGAATTTACTTTTAAATTGCCAGATAACAGCAGATCTAGATGCTGGTAGTACCTGATTAATACTTTTCGTATTGATTTTAAATTATCTATATTTGCCAAATTGTAAGAACTGGGTCCCTACTGCGTGTGGTCACACAAAAAGCTCAACAGGCATTCAGTAGAAGTGGAGGATACATTAGAAAATACTCTTTAAGTATACTTAGAACCAGGTGTTTCCCTACAATTTGTAAAGATCGACACATTCATTGTTAATTTGGTGAAGCCATATTTTATCACGTTTTGGTGGTACCACTACAATGGTTACAGAGTAACAAAGAAGCATCGCCCACTGTCAGTGCATTTCAGAAATTCCATTTAATGATCAGAAAATTGTGCACATTGCCCACTCAAATTTCTCATAATGTGCTTCCCACGGCAGCACAGCCTTAAAGGATTTATCTCAATGTGTAAAGAATGTGTCAGGCCTAATGGCCATGGAGCATATCCCATTCTTTGTTTCTTTGTCACTTTGAAAAATGACATTTGATCTTATTCAACAGTTTTTTTTCCATTCGAGTTATAGAAATTATATATGGGTTTTCATTAAAATTTATAGTCAAGTCTTTATTACAAATGTGGGGTGATTGAGAACAATACTATTTATATAATATTCGTCTTATTAAAGTTTGAAGTTCTTTACTAACTACATAATGGCATTGCCAACAGAGCATCAGTATCACAGACGCTTTGAAAAGTCTGTCCCCAAAGTCATCCGTGAGCACTGTATTTGTATGAATCTGTGTATTTTGCCCTTGAAGTCAGTAATTCAGTTTTAAAAACTCAGAAACAAAGTCTTTTTACTTGAAAGAAAATGTTAATTTTTTCACAGGTTTTCACTGGAATTTACCAAAGAAACAATAGTCACTAACTGATGCAAACAGACTGATTAGTTACAGGTGAAGATAAAAATGATTCTTGTAAAAATTGAATCAGTTTGGTCTCTACTACTTGGTGCAGGCCTGGTGTTTTAGAAGTTAAAATGTGCATTATCTGAACTGAAGTTTTTGAGGTTGTAATATTGTCTCTGCAGCTGTAGGGCCTTCCACTGTTGAACGGCCAGAGATTGCTTTCACAGATAATGCTCAATAAATGTAACAGATAAAGGGAAGAAGGAAGCTTCCTTGTTTTTCTAGTTCTGCAGGCACTGCACTTCCAAAACTACCTAGTTACTTGAGCAGAATCATTGGCTGTTTCTGGAGGCCTTTCTCTGTTTTTCCCTGGGCTGGAGCTCATTTCATCTTCTCTAAAGATGTAGTAAAATGGGTTTTGTTTTGGGGTGGCTTCCTGCCATTTTCAATACAGCATGAAACAAAGAGGCTCCTGTCATGCTGAGTCACTCCCATAAAGCAAGTAGTAATCCCATTTCCCAAACCAGCATCTTCTTACCATATGCAATGTCCAAAAGGGCCAAGGGTTTTCGCACTTAAATTAACTATCATATAATGCCTTTATATTTGAAAAAACGCTCCCAAGACATTGATATTGTAACACTTACTGAATTTCAATTGTCTTTGTCAAGAACAATGGGAAAGTTTGTATAGTACTTTAGAAATAGCAGAGGTGCTCAATGAATACTTTGGTATTCACGGTGGAAAAAGTTCTTGGCTGTTGTAGTGCAGGCTTGTGTCAGACTGAAAAGCTTGAATGTGTGGACGTTAAGAAAGAGGATGTGTTGGAGCTTCTGAATAGCATAAGATAGATAAGTCGCCGGGACCGGATGGGATGTACCCCAGGTTACTATGGAAGGCGAGGGAAGAGATTTCAGAGCCTTTGGCGATGATCTTTGCATCATCGATGGAGACGGGAGCAGTTCCAGAGGATTGCGGATATGCTTCCTATATGCAGGAAAGAGAATAGAGATTGTATGATCAAAAGTAGTCAGCTCAGCTTTGTTAAAGGCAGATCGTGTCTTACGAGCCTGGTTGAGTTTTTTTGAAAATGTGACTAAACACTTTGACAAAGAAGAGCGGGGGATGTGGTTTATATGGAGTTCAGCAAGGCATTCGATAAAGTCCCCTCTGCAAGACTTATTGAGAAAGTGAGGGGGCATAGGAACCAAGGGGACATTGCTTCGTGGATCCAGAACTGGCTTGCCCGCAGAAGGCAGAGTGTGGTTGTAGATGGATCTTTTTTTGCATGGAGGTTAGTCACCAATGGACTGCCCCAGGCATCTGTTCTGGGACTCTTAGTGTTTGTAGTTTTCATAAGTGACCTGGATGAGGAAGTGGAAGGATGGGTTGGTAAGTTTGCTGATTATACAAAAGTCAGAGGTGTTTTGGTTAGCTTGAAAGGATGTCAGAAGTTGCAGCGTGACATAGATAGGATGCAAGACTGAGTGGAGAAGATGGACTTCATCTCGGATAAATGTGTAGTGATACATTTTGGCAGGTCATATGGGATGAAGGAATAATATATTAAGGGTAAGACTCTTAGCAGTGTGGAAGATCAGAAGGATCTTAGGGACCGGGTTCATAGGACTTTCAAATTGTCTTTGCAGGTAGGGGGTGTGGTTAAGAAGGTGTATGGTGTACTGGCCTTCATCAATCAAGTTTAGCAGTTGGGAGATAATGCTGCAGCTGTGTAACACCCTGGTCAGACCCCATTTGGAATACTGTGCTCAGTTCTGGTCACCTCATTACAGGAAGGATGTGGTAACCATTGAAAGGGTTCAGAGGAAATTTACAAGGATGTTACCTGGATTGGGTGGCATGCCTTATGAAGATAGGCTGAGAGAGCTCGGTCTTTTCTCCTTAGGGGATCTGATAGAGGTGCATAAGATGATGAGAGGTATTGATCAGGCGGACTCTGAGAGGCTTTTTCCCAGTGCTGAAATGGCTGCCACGAGAGGACATAGATTTAAGTTGCTGGGGAATAGGCACAGAGGAGATGTCAGGGATAAGTTTTACACTCAGAGGGTGGTGGGTGATGGAATCGGCTGCCATCGGTGGTGGAGGCAAATTCGATAGGGTCTTTTAAGAGACTTCTGGATGAGTACATGGGACTTAATGGGATTGAGGGTTATAAGTAAACCAAGTAGGTAGACATATGATGGGCGTAACTTGTGGGCTGAAGGAGTTGTTTGTGCTGTAGTTTTTCTATGATTCTAACATAAGAACTAGGAGCAGGCATAGGCCACCTGGCCCCTCAAACCTGCTCCGCTATTCAATAAGATTATGGCTGATCTTTTTGTGAACTCAAAAAATTCACAAAACTCCACTCACCATAACCCTTAATTCTTTTATTGTTCAAAAATTATTTATCCTTGCCTTAAAAACATTCAATGAGGTAGCCTCAACTGCTTCAATAAGGAGAGAATTCCACACATTCACAACCCTTTGGATAAAGAACCCTCTCCTCAACCCCGTCCTAAATCTGCTGTCCCTTGTTTTGAACCTATGCCCCCTCGTTCTAGTTTCATCCTTCAGTGGAAATGACGTTTCTGCTAATCTTATGCATTTCTCTAAGATTCCCTCCCTCATTCTTGTAAATTCCAATGACTATAATCCCAGTCTACTAGTCTGTCCTCATTAGCCATCTCTGAACTCCAGAATTAATTTTGTGAATCTCCTCTAAACCCCCTCCAGATCAAATTTCTAATTCCATTTGCCTTCTTAATTATCTGCTGCACCTACAAACCAATTTTTTGCAAATCATGCACAACAACACCTGGGCCCCACAGCACAGCAGCACACTGCAATTTTTTACCAGTTAAAGAATAGTCCATTTTGCTGTTGTTTCAAACAAAATAGATGACTTATATTTACCAACATTGCACTCCATCAGCCAGACCCTTGCCCACTCATTTATATTATCTATATCCCTCTGCAGATTTTTAGCGTCCCCTGCACACTTTACTCTGCCACTCATCTTAATGTCATCTGTGAACTTTGATACACTACATTTGGTCTCAACTCCAAATCATCTATGTAAACAATTGCGGTCCCAACACTGATCCCTGAGACACACCACTAGTCACTGATCGCCAACCAGAAAAACACCCATTTGTCCCCATCTTTGCTTTCTGTCAATTAATCAATCCTCTATCCATATTAATTTTCATGTCTGATGGGAACACATCCTTCACTTGTGGATTTTAGTCACTGCTCTCTCATCTCGAGAAGAGATATGACCAATTCAATTCATTTTGATTTACAATCCATTTTTAAAAAATATTTATTTTTTCCAGTTTTCTGAATAATCCATTCATATATGCTCACATTACTGAGTTCTGAGGTTCTTTATTAATTACATATGGCATTTCTTAGAGAAGTATGGATTACAATTAGAGATTCCTGATTTGTAGTATCAATTCTCTACTTTGTTTTAGGATATTTGTTTTGCTTTATTTTTAAACTAGTTTAAATTCTAAATTGCTGCATTATATCTAAAATATAATGTTTATATTTTAAAATGCAGTGCACGATTCTGAAAAACAAAACTAATCTTTCAAATATAAACATGATGTTTGGTGATGTTCCATAGTGCTTTAATTTGTAAATTTGTCAAAAACATCTCCTTTGAAAATACCCGATAAAAGAAGACGTTTAGGTGCAGATCAACCATATGCTGACTCTGAAGTTCCAGATCCAATGCAAGAAAAGTAATAAATTGTTTTTATGAACATAAGGCAGTCAACTAAGTCTAAAAGAGGAAATATATACTTGTTTTTGAATAAAAAATAATTTAATGCTAACACAGATTTTTAGGAATTACAGGCTAATTTCGCAAGGCACAGGGGTTCCAGATGAGGAAATAGCAAGTCATCTAATCATTTTCTGCAGGTATTTGTCTGTTAGATCACCCAGAAATAGATTGATGGTAGTCATGCCAACCAGACTTCCTCACCGACTGAACTAGGCAGGGATTATGTAAATAGAATAAATTTGGCAACCTTTTTTTTCCCAAAAGGGCAAAATCGAAAATGATATTCAGATTTTATTTACCATTTCACTCATTAAGAGAATGATGCATGTGTATTATTCGATAACAGTCTCATGATTAAATTAAATTGAAATGCACTTGAAAAATGGTGGTCTTACTGGCAAGATGAAAGGCAACTACGTTACACAGTGTAGGATTTGTATTTTGCTGAGAGGATATTCTCCCAGTAGATATCAATCAAGCTATGTAGAGTATATCGGCAACTTATTGTAGTTATTGGCAATGTAAATCCCTATGTAAAATATGAAAGTCCTCCTTAGATTCAAAAATTGAAGATACCATTTCTCAGGAGCAAACCAAAGGGGCACGGCTGAGTTTGAAAAAACTTTTGTTGATATTCACAGTATTAGTTACTGAAAATTTGGAAGATACATTGATTTGTAATGGTCCTTGATTTATGTTCAAAGATCATAGCTCTGAGTTTGTTATTATGTATGTCTTAGATCTTACGTCTGCTGCCTGCAGTACTCTCCTTGTGAACTGTTGTGATGTATGTTCCCTGCCAGAGGATTGAAAATGTTGCATCAAAGATTGTCGTCTGTTTACAAATAAATACTGGAAGTATTTGTTTTTTTATTTAAAACGTAAATTTCAATTCAGCATGTGCCCACAATTTATTTTGCTAATTATGAATACCTTGACATTCAAAATGTACTTTAAATAATGCATATTTTTAAGAAGCTCTTACAAGCAGCTGAACAACTAGATATAGATTATCTCACACTTCAGCAAACATTTCACAGCCATCAATTTGGGAGATTCAGGCAGAAAGTTAAACTGATCTTCCCTTGTTGACTGTTAATGACATACTATTGTGATCCAATAATGATTGGTAAACTAAAAGAACCAATATTACTGAATGATCTCCAAATGAAAATTTTATAGAACAAGACTTCATTTTTCTAGCTTTTATTTTCATGTTGAATTTGATTCAATAACCAGCAGATGGCAGTCGGTAAAACTACAAATTAGGCACGGAATAGCAGATACCATAAAGACAATCGCAAGAAGGTGGTCCACTCCACTTAGATGGCCAACATTTTCAGCTTCTTCCAAGCTCAGCTCTTCCCAGAGTAGAATTCTCGTTTCTTTGTTTCAAGGACTTAGTCAATTCTCCACACACAGCAGTATAAATGTAAACTGGGTTCTACCATGCAATCTTCCACTAAATGACTTGCTTCTTTCTAAAACCATCTTAACTCTCAACTCCATCAGTCATGCTCACATGGATCTAAAGAATCCTGTTATCCTGGCACCATATAATGGATTCTGGTCATTCAGTCACTCTGGAGTGAAAGAAACAGCAGCAGGAATCTTAAGAATGTTTTCCGGAATCAAGTCCTCCAACTCAGTTCGCTAAATAGCTTCTTTGCCTAGCTCTTTTTCATCTTTTTGTCTGCCACATGGCCTGTATCTTTTAACTTCCTTCCTGTTTGTACTGCCTCCAAATCAAGAGTCATCAGATCACATGGACCAATATTTCGTATAAGTCAAAAATTATAATTAATCTCATTACAAGGAATTCAAACATTTTTAAAAGCAATTACAGATTCCGTAAGTATTTAGAAGTAATTATACATTTTCATGTTATTGTTTCCAGGTCAAAGGCCATCACAACATAAAATACACAGACAGACATAAACAACCAAACAGAGGGGTTTGAAAAAGAAAGTTGTGAGTCAGTAGAGCAGCAAACAGTTTGGTGTGAAGAACAGAATGATCAGAAATGATCTTTTCTAAATCAAGTTCTTCCACACGTTAATGGGAAGTCTAACATCATTATATTATATTACTGCACAGTGATAATATCTAGACAGCCTGCTGCCAGCTCTGGGTACAAGTGCAAGATTGCCCATTTTAAAGGCTTGCCTAAAAGGTGATTCATGCAGGCAAGTAGATGCACAGGATTGTTAACTGCTGATCACCCATTTTTCAGGCTAAAAACAGGCAGCTGAAAGTGACTCCGCCCCATCAACTTAGGTAAGTTTGTGAAATTACACTACAGTTACCATTAAACGCCTATTGCACTAGTCCTATTGTAAGATGACACAATCCCATATGCACTGAGTAATTTATAGATACAATTGTTTGAAGTTCCCTTTTACAGTGTTACTTAATAAATCTAGACGAGCCAGTCTTTGTTCTTATCAAAGCAAAGTTTTACATTTATTGAAAGCATATGATGGCGCTAAATCTTCAGAATGATTGTTATGATCCCAACTAATACTACCAGACAGTCAGGCCCTAGACTGGCAAACTGCGCAGATCATAACTTTTGTTTCTAGTTTAGAGATGTGAATGAATAGAGTTATAGGACTGCCAATTAACGTTTAATAAAACATTTATTAAATATAAAAAGATTGACTATAGCACAATACCTCGTCACCATTCATCACACCTACATCTTCACAGACATGCACAGATTTTTAAGGATCACAAATATATCTTATGATTTCGTATTCTCAGTAAATGCACAGTCCATTCAAATTAATGGGCTGACTGTGGTCAAACAGACCACAGTCTGTTTGACTGTGGCACCCAACACAACTGTGGATTTTGTATCAAACCCCACCAGATGCTTGTTACACTATGATCCAACTGGCTTCACTGGAACTCTAATTTCCAAATTCCACTCTCAAAGAAACACACCTTGGAATCTTCTCCCAAACAATGCTTTCTCTCAAATATCTTCTTAACGATCCACTTCAGGATTTCAGTCTCTCCTTTTAGTAGAGACTCCTCAAGTTTAATTAATCTACCATTGGCAACCATGCTTTCAGTTGCTCACATCTTAAGCTCTGGAAGTCCATTCTGAAACCTCTCCCCTTCCCAGCTTTTTTCTGCTCCTTTAAGATACCTCTTGTTAAACCCTACGTGTTTGACAAAATTGTTGGTCATTTATCTTAGTATCTCGTTATATGGTTTAGTGTCAAGTTTGATTTGATAGTCTTCCTGCAAAGTATTTTGGGACATACAACCCTTTAAAGGCACAATATAATTACAAGTTGTTGTTGACAAAATCTGATCACACCTGTGTAATGAATAGCTCAAAAATGATCATGGGAATTGATGATTTTCTCCCAACATCATTAATCTTATTCTTCTTGATGGCAGAGATTACAAGGGAGGATGATGTTGTCAAAGTAACCTTCTGCTGAGCTGCCACAGTGCACTCTATATCATTTAGCTATGGTAAACCACTGGTGGATAGGATAAATACATAACCCCGTGGGGGGAGGGGATAAATATTCTTCCAACTGATGTATGGCTCTTGGAGTGTTGTTGTGAGTACATCCATTCATGTTCCTGACTTGTATCTTGTTGATGGTGATAAAGCTGTGTGAGATCAAGGTAAGTGTGCAAATGTGCAGCAGCTCCTCCTCAATGTCAGAAAATGGCCACGTGTTATATTGATATTGCTGCTTTAAGCACACTGAAACTGTTTTAAATATTAAATGCAATTTGCAAGTATAAGCTGTTGATGAAGATAAGGAAGGTAATAATGATGATTACCAGCTATTTGTTAGCGCAGGGTTGAATGATATCCAAGTCTTTCTGTGGGATCGCATTGACTAATAATCAGAGGAGTTTCAAATCAAGCCGAACCTTATGGAATTTCCAGTGAACAACCATGTTTCTAACCTTGCAGTGGAAGAAAAGCTATTAAAGAAGCAGCTGGAAACTATTGGGCCAAGAGTGTCATTACCTGCCTTCTTTTGTTAATTTAGGGCAATGTAATCCTTCAAGGGAATGAGATTTTAACAGGTTGATATATACTTTCTCCTCATTAATATTTAATGATATCTTAACTATGTGTAAGATATTCTGTTGAGCAATCTGGCACGCAAGTTGCTGTCAGACCTTTGGCCATTTGAGACGTGCAAAGGCATGGAACAATTGCCTACCCACTAATCTAACTTATTTAATAAAGTATTTGTGTGCCCTATTAATCTGCCAAAGCTGTTCACTATTCTGGGTTAAACCTAGAATCCAAAAATATACTTGGGTTTCTTCAATCTACTGCAAAACCATTCCTGTTTTTTTTCCATGCTCATTTTCAAAAGAAGTCTCACAACAGCAGGTTAAAGTCCAACAGATTTATTTGGTAGCAATTGCCACTAGCTTTCAGGGATTTCCCTTCTTCAGCTGAGTGGGGAGTTCTGACCACAAACAGAGCATAAAAAGGCATACACTCACTTTACAGAATACTGATTAGAATGTGAATCTTTACAGCTATTCAAGTCTTAAAGGTGCAGACAATGTAAGTGGAGATAACATTAAGCATAGGTTAAAGAGTTATGTATCATCTCCAGACTGGACAGTAAATGAGATGTTGCAAGTGCAGGCAAATCATGCCAGTTACAAATAGTGGGACCTGAACCCAAGATATCCTGGTTGAGGCTGTCCTTGTATGCGGAACTTGGCTATCAGTTTCTGCTCAGTGACTCTGTGCTGAGGTATATCGTGAAGACCACCTTGGAGAATGTTTACCCAAAGATCAGAGGCCAAATGCTGACAACCGCTGAAGTGTTCCCCAAAAGGAGGGAGGAAGTGGTCGAACGAGGGAACTGTGGTGTACTAAGGAAGTTGAATCTCTAGTGAAGAGGAAGAAGAGGCTTATGTAAAATGAGACGTGAAGGCTCAGGTATGGCACTGGAGAGTTATAAATTAGCCAGGAGGGAGCTAAAGAGAGAGTTAAGAAGAGCTAGAAGAGGACGTGAGAAGACTTTGGCAGATAGGATTAAGGAGAACCCTAAAGCTTTCTATAGATATGTCCAGAAAAAAGATTGGTTAGGTCAAGATTAGGGCCAGTCAGAGACTGCAGTGGGAAGTTGTGCATGGAATCTGAAGAGATAGGAGAGGCACTGAATGAGTATTTCTCGTCAGTATTCACGCAAGAAAATATCAGTGTAGTTGAGGAGAAAACTGAAATACAGAAACCAGATGGGATTGAGTACAAAAGGAGGAGGTATTAGCAATTCTTGAGAGTATGAAAATAAATAAGTTCCTGGGCCGGATGGGATTTACCCTAGGATTCTCTGGGAGGCTAGGGAACAGATTGCAGAGCCTTTGGCTTTGATCTTCATGTCGTCATTGGCTACAAGTATAATGCCAGAAGACTGGTGAATAGCCAATGTTGACCCCTTGTTCAAGAAGGGGAGTAGAGACAATCCTGGGAATTATAGACCTGTGAGCCTTACTTCTGTTATGGGCAAAGTTTTAGAAAGAATTATAAGGGATAGGATTTATAATCATCTAGAAAGAAAGAAATTGATTAGGTATAGTCAACACGGTTTTGTGAAGGGTAGATCGTGCCTCACAAACCTTATCGAGTTTTTTGAAAAGGTGACCAAAGAGATGGATGAGGGTAAGGCAGTTGACATGGTGTACATGGATTTTAGTAAAACGTTTGATAAAGTTCCCCATGGTAGGCTACTGCAGAAAATGCAGATGCATGGAATTGAGGGTGATTTAGTAGTTTGGATCAGGAATTGACTAGCTGATAGAAGTCAGAGGGTGGTGGTTGATGGGAAATATTCAACTGGAGTTCAGTTACAAGTGTTGTCCCTCAGGGATCTGTTTTGGGGCCACTGCTGATTGTCATTTTTATAAATGACCTAAATGAGGATAAATTTGCTGACGACACCAAAGTCGGAGGAGTTGTAGACAGTAAGGATGGATGTTACAGTTTGCAGAGGGACATAGATAAGCTGCAGAGCTGGGCCAAGAGGTGGCAAATGGAGTTTAATACAGAAAAGTGTGAGGTGATTCACTTTGGTAAGAGTAACAGAAGTACAGAATATAGGACTAACAGTAGGATTCTTAATAGTGTCAATGAGCAGAGAGCTCTCGGTTACATGTGCATAGCTCCCTGAAAATTGACACCCAGATTGATAAGGTTGTTAAGAAGGTGTACGGTGTGTTAGCTTTTATTGGTAGAGGGATTGAATTTTGGAGCTGAGAGGTCATGCTGCAACTGTACAAAACTGGTGCGGCCGCACTTTGAGTATTGTGTACGGTTTTGGTCGCCATATTATAAGAAAGATGTGGAGGCATTGGAAAGGGTGCAGAGAAGGTTTACCAGGATGTTGCCTGGTATGGTGGGAAGGTCTTATGAGGAAAGGCTGAGGGACTTGAGGTTACTTTGATCAGAGGGTTAGATAGCATGGACAGTGAGAGCCTTTTTCCTCGGATGGTGATGGCTAACACGAAGGGATATAGCTTTAAATTAAGGGATGGTAGTTATAGGACGGATGTCAGAGGTAGGTTTTTTATTCAGAGGGTAATAAGGGCGTGGAATTCCTTGCCTGCAGCAGTTGTGGACACGCCAACATTGAGGGTGTTCAAATCGTCAGTGGATAGGCATATGGATTACATTGGAATAATTTAGGTTAGAAGGTCATTAGATTGGGTCCACTGGACGGCGCAACATCGAGAGCCGAAGGGCCTGTACTGCGCTGTAATGTTCTATGTAACAGGAAGAGAACACTTTTGACTGGTGATTGTCGAGCGATGTTCATTCATCCGTTGTCGTAGAGTCTGCATGGTCTTCCCAATGTACCATGCCTTGGGATATCCTTTCTTGCAGAGAATCAGGTAGACAATGTTGGCCAAATTGCAAGAGTAGGTACCTGGTCACAATCAGCACCACATCTGAAACATTTGCATGCATTTTAAATTGAGCTGGACGCCCAAACTTACCGGTTTTTCCCCTTTTATCATCGTGTTCACCCATCCAGATTTGATGTGAAACAGACATACTCAGCAAAAGTCTGTTGCAAGTGCTCCAGCTTCTGAAGAAGTAAGCTCAGAGCTTCATTGGCTGTCTAACTCAGATCAGTATTTGGGGGGTGGTGGTGAGGTGGACCAGATTGTTCTCTGCCGCTCTGTGGATGATCAGTGGGGGAAAGTGGAATAGGGGGTTGCAATTAGCCTGGGTGGGGGGATGGAAAGAGGGACAGTTATGTTGTGGGGATGGATTTATCTGCTTTTTTGTGGCCCGGGAGCAATGTGACAGGGGAACTTTTCAAATTTTATGTTACTGCGCATGCACTGTTGAAGGCTCCAATTGGAGCAGCAGCATTTTGGGCGTGATAAACCCCATTCACAACACAATTCAGACTCGCAACTTTTTGTTTCA
The DNA here is from genome assembly GCA_024679065.1 of Sphyrna mokarran. Classification (NCBI taxonomy): domain Eukaryota; kingdom Metazoa; phylum Chordata; class Chondrichthyes; order Carcharhiniformes; family Carcharhinidae; genus Sphyrna; species Sphyrna mokarran. Next base: position 15,213,538 of record JAGIQG010000025.1, read on the forward strand.
GATTAAGTACGTATTGGGTGCTTGAATTACACTCAGATTCAGCACTCAGAATCAAAATGGTAAAATAGGGCCCTAGTGTTCAAAAATATTAAGTTAATGGATTAGCCACAGTAAATGTATGAGGTTATGCGGATGAGCCTGGCTAAAATGGTCTTTCGGAGAGTCTGTGCAGATTTCATGGGCCAAATGACTTTCTTCAGCACTGTAGGGATTCAGTGCTTCTTGAGATTTGCTCAGTAGCTTTGCCATATAGATTAGGAAGGTTCCGGGTTTATTTGATGTTTAAACTAGTTTAGCTGAAATTAGATTGCCAACAGGAAATGAATAGTTGGCTTTAGATTGGCTGGTTGTTGGACTTCATCAATACTCTTGTGCACCCAGTTGTCAAGATTACAGAAAGAAATATCAGTCAGAGTTCCTATTCATGCTGTTCAAAATGTCCATGTATTAGATGAGAAAAAGAAGCAGTATTGAAAAATTGATATATTCTAAATACATTATATATTAGGTGCACTGTTTCTGTTTAATACAGGACTACATAAATTCAATATACTTTATATTGGTGATTGAAAGATGGTGAATATTTGCACTGTTGGCACTCTGACACAGGCCTGACCTCTGGAAAGAACGGCAAACTGGGAAAGTGAAGGAATCTAATCGGTCTCCAGACCAAGCCTGAAGATCCAGTGACAGATTAAAACTCAAAAACAATTCCTTTTCATCATTTGAGATCATAGAATCCCTACAGGAGGAGGCCATTTGGCATTTCAAGCCTGCACCAACAACAACCCCACAGAGGCTCAATCCCATGTAATATTATCCTGCTAATCCCCCAGATACTAAGGGGCAATTTAGCATAGCCAATCAACCTAACCATGGTTCCATGGATTGTGGTAGGAAACCGGAGCACCTGGAAGAAACCCACGCAGACACGGGGAGAATGTGCAAATTCGACAGTCATCTGAGGCCGAAATTGAACCTGGGTCTCTGGAGCTGTGAGGCAGCAGCACCAACCACTGTGCCATTCATGGCGGCATCATCAGTTTTCTTTTTGATCCCTTCAGACTCAGCAATCAGAGGGGAGTCGTATCTTAAAGTACAATGGCAGCTTGAGGAAACACTACAGCATTTCTGTCCTTAAGGGAAGTCCTAGTACAACAAATGGAGGAGGGAGGGAGAGAGAATTCCCAGCAAATAGATCTTCTCTCTCTTCCTAGCATTTGTGCAATAAATAAATATATTCCATGACAACAAGTAAATTAGCCACTTACTACCCTGGACTTCGCATTGACTGAATTGCTGTATTTACTGCACAGAAACAGATAAATGGGCCCAAAAGATCCTTGCCATATTTGTAATGCACAAAAGTCTTCTGCCTGGCTTTTTCATCCAACTCCATCAACATGTCCTATACCTTTCTCACTCACTTGTTTATCTTGTTTCCCCTTAAATCTGTTTGCTTCAACTGCTCATCCTGGTAGTGAGTTCCACTCTCTGGATAATGTTTTCATTACACTAGTTCTGCAATCTGGTTTTATCTGACAGCTGTTTTCAGTTTGAAATACCTTAATGAGGAACACAATCATGCAGAAATGGCTATAAGTGCTATTTGGCAATTATTTTTTTAATTGAAAAAGACATTTTCTGCTGAAACTGACAGCACTTTTTCCCTGACGGACACACAGCTAAAAGAGAGAATCCTAAATCTGCAATAATTATATTGGATAGATAGGATAATAAGAATTTTCATAATTTTAGTTTGCTAAACTTCAATTATGGCATTCATTTCATAAGTGAACTAAAAAAATGTTGATACATTCAGTGAAGGTAGGTATCAATTTTATTATAATGGGAATGTTAGTTCCTTCAATCTGAATTGAGACAGTAGAATAAATGTTTAGTGAATTTTACTGTTTTTTTTAAAGAAATACTTAGTCATGTAGCAGCATACATGACCTCAGGACGTTTCAAAGCTGTTTGCAGACCATGAATTTCGTTTGAAGTATAATATGTGTTGCAATATAGAAACATGGCCACTAACTTGCACACAGCAAGTTCCTTCAAACAGCTATTTGATTATCAGATAATTTGTTTCAATGCTGTTGGTCGAGGAAAAGTATTGGCCAAGATGACATGGACTACTTCCCTGCACTTTGTTGTCTTGGTGGATCTTTTACATCCATTGAGAGAACAGACATGGCCCAGTTTAATGTTTCATCCAAAAGATGGATCACTGGGGACAATGTTATGCAATGCAGAATTTCCTTGTCAGCTAGCAGGGCCAGGAACACCTGAAAAGCCTCAGAGTTTTGGCACACGCACATCCAACATTTTGAAATTCTTTGGGCCGAGGACATATTCTTTGCAGGATAAGAATGCTTTAGGAATGCATACAGAAAGAAGTCCCAATTAGGGAAAAAGAGAGAAGAGGCGAGAAAGAAATACCAAGCAGAAAAGGGTTTGCAGTTGGCAGTCTTTAAATAATGGGGGCTCAGGAGAAGCATAAAAATTTAAAAAGACAGCAGAAGGTTGGTGACTCCACACTGTGGACTGTTAGGACAAAGGTATCCCTTTTGAGAAGTAGTATTCTGCTGGTTACGGCCAAAGAATTGATGTTGTCCTTGTTAGTTTATGTGGAGTGCAGATTCAGGAATCCAGGAGAACAGAGTCTTGGGAAATGAGATTGAAACTCTGCAAGGTGAGCTGTCATTGAGGACATCTAAGTTGGAGTGACTTTTGGAACAAATTCCAAGGTGAAATCTTTGAAGACTGGGATTCCTTAAGAACCCCACTATATTAAATGAGAGAGTATCCCAACAGCCAGAAGAGAGATTGAAATATCTGTATTATGCAGTATATATTTTCAGTTTGGCATAATATGAGAAAATATATGCAAATCAAAGAGGAATTGTCCAATCATTTTGTGATCAATTAATAAAGAATATTTATTTTAACTTAAATACCCAACAAGAAGGACTATGAAACAACAGTTCACTGAACTATAATAATGACTATATACACTCACGATCTCATGAAGTTACCCAACTACTTACATTTCTTGAACTCTGAGAAACACCGCTTTTTTCCAAACAGCACCAAATATTGCATAACTCTGTGAGCTAAATCCAGCAAATAATTACCATCCATAGGTTATTTGTCCATTTGTGGGAAGGCTGTCTTCAGTTTCAATGAAGGAATAATCTTCTCTGTTCAAGCTTTAGATTTTAAAGAGCAGCTTTTTAGCAAAAGCTTGTTTTCAGGAGAGCCTGTTCCCATAGCTGGTTGTGGATATAATGGTAGCTGTTTCTACTGTCTCTTTCATCAGTTTATTTCTATGGAAATATCAGTTTTCTCTTTAACATTATTACCTTGCGGACCAAGCTTCAGCAAATAAGTGCCAATTCCCTTATCTCTCCACTTTGAAATCACCTCTTCTATACACCATTGTTTTTCCCCCAGTCACTTAGCTAAATACTTATTTTTCTCACTGGTGTGCTAATATCAAAATACTCCTTGAGATAGCTGCAAATTTCAGTTCCTTTTTAATCCCCTTTATTATATCCCAAATTCATTTTTTAATCTTAATTTTCCTTGGTCTTACCACTAGGTACTAAGAGATATGGGGCTAAGATGGATAAATGGAGTTAGGATACAGAATAGCCATGATCTGATTGAAGGCTGAAGGAACAAGAGGTTACACCTGTTCCTTTGTTCCCATAGCTATTATTTAATTATTTTTATATTTAGTCTGCCATAGTCTTTGCCTGTATTATCAGAAACGTGTATGTCCAATCTACTTCGACTCCATCAGTGTTTTTTTGAAGCCAAGTGCCAGGTGTGGCTCAGGATGACGTAGATCTTCTCAGCACAAAGTGCTATTGCAGCCTCTATTAGCTTCCTCCCCATTCGTCCCTATTCAGGGGTGTCAGTTGTGACCTCTGTTTCAGTTCTATGATGCTCCTTCAATATTGAAGCTGTAAATTTTGACTGGTTAAAGCATTTGACGGAATGGGGGAATGTATTCTTTTCTGTCTCTCATTATAGTTGTTTTCAGATTATTGGAAATGTCAGAATATGCAACCGTATATTTAAATTAATAAATATGATTATATATTCAGTAGTTATATTTGAATCCTGTTTTAAACAGACTGTTATCCCATGAGCCAAGAGATAGATAGTATGATGTGATAACCAGTTTGAATATCATTGTGTTGTCATAGAAACAAAACCCACGTGACATCTGCAGTGCTGAATTTGGACTAAAATTAAAGCTGCTGGCAGGATTATGTAAAAGCCTTCTGTGTAAAAATTATACATTACCAAATATCAAAAAGCACATTTATTGTACACACCTAGCTCTGTAGTATTATCATCTGTGTGCTCTGTGTATTGCCAACACTCTGGTATCATCAGTGTTGCAATGTTTAAACATGTAAAACAAGCCAAGTACGCTTGGTAACGGATGCGAGCATCCCTCATGCCTGAAACTATTGTGAGTAATGCTAGTGGCAGAGCAAATTAATGTGACAGTGTGGAAAGTAGGACAAAGCAATATATTGAGTTTACAATTTTGGTTTGATCATTGCTGGCTGGCTTTAAAGGAGGCTAGATACCTATTTGAAAGAAAGAAAAATCAGAGGCAGGTTAGGGTGTGTCACTCTTGTGCAATCCCTAGTTCTTTCCGATTAACTTTACTTGATGTTATGTAAGAACGTACATCTGGCCAGTGCCAATAATGTGTCACTTGAGGCCCCTTTTTAAAACAGGAGAAAAAAATGCCTGGGAAGAATACATATATTTTTGAAAGCTGCGCTAATAGATTTTATTCATTTCATTCTGCTAATCTGCTTTGCTCTTGTTTTGCTGTCACTATTCATTACAAATATGTAAATTTATCTATGGAAGCTAGTTTCAAGAGAGTATGTGTAATGTTGATGATTCAGGCTTAGAAATTTAATCACAGTGCATACACTTTTCAGGCCATCCACCATATTGATAAAGATAAAAACATCAAAGTGAAGTTCCATGTCTAAAACAGGCCCTGAGCATGTTGCAATTGCATTTAAGGAGCCTAATGCCCATTTGAGATCCCAGCTGTAAAACTGGTTTGCTAACACCAGGAAACAGCCCATAAAGCCACAGATCCGAATATCCAAACCTTGCCCTGTTTACCGCACTAATGTCTCAGCGGTTGGCAGAAAAACTGCTGATGAAGTGTGGATAACTAACATGTCCAATCTGTAAAGAAATCTGATTAAACGTTTGGTAAAGTACACAGTGAAGTAAATGGACAGGTTAGCTTTCTTCACTTCTACCTATGGGGAATAATTGGGAAGATGTAAGCTTTTGATGTCTGTGGAATAATACAGAGCCGAGCAAATCTTCTGCCGGCTGGTAAAAAGCCTGTATTTTGGTGGTGTATAATATTTCCACGATCCATGCAAGTATGCATTTGATTGCTATGGTATGAATTGAATTTGTAAACTCTGCTCCTGTGTAAAACAGTCAGAATCAACTCATTACAAAATATTTTCATAGTAAATTGAATTTTTTAACCACAAAGATTGTGAGTAGGCAAATGAAGAACAGCGTAAGGGTTAAATGTCGAAACAAAGAATGGCCACACGGTTAACATGTTAATAATGCTGTATTCAGAGACAGTAGAGTATTTTTGTGAGGTCAAGGGAAGGGCTCTCTGGCTGCCTTGTGAAGGGCAGACACCTGATAAGCGCAGGACAAAGACTATACAGTCACCAGCTGTGGCCATGCTGAAAGTTGCTGATTTTCTTTACATCCTCATACTGAATGTTACTGAGACATGGAAGGGTTGGATTACACTGGGAAAAAAAGCCGACATCAGCTGGAGCTTTAAGAGTGGAACAACTATTAACTGCAACGGAAACAGGGCAGTCTAAGTTGATGCCTGGAATGTATTAAGAAGCTTGTGATGTGCCAGATGAACAATTCAAAAGAGCATGGAATACATATGACTGGAATGGCAAGTACATATTTATATTTGTTATGGGGAAAGAAGAAGTTGGAATTCTTTAGAAATCATTAGCTGAGATTTTATTGAATCAGTTTTTAACTTTGACTTAATGGAAAATGAATCAAACATCCAACTATACAGTGAGCCTGATTTCAACAAGAACTGGAAGCCGTTCAACAGCATTCTTAAATTTTGACAGCTGAGGCTTTTGTCGAACTAATTTACTTGTAGTCTTTTTTTTTAAAGTAAATCTCAACCCCTTTGGAAATGGAAAGCATTTCTAATGCTGAAGTGTTCTTTTTCATTGTATTTATGCAGTCTCAACTCACTTGCTTTATTATTCTATTGTGAAGAAGCATTTTTAGATTGTGCTTTCAGCCATTTTTCTGAGTGGTCAGAATACTTCGTGAAAAACATTACTAGTTTCCTGTTTCAATCAGGGTCAGATGGTGTAACTGCCTGAGAGTTCATTTTGAATTCGTCTCAGTTTTCCCTTTGTGACGAAGTCTGTTTCCTCATTCAGTAACTCAGTGGATTGTAACTTGTAGCTGGAAGCAACTCCTCCTGAAGATTGAAATCCTTTTGTTTACACTTAATTTCTGTAGCTTTTTTTTACTATATTGGACAGGCTAACATCCAGTTAATTTTATCAAATTAATTTTGTATTTAAGGCTCTTATATTGAAATGCAGCATTGCAGTTTACAGTGTAACAATAGGGCTTTTAGTTAAGTTGATATCAACTTGAAATGATTTCAATTTTTCCCTGGCCATTTTATAGAATCATTGAATGACTACAGCACAAAAGGATGCCATTTGATCCATTGCGTCCATGCCATGATACAACTGGACATTCTTTTTGTTGATAGGCTATTTCAAATTACAGTACTTGAAGGAAGTTACATGTGTATCAATTAAGTTGAGCACACTGGTTTATATAGACCACATAAATTAGAAATGTTAGATATTATACAATACGAAGCAAACAATCCTGAAAATTATTTTCTAATCTGTTAGCTGGTGTTAGCCAAGACATTGAAGCCACGAACATGGAGATGAATTGCAAAGTAGGGTTGTCCCTGCTGAACATGTAGTTGGTTTGCTGAATGATGATGCTCTCCAAAGTTAAATGGCCTATAGATAGAACATATATTTGTTTCAGGACAAAATGTTTAATGTGAACTACAGGATGGCCTGGTTTTGCTCACTCGCTATGTTGAATAAAAGTATTGTAAGTTTCAAGGCTGATCTCTTTGAAAATGGTTTACTTATCAATACTGATCTGTGATTCACACTTTATTCTGCTTGCATCTAAATATAGTTTTTGTGACCATTGCAGGCAATAACCTGAACACGATTGTTGATTCTGCCTGTAAATTTTATACACTGCCAAACATGTAGCAAGTGTGAACAACTTGCATGAAGCATGTAAACTAGTTGTCTCATTTTAGTTTTGCTCTCCTATATATGTCATTGGAATTAAGAGATCAAGTACAAGATAAGTGGGTAGAAATACTACAGCAAAAATGGCAAAACGTACAGTTTACATAAATGACGACTATATAAAAATTCCAGTTAGTGTATAATATGTGAGCATTAGCAAAGTATGTGTTATGAAAACAAGTCAGGAATTAAAGTCTTCACAATTCCTAATCATGAGCAATTCAGTAGTAAACTGTGATTTAAGCACTTCCACTGACTACACGCACTTGATCTTTAGCTTCCAATGTTCAGTTGCTCCCCGTGTATATTACCTGTTCAGTGTCTTCTGTTCACACAGCAGGTTGCGTAAGGAAACACTTTCACAAAGTTCACAGCTGACACTAATTTAAAGGGCCTTGGCAGCCAATTGAATACTTGAATTTTCACTTACAACATAAGGGAAAGGGTTTAAAGCTATCAAATTTCTGAGACTGCAGCTGCTTGAAGGTTCTGAAAACACAACACAGATACAAAGGTCTATACAAATGTGCAAAATGGCATACCATTTGCATCCTGTTGCAATATTTTTGAAACGATGTCACCGACTCGCAATCTTGGGTCTTCTACTCCCTCCCTCCCAATTACTATCCAACAACTCCTTGTTTTGCCCACACCCCCCAATTGTTGCCCCATAATCTATCAACATCACACCCTGCCATTAAATTCAAGTGCCTGTACACTCCAGTGATTTCTGGGCTAAATGCCACCATTCCTGCTCGATTCTTGCACACTCAGTAAACATCAGGGCTGCTGTGGCTCTTCCCTGGAGTGTTGGTAGTAATACTAAGAACTCTTTTTATGTAGGCCATTGCATTGTGCATAGGAGCCTTAACAATCAAATAAGTCTTGCCTGATCACTGTACTTTGGAAAAAATCATTAAGTACAGTAACATTTGGCAACACTATTGGGAAACAGTGACACAGTGGTATTGCTGGACTAGTAAGCTAAGAGATCAGGGTAATGTTCTGAGGACCCAGGTTTAAATTCAAGAAACAAATTTGGGATTAAGTGTCATTAAGTGTAATGACCATGAAATCAATGTTGATTGTCGTAAAAACCCATCTGATTCACTAATGTTCTTTTAAGGAAAGAAATCTACCATCCTTACCTTGTTTGGCTGATGTGAGAGTCCAGATTTGCCTGACGAAGACAGAGTGTCGAAAGCTCGCAAATTTACTATCAAATAAATCGGTTGGATTTAAAATTGGTGTTGCTAGATTCTTACTGAGTTCTTACTACCCCAGTCCAACGCTGGCATCTCTATATCGTGAGAGTCCAGACACAGCAATGTGGTTGACTCTTAAGAGCTCTCTGAAATGGCCTAGGAAGCCACTCAGTTGTATCCAACTGCTACAAAGAAAATAAAACATAATGAAACCATATGGACTTTCTGACATGACCTAGGCCCTGGAAATGACACTGGCAAACCTTGCAAAGTTCTCTGTACTAACAACTGAGGACTTGTGCCAAAATTGAGAGAGCTGTCTCACAGACTAGTCACGCAACAGCCTGATGTAGTCATACACTTAGAATCATACCTTACTAATAATAGCTATCTGTTCCATATCTAAGGAAGGATGTGGTAACCTTGGAAAAGGTCCCCAGTGGTGGTTCACAAGAATGATCCCTGGAATGAAGAGCTTGTCACATGAGGATCTTTCCTGTCCCAACAGCAGAACAGACCCAACAGAGATGGCAACACGGTATGTAGTCAAGAGGAAGTTGCCCAGAGTGTTGCCTTGCACTGAGGATGGCAGGGGCACAGAATGCACTTTGAGTAGAGAATTTCAATGTTCGTCACCAAGACTGGCTTTGTAGTACCACCATAGAGCAAACTGGCTGAATCTGCAGTCATTGAGAGTTCTGAAGGATAAGGGGAGAATCTTATTGAAACTTACAGAATACTGCAAGGCCTGAATAGATTGGATGTGGAAAGGATGTTTCCACTAGTAGGAAAAACTAGAACCAGAGGGCACAACCTCAGATAAAAGGGACAATCCTTTAAAACAGAGATGAGGAGGAATTTCTTCAGCCAAAGAGCAGTGAATCTATGGAACTCTTTGCCGCAAAAGGGCTGTGAAGGCCAGGCCATTGAATATCTTTAAGACAGAGATAGATAGATCCTTGATTAATAAGGGGATCAGGGGGTTATGTGGAAAAGGCATGAGAATGGGGATGAAAAAAAAATCAGCCATGATTGAATAGCAGAGCAGACTCAATGGACTGAGTGGCCTAATTCTGCTCCTATGTCTTATGGTCTTATAACATCCCAGACACCACATCATGATTTGTGGATATTTCCTGTCCCAACGGCAGGACAGACCCAACAGAGGTGGCAACATGGTATATAGTCGAGAGGGAATTGTCCAGAATGTTACCCTGCACTGAGGATGGCAGGGACATAATGCATTTTGGGTGGAGAATTTCAATGTTCATCACCAAGAGTTCATAATAGTTCATAGTACCACTACAGAGCAAACTGGCTGAGTCCTAAAGAACATAGTGGTGAGGGAACTAACATGAGGGATAAAGATACTTGACCTCATCCTCACCAACCTTCCTGCCATAGGTGCATCTGTCTATGACAGTATTGGTAAAAGTGACCAATGCAAGTCTTTGTGCAGCCAAAGTACAGACTTCACATTTGAGGTCGTCATTGTGTTGTGTGGCAAAACCACTGTGCTAAATGGGATGGACTTCAAACCAATCCAGCAACTGAAGATTGGGCATGCATGAGATGCTGTGAGGTCTTCAGCAGCTGCAGAGTTGTATTCGACTACAATCTGTAAGCTCATGGGACATTCTCCACTCTACCATTACCATCAAGCCAGAGGATCAACCCTAGTTTATGAAGAGTGCAGGAGGGCATGCTAAGATCAGCACCAGGCATACCTAAAAATGAGGTGTCAATCTGCTGGAGCTATGCACAGGACTATTTGTATAAGCAGCAAGTAATAGACAAGAGCTAAGCAATTCCGCAACCAACAGATCATATCTCAGTTTCACAGTCCTGTGGCATTGAGTCGTGAATGGTGACGGACAACTAAACAAGTCACTGGAGGAAGTGACTCCGCAAATACCTAATCCTCAATGATGGAGGAGCCCAGCACATCAGTGTAACAGCTAACATTGAAGAATTTGCAACAATCTTCAGCCAGAAGTGCTAAGTGAATGATTCACCTCTGTCTTTTCTGGAGGTTCCCAACATCATAGATGTCAGGCTTCAGTCAATTCAGTTCACTCCATGCAATGTTAAGGAACAGCTGAAGGCACTGGACGCTGCAAATGAGCCCGGACAATATTCTGGCAATGGCCCTGAAAATTTGTTCTCCAGAACTTGTCCCACTCCAAGCAAGCTATTCCAATATGTCTACAACCCGGCAACGTGGAAAGTTGACCAGGTACATCCTGACCACAAGAAACAGGGCAAATCCAACCCAGCCAATTACTGCCCTATCAGTCTACAATTGAACATCAGTGAAGTGATGGAAGCAATAACTTGCTCACTGACAGTTTGGGTTCCACCAGTCACTAGCCTTGGTTTAAACATAGACAAAAGAGCTGAATGCCAGAGATGAGGTGAAAATGACTGCCCTTTATGTGACGGCAGCATTTGACCGAGTGTGGCATCAAGGAGCCTTAGCAAAAATGAAGTCAATAGGAATTGAGGGAAAACTGTTTGCTGGTTGGAATCACACTTGGCATGAAGGAAGATGGTTTTAGTGTTTGGAGATCAATCATCTCCACTCCAGAATCTCTCAGTAGGAGTTCTTCAGAGTTGTATCCTTGACCTATAAAATGTTAGGAAGTGTAAGGTTATCCACTTTGGTAGGAAGGATTATTATTTAAATGGTGAAAAGCTGCAGCATGCGACAGTGCAGAGGGACTTGGGGATCCTTGTGCACGAATGGCAAAAACACAATCTGCAGGTGCAGCAGGTGATCAAGAAGGCGAATGCAATATTGGCTTTTTTGCTAGGGGGATAGCATATAAAAGTAGGGAGGTATTTTTGCAGCTGTATAGGGTACTGGTGAGGGTGCAGTTTTGGTCGCCGCATTTGAGGAAGGATGTATTGGCCTTGGAGGGGGTGCAGAGAAGTTTCACTAGGCTGATACTGGAGATGAGGGCATTGGATTATGAGGAGAGACTAAACAGGGTAGGTGTGTACACGTTGGAATTTAGAAGGCTGAGAGGGGATCTTATAGAGACGTATAAGATAATGAAGGGGATGGATAGGGTAGAGGTTGAGAGACTCTTCCCGCTTAGCAAAGATAGCAGGACTGGAGAGCACAATCTCAAAATAAGGGGCGGGCAGTTCAGATCAGAGTTGAGGAGGAATTTCTTCACTCAAAGAAATGAGTCTTTAGAATTCTGTGCCTGTTGGAGTGGTGGAGGCTTCCTCGCTGTGAATATATTTAAGTCAAGAGTGGATAGGTTTTTGATTGACAAGGGAATTAAGGGTTATGGGGAGAAAGCGGTAAAGTGGTACTGAACCATTGCAGATCAGCCATGATCTTACTGAATGGCAAGGTAGGCTTGAGGGGCTGGATGGCCTACTCCTGGTCCTATTTCTTATGTTCTTACCTAGTCATCTTGAGCTGCTTCGTCAATGACCTTCCAAGGCCAGAAGTGGGCATGCTCACTGATGAGTGCACAATATTCAGCACTGTTCACAACTCCCCACATACTGAAGCAGTTCATGTCCAAATGCAACAAGACCTGGATAATATCCAAGCTTGAGCTGACAAGTTGCAAGTAAAACATTACTTGTAAACTTGTACACAAGTAAAACTTGTGCACCACACAAGTGCCAGACAATGACCAAGAAAAAAATCAAACCATTTCCCCCTGACATTCAATGATATTACCATTGCTGAATCACCCACTATCAACATCCTGGGGGTTACCTCTGACCAGATGGACTGGACTAGCCATTTAAATACTGTGGCTACAAGAGCAGGTTGGAGGCTAGGAACCCTGCAGTAAGTAACTCAGCTCCCTAGTCTAAAAGACTGACTACCATCTATAAAGCACAAGTTAGCAATGTGATGGAATATTCTTCACTTGCCTGGATGAGTGCAGCTGCAACTCGAAATTTGGTACTCTCCACAATACATCAGACTGCTTGATTAGCACCCTTCTACAAACATTTACTGCTTCTGCCACCAACGAACATGTAGCCATGTATATCATCTATAAGATGCACTGCTGGAACTCACCAAGGCTCCAGAGATAGCATCTTTCAAATCCAGAACTGCTACCATCTAAAAGGATGAGGGCAGTAGATACCTGGGAACATGACTATCTAAGCTCCCTTCAAAGTTTCTCACCATCCTGACTTGAAAGTATATTGCCATTCAGGCATTGTTGCTGGATTAAATTCCCTCACAATACTGTGGATGTGTCCACACTTCAGGAACTGCAGCAGTTCAAGAAGACACCTTCCAAAGGCAACTAGGGATGGACAATAAATGCTGGCTTACGTCTCATTAAGGACAGTCACTTTAGCATCTCACCGTACCACAAGCCCACAGATAACATCACGATGCTCCACTTTTCCAGCTTGCACCCTAAACATGTTAAAGAAGCCATCTCCAATGGACAAACCCTTTGTATACACAGGATCTGCTCAGAGGAGGAGGGTCACAACAGATGCCTCCATATGCTGAAAGATGCCCTCATAAGAAAATTATATGATGCTTGATTCATTGATCGACAGTTCCAACATGCCACAGCCAAAAACCGCACTGACCTCCTCAGAAGATAAATACGGGACATGGTGGATAGAGTACCCTTTGTTGTCCAGTACTTCCCTGGAATGGAGAGGCTACAACATCTTCTCTGGACCCTTTAACATATCATTGACAAAGACAAACATCTGGCCAAGACCCCCACTTGCCTTCAAACAACTGCACAATCTCAAACAGACAATTGTCTGCAGCAAACTACCCAGCCTTCAGGAGAATAGTGACCATGACACCACACAACCCTGCCATAGCAACCTCTGTAAGATGTGCTGGATCATTGACACGGATGCCATCATCTAACATGAGAACATCATCCACCAGGTACACAGTACGTATTCTTGCAAATCGGCCAAAGTTGTCTACCTGATACACTGCAGGAAAGGTTGTTCCAAGGCTTGGTATATTGGGGAGACAATGCAGACATTATGACAACGGATGAATGAACATCGCTCAACAAACACCAGACAAGAGTGTTCTCTTCCTTGTGGGGAACACTTCAGTGGTCGTGGGCATTCGGCCTCTGATCTTTGGATAGGCATTGTTCAAGGTAGCCTTCACGATACACGACAATGCGGAATTGCTGAGCAGAGACTGATAGCCAAATTCCTCACGATGAGGATGGCCTCAGCCGGGATCTTGAGTTCATGTCACACTATCTATAACCCGCACAACTTGCCTGGACTTGCAAAATCTCATTAACTGTCCTGTCTGGAAACAGTCCACATCCTTTTAACCTGTGCTTAAAGCTCTCTCCATTCACATTGTCTGTACCTTTAAGAATTGATTAGCTGTAAAGACTCACATTCCAATCATTATGCATTTAATTTGAGTTTGTTTCTTTGTGCCCTGTTCGTGATCAAAATTCCCACCCACTTGACAAAGGAAAAATGTGTTCCAAAAGCTTGAGGTGTTTGCTACAAATAAACTTGTTGGACTTTAATCTGGTGTTGTGAGATTTCTTTCTGCTTTGTGATATCCACATCTTATAAGCACATTTTTAAATGATTGTCATACTGCTGCTGTTCATTGGAAAGATGATTAAACAATGATGCAGATGAGCCATGTGTTCCTGATGTATGTATGATATAACTTCAGGCTGTTGACTATGAACATAGGAATATAGAAAATAGGAGCAGAAGATGATGATTAGGCCATTTGGGCCTTTTATTATGACCATGGCTGATCATCCAACTCTAACCTCTTTTCACTTTCCCTCCATTGCCTTTGATCCCTTTAAACCCACAAAAAGTACAATGTTTTGGCCTCACTACTTTCTATGGTGGAGAATTCCACAGACTCACTACTCTCCTGGGTAAAGAAATTTCTTCTCACCTCAGTCCTAAATAACTTACTCCTTAGACTTTGATTCCCAGTTCTAGGCTCCCCCATCCTTGGGAACATCCTTTCTGCAGCTACCGTATCTCATCCTGTTAGATTTTATAGGTCTCTTTTATGAGATCCTCCCCTCCACCCCCCTCCTCTCATTTTTCTTTATCTCTGGAGAATATAATGCTAACCAACTCCATCTTCCTCATACATCAGCCCCGTTGTACCAGGAATCAGTCTGGTAAACTTTCACTACATTCCTTCCATAGCAAGAACATCCATTCTCAGATGAGGAGACCAAAACTGCACACAATATTCCAGGTGTTGCCTCGTCAAGGCCTGCATAACTGCAGCAAGATAACCCTACATCTGTACTTGAATCCTCTCGCGATGAAAACCAATGTGCTATTTGCCACCTTCACCACTTGCATGCTAACCTTCAGTGACTGATGTAGAAGGATACCTGGATCTCATTGCACATTCCCCACTCTCAATCTATAACCATTCAGACAATCTTCCTGTTTTTGATACCAAAGTAGATAATTAATTATATTGCATCTGTCATGCATTTGCACACTCACTTAGTTTGTCCAAATCACACTGAAGCATCTTTACATCATCTTCTGAACTTACATTCCCACCCAACTCTGTGTCACTTGCAAAATTGGAGATAGTAAATTTATTTCCTTATCTAAATCATTAATATACATCATGAATAGCTAGGGTCCTAGCCCTGATCCCTATGGTACCACACTAGTCTCTACTTGCCACTTGGAAAAAGACCTGTTTATTCCAACTCTCAGTTTCTGTCTGCCAACTAGTGTTCTGTCCATCTCGACTCAAATCCTTTGCACTTTAATGTTACATGTTAATCTCTTATGTGGAACCTGGTCAAAAGCCTCCTGAAACTGTAAATGAACCACATCTACTGGCTTCACCTCATCAACCCTTATTGGTTACAACCTCAAAGAATTATAGTAGATTTGTCAAACATGATTTCCTTTCAAGTATATATGCTGACTCTGTCCAATCCTGCCACTCTTTCCCAAATGCGCAGCTATTCAGTCTTTTATAATGGATTGTAGCATTTTCTCCACTACTGACGTGGGACTAACTTAGCTATCATTCCTTGTTTTTTTCTTACTTCCCTTTTTAAGTAATCGGGTTACATTAGTTACTCTCCAATCCATTGAAGCTGTTCCAGAGTCTCTAGAATCTTGGAAGATGACCACCATTGTGACCGCTATTTCTTGGGCTGTTTCCTTAATTTTATGATCATGCTGATGACCCCCATGACCTTGACTTAAGGGGATTGGAGACATAGTTGAATTCTTGACTACGGTGACTATAGTTTACAGCACTGTCTCTGTGATGGAGGTCGGCAGCAAGTCTCCTTATGCACGTCTTCAGTTTTGTTAAGGCTGTTATAGTTTAGCATATTGTAACGGTCGATGTAGCCAGCTCACATCTCTCGCATCCTTTCTTAATTTTCATTCTTCTTTTGATTTGATTTAGAGCAAGAGGATAAAAGTAATCACCATAACTTGCGAGTGTCTTACACTCAAAAGGGGTGAACGCTACAGCTTTAATGGATTGACTTCCAATGTACAAGCACCTAAAGCAGGATCTTGTATTCATATCACATTTTTCAAGTCTGAAGGACATTCCAAAGTTAACTTCATATACAATAATTTATTTTTAAGTCTTATATCAGTAATTACAACAACCATTTATTTACATTACACCATGGGGGATGCATATGTTTGTCTCTATAATTTCATGCGAGGCTAGGCTTAGCTCCACTTTGACAATCATGGTCCAAAACAAACCTGTCTCTGGCTGATTACAGTACACTGATATCTTACCCAATCAATCAAGTAAGTGTACTTACCATGAATAACTAAGGAGAAATAAAAGTTTTTTTTGCTGAACAAAATAAGCATTACAAATCAATTCCCATGCACCATTTGTTAGTGGGCTTTTCTTGTGTTCTTAAGTCAGTGTTGGTTTGGCATCGCTAACAGCATTTCATTTCATTGTTTTATTTTGATCTAACGAAAAAATTTAAGTTGTGTTCAATAAATTTATGATTCCATTTTTCATGGAATGTGACTTGGAAAGGGGGAGTTCCTAAATATTGCTCCTGTGGCCTACACAATAGCATATAATTTAATTTTTAAAAAGTGTGGAGTTTCTTTATGATATGTACAGGCACAGCACAATTTAAACTTGAACATTTCAAAAATAGTAACTTATAGGAAATTTTGCACTACGGTAATTTACACTTCCCAGGAGTATGATTTGAATAAATTGACTGTTTAGTATTTGGTAAAAGCAAAATCTGCACGAAGATCCTGAATGTGTTTCAACTTGTTTGCTTTTTGACGAGCTCTAATGTAATATTCAAACATGAATTATGTCTTAATTTCTGGAATGTAACAATCTCTCCCTCAGGGCTTCTGTAATGTTAGATGCTTTTTGTTGTTTTAACAGCCAGTTATGACTATGTGGAAGGATGAACTTGCATAGTGAACTTAAACATCCCTTAGAAACTACCCTGGTGTGTAAACAAGATTTCTAGTTAAATTATTAATAATTACATTACTACTGTTGCTTGTGAAAAGTGTCCGCAGTATTGCACATTTGCATTGCAAACTTTGTAGATGTGGACTTTTTAAAATATTTTTGCCATATATGGTGATCATTGTTTTGGCACTTAGAGACTTCCATTTCCTGCTAACACAAAAACTATTACTTCTGTGGGATAGCCGGACAGCAGCATTTGAAATTTTTCAGAGTTTCCTAATACAGTTATTTTATGGAGAAGTCCAAATTGCAATGTAATCCTGACAATGTGACTGGTAAGTCTCTTTGGGCTAATCTATATTTATGGTAATGACAGATAAGTTCGTATTTCAACTGAAATGTATTTTGGACAGGAGAATGTAATTTTTATTGTAATCAGCTCATTATGAAGGAAAACCCTGAGATAATCCTGATTTACTCTGTGAACTGGGAGCACATTCTGACATGATGGCCTGCTGTTACTGGATGCTTAGTTAATTATTTTTTGCTTTTTAAATATGAATGTATGCCTTGTGCCTAATGAGGGGAATGGTTTTTATATGTGTATATGATAATTTCAGCAAAATAAAAGCTCTTAGCACAAATCCAATTTATAACATAGAAAAAAAATGCTGCAATTAATGTTTTCATTGCGTAACTGATGCACAGTAGAATTGAGATCCGTGTGAACACCTATTTATTGAATTTCGTATCTAAACTCTTCTGAACGCCAGCTGTCACAGTTGCAATTTTTTTTATTTTAACCTCAGTATTTGATTCCATTTTGGTTGAAATAGCTATATTTTCTTTGAGGAATACAATTTATCAACTGGAGAGTGTGGGAGTCCAATTTTTTTTAAACTTTGGAGCTGCACTTACTGTTGAGAGGGCCTTGATGGTTTGGGAAAACAGTAGGCTGCCAAATCCTTTCATTGTAAAAACATCCTCTACAGTTAGATCAATGACCTCAACTTTTCCAGAGCCATTAACTGCATGGATTAAAACAGGATGCATTGTTGACTCAGATTATTTTTGTCCTTTTAAAAATTTGAAAGATTTTTATATGTCCAAAAGAGGAATGCAATTTTGTATTCCCTAGAATTTTGCTTCTCTTATATTTGCAGTTGTTGGTAATCTGTTGTTTTGGCATTGATTGATTATTCTTTTCATTTGGATGATTGGTGAGAATACTAAATAGTACAGAAAATGCAGAATAAATGTTTAAATAGACCAGAAGGTCATAATGCAAAGGAGCAGTAGTTTAATATTGCTATTGAAAGCATTTCCTTGCTTAATTAAACAGTTATTATCGTCTTTATCTTTCGTGTGCATCAGGTTACGGACTGGCATTTCACCTTAGGAAAAATCCAAGCTAGATTTAAGAGGTGTATGTTCCCTTGCTAGTTGTAACTCTCCATGTGAAATTCATTTGAAAATCCGCAATCCAGTTTCTACAGGAAATCGGTGTACAGTTTAAAACTGTCACAAATCTTACTGAATGTGGAAAACTGAAAAGAAGGTCCCATTAGAAAAGTGGAGAGTGTTCAAGAGGGTTGAGCTAAGACATGTCAGTGCAAACTTGAGAAGCTTTACTCTTCACTCAGCTGTGGTATACATGATTTGGGAATGCTTGTTATCAACACATAAATAGAAGGGGAAGATGGATATTGCCGGCACTACATTCCTTGTTTTGGTGAACACATGAGCAACAAAGTGTAATTTTTTTGTAAGATATGGAGTAATTGTTCTTCTGAAGGGGTTAATGTTTTGGTATTTGATTGTTTTTAATGTTTTAACCCTTTTATTTTCTTAACTTTCTAAGCTCAAGGATAACATTTTCCATTCTCCCCATTTACAAATATGAAACCAGCAAGCTGGAATACCTATTAGGAAGATTAGCATCATTGAACTAAACTACGTACATCAGAACAAAATCTCTGGTCTAGCCTGAATGCACAAATAGTTCAAGTTTTGTAATTGCACTGTCTTTTTATAACTTCATCTTTCTGTGATGGCCTAATACAATTAACTGGGATTGGAGTAAAACTCTCTAGTTAAGACTATTGTTTAAAGTTATTCCAGACCTTCCTTGCTTAATATCTAAACCAAAAAGTTCATTAGCCCACAAATCTGGCTCTCCCAATTTTAAATTCTAACTTTTATTAGTAATATATTGTTCAATTTCTGCAGTACCACCCCATTAATAATTGCCTAAAAATGCCAGAAACTTCCTTTATGATAATAATAAAACATTGTGGAAAACAAAACAATTTTCAGCAAAACAGATCTCACTGAAAAAATACCAGATCCAGGAAGCATCATTCATGACATAGAAGCATTTGTTTTGTTTCCTTAGATTTCCTACTGAATCTGCTACCTCTTTGGGCAATTTCAGAAACATTTTTTTGTTTGAAATGTTTTGTGTTAATTGACTTAAACTTCGAGGAATGTAGTGAAAAAAGCTGAAAGACTGACTAGGTTTACTTTATCAGCTGTGGGAGATCCCACATCTACAATCCTGTTCATCTTCAAAACCCTAAGTAATTGGCCTTGATTTTGCTTTAATTCCCATCTGCAAGGACATTTTCAGTACAAATCCACCTAAGTGACAGGGCTGGTTGATCCTGACCTGGTGCCTCAGGATAAATTCTCTCCAATAATCTAACTCCCTTTGTTCTGCCTCTCTTTATTAGTTTATCAGCAGCTATCAAAACTTCACAATTACGAGGAGCTTGTGTTTCTAGTTCTGTTGTAAGAATGAAAATATTTGATCTCTTTCATCATTTAATATCTTTAAGCTTTGGCCTCTGCTTCCATTTTTGTGACTGTTGAGACTATTGCTGTGCGATCTCTTTCTCTCTCTCTACTATTAAATGCCCTTTTTCCAGTATATAATTTTGTACTGGTGCAAGAGACACTTTCAGACTCACCATCAGCATTTTCTCCACACTTCCTTATTTTCCACTCTTTATTCCATTATGCCACCTATTTCTTGGTCATCATCATGAACACTCAACTAATATTTTAATTTGCCAGTTGCTTTTCTTTCATATCCCAGGATAGTTGTATCATTCCATTCATTAGACTCTTCTGGAATAAATGTCACCGAGTACAATTGGTCAATGAATGTGGTAGGTCTGTCTTGAACACTCACAGTATCATTATTCAGCCTTTTATCCAACATATCCTCTTCCTTTATCACAGAACACATCAGTATTTGATGTACAATTAGGTGCCTTATTTACTTGCACCAGCTGTTGGGTCTAAGATTTTGTAATTAATTCTGAGGATTGAACGTTAGCAGTTTAATAAATCCTGTCTTACTGTCACAAAATATTCCCTTACCAGAACATTTCCATTTCCTATTGTATACCAAATCTCCTATTTTGAAGTCTGTCTCAGATGGTTTTATACACTGCCTTAGTACTCTCTGAATCATCTCAGAAATTTCAGCCTTAATAAAAGTCTGTCTCCCTGCATGGAATGTATTCAAAATATGCAAAACAAAATTGAACTATTTGTGGTACCTTCTGACACAGCAGATACAATAATATTCTGGCTGAGTAAACTGCAGATCAGCTGAATTTCCAGGGTATATTTTGTTTAAATCGTGCTTCATGTCAAGTTTCATTTGTACTTTTTCATAGATATTTAGCTCAACTTCACAGTTTTCTCACTGGAGACCATAGTAATACAGATAAAATGGCTTATTCCACCTATCTTACATGGAATTGTAACTCATTCTTGACCTCGAGATGTTGTCATCACCAGACTTAAAGCAAGTAGAATTTTGATAACGTGATAACATTTTAACCATTTGCCCAACTTACTGTTGAAGTACAAGCACTATCTAGTACTGCACAGTTTAAGGTAAACACTTTCATCACAGGACTAAATCTCTTTGTATCCAGTGTAATGTGTCTGATTCATCATTATCTTAATCAAAATTCTCTTTGTCTGCAAGTGCCCTTTATCTGCAGTAAGATAGATAAATCAATGGCATAAATAGAGGTAAATGATTTCATTCTAATCGCCATTATACAGAATTAGTTACAAGATGTCGAAGATTGGGAAATAAATATTCCAGGGTACATGATATTTTGGAGAGGCAGACAAAATGGCAAAGGAGGTGAGGTAGCTCTTTCAGTAAAGTACGTAAAAAAGGACATTCCTGTGGCAGAATCTGGCTGCTGAAGATCATGAAAATGAATCTGTATGGGTGGAAATTAGGAATAACAAGAGTTAGA
This sequence comes from Sphyrna mokarran, assembly GCA_024679065.1. Lineage (NCBI taxonomy): Eukaryota > Metazoa > Chordata > Chondrichthyes > Carcharhiniformes > Carcharhinidae > Sphyrna > Sphyrna mokarran. The sequence continues at coordinate 15,234,893 of JAGIQG010000025.1, forward strand.
AAAAAATGGTGGGAGTTGTTCATTGGCCTCCTAACAGTAGTTGTACTGTCAAGCAGAGCATTAAACAACATTATTAGAGCCTGTGTGACAAAGAGAATGTAATTAATGTGGGGGACTTTAATATTCATATAAACTGGAGCAATCAAATGTTTGTGAAATGTTTTGTGATGGTGTCTTGGAGCAATACATAGCTTTTTGTACGGAGCTCATGTTTCAGTTTGATGACCTTTGCTGAGAACAAGTTATTGACGTGAAATGTTATCATGGGTTTTCTGCTCTGTAATTTCCAACATTTTCTGCTTCAAATCCTAATGGTAGTTCAGTTTGAAAAGGAAGATTTAGATCAGGTGTAAATCAGATATCAATCCACACAATAGTCGGAGGCATTTCAGAGTAACATTTTTTTTCTGAATGAATAAACATTGATGTGGCTGACCTTGTATTCACAAGTCATGACTACGTACCCTGAGGAAGTGGACAGGGAACCGAAACACCAGTTGTGCAGCTATGAGAAAATGAAAATTCTGTCATCGATGCTCAAATACTTTTTTAAATTGCTGACCATATTTCTTTGCTAATTGATTGTATTACAATTGCAGATTTTGAAAGTAAATGGATATGGTATGTAATCTAGTTGAAAGTGTGCATAATTTGTACAAATTCATTATGGCTTTAACGTTTTTTTAAAAAAGGTTTATCTCCTCTTCTTGTCACTACTTCCTTCATGCCAGGCAATCTCCTGGATCTGTAGAAAAACCAGGCATTCTGTCAACAGAGCTTTAGAATCAGTTAGTTTGGTATGTTAGTGACACAGGCTGAAAAGAGAAAATAGTTTCGGGGATATTTGTGAAATATTAAGTACATTAATTTGAAGTTATTGACCAAGCAGACTCTCATGGTGTTTTTTTCTTTCTCTTAAGTGCTTGTTACTCTTAAGTGCTTAGTTTGCTTCCTAAACCTGAATGTCAGCTCCCATATGTTTTCACAAAATCCTGTTAGATTGAGTTAAATTATTAAATGGGAGCCATCCACACTGGAAAGAGGAGGTGGTATTATATGCAATTTTTTTCAACCTTTTTCTTGATCCTTCCCTATTATTCTACTTTAGGTCCAGTCAGTACCAACCAGGGTAGCAGATATTCACTGATAACTTTGTAGCAAATCACAGAGAGATATCAACAACTAAACTTAAGTACCATTAGCTTAAGCATTCTAAAATTCTATATGTAATTTCTAACTTGTGTCTAAAAATGATGTGTAAAGTTGTAATGAATATTAATTTCTTCTTAACTTACAAATTTGTTGAAAATAAACTTGAAATTCTTAATGAACAATAGGTGGCCTCCAAATAGGAGTTCAGGTATGGACAGACAAAGATGTTGGCCTTGGTAAGGTGCTCTTTGGAGGGTTGGTGCACACTCGATTGGCTGAATGACATCCTTCTGCACTGAAGATTCTATGGAGGCCTCCCCCATCTTTCCTTATCTAAGATGACCATTGTAACCTTCTAATTGCCTCTTCTTCGTAAGCTCACTCAGCTACTTCTAAATCCATCTAACTTGTCTTTCATATGGTTGTGAATTCCATCAATTCCTGGATAAAGAAATTCTTACAGATTCCCTGTTTAATTTCTTGGTGAATACCTTATTATAATTTTGCTCTCCCCCACACATGTAAACACTTTTTCTGTGTTGAACTCTTTCTATATCAAACAATTTCATAATTTTAAAACATTTACTAGGCTGTCTTTCAGCTTTCTCTAAAAGAGACTCTGCCTATTGATCCTTTCCTAGTAGCTAAAAGATGTAAATCTTTTTTGCACCTTCTCCAGTGCCTCCTTATCTTTCTTACAATATGGTGACCAGAACTGCACACACTGTGGTTGAACCAAGGTTCAATACAGTTTAGCATGAAATAAAAACAAAAGTGCTGGAAATGTTCAGTTGGTCAAGAAGCCCCTGTGGAGAGAAACAGTTAATGTTTCAGGTTGATGACTTTCCTGCATCTTCAACTTTAACATGACTTCTCACATCTGTCCCTCTGGAAATAGCCCCAGCACTTGATTTTACTTTTTTATGGTCTTACTGACATGCAAAACATTGGGTGATTTATGTGATCCCTTTGCTCCTTTATCTCATTTAGGTTCTTAATTTGCAAATAATATGACCATCATGTTTTTCTTACCAAAATGTGATGTTTTACATTTGTCGATATGGAAATCCATTCAGCAATTATATACCCATTCTTCAAATTTTTTTGCTCCCTTTTTTAATTTGCTACAGTTTTCCTTTGTGCTGACTATTCCCCCCCAAGTTGGTGCCATTTGCAAATTTGAATATTGCATTTTTTATTCCAAATTGTATCTTGATTATAAATTGCCACTAGCAATAGGCACAGCACTCATCCTTGTATGACTTCATTTTGCATCTTCTGCTGCTCTGCACAGTTCTACTTTACCCTTACTTTCTGTCCTAGAGGCAGCTAGTTTCCTATCCTGCTAATTGTTTCCTGATTCTGCATGATGTAATCTTATTCATTCATCTGTCATGTGGTGCCTTACCACAGATCTATTTGAAATCTAGATATACTACATCTATTGCATTATCCTTATCTACTCCTTCAATTACCCCTTCAAAGAATTCAATGAAATTGGTCAAGAAAGACTTTTCCCTTTGAAATCCATGTTGACAATTCATTATGTTTTTGGTTCTAAGTGTTTTTCTATTTTCTCTTATAGGAGGAATTCTGTTATCTTTCCAGTGTTAAGCTAACCATTCTATAGTGTTCTGATTCAAAAGCCTGGTGAAGTAGGCCAATCTTTATAGAATTTTATAGAGTTTCATTTATTGTGATGCATAAACACTTCATACCCCATTATCAGCATGCAGTTAAACACTATTACTATACTATTAACATGTAGATTCATGAACATGTTCTGTCTCCTTTAAATAAGTTATAATGTTAGCTATCCATTGATCCTCTGGCAAATGCCACTTTCCGATGAGTTGCTAAATATACGCATAATGCCTATGCTTCCTCTTTGTTTTAAAATACAAGATACTATCCATTCATATTTGGGTTTGTTTAATTTATTTAATATTTCTCCTCTTTGTTTTAAGTGTCATTATGTCATCTGATCCATCTCTCTGGTAAAACTGAAGTAAAATAATTAATATTTCTGCCAGTGCACAACATTGCCAGTAGGGTTATTCTGCCCTTCCCTTTGTGGCCTTTTCCTTCCTTTATTTATCTGCCTGTGGAATATTTTACTATTTTGCCTATGTTCGTTGATAATTTAATTTCATAGTTCCTGTTTGTGTTATAATTGTTTGACTTCTTGTCAAGCGCCTTTATATTTTTCTGTTCTGTGCTCTCAACTGCTGTTTATGTTCTGAATGTTTATCCCTTTCCTCACCTTTAGTTTTTGTCTCATTTCTTTATTTATCCATGGTGTCAGATTGGTGTTTAATTTGTGCTTGTTTTTTTTAGCAGGATGCAATTTTCTGGGCACTTTTGAAGTGCGTTCTAAATCTTTCCTGATGCTGCTTTACGTCATTGTTTGCCGATATTGTTGCCCAATATTGTTTACAATATTTTTATTGTTCCAAGTTCTATTCCCTTTAAAATCAGCTAATCTCTAATTCATTATCCTAACCTGCATCATATTTAGTTGACTTTCTGCATATTGAGTTGCATGAGCCAGACAAAGCACATAACCTGTGTCTGTTTTCCTTGGTCTGTTTTTCCTGGAACAGGTTGCTACTTTGAAGCCAGAGGTTATAGCTTGAGCAATGTCATTCTTTATAGAGCATGATTGATCAGGAATATCTCCTGCTGTTACTGCCTGCCAGAGGAGTATTGGAAGGATTTGCAAATTTGATCCCATTATGAACATACATTGCATGGGCATTGCGTTCTGGAATGGGACTTGAACCCAGAGCTTCTGGATCAGAAACAGAACCCTTCCCTCTGAACCACCAGATGCTATCTTCTGAATTGTTATCCTAAACCATTTTATACTTCAATTACTATTGATTAAATGCTCTTCTATTTTTTACTTCTCTTACTTGCTTTGGTTGATTTTCCATTACTAAATTTAATAGAGCAATTTACAGTACTTGACAGCAGGAAATGCATGACCTAAGAATAAGATCATTGACTTGCTGTGATAAAAAAATTGCAGAAATCTTTGGTAGTAAATCGGTTTTGATCATGTTGAAAGATAGAGAATTTCTGATTCCTGTTTCTTAGGTTTTTACATTATCTCCTTTGTTGAGTTTCTTGTAAATTAGATGAGAAAGGAGTCCTATGTACAATGTAGGAATTCATTCTCTTATCCCCTTTAACTCCTCTTTTAGCCAAGTAAATTTGGAGTCATTAAAATTGTGTCTGATCTTCACTTCCCCAATTTGTCTACATATTTCGTTCTCTTCCCCCCCCTCCACTATTGAGTGGTCTGTAATTGATTGTTTTTAACTCCCATTTCAATCTACGTAGATTCTATTTCTCTCTTACTGATGGCTGGATAACTTTATTTTACTGTTATTGTGTTATTTTATAACAATTCTATTTACCCTTTTGTCCACTGTCTCTTCTAGATATGTTATACTCTGCACTGTTTAATCCTGATTTTCCTGGACCTATGTTTCAGTCTCTACTATATTTAATTCCTTGCAGCATATTATTATCCCCAGTTTCTTTGTTTCATTTCAGAACACTGCTGGTTACTATATGGTCAATTTAACAAATTATTAGTAGCAGTTTCTCTCATTTTTAACCACCATTTTATTTATTCCGTGGCCATCTGTATCCTCTTGGTTTAGTCTGCCCCGTGCTCTCACGTTTTGTTTATATTTAAGCTTGTTTCATATTTTGTACATCCCTCCCTGCCATCATACAGTGCTATGTTTGTCACCTCCCTATTCACTCTATTTCAAGTGGAGTCTGCCCCATCAGTACATTCTCTTCCTTCCCAATCCTGGTACCAGTAACCAAGGAACCCTGTTTCAGCCATGCATTAGCTTGTCTGATCTGCCTTTCTGCCAATTCACACTTGACTCATATTATTAACCTTGAGGTGCTGTTCTTTTAAATTTAATTCCTAATTCTTGGTAAGGCCTAAGCAATTCCTCCTCCCTGTTACTACCTATGTCATTTGTTCCAACATAGAACATTACAGCGCAGAACAAGCCCTTCGGCCCTCGATGTTGCGCTGACCAATTAAGAAAAAGCAATGACCCTCTAACCTAAACCATTCCCTTTTCATCTATAAACCTATCCACGGACCTCTTAAACGCCCCCAAACTTGGCGCATCTACAACTGCAGCAGGCAGGTCATTCCATACCCTTACCACCCTCTGGGTAAAGAACCTACCTCTGACATCCATCCTATAAGTACCACCCCTTAATTTAAAGCTATGTCCCCTCGTGCTAGCTTTCTCCATCCTAGGAAAAAGTCTATCACTGTCCACCCTATCTAAACCTCTAATCATCTTATATGTTTCAATAAGGTCTCCTCTTAGCCGCCTTCTTTCTAACGAAAACAACATCAAATCCCTCAGCCTCTCCTCATAAGACCTCCCTCCATACCAGGCAACATCCTGGTAAACCTCCTCTGCACCCTCTCCAATGCCTCCACATCTTTCTTATAGTCATGGACCATTACAATTGGATTTAACCCCACTCTTTCCAGATTCCTTCTCAGTTACCTAGGAATGTTACATGGGAACTCTTTTCTCTTTAATAGACCAGTGTATCCACACTCCAAGAGAAGATACCACACTTAAAGGCTCACCTGCCAGATTGGGTAGAAGCACTTTGCAACTCTTGAGGACAAAAGCATAGGAAAGGATGTAGAATCCACACCAAGGGTTATCTGTAGTGGTGGAGGTAGCAGCATTCCATATCATAAGATGATTGTTTGCGTCATGATGGTCAACTTGGTGTAAAGCTCACCTGATGGGGCTCGGAAGCCCCAATTTGGGAAGGCAGCTCTGCTTTTATTGTAGAGAAAGTCAGTGAGCTTTGAACGTGCACAATTCACTGGCCTCTCTTTACTTTACTGGCCCTCTTGGCCAGTTGAGCTTTTCATTTATGCTCACCTCTTTAAATGCCCTTTGGGCAGCATGGTCAGTGCAGGCTGGGCGATGGGGCCTGTTCCTGTGCTGTAGTTTACTTTGTTCAAACAGCCAGCTCCAGAGGTCACAGGGTCAGCAACCATCTTTCAGTTGTCTATGATTGTTTCTGCCATGTTCGTATTTCACTTGCAGGTGTCCTTGTACTGGAGTTATGGATGCCCAGGAATCATGAGCACCTGTCAATTTATCACACTGAAGATCTTTGGATATGCAGCATAGTCATTATCCACTTGATGAATGTGGCCGAGCTGGCCCATGTTTAGTTGTAGAAAAGAGGATAAAAATGGAAATTTTTAAATTGAATATGGAAAAAAATGAAGGTTAAAATAAAGCTTTCTTTAAAAAAAAACTAGAACAAAGAGAGAAAGCTGTGGAGACATAGTGGGATTGTCTGAAGGCATGACAAATAATTCTTTGCAGGCTATAAAAGTGAAAAGTAATTTGCCTCTGGAAAGGAAAGGGTAAATAGGATATAATTCAACCTGGTTGCTGTGCAGACTTCATGTAAATAAATCTCAGAGGCCAGAGAAAATGCATTCATGGATCCTTAAGGACACTGCAGGGACTCTGACACTAATCTTCCAGAAATCACTGAACACTGGAGAGGTCCTTGGGGATTGATGAAAGGCAGATGTTGCACCTAATTTTTAAAAATGTGAGCAAAAGAATTCCAGGAAACTAGATTAATGATTTTGAATGTCCATTGTGGGGTAAAGTTGTGGAGATTCTTATTGAAGACATAAGATCATGGTGTTGAAATGATCTGTAAAATGATGAGGGCATTACTGTAATTTATATAATTTCCATAAAAGAAACACATTATCACATTATAATGCACATTACAGAAATGGTTACATTAATATCTTTCTACTAATATCCAATTTTCAGAAAGCACAATTTTCAGAATCAAGGCAATAGTGCAGAGTGGTGATGCGGATAATGATAGTCAGTGTGTGACAGGAAGGGACAAAATATAAAAACATGAGAGTGCACCAGTGAATCAGGTCAGAATAGGGAGAAACAGCAGCTGCCTCGAGTCCTGACAGATTTTCGTCATCTCAGAATGGGAAATGCAACGTACGCGGAATAGACTTGGTAGAAATGAGAGGTGATCTTATCAAAACATACAAGATTCTGGAGAGGTTTTGACAGGATAGGTGCTGACACCATGTTGTATCTTGAGAGAATTTAGAACCAGGGGTTCACAGTTTAAAAATCAGAGGTCTCCCACTTAAAGAAGGAAATGAGAAGTTTCATAATATAATTCCTACAGTGCAGTAAGAGACCATTTGGTCCATTAAGCCTGCACTGACAACAATCCCATCCAGGCCCTACATCCAATTCCACGCATTTACCTTGCTAGTCCCTTTGATACTAAGGGACAATTTAGCATGGCCAATCCACCTAACCCCACACATCTTTGGAGTGCAGTAGGAAACTGGAGCACCCAGAAGAAACCCATGATGCCATGGGAAGAATGTACAAACTCCACACAGACAGTGACTTGAGGCTGGAATTGATCCTTGGTCCCTGGTGCTGCGAGGCAGCAGTGCTCCTTGTCCTTGTACTACCAGTTAATAGGAACAGCTTTTTTTATTCATTTCACCTTAACCTGTCATCATCTGTCACACTTATTCCTATTTGATTTGCTTTGCTCCAAGTCAACAATTCCAAATTCCCCAACCTAACCTTGTAGATAAATTCCTTCATCCTTGAAACCATTCTGATAAATCTTCTCTGCACCCTGTCAAGGACCTTCACATTCTTTCTAAAGTGTGCTGATACCCCAGAGAAGGTCTCAACTAAAATATATACTATTCCAACCCTTTGACAGGTTTGGTTTTCAAACTTAAGAGCCAGTTGCACTCATCTGGATAACCAATGTGCTATCCCTGATATTGATAATCTTCTGCACTTGAATTAAGCATATTGCTGTGGGAATTCAGAACCTTCCACACACCTGACGAAGGAACACCATTTCTGAAAGCTTGTGGGATTACTATCAGATAAACTGGTTGAACTTGGTGTTGTGAGACTTCTTACGGAACTCAGGGGGCCAGTAAAAACACTCATCTTTATTGCTAATTTACAAATGCTTGCTTTTCTTGAAATCCCGACACAAGCCAGTGATTTGCAGCATCTTGGCCAATGTGAGATACTGCCTCCCTCAGCAAATGGGATGTCTTTCCCTTCTGTGGCAAATTTGAAATTTTACCTCTTAAAATTGAAGATGTGGGTGGAGTGTTTTAAATTTGGATCTGTTTGGGCTATCTACTTATAAATTAGAAACATTTACTCCAACTTGAACACACTAAAGGTGACACAGTGGTTAGTACTGCTGCCTCATAGTGCCAGAGATCTGGGGTTCAATTCCGATCTCAGGTGACTATCTGTGTGGAGTTTGCACATTCTCCCTGTCCCTGCGTGGGTTTCCTTTGGGTGCTCCGGTTGCCTCCCACAATCCAAAGATGTGAAGAATAGATGGATTGGCCACGCTAAATTGTCCTTTCATATCCCAAGATGTGTAGGTTAGAAGGATTAGCCATGGTGAAGGTTCCGGGTCATGGGGATAGGGCGGGGGTGAGGGTCTGGGTAACATACTCTGTCGGTGCAGACTCGATGGGCTGAATGGCATCTTTTCACTTGTAGGGATTCTATTGTTAGATTTTTGTTGCACTTAGCTAACCAAATCACGTGTCTGGAACTTAAGAAAATGAGATCTTGCCAGCCTCCAACATAGAGAGTAACGTAGCCCATTTCAATATTGGAATGTAAGCTTGTCTGACGACTTGAGTTTAATGGAATTATTAAGCTATTAGAAAAAAGGTATTTGTGTCAGTTTATCAGCACCTTCCAAGCTGTAGAAACTTGCCAAAGGGGGTACGTTATTTTCCATATAGATAAGTAATGCAGTATGTACATCAACTTTCAGTTTAAAACCATGGGACAATATCACTAGTAAATTCAGTACAGAATTCCAAAGAAATATCTTTACTCATTGATTGGTGAGGATGTGGAGCTGACTCCCACATGAAGTGGATGAGTAGCACAGATGGATTAAGATAAGCTAGATAAACACATGAAAGAGAAAAGGATAAGAGTGAAATAATATGTTGTAGAGTGAGATGAGAGCAGGAGGAAGCATGTGTGGAGCATAAGCACCAGCTTAGAACAATTTGGCCAAATGGTCTGTTTCGGTGCTGTACAATTAATTTTATCATAGTGATTTAAAAAATGAAATGAAAAGGCAAAAAAAGTGAATTTTTTCATTCAGGGATAAATCCTTCTAACAAGGTTTACATTTTAGTCTGCAAAGATATTTTTTCCAAGGTAATTAATTTATTATACATTTTTTGTTTTGTACTTTTCATTATTTGTCAAATGTTTTGTACTTCAAATATATCTAGTTACAATAATAGGTGCTGCAGCCTGTTAAACTAATTTGAAAACTGCAATGAGTAGTGAAGGTGTAGCAAAATCCAACAAATAGTTAACTGCAAGTAGGGTAATTGCTGGGACTCAGGCTACCCAGGGTGATTTACAGGAGACCCTTCTGCATCATAGGGAAGAATATCTGTCAGTGGGAAGCACTGTGAAATCACTTGCTGAGAAAATGGTATTATTAAAAAATCCTAATGTAACACCTGCTCTGTAAATGCACCCAACTATTACATACGTAGCAAGCATAGAACAGATAACAGCTGCTTGGATCGACAACCATGAGAAAGTTTCTGGATTGTAAGAAGTATGAAACATTTTATAAATGAAAAGTTGGCAATTTACGTCAGTTTGAGAAAAATAAACAGCTGTGCTGGTGAAAAGGCTGGCCTGGTGACCACTAGAAATCATTTTTACTGTGGCATGTTGCTGATTACTCACAGCAACAGTTTTATATTGAAATGCTGGCCATTATATTTGACTATTTTTCATCTTGTTGAGGTTGAGCATTAATTGGTTCTCTTGTGTATAAGTTGTTGTTTTTCCACTTTGTATTGGAACTCAAAACTACAGTATCCTTGGCTTTGTAACCCATGAATTTAGATTCCTGACGTCTTGCACCAATGAAATACGCAATGATTTTTGACAGACTGAGCTACCAATCTCAGCAGTGCCAACTTGTGAAAGCATCAGAGGATAAACCAAGGAATGAGATCAGTATTACCCTGCTGATCTCATACATCACCTAATAATGAATTAAAGAGCATGCCTGGCTACCTCAAATATAGTTATTCATTGTGCATTGTGGAATAGAAGCTTGAGTTATTCTTGACAGTATAATCTTCACATTTTAGTGAACCTGCAAACTCATGTTTCTGAATAACAATGATTTTATTACTGCTTCCTTTATTTTAATACTAAGTATGATTGATCTTAAAATTTTATTTTTATTAATTAGGGATATAGGCATCATTCACAGGGCCAGTATTTGTTGTCTAATCTCAATTTCATGTGAGCAGATGGTGATGAACTGTTGTAGCCCATGTTGTGTAGGTATACATACCATACTGTTAGGAAGGGAGTTTCTGGATTTTGACCCAGGAACAGTAAAGGGGGTGAGGTACTTGCAGGTGGCGATGTTTCCGTGCATTTGCAGTCCTTTGTCCTTTGTTCTTCTAGCTGATAGAAAGACAACTTCAGACGGTGCTGTCAAAGGAGACTTGATGAACTGCGTTATATCTTCTATGCTACTACATTGGTAGGTTAAGGTCGTGGATGGGGTGCCAAACAAAGTGGGCTTTGACCTAAACTGTGGCAAGTTCTTGAGTGTTTTTGGAATTGCAAACACCCAGGCAAGTGGCGAGCGTCCCATCACACTTCTGACTCATGCCTTGTAGATGGTCTGCATGTTTTGAGGGGAATGTTAAGAAGTGAGTTCCCAGTAACTAACTTGATCTTTTAGCTACAATACTTATGTAGCTAATCCAGTTCATTTTCAGATCACTAATAATCCCCCAGGATGTTGATAGTGGGGATTTAGTGATGATAATGTCATTCAATTTCAAGGGGAAATAGATTCTCTTTTGTTGGAGATGGCTATTGCCTGGTACTTGTGTGGCATGAAAATTTCTTGTCACTTATTAGCTCAGGTTTGAATATTGTCTTGCTGCCTATGGATATTGATAGTTTTGTACCTAAAGTTATGGTTGCAAAAGTTGATTGTGCAGTTGCAGGTATAATGTAATTAAATATTACATCATAGATAAATTAAGCTAAGTTGCATCGTTTTTAAATGTGTTGACACAAACACTTACAAATATCTGTATGTGCTGAGTGTGAAAATGGCTATGTTAAAATAATAGTTTTTTTTAAAGGACACATTTAAATTGCAATTAAATGTTGGAAGTTATTTAGTAATGTTATTCTTACTGTGCTAACTGTTTAATTGGTAAAATTGTTGGACTCTTATGTGATGGAATGACTTTGCGGAAGCATCATTGCAAGACTAAACAAGAAAGATCTCAGCTGACATCTTGCTTCCACACTGCACTCATTGTTGCAAAGGTTTCTCTAATTTGCATGTTAAGGAGTGAAGTATTTTAGAAAATGGCAAATTTGTATATTATTCATGAATAAAGGATAATACACAGTTGCTAAATACGTAACAACAATTTTTTTCTTTTGAAGTTAATTTAAAGAATTACAAGGATGTTAAGAAATGTGGTATATCTGAATATTTGCATTTTTGATGAAGCCTGGAAAAAAGTATTTCCTCAAAGCACTTGGCATTTCTTTGTCCCCCTTTGGCTCCGTAATTAAATTAGTTTAACTTGGTTCCATTACAATGATGTTTTCTTACAATTAGTAAGAAAAGGAAATTTTTTGACCCCATAGAGTATCCCCAGCACATATTTGTTAAATCAGTCCAAAACTCCATCTGTATAAAGTAAACAAAGCCATTTTCTGTGTTGTGCTATTCTTCAATTACTGTTTCTAAGCATTGTGTAACTGCTGTTTCGCACTTTGGCAAAATTATATGGAACTGATGCATTCAGTTCTCTAATGAGGTAGATTTCGGGTCGTTACTTATGAAATTCAGGTGTTTTATCGCTCACTTCAGAGAGGATAATGGTTTACTCTATATGTAGTAAATAACATTAAATTCAATGCACATACTTTACATGAGATAAATTATACTTCATCTTGATACTGAGAATTGGGAGATTAATTAATTAATGTGTGGCGTAAAGTAAAGGCATGAAGAAATCCATCAATGGTACCAACTTTGGGAATTGATTCCAGTAGCCCTTATGGATACTAAGGGTTATAAAATTGACAGTCTTGTGCCTATTTTAAAAACACACATCCATTTGGATTTGTGGAATGCATTTGTATATTTTGAGCAGTCTATGATATGGGTATAAACATCATATCAAAGGCCTGTACCCAAACCAGGTCTTTGACCTTCTGCATATATAAATATGACATTTTCTGCCTCTTTATCAAATTGATTTCACCTGAATTCAACCAGACTGTCCAGAAAAACTAAGTCAACATGCAGCCAAAGCAGCAGGGCTTGAAGGGACCATTGGAAGTCATCACCAAAATAGACGTTTTTTTCAAATGTCTGAATGAACCATATTAAAATCATGGGCCACTATGCACCTACGTACTCAACTTCATCTCTCTCCCCTCACTTCCAACTGCTTATCAATTTCATCTTGTTAGTCTTTCCTTTCAAATTACTTATCCATAATGCAGTTGATTGTTTTATACTTTCTTCCAAGACCTACTTAATGACAGATAACATAGAACGTAGAACATTACAGCGCAGAACAGGCCCTTCGGCCTTCGATGTTGCGCCGACCAATTAGGAACAAGCAGTGACCCTCTAACCTAACCATTCCCCTTTCATCCATAAACTTATCTACTAACCTCTTAAACGCCACCAAACTTGGCGCATTTACAACTGACGCAGGCAAGGCATTCCATACCCTTACCACCCTCTGGGTAAAGAACCTACCTCTGACATCTGTCCTAAAACCACCACCCCTTAATTTAAAGCTATGTCCCCTCGTGCTAGCTTTATCCATCCTAGGAAAAAGGCTATCACTGTCCACCCTATCTAAACCTCTAATCATCTTATATGTTTCAATAAGGTCTCCTCTTAACCGCCTTCTTTCTAACGAAAACAACCTCAAATCTCTCAGCCTCTCTTCATAAGACCTGCCTTCCATACCAGGCAACATACTGGTAAACCTCCTCTGTACCCTCTCCAATGCCTCCACATCTTTCCTATAATGCGGAGACCAGAACTGTACACAATACTCCAAGTGCGGCCACACTAGAGTTTTGTACAGTTGCAACATGACGTTGCGGCTCCGAAATTCAATCCCCCTACCAATAAAAGCTAAGACAATAAAGCCTGCTATTGGGAACTGCTCTTGCACTACTCTCTTCCTCTCCCTTTCAGCAGCCTGCACTGCTTTGTATGGCTTTAGCTTATTCTCCAAATTACACTGGATTTGGGAATGACTACCAGTGCCCCATGTCATGGAGCAACTAATTTGTGCAGAAGCTACAAAGTCAGCAAAAACTCCTTGAGCATCTGCCAAAATCTTTTCCTGCAACTTTAAATAATGTGAATGAAATACCAAACAGTTGTTGAACCTAAGCAACAACGAGAGGTCAACTAACAACTAAAATCTAAGTGTTTGTGACATTGAAAGAGGATATTAGTTAGATAATTAAATTTCAAGATGGATGCTGGTGCCATGTCAGTATTACACACCGTGCCATCTTAGACACCAAATAGTGCCCATAACACCTAAATATGGGCACCATTGATCCAAATTAATGTCATCTGGCTTCTTGTCAGATTGTTATAACATAGAAGGGTTTTAATTGAGGAAATGATTTCAATCAAATTTCCTAATAAGTGGGCACTTGGGAATATTGGTAACATATTTAATGAACACAGACTTCTTCATTTTTAGAAACCATGGTTAAGAAGTAAGAACAACAGTGAGAGAAACTATTTTTGGCACTGCCAGCACTCACTGCTCTCAGTTCTTTTCCCATCTTTCACAGTGAGTGTATTGTATAAAGAATTTCAACAACTGAACATAGAGTTTTAACAAAAGTTATCAGTCATAGGAAATGGGGACATCTATACAAGCAAATCTGAGTATTCACCAGAACATTATTTTTCCATCAATGTCACATAGTCCTCCATCCCTTTTTCTCGATCTCTTTTTCAAGGTGGTTGGGCTAACTCACTTAGTCTTCGAGACCTATGATGTCTTGTTTTAGCAAAACTACTGTGTAAAAGGGGTTGACATAACAGCCTTTCCCTTGTCATGTCAGTTGGTGCCTATCTAAAGTGCTCTTGTGTGCAGGTGTTGAAATATAATTTATTTTTAACCAAATCATGAAACATTGAAAGCCAATATTTTTTATTTCTGCTCTGAAAAATTGGGATGGATCAAAGTGAAAGGCAAGTGTACTTCTGTAGTGTCTATCCATCTCAGAAATGAACCTGTGTAGTATCTATCCATCACAGAAATGTTCCTGTGTAATATCTATGGATAGAATTTTCCACTCTGTGTACTGAATATGGGCTGAAGTGAGAAAATGAGTGTGCAGTTCTCCAACTGCACAGCTAGGTTTTCTCTCTTAATAATCTGGCATTCTATGCGCAAAAGAATCTGGAAACATGGCCTTTACCATCACAATGGCGGGGCGGAATCTCACAGAGCACTCAATGCTGGCTCAACAGAGATTGGAGTGCCATTTATAAAGAACATCTGAACGACACTTAAATTGCATCCCCCTCCACCCACACATAGATACAGGGAATCTTACCCCCCATCCCCATGAAATGAGGCAAACTACTTCCCATCCCAGTGGAGTTTTCCAAATGGCCCCCTGATTTTCTGATTCTCGTGAGATTTTATGCTTGCATTACCATTCGTGCTTGCAGCGGACACGAGTGCAAATATGGAGATGTATCAATCTGGTATCAATATTTTACCGAAATGTACCTTTGTGGTACCAATGTAATCAGAATGTTTGTATCTGTGTGGTATCTAAAAGTCACTAGAATGTATGTGCTATCTATACATCACCTGAACATACCTGTGAGGTTCCTACATGTTGAAGAATAACTTTAAGGAAGACTTCATCTCTACTTTCTGAAGAGATTTCTTCTGATTTCTGAACTGCTAATTTTTTTGGTTGTTTACTTCCACATTAATAATGACATCTGGCCGTGTTATGTAAAATTATTCTGTCTATGCCTTTTCTCAAATCAATTCACACTGCATGATTGTTCTGGCATGACTGTTTCATTACTTTCTTGTTTGAACGAGACACTCCGGAAAAGCCTTTTGGAGGTGGTTAAATATTAGCTGTGTGTTAAAATTCAAGGAGCTTTCAGGCGTTGATCCTGTTAAAGGGCAGATATGAAGACATATTGTTGGCAATGTAATACAAGTTGAAGACGCAGAGCTTAGTGTTTATGCGAACAAAGCAGAAAGCAGTAATGTTCTTAAGCAAAGTTGCAGTTTTATGACATTGTAATTTGAAATTATCATCGAAAAGCTAAGGTTTCCCTTTAATTTTAAATATGATAAATCAAGCATATATTTAAAATGTCAACGTTACACCCTATGAATGTGGATATTAATGTAAAAATGTTCATGCATTTGTATTCTATTGTCTGTTAAGTTAAAGTGAATGGCTTAACATCTCAGTTAAAACAGTAGACAAAGGAACTCCGGTGCTCTATACATTAATATTGCAGAGTGTGCTTTCAAGTCCTGTCGATGCAGTGATGCTTTGTTCTCATTTAGATTCAGTTGATTTATCCCATTGAAACTGTGGCTGTTCCATGAATTTTAATATATCTTATCCAACCAAAATAGGTAGCACTATTGTTCATAGATCTCCCAACTGCATTTCCCAAATTGGTGGTGCTTCTATTGCACCATTCTCCTTGGAGACAATAAAAATTTGGCTTTTTGCATCGCACCATTGCTGGGATGCAGCACTGTTCCTGTTTATCCCCCTCCTGTACCTAGGTGCAAACCACATGCCATCAATCCCTCCCTGAGCTCTTTCCAGAGTTTGCCCTCACCATCCTGCTGCAACATCAGTCTCAGATCATCCTCAAGCCCAATAATTCATTTGAAATATTACAGCAACTGTTGGAGAGACCCTTTTAAGAAACGTGTCCACACTTCCCCACTGTTCCTGAATCCTGATGCCTGTTCTTGGGACTAATAGAGGTTATTGTTGCAGTGGGACTGAGAACTGGATTGTAGCAGGGGTAGTAGTGGAGATAGTGCTTTTCCCTTGCGGGAAATATATATTACTTAATATTAATTGTCATCCCTATTTTAGATAAAACTGACTTTACCAGTTCACTAATGGTGAAAACATTTTAAGAAATTTTCCTGTCTTATCAGCCCCAAGCCTAAGTACCCATGTGTACCTTTCCTTCTACAGTTACTTGCAGTTCCTTTGTTGGCACCCAGGGCTTCCAATTCAGTGTTTCTGAGATCAGTACTTTCATACCTAGCAGCTGTAATTCTCTCCAGTCTATGTTTGCAACAACCAGATGAGATCATACCAAGTCTATAAAAAGGTCATACTGACAGTATTCTGAGAAGAGCAGGGAGGTTCTCCCTTTATCCCAACCAACATTTATCCCTCAACCAAAACCCCTAAACCAGACGGTTTAGTCTTTTATCTCCTTGCTTGCTGTTTGTGGGACCTAGCTGTATTGAAAGTGGCTGTGGTGTTTGCCTATATTGCAATAATGCTAACGTTTCAATGATACAAAATAACTTTGGTCTTAAGCACAAAAAAGGGGCTATATTAAAGGAGGTTACTTTCTTTCTTTCATAAGTTAAACTTTTGTTCCAAATATTTTATATTGAATGAACAGTCATTAGTAAATCAAAGCCTCCCTATGTAGATTATACTTTTACCTCTAGACCCAGCCTAAAGCTGCGGTCTTAAAAATGGTTAGGCAGGCATGATCACCAAGATACACAATGGTATTTATTAATCAACAATATATTTTATTCTGAGTATTAGTTACTAAATAGCATTTCACATTCAAAGACTATTTCCTTAGATGGATGCAGCTGTTACTAGGGGGCATAAGTATAAGGTTCATAGTGGGAGATATAGGAGGGATGTCCGAGGCAGATTCTTTACTCAGAGCAGTTGGAGTATGGAATGCATTGCCTGCTGTGAAAGTGGAGTCGGACACTTTAGGAACTTTCAAGCAGTTATTGGATAGGCACATCGAGCACACCAGAATGATAGGCAGTAGGATAGCTTGATCTTGGGTTCAGGCATAGCTTGGCACAACATCGAAGGCTGAAGGGCCTGTACTGTGCTATACAGTTCTATGTTCTATTATGCTGCAAACACGTGGCTATTTTTTTTTCAAGTGCTTGAAACAGATTACCTGTGAAGGTAATCATAGACCTAAAGGAAAGCATTTTTATAGTTATTTGCATGCTACTCCAGACTCTAATTGATCTTGATCATTGAACTAGATAGCTCTGTGATAGTCATGCAGCATTCATTCAGCAAAATTTCCCTCTAGAAATTCATTTTTTTATGTAAAACCTTTTGCACAAATATAGGAAAAAAAATTAACTAAGATATTGCTGATCAATGCAGGTTAGAACTGGCTTCACTTGGATCCCATATACAGATCCTACCTGCATTTATGTTGGGAATGAATTTAACTTGGTCTCAAGGATAGTGTTTTAAAAACAATTTGAGTCTTCAGTTACATCATTCACTTTCATGGCATCTCAATTTAATAAATATTCTAATGCATCTATTAAAAATGAGGCAAGAAACAATATCAGCGAGGAATTAAAGGAGGTATGGAATGGTGAAAACCAGGTTCTGAAGAAGGAAGGCAATGTAAAAGTTTCTGTGTTTTTATAGAATTAGCTGATGGAATTTCAGAGGTCAGTGCCCAGACAACTTCAGGCTTTGTCACTGGAGAGTAAAAAGAGGAGACAGGAATATAATGACAGTCTTGAAAGAGTAAGGGCTCATCAATATTGGCTGTCCTTTGATTCAAGGTTCGAATTTTAAATCCAATAATTGTGGAACTCCAATTGTGTTGTCCAAATTTTGAAAGAACACATTATACAGAGCTTTCCATTGAAATGTGTACAAAACTGATACCGGTGAATCTTCCTATGAATGTACATGCATAAGTGTTCCTGAAGCCAGGATTAACATTCAAAAATAGCTCTGAAGACCACAATTTTTGGCTGTACAATAGTACACTTCACTGGACAGCACTGAGTGCGTTCCGATTTAGTGCCTCTGGCTTTTAGAACACTAGTTTTAATTGTAAAATGCAAATTCTCTTGGGCTCTTTTTTTTCCATTTGGTGCTTTCGTGCAATCTAATTTTTGATCCCAATCAGTTTTGTTAATGAGTCTTGTCAGGATGTTGTTGAGTGGAACTGATTACTAGAAGCAGAATGTTACACAGTCATGTCTGCAAAACTGATATAATCAAATGCTTCTGTGAGCCATTGTGATCCCAGCAGCTTGTTATATGCAGATTTTGTTGTGTGTTCTAATGTATTATAGTTTTCTGTTGTTTATTTCTAGGCTAGCACTGAGAGACATCCAACAATTTAACCTCTTTATACTTTAACTCTTTCAACATTCATGTCAAGCAGAAAGCATTTGTACAGCTTTCACTTAAAACAACCAAAACAAATAACTAGGGTGAAAAACAGAAATGCACATGAATAATGATGAACAGTTCTAGTGAACCACACCCCTGAGTTTGTTGACTGGCGATGGTATATTTGTGTAGCAGAATGTTGAGAGATGCAAAGCAGAAGTGAAAATTAGGACACAAACAGTAATCAGACAGATATGTAATATGGCTGCAGAGTTAGCTGATCTGACTTAATGTCTCCCTTGTTTTCGAGCAAGGGTTTATAAGGAGAATCAAGTATCCAACCCCATTGCCTCCGAATGCAGGAAGCCCAATCTTGTGCAGAACTCGTGATTAGGATTTTTTGAAAATTTTTCAATTTTATGTTGAAACTTTACCTCCAAGAAATTAAATGAATTGAAGAAAGAACATGATAATTCAATCCAAAGTTCCTACACAGGCCCTGTACAAAAAGTCAGCCCAATAAATCAGCATCCCATTAGCACCTTTAACAGTCATTCCCTCTAGCATTGGTACATAGTAGTAGCAGTGTGTACATCTTCAAGATGCACTGCAACAATTTGCCAAAGCTGCTTCAACTGTATCTTCCAGATCCCAACCTTGACACTTAGAAGAACAAGAACAGCAGACAAATGGAAGTGCCATCATGTATAATCTCTGCTCCATGCCATACATCATCCTGATTTGGAAATACACTACTGTTTCTTCCCTGCCTCCAGAACAAAACTCCTGAAACTCCCTCCTGGGAATGTACCTACACCATATGAATTGCAGCGGTTCAAGAAGGGAGCACATGACCACCTTCTCAAGAGCTGATAAAGATGGGCAATAAATGCTGGCTTTATCCCTGAATGATTTTTTTAAAAATGCCTTCATTGTTTTACATTTATTTATTTATGAATGTTCAAAGAATCTTTCAGTATAAATCATAATTTGTAACTATCTGATTATTAAGTTAAATTTATGAAGGGAAGACATTCTTTCATGTTCAGTCTGTTGTCTTTTGATCTATGCTTCATTAAACATTAGAATTATGTGTGACTAATCATCCATATCACAAGAAAAATTGTTAGAATCTGTCCACCAGCAACTGGAAGCTTAAAAAATGCATTTAGTCCATGCAGTAACCAAACTGGTGATATTGGATCTGCTCTTGTCTTTCCAGCATTTTCAATTATTATTTCAAATTTCCATAATTCTCAAATTTCTGTTGTTTTCTCTGCTGCTTGCTGTTCCAGAGATTCAGCTGGAGTAATAACAATGAAGTGCCACTGTCTTAGTGATGCTGTTTTAATTGGATTCCAGCAGACAGGCAGTTATAAACCTGGGCTAAATCTGCATGTTCCTTACTAAATCTGGATCTTTTATGTCAGGTGGAAAATTTGGAGAACCATAACAAACTGAGTCTACAAGCCTTTCACAGGAATAAGGGAATCAGTTTTAGATGTAAGCACAAGGACCCAGCTCCTCAATGCTGGATTCCAAATGATAGCATTGGTATGAAAATGGCACTTCCTTGCTTAGGAAATGTGTTTAATTTGCGTTGGCAGTCCCACTTAAGTTCTAATTATGTTTCAAACCTACCCTCCCCTCCAAAAACTAAATTTAGCTTGTCATAATGACCCTATCTCTGAGTTTCCTCCCTTGACACCATACCCTCCCCTTCCCCAGGGTTTTCAAGAAGATTGCTCCAAGCCAGATCATGAACCAGAGATATTGAATTTAATTTAATTACTGATCTGCATGCAGGCTGACTTTTAATTTACGTTTTAAAACGAATAGCGGCTTGAATGAAGCATTTATGCAAGTGACGTTGAAACCACCTACCTTGCAGTCTTGTACAAAACCTGTAGGGGCAATATTGGGAGATTTTCTATAAGACCTGAACTGACTAAATAGCTTCTTACAGTTCATCTGTTGTACTCAATTCGGTTATACTGAAAATTTCCTACAGTATGAATTCTCTTTCTTATATTAGCAATTTGCCATTGAAAATGCTCACAGAGAGTTTGGGTTACAGAATCCTGTGTAAATTACCAACACAAAACTGACTTTGCCATGGCATACTTCATCAATCTTGACCAAGGGCTATGTTTTTTCTGTTGAGATGGGTATAAAGTATTTTGAACATCCTGAAGTAGCTTTCAGACCCACAAGTTTGAGGTTAGGCATTATTTTTCTTCCCTTTACATGTGTCTCCAAGAAAACCTATTCTTTTATCATGTCTTGCAGGAAAGGCTAAAATTGGGTACCTGAGTGAAAGCATCAAGAGCAGACCCCAAAATAGGCTCCATTATTCTAAACTTCTGAAAATTAAGGATAATATTTTCAAAATTGAAATTACTGCAACAGTATATAGTAACCATGACTCAAAAATATTTGTATAAAATATTATACAAATGAAAATATATTGTCTTCATATCTATTTATGTGGATGCAGTATTGGCCCTTATTTTAGAAAGTGATAGTTTTTACAGAGCAACAGTGTGCTGAATTTAGGATATTTCATTATGCAGTTTAATGCTAATGTTTAGTCCTTTGTAGCTTTGCCAAACAACAGACTGCTCCTTCATTGGCCATTTTGACAGGTAGCCGTTTAAAGAAATAGAAAGAAAATAGATTTGTTGCTGATTTGTTTTCTGAAACTCTTACTGAAGACATTAATATTGATTTTGATGCACTGGAGGTAACTTTTCGTGCAGAAGAACATCTGACCTTCCCTGTCTGATTAAATTGTCGCTGAGGTTTGGAAGACATTCTTTTTAATAACAATGAGATGATTGTACAGAAAATGTTGTGCAGACTACTTTGGGGTATAATTTGCTATTCTACTTCTTGTTCTCAATCAAGTACTTAAAGTTCTGTGTCTATACTGTGAAGGTTGCAGTTGCACTGCTGCAGCAAAATTAAAGTAGAATTAAAATGCACCCATTTTATAATTTCAAATTCTAAGTCATGTTAATAATTTGAAACAAAATACTTTGCATACAGCCATAAAAGCTTTACAAATTTCATTCTAAATTATACATTGTTTTACAACGTAATATGTCAACATCAACATTAAATTCTGCAACTTAAACATTCAGACAAGACTTGCCAGTTTATTGGGCTGAAATGTTAAAGTATTTTTTTTGAGTTGTTGTATGTGCCTAAGCAAATACCAGATTGTAAGTACATAACCTGTGGTGGTTTTGGAAAATGATCATGCTTATTGCTAAAAGTTTCATTATTTAAGAGTAATCTAACCAATCGTCAAAGATTTGAGCGGACATACATTTGGAGTTTTATTTGATTACCTTTGGGATCAAGGAAGAATTTTGCAGAAGTGGTTTAGTTCTTAATTGAGGGAAGGGGTAAGTTTTGATGGGCTGAATGCCTTTTCTGACTCTATTTTCTGGTTGTGAAGTGGCATTGCCAATCTAATGTAAGCTACAGGGGGTCGCAATATCTTTACAGCCACAGACATAGGTAATTGGATGTAATTAATCAAGCTTAATTGTCACCATTCTAAATCAAATAATGTATTATTTATTTTACGACTGGCAAATTATTGGACAATCAGTAAATTGTGTAAATAAATTGGTACATTTACTCATTGTCTTGTACATTAAAGTTTAACAATAAACTTAATGTAGAATTTTTGCTCAAAAGCCAATGATATTTAGCTCCAACATATCTCTTTCTATTTATCAGCTTAAATTATACTAAGAAAGCCACACAGAATGGAAGCTAAAAAGCCAAGTATATCCTGTAGTGTTTTTGATGAAGACATTACCTTCTCATCCGCTTCCATCTTCTCCCGAACACGTGGGTGCTTTTCACGAAGCAATGCTGGGTCGGAAATTGTGAATGGGAAGCCTGGTTGATTTTGTCCACCTTCTTTCTTCAATAGTGGGTCGGTGATAAATTTCAATAAGGCACCTAGACACAACGGCGAACCACATGCCATCCTGGCCTGCCCTGCCACTGAATAATGCCGTGAAACATCCAGGTGCATAATTAATTAGGACTGAGCTCAAGGATTAACATTTTCTCTCACCAGTCTCCATAGCAGGAAACTCCTCATGTTCCCATCTCAACAATGGCACTTAGGTTCAAAATGGGACAATCCAGCCCGTTTATTGTTTCTTTCTGTACAACTGCTGCCAAGCCAGCTGAATATTTTCTCTTTTATTTCAGATAGATTAGAATGCTCAGCAAAGAATCTAATTTATGATTGAACCGTGGAACTGTGCATTTTGTGTGCTCTTTTGACTAGCATTGAGTTCTCTTTTGAAAGAACTACATTTTCTCTGACATTCTCATCTGTTTTACAGATGTAAATTGATTCACTCAAAGATCCCTGTGACTTTAGCCTGTTGGTCAATATCTGCCTGATGGATTTTAATTTCTGTGAAATTAACAAGGATGTTTGAAGACGAATGTTGCAAGTTAAATCAGCAGCATACCATAGAACTATAGATTTCCTGCATGCAGAAAGAGGCTGTTCGGCCCATCAGGTCTGCACCAACTCAAGTCCTAACTGCATAACCATGTATTTATCCTACTAATCCCCCAACCTAGATATCCTGGGACAATAAGGGGCAATTTCACATGGCCAATCAACCTAACCAGCACATCTTTTGGACTGTGGGTGGAAACAAGAAGCACCTGGAGAAAAACAACAGAGGATGTGCAAACTCCACACAGACTGTGACCTGAGGCTGGAATTGAACACTGATTCCTGGCGCTGTGAGGCAGCAGTGCTTGCCACTGTGCCGATTGTATGGATATAAATGAATTTTAATAGCTTATGGTTACCCTTGTCAATATTTTTACATATACATACAATGCTTAATATTTAGTCATGCCTGATTTCCAATTATTATGATATACTATATATCATGTATCTACATATTAATTTCCTCATAAGCAATACATATAGTCATTCATTCAGATTTATTTTTAGGATTTTTAATTTGCATTGATAAATTTCTCACAATATATTGCCAAGGTTGGAGCTTCCTTGGGTGAAAGTACAATACTAAAAATGCAATATGTACTAGAGCCCTCTCTATTTAATCATATCAATCTGCTATTGAACATTTCCAGCTCCTCCTACTCCGATTTCCAAGATCCCCCTGGGAATCATCTCCCTGTGTCACCATAATTGCTAAGCATTACCTGCATTTAAAGGACATCTAATTCAAAACCCAGTAATTAGTGCAGCTCAGTGACACGGAAGTGGAAATATCTAGCTTTGCTGGGGCACATTTTTCAGTGGAATGAAGGAACTTGCTTTTGCATCCTGCTGTACTGTATCCAACCTGTCAGCACTTGATACTCTGGCTGGGTGTGAAATATGAAAAGTTTTCCATTCTCAGATACATACCTCACATTGAGTACAAAAAGTGCACATGCACATACGTGCGTATGCACACACGTGCGCATGCACACAAGCACGCGCACATAAGTTGCAGGGAGATTGGCTAAAGCAGTAAAAACAATTTGAGAATTTGATCTATTTATTTTTTCTGAGTAAGTGTAGTATAATTACACACCAATAGTAATAGTGGAATTCACACCACAGGAAAATAAAAACCATAAAATGCATGTGTGACTTATCACTTGACATTTAGTAGAGTGTGTTGAATTAAATTAAGGCTACATAAGAATGCATGGTCATTCTCTTGTAGGATAAACAGAATATCTGAGTAGCAGTGGCAAGTTTCGGGATGGTTTCATTCATATGAATGATTATCATAACTCACTTTGTGTCTGTGGCATTTGAGAGTTATTGGTCTTTCTTACTCATTAAATGACACCAGTAACTCACTGTCATCAGCGAAATACGGTATTCTATATTTAAACACCCAATAACGGGTGATACTCAGCTCTCTCATCAATTTAAAGAAAAAGATGCCACAATGTGAAGGTTAAAAAACATGCACAAATATTATTTTTCACCAGTGATATATCAACTGGATAAAACCAAATACTGCCATAAAGTAAAAAAAGCTTAACATATAATACAATTCAACTGGGTTAAGGACAGTTTATATGTATGTTTGCTGCACCAATTCATATATAATAAAGGTGTTAAATGTAAAACAAGTACTCTCTCATTTTATAGAAGAAATAGCTTTATCAAAATCTACTTTGACATTTTTCTGGAAAAAAAACTGATTGGAGCATTCTTGTCTGTACCATGTGAAGAAACATGATGATTGGGATTCAACATTGGTTTAAGATCTGTTATAGGACTACAAGAACTCCAAAAACCACACCATTGCCTGGGTCGTTACTATTCTGCCTATTAGCATGTCATGTTCTGCCAGACGTTCTGGCTGGGGCTTTCAGATGGTCTAGATTGATATGATGTATTCCTTCATTCTCATCTTAAATCAATAGGGCAACAAATGCAGTGAGAAAGTTCTACTTTGCTCTGACTGCTAATTTTAAATTTGTCAGTTCTGCCACACTTCAAAGCTCTTCTCTTGACCGATGGTCCTTTTGCTGACCAACATTGCACATCTCCATCCCATCACTTTCATCAGATGCCATTCCCGTGTATACTGGGACCATTCTTCAATGCAATGTTAAATATGCTTTCTGTCAAAATGTTGGAGTCAAAGTTAGTTAAAATAAAATTAATTTTAACATTTTTATCATGCATTCTTAGTGTTACATTTTTGCTGGGATCAGTGTTATAATTTGAAAGGAAAATTAATTATTGACATTCTGTACATTAATTAGAAATATAAATTGATATTCGCTAGTTTCTAAAAAAACTTGCTTCACAGGAAAGATACCAGGGGCAGAGGGAGATGATTTGCCTAGCTCAGAAAATGCATTCAGAAAGAATCTTCCATTTCATAACAATAGATTCAGCATTTCTTAAATTATTCCAAGGTTTCTTGCCTCCACCATCCAACTACAAAGTCTAGTTCACATTTTGATTACTCTGTATGAAGAATAAAAACCATAATTATTTGTCTTAAGTCTGCCTTTGGAGTTTTTGAGTCCTGCCGTTTTGATTTATTGTCATGGTTCAATTTTAAGTAGTGTTCCAAGTCTTTTCTTTAATGTGCTGCACACTTCTTTCATATTATAACTCATTAATCAATTTCTGACTCTTCTCTGCAGTCTAGTTGTTACCCTAGGTGAGGCCAGCTAACTCGGAAAGAGTTCTTCTGAGCAAAAAAGAGTGGAAATATACAGCTGTTTCTTCTTCTGAAATAAAACCCCAGGCTAAATATGTCAGTTGTAGACATTTTATTAGAGCTAACTCTGACCATCTCATTTGTATAACATTGTCACATTCACCCACCAAGCATTTACTGCTCTCCATTGTGTCTTCACCCCAAATTATTGGTAAAATATTTTAAAGTCTATTCACTAATATATCATGGAGCAAATTCCACTTGTGTCATATCTGTTGTGGCAAACTTCCCCAAGAAGGGGATTAAGTTGTGATGTAGAACGGTAGTTGGAAGAAGTGTTAGGGGTGTAACCAGAGCTAGACGGGTGAAAGAGGTTTTAAAATGATGTAAAATAACAGTTTTAATACATTCATTAATGTAGCAAGTTGAACTATTCTGCTATCAGTGTCATATTTTGCAAGTTTAGAAAAAGCACTGAAAAGGCAAAGGCTAGTTAAATTGACAAAGGTCCTATCCTTCCTGCATACTATCTTCACTTGAAACTTTATTGGGGCTCACCTATAAGTCAACATAACATCACACAGTTTTCAAACTTCATTTAAGATTGCCTCAAAGATTCTTGATTTAATCTGAAATCTGTTGCTATCTTTTCATATATTTGGAAGTGGATTTCCAATCACTTGAGTGAATTTTGATTAACTTGAGGAGGAAACGAAGAAGTAATTTGTTGCCAACTGCAGTCTGACCCGGTGGATGTGATATCATCATATCATCAGCTCAATGACCCTCATTAAGTGGGACTTGATTTAAACAATTGATTCAGCTATAAAGGAACGAGAGAGGTTTAGTTATGTTCCATGCCTTTTTCCAATCTGAAATCTTCATCTATCTGCAAATTTTGAGTCTCTGAATTTTGGAGCATAATTTATTATTGTTATTAATAGTATCTCCCAGATTAGAGGGTGAGAATAATGTGATTCTGATTGCTAGTTTGTCCATCTTCAAATCCTTGGTTTATCTCTGATTGGCCCCGTTCTCGCTTGCTCTCTTGTCGATGCAACCACCGCACCCCCCCACCTCATGGAATGAAACCATTAATAGATACATTCATTGATTATGAATGTCACATGAATGTCATGATGTTTAAAGTATAGAAGATTTGCCAGAGAGTTCTGGTTTTACACGCAATTTTAAGTATGCTGGATGGTCTAACATCTATTGTGAAGATGAAACCATCAATTTTCCAGAAGAGGGAAGATTGAGAATTGTGACTTTTAATGTTGTTGAATTGAAAATGTAAGTATTTTTATTCATTAACATTGAGGCAATTTACAAAACCCTCTCTGAGGATGTGTGTTTTGGGACATTTCAGTCCAACTGCTTGATGTATTCAAAAGCCTTACTGTTCATACGTAGAATGTTAATCTAATTTTATAGTAATCTTATTGGAACTGATGAATGTTCCTTACCATATTTATAGTTCTCACTCTCTTTGACTGCTGATCTTTTATGTTCAAGAACCTTTGGGAAATCAGATGTGGAATATAGTCTGTTAAAGTTTCTATAAGCTATTTCCACAGATATTGCTGAAGATGAATAATAAATTTACATTTTTATGTGTGGGTTCTTCCATTCTCATCCATGCATCCTAGGAAAGCTATAATCTTATATATCTGATATTCCAACTTGCCCAAAAATTATCCTTAACTCATTCCAGTTGAGACTGTTACATTTGGAAATTTGCACATTTATGAATTTGCAAGCTCTACAATATTTGTAAGAGGGCTTTGATTGTGCTTTGTGCAGGAGCCAGTATAAGTCAGCAAGCACATGGCCATAGGTGAGCAGGACTTAATTTAAATTAGGATGCAAGAAAGAGGATTTTGGAGAATGGAAAATGGGAGGTTACCCAGAGAAGTATTGTGATGACTGCCTGGAAGTAATAAAAGCATAAATGAGGATTTCAATAGCAAGCAGGCTGAGGCAGAGGTGGATGCTATGTATTGAAGATATGTATGTGATAATGCATATTAATGGGGTCAAGAATGTTTTTTCCCTTCATCCTTAATTTTCCTGATGCAAATTCCTTTGCTAACATTCCTGTAGAACTGTCTGTTTTGTTACCAATTTTGCAGAATTGAACAAGTGCAACACTTTGAAATTGTTGTTCCTTTTGGAGAAGTTTTGTTGCTTTTCCTTCCTGCCTGAATGTGAATAGGCATCACAATGTAGGGAACTGTATATGTACAGCTGCATCCTCCCTCTCCCAGATGCAATTTGTTCAAAAAGCTGTTATATTCATAAAGTATACATGGTCTCTATGGACAAGATGACTTTGTCTTTTCGGATGTACTCACAGGATGCAACTTTGAATCATAGTTTGTGAAAATAAAGCCTCTGGGTCAGTTTTGAAAGAAAAATAAAACTGATAATTTTCTTTAAACATTGTGAAAGCACAAATTGTAAAATCCAATAATGTTGTGAAATCAGTTGCCTCAAGAAAAGGTGTCTAAATTGATTCACATTCAAATAAAACACATCATTAATTTGGCCTTGAAGTCTGTGCAGAAGTTGGTGCAAGATTGGAAGCCAAGGATACATGATTAGATCTGTTGGGTTTTTTTTTCAAGAAAATTCTTATTCTTCAGATTGTTTAAATGGGCCTGGTTTTCTTCCAGAGAGGTGTAGAGTGTTGTGGGTGTGAGGAAGATTAAGTTCAGACTGGCATTGTGCCTGCTACTAGCTGAACAAATGTTGGAACTTGCAATGCCTTAGATTGCTTGCCTGACTACAGAAAAGCCAATTGAAACAAAGTACCTGTTAAGCTCTCAACCAAACTGTTCACTTCTGCTGTTCGGTTCACTGTTATCCACGTAGAGAAGGTTGAACTCAAGGTTGTCAAGAAATTATTACTTTTACATATAGGCAGGTACAAACTGCTGGAAGCTATGGCATATTATTCTTTGTGCTTTGTTTTGGATTGTAAATATTTGAGCCACAGGCAAAGACAGCCTATTGCTTTTGTTTCTGTAAGTATGCTGCATCTTCCAACTAAATATTTTTTAATGGCAGTATCAGACATCAAATAGCTTTGCTGCAGCTGTGAGCGGATTTGAAACATCTCTGTATTTCCTGTGATTTATAGGGGCATGTACAGCTGTTGTTAGTTATGAAATTTTAGAACAGGATATTGTAAGTGTTCTCTGGCAAGTTAAAAAGGGTATGATCAACTACAGTACTGCACACATAAATGTGGCATTTCATTTCTGAAAATTGGTTAGTAAAAGCTGTCTGTTTATTCAACTGTTCTTTGGTTTAGAGTAATAATACCTTAAAGATTGCTGAACAGAAGTTCAAACTTGACCTTTAATGAACAAAAAAATACTTTGTACTTATCTGTTTAGTTGATTCTTCTGCATGCAGTTCTATTCTGTTAGGTTGTTATGAGGCAGATGGAACAGGAAGCAACAATTCATTTGTGCCAAATGACACACTGCACATATATTAAATATAAAATCATACGTAATCCTTAGGAAAAGAATAACAAAAGGAACAGTAACTGTGAAGATGTTCTCCATGTTGATGAACGTTTGAAGGATAAAACTGGAAAATATTTTTCCAAATGGCAAACAGTATTTAGTCAAGTGTTAGCTGGAATGCGGAATAGCCTATTTGTTGACACATTGGTATTGATTTTGACCTTTTGTTATACGCAATGTAAATAAAACAAATGCGGAGGTAATGACAGCTTTTGGAAATAAAGGAGCTGATTAGCTTGTTTGAAGAGCAGACACATTTTTATGTGTTAAATACCTTTTTTATTCGTTGATTGGTTATGGGCATTGTTGGCTGGATTGGTATTTAGTGCCCATCCCTAATTACCCTTCATTTGAATGGCTTGGTTGGCCATTTCAGAAGGCACTTAAGAGTCAGCCACATTGCTTTGGTCTGGAATCACATGAATGCCAAACCAGATAAGGATGGCTAGTTTCCTTCCCGAAAGGACATTAGTGAATCAGATGTGTTTTTATGACAATTGACAGTGGTTTCATGGTCATTAAGCATTTGATTCCAAATTGAATCTTCTAATGCATGTTGTAAAAATGACACTCCATTCTATGTAATCTTGATGCATGTTTTTCATGCAATTAATGTTAGATCACTAGTATAATTAGTGCTAAGATTGTAGCAATTTGTTTTGGCAAGTTTGCTATTACTGCCAATTAAAAACATTACAACTAGCATAAAGGAACCTGCCCACCAGTTAATTTAGCGGGTAGCTTGGTATTAATTCACATGAGTATTTTTGTGGGTGGAAATTAGAACACCACTCTTCATTCCTGGAAGAATTGTGCTCCACTATAATGGTAGCTTGTCCATTAGAAGAATTAATGTATATAGTCGACTGTGCAATTAATTAAATTAATCTATGGGTAAGAAAACGTATAATCACAGTGTGCTTGTCTTTGTGTCAACAATTTGAGGAAAAAAGCAGTTAGAGTGAATTCAAGAAGGATTATGCTAGCTAGGAATGTAATTAGTGAAATGGTCTGAATTGAGCCATTGATTGAGTTGTAACAGGTTGATTTTTATTGTATTAACATATTATGATTACACAAGTTATGATGTAATACTGTGTTCCACCTTGCAACAGATGCAATATCTTGCAGTATCTAGTATATGTGTGAAAGTGATATAAAAGATCAGACTTTACTTAAAATAGAATGTTTTTCGATAAATGTTATTGGGTGTCTGTTAATACGGAAGTGGAACATTAAGTACAGTAATGCGTACAGCAATGCTGAGATGGAATGCAATATCATAGTATTCTCACGCCCACTTAGCATGAGCAG
The DNA here is from genome assembly GCA_024679065.1 of Sphyrna mokarran. Classification (NCBI taxonomy): domain Eukaryota; kingdom Metazoa; phylum Chordata; class Chondrichthyes; order Carcharhiniformes; family Carcharhinidae; genus Sphyrna; species Sphyrna mokarran. Next base: position 15,265,697 of record JAGIQG010000025.1, read on the forward strand.
TTTCTTCTCTTCTAGAAATTGATTTTTTTCTTTATCAAAAGTTTCACTCTGCATTTTTCATTTTTTTTGTACTAATTACTATCAGTTAAGCAGTGGTATAGTGGAACTACCTAAAAAGTAGTGGTTGGGCAAGTGGGATTGTTACTGGAATTAGTAATCCAGAGATCCTTGAGATTGGCTAAAACAATTGGAAAGCTTTTTCCTTTTTTCTTTTGAGGAAATAGTCTTCTTGCCTATTCCCATGCTGTAAACCTCCTATGACTTCTGCCATTTAAAATTAATTTGAGAAAATATATAAATCTTGTGCACCAACTCCAATTCACACCTCCTTACTTTAGTAATGACTGAATTCAGCTAATTTGCAGTGAGTGTCTCTGAATAAAATTCTGATGTTGATAACTAGAAGTGGAAGTCCTGTTATCAGTCTGAGGAGACCTTCACTTAGCACTTTGTTCCTCTTCCTTTCCCTTGCTTCCTCACACATTTAGCAGTACCTGCTGCTCCAATCCTTCACTCAATTTATCCAGTCCCATTTTGTCATTTGAGTGCTCTGATTTTTTAGATGCCCAGAATGTGGAATTTTGCTATTCCATAAATGAAGTCACTGGATGAGAGCCAGATAACACCCTGGCCCACAGTAATCTATTGTTCCAGTAGAGATTGGCTGAAGATAGTTCTACTTCCAAGCATATTATCCTGACTCTGAATTATATTTCTATTCCTTCACTGTTGTTGAGCCAAAAACCTGCAAAATTCCTAACAGCGTTGAGTGCACCTACACAAGATGGACTGCAGCAGATTAAGATGTCAGCTCACCACCACCTTCTCGAGGAGGATACGGGGTGGGTAACAAACCTTCCTGCAATGCCCACTTCCTATTAAAGAATAATAAAATTTGACTTGGAACAGCTTTTAACAAATGAAATGGAAGCAAGCAAGGACTGTATGAGCTGTGGACGGTGGCGGGTGGGGAATTTGACTGGGGTGGTATACCTCTCACATTGTAACATAGGTGTCCTAAGGTGAGCTCAGGGAGGACAAAAACCTCCCTTGGAGCAGAAGGGCTCCATAAGCTAATTTGCCTCAATTCCACTATCCTATCCAGTCCCCGTGTCTCTTGTTATCTACAAATCTGTGGATATCTGACTGATGTACTTGTTTTTAACCTATAGGTGCTTTGGTCCACCTTGTTGTCTAACAAGGGGCATACATGCAGTGGGTCGTGAGAGGGCTGCTCTTGGATTTTTTTCGAGAATATCGTAGTGCTTCACGTCGTTAGTGTACGCTTGACCTGGACCATTTGATGGGCAACATGACAGCTCAGTGACTATCACTGTGCTGTGCAGATAATGGATTTGGGCCTGTGTCTGTGGGAGTTTGTGCATTCTCCCTGTGCTTGCGTGGGTTTTCTCTGGGTGCTCCAGTTTCCTCCCACTTCCCAAAGATGTGCTCTTAGGCTAATTGGGAAAACAAATTCTCCCTAAGTTATTTCAAATTTGGTTTTTAATCCATAGATCTATAAACATAGACAGGGATCACGGGCAGAGATGGGAACATCGGGGTGACGGCGTGGGCTCGTTGGGCGTGGGTTGTTTTGTTCTTTGTTCTTTGTTCTTACTAACCAGTGGTCTCACGGGGGTGATGTTCACCACATTCTGGTACATATCAGTGACTTCGGAATGGCCGAGAATTGCCAAGCACTTTGCTGGGCCTCAAAACCCAATTTTTTTTTTCAAAAATAGTATACAATAGAACAAATAGTTTGTGCCATAAATTCTAGGAATAGCAAGGTAGAAGCCACAGGAGATGAGACCTTGACCCCCATAAATGATCCAAGAGAGAAATTTATGATGCAAGACCTGTGCCTGGATTGAAGAAGTGAATGTATGTTCATGTCCTGTCTTGTTCACGAAGGTCATGAGACCGGAAATGAGGACAAGGAGAAAGTTTGTGGAAACCTGGAGACTTTACTTTTGAGACTAATGTTACCGAGGCCCAAAGGGTTGGGCAAGGTCAGACAGTGAGCAGTACTTTTCCAGAGTTGTGCAAGAAAAGTATTATACGTAGTTTAGAATGTTGTTAGACCTGTTGTGTTGCTGATATGTACTGTTGCGGTTTTACTATGAAAGCATCATGTTCAAATGATGACTTTTATGGATAAATGTCTCTAGACACAAGCAAGAATGAACCTGATCTGGCTCCATTCTTGTGGGGTGGTGTGACATTTTGCCACAAGTCCTCCTGCCTCTGGACTGGTGGAAGGCATTCACATTACATTCTTGAATGTGTGGCATTCATTGACGAGTGACATAAAGATTCAGACAAGGTGTTTGCAGGAGTGCTTCAGAATTGTCCCTCAGGATCCAAGATGATTTGTTTCCAATCCGTTTTGATGAGTTCTGAAATGGCTGCGTGATCTGCAAACTCTGCCACGTGCAGAGTGTGAAGAGTTAGATAGATGGGTTGTTTAGAGATTTGTGCAGGGGGGTTACAGATGAAAAGTAGAACTCTTAAAGAGGATTTTTGTTTTAAAAGCGTATTTTACAGTTGCCTCGTTTAGTACATGTCAAGAAACTGCAGATGCTTTCCACGTCCTGACATATACTTTGATATTACATCAAGTCTAACAGATTTTCAAACTTAATTAGTTGAGGCAATTAATTAAAATAATTGAAGATTTGTTGAATGTTGAGTGCCAAAAGCTTGGCCAGCAGATAGGGAAGATATTTTTGAAACACCCAGTAACCTAAGGTAGAGACTGTTTTATTTTCCTAAGTTGGACAGAGAATTGGGCTTTCAGGAGAAGAACATGTCCAGGTCTAAAGTGGATGCAGCAATTTTTTTTCCCAAATTATATCAACACCAGCCAATGACAGTAATGAACGTTTAACACATCTCAAATAGTAAACTTTACCTCGTTCTTCAGGGATTCTCAAGTCCCGTAACGCGGCTGCAAAAGTCGCCTCTGGGAAAGTCATCTCCGTCCTCTGAGATAGAAATGCAGACATTGGAGAGGAATCTGCCTAGTCTGGGAACTCTGGTGGGACAACACTGGACTAATGATATCAAATAGCAAGGAGCAAACAGTGAATCCAGTACTCTTAAAGAAACAATTTTTTAATGGCAAATTCAAGCAAGGCCCTGAGAATTGAGGGAGAGAAGCTCACCCAGTCTTCTCAGAATATGAAGGGCTTGGCTGAAACCCGGATAAGTAACAAAATAATATTTTTATCAACCACTTCAAAAACTCAGATTTTCATATTTATATAATGCATTCGATGTCGATCTACAATGCATGAACTTTAATAATTATATACTGAATGTTACAATGCCTTTTTTTGTTCATGCTTGTGTCTGGGGGAAATCACATGCATTTTCATTTGAGGTCATATTGGAAAATAGTTTGGGAAGCGCTGTGACATGCAGTAAATTATTCTGGTTTTATGCCTGCTGGTTTGTGTAGGTCAGACTTCAAAATATTAACTGAATTGTACAGCATTTCTGATGAGAATAGATATATAAAAGGAAGTTTTGCTTGGGTGCGATACCGAAGATTCCCATATTGTATACAAGAATATATTCAGCAAAACTGTCATCCCAGCATGATGTGATGTCACCATCCAAGGAAACATAGACGAGATACCGGGTAGCAATGATTCTTTTTTCTGTATTGTTTTTGGGCATGGGTTCCCTGCTGGAATCATTGAATTCACCCGTAAATATACTCTTACAACACTCCTTTATTGGTACAATGCCCAATTATGAAATGAAACGATATTGGAGTTATCTGTTGAGTGTTATGTACAACATTGTCTCATTAGGATCAACCAGTACTTGTTCTATTGTTTTCAATTATAATTACATACTATAAATCGCCATATTCAATGTTAAAACATTGTTGGATACTTCACTGGAAGTGGCCCTTGAAACTTGAAAACTTGTGCAACGATTGTCTGAGCTCTTTTGTGGGAGATCATTACAGCTGAACTCATTCCTGTCTTCCCTTGCATCCACTCACTGCAAACACTGGCTGACCTAATTTTCTTTCCTTAACCAAGTGATGTGGAGACCATCTGTTGGTTAACTTGATCCTTGATGACCAGCCTGCTGGTACTGAGCACTTTGAACCAGGGGACCTGTATCAAGCATAAGTTGCCTTCAGCTGAAGAGCACAAAAATATCAGGAAAAAAATAACTGCATCCCTTTGCAACCAAGAAATCTCTGTATTAATCATAAATGAGATGATTTTATGTACATCCATAATCAGTATCATTGTACAGAAACAGTTTGGTAGATTTAAACTTTGTCTGTGTGTTTGCTTCAGAGCAGCTTTTCTGAAGAGAGTGACTGCTTTGTAACCCTTTCTTTGCTTTCTCTTGCAGATCACGTCTAATGCCGAGGTTGAAAGAATCACGTTCGCACGAATCTTTGCTCAGTCCTAGTAGTGCTGTGGAGGCACTGGATCTCAGTATGGAGGAAGAAGTCATGATTAAATCTGTTCACAGTAGTATTCTGGGACAAGACTATTGTTTTGAGGTAAGCAGGGATGCATCAATGAGCAGTATTTTCACCTATTGGATGTGAGGTGATTTTTAGGATGTACAGAGAAATAATCTTCAACAAAATGCAGAATCTTCAACATTAAAATGAAAATTAGGTATTTTAGTGAAAATAAAAAGGAGCAGATGCTGGGCCACCTTGGAATTGTTAGGAGAGTTGATTTAAAGATGAGTCTTAAGGGGGCTTTTAAAGCTGGAGATAAAAAAGTGATTTGGAATGCTTTAAGTGAAATGAAACTATGGTAGCTGAAAGTTTTGTCACAAATATTGGGGCAAAGTGAGAGATATTGAAAGTGCTAGGGAGGATGCACGGAAGACCAACGTCAGGATCTTGAAGGAGTGAAGAGTGTGTGAGGGTATAAGGCTAGACGTATTGCAAACATAGGATGAATTAATCTGTGGATGTATTTAAAGATGAGGACAAGGATTTTGCCTATTAACCACACAATGTCAGTGTAATATTTCACTCAAAATGCAGCAGGTCTCATGTTCGGGGTAGAGATGGTTAATTTGCAGTCATCCTTTCACAAATTGTGCGAAATAGAGGATGTCTTATCATTGATGACAAGTTATAGTTATTCTATTAACTTCAAAGACTCAACTCCAATTAAAACCTTTCACATGAATGAAAGGTGAGGCTGCGGTATAATGATATTGTCATTGGTCTAGTAATCCAGATACCCAGGGTAGTGATCTGGAGATCTGAATCCCACTGTGGCTGATGGTGAAATTTGAATACAATAAAAATCTGAAATTAAAAACCTTAAGATAATCATGAAACCTTTGTCGATTGTTGTAACAATGTATTTGGTTCATTAATGCCCATTAGGGAAGGAAATCTGCTGTCCTTACGAGGTCAGGCCTACATTTGACTCCAGATCCACAGCAATATGGCTGACTCTTAAATGCCCTCAGGACTGGCACGTGAATGCTAGTCCAGCCAGCAACGCTCACATCCTATGAATCAGTAAACAGGAAAAAAAGAGTGCTGCAGTTGTTGAGGAATGTTCCTTCACCAGTGAACAGGGATCTCCTTGTGCAATTTTCGGGATTCATTATGGAACACCATATACAGCTGCAAAGCCATCAGGTGTCATTTTGCACCACTGACTTCTCATTTTTGAGCTCCACGTGTGAACTAATAATCCTGATATCAGGTTTTATTCAAAAGGACATTATCATGGGAGACTGATTTCTAATTACTACTCACTCCTTAATCTCTATTTCTGGAAGTTTTTATTGCAGCTGCGCATAGATTTGTTAAACATTCGTGCTTATGAAAGGTAAATTGTTTCTAGCTGTCTTTTTCAAATACCTAGAACCCGTGAACGCTAAGAATAGAACGCCCTTTGCAACTTCGAGAACAAGACAGAATATAAGGTTAAATATTACACCAAGGTTGTGAATAGTCTGATTCAGTCTCGGATAATTGCCAGCAAAGAGGGATGAACTCAGTTTCTAGGAAACATTTGTAGCAGGGACCAAAAACATTGGCTTCAGTCTTCTCAAAATTTAGTTGGAGGACATTTTTGCTCATCTGGTGCCAAGTGTTAGACAAGAGTCTGGCAACTTGAGATAATGGAGAAGTCATGGAGAGGTGATGGTGAATTGGAGTTGGGTGTCATCAGTAAAAGTTGACTGTGTTTTCAGATTATGTTGATGGGCAATATTTAGGAAATTTGGCATGTCAGCTACGACTCTCACCAACTTTTACAGGTGCACCATAGAAAACAATCTTTCTGGCGTATCAGAGCTTGCTATGGCTCCTGCTCTGCCCAAGGTTACAAGAAACTACAAAAGGTTGTGAATGTAGCCCAATCCATTGTGCAAACCAGCCTCCCATCCATTGACTGTGTTTACACTTGCTACTGCCTCAGCAAAGCAGCCAGCATAATCATGCACCCACGCTTCCTGGACATTGTCTCTTCCATCTGCTTCCAACTAGAGAAAGATACAAGCCTCTGAGGTCACGTATCAACCAACTCAAGAACAGCTTCTTCCCTGCTGCCATCAGACTTTGAGTAGAACTACTTTGCATTTAAGTTGATCTTTCTCTACACTCTAGTATATCCTTTCGCAAATACAGGGCCAAAACTGCACATAGTACTCTAGTGCCCTGTACAGTTACAGCAAGATCTCCCTGCTTTTATAGTGAGGGGAATAGAATATAGAAGCAGGGAGGTCTTGTTGCAACTGTACAGAGCACTGGTGAGGCCGCAACTAGAGTACTGTGTGCAGTTTTGGTGTCTGTATTTGTGAAAGGATATATTGGCCTTGGAGGGAGTAACAGAAAGTTCACCAGGCTGATACCAGAGGTGAGGGGGTTAGTTTATGAAGAGAGATTGAATAGACTGGGTCTGTACTTAGAGTTTAGAAGGCTGAGGAGGGATTTTACAGACACTTACAAGATAATGAAGGGGCTAGATAGAGTAGAGGTGGAGAGATTCTTCCCACTTGAAAAGGATTGTAGAACTAGAGGGCACAGCTTCAAAATAAGGGTGGGGGGGCAGTTTAGAGAAGGAACTTCTTCACTCAAAGGGTGGTGAATTTTTGGAATTCTCTGCCATTGAAGTAGTGGAGGCTACCTCGTTGAATATATTTAAGTCACGGCTAGATAGATTTCTGACAGACAAGGGAATTAAGGGTTATGGGGAGAAAGCAGGAAAGTGGAACTGATTCACTTCAGATCAGCCATGATCTTGTTGAATGGCAGGGCAGGCTCGAAGGGCTACATGGCCTACTCCTGCTCCTACTTCTAATGTTCTTATGTAGGTATGACCGTAACATTACATTCTTGCACTTTCCCATTAGCTTTGCTGTGAATGGCATGCTGTGTCTGAATAGCACCGCAGAAACAACAATTTTCATTATATGCTAATACCTGTGACAATAATAAATCAAAGCAAATAGATAAATAAAAAGGAAAGATGTTTGGGGACATCAGCGATGATAATGTATTTTTTTCTGGGATGGTCTTATAACCATCTGATATCTCACCCGCCCATCTCAAAAACTTCATGATCTTGCCATTTAATCAGGCAGCCTGAAATTGTGTTACATTGTAGTCTTGAGAGAATTAGAAGATAATAAATGGCACTAAAGACAGAATCAATATACTAAATAGATAGGTAGCATTAGGAAAGGATCAGGTAAATGGAAGCTGGGAAAGAACTAATTGCAGATGATTCTCTGGCCATTATTAAAATAGTTAAGCATGGAACCAGCCAAGTGCAGTCCAATGAAGTGGAGAGCAATTGAAAGACAGTATGGTGAACAACGTTAAAGGCTTCTGACAGATCAAGTAGAATGAGAAGGGATAGTTTACCTTTGACACAATCACATTGGATGCCATTTTTGACTTTGGTAAGAGCCATCTGGTACTGTGGCAGGACAGGAATCTGATCAGAAGGATTCAAGCATGGAATTCCAAAAAAGATGGGCACAGATTTGGGAGGCAACATGTACGAGGAGAGGAAAGACTGATTGGAAATGGAGTGATGGTTTGCAAGGATGGAGGGGTCAAGTGTTTTTCCTGAAGGAGGGGACAATGATAGCATAGTTGAAGGCTCCGACAGTACTTGAGGAAAGGAAACCATCAATAATATCAGCCAACGTGGGAGATAGATAGCCCATACTGCGTGAAGGGCAATAGAAGATTAACTGAATGGAGTTAGGAGAGAAAGGGCTAGGGCAGTTGAAAATCTTATAGGAAGTTTGGCTTGATGGGCCTGGAAAAGGAGGATAATGACACTGAGCTCTGTACCTTTATTGGAGTTGAGGATGGAGAAGATTGGTTTCAGAAGAGCCCTATCCATTTCAGAATCGATAGGAAAGTGAGAGATGAGGCTCAGTGCCTTGTGCTATTAGTTAGAAAATTCTCTCCTAACTCTGGAATATGTAAATAAGAAAGTGTCTCATTAAAATGCTTCTTTTTCTTGATCCTTGTTTCTCATTAGTACCAAGCTGTGACTCTCAACTGATACATTAAATATGTATCTTTTCTTCTTTTTGAGAGACTTTCCGTTTCCTGGGAATGTGCAGTTCTGCCTCTGCATTTCTCATAACTGGCAACAATCGCAATCCTCTAAAGATGTTTTGTGGCACAATTAGAATGTGTTTTGTTTTACTCTATTCTTAAAGCTACAAAGCCAGTGTGCAGAGTGGATCGGGCGGACTCGAATCCCATCTTCTTGCTTTCTCCAAAAATCAGTTCAAATTTCACTCATGCACACATTTAAATGATTTGATAAGATCTGAAGTTCCACCCAGCAGCAGACTAATGGTCAGGAGCTCATTAGGAAATACCACTTACAGCATGGATTTGAGAGTCAGTCCACCAAAGATCACTTGTATAACCCCGTGACTCAGAAGTTAGTCATGAATAATTTGGGGACTGGGCCACCACTGTTTCCTTAGTTCATTGCAAAAAAAATTAAACTACGGAAATTTAGTTAACATATATCTTGTCTATATATATATTTATATATAAAATATGGAGAAATAATGATCTTTTGCATGTAAGGAGACAGCTAATGAAAAAAGAGATTCAACACTTAACATCTTCAAGAGTTCATGTTAATATAGTAAGCCAATTTAACTTGAATATTAAATTCTATTGAAATAAGTGTTTAACAGTTACATGTCTCATGCATACTATATTACCTTACAAACAACCTACACTTGACTGTAACCCATAATTCTACAGTAATTCGTTAACTTATGTAAATATTTAATGCACCTTCTCATGTCCATTGCAATTTGCCTCAGACTGGTATCAACTGCCTACTAACCTATTCAAAGAAACATTTTCACTCATGCATTCCTCCATATATAAATATAGTATTTATAAATATGATTGCAGTCTCTTAACATAGACTTAACATAAATGAAGGGGAAATTTTAATTTGTTGTTCTTTCACTTAAAAAGTCAAGACAGATAATTTGCACCATATCTGGAACATTTTCTCAGAGACTGTATTTTTGCGTGATCAATTAAGAACTAAGAGCAGGAGTAGGCAATTAAGTCCTTTGAGCCTGCTCTGCCATTCAGTGTGATCATGGTTGAGCTCACCTCGGCCTAACTCAACTTTACTGCCTGTTCTTTTTAACCCTTCAACCCATTACTAGATAAAAATGTTTATTTCCTCTAATTTACTCAAGTCCTGGCATCTGTCACACTCTGGGGAATTCCACAGGTGCATAACTCTTTGAGAGAAGTAATTTCTCCTCACCTCTGTTATAAATCTGTTACCCCTTATCCTAAAACTGAGATCGCTTGTTCACCCCCAAAAGGGGAAACATTGTGTTTATGTCTGCTTTGTCAATCTTCTTTATCGTCTTATTTATTTAAATTAGATCTCCTCTCATTCTTTTAAACTATAGACAGTATAGGCCTAAACTGCTCAACCTCTCTTCATAAGCTAAACCCTCATTTCTGGAATCAGTCTAGTGAACTTCCTCTGAACTGCCTCCAATGCAACTGCATCCCTCTTCAAGTAGGAAGACCTAAACTGTACACAAACTATCCCAATAGATTGCTCAGTACTTTTTTTTGTTTCCTAGTGCAGTGTTACTCATGCCTTGTATAGTTACTGCAACACCTCTTTACTTTTATATTCTATTCCTTTCGCAATTAATACCAAAAATCCATTGATTTCCTTAATACCTGCTATAATTGCATGCAGAAGAGCCCCAGATCCCTCTGCACTGAAAGAACCTGAAGTTTGTCTCCATTTAGAGTAACTTGCCTTTCTGTTTTTCTGACCAAAACGGATGATCGCACACTTACTTGTATTAAAGTCTGCCAAATTTTGGCCTATTTACCTTACCTGTCTATATCCATTTGTAAATTTCCTATTTCTTCATTGCAACTTACTATCCCACCTATTTTAATGTAATCTACAAATTTGTCTATGATACCTTCTATCTCTGCATTCCAGTCATTAATATAAGCATCCCACTAGTTACATCTTACCAATCAGAAAAAGACCCATTTATTCTAACTCTTTGCTTTTTGTTGCTCGGCCTGACGTCTATCCAAGCTAATAAATTGCTCCTAACCCCATGTGACCTTAGCTGTATATTAACTTTTATGCAGCACGTTATCAAATGCCTACTGCAAGTTCAGATATACCACATCTCCAGGATTCCCATTATCACTTTGCTTGTAACATCTTCAAAATAAGCTAGTAAATTAGTCAAATATAATTTACCTTGCATAAAACAGTGTTGATTTTGATGAAATGCATTTTGACTTTCCAAATGTCTTGTATAATGTTCCTTTATAATAGATTCTAACAAATTCCCAATGACCTGTTAAACTAACTAGTCTCTAGTTCTCTACTTTCTGCTGCCTCTCTTTTTGAATAAGGTCATTACATTAACAGTTTTACAATCCACTGGAACCTTTCCTGCATCCAGGGACGTTTGGCATATTATAACCAATGGATCCACCATCTCCACTGCCATTTGAACTTCTCCACCTTCAATCCTAATAGTTTGCTCGGTACTTTTTTTTTCCTAGTGATGATGATTGTTATAATTTTTCCCTTTTTGTAACTTCTGCATTTGTAATGTACAAATGTTTAATTCAGATAATTTTACGACTCCCACTGTGAATTATTGAGTGTTTTTTTTTGTTCTTCACTTAAGTAAAATTTCACCAAAATATATTCTTCCCTATGTACGATGCTGAGCTATACTAACCAGAAAGCCTACCTTTTACTGTGTATCAGTCAGGATAGTGTCGGAGATGGAAAATTAGCTTCAACGCCCCTGAAGTAGGAAGGAGAAAGATCAACGAGGATCCCTGTTCCTGGTTCTTAGCTGCCACCCCAACCCATGTTGGGATTGAGCTTGGCCCTGTGATTGAATAGTCTCTTAAACCTCTGGCGCTGGGATCTGCTTCCATTTAAAGACCATATTCCTCAGAGAGAGTTTCTACCTTCAAGCAAATAAGAAGTGAGGAAGAAATAACATATTTGCATCTAAAATGGATTGTAATCCTGATATTCTTTTATACCGGTGACCAATTTTATTTCAATTTGGAATTTTTATTCTTGTAGGTCATTAGTAATGAAACCATTGCATATTAATTACTTTTAGTAGATGTTGTAACTAACTTCACGTGAAGCTCAACATGTTCCCCTTTGTTTCTCAGAGACTTTGCTGTTATTTTCGGCAACTCTGAAGAAAAGCTCTTTCTTTTTCCCTTTCAGTGTCTTAATTAATAAGGAAACTGCTTCTCCCTAATCTTGGTAAAGTTGATATACTTCTCAAATGACATCAAAATAGATATTTTAGACTGTAAGTGCAGAAGGAGATTCCTAATCAGCTAATAAGGTTCATAGGCAGAATGCAGTTTTTCAGAGGACAAGAGATCAGAAAGGAGTTAAATGGTTCTTAAGACAAGCTAATATGAACAGTTTACACATACGTAAATGCAGTAGGAGAATCAAAACAAGTAGTTATGATTTCAAAACAAATATGCTGATATTTTATGATACTTTAAATGTATTCTTCACTTTAGCAAAGCAAAATTACTGAAAGGCATGGTGATAAATATCAATAATTTAAAACCAGAGGTAAGAGAACCTGTTAGTTAGCAGTAGTCATAGTGGTGAGATCCTTATGAAGGAATGTATTTTGCAATATTAATGAGTTAATGCATTCACTGGCCAGACGCAAGGATAAATATGCTGCTGGACACAGGAACACTGTCTATTCAACTTGTCTTGAGCCAGTGGGAACATCTATTTTGACCTTGGGGTAGCATCTGCCATTACCAGGTTACAGGGAAATAGAGCTGAGAAGGGAGGCAATATCCGAAGTTGTTACACGATTAAGATACCACCATACTATTCATCTGACTGGCTGAGGCACTTGACAGATTTATTGCTAAATAAAATTGTTTTTAAACTAATGAAAGGCGGAATTATTGATTAGAAAAAAATTGTAATTGATCTATATTTGACTATGTACATCAGATCTGTCAGAGTGGTTTTGTTGCTCTATTCCCAGAGCTACTTAATTCTTTCAGGGTCTCCAGTCAGCTATATGTATGTCTGTATACAAATATGTTGTATTTGTAAAATAAATTAGTTATGTCTTTACACAGAGATAATTGCCTTTCCAAGTTTTGAATTGGATTAGTTAAAACAAAATTGGCCATTTCCCCAACACCATAAGTCATCAAGTTCTTACAGTACAGAAGGAGGCCATTAAGTCTGCACTGACTCTCTGACAGAGTATCTTACCCAGGGCCCCACCCTCATAAAGCCACACATTTACTATGGCTAATCCATCTAACCTACACATCTTGGGACGCTAAGGAACAATTTAGTTTGGCCAGTCCACCTAACCTGTACATCTTTTGACTATGGAATGAAACTAGAGCACCGGAGGAAACCCACGCAGACACGAAGAAAACATGCAAACTCCACACAGTCACCCGAGGCCAAAATTGAACCCAGGTCCCTGGCACTGTGAAGCAGCAGTACCAACCACTATCCCAACATGTCACCCTCTGTTCTTGTAATTTCATAGTGTTTAAAAATGGAATTTTTTTTGGGTTGGTCTAGCTTACTTTGTTTTATAATCAAGCTTGTCACTTGTGAATCTCATTATAGACAGAGAGTAATTACTGATTACTCATACTCCAGGATTTTTCAAAAAATGAACAGATGATACTTAAACATTTAAGATCAGACAGCAAATAAAAATGGAATAGTGTTATCTTATAATAATTCCCATATGATAAATTGTAGATATCAATTGGAAATATTCAGCCAAGCGTAGAATCCTGTAATGGTTAGAGCACAAAAGAGGCTATTTGGCCTATCATGTTCATACTGACTCTGCTTGTGCAATTCAGCCAGTTGTTTTTGGATGCCATTTCCCCATAGGTCTGCAAATCTTTTCTCTTCAGGCACTTATGCAGTTTCTTTAAAAATCACAACTGAATCAATCCCCAGTTCACTCCTCTTAGAAAATTACTTAAAATGTTTTGTAATCTTACTACATTGCTGTGGCAGAAGAAGTATGGATGTGTGGGTTTTTAACGAGTTGCAGGAGTTGGATTTTTTCTGCATCCAGATAGTCTTTTTTTGCTGGAGGAAGTTACTTTTTTTCTGGGACTTGGTTATGTAGGAACCAGCCACCATCTGATACCTCACCCAAGCATCTCAAAACACTTCATGATCCTGCCATTTAATTAGACAACCTGAAATAGTGTGACGTGTAGAAAAATGATTAAAGGGGGACTTCGGTCTTCAGGGAATTGAAGATAGTAAATGGCACTAAAGACAGCATCAAAATTCTAAATAAGCTAGGTATTATTAGGAAAGGATCAGGTAAATGGGATCCCAGTAGATTATTCCATCAGAAGAGCCAATGATGATGCACTAAATGACTTCCAGGATTTAATTCCTGGGATTGATTATTTGCAAAATACTATGATTTTATGCACTGGAATTGAGTTGACTGTCAGCATTTTGCAGACATTCCAGTACAGCTCTGAAGTAGCACAATAATGTTAAAGGTACTGGGGGTTAGTTCCTTGTTGGATGCACATACGGTTTTTGCTTGAGTAATTTGATGGTACCTGCGTGACGAAACTGATAGGGAATGGTGACATAGTGGTTATATTACTGGCTTTAGTAATACATAGAGGTCTGGACTAATAATCTGGAGGTGTTTGAATGTCAGCTGGGGAATTAAAATTCAATTAATTAAACAATTCTGGAATAAAAAGTTAATGCCAGTAATGGGAACCATGTTGTTAAAAGCTCATCTGGTTCACTAACATCCTTTAGGGAGGGAAATTTGATCCCTCTACAACTCTGGCAAAGGTGTGATTCTAAACCCTCGAGTTGATTCTTAACTTCTTCCCAAAATGGACTAGCAAGCTACTCGTTTGTATTCAAGAAGATGGCAGTGTCTCACCTGCTCGCGTAATTAGGGGTGAGCAGTAAATGATGGCTTTGGCAATAGTGTACCATATTTCATGAATAAATACAAAATAAAAGCAGGAAGTCAAGACCCAACACCACCTGGATAATTTTAATGAGCATCAGCATCAGTATCCATTGAACCCTGACAGGAAACACCTAGTGCTAAGCCAGAGCTTCCTTTAAAAAAGGCTAGTTGAAATTGGTAGTTGTTATGATCTCGTGGTATAATGCTAATCATGGAGTTTGACTAATTGTTTGATATTGCAGTAAATTCATTGGATAATTAGAGCTTCTTAAAGTGAGAATTAAGTGAATAGTGGATGTGTGCGAAAGAAGAAATTAACATTCAACCTTCCTAAATGAATCTGCTGTTAAAGCTCTCTCATTAATCGAGAAAAACATGTAAAATAGCCTGGGGCTGACCTTAATTTCTTGCTTATACACTTTTGTTCAGTCCCGATTATGCCCATCAGACCATTTTTATGCATAGTTGACTATGGTGATGCATTATAATATTGTGTGTGCATTAATAAGCATCCTGGGTTGCCCATATTGCATCCTCCTCTTATGAAAGTGTGTTAATTGCATTCACAGAGTCTATACACAATCAGATCTTGTACTGACTTCAACAATATGAATATTATGTGTATATAAAAGAAAATCCAGGGTCTGCAGACTACGGACTAACTGAAATTGGTTTCCTCAAATGGCTTGTAGCAGCCGCACGTTTCCACAGGTTGGAAAATGACGAGAGTTGTCTTATGCCATTTTTGCCATGATCATGTGGCAGATGGTGAAAAAGCTCTATTCTTAGTTATTTTCAACATGCTTTATGAGGAGCTATTAAGTACAATTGCAATATTACACAGAATCATGTTGCATTATTTATTGTACTTTTTTACCTTGTCACTGTATGGAAGACTATATTTCCCACCTCCATTTTGGTATATTTAACAGTATTTTAGTGGAACTGTAAATCATATTCATATTTCATATTTTTAAATTTAATACGAAGACTGGCCCATTAAGCAGCATGACATTTTATTTAATTACAGGATGACGGATATGAAAGAAAATATTTTCAAATAAAAATTCCCTACTATCTTTGAAATTACATTCATTCTTTGTTGTCATTATGAAATGACACATTCAGCATTAGAAACCTATCCAAATAACCAAAGTGATGGTTGCTGTCTATAAAACAATGTGCTGTACTCTCAACTCTGTGGGTTGTCTCTCCTGGAGGTGTTGATTGCCTTCCTAGAATTGCATTTGTCTCCCAATACTTGGCCCAAGTGCAATTATTCTTCAGTAAATATTTGTTTTTTGATTTTGGGCATCTTAGCTAAGCCTGAGCTCATTTTCACCTCATGAGTGATTCGCACTGCTGCCTCACAGCACCAGACAGCTGGGTTCAATTCCCATCATATGTCGCTGTCAGTATAGAGTCTGTACATTCTCACCATCTCCTCCAAGTGCTCCGGTTTTCTCCCACAGTTCAAAATGGTTAGGTGCATTAACCATGTTAAATTCTCCCTTGGGGTACCTGAATAAGTGCTCCAAATGTGGCGACTGGGGATTTTTTTACAGTAATTTCATTAATGTAAACCTACCTGTGACTAATAAATGAAATAACATGTATATACATTTCTTTAAGTAGGTATTCCTCAGGAGGAGGAATCTATACTATTCACTAGCCAAGGGCTTCTGCAGCCAAACTCTCCTCTTTTCTGTCACCATTCTCACTCCCAGATGAAACCCATTAACTTACAGAATGAACCCAAAATCCTTATGAGGTACATGATACATTAAATGTGGAAGCTGGGTTGTCTATGTTCATCATATTAGATGAAAACACTGTTCAAAGATACATAATAGGAGCTTACTAACAGGTTATGTGGATGACAAATCAAATTAAAATAATGCTTTTAAATTAATTTATCCTCTATGCAGGTAACAACTTCAACAGGCAGCAAGTGCTTTTCCTGCCGTTCAGTAGCAGAAAGAGATAAATGGATGGAAAATCTACGGCGTGCAGTTCAACCAAATAAGGTAAAAAAAAAAGCCTTGACTTTCACATTCAAATATATTGCTGCCTTTTAAAGATCAGTTTTGAGTAGTAAATAGTGTATTTTTAGTAAGTTGTATAGAGCAGTGTTCCAGACGTTATCTTAGTGTTATATTTCAAACTGGTTTATGCATTTCCATGCAAGCAATAGAAACAGTGATAGATAGTCAGTAACCCTTCTCCAACCATGCTGTGATTCCATTTTCTCACTGCTTTTTGCCAATATTGCTTCTGAAAGTTTGAAGTACTCAGAGCTCTTTTACAGATGTAAATATTGTCATGCAAGTCATTGCTTTTAGAGGAAAAGCATAGTTGGCAGCTAACATAAATAACTACCATTATGGTGGACCTTCCATTTTGACTCTGATGAGCTATTTGGAGACTAGAGTTATAGTGCTCGCTGTGCCTCATTTTACACTTTTTCATAGAGAAACTGTACACGTGCTTATGTATTTTGGTTATCTGGAAACTAGTATTTTATACTGGCCCAAATTTTGCATTAGTAATGATGGCAAAACTGTCACTGCTCATTATCATTACTCTTCTGGGACTGATGCAACTTTTGGAATTCGCACTTGCAGTTAAAGGTATAAATCCCCGAGTTGCTAGCAATGATTTTATATTTCAAGATGTGCTATTGAGATTCTGTCATTGAGTTGATAAGTATTTCCACTTAGTGTTGTACAAATCTTTAGAAAAAGATGTTGATTGGAGTAGAACTAGATTTTTAATGCCATCTAAACTGCCTCACTGGCCCTGACAGTGTATTTTTAATTTGTTGGATGCCAAATATTTCCGTTATACAGGTTGAGCGTTCTTTATCTGTAAATCCAAAAGCCAAACACACAAGCTACAATTGAACTTCATCGACCTTCAGCACAGGAAGTTTAGTTGTTTGTCTGTACTGTTTTCCTTGTGAGTTTTGTGGTAAGCATGTCTAAAAGAAAGATTTTCAGGTGCTCTGAAGCCATTCAGGGTAAAGCCAATTTATTTATTTTGGACTGTAGCCAGCCTAGACTTTGGCTATTATATGTGCTATTGAAAAAACAAAATTATTTGAAATCTAAAATGTGATTAGCCTCAGTGCTTTGAATAAAGAATTCTTGACTTGCATCTGTAAAAAGAAATTTCACACTTCTAACATTTTTTAAAGTTTATTTATGATATTTTAGTTTCTACCTTAATCCCATATGTACATCCCAGTCATTTATTTCTTCAAGAGTAAAATATAAAAATCAAAAGGATTTGTAATGTTTACTTCCTTGTTTTACTGTCTTTGAGAATTGGTTGTTCATCCTGTTTGATGACAGCACTCTTGCTGGAGATCCTCTTAACATGACAGATTCAACCTGACATCGGGAATGAAGATATTGATACCAAAGGGATAGAGTCGTTATGACGCGGAAGAATCATAAAGGCCCATCAAGACCATGCAAGCTCGCTTTAGAGTAAAGCAGTCAGTCCCATTCCCCCGCTCTATTTCTATAGCCCTGAAAGTTTATTTCTCTCAAGTGCCTTTCCAGTTTCCTTTGAAATTGTTGATAATCGCCTCTTCAGTCACCCTCATAGGCAGTGAGTGCTCGATCTTCACCACTTGCTGCATAAGTGATACATCTCATTTGTACCTCCTTATCAAAAGTGTAAAGTTGTGGCCCTTTGTTCATGGGCCATGTGAGCTAGTGGAAGCAACTTGTCTAATCTGTCTAAATCTGTCATCTACTTGTACACCTGAATTAGGTCTCTATTCAATCTTCTTTATCCAAGTAAAACAGCCTTGTTCTTAAATTATCTGATCCATGGGATCACTTGTGAAAATCTCTTCTGCACTTTTTCATGGACCCTCACCTAAAGTGTGTTCACCAGAACTAGACAAATTTGTTTTGGTCTAATTGAAATTTCATAAAAATTCAGCATTACCTTTGCTGTTTTTGTACTCATATCCCTATTTATGAAGCCAAAGATCTCGTATACTTTGTTAACCACTTTATCAGTATGTCGTTGCACCATTATGCGCATTAACTCTCAAGCCTTCCTGCACACTTTAGAACTGTACACTAAATCTACATTGCTTCTCCCTGTCAATTGTGTCATTTCACACTTCTTTGTATTAAATTTCATCTCAAGTTCAGTGTTAGAATATAGTCCTTGTACTAGTAATTAGGTGCAAAGAGCCAGGTGGTGTTAGACATATGGAACTGGAGCTGGTTTGTGAGACTTCTTCTTGAGTTGTGAGTCAAACAAGAGCTAAAGATAGCCACTGTGTGTTAGTTCTCCAGCTCCATCCTGCATCCCATCCATTTTTAAGGAGATGAGATCAGAAGGCAACAAGGCTACCCACCCACAAGCCAATTCACTTCAATTAAAGAAGGCTAATTAGGATTTGGTCAGCTATCTTCAAGGTTCAAGTGGTGGTGTCTCCCAGTGGTAGACCAGGGTGCCGGCATTCCAGGCAGGCTTAAAGATTCTGTCTGCATGCCCAGGTATGCCCTGTAGGCTAATTCATTTCCTTTCCCACTAGTGCCCTTATTCCAAAAACAATACTTAAATTTAGATTCGAGAAAACTTTAGCTTTAGGGTACCTCTATCTTGATGTCCTCTCAGGTACTTACTTTACCACTGCAGCCTGTTGCTTCACTAAAGCTAGAAGACTGATAGTTGGCCTCTGAGCTTTGAGGGAAAGTACAGTGAACCTCTGTCCAAGGTCATTTCTCATGATAATCACGACGAGTGCTTCTTTTCCCCTTAGGGGCAGATTCATCACCCAAAAACAGTCCTGAGAGCTGTTTCCTATTCCAGGAGGGAAATTCCAGCCGATGATCTCGCATTTGATGGTGTCAAGTGTGTTCCACATTCAATGACTGCTGCACTATAAGTAATAAAAATTTGGAAATGTGAAACAAAGTCCAGAAGTGTGTGGGTTAGGTTGATTGGCCCTGATGAATAGCCCTTAGTATCAGAGGGATTAGCAGGGTAAATGTGGGGGATTGTGGGTGGGATTGTTGTCAGTGCAGGCTTGATGGATTGAATGGCCTCCTTCAGCACTTTGGGAATTCTATGAAAAGCAGACAACAAAGTTTATGGTTTTCTTTTTGCTGCGTTATGCTGATGTGCTTTGAAAAACATCCAAAACAGCTCCACGTCCGGGTAAAAGCAGAGGGTTGACTGTGCTGTTAAATTGATTAAGTTCAGACAAACACATAATCAGTTCTGCAAGCCACCAATCACACAACATGTCATTAGGGGAAGATTAAGTCAGCTTGCATGTAACAGTAATCGACCTTTCATTATTATATGATTTTGGATTTCAAAATTGTTTTAATTCTATAAAATTAATAAATTCCAATGATGTAATAGAACATAGAACAATACACACAAACAGGCCCTTCGGCCCACGAGTTGCACCGATCACATCTACCAATCCACAGACCTATCTATAACCCCCTATCCTATTCATTTCCACATACTCATCCAGAAGTCTTTTAACAGACCCCAGCGAGTTTGCCTCAACAACCTCCGATGGCAGCTGATTCTATTCACTCACCACCCTCTGAGTGAAAAACTTACCCCTAACATCTCCTCTGTATTTGCTTCCCTGCACCTTAAATCTGTGTCCTCTCGTAGTGACCATTTCAGCTCAGGGAAATAGTCTCTGAGAATCCACCCCATCTATTCCCCTCAACATTTTATAAACCTCTATCAGGTCGCCTCTCAACCTACTTCTCTCCAGTGAGAAGAGTCCCAGCTCCCTCAACCTATCTTCATAAGGCCTGCCTCCCAATCCAGGCAGCATCCTTGTAAATCTGCTCTGCACTCTCTCAATAGCCTCTACATCCTTCCTATAGTGAGGCGACCAGAACTGCGCACAATATTCCAACTGGGGTCTAACAAGAGTCTTATAGAGCTGCATCATTACCTCCTGACTCCTAAACTCTCTTCCTCGATTAATGAAGGCCAGTACGCCGTACGCCTTCTTAACCACTTCCTCCACCTGCGAGGCCGATTTAAGAGTCCTATGGACCCGGACCCCGAGATCCTTCTGCTCTACAACACACTAAGACCTTTATAACCCCTTATATTGTACTCCTTCATCCCATTATTCCTGCCAAAATGGACCACTACACATTTATCTGCGTTGAAGTCCATCTGCCACTTCTCCGCCCAGTCTTACATCCTGTCTATGTCCCGCTGCAACTTTTGACATGCCTCCAGACCATCCACAACACCACCGACCTTTGTATCGTCGGTGAACTTACTAACCCATCCCTCCACTTCCTCATCCAGGTCATTTATGAAAATGACAAACAGCAGGGGTCCCAGAACAGATCCCTGGGGCACTCCACTGGTTACTGACCTCCATGCAGAACAAGACACATCCACAACCACTCTCTGCCTTCTGCCGGCAAGCCAGTTCTGGATCCACGAGGCCAAAGCTCCTTGGATCCCATGCCCTCTCACCTTCTCCAGAAGCCTTGCATGGGGGACCTTATCAAACGCCTTGCTAAAGTCCATGTACACTACGTCCACCGCTCTTCCTTTGTCAATGTGTTCAGTCACATTTTCGAAGAACTCAACTAGGCTCTTAAGGCATGACCTGCCCTTGACATAAATCTTATCCCTCAGAAGCTTCTCCATCAGCTTACCAACCACTGAAGTCAGACTCACTGGTTGGTAATTTCCTGGACTATCCCTGTTCCCTTTCTTAGAGATAGGAACCATATCCGCAATCCTCCAATCCCTTTTCCACCACCTGCCTAACCCCTCTCTCAGACTGCCTACAGTCCTTCCCTACCTGGGAGCTAACCTCCTTATTCACCGTCTCATCGATATTCCCACCCCCCAGCTTTTCTAGATTAAAGTTCCCCCAATAGCCCTAGCCAGTCTTCCTGCCAAGATATTAGTCCCCCTAGGGTTCAAGTGCCACCCGACCTTACTGTACAGGTCACACCTGCCCCTAAAGAGGTCCCAATGATCCATGAACCTGAATCCCTGCCCTCTGCTCCAGTCCCTCAGCCATGCATTCATCCTCCACCTCATTTGATTCCTGCTGTCATTCTCCTGAGGCGCAGGCAGCAATCCTGAGATTACTACCTTCGCTTTTCTCTTCCTCAGCTTCCTACCCAGTTCCCTATAATCCCTTTTGATGACTGTCTCCCTCCTCCTGCCTATGTCTGCAGTACCTATATGCACCACAACTTCAGGTTCCTCACCCTCCCCTTTCAGGATGTCTGGGAGGCGTCCAGAAACATCCCGGATCCCAGCTCCAGGAAGACAAACCACCATCCGCGACTCTTGACTGCGTCCACAAAAACGCCTGTCTGAACCCCTCACAGTGGAGTCCCCTATTAGTATCGCCTTGCCTCTCTTTTATCTTAGATTTTTGGCGTACTGGCTCAGGTTTAGAGAGCGGGCCACTGTTGCCTCCCTCGGACGAGTTGTCCCCCCCAGTAGTACTTAGGCAGGAGTACTTATTATGAAGGGGGACACCTCCGGTGTGCTCTCCATCACCCGAGTTTTCCCCTTCCTGATAGTCACCCACATGCCGCCTCCCCGTTGCCCTGGTGTGACCACTGTTGATAGCTCCTGTCAATTATCTCCTCGTTCTCTTTAATGAGACGAAGATCTTCAAGCTGCATCTCCAATTCCTTAACTTTATCCCTTAGGGACTGCAGCTCTACACACCGAGCGCAGGTATGGATGTCTGGGAGACCAGTAGCCTCTGAGACCTCCCACATCTGGCACTGGCAACAACATGCCGGCCTCACACCCATTATTTGCCCTCTTCTAGAAACACAGGGGAAAAAAGTAATAAAAACTTGTAACTTACACTGTCTCACCCTTTATGCTTAGGCCCTGTGAGCCAAAGCCCTTACAGCCACATGAAAAAAACAGATAGAAAAACAATCTTACCTGCTCTCTCTCTCTCTTTGTTAGGTTAGAGAAGGGGGGAGGGTGGGATATTCTACCTGTGTAATGCACATTTTTTTTGTACACACTGGAAAGTTAGGTACAAACAGAACACATTATACATGTTATGTTTGAAATTTTGAGTCACATTTCAATCATCATAATAATGTACTCACTTCAGTGATGAAGTAACAATATGTGGATGTGGAACGGGTAACGTCCCTTGTTTTCCTATGTGGAAAGTATGAAGCTTTTACAGAGCAGTTGGTCAACATTAGGAAATGCAAATATAACATTTCTCTCAGTAGGGCAATTATAGCATGTTGACGGCTATATACATTATTTACTGCACTACACACAAAACAGAATGTGTGGCCATGATGACCTTATCCTGTTGCCTGAAAGAAACTTCATTTGTACTTCTGAAGAGACAGTTCTATCCAAAAGTGATTTAGCTTGCGTGCTGCACTTTCTCCTCACTATCTTTGTTAAACCATGGTGGAGCTCAAAATGAAGGAGTTTCCTTATCATTTGTTTCAAATCCCCACTGGTTTTTCAATGTAAGCTGCAGAAAGCAGATTCTTGATAAACGTAGGCCTGCTGCCAATGAACTGTTTCATAATTTGAATAAGTTCCTGAGGCTGCATCAAGCAGAGCAAACCTGGACTTCAGCAGAAAGTAAATGCATTCAGGTATGAGCATAATCAGATGCTCAGCATGTTAAAGTGTACAAAGTAATTGGACCAATATGGCTACCCCTAGGGCTTGGATCCAAAAGTGAGTCGCTTGCTTCCTTCAAGCAAATGTAGAGCTATTGATGAATTAAGCTGAAAACTTGCATAAAGATGTCACTGAAGCATATAATAATGGACAACAAAAATTCCAACAGTGCTAGGAAATAATTTTCCATGGCTTAACACTGCTCTTAAAATTATCTTAAAATATTTTAAGACTCTAATTTAAATATATTTGACAACCCTTATGAATTTTGCACACAGATGCATGAGCAGATTGAAGGCTTCAGCTGCTGTCCCAATAAGATGATGCATCCATCTTGGCATTATCAGCCCAGTATTTACATTCTTAACTAGTGCTTCTTCATCAGATTCTTCTATATATCTCTTTAACCCTGCACCATCTGCTTCAACCACTGTTACGGAGATCCAACTTTTATCCTGATGACCAAATCTTTGCTTTTAATATAAAAATTGCAAAATAGTAGTGAGGCTGCAAATTACAGCTAAAAGTTGGAGATCATTCTGAATTTCAGACTGTAGTGCAGTGATTGTCCTCTGGCACTTCATCCAATTTATCGTGTATGAGGTTTGACAGTTAATGTGATTGTGGTTGACCCAGTGTCAATCAGATAGTAATCAGGACCAGGAGTTCTAATGAAGAAAAACTTACTCTCTTAAAATATAATTCTGGGCTGAATGTATTCACTGTCTAGTGAAATATTACAATCAGGTGTTTGATCTTTCTGTGTATTAGTTTTTTTTACAATTTATATTACATTGATAAATGGCATAAATGTCTAATTAATCTTCCAAATTTCACCATGATACCAGTTCAAGCTTTTGGTTAAATATAAGGGATAGTTTTTCAAGTGTATTATAGAAGTCCGGAAATCCCGTTGGGTGTTGGCATATTTTGTAGAATAATTTATTCTTTCATGGGATGTGGCTGTTGCAAAGTCAGCATATGTTACTTACCCCTAATTGCCCTTGAACTGAGTGGCTTGCAAGGCTCTTTCAGGGGCAGTTAAGAGTCAACCACATTGTTGTAGATCTGGAATCACATGCAAACTAGACCTGAGTAAGGAAACAGATTTCCCTCCCTCAAAGGCATTAGTGAACCAGATGAATTTTTACAATAATAGTTGATAACATTTGTGTCGTCACTACTGAGATTAGCTTTATATTCCATATGTATTAATTGAATTTAAATTCCACCAGCTGTCATGATGTTCTTGGGACCTGCATTCCAATGTCATTAGCCTAGGCCTCAGGATCACCAGCCCAGTGACATTACCACTGCCCCATCATCTCCCTTTAGTTGTAAGAAGCAATCTTATGATCTTAAGCACATAGCCTCCGCTCTTTCAAAAGAACAAGGGCAACAAATGAATGGAAACACCACCATCTGCAAGTTCCCCTCCAAATCACACCATCCTGACTTGGAACAATATCTCCATTCCTTCACTGTTGCTCCATCAAAATACTGGAATTCCCTTCCTAACAAAACTCTGGATGTACAACATCACATGAACCACAGCAGTTCAAGAAGGCAGCTCACCACCACCACCTTGAAGGCAATTAGGGGTTGGCAATAAATGTTGGCCAAGCCAGTGACACCCACATCCCATGAACAAATATTTTAAATTCTAAAATATGCGAAAGAAATTTCCCACATAGAGTTTGCACTTTAATGTCAGTTAAATTAATTTTCAGTCATTATTTTGAGTGCACCTGTATTAACAGGTACCTGATTCTTCTTCTGCTCATATACGTGCAGAATAAAATAACTATCTTGTCTTGATTGGGTCTGAGTGTGGTCAGCATCTGATTCTCAGTGATGCTAGGGGGTTGATGCAGCACTGCGGTCCTGAAACTCAATGACTGTCATTGAGAATCACAATAATGCCTTTCACACAATGAGGGTACAAGAATAACAAACATAGATAGAAGTAACAAAAAACAGAAAATGTTGGAAAAACTCAGCAGGCCTGATAGCATCTGTGGAGAGAAAATAGAGCTAGTGTTTTGATCTAGATGACCCTTCATCAGAGCTGAAGACAAAGAAAAGCAGTCAATATATATATTACAAGAGTGGAATGGGATGCAGGGGGAGGAAGTTGGGGGACTGTAATTGGATAAAGAGAATGAAAGTCATGATGATAAAGGTTGAGAAAGGTGCTTTGAGTGTCCATTAAGAGATTGGAATGTGTGAATGTTAGTACGAAGGTGTAGATTATCAAAGGACAAACCTGAGAAGTGTGGCGGTGGGCTCTGGTGGGGGGGGCAGTGGTGGTTGGAGGATAAGATGGAGAGTAATATTTCAGAAGTAGAAAAATAAAAATAATATGAAGTAATAAAAATGGATGACTAAAAGAAGAAATGAAATAGAACAAATAGACAGTGGCGGAGAGATTTCACGCACTAAAGTTGCTGATTTGGATGTTCAGTCTGGAAGGCTCTAAAGTGTCCAATCGAAAATTGAAGTGGGTTGCTAAGAAAATTGATCACTGTTTCACTAATGCCCTTTAAAGAACAAATCCAGCAACTGTACTTGGTCTCATTTATCACATTTCATGTCTCCTGAAGTGGCTTAGCAAGCTGTTCATTTTTGGAATGGGCAACATCCTTGGAAATCCACTTAACTAAGAATACCAAGAAAACCAAGAATATTTGGTTGATTTAAAAATAACATCATAAGTAGTTCCTGTAAAGATGTTTCAGTAGACACTGCACAGGGACGTGCAAGTTGATTCTGAGCTCCTGATTTTAATCTATTAAGGTGCCACACTAGAACCCCAAGATATATTAGACCCCAACAATTTTCATATTTGGGCATATATGTGCAAATAAGATGCTTCACCTCAGGAATAATTCTAGTGACAAACTAAGGATCTTTTATTCAAGACGAGCTTTATTTGTAACACCGTTGAAATATGACTCTAACAAAATGAAACATGAAAAGAAACAACTCAACTTATAACTTATCATTATTTCAATTACAATTAAGCAATATTTCTCTCATAGACTTAAATACCACTTTAAATATAGTTAGCTGTGACTTGGGTAACAGTCTTGGAGCTTTCAGAGAGAGAGAGACTCTTTTTAACAGTTCCAGTCACCAACTGCTCTTTTAAAATGAAAATAGAAACACTGAAAATAGAACCAGGAGTAGGCCATTTTGCCCTTCTTGATTGATTGTCAAATTGAATACCCTGATCTCACCTTCCTCCCATATCTTTTTACTGTTTTTCCAACTACAAACCTAGATCCCCCCATTGACCTAATATCCATGACACTGTCAATTTAGTCTAAAATCCCAGGAGAACTTACATAAAGTGCACTCTACAAAGTACCATATTTCTAGCTAAAATGAGTTAGCATTCTGCTTTCCCAGCATCTGCTGATTTCCTACCAGACAAACTGACTACTTGTAAAAAAAAAAAACACTGAATCTTAAAGATTAAATGTATTAGTAGCACAGTACCATCACAAACAATGCTACTCTAAGGATGTGCTGACTCTGGACAGTTTCTTGGTACCTACCTGCAGGCTGCTATCATTTGCCCTGTAATGAAGGTTCCCACCTATCCTCTCAGCTGTAGGTATGCATCAGGAGGATTGGGAAAATTTTAAGGAGCAATATTTACACAAAAAGATATCTTCTATTTTCTCTGTCAGGAGCAGAATAAATGTTTCATCCTTTCATATGCAAATTACTGCCAGCTACCAAGATGATTAATCAGGGAATGCAAAATCTGCATGGTTCATATTACTTTGGAATTAAGAGTAATATCCAGAAGTAAGTTATTAATAAAAGTGAGAGTTATGTTTCAAATTGACTATTATTGCTAAGTAGATGATTCAATTGATGGTAGATCTCCAAACACGTGTCAATTTTAATGATACGAAGAAGAAATTCTAACTATGAATAAATTAGAATTGTAGTCAAAAGACTAAAGAACAGATTATTAGAGATTCAACAGAATTATTGTTATTCCTTTTCTGTGTCATTTTAGGATAATAGTAGACGAGTGGAGAATCTCCTCAAACTATGGATTATTGAAGCCAAGGATCTGCCAGCCAAGAAAAAGTACTTCTGTGAACTCTGCCTTGATGATACACTGTACGCACGGACTACCTGCAAGCTGAAAACCGACAATGTTTTCTGGGGAGAGCACTTTGAATTCAGTAATCTACCCACAGTAAGAAACATTACAGTGCACTTGTACAAAGAGACTGATAAAAAGAAAAAGAAAGATAAGAATAACTATGTGGGTCTGGTGAACATTCCAATAGCAACTGTGACGGGGCGACAGTTCCTGGAGAAGTGGTATCCTGTGAGCATGCCCAATCCAAGCAAGGGCAAGTCAGTGGGACCGATGATTAGAATCAAAGCTCGCTATCAGAGTATGAGTATTCTCCCAATGGAGCTCTATAAGGAATTTGCTGAATACATTACAAATAACTATATGCTACTGTGCTCAGTGTTGGAGCCTGTATTGAGCGTTAAGAGTAAGGAGGAGATGGCTTGTGCATTGGTGCACATTCTGCAAAGCACTGGGAAGGCAAAGGTAGGTGTTGCAGACTTCAACTTCAGCCTTTTAATTGATCATAACTTTATCCTTTGAGTAACCAAACAAGTAAGAGTTTACTTAACAACCGTTTTAATACAAGCATAGCAAGGACCCTGGAAAGCTATTGTTCATATCCCTGTAGGTAGCCAGAGTGGCATATTCCAAGACACAAAGTCAATTAAAGTTTTCAAAATCGATTTTAAGTAATTAGCACAAACCAATCACAACCACTTTAAGCTGGCTTCATTATAATATCCAATCAGTGAGAAATCTACATTGTACAGCTGGTTTCTGTGGATCACCTCTGTTTTCCGTTTACAGATATCTGATTTATGTGCTTTGCCAGAATAATAGCCTTGGCATCTGTCCCTGAAGACTTTTATAAGAAGATCTTTGTTTTTCAGCCTGTGTGATTTTTAAACTTGTGTGACCATTTAACCCTTTCAGTAAGCATCAAGGTTAAGACATTTTAAATTTTTAAACATTAGATTGCAGACTTGAACATGTTCTGTTCCAGCATGATGTTCATAGGCGATGAAAGTTAAACTACGGCATTGGTTTGTTTTCTGGAATCTGCATTTAAGGGCTCTGCTGAAAATACTCCTTTATGTTCCTATGGCCCAGTAGATGCACTAATTGGATTTGTGATGCAATTGGAAGGGAAATATATCTGAATAGGTATTTTTGTTGTTCAATTACCAATTCATATTTAAAGAGGGAGTAGAAGAAAGTAAAATATTAAAAAAATTAAAATTATAGAAATTTGCATGATTGTATTTGGGGAAAATATATCACAAAAGAAAATTATTTCCTTTTCTTTTTCTTCAGTCATTCAAATATGCCCAAGAAACATATGCACTCTTTGAGAACTGAATTATCTTTCTTTTCTTTTTCACAAGGGCTGGGTGCTGAAGAGACAATATTTTCAACACTCACCACTCCATTTTCTAGCTCATATTCAGGCACGGATTGCAGTCATGCCGACCAAGATGGCCTCAGGAAGTCACATAACAGTCTCCTGAGGAATTAGTGTAAGCAGCTGTGCAGCTTTATTAGACTGTATACACTGAATGCTGAGGCCTGATAAAAGAGGAGGCCTCGGGGAGAAAGCTAGGAAAGTGTTTGACTCCTGTGTGGGTTGTCTGCTGAGTACAAATTTTTTGTGTGCTTTGTGGACAATGAACCCAAATTAGATTTGACTGGATGAGAATCCGCTCCATAACCAGAACCTTGTCCATTTATACAACTGAGTTTGGCTACATGGCTTCATGTGGGTTCATTAATAGGCCCAAACGATAAACACGTTATTAATTAACCTATGTGGCCAGAGGTTAATAAGGGGTTGTTGTGACTCTGAACCTGCCAATATTGTTGCCTGACCCCTTGCAACATAACATTCTTTTGTTCTAGATTAAATAAGTCTGGAGTAGCATCAACTCAGCTATATATCTAATTGCTATTGCTGTCATGGTCAAAGTAATTTCACCCATTTAAAACTTCCAGTAGTTTATCTGCTTTTGCAATAGAAGAATACTCAAAGTACCATAATAACTTGGTTACAGATTGAACAGTTGGAAAGTTGGGTATAATGGAGATAAATCTTTTTACTCTACCTACATCATGAGAATGTATTCAGAGACATTATTTCACAAATTTTTGCATGCTTCAACACTTCTATAGTTTTACATCAGTTTCCCTCTCTATCCATAGCCCAATATTGTGCTGTAATGTTTATTAAGATTTAAATTAATGGAGGGGGGAGCAATGACTTAGTTGGTGCTCCAGTTCAGTGTTTCTGGAATGCAGACCCGAGATTCACAGTGAAGATTACTGATAACACTGGAAGTATGGGTTGTATTGTATTCAGTGTAGTTTGAACATTTACTGTGCTGCTGAAAAATGCAAAATCAGCGCAGAAAAAAAAGCAATCAAATTTTAAAAATTACATCTTATGACCAATTCTTTCATTAGATTTTACTTTCCACTAGTTATTAATAGTAGCAATATTGTCTGGAGTTTTAAATAATGTGTATGAAATAAGTTCCATTTAATGAAGTTATTAATAGTGCTATTTAAAACGATTTGCTCAGCAATAGTGCCAACACTAGACAGACAGTATGAAGAAAGATTTTACAAAGCTGAACAAGTAAAAGATCTGAATCAGATGGAGGAAATTAAAGCTATGGTTTGACATATCTCTGTTCATAATATAACATACTATGAAGAGTCTACACAGATCTCTATATTAGTTTTTATTAATCAAAGTTTAAGTATATCCAGCTAGCTGGGAATCATTAATATTCTTACTGAAGGATGATTTGCAAATTTCTAGACTAAATGCAGCAGAGTCCCTGAGCTTCATATGAGGTTCCAACTCTTCTAACATCTTTCAATAATTGCTGCAAATACAGTAGGTGAGCTGCTGTCAAGATCTTTTGCTCAGGATCCAGCTAATGTAATATGTGTGAGAGGATCCAGAATCCAAGTGACCGTCCAATTTCCTATTGAAATGTCTTTCTTGAGAAGTGTTTAGAAAATGGTGGGGGAATAGCGGCCTTCCTTTCCATTAAGCCTGCCCCCTCAAGGCATGATGCAGCCAATCAACCTGCACCTCTCCCTACCCCACCTCTGATTAGCCAATCTCATAAAAGGATACTTGAACACATGTTCTAGGGTGCAGTACTTTGGAAGTGCTGCATTGTCAATCTCTTCGATAAGATATTTTACAGCAGTTTCATTTTCCTGCTCAAATGGATGTAAAAGACTCCCTGATGCTTCTTCAAAAAAAGAGCAAACAATTTTTTCAATCTTCATCTTCAACCAATCCCACCAAAGATATTTTAACATCATTTATCTCACTGCTCTTTTTGGAACCTTGCTGTGGGCACATTTGGCTACGTAACTGCAGCTACCTTTAAGAAAAGATTAACTCACTAACTATGAAGTCTTTTGGAATGGCTTAGTGAGATGGTTGTTATACACATGCAAGTTCATTCTCTATGAATATTGCCGGAAAGTGAGACATATTGCCAAACCATTTTTCCATCAGGTCAAACACAAACATTATCGGGAAGATTGGGGAACCTGTTGCATACTCTTTGACAAAGCCATGACCAATCAAAGTTGATTGCCAACCAGTCAACACCCTTTTTTCTTCTGGTATGAATCATTGTGTTTGTTTGAAATTTAGCATTCTTGAGATTGTTCCAATGAGTATAAGATGTAAAGCTTTAATGACATCTTTCTTTTCAGCAGTATTCCAAATACTCAGCAACCTGTGCACCAATCATTAGTTTCACAAAAAAAGACAATATCTGATGTGCTTTCAAGCCATTGAATTGAGAAATTTCACTATACTTTGAGTTCTTCAGTGGTTTCAGTATTGTGTTTATAAAGCGTTCTAAGGCCATTGTTAATCTGAATTGTTCTAAGGCCATTGTTAATCTAACATATGTTAGACAATGACTCAACCAGTTTCTTTTTCTTTTCCTCCAAGGCAGCTAATGCTATTTGGGGATAATTTTGGTTAACAAATGTCTGTATACAAACTGAGAACTAAATGGGGGCAATAGATAGGAGTAATGAAGCTTAAGTTTGTATAACTTGGTTTTAAATTATCTCTAAAGCCTCGTATTCCCCATCGTATAATCGCAAGAACTTGATTGTCAGTATTACTGCTGTCATTTTAAATTTGAAATAGAAAATAGCTGAACCAATGGAGCATTTATTATCAGTCTCTTGGATGTCTGAAGTAATGAATGCTTATTGCCATTGATTGTTCACCTATTATTTGGATATACATTTAATTGCTGTTGATCACTCAGATAACAGAACTTGCTTAGCGGTAAGCAATTTTGTTTTAAACTGCATTGGAGAAAATATATTGAGTAATTACAACTTGTAAGACAAGTGATAATTAAGTAAATCGTTCAGTCTAAAGTTATATGGTAAGCAAGTTACTGAATGTACAGATACTCTATTCTAACAGTTCTAACCAAAGGGCAGTTATCTGCATTAAATTAGTTGCTGTATTTCTCATGCCGAAGCAGCTTTCTGCACGTTACTACAAGCCCTGGGAATTAGGACAATATAGCTACGCTGTTCTGCCTTTCAACATTCTGTATTCAAATCCTTCTAATCTGATTCCAACATTTACTCACGCCAAGTCACCGTTGTGAAAGTCTGACTTTGATTGCTAATTATCGCCTTCTATCTTGCTTCCTTTACTGAGTTTGAGATTGTTGAATATGCGGTTTTTTTCTCCATCATCTCTCTTAATTGGTACTCCAGTAGTTTCAATTCCTATTTCTCCCACTGCAATCACTTCACCTCTAACACATTCCCTATGACTGATATGCCTAGTGCTCCATACTCGATCCTAGTTATATATGCTAAGGTTTCATAACGTTATCCATAAATACGGAATTAACTTTCATGATATCCAGCCCCTGCAATTGATTTCAAGGCCATTACAGCTACGACTGATTGACTCTGCCATTAAAGCCTGAATTAGAACTTTATTCCCGAAGCTATCTTCTGGTTCCTGCCAACATATGATCCTCTGACATCAGTTCTGAAACTGTTCCTCATTGTCCATTCACACTGAATAAAGTTGCAGCATCTGTATTTGAACTAACACTTAATTAACCTACAACAAATGTGATCACTTTGTAAAATGCATTTATATATGAGGAAGTCCCCTGCCTTTCTTCATCACTGAAATACTAACCTGTGCTTTTGGCATCATCAGACTACCTTAACTCTTAAGTTCAAGATTGTTGTGTACTTCATTGTGTCCTCCTATTACCCTTTTCCATATCAGGCTCAAGGATTCTTTGATTTTAATATCCTTGTCCTTGTTTAGAATCCCTTCCATGGCTCCACCCTTCCTTTATAATTGATCTCCTCCTGTTATATTTCCCATCACACTCCTCACTCCTTTAATTCATCACTTGCTCTTCCACAATATTGGCTCTTTCAGTCCTGTTGAACAACCCCTGGCCTGCTCTGGGATTATCAACCTGAATCAGTCTGCCTTGGAATTATCCACCTGAATCGGCACTTACCTCAGTACCTCTCTCTTGAAAAGCCTCCTTTTATAGAACAAACCTTTCTTATTCAATTGTGCAGTTAGTCCCTCACGACCTGTAAACATCTCATCCTGTCTCAACATCCTGGAGACAGTTGTACATGTGAGATGCAATAAGTAACCAGAAAGAAAATGAAAAAATTATTAAAGTTCTTAAAATAATAGAAGAAATGGGGAAAAATATTAGAAGGAAAGAAACTAATTCAGGAGTAGTTTAAGTGGAAGCGTTTTCAGAATCAGGAAATCAGCTTTGTGCTTCAGGTTGTCAAGTGAAATTGACTGTGTGTTAGAGTGATGTCGATTACATTTATTTAAGAAAGAACAATACTGATTTTGAGAATGTAAGGAGCTGGAGAAGAATAAGCCATGTGATAAAAGCTATGTTTTGGGTAATTAAGATGTTGCAGATGATCAATAATGTGACTGATATCTGACTAATATTTTAGTCAAGCAGCCTACTTTGAATCCTTCAGCTTAAGATCCCATTCACCTGTAACAAAAGAATATGATAAAAATCACTCTTCTAGGATGGACGTGACTGAATCTTTCAGGCAGTGGGATCATCTATTCTGCATATCTTGTTTCATTTATGAACCTAGAATAAAGCCGGCAGCTGCATACTAACCATTGGACAACAGCTTTTCTGAAAGCTGCTTTTACAGATATGTGCTTGTGACTATTACCTCAATTTTTTGTGACATACTCCTTGGGTGGAATTGTCCCACTCCCCCCACAGGCAGGCATAACGAATCTGCTACCCATCTCCACATTCATGTTGCAGTTCTCCTAAAGGCAGATTGCTTGTCCTGCTGGCTGAAGGCACAAACACCATTTGCAATTATTTGCCGATCATGAATGTTCATTAAATCAGCTGGCTGCCAGAATCCCATCAGGCCTTCCAATCTTGCATCATGCTGATGTGAAATTACATTGGCATCACAAAATGTCATCATGCAGAAGCACAGAAGAAAACCCATTTGTCCATCATATGAAACCTGATTATTAACGGTTGGTGTGCACAAGACTAATTTGCCATAGCCCCCAAGGTGAGCACAACATGCAAAACCTACCTGGCATAGTGCTGTGCTACTCCTGATGCACTGTACACTAGCCTGTCTGGGCAGAGCAGTTACTGCACTCCATCTCTATGCTGAGCTGGTCTTCATAGCACCGTGCTGCTGGACCCCTGGACCCTCCTATTTCACCAAATCAGATCAGTACTGTGCCTGGGCTTGGGGAGCATAGGAATCTCCTTGCACAAACACCCTGAAGAGGCCAGGCTGCAGTGCTTTGTGAAGTCACTGTTGTCCACAGTCTTCTTTGGAAGTGAGCACTTTGTCAAGGCTACCTTTTAATTTCAGGGACTGGCAAACAGGAGTCAGAGGGTGCAGAGATTCCTGCTGCAAAATGAAAAGAAGTCAGGGAAAAGAGACAGTGCAGAAAAGCAGTGGCCATACAGCAGATACAATCATTGGAAGCAATGTTTTTCCCAGCTGCAGGGAGGGGCATTAAAAGAAAAATGCACAGCTTGGTGTGCTGGGTTAACCCACAGTCCATGTTTCTGGTGTGGTGGGCTCTGTATTGACCTGTAGAGAATATGGTAATGGTCACAGAGGGGCACCTGAATCGGTAGGTAGGGAATACCAAGGTGGTGTGTGAAGCTGTCAATGGGAGGGCAAGTGGGAGCCCCTGTAAGTGACAGTGCACACATTCTCCACATGGGATGGGCACCTTGCCATTGATGGTTTTGGGCGGGGTGGGTGCATGTCAGTGTCCACTACCACTACAATAGAATTCAGAGGAGACTGGAACAGTTCCCATCACTACCTGTACATTGTGAGATATCAAGTGAGTCAGAAGCACAGGGACAGTGAGGGAAGGAGGGTCAAACTCTATCTTGTAGTAAAAGTGCAGCACTACCAATCATGTAAAATGGAATCTTCCAAAATCAAAAGTAAGATTGTTTTGCTAGGAGGGATATGATGAATTGTGCGAGGAGCCTTTG
Source organism: Sphyrna mokarran (assembly GCA_024679065.1). NCBI lineage: Eukaryota > Metazoa > Chordata > Chondrichthyes > Carcharhiniformes > Carcharhinidae > Sphyrna > Sphyrna mokarran. The sequence goes on from JAGIQG010000025.1 coordinate 15,300,584, forward strand.
GGGCTCCTTTTCGCAATGCACTCACTTGTTGGTATTGCTACAGTGGAGAGAAGGTCCTGGTCAATTGTATAGGACACAGAGCCTGTAACTCAGGAAGCAAGAGCGAGTCAGATTTCTAATTTTGAGAGAGGTCAATATGTTTTGACCCCATGTAACCCTGCATCCTGAATGTGCCCACCAATGTGTGTGCCCCTGGAGTCCAAATCCTGCTAGAGCAGAGCCTTCATGGTGGTTCCTATAGTGGCCTTGAGCTTATTATATTTGACAGAACATGGAGTGACTGCCTCCATTGTGCAATCTGTTTTGAAGAGTGACTGTGAAGTTCTGCCTTCCTTTGCATTGCCATCAATGAACCAATCCATCCAAAAGCTCATCATCTTTCTGGGACTGAGCAGGTGGATGACCAGCAGCTTGCCAAGTGCCAGGGCTGTGCCTCCCTCTGACTGCTGCAGGGGTGTGTCTATGAGTATTGTTTTTCTAATGGGAAGTGTATGGAGGTGTACCATTGTGCTACAGAGACTTGGAGTCGACTTAGGTTTGTCCAGTGGCATAGCGTCAGGCAGAAAGTCTGTCTGTTACATTTCTTTTCAATAAAAGTACAGATAAATAGAACAGCCCTTTGGAAAAGATATTGAACTTATCCTCCTCCTGTGGCCAGTAAGTGATTTCCAATTAAAATATCAACTAATGGCAGTGTAAACAGAGCATCCCAATGGGAGCATTCCCTTTTTGCCATGATATTTAATATCATAAAAGATTAGGTGCCATTTGCTTTATCCAAAAGTAGCTAAATCCAATTCATTGCAGAGTTATTCTTGAAGAATAGGTGTGCAACGACGGGTAGCTGTAACTACGCTCATGCTACAATCCAATTGCCCAATAACAATTAAAATAAAACCACCTTTTCTGTTCTCACTGCTATTGAAGCAGACCCACTAACACTCTGCCAGTTGTAAATATCAGGGAAATTTTGAAAATGTGAAGAACAAGCTTTCATTTATGTACAAAAGTAGTTAGTAATGCTTCTGATCCTGGGTGGAACATAAGGCTGCAACACTGTTCCTCCATTCTGCCTTATGCTTTTGTCGCCCCGTGGTAAGCCCCATCTTCTCCAGTTCAGTCACCACAGTCCTACCTACACCATGATGAAATTAAGATGCCGATGGCAAACTTTTTGTTCATCCATATTTCCAGTATCATATTTCATAAAATGTTAGACCTTTTCACCTTCATCTTGACCTTTGCAGAAGCAGTTTCGCCCTCTCTCTAATATCCTTATGAACATATCTGTCCTTATACTTGGAATGTTATCATTATTTTATCTCACAAAAAGGGAGAAGCTTTTCAATATAAGTATATTAGAGTTGAACTGAAACTACAATCAAATTTAAGTGACATGAATGCGATAATTCGCAATTAGTATTCTAAGTCTGATAATTAACAACTGTCTCACCTTTATATGCTACAGATGATTTAATTTTATCATTCATGTTTTTACTACTTAATGCATTTTCAAGATCTCTGGACAGCTTGTCAACTTGCTTGAACCTTTTTTAGAGACTGACATTTATCCACTCATACAATCTCAAGAAAGTGTCCTCCTCCCAGACATACAAGGTCAGTGGGCACAGGGGAGCATCATCTACGTCGCCTGCAAATCACATTGCATTATAGACTTGAAAATGTATGGTTGTAGGGTCAAAATCTTGGAATTCCTTAACTAATAACTCTGTGGTAGTACATATGCCACATGACTGCAGCAATCCAAAATGGTGGCTCATCACCATTTTCTCTATGTTGATCTTGCCAGCAACGTACAATCCCATGAATGAAATTTTAAAAATGTTATCTATGTGCATCAAAACACTGAATTTCAAGCATTTTGATCCATGTGTGAAATTTTCTGATGTTGCAGAATGTTTCTGGATATAGAATTAAAATGTAGCTCTGTCTGACTGGTACTGGTGTTTAGCAAAACTGTTCGAGAACAATTTTTGTTCTTAATTTAATTCAATATAGCAGTAATTCCTTTTACTACTATAAGGCTGGTTTTGATTATGGACCTAACAAATAATTTGCTGAATTTTTGCTGATAGCACAATTTTGCATTTGCGGCAGCATAGTGGCGCAGTGGTTAGCACTGCTGCCTCACAGAACCAGGGACCAAGGTTTAATTGCAGCCTCGGTTGACTGTCTGTGTGGAGTTTGCATGTTCTTCCCGTGTCTGCATGCGTTTCCTCCAGGTGCTCCGGTTTCCTTCCACAGTCCAAATATGTGCAGAGTAGGTTGATTGGTCATGCTACGTTAACGGTAGTGTCGGGGATTAGCAGGGTAAATATAAGGTGTTACAGGAATAGATGGGTGGGATTATGATCCATGCAGATTCAATGGGTAAATGGCCGCCTTCTTCACTGTAAGGGATTCTGTGATTCTCCAATCTTGCCCATTTAACTTTGGCAGAGACAAAATCTCATAAGTTAAGTTGTTCTGCTGCACTTCACCCGGACAGCCATTATTCATGGGTGAACCTTGATCTTTTAATGTTAGCAGATTGTTTGACAATGATAGCATTGCATCAGAACTTGTCCAGGCATTACCAACATGGACTGGGTGAGCCAAATGGCCTGTTTTGTGCCATTCATCATGCAGATTTCTGCAAGAGTTGCTTCTGTTGTCAACTAACTTAGCTAAAGTCTGGGATTAAACCCAGGACTGAATGCGCTCACTGAACTAGAACAAAGAACGCAAGATTAAATATTAAAGATATAGCGAGCAATAGATGTTTCTTTTTCTAGATGATTGTGAGGCTGTGGAATTCATTTCCATGATTGATGGTAGAGTCACAAACTATATCAACATTTGATCAGATTGGATACTTAGAAGTTAAGGAAGAAATATGAGAACATGACTGATGAACTTGATTATGACTCATAAAATCCCTACAATGCAGAGGGCTGCCATTCGACTGATGTAAATATGCATGGACTCTCTGACAGAGCAACTTCTCAGGCCCTATCCCTGCTAATAGAACATAGAACACTACAGCACAAACAGGCCCTTTGGCCCATATGTTGTGCCGATCATATCTATACCTACCAGGCCATAGAACTACCTGTAACTCCCAATCCCATTAAATCCCATGTACTCATCCAGAGGTCTCTTAAAAGACCCCAGTGAGTTTGCCTCTACCACCACGGCAACCGATTCCATTCACTCACCACCCTCAGTGAAAAACTTACTTCTAATATCTCCTCTGTACTTACCCCCCAGCACGTTAAACCTATGTCCTCTCGTAGCGACCATTTCAGCCCTGGGAAATAGCCTCCGAGAATCCACTCTATCTATTCCTCTCAACATCTTATAAACCTCTATCAGGTCGTCTCTCAACTTTCGTCTCTCTAGGGAGAAGAGACCTAGCTCTCCCAACCTATCTTAATAAGGCATGCCTCCCAATCCAGGCAACATCCTTGTAAATCTCCTCTGCACCCTCTCAATAGCTTCCACATTCCTATAGTGAGGCGACCAGAACTGCACACAATACTCCAAGTGGGGTCTGACAAGGGTTTTATAAAGTTGCAGCATTACCTCCCAACTCCTAAACTCAATTCCTCTATTAATGAAGGCCAGTACCCCATACGCCTTCTTGACCACATCCTCCACTTGCGGGGCAGATTTAAGAGTCCTATGGACCCGGACCCCAAGATCCTTCTGCTCTTCAATGCTGCCAAGACTCCTACCCTTGATATTATACTGCTTTATCCCATTGGTCCTGCCAAAATGGACCACCACACGTTTATCCATGTTGAAGTCCATCTGCCACTTCTCTGCCCAGTCTTGCATCCTATCTATGACTCGTTGCAACTTCAGACATCCCTCCAGACTATCCACAACACCACCAACCTTCGTATCGTCGGCAAACTTTCTAATGTCCCTAACCAACACATCTTTGGACTCTTAAGGGGTGATTCAGCTTGGCTAATCCACCTAACTTGCACATCTTTACTCACGTGGAGAGTCTATGTCAATACGAACTAGTTAGTTTGAATACCCTGGTTCCTTGCTATAATTTCAGTCTATTTCAATGTACAGTGTTGTTGAAATAGCTGTTATAAGTTTAGGTAGAAATCATAATCTGAAAACATTGATTTAGGTATTGATCCATATGTATCTTGATTTGACAAAGTATAAGTTTGGCCCACTATCAGAGTAGATGAGTTCCTGACCTCAGTTATTTCATCAGAGTTGGATATTAAACAGAGCTCAAGAGGTTCCTCAGGCGTAAGGGACAAAGGTTGCAGTAACTCCATCCTCCTCTTACTGTTTCAGCAGCTTTAATAATAGGGATTAAAGAAATTTGTTTATGAACAAATATTTCTACAACCTGCAACCTTAACCTAAACAGGTGATTATATTTTTTTTTATTTGGTTTATAATGTAGGCTAAAATTTTGTGAATTACTATCCAGGCACCAATAGTTTATACTGTACAATGTTGACGTAGAAATATTATTACTCAAAGGACTACTATTAAATAGATCTTGTCCATTATTTTCAAATTAAGTACATTTGATTGGCCTGCTAACATATAACCCTGCTAGCAGTTGTGAGATGCTGAATGAAAGCTTTAATTTTTAGCATGTAACCCAAGGAAAAATCTAATTACACATTACCATTCTCCAGACTTCCCTCCCTTACATTTCACTTTTACATTTCATGCTGTTACTGCAAAATATCATGAAATGATCTATTTTCATATCTTCATAAAAAATATTCATTAATCTGCTTAGTATGAATCTTGCACTCAGGTTTGAGGAATTACATACTATAGGGGGATCAGATAATATGATTTGAATGTCATATGCCCAATTCTGTAAGTAGTTCGTTTTTTGCCCCATAGCTGTTCAGTCTCCATACCATTAAATATGCTGTCCATCAGTAATTATGATGTTCATCTACTCTAGCAACTTATTAAATGGATTCATAAAATATTTCATGAAGACAGATGAAAAGATCCCTAATAAGGAAGAGGGAAAGAGAATATTCAAATGAGGAAATGAGTATGTTTAGAAACAGACAAAAATGAGTCAGTTGGTGGTGAGGTCAGTTCTGCTAATTAGGGGAGACTGAATATATTTGCAGATTTTGAAAAGTAAAAACTCAGTGGAACCTCAAGGTTAAAATATTAATGCAGTGTCTGCTCACCCTGCCAGCCCAAATGTTAATTGACTGTGTATTAATCGCATGATATCCGGAATAGTAATTGGTGCAGAAAAATACTATTTCAATAAAAGAAGCTATTGCATTACTATTTCTGGTCTTTCAGAAGGACTCAAATCAATCTTATGTAACAAATTTTCAGTCAAAAATAGAAAGCACAATTGTTAAAAACTTTCCTAAATTGTTCATAGAACATGCAGATCCTTTAATGGCATCTGCGTTCTTCAACCTAGTGTCAACACCAATCCATTTTTAAAATACGCTGTTTCTGCCAAGAGTTTTGTTTGGTTACTGTCACGGTTGGCGTTAATGTTAAGCAAGATCACAATACAATTAAAATACAGATAGATATGGTTTTGTGTAGTTTCATGATTTGAAACCATTAGTGCATATCTTATTTCTTCTTGAGTTGAAGTTTGATGGATAAAATGTTAAGTGCAACTAATCTTTCTCCAAAAAAACCTGAGTAATAGTATCTGCCATAAAGGCTGTAACAACCACATGCTGCAATCAAAAAAGCAAATGAAATGTTGACCTTTTTCGCAAAGGAGTTGGAAAGTAAAGGGGACCAAGCATTGCATTAGTTGTGTGAAATATGAATTTAGTTCTGGACACCACAGTTCAAGAAGGATATATTTGCCTTGGAAATTTACCAAGCTACTATCAGGACTAAGTTATGAGTGCAAGTATTAAGTATAGAAGATTGAGGGACAATGTAATGCTGATTTTTTAAATGATGAAAGAGTTCTTTGAGATAAAATAAGACAAAATAGACAACTATTTTCTGATGGTGAATCCAGAACCAGAAGGCATAGCTAATGCCAGGCCATTCAGAAATGAAATTTGGAAATTTATCTTTACACAAACAATAGTAATCCTAGTAGTCACTCTCCCAAAAGGCTGTGGAAGCTGGATTAATATGGAGGAAAGGCAGGTAAATGGGTTGTGGTGCATGTCAGCCATGATTTAATTGAATGATGGAACAGGCTCAAGGGGATGAATTGCCTACTCCTGCTCCTATATTTCTAAATAACTCATTTACTGTGCCTGAAAGGAACAAATTATGATTCAAGTACTATATGGTTTAAGGTATCATATTCATTAATCAACTTAAGAAGCTTCTCAAACACAGCCTAGGGTTAATTTTTAAGATTTATTTTCTTGCAAAGTTGGAGCTCCTATTGTGATGACAGATTTCATTGTCAGCTATTGTTTTGTTAATTGGAATATCTGTAAATCTAAATATCAAGTATAATAAAATTATTTTATTTCTTTAGTTTTTGATCTGAAAAGAACTTTAGGTATTTATTTCTGTGCTGTTCTTCACAAGTAGAAAGATATTTCACAGTACTTCACAGTGCCAATTAAAAATAGTGAACATTAATCAGCACTAAAAGTGGAAGTTGCAAAAATTGGCGTCAACAGCTATCAAAAAGAAGTTTGAGGATATTTTGATGATCATGTTTAGGAACGAGTTTGAAGGCATGTGGCTGAAATGGCAATGATTAATGTTGGAGCAGAGGAAGTGAGGGAGGAAAGTTTAACCCAGTGTAAGAGGGGCAGTGGATAAGTGGAGAAAGAGGGCATCAGAGATAACAGAGTGAAAGGAATTACTGATGTGGTTTCGGTCAAAAGGATTGTGAGATTTTAAAGTGAAGTCATGGAGCACAAAGGCAGTGGAACTGGGCAAGCTTGGTGCTGATAGGAATTTCTGCAGAGAAAACTTGAGGCGAACGTGTTTCAAATCTGAAACGATGTCAGGAAGAAAGTTCCAAGTCCATTGGAGAACTTGGCCAAAGCCTATTTTAGAACACCCGTTTTCCACCTAGCCACCATGCTTGACAATGGCTCAGATCAAACCTGTAAGTAAATGTGGAATAATATATTTTTGGAAGTAAGATGATAAAGAAGCTGAGAGACCTGGTATATATGTACAAGTCATTGAAGGGAAAAGGCACATTGAGAGCATTGTTAATTGGCATATGGGATCCTGAACTTTATAAATAGGGGCATAAATTACAAAACCAGCAAGTTTTGATTAACCTTTATAAAACACCATTTAGCATCAACTGATATATTTTGTCCAATTCAAGGCACCATAGTTTGGGAAGGATCTTTGTTGGTATATCTTCACAGCCATGCAATTTTTTATTCTTTAGGGAATGGTGGGGAAAGTGCTGGAAGGATTCCTGAGCTGACTATCAGCCCTTTGAATCACAGTGAATTCTCCTTGTATGGCCACCAAGTCATGGAGTTGGACTCAATCCCAGAGATTCTTGTCCAGCGATAGGGATGCTACCACTGTGCCATTAGGGTGGGTGCAGAAAAGACTTATGACAATGGTTCTAAGGATAAGTGTTGCAAATATCAGGAACTGTGTATAACGAGGGGTATTATGAGCCTAGTCAAAAAGGAAAATGAAGCATTCATAAAGTCTAAAAGGCTTAGGTCAGATGAAGCCCTTAAAGAATATAAAGAAATTAGGAAGGAACTTAAGGCGGGAATTAGGAAGGCTAAAAGAGGTCATGAAAAATGCTTGGCAAACCTTAGGATTAAGGATAAGCCTAAGGCATTTTATATGTATGTGAAGAACAAGAGGGTAGCCAGAGAAGGATTGGTACACTCAAAGATAGTGGAGGGAAATGGGTGAATATTTGCCTCAGTATTCACCAAAGGACTTGGTGGATGAGGAGTCTAGGATAGGATATATAGATATTCTGGGTCATATTGATATTAAAGAGGAGACATCTTATAAAGCATTAAAGTAGATATGTCTCCAGGACCTGATAGGATCAACCACAGAATACTGAGGGAGGCAAGGAGGAAATTGTTGGGGGCCTTGACAGAAATCTTGTATCCTCATTGACTACAGATGACGTACGAGAGGACTGGAGAATAGCCGATGTTGTTCCATTGTTTAAGAAGGGCAGCAGGGATAATAGGCTAGTTCCAAAAGAAAAAGTGCTGGGAAATCTCAATAGGTCTGGCAGCGTCTGTAAGGAGAGAAAAGAATTGATGTTTCGAATCCAGATAACCCTTGTCAAAACAGCATATAATTAATAATAGGCTGGTGATCCTTGCATCAGTGGTAGGGAAATTATTGGAAAAGATTTTAGGGAAAGGATTTACTCACGTTTCGAAACAAATGGGCTCTTTAGTGATAGACAGGAAACATCGTGCCTGACAATCGAGTTTTTTGAGAAAGTAACAAAGGTGATAGATGAGGGAAAGGCAATGGATGGTGTGTACATAAACTTCAATAAAGCCTTTGACAAGATACCTCATGGAAGACTGGTGTGAAAGGTGAATCCACACAGGATCAGAGGAGAGCTGGCAAGATGGCTTGGGCATAGAAGACAGAGGGCGGTAGTAGAGGGGTGCTTTTCTAAATGGAAGGCTGTGACTAGTGGTGTTCCACAGAGATCAGGTTTGGGATCTTTATTGTTCATAACATATAAAAATGACTTGTAGTTGGTCTGATTAGTAAGTTTGTAAATAACACAAAAATTTGTGGAATTGCAGATAGTGAAGAGGATTGTCAGAGGATACAGCAAGGTATAAACTAGTTAGAGACATGGGCAGAGAAATAGCAAATGGGTTTAATCTGGACAAATGTGAAGTAATGCATTTTGGAAAGTCCAATGCATGTAGGAGATCCCTTAGGAATATTGACAGGCAGAGAGATTGGGACGTACATGTCTGCCTATCACTGAAAGGGGCAAAGCAGGTGGATAAGGTAGTCAAGATGCTTGCCTTCATCGGTCAGGGCATTGAGAATAAAAATTGGCAGATCACGCTGTAGTTGTACAGAACCTTAGTTAGTTAGGCCTCATTTGTCATATTGCATATGGTTCTGTTGCCACACTAACAGAAGTATGTGGATGCTTTGCAAAGGGTGCAAAAGAGGTTTCCCAGAATGTTGCCTGGTCTAGAGAGTATTAGCTCTGAGGAGAAGTTTGATAAGCTCGCTTTTTTTCTCATGGGAATGACAGAGGTTGAGGAGTGACCTGATAGAGATTTACAATATTATGAGTTGCATAGACAGAGTGGATAGTCAGATGCTCTTTCCTAGTGTAGGTAAGTCAAGTTTTAGGGAACGTAAGTTTAAGGTATGTGGGGACAAGTTTAGAGATGTGCAAGGCAAATTTTTTACACAGGGTGATGATGTCTGGAATGCACTGCCTGGGGAGTGATGGGAGCAGGTGAATTTATGATCTCGTGGCATTTAAGGGGTATCTAGACAGAATACATGAATAGAATGGAAATGGAAGGATATGATCTCCATAAATGGATATGGTTTTAGTTTAGGCAGGGATCATGATTGACGCAGGTTTGGAGAGGCTGTGCTGTTCTTTGTTTTGTTGTTGATATGAAACTTCAGTAATGCGAATAGAGTGGAGAAATTGGGGCTGGTCTGCTTGAATAGAATTGTTAAGAATCATGAGGGGTCTGGGCACAGTGGCTGTAAGGAAACTGACACCATTGACAGAGGGGTCAAGAATCAGAGGGCACTGATTTAAGGTGAATAGCGTTCAGAACACAAGTAAAAATACCTTTATGCATCAAGTAGTTAAGATCTGGGATACACTACCTCACAATGGATGGAGGCAGATTCAGTTATGACTTTCAGAAGGAAATGAGATTGTTATTTGGAGAGGGCTATGGGGAAAAAGGCATGGGAGTAGAAACAGAGTTGTTCTTATAGAGAGCCAAGCAGGCACAAAGGGCCAAACGGCTGCCTTCTGTGCTGTAACCATTCTATGATTCTTTAAAATGTGGTTAGCAATTTGGTTGTCATCTACTGGAAGCATTGTATTAATGCTCTAAAGTCAAGTACCCTAACTGTTGTGCTACCCAGCTCCTCTTGGCATTTTATTTGGCATTTTCTTATTCCTTATTCTTTTTTAAAATCTGGCTCTGACTGCCTGAAAACACACATTTCCTTAGAGAGCAGTCTTGACAGTTGTCAGCGCTGCCTCATGAATCATGAATTTAAGGCACTTTAGATTGAGACAAAGATAGCTAAGACTGCTAGTTTCACCATTGTAGGTCAATCCCTGAAATGCCAAGATTGTTGAAGAGGTTGACATGTTGGTCACACTATGATGCTGTTTCACGCAGCATTTCAGTATCACTACTTCTGTCTCTAAGAATTTGCTGTCTCTGTCTCGTACATATATTCTTGTTACAACTTACTTAGTAACTCCATTCCCAAGAGCTGCAAAACAATATATTTGAAGGCCTAAGTTTTCTTTTGGCAATTGTTGTGATAATTAAGAAAATATATGTGATAGATCTGTGCAAAATCCTTGGAGTAAATTGTTCTTTTGTAATACTTCTTTCTTCTGGTAATTAAATACTTCAGATGTTTAACATTTCTATTTGGTTTCATTTGTTAATTCCTATTATTGTCTTGAAAATTTCTATTTACTTTGTGCTGAAGCATTAAAATGTTTAAGTCTCTTCAGATACAGGCAAAAGAGGGGGAACAGGTGTTGTAAGTAAATAGCTGAAAAAATAATGGACAAAGGCAGTCAGCAGCAATATTTCTTTCCCTGTTGCTATAAACTGACTTGTTTTGTTATGTAGTGGTCCCTGCAGACAATAAATAAACTCAGTTGTGCTTATTTGATGTTATCTATTGTCATTGCATCCCATCTGATAGCAGAGTAATTGGTTATTAGGAGCATTTCAAATACAGTGGGAGAGAAATTTGTCTGTGTAACACCACTTCTACAAGCATTCCAGACTTACTGCAATTTCACAGAATCTGGCATTGCCACATGCTCCTGCTAGAAATGAGCAATCTGCCTAATATATTAAATAAATTAATATTTATAAGTTTCATTTTACTTGAGTCTGTTTTGTTTCTTCAGAAACCAGCTAGTGGAATGGTTATTCTTAAGCTATGACAGGTGTAACTTACCCAGAAACCAACTAGGTACATAATTACAAATAACTGTACTTCAAAGCTGTGTCAGGATTTTTGATCAACTCTGTTTAATTAAGCTCCTTGCCAAAGTGCAAAAGTTAATTAGTGTGTGGAAGTAGAATAGAAGTTTCCTTCATGAATCGTCCTAAGGTTCAATACTTTGATAGGGGATTATACCACTTAGATTAAAAAGCTATTACAAACATCTTATTAACAAGCCCCATGAACAGTTCTGAGCATCATTCACTAATATTATGCAAATACAAACAAAGAAGCCCCTGAAATTAAGCTTGAAGGCTAAGGATGCTTTTAAGGGGCTAATGAGATTGATCATGGAAACAACTCTGGAGCAGATTACGAAAACAAGTCTTGAAGATGATATAAGGACAAAAGGTACGGCTGAAGGTAATCTCTGATGGAAGGTAAAAGATAACACAAGGGTGTGGGCTTTTACTGCATGAATTAAGCAAAAAGCGTGATTCTCCATCGGATATTCTTCATATGAAGAACTTGAACCATATAGCTACTAGCCAATATAACGAATACCCTTGTATAAAAGACAAGTTTTGAAGAAAACCGTTGCAGTAGGCAGTGGAAAGGAAGGCTCTCAAAAGTGAATCTATGTTGATTTATTTAATAGTGTTGGGTTGTTTGGAAAACTGCAAGGCACTAAAAGAAAAGACAAAGCAGAGAAAAAGAGCAGAGTTGTTTATGCATGCCAGTTGTCCTGTCCAAGCTAGACCAGTACTCACTGCCTGTCATGGTCAGATGGGTTTTCCATATAACCAATGTGTCATATTTCATCTTAAACTTTAATTAAATATAACTTAGAATATTGGTTGCAATCGATCCTGATTGATTAGTCGCAACAATAAAATTGTGCTTAATTATTTAAGAAAATTGGTAAAATTACTAAACCCAAAGCATTTGAGGTAGGTGTACTTAAGTATGTGAATGTATTTCTCCCCAGTATCACCATCACTTTTTAATCTTGTACTTTTTGCAATAACTGAACTTTTAAATACGATGAGATTATATAAGAGAAAATTGATCATGCTGTTTGTGTTTTTGTCTCACTGTTCTTGATTTATTGTTTTGCCCTTCTGCTCTGCAGAGGTCTGCAATTTTGAGACCTTTTCCATCAGAAGTCTGTACATGTCCTAATGATTGAAAACATTCTAAATGCATTCTTTGAGTCACATTCGAAAATGTCTTTCTTGGGATCTTTCAATTTCTACCACTTTTGATTATCATTAAATTTGTCAAGTGAATTCTTTCAGGAGTAATTTGGCATAGAGGTGAAAACACTCCCAGATCCAAAACATTAGAAAATGTAATGAGCATGATGCATCCAATAAAATTGTCAATTACGATTAGGTGGGAAAATGACCTGTAACAAGCACTTAAAGAAATATACCATCTGGAAGTTAGCAAATATTTTATCATTAGGTTACTTAGGATTCCAAAGGAGATTTTGAGTGCGAGTTGGATACATATTTGAAAGTGAATTTTGAGGGCTGCAGAGATGAGGCTGGAGAATGGGACTAACTGCTAGCTTTTATGGGAGCCAGTGCAGGCACAATGGGCCAAATGGTCTCCTTCTACAGTGTAAAATTCTATGATATGCTGAGATTTTTCTTCTATATTGTTCTTGTGTTCCATTGATAGTAATCTATAAGATTACTGTATAAACTAGTGTAATGGTTGATCTTGAGTAAAAGTCTACCTCCAGCCTTTGGCCAAAATATCATTGTTTTTATATATCTCACATTGAAGAATACCAACAAATTTTTTAGCAAAAGATCTGTGTACCTGCCATCCACAAACTCGCCATAGTGAAAACCTACTCTTTGATAGAATGGCACACCATTGAAGGTAAGATTCAATTCATTGGGTTTGTGCATGCCAATACATAATATCAGGGCTACCATCTTAGTGGCATGTGCTGTGTTCCCACCAATCCCATCCTCCAATAGGATAACATGGTATCATGAGAAAATGGCAGAGACGTGTCCAGTTCAAACTCTAAACTGCTGAGAGTGCAGAGCAGGCAACTAATTGCACGGCAGCTGAAGAATTCAAGATATAGAAGAAGAATGTTAGAGATTGGAGGAAGCTCTCTGCACAGCTTAGGTAGACACTGAAGAATAAAGGCAGCAGGCGGACGAAAGTCTAGCATATGACTGCAGTTGGAAAATGAAGTTGCAAAATACAGCAGTGAAACTTGTCAGAACAGATTCTCAGTTTCTCGAGGGTCTATCCAAAACTTACCTTGAAACAAGCAAGAAGATAAGGCATGGTAAATTTCAAAGCAGGCCCTGGATGGTGTATCAGATTTATGAAAAAAACAATTTGGTACTGCAACAGAAGGCCAGGATTTCACAGCAACTCTCAGCAGAACTTGATTACAGGCTTATCACATTTCAACAGTTTCTAATCAAACACTAACAAAAGAATGGATGCAAATTGACCTGCATTAGAAACATGGACAAGACTCGCATGAATATTGACAAGCCAGCCAGTCAAAGGGTGAGCAAGGTCAGAAAGAAACATTCTTTGTGAAGGCAACTGGTCATGAAAAAGTAGATTCACATTGTGCTGTGTGTGTGTCCAATGGGACAAAGTCTAAGTCAATAGTAATATTGAAGAGAAATCACCCACACCAAACAAAGTAGCAATTCCTAAAAGGATTAGCAGTCTACATTCAAGATAAAGAATAGAAAACTGAAGGTGTTTTGAAAATACGCCTGAGGAATGGTTGAAGTTTCAGATCAGGAGGATTACATAAAGGAAGATATTTTCTCATCTGGGACATGTTCAGGTCAGTAACATAGTTGAAGTTAGATCGCTAAGCAGTGATATTGCAATGAATCCCGGTGGTCTAATCAGCCTTATTCAACCATTGGATATATCACTAAACAAGTACGAAGGAAAAACTGGAATATCTAGAACATAGAACATTACAGCGCAGTACGGGCCCTTCGGCCCTCGATGTTGCGCCAGCCAGTGGACCCTCTAACCTAAACTATTCCAATATCATCCATATGCCTATCCACCGAACATTTGAATGCGCCCAAAGTAGGCGAGTCCACAACTGCTGCAGGCAGGGCATTCCACGCCCTCACCACCCTCTGTGTGAAGAACCTGCCTCTGACATCCGTCCTATAACTACCACCTCTTAATTTAAAGTTATGTCCCCTCGTGTTGGTCATCACCATCCGAGGAAAAAGTCTCTCACTATCCACCCTATCCAATCCCTTGATCATCTTAAATGCCTCAATTAGGTCACCGCGTAACCTTCTTCTCTCTAATGAAAATAACCTCAGGTCCCTCAGCCTTTCCTCATAAGGCCTTCCCACCATAACAGGCAACATCCTGGTAAACGTCCTCTGCACCCTTTCCAGTGCTTCCACATCTTTCTTATAATGCGGCGACCAGAACTGTATGCAATACTCCAAGTGCGGCCGCACCAGAGTTTTGTACAGTTGTAACATAACCTCACTGCTCCTAAATTCAATCCCTCTACCAATAAAAGCTAACACACTGTACGCCTTCTTAACAACTTTATCAACCTGGGTGCCAACTTTCAAAGAGCTATGTACTTGTACCCCAAGATCCCTCGGCTCGACAACACTATTAAGGGTCCTTCCATTAGCCCTATATTTCATATGCCTGTTATTCCTACCAAAGTGAATCACCTCACACTTATCCGTATTGAATTCCATTTGCCACCTCACGGCCCAGCTCTGCAACCTATCTTTGTCCCTCTGCAAACTGTAACATCCATCCTCGCTTTCTACAACTCCCCCACTTTGGTATCGTCAGCAAATTTACTAATCCAACCCTCTACACCCGCATCTAGGTCATTTATAAAAATGACAAACAGCAGTGGCCCTAAAACAGATCCTTGAGGTACACCTCAAGGTACTAATCTGGATGATCAGAGGGGAGAAAACATGTTTGTTTTATTCATTGTGGGAAATGGGCGTCGCAAGCCCATCCATAGTTGCCTTTGGACTGACTTTGCCACATTGTTATGGCTCTGAAGACATATATAAGTTGAATTTGGTAACGACAACAGATTTCCTTCCCTGAAGGAGATTAATGAACAAGGTGGGTTTTTCTGACAACCAATAATGGTTTTATGGTCTTCAGTAGATTCTTAATTCCAGATTTTTTTTATTGAATTCAAATTCCATTATCTGCCGTGGTGGGATTCAAACCTGGATCCTCAGCATGTTAGTTGAATTTTTGAATTAATAATCAAATGATAATACTATAGGCCATTGCCTTCCCTCTAAGGGAGGCAGCATATGGGCTCTGACATTAGTACCCTGTTTGAATGGCACAACAGAGTATAGGTTATAGAGGTCTGGGATGAAATCAGAATGGAGTTTATCGTCAAGTCATTCATGATATCCAACGCACTTGACATGGACGATGATTATTTGTGGAATGATATGATTGATGACGTGATTGCTATTGAAGAAAAACTGAAATTTTATAAATTTGTATAAATGATTTTTGTTTTTGATGAATTTAGTGTACACACATTAATGTCTAGCTCCATGACTTGGCAGGAGCAGTCACTGACCTGCCAACTCTGCAATAACAAGACAATGGGAGTGGGTGGTTTTGACTCCCTTGAGACTAATACTTGTGTAAAGTCAATCCCCTATCTGTTGGCAAAAGGTTTTTCACTTTTATACAAATATATATGTTAATGTCAATTTTGAGGGCGATTTAGAAGAGAATGGGATAATTATCTGAAGAGGAGAAATTTATAGGGTTATGAGGAAAAGATGGGGGAATGTTACCATGTGAATTGTTATTGCAGAAAACCCACACTGACATGATGGGCCAAATAATCTCCTTCTGTATTGTGAATACTCTATGATGACAAAATGTAAGATTTCCTTTTTTGTTTTTGCTGTTAGCCGATATTATGAATGTGAAATGCTTTGGGGCTCTTTGGGGAAAACGGTAGAGTTTTTTTTTCATGAGAACAATAGTACTTTGGCATTCGTATAATTCAGCATTTTTAAAAAAGGAATATTTAACCCAGTGATGGTTAACTTAGGCTAGTGAGTGGGTAGTATGAGTGACTTTCCATCTCTATGCTGCAAGATTAAAATCAGGCATGTTCACTAACTGTGACTCCGTAAAGCAGATTAACTACGTTTAATAGATGCTGAATATTTCTGAATGAGTTTTAGAAAATGCTGAATCATTTACATATTAAGCTTATTTATTAGTGTCACAAATAGGTTTACGTTAACACTGCAATGAAGTTGCTGTGAAAATCCCCTAATGGCCACACTTCGGAGTCTGTTTGGGTCCACAGAGGAAGAATTTAGCATGGCCAATGCACCTAACCAGCACGTTTTTCGGATTGTGGGAGGAAATCAGAGCACCTGTAGGAAACCCACGCAGACACAGAAGAATGTGTAGACTCCGCGTTGAAAATGACCCAAGTGGGAATCAAACCTAGGACCCTGGCGCTATGAGGTAGCAGTGTTAATCATCGCACCACAATTAATGGAAGTATCATTAACTTCAAATGGTAAAACCAAAATAAATATTTCCAGTTTGGAAGAAGAGGAAGCACATGACTGTCACAGTCAATGTTGCGTGCAATCAGCATGCACCTCACTTTTTTGTGTATCACTTTAGTAATAGCGGGAGGAAAAAATCTACACAGATGGAAATCAGCAGGATGTGGCAATCTTACGAGTGGGAAGTAGTCAACAAAATGTTTGGTGTGCTGCATTCAGAACCTACAGTATGCTGTATGTGGCCCCAGGCCACAGATTGCCCACTACCT
The DNA here is from genome assembly GCA_024679065.1 of Sphyrna mokarran. Lineage (NCBI taxonomy): Eukaryota > Metazoa > Chordata > Chondrichthyes > Carcharhiniformes > Carcharhinidae > Sphyrna > Sphyrna mokarran. The sequence continues at coordinate 15,317,556 of JAGIQG010000025.1, forward strand.
GAGCCCTTCATATTCCTCAGTACTTTTAATTTACCCATTAATAGATATGTAGGATGGTTATACAGGTGTGACTTGTACTTTAATAGTTTTAATGCATTTCTCCCTTATCCTGTCGTTTTTTTCCCTGACTCTCCCCATTCTCCCACCCTCTGCACCACCATCACGCTAAAGATTGTTGGCTCTCACAAAAAGCACTCATCATTAAAATTGTTGGACTATCGATGAGGAGCTTGCTAAGGCCAAAGATAATGATATTTATTTGGTAGAATTCCTTGAGTGATACCACAATTTACAAAGAGAGATGAAAGCATAATAATTTTACAGCTCTGTGGTTTGGAAAGTTATCAAATGTATTGAATCTAAATAAACTGCCACGTAAGCCAAATGAGAGTCACCTTTTGAGCTAACATAGTTCTCATTTGCTGATGTAAGAGATTTACAAGATCACCCCACACCAGCATTCTTCAGAATTTGCCTTGTTACTTTTTGAATGTGTTTTTCTGGGGAGAAAATAAACACATTTCTTAGACATCGTTCTTAGACCTGTGGGTTTGACATTGCATAGAAATTGCAAAAATTGTAAATCTGAAGTTCAGAGCATGGTTTCTCAAGAGTTTTGATTTATGCTAATGGTTTAAAAATCTTCTATTAGCTGATTGGAAAACTGCAACCAATGGCACTGTGTTAACTCTGCCAATCTTTTTCAATCAGGTCAAAGAGAGGAAAAGCTCCTTCAGCTCAAAGGACTCTTAGGTCTAGAGGCTAAAGCTGTGATTTCCTTTGTGATTACATTTAAGTAACTCCTGTCCCATGAGGCAAAACCAACCACTGAGCACAAAGAAAACCAGCAGTCAAATAAAGTGTGTTATTAGCTGCCCATAGGCTTGCATGATTTATTCTCTAATGCACATGTATAAAAATAATATTTATTTACATGGTTGTTATCCTCAAAACAAAATTCATGTGCAGTTTGCAAGTTTTCTCTGTTTGTGTGGGATTCTTCCAGGTGTTCCAATTTCCTCCCACAGTCTAAAAGGCCAGCTGGTTAGGTGCATGGGGCACAATGAGGGAGAATTTAGCATGGCCAAACAGGCACGAGTGTGGTGACTAGAGGATTTTCACAGTAATTTCATTGCAATGTAATGTAATAAATAATAAAATAAAAAAAAACTTTCTCTCTTCTAACTTCTCCCTTGCAACTCTTTTCCTGGAGGCATTGATTCTTGTTAAATATGATTCCAAATGTGTCTATTGCATCTAAGTAATGCATTCTAGTGGTCAATCATCTGAGAGTCTCAGTGGCGAAATCATCCATCATTTGGGTGAGATGTTAAGCTGAGCTCAAACTCCCATCTTAGGTAATTGTCAAAGATCCCACGACACTATTTTTAAGAAGGGTAGGGGAGTTCTACTTGTTATTGTCCTGGTTGATTTTGACCCCTTAATCAACATCACAAAAGCAGATTGTCTGATGAATATCATATTGCTGTTTATGGGATCTTGCTGTGCAGAAAACAGCTGCCCCGGTTCCTTCATTACAACAGTGAATATACTTCAAAACGTGGCTGTAAAACACTTCGAACATTCTGCGGTGCTGAAGGATGCTATATAAATGCAGCCTTCATTGCCAAAATGGTGTTCACGGTACACTACAGCTTTTGTGGTGTTATTTACTGGTTCCCATTTCAGCCAGTATAATAAACCTGTTTCAACAGCAACTTGAAAGTCTGAAGCAAAAACAGAGAATGTTGAAAAATCTCAGCAGATGTGTTGGAATCTGTGGGTAGAGAATAAAGCCAATGTTTCGGGTCGGGTTGCCCTGTCATCAGAGCTGAAAGTCTAAAGAATGCAAGACAGGCAATTTGGAAAGATCTCTTCTTGGTGCTGTCCTTTCTCTAGTTGATGTATAGCAAATCCAAAGAGGATTTCCTTTCACTAAAGAAAGAAAACTATGGTTGAAAGAATTTTGCAAATGTTTAATTGAAAAAAATTAAAACCAAACTTTTTCCATTGGAAAAAGATTTGCAACTGCACCCACCTCTTACTGACGTTTCTCACGTTGGGCTTTAAGCATGACTGTACTTATTGTATCAGTATCTTTCTCAAGAGACTTTGCAAAAACAAAGTAATAGCTGCTCCAAATCTGAAAAGTCCTCACCTGAAATGTTAACTTTACTTCTCTCACCACAGATTCCACCTGACTTTCTGAATACTTGTAGCATTTTCTGTTTTATTAATTACTGTAATTATTATGGTAAGAAGTCTCACAACACCGGGTTAAAGTCCAACATGTTTTCTTGGTAATACAAGCCACTGACTTTAGGAACAGTGTCCCTTCATCAGGTGAGTGGGTGTCCTGTTCGTAAGCAGTGTATGTAAAGACTAAAATAATGGTTGGAATGTAAGCCTTTACAGGTAATCAAGTCTCAAGTCTTAAGAGTCGACTCAAGTCGCATTCTAACCATTATTTCGTACATTGAGTCTGTGTCTTTATATGCTGTGTTTGTGAACAGAACTGCCACTCACCTGATGGAGGGGCAGCACTCTGAATGTTAGTGGCCTGTGCTACCAAATAAACCTGTTGGACTTTAACCTGGTTTGTGAGACTTGTTACTGTTTACCTCAGTCCAACGCTGGCATCTCCACATCACAAAAATGTCTGCAAGCTGTTTTTTTAACGTTGATCTTCAACACTCTCTCTCATGCTTTCTTTTCTGCTGCCTGAATAGGCAGAACTGGACTTTTTCCTCCTCCAGTCACTATTAATCAAGGCCTTTCATGTCACTTGAAGTTTTTTTTACAAATCTGTGATTAACTTGGGTTTCACATCATTAATATGCATAATGCCATACAAAGTCTGTGTACATCCATTATAAGCAACAGATTGTCAGCAGTGTGGTTTGAAAATTCACGCACAGCAAAATACAATGCTGTGCAATGATAGGATCCATTCAGAATGGAAATCAAGCATAATTACTAAATCTTTCAACGACCATGTGTCATTCCAGAACGATGTGAATACTTGAACTGACACTAATTTGAGTGAAGAGTAATTTAAAAGATTGCATTGTTACATTTTTTTTTTGGCTTGATACTAAAACAAATGTGGCCTGTTTTTTAAAAAAAATTTAATTGCACATTTACGTCAATGAAAAGCATAAGTAGAGCTAATGGGCCCGATTTTACCATTTTCTTTCTAAGTTCCGAGTCTGGGCTTGGTACAAATCCGATTTAGAAAACCGCTTTCAGGCACTGCCATATGCTCTCAGCCATCTCCAGTCTGATTCGGCTGTGAGCGGGGCTTAGTGCTGCCGAAGCAATTGGAGCTCTGAACTGGGCCTGTGCAGTTAGAAAAATAATTGGAAAAAGCGCACATGTGTCAGATCACACCCAAGCCACACAAAGCAGAGAAAGCGGCTCAGGAGCAAAACGAGCGAGGGGAAGATGTATCTTGGGAGGGGGGAAGATGGATCTCTGTTGGGGAGGGGCAGGGAGTCCACTGCCACTCTGTGGGCAATCGGTGGGGGGGGGGGGGGGAGAGGGGTGGCAATTGGTCTGTTAATGGGGGAATGGATAAGGGGGGGCAGTGATGTGTGTGGGTAGTGGTGGGGTAGGTGGATAAGGGACACACACACACATCACTGCCCTCCTTATCCATTCCGTCCCAAACTATTCAGACCAAATGCCATCTTTGTTTCCTCCTCCCCCAATGGCTTACAGAATGGCAGCAGACCCGCCTTCGCCCTCCCCTTCTGCAAAGACAATGATCTGGCTTCACTCCACCCCTCTTCCCGACAACAAACTCCCCCCCTCACTTTCTTTCCCCTCCAGAAGAACATTGACCTGCCTCCTCACCCCCACCAACAGATAATGATCAGCCCTCCTCCTGCCATGTGACCTGGCTCCTCCTGCCATGTGACCTGGCTCCTCCTCCTCCTCCCCTCCTAGCAATTAGACAACGATCTGACCTCATTCCCCTCCTACCCCCTCCAACCAATCTAACCTGCCTCCAACCCCACCCCCACCCTCACAACTGATCTGAGTCAGACAGCTGTTGGGATCACTGAACCTGCTCAACAGAGGCTGGAGCACCCAACTCAGATGTTTATTCAGCAGGCCCCCAGAAGCACAGTTCCGGGTTGGTAAATGCAGTGGTAAAGGGGGAAAATGCTGAAAGAGTTGGGCGGCAGTTCATTAATTCAATTTAAATATATGCAAATACGCTGATTTTTGACACTGAACGGATCCCTGCCATTCGCAGGTCTTGATAAAGTGGTGATCTGCACGGACGAGTGCAGATCATGATAAAAGCTTCATACCTGACTTTATCATGACTTCATGCCCAAAGACAAGTGCAAATTGTTGGTAAAATTGGGCCCAGTGTTTGACTGAAATAGTTTTGAAAAATGGTTAGTGTTCTATGTTAGAATAGAATTATAGTCACTACAGTGCAGAAAAAGGCCATTTGATCCATGAAGTCTGCACCAACTTTCTGGGTGAGCAAGCCATCCAGGCTCATCCCTCTACCCCATTCCCATAACCCTAAGCTAATCCACCCAATCCACACAACTTTAGACACTAACAGCAATATATTATGGCCACTCCATCTAAACTGCACACCTTTGGACTGTGGAAGGAAACTCATGCAGATACAGGAAGAACATACAAACTCCACACAGTCACCCAAGGTTGGAATTGAACCTGGATCTCTAGTGCTGTGGGACAGCAGTGCTAATCACTGTGCACCATGCCACCTTTTCTCTTCTTTGCTAAAACAACCTTAGTCATTATTACAGTGACTTCTATTCATTGAATTTAGAAAAGGCTTGCATTTTAATCATATAAACATCTAACTCCCAAATACACGTGTCAATCAGTTCACATTTGAAGTTTGTGTTTTACTATAATAAATGGAGGGCAACTGTGTGGCTTAAAATAGCGAAAGGTTTATTGCCAACAACTAGGTACTTACAATAAAGGGTCAGACAGAATTAATTATACGACTGTATAAAATTTCTCCCTGGTTCCAACTGACGATCATCCCCAACCTGGGATATTGTGCCTTTTGCATTCAATTGCTTCAGCTTCCTGCCTTGACATTACATGGAGTCCTCAGGGAATGCCTCCTTAAAGTGGCCACAATACCACACTTCTTCTGTACAACTCCTGAATTCATCAATAGATTGTCAGCAGTGTGGTTTGACAGTTCACATACAGTAAAATACAATGCTGCACGATGATAGCATCATTCAGAATGGAAATCAAGCATAATAACTAAATCTTTCAATGACCATGTGTTATTTCAGAACAGTGTGAATACTAGAATTGACATTAATTTGAAGAGTAATTTAAAAGATTGTATTGTTGCATTTTTATTTGGCTTGATACTAAAACAAATATGGCCTGTTTTAAAAAAAATTAATTGCACACTTACATCAAATGAAAAACATCAGCAGAGCTAAAAGAACATCATTAACATGAGCAACAAATTGCAAAAAAAATCAGGAATATCCCAGGGAAACTCATGACAACTTTAGTTGATCTAGAGACTTCCAAACCCTGGTAGAATGTCCCAATTCAATGCTAGGCTGTTCTGGAAATGAAGAATCAGGTTGGGACAGATGTGAAAGGCAAAATCACCAATCTGGGATTAAGGTCCTCCTCTGTAGCTGCTGTATCCTCAGGTACAGAAACCACTGGTAGCTATGGTTCAAGATTTACTACCAATATTCCTGTACCAATGCTGGTAAATCCGAATCTATTCAGGGGTCACCTGTTGAATCCTTGTATCAGGTACTGCTCTTCTCAGATGGTCTACATGTTCCTTCACACAAAGACCTTGTATTTCTGTGATATAGGATACCAGTGCTGTTCTTTGGGGCAGTATGGTGGCACAGTGGTTAGCACTGTTGCCTCACAGTCCCAGGGACGCTAGTTCTATTCCAGCTGCAGGTCACTGTCTTGCAGAGTTTGCACAGTGTCCTCATGTCTGTGTGGGTTTCCTCTGGGTGCTCTGGTTTCCCCCCCACACTCCAAAGATGTGCAGATTAGTTTGGTTGGCCATTCTAAATTGACCCTTATATCAGGGGGACTAACAGTGTAAATATGTGAGGTTACGGCGATAAGGCCTGCATGGGATTGTTGTCATGCAGGCTCGATGGGCTGAATGGCATCTTCCAGCACAGTAGGGATTCTGTGATTCTTTTCACAGACTTACCAGCCACCCGTTCTGGTCTTGCTGTAAAGTTTCTGACCGTGACTAAATCCCCAACTTTGAAAACTCTTGTTATTTTTCCTTGTCATGATTATCTTTTTTTGGGAGGCTTACCTAGCCTCCACCATCCTCAATAAATGCAGGAATATCACGTCGTAACCATGTCCTTCAGCAATGTCCTGTTAGTAGCTTGGCTGGTGTGACTCCTGCATTTGACATGGTGTTGCAAGCCAAAAAATGGCTATACATAGCGGTCTATTGATTTATTTGTTCTTCAATGATTTGAACATTTGTACAGCTCGTTCGCTAACCCATTGGTGGTTGGTTAGGTGCTGACCTAACATAGCAAATACCATCTGATTTGACAAATTTTTGAAACGCCTCCACTGTGAATGATATGCCATTGTTGAGACTAAGATTCCAGGATGCCATGAATGGCAGAAATTTTCCTCAGTTTGTTGTCAATGGTCGCAGTGGCTATTTAGGACTCCTCCAACTGGGCATCCATTCATTTAGAGTGTGCGTTTACTAACTCTCTCAATCTGGACACAAAACCTGAAGTTGTCTCCCCTGGCTTCCCATTGCTGAATGAAATTTATATATCAACATAATGATTGAAGGACAGGGATTGAAATGTTTTTTAACCAACTCAGCGATCTGGTCAAAAGTCTCTTGTGTTTGGAGTGTCAAGCAATGTTAAACTTCTCACTAAGCTGTAAGCCTGTGGGTCATAGATGTGAGTGGAATAACCTTTCGCTTTTCTCCAGGTGTTGGTTAATCTGCTACAAAGAAGTATTGACCCCAGTTTTCCACTTCAGGGTCAAATGCTTCCATCTTTTCCATCAAAGTCCAGCTTTGGGATTGCTGTCTGTGTAGGGTTTGCATGTTCTTTCTGTGTCTGCTCCACTTGCCTCCCGCAATCCAAAAATATGTGGGGTAGGTTGATTAGCCATGCTAAATTGCTCCTAAGTGTCGGGGGATTAGTAGGGTAAATATGTGGAGTTACAGCGATCAAGCCTGGGTGGGATTGTTGCTGTTGCAGACTTGATCAGTCAAATGGCCACCTCCTGTACTGTAGGGATTCCATGATTATATTCTACAAAGTCATTTTAATGTGCATATATACCTACCTTTTTCATATTACTGCCACTCAAGGCCTTCCCACTTGAGCTGCATGCTGCAATCCCCAACAACTTTGAAAGTTATCCCTCATTACTAGCCTAATAAATTAAGGGCTCAAAGTAACAAAGAATTTATTGCCAGTAATAAATAGGTATTTACAATTAAAAAAAATCAGAGAGAATTAACTATGTGACTAGATCCAAATGAGGATCCTCCCTGATCTGGGATATGTGACCTAGCTTCCAATTGGCTCAGCGTCCTGCCTTAACACTCCATAAGGTCCAATCCAGTCACCTGGCCATCAAGGAATGTCTCTTTAAAGGGGCCATACTGTTACAGTTACTATGATTTACTTCTTGTTGAGAGAATTTCATCAGTTCTCAGCCACTGGCTGGAATATCAATTTTTAAAGTTCAGTAAAATTTTAAATTCTACTTTTAAGTATTCTGCAAGTCACAAATAGCTAATGAACTGCCATTCTTGTAACAGGTTATTTGGTCGGGACTTAGAAATTTTTAGGGTATGTTTGTTTCCATTCCAGTAAATAATCCACTTAAATAAGAGTCACAGAAGCAATTTTTTTTTGGGGGGGAGGTACTTTTGCACAATGTAACTTCACCTTCCATTAATCAGCTGATTTATTGTTATAGTATATACTGGTAAGAATGGAAAGATTTTATTTTCAAATGGCTGCCATACAGGGATAGCTTAAGTTGTAGATGCATCTGTCTGGCCAGTCAGTGTATAGGCCATGGAACACAAAATGGGAAGCAACAATCAGGATAAAATTTTGAGTCCTTGTTGCAGGAATAAATATTCAGGAATCTCTGCTAATGGGAGGTAGATGTTCAGGGGATAGGACATGGAATTTATAGCAGCACAGTAATTAGTTCAGATCCTGACATCGGAGAATATACAAGTCAAGAATGACAGGACTATCAGGATTAATGATGCAAGGCCTCATGCTGCTGCCAGAACTTCGGATATACCAGAAATCAGAGGATAAGAAGAAATGTGCCGGTGGTTGTGGTACTCGCTAAATGACTAAAAAAAGTTACGCTATTGTGCATGTAGTGCAATTAAACAAATTAGGAAAGTGTAATGTTGCTCAAACTTCAGTATTCTTTCTAACTCAGTACTTAAAAATGCAAGTATTTTGCCAAATTTTCAGGACATCTCCATAATCCTTAATCCTATCAGTTTACATATCAGCAGATCAGTCCTTACTTCCACACTTAGGACAATACTCCTTTGCTCAAATCTTTGTAAGCTTCGTTTGACTAGTTTAACATTGGAAAACAATTCAAAATAAAGTGCGTGTCTTAAAATTAACAATATTTCAGTATCTGTTCTCAGTAAATACTGCAGTAAAATGTAGAATAGATTAACATCTTTGTCAAAGAGCTGTTCATTGATTTAGTTCTAACATTCTCTTTTATAGGATTTTTTGACAGATTTGATGATGTCTGAAGTTGATCGTTGTGGTGACAACGAACATCTAATTTTTCGGGAGAATACCTTGGCAACCAAAGCAATAGAGGAGTATCTGAAGTTGGTTGGCCAGAAGTACCTACAAGATGCACTTGGTATGCCAAATGGACAATTGCAAAACCAATGCTAGATGATCGCAACTGAGACTTGCACACTGCTAAGTTTTCTTATTTTTACAGTGGTGCCTTTTTCAGTAGCTTAAAGAAGTAGTGTTAAAATCAATAAATTAATGGAAATTTCCACTGCCAATGATTCTTCACCTTTTCATCTTCAGGGAAAGGGGCCACAATTTGTTTGGGCCTCACTATTTAAATCCACGTTCCTTATTCATCAATCTTAAGTAGACAGAAATGTTACCAGCTAAGGTAATATAAATATTCATTTGAAAATAAAGGAAGAAAAGATGAAAAGAATGTTACTTTAACATCCAATGTAAAATCATGGAAGATAAGAATATGTTGCTGAAGAGAGTAACTTGTTTCAATTGGAGTTTGTTAGTTGAGATACCATTGTTAAATTCCTTCTTTCATCAAATTAATCAATTATTCATTAATGCTAATATGAAGTAGCAAGATCGTCACTTGTAGGAATGTCTTCATTTACACCCTAACAAAAAAAAATTAGGATAGGTTATATCATTATTCATGTGCTTTGTTAGGTGGTGTGCAAGTTTGTTGGACATTTCATTTTCTTTAATCAGTAAGAATGAACGTAAGAACCACCGAGTTTTTATCTAAACAGCTCTACCTTTAGATTGCAGCCTCAGGTGGCAGTTAAACATTTTTCTTCTTTCTTCCCTTCTCCCCTGTGTTGTTAGTCAATAACTTAAGGTTACCTTAGCCATCAACTATTTGTGACCAGAAGACTAAGATCATTCAGTGCTGTTTGTTTCTCTCATGATTGACAGCCACTAAAAAATGTACAAGACCTTCCATTTGTTGCCTCTCCAGTTAAACTGAGGAAGTGTTCTACTGCTTTTCATTCCTTCTCTGACTAGGTTTAGGAATTAGGAATCTGCGGGAACTGCAGAAGTGAGCTTACATATTGCACTTTTATAGCACTTTGAATATCTTTACCCCAGGTTTTGGCCACACTTCTAAAAGGAGAATAGCATAATAATGAATGCAAGATCTCTGAGAAAAGGAAAAGCTACTTGGACCAGATGTACTGCACAGAGATTCACTTCCTGTTGTTGACCAGAGATCGGTCATTTATCTTTGCCTTACATACTGTCCATATTTAAAGTATTCACTGTTTTTACTCCATTAAGTGAAAGAGGCTGGCAGCTGTACCTTACAATAGGGATAACCAACATCTGTGGAATACATCACAATTGGGGCAATGCTTTCAGAAGTGGGGAAATAACTAATGTGAAATTACAAGTTCAGTTTGGGGCTACAGACATTTACTTTCAAGTTATATTTCCCAGAACTAGTTTATTACAGTAATAATTTGATGGAAAACATCAACACATCAAAAGAAAATTATTTGGGGAATATGCTTGCATTGGTAACTAACAAAGTTTCTTTTACATTTTGTCTAGACAGGAAATATTGAATAGTCCTGCGAATGATAATATGTGTTGAATGTTTTTTGCTGTATTTTTGGGAATATAGGAAATTGTTTCTGTCACGAATTCCCGGATGTGCTGTGCACTAGTCCTTTGTTCAGAAAGTGATAGATTTCTGATGCTGCTTATTTTTCTCATTCTTCCTGTTGCTACCAGTTCAACTGCAGTAATAACGTGTTATACCCTACTGGTTTGAACTAAATCCCTAATTACACATTTTGTTTGAACACACTATATACGATTAATGATTGAAGGAAATGTGAGAAGGCAGCTTTTTGGGTTTTTTTGAACACTCTTAAATAAATGCAGCCTTGTTCAAAGTAAGATTTTCAAAAATGTTGTATAGGGATTTAACATGCAATTATTTATTGCTGTTTCCAACAGGAGAGTTCATTAAGGCTCTCTATGAATCAGATGAGAATTGTGAGGTAGATCCAAACAAATGCTCATCGGGAGACCTTGCTGAGCATCAGAGCAACCTGAAAATGTGCTGCGAGTTGGCGTTTTGCAAGATTATTAACTCATACTGGTCAGTTACCTCATTATGCGTCCGTTGAGATTTTCATTGCTGTTTTTCTTTTACTAGTTGCTTGATAAGTTTGTGTTTGTGGCTATTCCTTTAAAAGCACAACAGATTATTTAGTATCTGAAAAAGATAACGGGCACAATCTTACCACCCGTTCAAGCCACTTACCTATTGTAGTGAAGATGGATAATTTGGCAACAAGCCAAACATCCATTCACTGCAGCGGGATGCAAAAATCCCGCTAGCGTGAATGGTCAGAAAATCCCAGCCACCATTCTATATACTGATGAAGGACTGCATCAGAAACCTTCCCCAGTCTTTCTACTTTACAGACTGAGACAGAAGTAGTGAGCATTTCTAGTAGCTTTTGTTTTGGATTTTCACTTCTTAATTTCATTTATTATACCTTTCCAAAAACTAAGCAACAAATTTGTATTTAGACTGAAATACTTTGTATATTCATTACCAAGCCTATTTTTATTCACAAACATCAATTAATCTGTTTAAGCTTTGTTTGCTTAAAAATTTCTTCAATTTGCATAATCAGCAGTCTTCGGGATTAAGTAGAATACTTATAATTAGTTTCCATCTGTGCAGTGTTGTCTGTTTCGTAGGGAGTATATTTTGTAGCTTCATGCAGGAAAATTCCAATACAATATTTAGCTCTCAACCTTTGTCAGGGGGAAAGATGCAGCAATATTCAGAAGGTCCCAGCTGTATGTCTCCTGCTGAAATTTTATTAAACGATTAGTTAAATTGCTTAATGACTGTCAATTCCTGGTACAAATAATAAACATGGGCATTATATCTATCCTTATATATAATCAAAATAATAAAAAAAAGTGAAGTAATACTTTAAACAGCAAAACTACTTCAATCGCTTAACTCCTAAATTGCTTCACTGAAATCCTGTGACAATTTTTTATAGTCCTTCCAATTTTGATTAATCAATACAACTCCTAGTGGGTTTTTTTTGCCTTTCTTGCATGGAATGTGAGCATTGAAGACAAGGGCAACATTTATTACCCATTTCTATGCTTCACAGCGCCAGGGAGTCAGGTTCAATTCCTGACTTGGGTGACTGTGTGGAGTTTGCACATTCTCCCTGTGCCTGTGTGGGTTTCCTCCAGGCGCTCTGGTTTCCTTCTACATTCTGAAAAATGTGCTGATTAGGTGCATTGACTCGAACAGGCGCCGGCCTGTGGCATGTAGGGGAGTTTTACAGTAACTTCATTGGAGTGTTAATGTAAGTCTTACTTGTGACAAATAAACTTTGATTTTAATTTTAATTACCCTAGAGATGATGGTGGTGAGCCACCGCTTTGAACTGCTGCAGTCTATAATTGAATGACAGAGTAGACTCAATGGGCCAAATGGCCTAATTCTACCCTTATATCTTATGGTCTTGTAGTCCATTTGGTGTTAGGGAGGGAAATTAGAAAGTTGTTGTAGAAATACATTGAAACCCAGAAGTCCATTTCAGATCTGTAGCATTTGCAGTTTATTTTAGATTTGTTATGGAAAAGACACTGGCCAGGGAATCAAATAGGAGATTTCAGACTTAATTTTTTTGTGCACCTGCTAGAGCAATGCATACCATCCAGAAGGGTTTTCTGCAGGTAAATATCTGGCAGTCATTCATAGTTTCTTACTCCTCAAGACCTTCTGCAAGAATTGTTTTAATGTTCCTGTCACACTTACATTTTTTAGGAAACCAGTGAAAAGTTAGAACTGTCTCTTTTCATTCTTCCATATGTCAAACCATTAAAAATTCATACAACATTGAAATTATTTTGCAATGAATAACTACATTCTTTTTGCTTCAGTGCACAATAGAGAAGATTTGTTTGAATAGAGATTAATTTTCCAATTATATATGTATAATTACATTTTTCCCAGCATTTATCCCAAACTATTTTCCTCATTGCCTTCTAATCAGTCATGGTAATAGTGTGTTATCATCTGAACATAAATTCAGGTGCTTCTGAGTAGTCTTTCACAGAGTTATGATTTACACACTAAGTTGTTAGAAATGATTTAAAATTAAGAAGGTTTTTATTTACTCAGCTTCTCATGTTAGTACCCTCAGCGTTCTTTAGATTGTTGTTCTTCCACCTACAGCACTTCTCAGCCTCTGCCCCTTCATATGCTGATGGGTCATGATGTTGTTTTTGTGAAAATACGAGTTTTCCATATTTTTATATTAAGTAGTCTTTATGTGCATGCATTTAAATACCAAAAGTAAACACTTCATTAAGGAACACAATGCCTTTGGTTAAAGTCTTTAATAAGTGCAGTATTACAAGATATGAACTAAATATCTATTTTTAAGTCTTTGTTAATTATCAGGATCAAATGATTTTGACAGAGGACATTACGGTTAAACAGTTTTAATTATGTAATAAATCACAAGGTTATGAATCGAATCACCAAATTACTGCCCACACTAAATAAGTTGCCATTAATATTAAGATTTTTTTGCTTTGCTAAATAGTCCTGAGGGAATAGGGTTCAAATGGAAACGTATGACCTTTGTACGCTGCTCTCTTTGATAATTGTATCTGGCATGTCCCACTACTGATGGGAGATCAGTCAATGATGGGAGATCAGTCAATGCTGGGAGCCCATGATTCCTATAGGTAAAGCAGTAAGACTCAGTCCTGTACTTGAACTTTAAAACAGACTCAGCATCACAAAATAATGGGTATATAGATGTTGTGAATGTGAGATCTCTTATATATCCCAATTAGATATTTTGTACTTAAATCAGTAAATCTTGCAATTGGCATTGACTACATATTGCTGAAATAAAAGCATTTTCAAACAGCCAATTTTAAAACTGGCCACAAAAACAGTCCTTTTGTTTACAAGTAAACTCAAGCATTATAAATAAATTGTTCCTAATTTCAAGATTAATCTAAAGTTTTTAGTTTAACGCATAAACAGTTAAATGCTTATAACACAATACATAATCCATGTATTATGAATTTTGCCAATTATTATCATCATAAAACCAGCAGTGCAGCTAAAACAATAATATTTCCTCTTAAACTGATTTTGTCTTCTGCCATAAGCTCAAATAAACATCATCTTCATGAATTATCATAGTTTTTGCAGCCTCATTTCTTAAGTAAAATGAAACTGAAAAGTACTATCATGATTCATAATTTAGTTTTAATGACTTGAATCCATATTTCTTCATTGGGTAAGCACATTATCACCTGTTGTTCATGGAGGAAATAGCTAGGCTCCAAACAATATTTATTCAGCAAAGAAATTCAGCTTCTTATTGTAGAGAGTACTACAGAAACTTCTTTATAATATGGAAACTTTGACCTTTTAGCAACTTTTCAATTTCATAAAACTGTATCATAAATCTAATGTAACATAGTTTTCCTTGTTACATTATTATGATTGACAGCTCGTAATATTTGCATGTCATGTTATAGATGTAAATGTATTTCAAACTGCAGAAGGAATTCAGTTATTAAAATTATGAACTTGCTGTCAGATTAACATGACTATTATCGCTTTAAATTTGTCTCTTTTCTGTTATGTACTAACAATATATATGTATGAAGAAAAATAATTTCACTACAACAAATTGTTCAACAGTGTATTTCCACGAGAACTAAAGGAAGTGTTTGCATCATGGAGACAGGAGTGTAGCAACCGAGGGCGACCTGACATCAGTGAGAGATTAATCAGTGCTTCTCTCTTCCTGCGGTTCCTTTGTCCTGCCATTATGTCCCCTTCTCTCTTCAACCTCCTGCAGGAATACCCAGATGACCGCACAGCACGCACTTTGACTTTAATTGCCAAGGTTACCCAGAACTTAGCTAATTTTGCCAAGTAAGTGTTTCTTTTTATTGTTTTCAATTTACATCTTGTGGTTTGTATCATATTAATTGGAGCAAATGCCTTCAGTTGCATCATGAAATTAATGCATGTAAAAACAATTGCATGTGCAGACATGCACAGCCAACCACACACAATTGCACATGTATGCAGGTGTACACAAATATGCAAATGTATATATAATGAATATTCCTCATAAAACAAGCCAATCTATATATACAGCTTATTCAACATATCATTCTAAAATTAAAAGTTTTCTCTGATTATCATACTATATCGCCCACATTCTTGAATCAGAAGTAGCCTGTTGTATAGCGCAAATTGTTAACAGCACAATGATAAAGCCACTTGCTCCATGATGACTGGAACCTACAAAGCTTAAGCTTTTGACTCTGAACCCACACCAGCAATGAAGTCAAGTATAAATCCAAACTCAAATGGGTGACATTCTGGTGCAATGAGCAACTCAATTCACTTGCTCCATTATGAAATATTTGGTGTAAACAAAGGGGGTTCCTAAACTATTACCTCTACTAAATATTACACAATTATACTGTAAGATTCTATAAACCCAAAGTAGTTAAATTTTTGACTTTGCTTTTATATCTTTATGAGGAACGATGGGAGGAGTCGGGGAGAGCATAGAATGCAAATAGTTACTTTGCTTTCACTGACTATCAATAATGTGAATATCTATATGACCCACTGTGGAATTTCACTGATGGGGAACCAGACTATGATTGACTACAAAGATTATACTCTATGAATCAAAACGAAGTAAGAAAATCACTACTAGACAAACTGAAGAAGACAATGATTGTGCTGTCAAGCTGTTAGTTTTATACCATGATGTAGAGATGCCGGCATTGGACTGGGGTGAACTCAGTAAGAGGTCTGGCAACACCAATTTTAAATCCAACCGATTTATTTGATAGTAAATCTGCTAGCTTTCAGCGTTTGTGCCTTCGTCAGGCGAATGAGGTGTTCTGGTCTCCAAAAGCACACATATCAGCACACATGCCGAAAGCTAGCAGATTTACTATCAAATAAATCGGTTGGATTTAAAATTGGTGTTGCCAGACCTCTTGCTGAGTTTTATACCAACTAATAAATTTAAAATCTGTTAAACTTGTATGGCAGATGCATAATTTGATTGTTTCTGCTGGGAGAAAAAATTTTTATTGGTAAATCCGAGGCAGTAAATAAAATATCTTGCCACGCGTGTGCCTGAATGACGTGAATATTATCTTAAGCCCCACACCCTGCTTCCCCTGACTTTGTGTTCTCTTAACACCCTCTCCGTTTGTGCTCCTTTCCTCCCATTTTTCTGCCTTTCTGAAGCTTAACAACTCAGAAATTCAACCTCTGCTCTGCACAATGCAAAAAGGCTGTTTATTAGCCTGACTCCATCAGTCAGAACCTCTGGAAGCTGTTTAGCTAATCTGCTTTTCTTCCCATGCTCAATGCCGAAAGCCCATCTCAATAATGAAAGTGTCAGCTCCATATTAAAAGTCACCGTGGTCAAAATTGACTTTATTTCATTAATAAGAGAAATAAAGGAGCGGATAAAAATAACCTGAGTGAATTTGATTCAAGGCCTGTGTTTTAGACTTATTTAATTTTAGGTCTAAGACTGAAGTTCATGAAAGTTGTTATATATGAAACATTAGACAATCTCATTAAGTACCCGGTCTCCTTGGGTTTTAATTTTTAGATATTATTGTTGAATGCTCTGGTGTAATTTTGGTGTTTTATTTCACCGAAGGTTGAAACTTGTGCACATTTCTGTTGATGTAGAGAAGTTACGAACAACAATTAAGATTTTGACCTTAATATTTCAACAGGTTTGGTAGCAAGGAAGAGTATATGTCTTTCATGAATCAATTTCTTGAGCATGAATGGACCAACATGCAGCGATTCTTATTGGAAATTTCCAATCCTGAAACCATTTCAAACACAGCAGGATTTGAGGGCTATATTGATCTGGGCCGAGAACTTTCCACCCTGCATTCTTTGCTCTGGGAAGTGGTTTCCCAAATGGAACAGGTGTAATTTCATACTCTCCTCCTAAATCCAATGAATGCTATTTGCTGGATCGCTGTATAGATAATTCATTAATGATTGACATTAGATATGATTATTAGTTCTGTGCTTTTTGTCATGAGAATTTTTAAAAATGTGGCATCAGATCCTTTGTCCTGTAGTTGCCATGTATACATTTAATATATTGTATAGCTTCTGTTTAGCTACAGAAG
The DNA here is from genome assembly GCA_024679065.1 of Sphyrna mokarran. Classification (NCBI taxonomy): domain Eukaryota; kingdom Metazoa; phylum Chordata; class Chondrichthyes; order Carcharhiniformes; family Carcharhinidae; genus Sphyrna; species Sphyrna mokarran. The sequence continues at coordinate 15,334,592 of JAGIQG010000025.1, forward strand.
CTAAACTTTTATGTAGCTTCTGATCTCCTATTGCATTGGAAACAAAACATTAAAATCAAATGTAGTCTTTGGACGAGACAAGATGTGAAAGTGGTGATGTTATTTAGGTTGCTATTTTCAAATCACATAGTGTCTTTTGATTTTATACTATTTATAACTGAATAATAATTGGGAATTTACAGCATCAGAGCTGGTAGAACCATAACTGAAACGTTACAATGCTACTGACGGCAAGAAGGATCATTATGGTGTAACGAAGTTACTTTGTCAACTTCCGTTCTAAAGTTGAACATAGGGATTTAGTTGGTAGGAAAAGCTTGCAGGCAATTATTAAACATAACAGGTGTTGAGAAAACAAAAGGGAAGCATATAGGTTTTGTTCAATCGTCACGGACTGAAATCATCCACAATTTGGCACTGCTTAGATTGAGAGGCAATTTTCTTGTAGTAACAGTGGGTTTTGTTACTCTTGAGGTATAATCAAAATGGTTGTTGGTCCCATAAGAAACAAAACCAAAATTCCTGGTGAAACTAAGTTTTGCGAGTTGAACATACAAAGTATAATAGGACAAAAACAGAAACCAGGTCTGGCAGCAAAGGATCATCCTGCCTCAAAACATTGGCTCTATTCTGTCTCCATAGATGCTGATGTCGAGATGTTGCCATTGGACTGGGGTAAGCACAGTAAGAAGTCTCTCAACACCAGGTTAAAGTCCGATATGTTTATTTGGTAGTAAATACCACTAGCTTTTGGAGTTTGCCCCTTTATCAGGTGAGTGAGAGTTCTGATCACAGAGTAGATAAAGGCACACACACAGTTTACTGAATACTAATTAGAATGCAAGTCTTTACAGCTAAATAAATCTTAAAGGCGCAGACAGTGTAAGCGGAGATAGCATTAAGCATAGGTTAAAGAGATGTGTATTGTCCCCAGACAGGGTAGTAAGTAAGATGTTGCAAGTCCAGGCAAGTCATGGGGGTGACATGAACCCAAGATCCTGGTTGAGGCCATCCTCATGCGTGCGGAACTTGGCTTTCAGTTTCTACTCAGCGACTCTGCACGGTTGTATGTTGTGACAGCCGCCTTGGAGAACGTTTACTCAAAGATCAGAAGCCGAATGCCTGTGACCGCTGAAGTGTTCGTCAACAGGAAGAGAACAGTTTTGCCTGGTGATTGTGGAGCAGTGTTCATTCATCTGTTGTCATAGCATCTGCGTGGTCTCCCCAACGTACCAGGCCTCGGGATATCCTTTCCTGTAGCATATTAGGTAGACAATGTTGGCCAAGTTGCAAGAGTATGTGCTGTGTAACTGGTGGATGGTGTTCTCACATGAGATGATGGCATCCGTATTGATGATCCGGCATCCGGCATGTTGCTGTGGCAGGGTTATGTGGTGTCGTGGTCACTGTTCTCCTGAAAGCTGGGTAGTTTGCTGCGGATAATGATCTGTTTGAGGTTGTGCAGTTGTTTGAAGGCAAGAAATGGGGATGGCCTTAGCGTGATGTTCGTCTTCATTAATGACATGTTTAAGACTCAGGATTTGCTCAGATGAGCAGATTCACAATAGATTCATAAAAACAGTATATGATGCTCAACTCATCAATTGACAGTTCTGACACACCACAGCAGAAAACTTCATTGACCTCCTCAGAAACGGGGGACAGTGGACAGATACCCTTTGTCATCCAGCACTACCCCGAAGTGGAGAATTTACAACATCTTCTCCGGAGTCAACATTGTCTACCTGATATGCTGCAGGAAAGTATGTCCCAAGGCATGGTACGTTGGGGAGACCATGCAGACGCTACGACAATGGATGAATGAACGATGCTCGACGATCACCAGGCAAGTCTGTCTCTCCCTGTTGATGAACACTTCAGCCGTCACGGGCATTCGCCCTTTGATCTTCAGGTAAACGTTCTCCAAGGCAGCCTTCACGACATATGACAGTGCAGAGTCGCTGAGCAGAAACTGATAGCCAAGTTTCGCACACATTAGAATGGCCTCAACCGGGATCTTGGATTCGTGTCACACTATTTGTAATCCCATGACTTGTCTGAGCTTGCAACATCTCACTTACTGCCCTGTCGAGAGACAATACACATCTCTTTAACCTATGCTTAATGCTATCCCCACTCATTATCTGCATCTTTGTCATGTCAACTAATGCGATTTTTACATTTTAATCAGTATTTTGTAAACTGTATGTGCCTTTATTTGCCTGTTTCTGATCAGCACTCTCCACTCACCTGATGAAAGGGCAAGCCCTGAAAGTTAGTGGCATTTACTACCAAATAAACCTGTTGGACTTTATTCTGGTGTTGTGAGACTTTTTACTGTGTCCACAGATGGTGTCAGACCTGCTGAGATTTTCAAGCATTTTCTGTTTTTGTTTCAGATTCCAGCATCCACAGTATTTTGCCTTTATCAAAGTACAATGGGTGTGTTTTCAGAAAGGCTATTGGTTATTTTGTTCATAAGTTCTTCCATGATTCTCTTTGCCTGAAATAAAATATGTATTTTTTTCCTCAAATGTAGAACTTGGATCCTCTTCAACAGGATACAGGTTTCAACCAGTTCCACATAGCAGAGTGTTCTGCTGGAGTTGCATGTTTCCTGAGATAGAATTACCTGCTCTTACACTCAAGTTAAAATAGAAAGGCACACTCCTTGACTTGTTTCTCTAATTTTCAAGGAAGAAATTTGAATTCGTAGTGTGGATTTCTGTTGTTCCACTTGTACGTCCTCCTATCATAATAGATATTTTATTCACATTTTGTTGGGATTTTGAAAACTGGTTCATATTGTATATCTGATGAATTATTCGATATTAAAATCACTTATTCTGATTGGTTTGGCATCAGAAGAACTTCATTCTTTTACATATCCGTTTCACTAAATGACATGCACACATTCGTCTATATTCAGTTAAAATGAACATTTATTTCTTCAGGCAACTTCAACTAAGCTTGGCCCCTTGCCTCGTATTTTAAGAGATGTCAACACTGTGCTGACCAACCCAGGAGCTGTACCTGTGCCAACAACCTCTGACCCATGCACCTCAACACCAAATCCCCCTAACAGCAGCATATCCTCAGGACTGCAGAAGATGGTGATAGATAATGAATTTAGTGGGTGAGTGCAAATGTAATCACAGCTTATTGTGGCTGTCATTTTTGTACTTTTGATTTATTATGGTCACGTATTAACTCACAATGAAAAGTGTTGTTTCTTATGCGCTATACAGACTGTATGCATTATAATGCGCTATATCTGCCTCTGCAGATCAGAACACTGCATTTGCCTGACGAAGGCACATAGTGTCGAAAGCTCACAGATTTACTATCAAATAAATTGGTTGGATTTAAAATTGGTGTTGTAAAACTTTACTGACTATACAGACTAAACATACTGTTCATAGAAAAGGAAATGAGAGAGTGCAGAATGTAGTTTTAGGCCTGAATTTTCACAGAGGTTCTTCACCTTTGCACAAATGTTTGTAGACACCCACGTTAGAAGTCCTGCCCAAACCCAGCTCCCCACCATTTTCATTGAGGAAAATGGTAGCAGATTCACGGAGGAAGTTGCACATGTTCAAGTATATCTGCCTTCAGGCTGATCTGACTTTGGTTTGTGGGATGTCCAAAATATGACTTTTGCACTTCAGACCTAGTACTAGAAACTCTAAAATTAGCAGAGGTTTTTGGAAGATGTTTCCTTTTGAATATGGTCCAAGCATACCTTTGGGAGATGCAAGATGTCTTTGGGATTATTAAAATTAATGTGTGTAAAAAAAAAAAATTGTATAACTATTGGAATTATCAAAGGGACTGGTGAAACAGAACTATCAAGTAGTTAGTATTTTAAATATCCTGTTCTTTAATATTTGAAAAAACTGTCTGCAGTTGGTTAAAAGAAAATCAGTGCTTGCTTTTTCACTCTGTTGACGTGTACCAGAGGTCAACCACTTTAGCATTAGTACTGCATGACTGATTTCACAACCTGTCATTATCAGAGTCCAGTGCCTGTAAGGTCACAGTTTGACAGCTCCAAGTGCATATAAGTGGGACTATGAATACAAATGAATAACTTAAATATAGTGAATGGATTTCTATCAATGAGTTTCTTTTAAATAGTGAATCTATCAATAGAACTTCATTAAATCTCATCATGGGTCTATCCTGACAGCTATCCATGGTGGATACTACATGTGTTTCAATGGATGATATAAGGGCAAAGAGTGTTGTTTGGGAGGCATGGGTTAACACTGAGTTTCCAATGGGACTCAGAAGGGCCATGATATTGGTGAATGGATGGGCTAGGTTAGCATTGGAATGTATGAGAGTTTAAGAGATGGTTGGGTGACATAGGTTGGCATGGAGAGCATGTGGCAGAGAGTGGGCTTTTTTGCTTTGCTCAATTTTCCATACCCTCAACAAAGTACCAGAGCACTGAGGCTAAACTTTCATCCCACTTCCGCACCTGAAAGCCTCCAAACACCCCCTCCACCAGACCAAAAATCAGGATTTTGGAGCTGGGAATTATCCCAATTCTGCGCTCCCATCCTGCAAGTAAAATTCAGGCCTTAATTCAGGTCTTTCTGAATGTGTTGCATTGAAATTAAAGTCAACAGTTTACTCCCAAATTTCAAAGATTTGGAATAAAGGATGTTAAGAAAAATTAGGACAAAAGAATTTGATGTAAATCAACAATAATGGCATTTGAATTGGTTGTTTTTAAATTTCTGTGGGAAATTGAAGTATAATAATGCATTATAAATTGGCTCAGATATGCCCTTGGAGGATTTATCTTTCTGATTGTAAAATGAACAACTTTCATGTTAGATTAGCGTGTTAGTAGTTTTTATTTGCTGATGATGGTTTTAGGTTATTTCTTCTTAAACCTTTTAAAATCAGCGCTGATTTAGTGATCAGCTCTGATGCACACAATTTCATTTTTGATGAGAAAAGCCTAAATTAAGATTATAATATTATAAATAAATTTTTGTAGAGTTTTAAGAACATATTCAACTAATTCTTAGAAGTGTAATCTAATAATAAATACTTAAAATTCTAGAAATACTCAGCAGGTCTATCAGCATTCCAAACAAGAATAGATTGGTTAACATTTCAGATGCAGAACCAGAGTTTAAACTGTCTCCTTTCTTTTGTCATCTGATGACGTGAGTATTTTAAGCGTTTGGTGTTTTTATTTGAATGTCTGCACTTGCTGTAATTCAGCCTGCAGCTTCCGTATTTAATCAACATATTGTTTATTGCCTTGTAATCTCCTGACAAGCCAAAGTTATCACTTAATTAAGCAAGAGCTATAAGAGACTTCCCATCATCAGGCACCTTTCAAACAAATGGCTTTGCCGAAAATAATTGCACATCAAATTCGTGCAACTGTAAAGTGAACTCCCAGAAGGCAACAGACATTTCAACAAAATTAAATAAAGTGCTTGAAACTTGCGTCAGTGACATCCGAATGAAGAGGCTGCTTGGATAGAGAGGGAGAAAATGGAAGGAATTCCAAAGAAACCAGAAGATTTTTTTGAAAATTATGTTATTTAAGAGTTAGCCTCTGCATTGTTCCAAAACAATGGAGATATATTTTCTTCCTACCTTTATTGAGGGGGGGGGTAAAATTAAATTGGCAAAAATGCATTCATGCTTTATGTTACTATTCAAGAACATACCCCATTCTTCTGGTTGGCAATTTTTTCAGGGCAAGATTCTTGACTGACCTATCTAAGTTTTTTTTTAATCATCTGATGGACAGATTTGCTATGTGTGGTTTCTAAAGGTCTCAGAAAGAAACCTTTGACAATGCTTCAAAGCAAGTGATTTTCCAATTACAGTGACATTTTCACACCAGGGTGCACTCTTTTCTTTGACTACTTTCTAAAACACAATTTCTAAGACCTCCTATGTGGTGGTGGGTGGCAACAGTGGGCAGGGCAGCAGGAGGAGGAATTTGACCATTGGAATCTTTCTGTTAAGTGCCCTTTGTTTTTAGATATTCATTTCCATTCACTGAAAGTAAAGTTAATTTAAGTACCAACATCCCAGATACAAAATGGTGTCTGAAGACCCTATATGACAGTAAGTTTGATGCCTTATCATGAAGACAAATGCCTTTAAATTCTCAGTTTTGCAGCTTTTATACTCTAAAACCTGATCAGGAAATGGTAAACCATTTAGTAATAACTTTCTGAGGGCGCTAATTTTTTTGGGGACAGTAGCTGACCTTCTATAAGCTCAAAAGGGTACTAGTTTGGCCGCAGTGCACGCGGATTAAGGATGGTTCCTGATTCTGATCACTAGCCAAGGAAAAGTGGACTCTGGCCAGATTATGATGCCTTTCATGGTTGAATAACTATTCAGTGGGCAGTATCAAAGCTTATGGGTGAATTGCACCCACAAAAGTGAGATGCCAGAGGGTAATTGCTCCCCTTTGCTGGTTCAACAAAGTGCTTCAAAGGATAGGAGAGATGAGAAAATTCCCAAAAACGAAGATATAAAAAGGTTGCTGGAAACTAGCCATCCTATTTGTCCTACACATTTTAAAACAACTATGTAAAAACAAAATGCATGAAGTTATTGATAAAATATGTGTACCGTTTCCAATATGCCATTAAGAACATAAACTCTGACTGAAAAATGCTTGGCTTTCTTAGGCAGTATATAGAATGCAATTAAAATGAAACAGTCATTTATTGTGGAGGTTTACTCCTTGTTGTCTTTATTTCTAAAGCTAAAAACTGACATTTGCCAAGTTTGGTGACATAGACTAGATAATATAAATAATTGGAAATAATTTATTTGTTGAACTTTCTTGGTAAGAAACTCCCAATGTTATCTGATTTCTTCCCCTTTCAGTTTATTAGACTGTACAAGGTTACCCTCCCCTACCCCAGAAAACAAGGACTTGTTTTTTGTCACAAGGTCCTCTGCAGTACAGCCATCCCCTGCTCGCAGTTCAAGCTATTCTGAAGCAAATGAAGCAGAACAACAGATGCCAAATGGCAATAAAAGCATTTCAATGGTTGATTTGCAAGAGAATCGCAGTTTGGATAGTACAACCAGTGCTCCCAATACAGGTGAATCCCTAAATGACAGCCAAGGCTCCAGTGGGCATTTACCGGCAATGTGGCCTCCAAGACCACCACAGAATGCAGCATCAAGTGGGTCTGGATCTGGGCCTGGGCCTGCGAATGTAGGCCGAAAGCCTGGACAAACAGCGAGCACCCCTAATGCAGATGGCACACCAGGAAGGCCACAGCTTTTGGCACCATTGTCTTTTCAAAACCCAGTGTATCAGATGGCAGCAGGTATTCCAGTTTCACCACGTGGAGTGGCAGACTCAGGATCAGAATGTCATAGTTCTATTAGCTCACACAGCAATAATGAAGAACTGGGGGCCAACAAACCAATTTTTCATAGCCATGCAAGCACAGAAGACTTTACCAGGCGTTCTGGAGAATTCACAAGAAGACAACTTTCCCTAACAGAAAAAATACCCCAAACTTCAGTACCACGTCAGAACAGTGCAGGCCCACAGCGCCGAATAGATCAACCTCCACCGGCAGCTAGAGGTAGGACACCACCAGCCTTATTATTCAACCCCCCTCAGTATCCAAGACCTTCAAGCGGAGGTATTACACCATCTTCATCAGAGTGGCCAGGCACTGGGACAAAACTACGACAACAATCGTCATCCTCCAAAGGTGATAGTCCTGAAATGAAACAACGCACAATGCAGAAACAGGTTAGTGGTTCTATCATCAATTGTCTATAGATTTTTTAGGAAAGTAAATGTAGGCGAGAATTAAGCTGTAGTTGTGCTGTATTAATATCTTGAGAAAGATCAGTTATAAATTGAGTGAAAGGAGTAGTAAGGAGGTATTGGTAGTGCTTGTAGTGAAAGTTTGGGGTTCCATTCAAAGAACTTAGACCAAGTTTAAGTCTTCATTGGAATTTTAAGATGTACGTTATGCTGCTTAAACCAAGGATCCTCTGTTATCTTATGTCAAGGGATATATCAGCAATAATCTGTAAATGTTTTCTCAGTGCGACACGTGTACTCGGCACATATTTGTCAAGAAAAAAAGCATGTTTCTGTTCTGTCTGTCTGAGTCTCTCTCTCCCTTTGTTGCAAGTTTTTGAAAGGGGAGAAGCTAGAGAAGATCTAATAATGTATGAAACATCACAGTTAATTTATTTATATTTTCTTTAACATGGAACATATGTCCTTTATTCAAGTTGCTCCACAAACCTGATAAAATTATTTGAAACATCATATAAACCACTTTCACACAGTAACTAGTAAACTTACAATTTATAAGATCTTCCTGTAAAATTCACCTCTAATTAAATTTTTAGTTGTTCCTCTTAAAATCTTCTTTCTCTCTGCAGCCTTTTTTTTTGATTACACTCCTGTGAAATGTCTTGGGACAGTTTTCTGTGATAAATATGTTCTAAATTGTTGTCAACTTCCTGTAAGGGTCCATGGGAATGTGTGACATAATTATTTGTGCCATTGTTTAACAGTTGAGTTAAGGCAGTGGACCTGACTTTCATTATAATTATATGAATTAAAGTATTAATAGAACCATTCACCAATGACATTCAAATCCAATTTGTAGTAAGTCAAAGGTTGCAGACCAATTTAGATAATTGAGCAGAATTGGCCCATTTGTGTCAAATAACACATTGGGGAAATACAAAGCATATTTATAACATGCAGGACCACCTGTTAAAGGTTAAAATGAAGAGAATTGATAACTCATTAAAGGTTCATAAGCAATGTGAGGTGATTAAAGAGAAGGGAAACAGTATTTCAGATTTAACTGCTAGTATTATTGAAAATAAAGCTAAAAGAACTGTATTTGGCTTGTATCGTGTTTTGGTTCATTCACGTTTCAAGTATTCCACCTATATTTGGGAAGTGAATGTACAATGCTAAATTTGCAGATGACTCAAAAATAAGTGGGAAGGCAATTGGTGAGGATGATACAAAAAATCCACCAAGAGAGACAGATTAAGTGAGTGAACAGAAACTTGGTAGATGGAATATAATGTAGGAAAGTGTTAAGTATTTTGTACTTTAATAGGAAAAATAAAGGAGCTGAACATTACTTAAATGGAAAAAGACTTCAGAAAGCTGCAGCACAGAGGGATTTGGGAGTCCTCGTGCATAAATCACACAAAACTAGCATGCAAGTTCACCAGGTAATAGAAAAGGCAAATGAAATCTTGGCCTTTATTTCAAAGGTAGTGGAGTGTAAAAATAGAGAAGTCTTGCTAACACCATTCAAGGCACTAGTTAGACCATACCTGAATACTGTGAACAATTTTGGTCTCCTTATCTAAGGAAAGATACACTGGCATTGGAGGCAACCCCCGCAGATTCACGAGATTGATCAAAATCAATTTCAAAAGGAGATATGAAGGATTTCCTTTTGAGGAGAGGTTGAGTAGGTTGGGCCTGTACTCATTGGAATTTAAAAGAATGAGAAGTGATCTTATTGAGGCATGTAAGATACCAAAACTGAACTGCTTAATGAGTTGCCATGTTGGCTGGCAGCTGCACTTGGCTCTAGTAACTGGAGGTGGGCTTAATGCACGCCTAAGGGAGCAATTTGAAAGTGTGACCGAGGGAAAGGGCGCCTGGGTGAGGGGAGTTTAGGGCCAGAGGACATAATTGCAGAGTAAAGATTGCCAATTAAAACAGAGATAAAGAAGAATTTCTTTTTTGAGGTGGTGAATCTGGAAATCTTTACCACAGAGGGATGTAAAGGCTGGGTCACTAAGTATGTTCAAGACTGTGATCGGCAGATTTTTAATCAATAAGGGAATCAAAAGTTATGGGGATAAGGCTGGAAAGTGGATTTGAAAATTAACAGATCAATCATGATCTCATTGAATGGCGCAGCAAACTCGATGGGCCAAATGGTCAATTTCTGCTCCTATATCTAATGGTTTGATACTCATACGTTGTGTCAGATTTCTAGGTACCAATGAATATACAGAATGATTCCTAGCCATAGAGGTCAAAATTGGATTTGTTAATTTTAGACAAATTAAGGCTTAAAGGGATATATTTAAGCCATAGTCCGGAATTTGGTGGGACTGCAGTGACCCTGTCCACTGGCCAAAATGTCAGGACTAAACCCCTGCCTGTGCCAGCTCTGAAAGACACAATTGGATTTTACTTTGAGTAGGCATTAGTTGTGGCCTCTGCCGCTTAAGGCGGGGTGTCACGCCTCCAAGTGTTGCTTGGAGGCCCAGAGTGCAGGTAAGTAAGTGGGATTGGGGCTTGCCAGGGTCAATAAGCAAGCCTCTGGCAACTTTGGGAAGAAGCGTGAAGATCAATCATGTGGATGGGGATGGCAGAAAGGGGCTTCCAGTGGGGGCAGAATGCTATAGGGATAGGTGGGGCTAGGGCCCCAGTGGTTCATTGGGTGCTTGATCATAAATTACGCTATCACCAAAGCCTTCAGCTAGTTTTACTGGGAAGTCTCCCCACGTGGTGTGGTGCTGATCCAAAAGCAGCAGGAATAGGCTGTTAACTGGCACTTAGTCAACTGCTATCTTCCTGGAAAAATCATAGCGATTGAGGGGGGACAGTGGGTGGTGATGTCATAAAATCCCAGCTGCTTTTCCTTTGCCTGTTATAAGAGATTTATTGGCTAGGGAATGAATTAGTGATTTGTATATGTGTTCTGTTTAGTTGGAATAGACATCATGGTTTTTAATACTGACATTTTTGTATGTTTATAATGCAGGATTTATCTGATTAATGCTTGTTGTCTAATTATCGGAATCCAACCTATCCACTTTATTTTCTTTACAGGCTGTTAATATTTATATTAACTATGTGTGCACTGTCTGTCATGTGAATCATTTTTCACACTGTCTCGTGCAAATTTTTGTCATTCCTGAAAAAGACGAATAAATAAACAAGTGCAATAATTAGAAATTATAGCAACAAATCTCCCATTAAAAGGAATTCTTGGAGTCACAATGTCGGTAACATCCTAACTGAGCTATGTTTGAACTTACCCAGTGAGCACTTCATATCAGTTAGCCTTAATACAACATGGACTTGCACTTTAGCAAAGAATAATGTCTGGCATAATGTCCTTGCTTGATTTAATGTATGCAGTATCATGGGAGAGTCACTTATAATAATAAATACAGCATGTAAAATTGTTCATTATTACCAAAGTATTGAACAAATATTAGGCAAATTTAGAAGGGAGATTATAGATTCACTACAATAATATTCAATTCTTCCTTCCCCTCGTGACTAAATCTCTATTGCCATTGCTGTTCAGCACAGTTATGTTCAGCTCGTGAATTAAGAGTTAGCCCATGTCTGCGTATCATATTCACTTTCTGTATCAAAGTTTTCTGAATGCTGCAATGTCATTTATTCATTCCATCAATGATCTAATATAGTCATCCAAAGCCATTTATTAAAATTTCAGTTATTGAGGAGTGATCATTATTTGAGATACTTGACATTGCCACAATGACGTAAACCATTGGCACTACTCCTTCAGGGGCAAGCATTCCAATCTAGTTTAAGGTGATCAGACAAAAGTCTCCTCAATCTGATACTTCTTAAAAGGAGTGTAGTTTGTGCTGTTTCAGTCCAGTACCTAGTTAGCTGGAGTGCTCAGGGACGGAGGGAACTTTACTCTGCAATGGCAATAAAAGTATTTCAATGATTGATTTGCAAGGGAATCGCAGTTGGATAGTGTGGCCAGTGCTCCCAATACAGGTGAATCCCTAAATGTGATATAGTTGATGTAGGAGTATTAAATGTTATTCCATTCTTCTGCAATTATCATGCCTCATTATCATTTTACTTTTACTGATAACAAAGTGAGAAGAAATAATTGTTAGAGCTGTGTTGAACATGTAGCTAGTAATATAATTTCTGTTACTGAAGCACCTAAAATGCATATCAGAAGCTCTAAATTTACTCTAAGTAATAGCCATTTGAATTGTAATTATAAATCTATTTCATAATTCTTGGAAGAAGTTAGATTGAAACATTCCAGCACTGGAAAAACCTCCCATTTCGGTATTTCAATGGACCTTAATTTACAAATTTATTTTAAAAACATTCAAAATAATTAGTTTTGCTGTCCTTTAATGTACTCCCAAATGTTTATAGAAATGCCACAAGTATCTATAGCACTTAGACCACTGTACTCCCAGTCAGAAGAGTACAGACTCTCATGTTGCAAATCTCAACAACAATACATTGGCCAATTTTAATTGCACCTGAATAATCCAGAATGCCCTGTGAAGTGGAGAAAGTAGCCCCAGAAATTCTAAATATCAACACTCTACTCACTGAGTAGTACTAAATTAAATCCAGAAATCTGGTTGATTAATGAACGCTTTCACATTCATTTCTACTTTGTGTTAAAGATCCTGAATTTTCTCTATCATTAATTTATAGTGGAAGATGTTAACCTGAAGAATCAATGTATGTGCCTTCAATTAAATACATCAATATTATTTACAGTTCAGTTCAACACAATATATGTTTCTAAAATAATATGGTTTTTCTGTTCTGCTTTAATCAGTCTAAACGTTGAAGCCTTAAACTGTAATTTGTTTTAAGTGGGAATTATGTTGTATCTCAGAAACACAGAGACCCACTTGAGGCAATCCATGAAAACTCAATCTTAATACTGTGCTGATCATGCATGCAGGTCAAGAATAGGTTACCCGACTGAACATTTGAGTTTCTGCAAGCTTGCTTGTTAAGTAGCTAGTAATATTTTGCCCATTAGCCATTTAGGGTATTAATACAATTTTAAAAATATCCCAGAATCAGTCAGCTTGTTTCCATAGGGATAGTATTCTTCTGCTGTCAGCTGCAGCTCTTCTCTCTTTCACACTGATCTTTTGATCATGGCCAAAAGCTGATAATGGTACTCAAATACATTTATTGCAAATGAAAAATTCAAATGAGGTAGAGTCTTTAAGCATAATTTATTTCAAGTAAAGATCTGGTGTTTCATCTATAATAATGGATGAATAAAACCAGAAGCTGTTTAAGCTAAGTTTACAACTAATTTGACTTTATGTACAATATATAATGCAGGAAATTAAGAATTATAATTTGTACTTATAATAATGATGAGAAAGTAATTTAATATATAATCCCTAGAAGTAATTTCAAGAGTTCATCATAGACTTTGCAACCTCTTAATCAGAAGATGCACAAACAATATTATAGAAAATAATGATCACTAGCCAGCGGAAGTTTTGATTATAATTTAATAGCTTTTATTTAAAATATTATTGATGAAGGTTTTACAGAGAGACTAGAGTGTTGATCCAAACAGTAAAACAAAAACTGTGTCCATTTACAAAAAGGGAGGGGTTGCAGGGGGAGGCGATTCTCCTGGGCCATTGACACCACCTAGGATTCCAAATGACCCATTGAACCTGACATGAGGGCCAAAACAGGATTCTCACTGGATGTCAAACCTGTCGTAAATCTCCCGGCCTGTTCCCTCTGGGTGAGATCAGGTTCTTGCCCAGAAACAATGAGAACCTGATTAGAACTCATTAGCATCCATTTCAATTTCGTTAGCAAGATTGATTTGAAATGCCACAGCCTCCCAGGATGTTCCTGACTGCCCCAGCTGCAAATCCCATGGGCCCCAATCGCCACTGGCTCTTAAAAGCGAGGACCAGGCAGGTGCCAGGCAAGCAGGAAGTTAGTACTTCAGTCATGTGTCCATGGGCTATGCAACCACTGCCAGACTGCAAAGAGGCTTTCTTCAAAGTACCTGAGAGTTGAAGGGGCTCAGACTAGTGAGAAAAGGGTTAATCTCGGGAGAGGATTCTCCCCTGGATGAGGTTCAGGTCGCTACTTTAAGATTGACCTTGAGACTCATTTCTCTATGGTTTTGAATTGCTGTGAAGTCCTTAATTCATATAAAGATTTATGTCCCATGAACATTTGAAAATCTTTGGTTTCACAGTTTCGGTCCACTTCAAAGCAAGGAATTCCTCAGGGAGCATAAAGTAGTCATGGATAGTCTGTTAAGTTCTTTGAACTTCCTCAGTTTGACAGCTCCAGCCCATTTCAAAGCAGCTAGAGCTGTAATTGTTTATATCATTACTTCAACCTCCATTCATTTTCACAACCTTTGATTGACAGGTCCAGGCTAGTTCAAAGCAGGTAGAGGGGTTGTTTATTTACCCATGCTCTTCCAAGATCCATTGACAATGAAGTACTCCTTCTTCTGAGCAACTATGTTCTCTAACTGCAATTTCTTTCCTAAGGGACCCCTTTCATCTGAACTGCTTAAGAAAGAACAAGTATTCTCTGACCACAGTTTTTCCTCCATTGTGGATATTTTCATTTTAAAAGTGGATTACAGTAAGGATTGGTGCTCTGGATAACCCCAATTTTATCTTAAGCTGATATTTCAGGATATCTTTTGCCTGAATAGAATGCCAGCACTAGAAGTTGTGTTCCACCATGTAAGTTGTTGGAACATGCAAGGCAATGAAGTGTAGAGGTTCCTCAATGAAGCCACTGTATAAATCTCTGCATAGACATGATGACCACGTTGTGAGGGGCAGCACTGAAGACTTTGAAGCCCCAGGCTGATGAGGGAACTGTTCAATTCTTAAGTAATGCCCCTAGCATCCTAATAGTGAAAGGTTGGCAGTGTTAGGGGGCCTGAGGGCAGTGTTAGGTTGACTCTGCTAACGGGAACCTCAAAAGGGTGGGGCCTTTGGTGAACCAATAGCAGAAATTCGCTCTCTTTGGAGGAGGAGGGAGGAAGTGGGAAGAAGGAATGATATCAGTGAGGATAGGGGATGGTAAGTTTGGGTCACCCTGATACCTGGGTTGTGTGGGAAGGGAACCTGAGCATTTAGTGATGGGAGAGAGGTTGCCTCTGAGTTTTGAAGGGGTGAGAGTGTCCCTCTTGTCTGGGGGGAGGGGTCGGGATGAGTTTTGTAAGAGGCGGTTTGGGGGGAAAATCCTGTCACCGTTCTTTGAGATTGGGGCAGCCTTTAAAAATGCCATTGCAATTTGAGTAACAGGACCTGTCAGCATTTTTGGCCCCACCCCTGTCAAAGCCAGTGCAAAAACTCGCCCCTCTCGTCATTGATTCGTTCCTTGTTAACCTTGCTAGGAAAAGCTACTGGCAGTGGAAAAGGCACAGATTTTCCTGCTGTCAGTAACACTCATTTTTTTCTGAAAATTGCGCTCAAAATATCCAAGTAAATGCACCTTAAAATGGTTGTTATAGTGGTTGCCATGCCACAAATCCTGCGAATCAGTAGATTTGTTGAGATAATTAATCATCACAGCATGAGGCAGCCTAACCACATCTAAGAATTTTCATCGAATTAGCTCCAAAGAGTACAAATATCCAAAAGAATTTGCTGAGTTAAATCATCTGGAATCTGAGACAGTTTCCCACATCCAATTGCCAACTTCCTAAAATTCTGATACAAAGGATCTGAACCCTCAGCAAGCCAGGGTTCATCCACAGATTCATCAAGTCCTGTAGTAGGTCCGAGAACAGTTAAAATCTGGCAACAGATTGCCTGCACTTGCTCAGAAAGTAGCAAGAAGAGTCAACATTTATGTAGAAATATTTAATAAGTCCAGCTCATGATTTCAAAGAATCCCTCAGGAAGAGTATGAATTTGATACTGATAACTTAAAATGAAAGTCTGATCTTATTTATTTGTGTCACTCATTCATTTCTGTGGGTTTAATAAATACATTTAAGTGTTAAATGCTAATTTAACCAATAAATTACAACCAAATTATATAATTGTCATTGGAATATATACACTAAAATGTAAATAGTTATTAAATTATTACTCAATGAAGCAAATTAAATAAAATAACTGGAAATATTTTCTACCAGTATTTATATCAGTGTTAAATAACATCAAACATTACAGTTAAAGTGAAAGTCACAATAAATGAATATTGTTTCAGAATATTTGTGTTTTCAAAACAGCTGTTTTGTGACCTAACCATTGGTGATGGTGGAGTTAATAAAATATCAAGGTTTTGAACATCAAATCTGAGCAGATGTGAATATTAAGTATTATATTGACACACTAAATGGATTATATGAATTATAGTTTACCTAATGTCATGGAAAGAAATGTGTCATGGAAAGAAACATGTTCTAGGTGACTCCGTTACTTGCTGGACATGAACTTATCCATCAGTAGAACTTTGTAGATGCCAGGAATCCCTGGTTAAGCTGGTGCAGAGAGACATTTTACTGCTGTGGTGAAGACTAAACACATATTTCCCTCTTTGCTTCTCCCCTGAGATTGGGTAGGACTAGGATTCAAAACTCCATTCCCATGTTCAGACTTTAATACTTCAGTGTTTTACTAATTGGACACTACACCATGACCAAATTACAAGCAAGTTGTTCCTGTGTACACAAACCTTTCACAAGCTCCCTCTGGTAGAAAGACAACAACATTTTCAAAAAAAAAAATTATCACTGATTGCTCCAAAAGTGAATTACTTCCAATTTTTAATGTTTCTATTTAGAAAACAATACTCAACTGGAATGAAATTTTGTTGTACTCAATTCATCTGACTGATAATCTGATAACAACACTATCCTGGTGAAGTGCATAACTAGTACTGTAGAGAGGGCTGTAAGTGAAATAGTGAAGGAGGATTATTCATGTGAGGAAAGATCTCAAAATGTAATGGGAAAGGACAAGGCAATAGTGCAGAATAGTGATAAGGAGAATGATAGAAGTGTGACAAAAAGGGACAGAATATACAGAGGTAAGAGTGCAACAACAAATAGAGTCAGAATGGAGGGAAAAATGATAGGACAGAATTAAAAGCTCTTTGAATGTACAGAGCACTCACAATAAGACTGATGAATTGAGAGCACAAATTGAAATACATAGGTGTGATATGATAGCCATGATGGAAATGTGGTTGCAAGGCGATCAGGGCTTGGAACTTGAATATTTGACATTTCAGAATGATAGGAAGAAAGGAAAATGAGATGGTGTTGCTCCATTAATGAAGGTTGAAATGATGTAGTGAAGGATGTAGTGAGAAGTGATTATCGCTCAGAAGATCAAGATGATTAAGTTTGGGTGAAATAAGAATTAGCAAAGGAAACAAGTCACTGGTGGAATAGATTTTCCAGGCCCCCTAACTGTAGTTGTGGAGCAGTGTATAAATCCATAAATAACATGCAAGATATGCACTGCACTGAGCCCAAGTGATTTTAAATTTCATATAGATTGAACAAATTGAATTGACAAAGGTAACCTTGATGATTTCATCAAATATATTTGGGATAGTTTCTTAGAACAATGCTTAAGTATATAATTTACAAAATTCCACAGGGAATAAAAGTTATAATTTGCCATCCAACTATTGAAATTAGTGAAATTACTTCAATGCAAGTGAAATTCAGATGGGCATAAAAAAGTGGGACCTTAAAAGATTCCTAAAACTAATTATCTAATAAATGAATAAAGCTGTTGGACGTGGACCAAGATGTTCAGTTCGATGGGAGATATGATCATCTGCTAATTTTTCACCTTGACACTGTCAAGAGAGTACTTTTGGTATTGTAATCTAAATGCAGTAGCATTATGATTCATTCCGAATAGGTGATGTCAGGATAAGAATGGATGCTTCAAGAAGTATTGAAATGTTCTAATTCTGAAAAAGAGGGCTATAAAGGGTCATAAAAATAAACAGTGCTTTCATGTCGTTTTAAAGAAGACATGGCTCTGCTTTCTAATTAACTGATTAAGGATCCGACTTGTTATTTCCATCTAAGTCATTAGTTAGGAATATATGCAAATATCCCAGAGCTGAGAGATTCAACCTCAAACAGTGTGGAGATTGTGTCTACATTTGGCCAACATGAAAAAGCCCACTTACAGGATTGAATAATTCTCTGTATATTCTGTTTATACAGAAAGCATCAAGATAAATTAGTTGTATTCTGTACAATAAATGTTCTTAATTTTGTCACAGAAATCCATTAATACGCTCCAAATTCAAATTCCAGTTCTCTTCCTGCACCTACTTATGCACTAAAGCAGTCTGTTTCCATAGCTAGTTATTCGTGGAAAATATCACTAGTCTGGAGCCAGTACTCTCCAGAGAGTACCATTAAAATTGATGCAACACGAAAGGAAATAGCTGGTATAGTAAGGAGTCACTGGCTTTTTGGGCCACAAATGGATACTTCTGCTGCTATAAACCATTGACCTATGTTACTGATGGAGTGGGGCAGGGAAGAGAGGATAGTTTAAACTGCCCTGATTTTTCCACCCACTCACTATAAATAAACAAGTGGTGGTGTATTTTCCCCAACCCTTAAATTTGAAGTGTTCCAATTCTCTCAGGATAACTTGCATAGCAAACTCGAGATGAGGTAAAACAGAAAGGGTTGGTTTATTTTTAAACACGTGTGAAAGGGGTTTTGCAATGTCCATTCCTTTTGCACTTCCATAGTAAATGGGATAAGGAGAAAGAAAAATGTTTCAGGCATGACCCATGATACAACACAAGTATAGGTTTATGTGAATCCGGAATTTAAAGGAATGGCCCTACAGAAGGGAAGTTGGCAGATTGTAAGGTGATCACCTTTCTAGAACCTTTCCATAATGGGAAAAGGCACATGGAGTTAGTCTTGGAAACATGAATTCAATGTTTCTGGTAGTTTATAGTTCTGAAAAGGGCCACTGCCTGCTTGATGTAGACGGCATAGGCTATTTGCCTGGAGTCCTGTTCTCTTTGGAGGTCAGATAGTAACTGACTGTAAGGTTCAAAGATTGGAGAAGTTCAAATATCCAAAGCCTTGGTCATATGATATTGATTTTGGGTTGTTAAACAAGGCCCACCTGTTGAAACCATTCTGTTAGGACAGTCAACACTAAGACCATTACTGCCATTGTTAGAGATTAAGAGTTGCAAACAGCTATCTACTGGGCTATTGTGTTAGCTTGGCTGGAATGTTTTTATGATGCAAAGAGTGTTATTTTCCAGACGTTTGAGGCATTAACCTTTGATCACTTTTGAAACAATTCTGAAATCTCCGGAAGTCAGCGTGTGACGACTGGAGCCATTTTGTCACTCAGTAACTGTCCATTTTGAAAAACTTAAAAAATGACTTGTAACATAGTCCTGCCAACAAAGATGTAGATATTATCATTCATGTCTCAACCATGTAACCTGATATGAATATTTTTTGTCATACACACATACAAAACAAAATTCAAATTACAAACTTGCTATAGCAGGAAATAAAATGCTATTTAATTTATCAAAATCTCATGTCCCACAAACACTTCATTACTTTCGTTTTAAAGCTTTGGATCAAAGCTGAAATAGAGTTTTAGTGTTCCAATTGCAACCAGAAAAATTGCATTTTATCAGCATGATTACCTTTAATTTGTGAAACTCCCGCAAGTGAGTAAAACGTAGCCTCTGTAAACAGCTAATGAATGCAACTTGCATTCCCTGAAAGTATACTAAGATTATATTTTTACTTTACATATTTCATTCAATACAAAGGACTGAAATATAACAGAACATTTTTTTAGAAATCTTTAACTCAAAATTAATCGTAATAAACTATTTCCTGAATTCCACTAATTTTGTTATACTCAGAAGATGGCAAGCTTTAATATGACGTATCCCAGAAATTAATGCTAGTAAGGTTTTACTGTACTACTATAATTGAACCTTTTAAATTGGATTTAGGAATTATTCATGATTTCAAGAAAGTGGTCATACTTTATAAATGCAGCATAACAAAAATAACTTCTTGGTTTTGGCATGACTATAGGCCTGAAAGTCAATCACTTCTCTACTTCTTTGCACATTCAACTTGTGAAACATGAAGTGGAGAAAGAACTGAAGGCCCTCCTTCTCCCTCCTCCTCCCCCCTCTCTCCCTCTCCTTCTCTCCCTTCCCCCTTTCCGCTGTCTCTCTCTCCCTCCCTCCCCACTCTCCCTCGTCTCTCCTCCTCTCCCTCCTCCTCCCCCCACATCCCTCTCCCTTCCCGTCCCACCTCCACCTCCCACCCCCTTCTCCTCCGCCCTCCCCCGTCCTCCCTACGTCCCCTCCCCTCCGCATCCCCCTCCCAATATCTCTCTGTAACAATCCTTTCACCATGGGCTGAATTTACCCTCCAGGTGTTGGGGAATAGGAGTCAGTAGTATCTCCAGCTCCCAAGCTACTGCCTGGGAGGAAATAGTGACTCCTTTGAATTTTCATGGAGATGCCCTACTATAATAGATTTCAAAATGGGGCAGTACAAGAGGAGGGGAGAAAGTAAGTAAATTTCGCCCCCTCCTCCTTTCTGTGCATTTTTTTAATTATTGAAGAATATCATGCAATTGACAATGTACTTTGATTAATGAAATTCAGCAAATCACAAAAAGTACCAGGAATAAAACAGTAGATCAGTCTACATACGCACCTGGAATACCATACTGTGACTTTTCCCTTCACAAATAATGACTGACCTACTGTGTATGTCAATCATTTTCTATTTGATCCAAATTTCACCCACTTGCAGTCTTCATTTTTGTTTTCTAGGTAACTTTTTGTCGTGGACTTCATTTCCATATTCCTGACTGTTGAATGATAAATGCTGGTAGTAAAATTAACTACCCACATACAAATGAAGGGGAAATAGTTCATATTTACATATAATCTGCCACAACAGTAAACAGTTGATTAGACGATTCATCAAGCTTGCTACCAGTAGACTATTAAAAAGCATCTTATCAATCATATTTCACTTAATCCTGAGCTATTGGTTGTAGTAAGATAGTGAACTCACAAGCTTTCGAGGCTGTCCTCTTCGTCAGGGGAATTCAGAAAGCCTTGAAAGCTTGTGAGTTTACTATCAAATAAATCGGTTGGACTTAAACCTGGTGTTGCCAGACTTCTTACTGTGTTTACCCCAGTCCAATGCTGGCATCTCTACATCATGATTATTATTGATTGTAGCTCATGGGTGATATTGAATGGGACCGTTCACTGCCAAAATTAACTTACTCAGTGTTCTGACTGCAAGATAATCAAAATACATTATCAGCATGCAATTTGTGGTACTTTATAACATTGAAACGTGAAGAGTTTTTTAATCAAAAGAATATAAATGGAGTACATTTGCGTTTGCAATATTTTCAATGAATATTAAGATTTTGTGCAATTCAGCTGTACTTAGCAATTATTCTGTCTATTAAAACATAATTCTAATTAATACTATATGCAATAAAGATTGTCTTATGTTTTATGAGTTACACTATTGCAATATACATGTAAATTACCAGTCATTGATGAAAATACTGCAGTTACAATCTTCTCTCTGAACAAGAGTATCTGCAGAGTTTGATGTTTTGGTTTAGTTTCTTTATGCTACAGTAAAAGGTTGATCTTTCAATCTAAAAACTAGGCTTAAATTTTCAATAGGTACAATCATCAAATCGGTTATTGAAATGATGAAAGACCACATGTTGTCAACTCTACATTCTTCGCTAAGAGGTTATTCTATATTTTTCAAGAGGAGCTGCAATTATGTCCAATTATTTTTTTACTTAATGCATTCCAATATCTTTGCTAATTCACCCCAAATATAAAAACAAATTTGGTCTGGATTTGTCATTGTTTATCTGAAGGTATGTGTGTTTTGGAGCAATGCTGTGTTATATCAAATCTATCTCACTTGATTATTTCAACTGAGTTGTACTGTATTAGGTGGCACAGAGGTTAGTACCGCTGCCCCACAGTGCCAAGGATCCCGGCTTCAATTCCCGACTAAGGTGACTGTGTGGAGTCTGCACATTCTCCCTGTTTCTGTGTGGGTTTCCTCTGGGTGTTCTGGTTTCCTCCCACAGCCTGAAAGACTTGTAGATTAGGTGTATTGGCCATCCTAAATTCTTCTTCTGTATACCCAAACAGATGTCAGAGTGTGGCGACTAGGGAATTTTCACAGTAATTTCTTTGCAGCGTTAATGTAAACCTACTTGTGACGCTAATAAAGTTTAAAAAAAACTTTATCTTGGAATTGACTTACTCATGATATGAAAGAATGGTTATTTTAACAATTTTCTAGTTTACATCAGAATTGGCACAAGAAAGGAGAACTCCATTTGAAAGGAATGTAATTAACATTTTCCTATAGGAATGTGACATGATAGTCTTAATATTAGCATTCCAAACTCGGTTTGAATAAAATACATCTTTCCCTCATGGAATATCACCCAAGAAGTCAGAGAAATTGTGCATCGCACTCTCGGAAAATTCAAATACCGTTTTGAGCAGAACTTGCATATATCAAATAGTAGGAAATTGATCAAAATATTTCAAACAAGCTCCTGCAAATGCTGAAAATCCTAAATAAGTGCATTAAATGCTCAGTGGAGTATTCTGGTGAAGGATTATCAACTTGCCACGTTAACTCTGTTTCACTCTCCACAGATACGTCAGACCTGTTGAGAATTTCCAGCATTTTCAGTTTCTATTCAATGATTGTAATTTAAAAATGGAATTTATACTTATTTTCTTCACTTTGGGAATTTGTTGAATCCTTCATCCCAGGGGATAGGTGACACAAAGAGAAATATCTCCATGGCCTTGAGCAGACAATTGATGGAGGCTACAGAAATGCAAACAGCAGTGATGGTGTGCTTAACAGTCCTGCAAACACTGAAGACGAACAAATACAACATAGTGGGAGCGATTCTCCCAAAACGTTCCAAGTGTTGAATTCGCTTGAAAAGTGAAGTACATCACCCTGGTTTATTTCAGTGGGAGTTTAAAAAGGAATCTCCCACACTTTGTGTACAGCAGTATGAATCCTGTTAAAAATCAGTGTGTGGGGCCTATTCCCAAAGGAGAGGGTGGCAGTGTAGCGCTAAGTGGGCCACTGCACGTGCTGCTTTGTCAGTTCCAAGATTGTTGCATGCGCAGTAGCCTTGCACTGCTGACTTCCTGATTGTCAGCTCGATCACTGGCCAATCGCCGCAAGGCTGGCTGTCTGTACTCCCCCAGACAGTTCCAACCCCAGCAGTCTGGTCCCAGTCTGATGGCCAGCTGGCCTCCTTCCCACTGATCCCTATACAGAATGGCAGTGAGAATCCTACAATAGGCCCATTGTACAGTGCCTAGGGGGCACCCCCTGCTGCCCGACCCTCCCTTCACTCCGCTCCATTGAGGTCGGGCCAGCAGCTTCCCAGAAACCCTGCTGGAGTCAAATAGTCCTAGTGGGGTGGGAGAGGCCTCGAGATTTTAGTCCTAAGCCCACTAACCACATTCAAATAACATTTAAATTAATCCATGAAATGGTTCCTGCTGAAACCTCCCGGCCTGCTGTGTTAACTTCTTAACATAGCAGGATGGGAGAATTGCCCCCGGTATCTTAAATGGCTTCTCACTTTGCCACAACATGTAATAGACATGGTTGGGAATAGTACTTGGAACAAATAGACCATGGAACATTACAGCACAGAACAGGCCCTTCGACCTTCGATGTTACGCCGACCAATATAAAAAGCAATGCCCCTCCAAACTAAACCATTCCCTTCTCTTCCATATACTTATCAACTAACCTCTTAAACGCCACCAAACTTGGCGCATCTACAACTGCTGCAGGCAGGGCATTCCACTCCCGAACCACCCTTTGGGTAAAGAACCTACCTCTGATATCCGTCCTATAACTATCACCCCTTAATTTAAAGCTGTGTCCCCTCGTGCTAGCTTTCTCCATCCTAGGAAAAAGGCTATCACTGTCCACCCTATCTAAACCTCTAATCATCTTATATGTTTCGATAAGGTCCCCTCTTAGCCGCCTCCTTTCTAACGAAAACAACCTCAAATCCCTCAGCCTCTCTTCATAAGACCTGCCCTCCATACCAGGCAACATCCTGGTAAACCTCCTCTGTACCCTCTCCAATGCCTCCACATCTTTCTTATAATGTGGGGACCAGAACTGCACACAATACTCCAAGTGCGGCCGCACTAGAGTTTTGTACAGTTGCAACATGACGTTGCGGCTCCGAAATTCAATCCCCCTACCAATAAAAGCTAAGACTCCATATGCCTTCTTAACAACCTTCTCGACTTGACTGCCTACTTTCAGGGATCTATGCACATACACACCAAGATCCCTCTGTTCATCAAGACTACTAAGAATCCTACCATTATCCCTATACTCTACACATTTATTATTCCTGCCATAGTGCATTACCTCACACTTTTCCACATTAAACTCCATTTGCCACCTCTCGGCCCAGCTCTGCAACTTGTCCAAGTGTCTTGGTTGCCCAAATGTTTGGGTCAGTTATGATATCTCCCACTTCCACTGAAGGTGTTTATAATGTAGCCTTCTGGTTACCTTTGCTGCCAATAAAAATGTATTTTTAATGTATCAATTACTGTACTGCAGGAACAAATGTCCATGCAACATATTTTAGTGCCAAACAATGGAGCCCACTTACTGATCAATTCTTGTTCAAGATCATTTACTTTTCAATGCATTTGCATAATCACCCACATTCACTGTAATGTTAAATAAAATGGTAGAAACATACACTGCAATATTAAAGTTCAGCTAATCTTTGAAGTTCAACCATAATTGTAAAAAGTAAAGTTTATTTGTTAACCACAAGTAGGGCTTACATTAACACTACACTGAAGTTACAGTGAAATTCCTCTAGTCACCATACTACCATGTCTGTTTGATCAATGAACTTAACTAGCACTTCTTTCAGACTGTGGGAGAAAACCAGAGCACCCAGAGGAAACTCATGCAGATGTGGGAGAATGTGCAAACTCCATATAGACAATGACCTAGCTGGGAATTGAACCTGAATCCCTGGTGCTGTGAGGCAGCAGTGCTAACCACTATACTTGCCACAATTTTAAGGTGTACTCACCTTTCAGCTCTGACAAAAGGCCACCCAGACTCAATTTTGGCTTATTCTTTCCCTACAGATACTGTCAGACCTGCTGATATTTTCCAGCATTTTGTTTTTTTTTGTGTTGACAAACTGCAGTATGGTTCTGTTAACCAATGATTATGGCAAACCACCAAGAAACATTTTTTCATGTTGTGCATGAGAGCAATGGACACATGCAGCACATGACAGCTGATTCTCCTCAATTTGAACACTTTGGAGTTAAGGATTTTATGCTAATCAAGATGGAGTTGTTAAAACTAGATTATTTGTTCACTTTCATCCTGCCGTGGAAGCCACAAAAAGCCCAGCCAGCTGCCGAGTGAAGTTGTCTCTACTTCATCTCAACAATATGTCACACCCCAACTTCCTAATCACACCATGCTGGACCAGCATCATGTTTCCATTTCTGACAGTCTCATCGCTGAAATGAGACAACCAAGTCAGTGCAGTGTTTAAATCGGGTCACTGTCATTACAAAACAAGTTTTCAGCACTTCACATTCTTACCTGCTTTATTTAGTGGAGTTGCTATGACTTGATTTTTCCTATGCTCCCTGCTATGAGCTTAACATTGTGTTTTGCCTCAAGGTTGTATTTTTGCTCACCTCTTCACCATTTTAGTACAAGCTGCAGCAAGAAACGAATGTCTAGGTTTAGGCAGCTCAAACAGGTTTTGTTTTGTCAGAGTTGGCAAAAATGGCTGGGGGTTTCCTCTTTGGGACTGAGTTTATAAAGTTGCACTGTAATTCTTAGTCATGAGTGTGAATCTGCAACTTAAAACCGCCATGATACGCACTGACTTGGTTGTTTCATTTCAGCAATGAGACTGTAGGAAATGGAAATGTGACACTGGTGCAGCATGGGGTGGTTAGAAAGTTGGGGTGTGACGTATTGTTGAGATGAAGTTGAGACAACTTCACTCGGCAGCTGGCTGGGCTTTTCGTGACTTCGAAGACAGGATGCAAAATGAACAATAATCTACTTTCTCGTTTTAACAACTCCATCTTGATTAGCATAAAATCTTTAATTCCAACAGTGTTCAAATTAAGAAGAGAATCAGCTGTCATGTGCTGCATGTGTCCATTGCTCTCATGTGCAACATAAGAAAAAGTTTCTTGGTGGTTTGCCTTGGCACTTCTCATTTATTTTTATTCCTCTTTGCATATTCATTTTCTGCCTGTTGCCCGCACAGGAAAAATGTTTTTTTAAACCAGTTATGTTATCCATAATTTCAAATTCATATAGTGAGGAAAACTGGATTTTTATGTCTTATTGCCAACAGAGTGTACACAAAGTATTGCAGGGTAACATGGTGACAGATCAGATATGTGCTTAGCAGGAGTCCTCAATCTGAACAAGTCTGTCTTCAGAGGCCAAGAGTTTATCGCCAGAACGAGATGGAAAAGCACATCCTGGCAGTGTTTACAGTTAGAGCATCACTGAAGAGATGCTCGGAGCACATTTCTAGCTCATAGTCAGGGATAGTGAATGGAATAGAGTATTAGGCAAAAAGAGATTAAAAACAACATTGGTGTGTTGTCCATGCCAGAAACTCTTAATCTTATATTAAAAAAAATGTTTACTGGGTTAACTATGGCGTTTAACACAGAATGTTTTATTATAATACAACAAATCTTGGGAAAGCTATCAAGAATCTATATTCTCCTGTAATGCAAGAGTTGATCTTAAGAAGGTTCCATTGTAACAATGAAAACAGCCATGAAATCTGTATCTCTACGTTTGCTCTGCTTGATCTTTCTTTGTGTAAGATTCCAACACAAAGCTGAGCTTTATCACGCTTTTTTAGGCCCCCTCACCTGCGAATGCCTTGTCCTCTGTGGACCGCACTGCAGCATGGCTGATGAATATGAACATGCAGTTCATAGATGATGAAACAGTGGACCCAGGCTCTAAATGCAGGGATGATGTCAGACCTAAAGAGGAACTTAGCCAGATAGAAAAGGTAAAGACAATTACCAGACAGCCTTAAAGGTGTTTTTTTTTTCTGTTATGCAACCTGACTGCTTTTCTTTCTTGCATATTAAATTGGACATATATATGATAATTTCAGGTTTTTAATCTTTTGGATTATGAAATATATGTTCTGTTTATGGAAAGAAAGTGTGATTATTTAAAATAATGTAATGTTGCTGTGTCCTATTAGAAAAAAATGAATAAAACTGTAGAACAAAACACTAAAAACACAATTAATCATTTCAGAATTGGCTGTTTAAAATTCTAATCTGTTTAATGATAATGTGTATAGTTCTTATGTATTTTACAAGCTGTGGTGAATGGGGAATTGGGTTGTAATATGACATTACATATTTTCATTAATAGATGATAAAGAAAGGCTGTTGCTTTCATTAGTTTAAAGGGGAAGTTAAGTTTACACAAGTACCATCAGATTGGCATCAGTTTGAAAACAATTTTTTGGGTTTCCTTTCATTTTAGCCAATCTGCCTGAATAGGCTGAATTTAGCAGATGAATTGCCTTCATCATATGAATGCTATTGAAAGGAGTCTTCCTTTTTAGGTTTAAGAATATGGATTTACTCAAGTTATGGGAGGTGGGGAAGAGACATCTTCAGATGAATCTGTTTGAGAACAACATGGGAAACCCTGGACAGACTCATCCTGATTGTTGTCATAGGAACAATAACAGGCTATTAAACCTCTGCAACCTATTCCATAGTTCATTTAGATCGTGGCTGATCTGTCCATTCTATTTACTTCCTTATGATTTAAAATAGATAATCACACACTTCCCCGAATTGAACTTCATCTGGCAGAGTTTTACAAAATTTATTTCATCTGTATCCCTTTCTGTTCTGCTTTCATTTATACAATTATATGTGGCAATCTAACTTAATGTTTTCAGCAAATTTGGAGGCAAGGAGTCTACAAAAGGATATAAATCGGTTCAGTGAGTGGGCAAAAATTTAACAGATAGAGTAGAATGTTTGAAAATATGAACTTGTCCACTTTGGCAGGAAGATAGAAAAGCAGCATATGGTTTAAATATAGAGCAACTGCAGAAAGCTGTTACAGAAGGATCTGAATGTCCAATGAATTAGAAAAACTTTGCACAGAGCAAAGTTAAATTAATGAAAAAATTAATTTAGTGAACCTTTGATGCACGCAGTTTATGGAAAATATATCTTTCCTTAGGTAATAAGACCAAAACTGCATACACTACTCCCAGGTGTGGTCTCACCAAGACTCTATATAACTGCAATAAGACTTTTTTTTAACGCCTGTATCCAAATCCTCTTGTAATAAAGGCCAGCACACCATTTGCCTTCTTAATTGCTTGCTACACCTGCATGTTAGCTTTCAGTGACTTTCGAATAAAGAGATGAAGAGATTGACCTTTGAGGCAAGATTAAATAATCTGGGCCATTATTCTCTGGAATTTAAAAGTGACTTTTTTCAAACATACAAAATTTTTACAGGCTATCACAGGGTAAAAGCAGGAAGGATGTTTCCCTTGGATAGGCAGGGTCTAGAACCAGGGAACGTAGTCACAGAATAAAGGACAGGCCATGTAGGACTATGAGGAGCAAGAAAATCTTCACTCAAGAGGATGGTGAACCTTGAAAATTCTCTGGCCCAGAGGGCTGTGGAGGCTCAGTAATTGAGCATGTTCAAGACTAAGATCAATAAATTTCTTCTACATATTTGAAAACATGAGGAAACACTGCAAGACAATGACACTGAAATAAAAAATCAGCCATGATCTAATTGAATGGCAGGGCGAGTTCAAAGGGTTCAATGGCCTCCTCCTGCTCCTAATGTTCTTATGTACTAGTTTCCTTTTATTGATCCTGCTTCTTACATCTTCAAAGAACTGTAATAATAGTGTTGTCAAAATTTATTTCCCTTTCACCAAACTATATTGACTCTGTGCATCCATATCATGATTTTCTAAATGACCTGCAATACCTCCTTAAGAATGGATTTTAGCATTTTTCCAATGATAGATATTAGACTAACTGGCCTGCAGTTGTTGATTTCCAACTCCTTCCTGTCTTGAATAGTTGCTACATTTGCAGTTTTCCAATCTGTTTGGAATTTTGGAAGATTACAACCAATATATCCCCTTGCTCTGCAACCACAATATCCTGAGATGTAGGCCTTCAAGGCTATGGGGATTGTGTCAACTTTTAATTCCATTAGTTTTCCCAATGCTGGTTCTGTCATGATTGTAATTATTTTTATGTTCCTCTTGTTTTTGCCCCAGCTTTTCCTGTTCAAAGTCTCTGCCATTTCTGTATTTCCCATTATCAATTCCCCAATCTCATCCTCTAAGCGACTAATACTCACTTTAGCTACTTTTTTCCTTTTTATATACCTGAAGTTTTTTTTTTAACAGTTTGCTTTTATATTTCTTGTTTCCCCTCATAATCCAGTTCCTCACTTTTTTTCTTTCAGTCATCCTTCGCTGGTTTCTCAGAATTCTACCAATCATCTGGGCTACCACGAAGCTTGGGAACATTGTACTTTTTTTCAATTTGATACCATCCACAGCTTCGTTAGTTAACCACAGATGATGCATCCTTCTTGTCGAGTCTGTTCTCCGTGGAATATATCTTTGTTGAGAGTTATGAAATATCTCTTTAAATATTCGCCATTGCTACATACAATCTTACCTTTTAACCTATTTTCTCATTCACTTTAGCTAAGTCTTGATATCCTTATAATGTGTTTCATTTAAAACATTGTTTCAGATCCACATTTCTCACTCTCAAACTAAGTATGAAACTCTTCCACATTATGATCGCTCCTACAAAGAGGATCCTTTGTACATGGTCATTAATCCCTATCTCATCAAAGAGTAGCAGATCTAAAATAATTGTGACTAACTGATCTGTAATTTGCTACCTGGGTAG
Source organism: Sphyrna mokarran (assembly GCA_024679065.1). Lineage (NCBI taxonomy): Eukaryota > Metazoa > Chordata > Chondrichthyes > Carcharhiniformes > Carcharhinidae > Sphyrna > Sphyrna mokarran. The sequence goes on from JAGIQG010000025.1 coordinate 15,364,479, forward strand.
AAACTGTCGGGGCCTGGAGAACTGCCTATTTCAACATATTGACTTCATTACCAATTCTAAACATATCAGTGGTAACTTGTGAGATTCCGAGTGTTGGATTTGTAGGATACTCCAAGGATGTGCTGGGGAATTCCTCTTAGACTAGACAGGTAAGGATTCCGATACACTCCCCCCCATCGCAACTTCTGGCATTCTCCTTCTCTGGCCCTGCCCCCACTCCTGATACCAAACGTCTGACTGCTACACCCATCCCCTGTGAGTCTCCCGACCACCCATATCCCATCCACTTACGTTCTCCCTGGTTTGTCAGTTTTATTGGGCCCTTTAAAATTAGCTGCTGTAATAAAAAAGGAGGGGCATGGCCTCCTTGAATCCACTGGAGCTAAACTGTGCTGGGGTCTGCAAAGACACTGGACTTCAGAAGTTTCAGTGCAGTTTTCAAGAGCAGTAAAGTGTGTGTTAAATTCTTCTAATTCCTGCAGGCCATTTTCTCTGACTTAGTTATGACCAAAAATCCACTATGTGCTTAATATGTTTTTAGTTCACTTGTATTGCTGGTCATTCGACCTCTTCTGCAACTGTAAAAACAGAAACAAAATACTAATTGAAGAAGTCTGCCCATTTCTTGTTGCCCATTTTAGTCTTGCCTGGGATGATCTTTAATGGGTCTATGTTCACCTTTGCCACTTTCTCAGTAGATTTATAAAACATTAGCTTTCATATTTCATGTATGTTCTTTTTCATATTCTTTTGCATAGAACATAGAGAACATAGAACAATACAGCACAGAACAGGCCCTTCGGCCTTCGATGTTGTGCCGACCAAAATAAAAAGCAATGCCCCTCCTAACTAAACCATTCCCTTCTCATCCATATACTTATCAACTAACCTCTTAAACGCCACCAAACTTGGCGCATCTACAACAGCTGCAGGCAGGGCATTCCACTCCCTAATCACTCTTTGAGTAAAGAACCTACCTCTGATATCCGTCCTATAACTATACCCTTAATTTAAAGCTGTGTCCCCTCGTGCTAGCTTTCTCCATCCTAGGAAAAAGGCTATCACTGTCCACCTATCAAACCTCTAATCATCTTATATGTTCATAGTCCCCTCTTAGCCGCCTCCTTTCTAACGAAAACAACCTCAAATCCTCACCTCTCTTCAAGACCTGCCTCCATACCAGGCAACATCCTGGTAAACCTCCTCTGTACCCTCTCCAATGCCTCACTCTTCTTATAATGTGGGACCAGACTGCACACAATACTCCAAGTGCGGCCGCACTAGAGTTTTGTACAGTGCAACATGAGTGCGGCTCCAAATTCAATCCCCCTACAAAAAAGCTAAGACTCTAGCCTTCTTAACAACTTATCACTTGATGCCACTTCAGGGATCTATACAATACCCAGATCCTCTGTTCTCAACACTATTAAGACTACCATTAGCCTATACTCTACACATTTTTTTCCTGCCAAGTGATTACCTCACACTTTCCACATTAAATCCATTTGCCACCTCTGGCCCGCTCTGCAACTTGTCCAAGTCCTCTGAAACTAAACACCCCTCTTCTATCTACCACCCACCACTTTAGTTCATCTGCAAATTTACTATCCATCCTCAATACCCTCATCCAGATCATTTATAAAATTAAAACAGCAGGGGCCCCAAAACAGCCCTGGGACACCACTGTCACCGAACTCCACGATGAATATCTCCCATCAACCACCACCCTCTGTCTTCTATCTGCCAGCCATTCTAATCCAATTAGCTAAATCACCCTCTATTCCACACATCTGCATTTTCTGTAGAAGTCTTCCATGGCCACCTTATCAAAGCCTTACTAAAGTCCATATATACTACATCAACCGCCTTACCCCTCCACCTCTTGGTCACTTTCTCAAAAAACTCAATGAGGTTAGTAAGGCATGACCTACCTTCACGAAACCATGCTGACTATCCCAATCAATTCATTTCTCTCTAAATAACTATAAATCCTATCCCTAATAATTCTCTCCAATACCTTGCCCACACAGAAGTAAGACTCACTGGCCTATAATTCCCGGAAGGTCTCTCTCCCTTCTTAAACAATGGGACCACATTCGCATCTCCAGTCCTCCGGAACCACACCCGTAACCAACGAGCTGAAGATCAGAGCCGAGGCTCTGCAATCTCCTCTCTTGCCTCCCAGAGAATCCTAGGTAATCCCGTCGGCCAGGGACTTACCACTTCAAACCTGAGATTTTACATCCTCCTATCTACTACATACCCCAATTTGCAACCCTGTACCTCAGTGTCTCCAAGCTACATTTCCAGCACTCTGCGTGAATACCGAAGAGAAATATTTATTCAGTGCCTCCCAATCCTTCAGGCTCCACGCACAACTTCCCACTGCTTCTATGACTGGCCTAATCTTGCCCTAACCAATCTTCTATTCTTAACATATCGAAAGAAAGCTTTAGGATTCTCCTTAATCCTATCAGCCAACATCTTCTCTGTCCCCTCTTAGCTCTCCTCAATTCACTTTTTACCTCCTTCCTAGCTAATCTATAGCTATCCATTGCCTACCTGAGCCTTCAAGCCTCATCCTGACATAAGCCTCCTTTTTCTTCTTAACCAGCAAATCAACTCTTTTCGTACACCAGGCTCTCTTACTCGTCCATTTCCTCCCTGCCTGACAGGGACATACTTATCAAGACTCGCAGCAGCTGCTCCTTGAATAAGCACCACATTCCAGATGTTCCCAGTCCCTGTAGTTCCCTAGTCCAATCTATGCACCCTAATTCTCTCCTGATGGCCTCATAATTACCCTTCCCCAGCTATAACTACGCCCCCAGCTTCATGCCTATCCCTGTCCATCACTAAGGTGAACGTAACCGAATTGTGGTCACTATCACCAAAATGTTCACTAACTTCCAAGCCTAACACCTGGTCTGGCTCATTGCCCAGCACCAAATCCAATGTAGCCTCACCTCTAGTTGGCCTATCTACATACTGAGTCAAAAAACCTTCCTGCACACTCTGTACGAAAACTGACCCCTCTAACGAGCTAGAGCTATAGCTATTCCAATCAATATTAGCAAAGTTAAGTCCCCCATCACAATTACCCTACTACTTTCACTCCTAATCAGAATTGACTTCGCAATCCTTTCCTCAACCTCTCTAGAACTATTAGGAGGTCTGTAAAAGACTCCCAACATCTTTTGTTTCTATGTATATCTTTATTGTTTAATTTTTCAGTTTTACATTTGTGTAAGACTTTTATTTAGTTTAATGCTATCTCTTTATTGGCTGATTTTCTAACAACACAAGTAGAGCCTTTGCCTTTTAGGGATATTTACTGGTTTTGGATTCTAGAGAATGCCTGTTTGAATATTTCCCACTATTTGTCCAGAGGTTAATCCACTGGTTCAGTATTCATCACAGTCTGATTCACTGTGGTGTGTCTGAATTGGAGACTGAAAACTTAGCATTCTTGTGAATGAACATCACTTTTTTTTTTAAATTTTTTTTAAATTTCACCATTCATTTCAAAAAGCTTGTGTCAGCTGTATATGCTTAAAATGGCAAACTGCTGAACTAAATGCTGCATTACCTATCCATTGCTTAGCTGAACAGTGCCCATTATTGATGCATTTACCTGGAGGGATGAATGATGCATTTTATATTCATTATAAACTTTGAGAAGCCAATACTACATAGTCATTAAGCATATTTGATACAGTGAGCTGAAGCCATCCCCAAAAGCAAGTAGGAATGAAGTAATTTATTTAGAAGACTTGAAACTGGGTCTAACATGGCATTAAAGCAGCATTTATAAAGGGATTCCTCATAAATAGCTTTAAGTTTACCTGCTAAAATCATTAAGTGATGGTTGCTTTACACTGTGCAGTTGTCTTCCAAATTTCTCTCAAGGTCGCAACTTTTCAAGCAGATAACACTCATTTTATTTATGTATTATTTGTTTCATTTGATTTTAAAAAACCCAAATCTCTTTTAGATCCATGATTTCCCACCCAAGTCAACATAAACACATTAAGTACTTATTAAAACATTAAATTGAAAATTATGTAGCTGGCTTATTTTTTCACGTGTATTGTGACAGTGTTAAAGTTAATGGCCCTTTGATCTAAACACAGCGTAGGCTAGAAATATTAATAGGATTGTGGTTTAATTATCTGGCACGTTTAGTATAACTGAAGACCCACAGCAGACGTGAATGAATACTTCAAAATCTAGTTTTTAAATGGAAAAAATTATTAGGTTCTCCAGCAATATTTTAATGAAACTAAAAATAACCTCCCCCTCTTAAGCTTGCCTTCTTTCCATCAGTATCAGCAGGAGATTGCAGTACTTCAGGATAAACTGAGGGCATCCAGTCGGAAGCTGGAGGAGTATGAAGTACATTTAAAAAACCAAGAAGAACAAGCACAAAAGATGATGCTGGAATACCAAGCCAGACTGGAGGAGGGTGAAGAACGACTTCGTAGGCAACAAGAAGACAAGGATGTGCAGATGAAAGGCATTATCAGCAGGTATGCAGCCAACCATCTGTTTTGCCTGGGGTCATTTCTACTCTAGTGCAGTCTTGTACATAGTGCATCTTTGTGAACTAAGTGTTGATGTTGACATTGAGTCCAATTACCAGTGCATTTCTTCAAACCCCTACGCCATTTGATGCTCAAGGATTTTATTGAGCAAATAGACAAATATTACCTTAGGGAATTCCAGATCAGGCTAGTTTTACTTCTTACTGTAGTTACATGCTGCCTTAAAATATTTGTAGGTATGTTTTCTGAAAGCCACAGTAAGCAGAATCCTGGTGTGAGCTAGGTCAAAAATATGCCCATTGAGTTACAGAGGTCAGTTGGGGGCATGGCCTTACAGAATGAATGAATGTTGTGCATTTTATACCTTTCAAGCTTGATAAACTAGGATATTTATTGAATCACTTACCAGCCAATCTAGAGGAACATGTATGGGGCTGATTAGTGGTTAAAATCCAATTAGTAGCCTGGATGATAAGGGGTATAAATCCAGCTCTTTTGTCTCTGTGTCTGTCTATGTGTGTGGAGGATATGTGTCTTATTATTTTAGTCATTGGTGCAGGAAACCACCATGTATCACTGATGGTTCCCTGCTGGATAAATGGGGAAGGTTTGCAATGGAAAGCATCCGGCTGCAAAATCCACCCACCAAATCCAAACACGAACAGATGGTTAATATGTATGGAGTCGCCAGCATTGCAGTGAATCCATGTAACTTGGGAAAAGCTGAAAGGGATAGAGGAGTAGATTTCTCTCATTCTGTTAGAACAAGATAGCACTGACCTAATGCACAACTAAGCTAGTCCAGCCAGATTTTGAATAGTGTGGACAGGTTTCCAGCCCATATTCACCAGGACGAAGCAGCAATTCATATCTAATCTTTACAGGCGCTGCCCTAGCATTGGATTTACTGTGAAACAAACTGTGCAGTGGCAGAAGGTCCCCAAACAACAGGAGATCCCACAGTGCAGTACAAATCTGACAAATAATTGCAACCTGCTGACGAAAAGCAAAATCACTTTTGCTGCATAATGTCTACACAAGGGAGTGGTGGTCTAATACAAGATAATGTTTACTGACATCCTGTGCAGAGATAGACTATAGAATGTGAGTTTGGCATAGTCTAGAGTTGTTGCAATTTGTGTTACAAAATGTTTCTAGTTGGGGGTTAGTGCACATGCTTCAGTCAGATCCTTATAGGTGCAGCATGTGTTCTGGGGATGGGAGAGATGGATCGAGGTCCATGAGTGAGAAGTACAAAATATCATTCACCAAGCGCAGGCGGGAAATGGTGACCATCTGCTCTTCCTAAGCTTCACAACAATACCTTACCACACTTGGTCCTGTACGCACCCTCTCAACGCCCTAGAAAACCTTTCTCCCCCACCAGTGCTCTGAGACTCCTCCCTTCTCCAAGGCCCCAGGTATCCCCTACCCTCCCCTACCAAGGCCCTGGAAACCATCTCTCCTCATGGAGGGGAATTCCCAACCCATGATTCCCCTTTCTCAATGTCAACCTTGGAAACACTCTGGTACCCTCTCTTCTCCTCCGTCCTCACTTTCTAAGGGCAATGGGATCTCCCTTCTGTGGCTGACATGGGATCTGGACACCAAATTTCAAAGCCATGAACGCACTAAGCTGTCTTTCAGCTGAAGTAGAAAAGAGGGCAGGTGCTTCTCAACAAGTTAGTTAAAATTAAACCTTAAATAATTTGCTAACCAACTCCTTTTAAACATTTTTAAAATATTTGTTGTTTCCTCATCATTTAAATTCCCATGCTCAGTTTTGTTTTTAATGAACAGGCCAGAGCAAGAACCCAGATACCATCTAGTTTTAGGATGATCACTGGAGGAGGCCATTCTGTCCACCCAGCAATTGCTGATCTCTGAAAGGAGAACCAATTGGTCAGGACTCGCACTGTTGCTTCCACGCACACGATTTATCTTAAAATATGCATTGTGTATTTTACAAAAAAACACCTTTAATAATCTCATGTGTTGGTCTAATTTTGATGAATTCTAATTATCCTTGTGAAAACCTGATACGTTTATCAGGGGATAGAAAATCTGCAATAAAACTGTAAATATATAGTGGAAGTTAAATCTTTTTTTCAGTATCTTTAAAGACAGTCCTACTTTATACTTTCTAAATGGATTGAATAATTCTTTCCCTGGCAGATTTTTAATGTAACATGTTAAAATATCATAGCTCTCAGCCTCTCTTAAATGTAAATGCTGAGTTAACAAGATGAGTGCACTGTAACATTTGCAAAGAAGGAAAAGTGGGGATGGGGGGGATAGAAAATGTTTTTTTGCTTGGCTGGGTCCTGAAGATGGAGGTCCTTAATAGTTTAAATAAGTGGCTACCTTTGCAGATAAAAGTGCTAATAACTCCTATAAGGCCTCCTAATACTTAATGTAAAGATTTAAATTTTGCAGACTTATTTTGAGTAATAGTAGCACCATAAGAGACTATAAGATATAAGAGCAGAATTAGATCATTTGACCCATTGAGTTTGCTCCACCATTCAATCATGGCTGATAAGTTTCTCAACCTCTTTCTCCAGCCTTTTCCCTGTAACCTTTGATCCCCTTGCCAAGAGCCTATCTATCTCTGACTTAAATACACTCAACGACCTGATTCCACAGATTCACCAGACTGAAATTATTTCTCATCTTGATTCTAAAGGATTGTCCCTTTATTGTGAGGCTGTGCCCTTGGATCCTGGTCTCTCCTACTAATGGAATCATCCTCCCCACTTCCACTCTATCCAAGACTTCCAGTGTTCTGTAAGTTTCAATGAGGTTCCTCCCCACCTCACTTGCTTCTACACTCCATTGAGCACAAACCCAGAGTCCTCTAACACTCCTCATACATCACGCATTTCGTTCCCAGGATCATTCTCGTGAACTTTGGGGCAGCACAGTGTCAGCATTGTTGGCTTAGTGCCAGGGACCCGGGTTCAATTCTGGCTTTGGATTACTGTCTGTATGGAGCGTACACATTCTCCTCATGCCTGCATGGGTTTCCTCCGGTTGCTCCGGCTTCCTCCCACAGTCCAAAGATGTGTGGGTTAGGTTGATTGACAGTGCTACATTGATCCAAGTGTCAGGGGGAGTGGTAGGGTAAATGAGGGTTATGGGAATAAAGCCTGGGTGGGACATAAGAGGAAGGTTTCAAAGAACAAAACAGCACGGGAAACAGGCCCTTCGGCCAATGAGCCCGTGCCGCCACCCCGATGTTCCCACCTCTACCCGTGATCCCTGTCTATGTTTATAGATCTATGGATTAAAAACCAAATTTGAGACAATTTAAAGAGAATTTGTTTTGCCAGTTAACCTAAGAGCACATCTTTGGGATGTGGGAGGAAACCGGAGCACCCAGAGAAAACCCACGCAAGCACGGGGAGAATGCACAAACTCCCACAGACACAGGCCCAACTCCATGTATCTGCACATGGAGCAGCCCTCTCACGACCCATCGCGTGTATGCCCCTCGTTAGACAACAAGGTGGACCAAAGCACCAGTAGGATAAAAACAAGTACATCAATATCATCATCTATTTACACACTTCCCAGGGACTCCCAAGGCTCATGATCCTATTTTAAATCAGTTTTCTATACCCCTCCATTCCCATTCTGTTCATGTGCCCATCTAAGTATTTCTTAAATAACTCCAGTGTACCTGCCTCCACCACTTTACTTGGCAGCGCATTCCATATCCCCACCACCCTGTGAGTAAAAAAACTTCCTCTAGCATCCAAATTATACCTTACCCCCCTCACCCTAAGTCCGTGACTCCTCGTGCTATTCGAGTCCATCCTAAGAAAAAGCTTAACCCTGTTTACTCTATTTATACCCCTCATAATCTTGTACACCTCTATTAGATCTCCTCTAAGTCTACGTCTTTCTAAGGAAAACAGCTCCAATTTGCCTAACCTCTCCTCATAACTCCGACTTTCCATACCAGGCAGCATTCTGGTAAACCTCCTCTGCACTCTCTCCAGAGCCTCCATGTCCTTCCGGTGGTAAGGCGACCAGAACTGGACGCAGTATTCCAAATGAGGTCTAACCAACGTTTTATACAACTGCAACATTAAAGGCCAGCTCTTGTATTCTATACCCCTTCCTATAAAGACTAGCATTCCATATGCTTTCTTCACAACCTTCTCCACTTGCTCTGCCACCTTCAGAGACTTGTTCACCTGCACCCCCAGGTCCCTCTGTGTTTCTATACTCTTAATAGTTTTACCCTTTATCATATACCTCCCCACTACATTCTTTTTCCCGAAATGCATCACCTCACATTTATCAGGATTGAATTCCATCTGCCAACTATCTGCCCAAGCTACCAGCCTATCTATGTCCTTATGCATCGCCTGACAATGCTCCTCAGTATCCGCAAGTCCAGCAATCTTTGTATCGTCTGCAAACTTGCTGATCACTCCACTTACTCCCTCTTCCAAGTCATTTATATATATTACAAATAGAAGAGGTCCCAGTACCGAGCCCTGCGGCACACCACTAGTGACCGACCTCCAATTAGAGAAACACCCTTCCACTATTACTCTTTGTCTCCTATTACTAAGCCAGTTACTTATCCATCTAGCCACCTGTCCTTGTATCCCATGAGCCTTGACCTTCTCAACTAACCTCCCATGAGGGACTTTGTCACATGCCTTACTAAAATCCACATAGACGACATCAACAGCTCACCCTGCGTCCACCGTTTTCGTCACCTCCTCAAAGAATTCTACCAGATTTGTAAGGCATGACCTCCCGTTAACAAATCTATGCTGCGTATCCCTAATCTGATCGCAACGCTCTAAGTGCCTATACGTTCTATCTCTAAGAATCCCCTCCAACAACTTCCCTACCATTGACGTCAAACTCACCTGCCTATAATTCCCAGGGTTATCTCTACTACCCTTTTTAAACAACAGTACAACATTAGCTATTCTTCAGTCCTCTGGGACCTCACCTGTGTGCAAAGAAGAGACAAAGATTTGTGTCAGAGGCCCAGCAATTTCACCTCGCACCTCCCTAAGCAGCCTGGGATGAATGCCATCAGGCCCTGGAGATTTATCAGTTTTAATGCTACCTAGAAGCTCTAACACTTCCTCCCTCGGTATGGATATTTCCCTCAACTGGTCCACAGCTCCCTCAGAGTCAGTAGCTGTCAACAAGCCCCCTCTCCTTCGTGAATACCGACGCAAAGTATTCATTCAGGATCTCCGCCATTCCCTCAGGCTCTAAGCACAGTTCCCCTCCTCTGTCCCTAAGAGGTCCGATTTTTCCTCTAACCACCCTTTTATTCCTAACATAGTAGTAAAAAGCCTTTGGATTTTCCTTAATCCTATCCACCAAAGTCATTTCATGCCCCCTTTTTGCCCTCCTAACTCCCTGTTTGAACTTCTTCCTACTTTCTCTATATTCCTCCAATGCTGTCTCCGTTCCCAGCTGCTTTGACCTGTCATACGCCTCTCTTTTCTTCCTAACCAAGTCCTCAATATTCCTAGTAATCCGCAGCTCTTTAATCCTACCTTTACTATCTTTCCTCTTAGCTGGCACATTTTTTTTTTAAGCAACACAGCACGGGAAACAGGCCCTTCGGCCCAACGAGCCCGAGCCGCCGTCATACTGTCTTGTAACATTTTCAGTATTCCCTTGAAAGAGTCCCACATGCCTAGCGTGGACTTACCCTCGAACAACCGTTCCCAAACAGTTTCCATAAGTTCCTGCCTAATCCGACTGTAGTTAGCCTTCCCCCAATTCAGCACTCTGCCCCTAGGGCAACAAGCATACTTTTCCATCCGTATCCTAAAGTAGACAGAATTTGGTCACTGTTAGCCACATGTTCCCCTACTACAACATCAACCACCTGCCTTGGCTCATTACTCAGAACTAAATCCAGTATAGCCCCTTCTCTAGTCGGGCTAGCCACATACTGCTCCAACGATCCTTCCAGTACACATTTTACAATTCCTGCCCATCCAAACCCCCAGCTCAAGGTACTTTCCAATCCACCGTCGGGAGATTAAAATCTCCCACTATAACGACTCTGTTCTTTCTGCACCTATACAAAATGTCTTTACATATGCCTTCTTCAACTATCCGTGGGCTGTTGGGTGGCCTATAATACACCCCTAGCATAGTAATCGTCCCCTTTCTATTCCTCAACTCCACACAGTGACTCCGCTCCTAACTCCTCTGTATTGTCCTCCCTCTGCACTGCTGTGATGTTCTCCTTAACTAACAATGCCACTCCTCCACCTCTTCTGGACCCTCCTCTGTCACGCCTGAAACACTTATACCCAGGAATGTTTCCTTCAGGGCTGTTTGCCTGGAAGGAGGTAAAGGAGAAAATGGTGCCACTGACATTGCCAGACCGCATGTGGATATTAGCTGCTAATTTCTCTGCAAGTGATGATAAAGTTCTGCATCTGGTTGGTTGTTTTCCTGGAACCATATCTGCATATCTGCCGCCATATCTGCATAGAGAAACTGAGTTGATGGACTTGTCTCTGCACAAATACTGCCAGACCTTGCTTTATACTTTATAGTTGATTTTTAAAATTCCTATTACTCTCCTATTGATTAACTCAATCAAATGAGCAGGTCCCAGGTTTAGCTGTTCTCATCTAAAATGAAAGAATGAAGGTTATTACTGAAGATGGAAAAATCATCCAGGAATCTTGCTGTCAATTGTTATCCAGTGATCCAGATTAGAAGCGGGGTATTTGTGGATTCTGAATGATGAGGATTTGGATGTAATACTGCCTGCTAGCTTCCGCTGCAAATGTTCACACAGAAGATCTCCAGATGGGTGAAGCACTAAGAGAATGGTGGCACCTACGAAGCAATAACCAGCCATAAATCATCAGCTACAGAAAGGCAAATTTTTACTTTTGTGCTGTTTTCTCTAATAATTTTTTCCTCTTTCGTTTTATTTTAATAAAGGGTTAAAATTATTGAATGTTAAAGTTGTTTTGGTCCCACGTTTACATGCTGTAATGAATTCTGCTTATCATTACAACGTAGTGTCTGATCTCTGATCACTACAGGATTGACTGAGCTTTCTAGTCTGTTTGATCAATGCTACTGAACCTGCTGTGTTACTCATGTTTTCTCCTCATAGATTAATGGCTGTTGAAGATGAGCTGAAGAAAGATCATGCAGAGATGCAGGCAGCAGTTGACTCTAAACAGAAGATCATTGAGGCACAGGTTAGAGACTGTCTCACTCACACTTCATACGTACAAAGTTTGACATAAATGGGGTGCTATCCAACAATGAATGCAAGATTTAAAAAAAAAGGACACTAAAATTGCATTGCAAGATGATCAGCACCCTAAATGAAGAGGAGAGACAATGGGGGCGATTTTACCATCACTAGACATAATGTGATGGTAAAGTTGGGTAAAGCGCTTAGTGCAATTGGTGTCATTTTTCGCGACCAGCACCATATTACGAGCACCGGATTTCTGTCACAATCAACCTCGCACCAGAAATGGATGGGAAGCAGGTTAATATATGGAAATTTATTATAGCACAGTTTTACATCTGCTTTGTGAACCTGGCACTTGATCGTCCAGTTCACTGCCAACATCACCATCGCGCTCCCTCATCCCCCGCATCATTATGACACCACTGGGAGAGTTTTCACCGGCAAGGAATTGACGTGCTCCCCATGGCGCATGGAGCAGTTGACTTGGCCTTGCTGGTGGAATCTGAGGACAAGGGGTGTGTCCCTTTGGCAGTGCCACCCTTGCACCTATACAATGCCCAGTGGGCATTTGCGCAGTGCCAGGAGACAGGGACACTGCGGGAGGGGCTAAGAGAGGAGAAGGCCCACAGCCATTCTGCAGTTATTAGAGGGTGGCAAGGGGATAATAATCAGTCTGGGCAGCAGGGGAGATCAGCAGTGGCTATATCTCAGACTGTGAGCCAGTGCGATCACAAGGGTGGTGGGGGGTTGGGGGGGAACAGCAGCTGCTCCATCTGTCTGCATGCACTAACAAAGGCCTGACAGCACTCTCTTTTCTGCCTGTCCCCTCTGCAACGTTTTGGGCACATTAAGCTCATCCAACAGGCTTCTGCAATGAGCCATAGGCTTGCTGATATTTTTGCAGGAAAAGTGTATATTGGGGGGGCCTGCAAACACACACACAAGATAGATCTGTGTGTCTCCAGTTTCAAGTCCGCCCAGCACTTAGAAAATAAATGGTAAAATCGTCCCCATTATTTTCCACAGCAGGATGGTGCACTAATACAGACTGAATCACAGGAAAAGCTGAGATCTTTGGCTAATCTCACTTTAGCCTGTGGTCTATCGTACATGGTTCAAAGGCCTGCTGTCAAGAAAGAGCTGCATGTAGAAGAATTTGGAATCAAAATGCCCATATAGTTACTTCCTGAGCCTGAAGTGAATTACATTAAAATCACACTTTATTTATAAAGACACTGGATCATAGAATAGTCACAACACTGAATGAGGCCATTAGGCCTGTCATGTCCATTCCAGAAAAGTGAATTCCCTGTCTCTTCATTATACCCCTGGAGTTGTTTCCACTTTGGATGATTATCCAATACCCTTTTGATAGACACAGTTAAATCTGTCTCCAATACGAATATTCTCAGGCAGTGCATTCCAGCTTTTAACCCCTCACTGTGTAAAATTGTTTTTCTTCATATTGTCTTTGGCTCTTTTGTCATTCATCTTAAGTTGGTGCCCTCCGTTTCTCCATGCACCAGTGGAAACAGTTTCTCACCATCTGATCTGTCCATATCTCTGAGGCCTTCACATCCTTCCAATGGATATAATATTCCAAATTACTATTTTATATAGGTTCACCATAACCTCCTTGTTCTTGCACCCTATGCCTCTATTTATAAAGCCCAGGATCCAATATGCCTTATTTACCTCTTTTTCAACCTGTGCTGTTGCTTTCAATGATTTTTGCACATATGTACCCAGATTAAAATTGTATCTTTTATTTTATATTGTCTTTCATGTATTCTTCAAGAAGTTACTTCACATTTCTCTGCACATTTGTTGTGTGTAGTACGTTCCACATCTTTCCCAGGACTTAAAGATATTGCTATCTTCACAGTTCACAATACTTTCAACTTTGTGTAATTTGCAAATTTTGAAAGTCTAGGCAATTAATATAGATCAAGAAAACCAACCCTGGCAAATTCTACCTTTTGCCTCATCTGAAAAACAGCCATTCACCATGATTATCTTTTGCTGTCAGTGAGCCAACTTTATATCCATTGCTGCCATTGTCCCTTTTATTCCATAGACTTTAACTTTGCTGAGAACAATGTTATGTGGCACTTTATAACATGCCTTTAGGAAACTCACATCAATTCCTCTCTTACCTAATCAAGCAACTCAGGACTCAAGCAGCTTCTTCCCTGCTGTCGTCAGACTTTTGAATGAACCTATCATATATTAAGTTGATCTTTCTCTACACCTTAGCTGTGACTGTATCACTACATTCTGCACTCCTTCATTTCCTTCTCTATGAATGGTATGCTTTGTCTATATAGTATGCACAAAACAATACTTTTTATTGTATACTAATACATGTGAGAATAATAAATCAATGTTAGTTAAACATGTTTTGTCTTTAATAAGTCTGTTGTTTCTTTAATCCACATTTGGCCAAGTGAGTGGTAACTTTATTTTGGATTAGAGTCAAATCCAGCCCAAGATGGCGTATAAAGCCTGTCTTGTCAGCTTGGATCTTGTTCGCCCCTCTTGTGGGGACCATGAATTGGATTTGATTTGAGTTTCATTTTTTTGGATGGAATGGAAATGAATTTTTAAAAAAACTTTTTTTTAAAGTCACCAAGATTAAACTGGAATCTGACCAGGTGATGTGTTGTCTTTGTAACTTGGATATAAATTCAGCTTTATTTAATTGAGTAATTTCAGCTTCTCAGCATTAGTTTCCACAGTCTATTCTTTACATTTTTTTTCCACACAGTCTGATTCTTGTTAGTCCGACTTAGCGCAGAGCTTTTATCTGTTTTCTAATAGTTCTCTTGTTCCAAAAATTCTGGCTCTGAATCTGCTGTAATTGTTGAACTGATGCAGGCTGACACTGTAATTGCATTGAATTTTGTCTCCAAACCATCCTGTCACAGAAATTCCTGCAATAGTTCAATTATATGACATAAGCTCCTTATGTTAGATACAAGCGCTTCCTCAGTTAATTGGAAGAAATTACACCAAAATTTAAATTATTCATGGATTCTGCTTGCTGCACTTACCCTTGTCTCAGGTTATAGTTAACTCTATTAAACTGTAAGACTTTGTTGCATAATTGGAAGTGGAATTACTACACAGTCTCTGTTAATATAAACTTAAAAGAGTATGAGTTGATGCAATGTGTGTGAGCAACAGAACTGCTCTTGCACAGTTCTTTGTGGGTGGTTACACATAAACATTGGCAGAGATCAAGGAGAAGCTTCCTTGAAGTAGGACACAGTATTCAGAAAGAAAATAGCTTACAAAAAGGCAGACAGTGATCTCTGAAAGAGTAAAAGAAAAGTGTGTAAAGGTTAAAATATATTGAATAACTTAAGAATATCTTTCTGAAAAAGCAAATTCCTTAGTGCAATTAATTATTTCGAACCTTACAGTTCAACCTAATCTCAGACATGTGTATGTGCACGTATAAATGTACCAAACAGAATAAATTCAAAACTTCCAACAGGCCAACGTTTATGGGAGCCCAAAGCAGTTCTGAATCCACAGAACATTTGCCAGGATTTAGGCTTCAGTTAATGATCAAATAATTACTCTAATACGTTTTTCCTTGTGTTATAAGATCTGGCAATGTTGGAAAACCTTAGCGAGGCAGCATAGCTCCCAGCATTTCAAGGGTCTGATGCTGAAACAATCCCTTCTCTGTTTGTTGCTTATGAGTAGTGGAACCTGATTCTAAGCAACAACACAATATTTCCCACTGCCTGGCCTTGGAGATGCCACAGAAATTATTTATTTTTTGAGTTGTTGTGGGGTGACCTTTTACTCAAAGAAATACTCAAAATATTACATTAATTGAGACCCCCTTTTGCTGAAATTATCACTAAAATAAATGATTTTTTTATAGGTTCTTTTTGAAAAACAATTAAGAGTATCTTGTCCATTTAAACTGAAGGATGCAATATTGTTTTCAACAGGAGAAACGCATTGTCTCATTGGATGCAGCTAATGCCCGATTAATGAGCGCATTGTCACAGCTGAAGGAGAGATATAGCATGCAAAGCCGCAATGGAATTTCCCCGACCAATCCCACCAAGCTGCAAATCACTGAAAACGGGGAATTCAGAAATAGCAGCAACTGCTAATTCGGTGATCTGTACCTACAAAAGGAATTAGAATATACCACGGTGCTTACAACGCAAGATCTATTAAGCACAGGCATTAGCTGCAGCTACAAACGAACTTACGTCCAAATATCTTTTGATCAAATTTGTGTTTTGTTTATGAAAAGTTCATTTAAATCGCTATGGAGTCATAAGGAAGCATGTTGTTAAGGGGAAGAAAGTAGTAAGCTTTGGAATAGTTTTCAGTCAAATCCTTTGCACTGGAATACAATTGAATCCATGTAATAAAGAACTCTTGGGTGCTGAACCACACCTTCAGTGCGCAGTCGGATGGTGAAGATGAAATTACACCAACCACTAAGCTGGACAGAGAAATGTTGTTTCCCACTGATGCAGGTTCTTCTGGTTATTCCTGGGCCACTCCATAAATACAAACATTATATAATATCCTCAATGTTAAATTGATCCATTGACAGTCAACTTACCTTGTAAATACCTCTCGAGTAGAAACTGGGGATGTTTGGTTATTTTATTTCCACCAGAATTGGGTATACAGACCTAAGTGTATGCCAGTTTTGTACAGACTACAGTACTCCTTCCAGTTGTTATGTATACAATGACTTACTGATAAGTATTTTCTGACTTTGAACTACCATATGATTCAGCAGCTATTTGTATCCCTGATGGATATGTAAGGGAAAGAATATCTGTTAGTTGCTGTTGACAGCTCTCCAGCTCAGTGTTTATATTGCACTTTTATCCTACACATGAAGTTGTTTTTGGGGAATACAATTTTCTTATTTTGGAACCTTTTGTAAGGAAATGCTACTTCTTAACAACTCGTGACAATGTGCGGATTCGTGCCCAGTCTGCTGTCTGGATCATATTACTCAGCATGACCAACCAGGTAAAGCCACCTTCTGCCTAAGAAAAATGCATTTGAGGTTTGAAGCTACTACCAGAAAGTTACCAAAGTGATGTCAGAGAGTGAGGATTGCGCTGGGAGTACTGCATAGAACAACTTATTTACTGAGAAAACCTGTCCACAAAACGATTCTTTGACTCAATAATCAGAAGTGACATGAAATACTGCTCATGAATCAAAGTGATATATGAAAGAAACAGGTGGCAGGCTTGTATTCACTGTAAGTATGGGAATCACTACTTTTGGATGCATATGACACAGATTTATCTTCTCTGTTATCTTGAGTCAATTTGATAAGCTGGTATTTCTTTCATTTGTGCACCATTTGCTTTTAAATTTCCTTTTACCATCAAAGCTGTCCTGCACAAATTGATGCATTTGTTTGGTGCATTTATTTTCCATATTCTGCTGCTCCCCTGGAAACAGGTGGACTTGGCTACTGCTGCTTCAAAAAGAAATCTGATTTTAAAATTAAACCTTTAAAAACTATACAGTAAGAATAGTTCTATTAAATTTATACCTATGTGTGTTTGTGAGGGCATTTTTAAAAAAAAAAGCCCAAGAGAAAGAATGACTTTCTTCCCAATTTTTATTTTTAATGGTGAGTCAGTTTTTGCATCTGTACTGTGTTAAAATTCTGTGTATCCGACATAAACTGTATATAGTTAACATCTATTTCTGGTACTGCTTGTCTCAAAGTCGCAACAGAGTGACTGCATCTTTAACTGCTGTTTATGTTGTTAAAAATATGTCTGATAAAAGCCAGTGGTGGCAAATTAAAACCACTCTATATAGGCAAACAAAATCACTGTGTGATTGCAATCTGTGGTTCTGTAGTTCTCAAGGCCATTTGTTAAACTTATTGACTTTTCAGATTTGCAGCATCTTGAGTTGCGTTTGTATTTAGCTGTACTGACATATGACAAGTATCATGACTGCACCAGTGATTCAGCATAATAAGCCAACTAGCCAGCTCAGAATGATTTCACAGTAAAAGGGGAATGGTTCTGCAATTTAGGTACTGCTATGGAAGGTGAGAAGCCCAAGGAGGAAACTGTCATAATGCCCTGAGATGTGCCATATGTAATCATAAATAATAACATAATAACAAGGATTCACTAGTCTTAATTTTAGAGATGTGAAAAATCCTTCTAAATGCACTGCTTAACAGGAATGCCTATTCCTAACCAATAACCAGGTAGCTTTGTGTTATTACAATTAAGCAACGTCAGCCTTCTGAGGGTTTTTTTATTATTTTGTAGGGGGTTTGTAATTGTTGTTTAAAAAGTTTTATAATTTTCATTTTTAAGTGCATGTAAAATAATCTGTGGATCCATAAAAAGTCATGTTTACAATTTGAATTAAATTGCACAGTTAATTTTATTTCCTTTATAAACTGTGAAAGCCCTTTAAAGTAAATAATTCCTCTACGTAAAAGCCACTTGATAACTCTTAATAATTTTTCTTTGTTATAACTTCTGCGCAGTAAATGGAAGCCCATTGGCCTTAAGGAGTCTGTCAGGGTCTAGTAGGGGTTTGTCACAGGGCGTCCTTGCAGTCATCAATTCTCTGCAATGTTATTTCTTTTGCTGTATATTACTAACAACATTGGTTTCCTTTGGGTAGCTGACACTGTCTTTAGAAGGGAGCCCTGGGGATTATTAACATTTGCAAAGAGTTCTGGTGCGTGTGTGTATGTCATTGTCTACAGGAAGCTCCCCAGACAAACAAAATTAGGAAACCATATATGTGCTAAACATACGTGCGTTCAGATTCATTTAGAAATGGACCATATTTAGTATTACACCCAAGGATGCTTAAAAACAATTTTCTTCACTGTGACATTGTTTTCACCAAATACAAACAGTGAAAAGCCAAAATACTTGAAGAGCAGGGTTTTTTCTAAAAAAATAAATAATGTACATATTTAGAAGATTCTGTCAACCTCCTAAAGTGTTTGAACAACGGTGGAATGAGCTTAAACAGTGCTAGATTCCAAGATGCCAATGTGTCATGATCTGCAGCATTTTCTTCAGATAGAAGTTTTCCTAAAAAGGTGACACTGTTTAGCCTCTTTAAAGAGAGCCAAAGATTCTGTATCCATTAGCATCTTGGGATACTGTAAATTTGTTAATTTCCATTGGCAGATTTTAGCCTGAAATGTGTGAGCTGCAAATCATCGAGTTATTCCCAGTGTTAAAAAAAAATCCACAGAAACCCTGCAACTAATTGGAATCAAAAGCTGTGCTGTTGGCTCTGTTTGCAAAGTTGGAATGAAAAATATAGAGGGAATAGGTTATTTCAAAAAGTATTTGTTTTGCTTTTGCTTCAAAAAGCTAAAAATTCAATATTGGACAGTGTTTTCAACATTCTTTCCAGAGCCTAAATTAAAAATGTGGTTGTACTATCACAGAATATGTGGCATGTGCCTGATTCTTTAATTTGCTGCGAACAAATTAGAACTTAAAATAATTCAAATGATTCTCTCTGCATCTTTGTCCTTAAACGCTGTGTTTAAGGATGTGCCTCCAATTAACTGGTGCCTATTGATACTTGTCCCTGAAAAACTGTTGTATGTTTTATATCCTTACACTTTTGTAAGTATGTTTAAAAGTTTAAAGTATTTGCTGGACTCACTTCAGCTTACTTAACCTGTAATAATGTACAGAGAAGTTGGTTGTGTCAAAAAAATATGTGGCTGTGCAATTTATGTACATTTGCAACTAGACTTATTAAAGTTTTATTTAGCTATTTTAATTGATTTGTGTAATGTCATTGTTGTAAACAGTTTGTCATCTGGGACATTATTGTTACAGACACTTTCCATCACAAAACATGAAGGTGCTACAAATTAGTTATGTTGGAATTTGTATAGTAAACAGTGTCAATAGACATCAAGAGGATATACAGGCTTATGGAATGGGCATGATGGATGAAATTCAATGTAGGAAAATGTCTGATGATACATTATGATTGGAAGAATGAGAAGAAAATGATCTAGACTAAATGTTACAATTTTAAAAAGGGAGATCTAAGATTGTTTATACACAAATCTGTGGAAGTGGAGTGACAGATTAATAAAGCAGGGAATAACCCAAAGGGTACCCTTCTCAAACTGGGGTTCGCAGAACTTTTTTGGGGCAGTGGTGGATTTGCAAAGTAAAGTGGAAGTGCTTAACAAGCCAGGCCTTGCTGTGGACTGACACAGGACAGTTTGAAGGCCAACTTACTTTCAGTCAGGCACTTGGAGTAGAGTACAACCATATATGCAGCACAGATTGAGTGGTTGTCTTATCCAGAGAGAAACGTATGGAGGAGAACTAAGAATGACACAACGAACACATCATCTTCAAGTAACCCAAGAAAATGCATATGTAAATAATCCATTTTCTTAGAAAGCACCATTAAAACAGTCTCTACGTTCAACAAAATGAATATTGCCTAGGGGTTTATGATACAACCTTTTGTAATGGGCACCTTCAAGCAAAAAAAAGAGTTTGAAAACCATTGGCATAGATTAAAGAAACAAGCGTGTTGTGCTAAACCTTCATAAAATCCTAGTTCAGCCCCTGCTGAAATACTGCATTTATTTCTGGGTACCCATTCTTTAGGAAGTATGTGAAGACTTTGAAGAGGTTGCAGAGTGATTATAATTCTGTGGATAGATTGGAGAAACTGACTCTGCTTAGAGGAGAAAAGGTTACAGGAGGATATTTGGTAGAGATATTTAAAATCAAGAAGGGTTTGGTTAAGAGTAAGGAGAAACTATATCCATTGGTCTAAGGCTCAATAAACAGATCTAAGGTGAGTGACAAAAATGAACAAGAGGCAACATGGCTTTAAAATGCACTGATAGGATGATGGATACAGATTCAATAGTTGCCTTCAAAAGAAAATTGAAGAAATACTGAAGGAAAAATGATAGCAGTGATATGGGGAAAGAGCAAGGAGTGGGACTGACAATGAGATTCCTTCCATGCTGTACTAATCAACGATCCTATGATTTTTAAACTATTTTATTTATATTGAATTGTAATTTAGAAATGCATCATAATTTGCAAGCATAAATAACTATTAATGAGCTCCACAAATGAAGATTGAAAATACAAAATTCACATGTTTTCAATTCATTTAGGAATTAGAAAACAATCTCCACAAAACAATGAGTATTTGTAACATGCTTCAAGAGAATTCATTGCAATTTGTGATAAATTGATTGCCTGACTTTGTATGCTCATCTGCCTCCCTTTCTTTCGCTTGTTCCATGTCTCACACTCTCTCATCTGTCTCCATCTTTCCTGTCTGGGAAGATCCCATGTACGATAAGTTGCAATCCAGCTCATTGTTGACAGGTACCCAAGGGAGTTTACTCTGAAATCAACAATGTACTTTATCTGATCAGGCAGTCCTTGATGCTGACAGCTGATATTCATTGCCTCACTGAACTCAAAAATAAGAGCGAAAAAAAAACCCTAAAAAAATTATCACTTCAGTCAGTATTTGTTTGAATGAAGGCAAGGTCCAGATATTTTAGCTGCCCTTTTGGCCCTCAATAGCTGTAAGAAAATTCAATGAGCAATAAACTTATTGACAACCATTGTAGGGAGTGGAGGCTTCTGTTGAGGTAGAAAGCATTGTGCTACCAACTGCATTTATAAGATTCACAAGTCAGAATTTTGACTAAATTCACTTTCATTAAGGTTCAGGACAGCAAGGTACCAATGTAGTCATGTTCCCTGCAGAATGATGTCCTTAGTTAAGTACTCAGCTCAGTCCCTATAATGCAAGAATGGTGTGTTGATTTATATTTTTATTTAATTTTAAATTATTACCCTGTCATTAATATCCCTTAGCCACTATCTCCCTATTAGCTGCTGACTTTATTTTTGTTACAAGATTGCTCCATGTTTTCATGTTTTTAACTCAATTACTTAGTCTATATATATGAAACTTGCAACACAAGTCACACTGCAGTTCAGCCTTTGGGTAGTAAACATATTTTTTAATATGATACAATTATTATTTCAGCATGCAGTCCAGTGTGACCCAAGTTGTTAGCAGGCTGCACGCTCAGTAGAGGACGTGACTATGTTTAAAGCTAGCAGTGTTCTATCTAACTAGCCTTCAGCTTAAAAAGGAGTAGCATTGAATTAAAGGAGCTGTAGTCATTGCTACAAATTAGAGAGAAAAAAATGAAAGGCAGACTCAGTTCCAGATATGGAGCAGGATTTTGTTATGTAGGTAAATAGGTGGAGAGACCAAAGAGGTGATTTTGAGCTAGTATTCATAGAATCATAGAAACCCTACAGTGCAGAAAAAGGCCATCTGGCTCATCGAGTCTGTACCAACCATAATCCCACCCAGGCCCTAACCCCATATACCTACAAATTACCCACTAATCCCTCTATCCAATGCATCTCAGTACATAAAAAGGCAATTTTAGCATGGCCAATCAACCTAACTAGCACATCTTTGGACTGTAGGAGGAAACCAGAGCACCTGAATGAAACCCATACAGACACAAGGAGAATGTGCAAGCTCCACACAAACAGTGACCCAAGCTGGAAATCAAACCAAGGTCCTTGGAGCAATGAAGCAGCAGTGCTAACCACTGTGCTGTCATGCCTCCAATACAGTAGCATTACCAAGCTAGTGTTGGAGAGTTAGGAAATGAGATTCTTGCCACTTGTGACACAATGTGGGGAGTCTACTTTCAATAAATGTAGACGTCATTGTAGGGCTTCCTGTAGCATCCTGTACAGGAAGGCTATTCAGCCCATCCAAGCCGCCCCCTCACTGAATATTCATATCTTGCTGATACAACAATTTTAGTAAAATTTGAAATGGTCGAGGGGACCATGGCATGTGTGTAAAATGAAGCCCCCAGGAATGGTCTTTCTGTGGAAACCCCTACTGGGAAGGTTTCCCCTACTTTTGTGTAAGAGGTGTTATATCCAATTATGGGGATTTTAACCCTGATGCTTGGGAGAGGGGAGGATGAGGTATGGGATAGTTGGGGGGGGGGGGGGGGTAAGAGTAAGATTCACCCTGATAATTGGGAGGGAGTCATCCTGCTATGAGAGGGGGAGAGAAGGAATCCCCCTATGCTTTGGGGGGGGGGGGGGGGGTTTGGGTAGTGCCCAGCATTTACAAAATCTGGGTAGGAAACCTAGCTCTGCAGATGGAGGCTTTACGATTGTTATCTCATTTCAACCAGCACTCACTCAATCTGATGGGAAGATGCTGCCTCATGATGCACTGGGAGAAAGTGAGGGGGCTGGGAGAGGGGAAAGAGGAGGACACAAGGGAATCATGGGCTCTCTCAAGCCAAATCATAAATGGAATAGAAACCAGTTGTCAGAAACAGTCACACCTGGAATTTACATCAAAGTGGCAGAAGAGTTTTAATGATCTCACACAGGTGGTGAAGGTCAGTGAATGAATCTTCACTACCAATCTCTTGCAGGTCAACCCCTGCTGCAACACAGAGTAACACTGTATAGGTGCAGTAGGACAAGCAAAACCAGAGGGCTGACTCTAAGGAATGGTATAAGAATGAATGGTTCAATTTTGTTTGTATAATTGGATATGTTCATAGAGTCATAAGTCATAGATTCCGACTGTGCAGAAGGAGGCCATACAGCCCATTAAGTCTGCACCAAACAGAGCCATGCATTTACCCCAGCTACTCACCCTAGCCAATCCACCTAACCTGCACATTTTTAGGCTGCAAGAGGAAACCAGAGCATCCAAAGGAATTTGGCACAGATGGGAAAAATGTGCAAACTACTTACAGCCAATGACCCAAGCCTAGAATCAAACCCAGATCCCTGGTACCGTGAAGCAACAGTGCTAATTATTGTGCTAACCATTATTATAGAATTAGTCCGTTATTGTACAAGAACCATTAATTAAAACATTGTTGGTAGCATTTATGTTAGGATGTTGCTCAATGGGATACTGATGGGGCATCTCCAATGGATATCACAGTGAATCCAATGGTGGTACATACCTTGGCTCAAACCTCAATTCCTAGCTATCCAGCTGTCTCCTATACTGGTATATGTCCTGGTGTATGCCATAAGATGTTGTCAATAAGTTTAAATAGGATGGGGAAAAGAGGATCATAAACTTGCATTGTATGGGGAAGTTCTCCTGGCCTTTTCCAAACTAGCCCATTTAATGGTTGGAGGTGGGTTCACAAATCTGGAGGAAACAAAATACATTGTAAATGGTTACTTCTAAGCTGCAATACATTATGTACTTGGAGTGAGTAATATAGGGTGAATAATACTGTTTGTGAAAAGGAGATAAATTACTGGAGCCACAATGTGTGAGTTTGTTCACTGTGTCACCAATGCTGTTTTTGAAGGGGTGTATATAGTGTGAGAGGGCTGTCTGCACCTCCACTTTTTGTTGGAATGCAAGTGTATTGGGAGTTTTGGAGCAAGGTCAAAACTGATTAAAAATGCAATTTAAAAATCAAAGAAATAGTTTGGTACAAAATGATGAACAAAAATAAATGAAAGACATAAATAGGAATGTGAAAAGGACAACATTACACTTAATTAACAAGGATCAAAAGTGTTATTATGAAGATAGGTTTGGAAAGAAGATTGGCATCTAATCAGATAACTTTTGAATATTGGCAACACATGAAACTTTAAATCAGCGCATATCTGCAGATAACAAACTCCAAACAGCTGAATAGTTTAATTACATTTTTTTCTCAACCACATCATGATGAAACTATAGCTCAGGAGACTTTGAACAAGAAGAATACACTCTGCAGCCTAATTGGCACAGACTGTTTATTCCAAGTTTCCACATAATTTTGTTCAGAATAACTACTGTCCAGGTAATAATTTGTCCGTTCCAATCTTTTTTGTAATCAGGTACCATCTTTAATGCAGGTACAGCATTCCACATTCTTCTCCATCAAACTTTGCATGTTTAGTATGAAAACTTTAAAATTCCCTTTGAACATAACCAGTATGATTTGCTAAACAGTTAAATTGATCATGAATATTGTGTGACCTTCATACAATTTACCATTTCAAAGAATAAGTTCAATTTAATGTTGAGTTTTGTAATTGATGTCAGTTTCAGATTTAGCATCACAGAACCAGAGGGGAGCACACCAGTTAGCAGTGCTACCTTGCATTGTCAGGGATATGGGTTCGATTCCCAGCACGGGTCACTGTTGTGTGGCGTTTGCAGGTCCATCCCAGTGTCTGAATGGGGGTGCTCCGGTTTCCTACCGCACTCCAAAGATGTGCGGGTTAGGTTGATTGGACATGGTACATTGTAAGAATTTAGCAACACCAATTATTAATCCAACCGATTTATTTGATTGAAAGCTCGCCATTTTACTATCAAATAAATCGGTTGGATTAATAATTGGTGTTGCTAAATTCTTACTGAGTTCTTACCACTCCAATCCAACGCCGGCATCTTTACATCATGGTACATTGTGTCAGGGGATTAGCAGGTTAAAGATGTGGGGTTACAGATTAGGGCCTGGATGGGATTGTTTGATGAAGACTCAAAAGGCTAAATGGCCTCCTTCTGTATTGTAGGATTCTATAAACTTGTGGTGGTGGGTGGTGTAGGGCAGTCTCCTCTTGTGATTAATAATGATCTGCAATGCAGGGGGAAAAAAGATGATCATTCAATTCATCCTTTCTTTTATTTGTCCACAGGATGAGAGCTTTGCTTACAAGGCCAGAACTCAAATTGCTATCTAGAATATGGTTTATGAAGTGGCTTCTTGCATTGCTGCAGGAAGGTTTTTTCAGCATGATTAGCTATGTCGTATTGCTCCTTAATGTCCCAAGATGTGTGTATTAAAGGTATTAGTGGGGTAAATGTAAGGGAGTAAGGTGGGGGTGAGTCTGGAAACGATGCCCTATCAGGAGAGTCATTGCAGACTCAATGGGCCAAATGGCCTCCTTCTGCACTGCAGGGATTTTATATTCAGTGATATACATGAGATTCACTGGTTCTGCAATTACTCAATATTTTTGAGAGCTGTGATTATGCTATTGTTCTGACCCCTATCATAAAAGGTGATCAAAGTCCATTGTTAAAGACGTTGCTAAGATTATGTCTGTTGGCTAAGATATTATACCAATAACCTTACATTTCCAATCAATATTTTATTATACCTTTGATTAAAAACACATCGTCTTTCATTCCTCATGTCAGTTTAACTCAAAGCAGGAATGTGGAGAAAATCTAAATAATTTTCCCTTTGAAAGCTTGAAGATCTGGAGATTAATGAGCTTTCAGCCTTGTTGGTGAGTATTCAAGGGGCCATCAGTCTCAGCTCTGTGACTTGAATAGGAAATTATTCCTATTGTTAGATGTGGGTGAGCTCACCAGTGCTAAACTGCAGAGCATAAATGAAAACTCAACCAAACTGCTTCCTGCAATAAAGCATGTTTTCAGGCAGATGGCTTGGATGCTCTTCCCTTCACTAAACTAGCTGAATATTAATAGCACTTGGAACTAGTACCTTTGCTCAAATGGATCATAAGTTATTAAAGTCATGTTTTGCAGTATGCAAAAAGTAAAACAATATTAGTTTGATGAACTCTACTAATTTATATTGCATAATCCTGCAATAAATCCCTTATTAAAAGTCCTAATTATTTTCTAGTGGGTGAGAATGATGAGCCATGAATGACAGCAATTAAAATTTGACACTAATAACACTATTTTCTCATTAAATTGCCACATGATTCATTCCAATGAGAACTGGAGCGTAAATAATGCTGTTTTAACCCTTCATGTCACTGCACTTAAATAAAGCAATTGGCAGTCTGCTATTTGTATCAAGGGGACTGAGGATCATGTAGATCTTGCTGACCATGTTTAATCTATGATGGACAGCTCAGTTTTTGGGAAGGAGGGATAATCAAATATAATAAATGCTCAACAAGTAACAAAGAAACTGATGTAACATTTAGTTGCAAAATTACTTAGGAAAAGAATTAATTGAGAAATAACTTGATTTGAATTATTGTCACGTGTATTAGTACACTGTTTCTTTATCCAGGATGTGGTTGGCATGCAGGACATGCTACTGAAAGGCGTGACAGAGGGAAATAATTATTTATCCTTTTAAGGGCTGGTCAGATCAACACAAAAGGAGCAAAAAATAAAGGGATAGACTTGTGTAGGAGGAGTTTGTGTGAAGCACAGACAAACCTGATGGGTCAAATAAGCTGATTCTATGCTAGATGTGTGACATACTTACATATTAAAGGTATTTTTAGACAAGTTGCCATTGCTTCCTCCTTTGGAGACAAAGGAATCACAGAAAACTACAGTGCAGAAGTGGTACCTTGGCCCAGTGACTCTGCACCAGTGTATGAAAGACCCTGACCTGCCCACCTAATCCCACTTGCCAGCAATTGGCCCAGTGTTGAATATTATGACAGTTGAGAATAGCCGAGTAGAGACGAAAAAGACCTGGTCAACAGTTGAGCATCCAATCAAGCAGAACAGCTTGTAAAATTACACAAATTAGAAGAATACAGAAATTGAGGAAGTCTGACAGAATGTCTTGACATTCTTAATGCTGATTTGAACCAGACAGTATGAGGAGAGTTTAGAATTGCAACCAATATCCATCAGAATGCTTAACAGATCACCAGCCTGACTGTTAACCTTTGTCCCCTTTTAGTATGTAGGTGCATTGCTGAAAGTGATGATTAACTAATGCCTTGAGGTGGTTGAGGGCAAAAGTTGTACCTTGAGGTTGTTGGTTATAGGTTTATTTACAACAGAAGCCATCAAATTATTCTCAAAACTAAATGAGAGTTTTTTTTTTCTACATTCTATCTTCTGTCTTAATGCAATTTGCTTTGTTGGTCATATGGGTTTATGTACTTACATGCAAACATTGGCTCTGAGTCAGAAGGTTAGGAGTTCAAATAACGCATTATGATCCTGCGTGTATAATCCAGACTGACACTTGAATCCATTCGTGAATGAGAGTCTATTAATGGAAGCTGCACTGTTGGAGTGCTGTCCTTTCAAATGTGAAATTAAACTCAGATGCTCCCTTCTTGGGTGGAAATCCATTGGTATTATTTTGAAGAGGAGAATGAGTCCCCCCTCCCCCATCACTCCCAAACAATGCCAGATCAATATCTATCCTTCAACCAACATCATTAATGAACAGATTGATTGTGGGAGCTTGCTGTGTATGAGGTAGCTGCCAGTAGTAGTCTTCAAAACTACCTCATCGATTTGGTAAATGCAGAAATAATGACAGGTGTTGTATAAATTCTAATTCTGTCTTGTGTCTGTTAGTTTGGTATAGTCAGGAAAATGTTTTGATAATTGTCCATACACACATCTCAGAGCTGGCCACAAAGAGGTGTCATTTGGAACAGTGGTTGCTAGTTAACGAGAACAGTTGAGTGCAGGAGTATTCAGGGTGTGAATTGTTTCAGAGATTTTCTTTGCCGAGATGTTGCCATGGCAATTAAGTCACATTCCAAGGCTGAGGAGAAAAAAGCCCATAACAAATCTATTTCTATTCTTACAATTAGATTTGTGAAGTCCTGAAATTTACTAATGTTACTCCTGAACATTGTTAAAAATAAATAAATATTTTATTCTGTCAGGGAAGGGATGTGGAAAATATTGGGTTGGGGACAGGGGAAGATGGAGAAAAACAACATAATCCAGAATAAATAACCCTGATGTCTTGGTACGTGTGTTTTTAATTTGGAACATGATAATACATGGGAATTCATTGCTGGGAACGATAGTGAGAATAAATTTAATCTTGAAGAGGACACTCAGAGCGCATACCTCCACCATACAGTTGTTATAATTACACAACTCTTTCCTGGCCTGTTTTTATGCTCTATAACGGCAAAGCTGAAAAACAAATTTTTTTTTTTGAGCTTCCATCTCACTGAAGAATCTTCAGGTCAATCCAACAACCTGCTCTAAAAACTCTACTCATACTTTCATGATGGTGACAAATTCTACAAACAGCAGGTGAAACAATCCATAATATTCTAAAACAATCCAGAGCATGCAAAATAAACTCAACCCTCAATTCTAAAATAAATTCCACTTGCCCCATCTCCAATGTTAAGGCATCCTTTGAAAAATTCCATGATTTGAATCCACACTTCCAAAAACTAACAATCTGTATGCCAAATTTCACTGAAATCCATTCATTCTTTTGAGGTATACTGTTTAAAGATAAATGGATAAAAATGTTACATCTGCCCATCTTCAATGCCAAAGGTAATAGTTTTTAAAGAGATAATTGGTTAAATCCTTTGACTAGAAAGAAATTGCAGAAAGTAAGGGAACAAAGTGGATGATCCTAATAAAGAGCAAAAGAGCTAGCATAGAGGCAATGGGCCAAATAACCACTTTTGTGCTCTATGATTGAAGTAACTGTGTGATTTACAACCATCAGACCCAAACTACATTTATAAATGGCTTCACAACTTGTACTTATTTAATGGCAAAGGGACTCTGCGCACACTGTCCCAGAAAAATAATGCAGCAGGAACGTAGACAACAGTATATTCAACAAGTTTATAAAGCTCCATGTGGGTCATATTGTTATTTCTAAAATGTCACGTTCCAGTTTGGAACTATGCAGCTCCAAAGAGTTCATGACTCCCTTTCAGAATGAATATTCCCATCTCAATTAATGCATTTGGAATTCTGATCAAAACAAAATCAGAAAAAGGGACAGGGAGAGCAGGAGTTTTCATTGGGAAAAGGGACACAAAGTAGGAATCTTCATTGGGAAAATGACAGACAGAGTGGGAATCCTCATTCCTACAAAAAGTAGGATTTTTCATTGGGAAAAAGAGACTCTGCAGCAATCTTCATTGGGAAAAGGGACAGGGAGAATGGGAATCTTCATGGGAAAAAAAGAACAATTCACAGTAGGTTTGAGGATCAGCTGGGTTCTGGGAAAAATAAAAGATTGACAGGTCAGGGAAATAGGTAAGTGGTTAGTGAGTATTTCCCTCATTTATTATTATTTATATTAAACTCCAGTAATGATGTGTTGTAATGGTAAAGTTTTGCAAGCTGGGTTAATCAAATTGCTGGTTTATTAATAGTTCTATAGTTTACTGATATTGTTAATGCTTTACTCTTAGGTAAGATTTATTAGCGGTGAAGTTTAACAGCAAGAGTAACAAAGTGAAATAGAGATATGGTGGGGCTATGCTAACATCTGGGGCAGTGGTTTTTAAGCCGTTTTTCCAGTGATCCACTTTTACAAAATGGCCACCCTGGTGACACTCTGACAAACTGCTGCTACAGTCAAAATCTAAATCTATAGTGTAAAACATAAAAGACACAGGCAAGTTGATGAAGCGGGCAGAGATGGCAAATAAAATTCATTACAGAGAAGTAAAAAAATGATTCATTTTGGGAGAAGAACATGGAGAGACAGTATAAAGAGTAGAACTCAAAGTGGGTGCAGGAGCAGAGCAAGCTGGGTGTATATGTACATCAGACATTGAAGGTGATCAGATAGGTGAAGGGAGAGTAGTTAATAAAGCATTTCATATCCTGGCCTTTATTAATAGGGGCAGAGAGTAAAAGAGCAAGGAAGATGTGCTCAATATTTTAAACTGAGCTCAGCTGGAGGACTGCATCCAGTTCTTTGGAGGATGTGAAGGGTGCAGAGGAGATTCATCAGAATAACTCCAGGGATGAGGAACTTACAAAGGTGAATTGGAAGTCAGTATGGTTTCCTGGGGGACAATGGGGCTGGGGGAGAGAGTTTATGGAGATATTCAAAATGGTGAGGAGTTTGAGCACAGTGGATAGAGAGAAATTGTTTCCATCAGTGGGAAGATTGGGAACGAAAGGGCACAGCACAGATTTAGATTAATTGAGGAAAACCCCACCAACATCTTTACTTAGATAACTAAGAAAATTTGGCATATCAGCTATGACTCTCACCAACTTTTACAGATGCACCATAGAAAGCATTCTTGTTGTATCACAGCTTGGTATGGCTCCTGCTCTGCCCAAGACCACAAGAAACTACAAAAGGACATGAATGTAGCCCAATCCATTACCCAAACCAGCCTTATATCTATTGACTCTCTACACTTACTGCTACCTTAGCAAAGCAGCCAGCATAGTTAAGGACCCCACACATTCTCTCTGCCACCTTCTTCCTTCAGGAAAAAGAAGGAAACATCTGAGTTCATGTACCAACTGACTCAAGAACAGCTTCTTGCCTGCTGCCATCAGAACTTTTGAATGGACTTACCTTGCACTAAATTGATCTTTCTCTACATCCTAGCTATGTCTGTAGCACTACATTCTGTACTCTCTCCTTTCTATCTTATTTTGTCTTTATAGAATGCAAGAAACAATACTTTTCACTGTAAATACATGTGACAATAAATCAAAATCAAAGCTTTTACATGTAACAAGTGGTCGGCGTTTAGAATGCGCTGCTTTGAGTGTGATAGAGGCAGCTTCAATTAAAATCATTCAAAGCTGTTATCTGAAAAGGAAGAACATGCAGAGTTACGGGGGAGAAAACGGAAGAAAGGCACTAAATGAATTGCTTATATGGAGAGTAGACACTTTGGGCTGAATAGCCTTCTTCTGCAATGTAACAATTCAGTTGCACAATATGTCCACCTGCTTTGTTGTTAATCTCTTTCCCTGCTGCTCCTCGATTACTGATTATTTATCTCCCAAGGCACAACGAGCCTGATTTAATCAGCAGTCTTCAGGCAGGCAGGATGCTTTGACCATCATTAAAACAAATTAAACCATTTAGTGCCACAATCTGCTTGTAGAACTCTGGAGTGGTGAGACAGGTCAGCTTGTGTGTTAGCATGGGGCTAATCTCAGAATGTTTCTCTTCAGTCACAGCTGTTTGCACATTTTTGGTGCATGGGTCTCACATTTGCACCACATTATTCCACATTGATTTTGTAGTCAGCACAAATGTATTTCCCCAGTTTGTAAGCAATATCCTGAGGGGTAGATTAACAAGAAAACATCTTGATGATGATTTCTTTTTCAAGTTATGGCATGCTTCTTATACTCAAAGACTGAAAAAAAGACATTGAATGGAGTGATGTGAGACTAACATGCAACTCATTTTAAATGGTTCTTTTTATTTCAGTCATTGTCTCAGCAGCTGCCAGGAGGCTGAGATGCTCTGTGCCTGGCTGCCATGTGTTAGGTGTACTGCAGCCTCATTGACGTCAGTCTGGGAGGAAGAACCTTGTCTGTAAGTTGACATCTCCCCTTAGTGAGCCAACTGCCTTGACTAAGGCAGTCAACAGCAAAGAAAATCATCCAGCAGCTTCCAGTCTTTCAAATAGGATCTGTGGGCAGCAGCAAGGTAGCACTGTGGTTTGCACTACTGCCTCAATGAGCCAGGAGCCCAGGTTTAATTCCAGCCTTAGATCAGTGTGCAGACTCTGCACATTCTCCCCAAGTCTGAGGGTTTCCTATGGGTACTCAGGTTTCCACCCAAGATGCCATAGTAAAATTGCCCCTTAACGTCCCCAAACAGGCACTGGAGTGTGATAACACCAGGATTTTCATAGTAATTTCATTGCAATGTTAATTGTTAGCTTACTTGAGATTAATAATAAATAAATAAACAAACAAACCTTTAAAGTTGGAATTAGGGCCAAGTGCAAGACGGAAAATTGGGAACACATTTTCTCTGATTTATTAGTATACAGTGAAAAATGTTGTTTCTTGTGCACTGTACAGATAAAACATGCTGTTCATAGAGAAGGAGAGAGTGCAGAATATATAGTGTTACAGTCATTATTAAGTTGTAAAGAAAGATTAACTTAGTGCAAGATAGGTCCATTCTAAAGTCAGAGTACAGCAGGGAAGAAGCTGTTCTTGAGTTGATTGATTTATGATCTGACTCTTTCCACAGAAAGGGTTGCAGAATTCTGATATTCTGTCTCAAAAGGCTGGATGTTGAGAGAATTGGAACTTTCTGTATCTATTTTGCTGAATCAGGAGATATATGGAATGGGAGTTAGCATGGGTGAATTGTGTACAAATCAGATTGAACTGGTGCATCTGGTTTGAGGGGCTGAATGGCTCCTTTCCCTGTGAATTCCACAGCTGCACAACTCTGCCCAAAGAAATCTTGCCTGCTTTTGATGAAGACATCTTAAATCTCAAATAATTTCCCCTCGTCTTCAAGTACATCCCAAGTGATGTATCAAAACATCTAAAAGATGATCATTAATTTAAACTGTGACAAAGTAGGATTCACACAGTGGATGCCGTGTTAGATGTAATTATTCCAGTGTTCTCCTGGTCACTTTCCCATCTTCAATAAACAGCAACACATTGAAAACATTGTTGCCCATGTTCTTGCTTTCACCAAATCCACTTCCTCCATTGCCCCTGTGCTCACTGACCCCAACTCGAACACTTTCACCTTGTTTCCAAATCTGAGTGCCCTCAACCTTTCTGAACCCTGTGACTTCCTCCAAGTTCACAACCCCCGGAGATCCCTGTGCTCCTGCAAATGTGTATCTTCAATTTTAACCACTGCACTGTTGGCAGTGGGTCTTCATCTTCCTGAATTCTGAAGTTCCCTTAGAATCATAGAATCCTCCAGTACAGACAGAGACCATTCAACCCATTGAGTATGCACTGTTTGCAATCCCACCCAGGCCTTATCCCCATAATCCCATGTATTTACCCTGCTAATCCCCCCGGCACTAAGATGCAATTTAGTATGGTTGATCCACCTAACCAGCACATCTTTTGGATTGTGGGAGGAAACCCAAGGACCCAGAGGAAGCCCATGCAGACACAGGGAGAATGTGCAGACTCTGCACAGGCAGTGACCCAAACTGGGAATTGAACCTGGATTCCTGGCACTGAGATAGTAATACTAACCACTGTACCACCTTGTCACCCCTTAAACCTCTCCACCCCTCTGATCAAATTTCTGCTGACATCCTAATATTTCTTTGTGTATCTGTGTCAGATTCTATTTGCTAACATCCCAGAAAAGCATATTTCACTGTGTTAAATACAAGTTGTTACCTTATTCCTACCTTGCTTAAAATTTTAAATGAATATCTGGATCATCTCAAGTGAGGATCTTGTGACAGTGAAATGCCTTCCAACCTCAGCCAGAATCCAGGGTTCAAATCCCACCCAAGGGCTTGGTGGTCACAAAAGGTGTGTTCATAACATGACCAAACAGGTGGGTTATTCTTTGAATACAATCCATGACAGGTGGTCAAAGCTGGAGAGTCTCCTGGCTAGCCACACTTAACGTGGAATGACGTTCCTCAAGCTCTAAGCCTTGGTGAAAGGATAGTGACCCGTTCCAGGAAACTAACCACGGAAACAGACAAAAGATACTTTATCTTGCCTCATGTGCCAGTAGAGTTTGAAAGTGAAATTCTCTTGGTTGAAGATTACACATCAAAATAAGCTTCTAAAATATCTCAAAGTCTTCAAAGAGACTTGTGTTAGAAATACCATTCAAGCAATTTACTTAAAGCTCAAAATTGGAAGTAGATTTGCCTGGAATGTTTTTTTTCCAGATTTGTTTTACTACAGGTTGAGCAACTTGTTTTGCATCAGTGAAAGATCATTGTCGCTAATTCAGATAAACCTGCCCCCATTGTCCAGATGCACAAATGGAAAGGAATTTGCCAATCTTGTAATTGTTCTGCCAGTGACTTAGAACAATACAGCACAAACAAGCCCTTGGGCCCACAAGTTGTGCCAATCACATCTACCAATCCACAAACCTATCTATAACCCCCTATCCTATTCATTTCCATATACTCATCTCAAAGTCTTTTAAAAGACCCCAGCGAGTTTGCCTCAACAACCTCTGATGGCAGCCAATTCCATTCACTCACTACCCTCTGAGTGAAAAACTTACCCCTAACATCTCCTCTGTATTTGCTTTCCTGCACCTTAAATCTGTGTCCTCTCGTAGTGACCATTTCAGCTCGGGGAAATAGTCTGAGAGTCCACCCTATCTATTCCTCTCAACATTTTATAAACCTCTATCAGGTCGCCTCTCAACCTACGTCTCTCCAGTGAGAAGAGTCCCAGCTCCCTCAACCTATCTTCATAAGGCCTGCCTCCCAATCCAGGCAGCATCCTTGTAAATCTCCTCTGAACTCTCTCAATAGCCTCTACATCCTTCCTATAATGAGGCGACCAGAACTGCGCACAATACTCCAACTGGGGTCTGACAAGAGTCTTATAGAGCTGCATCATTACCTCCTGACTCCTAAACTCTATTCCTCGATTAATGAAGGTCAGTACACCGTACGCCTTCTTGACCACTTCCTCCACCTGCGAGGCCGATTTAAGAGTCCTATGGACCCGGACCCCGAGATCCTTCTGCTCTACAACACAGCTAAGACTCCTACCCCTTATATTGTACTCCTTCATCCCATTATT
Source organism: Sphyrna mokarran (assembly GCA_024679065.1). Taxonomy (NCBI): domain Eukaryota; kingdom Metazoa; phylum Chordata; class Chondrichthyes; order Carcharhiniformes; family Carcharhinidae; genus Sphyrna; species Sphyrna mokarran. Next base: position 15,399,741 of record JAGIQG010000025.1, read on the forward strand.
CCTGCCAAAATGGACCACTACACATTTATCTGCGTTGAAGTCCATCTGCCACTTCTCCGCCCTGTCTTGCATCCTGTCTATGTCCCGCTGCAACTTTTGACATCCCTCCAGACCATCCACAACACCACCGATCTTTGTATCTCAGTTCTCTCCATAATCAGTAAAAAACCTTCACCAGAATCTCTGAATCACTTCTCGACCAGCACCTGCTGCCAGAGAGCGTGTGCGATCTTAGGGAAGGGTAAGGACCACTGTCATGGCGTTTGCTGGGAGAGACAGGTCAGGGGGAATATCAAGAATGGAACACAAACCTTTATACTGGAATAATCAAGGATCTCAGACATCCTGAATATTCTCTCTTCCACCCTCTTCTGTCAGGAAAAAGATAGAAAAGTCTACATTCACGCACCAACTGCTTCTTCTCTGCTACCATCAGACTTTTGAATAGACCTATCTTGCATTAAGTTGATCTTTCTCTATGCCCTAGCTGTAACTATAACACTACTTAGTGCACTGTCTCCTTTCCTTATGAATGGAATGTTTTGTCTGTATAGTGCACAAGAAACAATACTTTTCACTATATACTAATATGTGACAATAAGTCAAATCAAATACCAGGTTTGTTGGTCTGTCAGTGAGGGCAGTGATCTTGGCATCAAAATCAGATGTTGTATGGATAGGAAGTTTAAAGTTATTGATGTATTAGTGTCATAAGTAAACTTACATTAACACTGCAATGAAGTTATTGTGAAAATCCCCTAGTCATTACACTGACACCTGTTCAAATACACTGAGGGAGAATTTAGCATGGCCAATGCACCTAACCAGCAGGTCATTCAGACTGAGGGAGGAAACCAGAGCACCCAGAGGAAACCCATGCAGACACAGGGAGAACATGCAGCCTCTGCACAGTGACCCAAGTGGGGGATTAAATCTGGTCCCTGGCACTGAGACAGCAGTGCTAACCACTGCTCAATAGGAAGCTGCTCAATATGAGGCAACTCCAAGGACTTAGTGATTTCCTGTTTACTGTGCTCCAATTGTCTGTTCAAAGCAATGTGGCAGGGCCCCAGTCTCTGGTGGAAAAGTCTTTTCTCCAGTGTATGAAAACTTTGATCTTACAATTAGCATAAAGACAGCTGAAGTTATATACTGACTGACTGGTTCCTGAAAATCTCCATCTCATGTCCAAGGATTCAGTCCATGACCACAGCTTGTGAGCAGGGAAAAGGCTTACATGCCTCAACAGTGCCCTCTGGTGAGCACATTCTGTTGTGAGACACAGGCAGGAATTTCCAAATCAAGGGGAGCCTTTGGCAAATTTTGAACATCATTCTGGCAACTCAAAGCCTATGGAGTAAAAATCCTGCCCACGCTGCTCTACACATATTCAGACCATATACAAGCCTCATCTAAAGACACTCAACTATTCTCACTTAAGTTATCTTTGGAAGATTGTGAAAATGCCCTACACCAGTGTGCTCACATACCAAGCACCCATCCCCTGTGGAGACAATCCCAACTATATTGAATTTTGCAGCCAGAATGCCTGAGCCTCACTTAATAAGGAAAACCTTCTATGGAGAGCTAGAGTCTATGGTTTGTCCTCATGGTGGTTAAAGGAACTCCAACAAGTTCACTCAGGAATTTCAGTTGTGACCCAGAGTCCTTACAGGACTTGCCTCAGGTTCGCTGCGGTTAATTCAATCAAATAAATAATGGTGCGGTCACATATGGAACCAGCCTCGTATAGAAGGCAAAGAGGAAGTGGAGGGAGAGGAAATCCTGAGCTAGAAACTGGCCCAAAACCTGATTGGCTGTTGTATCCTGTCTTCCAGATGTGAATCAGCTTGGAGTCACTGGCATGCCCACTGCAACCTCACTAAACAGCTCAGTGAGCATGATTTGTTCTTTGAGGCAAACAAAAACAAGGGAAAAGTGTCTGGCCCAGTATAGGAATAGATTAACTCAACTCGAGTTTTCAGCCGCATCATTGGACAGGAACTGGGTCTGTCCTAGATTAGGAAAAAAGTGAGCTGACTGCTGTGAATTCAAAACACTTTCAACATGTGTGCATGTATGTGTCCAGATGTGTGAATGTGAGTGAGTGTATGTGTGCATGTACACACACTGAGACAAGGTAGATGTCTGCAGGAACTAGGAGAAAAATCACAAGGAGGGAACTTCCCAATTTCCAATTCAGTTCCACACCTCCCCATTGTGTAGCATTATATCACCATGGTAACAAGCAAAACCTTTCAAACTGAAGCACAAATGAGTGACATCAACCTTGAAAAACAGGGATTCCAAATCACAAGGAAAATGAGGTAAAGATCTGAGCAGATTGGAGTTTGACATGATTGGTTTACGAGGAAATTTTCTTTCAGTCCCATTGGCTTGTATGTGTTTTGTGTTCCAATCAATCCTTAGCAGCAAGATTTTAAATTTCAGGTATGTACGATGTACAAGTAATCCATTTTGAACTGTTTAGAAAAACTATTGATGATGTGGGATACGTCCATCTTTGTCTGCATAAGCTCACTCATCTGAAATACTTCAAGACATTTTTGTTTTGAGAATTTGTTAAAAACGTTAAAGCAGCACGTCAACACAAACAGAAAAATGCTGGTCTGACCACATCTGTAGAGAAAGTAGAGCCAATGTTCCGAATATGGATGACCCTCCGCCAGAGCTGAGAGGAAAGAGTCACAGAGATTGATAGTATGAGGTAAGGGATGGGGTGCTGGAATTGGACAACCCTAAACATGAAGCATCTCCTCCAATCTGAGATATTGCATTCGCTGCTCCCAGTGCAGTCTACTCTATATTCAGAGAAACTAAACACAGACTGGGTGACAGCTTTGCTTCGGTCTGGTTGTGATCAGGACCCAGACCTTCCTGTCATTTGCCACTTCAATGCATACCTGCTCTCTTGTCCATATGTCCATCCTTGGCTTTTTGCAATGTTCTAGTGAACCCCAATGCAAACTGGAGGAACAGCACCTCATCTTCTGACTGGGCTCTTTACAACCTTGCAGATTGTACACTGAGGTGTTCAAGATTATGAGGAGCATGGACAGGATAAATAAGGAGCAGCTGTTCCCCTTAGTTGAAAGGTCAGTTACACTAGGACACAAATTAAAAGTTAGGGGTGGGAGATTTGAGGAAAAATGTTTTTACCCCAGAGGGTGATGAAGGTCTGGAATGTGCTGCCTGGGAGGGTGATGGAAATGGGTTGCCTCATAATCCATAAAAAATACCTGGATGAGTATTTGACACAACATTCAAGGCAATGGGCCAAGTGGGATTAAGTGGGCAGGTCAGGGCACTTCATGTACTGGTGCTGGCTTGATGGGCTGAACGGCCTCTTCTTCATGTAGGATTCTGAAAACTTCAACACATGAACTCTCCATCTTCATTTATTTTATAATCAATTTTATCACTCTCCCCCATGACCGCACTCCCCCCCACCCCTTCCTTCAGACCAGCTGTCATATTCCTCAGCCTGTCCTTTCGTTTCGTAATTCACATATTCTAATTGTAATCGACACTTTCAACATCCTCAGCCTTCTGCATGCTCACTTACATTCCCTGTGTCCAATTCTACCATCCCTCCCTAACCCCATAGTATCCAATCTCTGCCAACTCTTTCCCCTCAGCTCTGACGGAGGGTCATGCAGACTCGAGACATTGACTCTATTCTCTGTCCATGGATGCTGTCAGACCTGCTGAGAGTTTCCAGCATTTTTCTATTTTTGTTTCAGATTCCCGCATCTGCAGTATTTTGCCTTTATGTTAACAGAAGAAGCTTCTGATTGCCTTTCAAAGTCTTGCTGTGCAGAAGGCTGTACAGCTTGCTAAAGGAATGTCTTTCAAAGTCTTGTTGTGTTGAAGTTTGTCTGATGCATTGCTGTATTTTCAGCTACCAGTAAACATGGAATTTTATTTGCTGCTGTAAAGGATTCTTTTCAGCACTCAATTGAAGGATTTGGTAATCGAATTTGTGAACATTTTTGCTATGTGGACTGGAATAGAGGCAGGAGAACTGGAAACAAATGATCTCAATGCAATTAACAGACTTAGTATTGTGGGTTTAAATAGAGCCCACAATCTAAATAAGATTAAAGATCCTTGTAAAAATATAGTTCATTGTAGTAGGGAAGATTTCTAAATTTATGAGGTTGTTTTTCAAGAGGCACTGAAGCAAATGAAGAGAGAAGGAAACAGATACAAATCAAGGCCTTTAAAAAAGTGAATTTGGATACAATACAAATAGGAAGAGAAGAAGTTTGAAGTGCTGTGACCATCATATGACTCTTTTCAATTATAGTTTACTAAATGTCATGAGAAGGAACCTGGGATCTACCTGGTCTACGTTGTTATAATCTAGGTCAGAAACACCAAAGTGTTTTATGAAAGGGCAGGAGAGGTGGAAGGAAATGGTCTCAAATAATGCAGTACATGAAGGCATTTTCTCAGATTTAATATTGTAGGTGTAAATAAAGCTCACAATCTAAATAAGGTTAAAGGCCCTTGTAAAAATATAGCAAGTTGCAAAGGGTGAGCATGTTCCTCTTCAGGTATGATTCTAAATGACCCACTGGGGAAATTTTTAAGAATACAATTTATATATAGCAATAATTTATGAATTACAAACAAGAAAAAAAACATGAAATTGTACAAACCTTGAGTGTGTAAATAGATGATGATATTGATGTAGTTGTTTTTAATCCTACAGGTGCTTTGGTCCATCTTGTTGTCTAATGAGGGGCATACATGCGATGGGTTGAGAGAGGGCTGCTCTTGGATTTTTTTTATTAAAAAGAGTATCCTAGCACTTCATGTCGTTAGTGTACACTTGACCTGGACCATTTGATGGGCAACACAACAGCTCAGTGACTATCACTGCTGTGCAGATACATGAATTTGGGCCTGTGTCTGTGGGAGTTTGTGCATTCTCCCCGTGCTTGTGTGGGTTTTCTCCGGGTGCTCCAGTTTCCTCCCACATCCTAAAGATGTGCTCTTAGGCTAATTGGCAAAAGAAATTCTCCCTAAATTGTCTCAAATTTGGTTTTTAATCCATAGGATCTATAAAACTTCCTGGTCTTGTAACTGCCAACAGTCCTTGAGGTAGAGATAATACCTCTGCTGGGCTTTAGCTTATAACCACTGCAAGAGACAGAATTCTCAGTCCAGGAAAGCAAGAGGACTTGCTTCCAACTAGCCAGCAGAATCTACAATACCCAGGCAAAGGAGAGGACACTACATCAAACCTGAAGTAAACCTTCCAATCAAAACTGAAAGTGAATCATTGGATTTTTCTGTGGAAGAATCATCTAACTTTGACTTGTCAATCTTTTCACAACACTTCAATAAACAAAACCCCATTTAAACAGCATTAAAATGATTCTATTGTCTTAAGCTTATAACTGTAGGAGAATATGATTTAGAATACCTTTCTTAAAGGTACAGTAGCATCACAGGGTGGCTCAGTTACTTATTGGATATGAATTTATCCACTGAACCATCAGTAGAACTTTGTAGATAGCAGGAATTCCTGTTTAAGTTGGTGCAGAGACATTTTATTGCTATGGTCAGGACAAGAAACGCATTTCCCTCTTTGCTTCTTTCCTGAAATTGGGTAGGAGATCCTGAATAAAACTCTAGCCTAGGACTGGGGTTCAAAATTCCATTCTGTGTTCAGACTTAAATAAACTTTATTTATTAATGTCGCAGGTAGACTTACATTAACACTGCAATGAAATAATTGAGAAAATCCCCTAATTTCCACATTCAGGGTACACTGAGGGAGAATTTAATATGGCCAATACACCTAACCAGCATGTTATTTGGACAATGGGAGGAAACCAGAGCACTCAGAGGAAACACAGACACAGAAAATGTACAAATTCCACACAGTGACCCAATCCAGGAATGGAACCTGAGTCCCTGGTGCTGTGAGGTAGCAATGCTAACCACTACCCATCGTGCCACCCTAGTGTTCATAATCCAGGATTTCACTAATTGGGCTATCACACCATGACCAAGTTACAAGCAAGTTGTTCCTGTGCATACGAACCCCTCACAAGCTCCATCTGATAGAAAGACATCAACATTTTCCAAAAGTTGATCATTATCACTGACTGCTGAAAAAGTGAATTCTCTCCAACTTTTTAATCTTGAATTGTTTCTATTTTGAAAACAAGACTGGACTGGTATGTTATTCTGCTGCACTCAATTCCTTCTTTCCTGGAACGTTCTGGTTGATAATCTAATAACAAGACTAAAATGGAGAACATGAGAGAGTTCACCCAATCACTCAACTGGAAAAGGTAACATGCAATATAGCTTAGGGCCCCAGTCTCAGTTCCTGGGGCTGGATTAGCTGATTTCAGATAAGATACAATTTGCCACAGCACCCTTAGGGACATTTAATCGTGCTTCCCATTCTTGTTTGCTACTGAGTGATCATTGCAACAACTTGAATAGCTGAAAACGCTCGGTATTCTGTTCTTTGCACAATTGCTTCTAAACTGTCTGCAGATTTCAACCTATTGCACATCTTAACCCTTTGTCAATTTAATGCACACAGAATTCTACCATCTCTTATTAATTGTGAATGCTTTCTAGATAGATTTGGCCTTAATATGAATCTTTATTACATCCTTAATCTAGGGTCAGGGATTCCCTTATTAACATTATCAACTATTCCCTCTTTCCTTCCAGAACTGGATCTCCTGAAGATGTTATAACAGGGAACTTTGTTCTTGGTAATGTCCCAATCTGCATACATTTGATTTATTATTGTCACATGTATTAACATAGTGAAAAGTATTGTTTCTTCCGTGCTATACAAAGCATACTGTACATAGAAGGAAAAAAGTGCAGAATGTACTGTTACAATCATACTGGAGAGTAGAGCAAGATTAACTGAATGGAGGCAGATCCATTCAGAAGTCTGATGATAGCAGGAAAGAAACTGTTCTTAAGTCGGTTAGTACATGACCTAAAACTTTTATATCTTCTTTTCCCCCGATGGAAAAAGGTGGAAGAGAGAATGTCCAGGTTGCGTGGAATTCTTAATTATGCTGGCTGCTTTTCTGATGCAGCAGGAAACGTCGACAGAATCAATGGGTGAAAGGCTGGTTTGAGTGATGGACTAAGGCACATTCATGACACTTTGTAGTTTCTTGTGGGGTTGGGCAGAGCAGGAGCCATACCAAACTGTGATTAATCTAGAAAGAATGTTTTCTATGGTGCATCTGTAAAAATTGGAGAGTGTTGTAGCTGACATGCTGAATTTCCTTAGCATCCTAAGGAATAGAGATGTTGTGGGTTTTTTTTTACTACAATGTTGGCATGGAGGGACTAAGATGGTCTGGACATCTAGAAACTCTCGATCATTTCCACTTCAATGATCTCAATGGAAGTTATGGCACAGTAGGGGATGTGCCTTAGTCCATCACTCAAACCAGCCTTTCACCCATTGATTCTGTCGACGTTTCCTGCTGCATCAGAAAAGCAGCCAGCATAATTAAGAATTCCACGCAACCTGGACATTCTCTCTTCCACCTTTTTCCACTGCTGCCTCTCAGATCAAAGACCCAGGTTCGATTCCCCAGCTGGGGTTACTGTCTGTGTGGAGTTTGCACGTTCTCTCCACATACGTGTTTCCTCCCACACACACAGTCTGAAAAGCAGCTGGTTAGGTACATTGACCATGCAAAATTCTCCCTCAGTGTACCCAAACAGGTGCTGGAGTGTGACAATTAGGGGATTTTTCAAAGTACATTGCAGTGTTAATGTAAGCCTTGTGATCAAGAAATAAATAAAATGTGGGTTTTTTTTTTAAGGGAAGAAATAAAATGAACTTTTGAAAAAATTCAACTCATTAGGAACATTCATCTTTACTGCTCCCAGCAAACAAGTGTTGTTGCTAAAAGGATAGACTTAAAGCAACATCCAGGTCAAGATTTTTATTCAAACCTTTCCACCAATCTTGAATAAGTGGTACAGTCCAAAACATACACTGGTCAATTTCAACTGCCAACAGGACCATCCTAAAGTGGGTGAAGGGGCTCTGCAGGTTTCTATCATGGTTAGCAGATGCCCACACTTCCTTTGGCCTGGAGGAATGCCTTTCCCTCAGGAAGTGATTAAAATTCCTCAGACCCGCCTTTAATTTGTTTAAGGAACTCCGGCTGGAGTGTAGGCGTAGCCTCACCCCTGGAAGAATCAATGTCATTAAAATTGGCAGTAGATAAAGATGGCATGGCAAACTCAGCAGCTACATTTTAACATCTCCCATATTCCATTCCCACAATGGCAGAAGGGTTAAAAATCAGCCCTGCAATAACCCTTGGATATACGTTTTCAGAATATATTACCCACTTCCACAAAAATCTTTCACAATTAAACATAATTTGTCTTTATACAAATTATTTTACAATTATACATAATTTGTTTTTTTTTAAAGTATAAATGCTGATTGCCATGGCAAAAGATCAGTGAATCTATATAATTAGAGAAAAGTTCAGAAGTTGATTTTTTTTTAATATATTAAACAGACTCGAGTTACATTTACTTCCCTGAACCTGAGTTTCTGTTGCCACAGCCTTTTTTGACACAATTTTGCTGGGAGAATGAGGCCACAGCAATGCAGGAGAGAAAGGTGTAGTTAAGCAGCAAGTCCATACACGCTTGGTGAATGGCTGTCTTTTCAATCATAGACGGAGCTGGAAGCTGTGGGTACAAATGTTCATGGGAGTTTCAGTCTGACATCTTTCTCCAGTGAAGGTTAATGATTCTGGGGATCCCTAGGTACTCAGGTTTCTTGAGCAGGACTAGAAGTGTGACAGATAAAGATGTTGCAGGCAATGTAAGCTGAAAATTTGCTTATGCGTATAGTATTTTTTAATTATTTAGATGTGTTTAATACATTACCATTCTGTTGAAGAATTGAGGGCTTGAGTTAAGCAAATAAACCTCCGAATTGTTGCTGTTTCAAACTCTTCAGATGGGGAATGATGGTAGCTTGTATTATTTAATATAGAAACAGAATAGGAGTGGGCCATTCAGCACTTTGAGCCTGCACCACCATTCAATATGATCATGGCTGATCATTCACTTTCAGTATCCCAACACCCATTTTCTCTCCATATCTCTTTAGCCGCAAGGGCCATGTGCAGCTCCCTCTTCAACATATGTAACAAACTGGCCAAACAGCTTTCTGTAGTAGAGAATTCCACAGGTTCACAACTGAGTGAAGAAGTTCTTCCTCATTTCAGTGCTGAATGGATTACCCCTTATTCTTAAATTGTAACCCCTAGTTCTGCATTTCCCCAGCATCGAGAACATTCTTCTGTATTGAGCCTGTCCAGTTCCATCAGCATTTCATGTGTTCTAAGGAGATTCCCTCTGATTCTTCTAAATTCCAGTGAGTACAAGCCCAGTCTATCCAGTCTCTCTTCATATGTCAGTCCTGCCATTCCAGGAACCAATCTGGTGAATCTTTGCTGAGCTCCCTCCATAGCAAAAATGTCCTTCCTCAGAGTAGGAGACCAAAACTGCACATAGAACTCTGGCCTCACCAAGCCCCTGTATAACTGCAGAAAGAATTCTTACTCCTGCACTCCAATCATCTAGCTGTGAAGGCCATCATGCTATTAGCTTTCCTTACCACCTGCTTACCTGCATGACAACCTTCAGTGTCTGTTCCACCGCAACACAACCCACATTGCACTTCCTCTTTTCCTAAACTGTCACCATTCAGATAATAATCTTCCTTCCCATTTTTGCCACCAAAGTGGATAACCTCACATTTATCCACATTATGTTGCATTTGCCAAGTATTTGCTCACTCAGCCACCCTGTCCAAGTCATCCTGCAGCCTCTTAGCATCCTCCAGACAGCACACACTGTTCTTCTAGCTCAGTGTCATCTGCAAATTTGGAGATATTGCATTCAATTCCTTCGTACATCACTGCCTGCCACTCTGAAAAGGACCTGTTTATTCCCCCTCTCTGCCAACCAGTTCTCCATCCACATCAATACATTATCCCCAATACTATGAGCTTTAATTCTTCCAACTATTCTCCTGTACAGGACCTTGTCAAAAGCCTTTTGAAAGTCCAGATCCACAACAGCCATGGGTTCACCCTTATTCAATCGACTGGTCACATCCTCAAAAAATTCCATGTTTGTCAAGCATGATTCCCCTTTAGACAATTCATGCTGACTTGGACTGATCCTATCACTGCTTTCCAAATGTGCAGTCATTATATTCTTAATAATTGCTTTCAGCATTTTCCTCACCACTAATGCCAGGCTAACCACTCGATAATTCCCCATTTTCTCTCTCCCTTTTTTAAAAAGTGGGGTTACATTAGCTACCCTACAACGACTGGAACTCTTCCAGATCTATAGAATGCTGGGGAATGATCAATGCATCCACTATTTCTAGGGCCACTTCATTTAGTTCTCTGGGACTTAGTTTTAATCCCAGAAATTTCCCTAATACAATTTCCTGATTAATAAGAATTTCCTTCGGTCCCTCCTTCATTCTAGACTCTATCCCCTAATATTTCTGGAAGCTTATTTGTGTCCTTTTTACTGATGAGAAATCCAAAGTATTTGTTCAGCTCATCTGCCATCTTTGTTACCCATATGAATTCATCTGTTTCTACCTGAAAGGGCCCGATATTTGTCTCCAACAGCCTTTTTCTTTTCATGTAGCTATAGAAGCTTTGCAGTCAGTTTTTCTGGTTTCTGCAAACCTACTCTCATATTCTATTTTCTCTTTCTGAATTAAACCCTTTGTCTTCCTCTGCTGGATTTTAAATTTCTCCAAGTCCTCAGGTTTGCTGCTTTTTCTGACCAATTTATATGCCTGCTCTTTAGCTTTAATACTATTTCTGATTTCCCTTGTTAGCCATGGATGAGCCACTTTCCCCATTTTATTCTTATGTTAAGGATATACAATTGTTGAAGTTTATTCATGTATTCTTTAAGTGTATACCATTGCCTATTCACTATCAACCCCTCAAGTATCCTTTGCCAGTTTATAGTAGCCAATACCATCACACCATTAAAGTTAGCTTTCCTGAAGTTCAGGATCATAGTTTCAGACTTAACTGTGTCACTTTCTATCTTAATGAAGAATTCTACCATATTATGATCATTCTTCCCCAAAAGGTCTTGCATCATAATTTGATAGTTAATCCTCTCTCATTACTCAATACCCAATCTAGAATGGCCTGCTCTCTAGTTGGTTCCTAAACATATTGGATGAGAAAATCATCCCTTATACGTTCCAAGTAATCCTTGTCCATCACATTTGCTACCAGTTTGGTGAGGCCATCGATATGCAGATTGAAGTCACCCATGAAAGTGTTGTATACCCTAACTACACGCATCTCTAATTTCCTGATTGCCAGAAGTAATGGTGAGATTGATGCCATGCCCAGTCTGTACACAACTCCCACAAGCACATTTTGTCCTTTGGTATTCTGCAGCTCCACCCATGCAGAATCCACATCATCCAGACTAATTTCCTTTCTTATTATTGCATTAATCTACTCTCTAACCAACAATGCTACCACTCCCCCCACCTTCTTTTTCTGCCTATCTTTCCTGAATATTGAATTCCTTTGGATTTTGAGTCCCATCCATAGTCACTTTGGAGCCAGGTCTCCTAACTGCAATTACAATCAATTGTGTTGCAAAATGTAAAGATTTATTTTGAAATTTAACTTTCAAGTTTTGGTTGAACACACCTGTAACATTCTATTAGTAACTTCATGAACAGTAATCTAAATATATCAGGACTGGGATCTCCAAGCTCACTCACTGCTCCCCCACCCCCCCCGCCGCTGCTGGGATCCTTCGGTCCCATGCTGAGTGTAGAAATTTGACTGAGTGCCAATTCTTGATTCTTGCTGGCAGCAATAGTGAGGCGCGAGACTGGAGAATTCCAGCCGAGATAATGTGATTCTATTCTTAGACCAATAATCCAGATGTTTGAATGGCATGGTTTCAAATCCCACCTTGGCAAGTGGAAAATTTCAACTTTAATAAAATAAAATCTAGAATTTAAAAGCAGTGACATTGAAGATGAAAACCCAAATAACTTTATTAATATTCTTTAGGGAATGGGCTGTTCTGATACAAGTGACTTCAGCAATGTAGATGATTCTGAACTGGTCAGTTGTCAGGAAGGTGCGTGACCGCCACCTTCGAGGGCAGTGACTGCTGATCTTGTCAGCAATGTCACGTAAAAGGAAAGGAATAAAGAATGAACATGAGGGACAGAGAATAAACAGTGACAGATTAATTAACATAAATAAATAACTGCTTGCTTATAGTTATGGACCTCAAGAAAGAAAACTGTTTACATTATCATCTTTTGCTTCCATCTGTTTTTTTTTAGAAAAATTCTGTTTTTGTCAACCTTTTCGAAAACTGGGCTGGAAGGTAACAAAGTCCAAATATTCTGTGCAGATGTTCACCAGACTCTGACACAATACATTTAATATTTTCATTATGTTGTGAAGTCCAAATGAAGAACAGAGGGACACTTTGACATTGACATTAAGTCCAATTAATTAATCAGCAGAAGTGAAAATGGTTAAATAAAAGTGGATCCTAATAAAGCAAGCCCTGGCCAAATTCCCGTGACAGAGTCTCGAGCCAAAGGCTGGGCTTCTCGAAAATCATGTTCCAGAGGGTTACAACTTTAATCACAATATGAATAAAATTTCACATTGAATTGTTAATGATTTAATGGGTTTTCTGTGCTATAATTTTTTTTTTTAATTTTAAAAAGGCTGAGTAAATTCAAGGTGGATCCAATGATTCAGCCTCTCTTTTGCACTGGTTGAGGTTGCTAACTGGCCATTTTCCAATTGTAACATTTCCCCACAATGCAGTTGCCAATTTTCATTGCAATTTACTAATTGCCAATTGATTTTTTTTGAAACCACTCCAGTTTTGATTTACAAATAGGAATTTCTGACCCACTCAAGCACAAGTGTGTACAGTATGAAAGTTGGATCACTTTGGAGTCAGAAGGGTTTGGGTTCAAGAGCCACTCCAGAGTTCCAAGGCTGGCTCTCCAGTATTGAGAGGGTGCTGCACTGCCGGAGATACTGGGCAATCATTCAGCTCAACCCACCATATGTTTCATGGCGATGGAAGCCACCCAACCAATCTTTGTGTCATCCACAAACTTGTTAAACCTAACCCTCACATGGTCAATGTAATTTACATAAATGACCAAAAGAACCCAGCAGCATGAAGAACCAGAAAATTCCATCCAATATCTTTTGGATGAGTTGATCCCCCGAGGGGATCAAGTGTCCCTCTGTTCCAAAGATCGGGGATTTATCTCTAATTTGCTGCTGTGATTCTTAGACAATAACAGTGACCACAATTCAAAAGCACTTAACTAACCACAAAAAACTATTTGGTGCCATAAAAATGCTAGTATTTATGTATTTGCTGCTGTGACAAAAACATATACATTGGCAAATTATGTTCCAGTTATATAAAACGTTAGTACAGCCACATTTGGAATACTGTGCCCAGTAATGGTCACCACACTATCAGAAGGATATAGAGGCTTTGGAGAGAGTTCAGAAAAGGTTTACCAGGACATTGTCTGGTATGGACAGTATTAGCCATGAGGAGAAATTGAATGAACTGGAATGTTTCTCCCTGGACAGACAAAGGGAGAGGGTTGACCTGATATAAGTTCATAAAATTGAGGGGTGCAGATAGGGTGAACCATTAGAAATTTTTTCCCAGGGCAAAAATGACAATTACAAGGGGGCACAAGCTCAAGGTGAGGGGGGAAATGTTCAGTGGAGATATGCAGTGGAAGCTTTTTACACAAAGGGTGGTTGTGGCCTGGAATAAAGTGTCAAATGAGGTGTTGAGGCAGACATGTTAGTGACATTTAAATAAACAGGGAATAGAGAGATATAAACAGTTGGTTTAAATAGGTAAACATGACTGAAGAATGTTTGGGAGGGCCAAAAGGCCTGTTCTTTTGTGTAATATACAAATTGGCTACACAAAGCATTTTTCTTTTCAGATGCAGACTTACCATGAGGTCCAGATCAAAATGATAAATTATCTTTGTGTTGGCAGATAACTTGACCAGATTCACCAGTACAGCAGCAAGAAACCTTCTTAATGAGCACACAGGCAGCCTATTGCTTGGAATGAAATCAGGTGATATAAAGCCACAGCTGTACCTCGCTAATGGGCTATTTAATCAGTCTCACCTGAAACTTGTTAATGGGCTATTTAAACACCCAAATCTGTAACCTGCTCATGTCCTGTTTACCACCCATATAATAACCTATATTCAATTTAAACACCATCATTGCAAACAGTTGATATTTTACTTAAGCACAAATGCTGGTATTCTTCTAATGGATTGAGCAAGTGGGAGCACTGACAACCTCCTTTCTTATTCCAGAAGACCCTGTGTGACACAATAAATGGGATTATTAAGAAGCCATCATACCAATTCTTTAATTCCTGTGCAAAAAAGAAAATGCTGTAAAATCTCAGCAGGTCTGACAGTATCTGTAAGGAGAGAGAAAAACTGACATTTAGAGTCTAGGTGACCCTTTGTCATTTAATTTCTGTTGCTTTGTTTGGCCCATGTTGAATTGTATCATCGCTACTCCCCGGCTCTCACTATTTCCTTCCTTACGTCAGCAGGTCGATAGGAAATTATTTTCAAAATTGAAAGAACTGTTAGATCAAATAGATCTCAGACAAATTACTTGAATTTGGGCTAATTTCTTGATGACAATTAAAATGCTGAGAAACAAGTGTTTAAATACTATTTGCCTACATAGTGTAAATAACCCTGTGTATGCTTTCTGCTGGTTAGAATTTCTAACTTGGAGTACCCCATTGTTGAAATATCCCATTTCATTTCTATTTTTGGTGTCCTGACCACAATGCAGATTAATACTTCCGATTGTCAATTTGAATTTTAGCTTTTTTATATTGTGCACTTGGGGTTCCTTATTAAACTAATAGTAATAAATTTCTACTTTTAAAAAAAGCAGAAGGATTCAGGAAACACAGTGGGTGAAACTTAAAAGGGTCTAAACCACCAAAATTCTTGCAATTGCATGGCAGGAAATGTTACCTGTGAATACGTCTGAAAGCAGCATTTTGCATTTGAGATAAGGATTGGGATTCTCCAGTCCCGCTGTTGTGAATGAAGGTTTGGCTGAACGCCAAATTCGCTGGCAGTGGAGAATTCTGGCCTTAAATATTCCTTCAGTGGGATGTGACACATGGGAAGCAAAGCCTGGGTATTGTATACTGTTTAAGCTAAAGGAATCAGCACGTTATGGTGAAGAATCTACTGCAGTTACAGAAAAAATGTCATCACTGAAACAGGAACATTTTTTGTTGCTTCGGTGTCGAGGTGAGAAACATTTGCATATCTCGACTCATAAGGGCGTTCAGTAAACTCCACCTGTTACATAGCAATTACCACCCTTCCTCTCCTGTCAGACTTCTGAGTTTGAGATTTTGCAGTGTACAATATTTTGACATCTCGAGCAAGCTGAAAATGTAAAAAACATCAACGAGACACGTTTTCCTGGTGCTAATATAAAGACGATAACAACAACTTGCATTTACACGTTCTTTTTAATGTACCCAAATGACCCAAGGCCCTTCACAGCAGCATAATCAGACACAGA
The DNA here is from genome assembly GCA_024679065.1 of Sphyrna mokarran. Lineage (NCBI taxonomy): Eukaryota > Metazoa > Chordata > Chondrichthyes > Carcharhiniformes > Carcharhinidae > Sphyrna > Sphyrna mokarran. The sequence continues at coordinate 15,415,475 of JAGIQG010000025.1, forward strand.
CTATAATTGGAAAGAATATAATTTTTCTCGGCTGCTTGCAGTGATTCCATATCTTTGTACACCACCTCCATCTGAGCAGCCAATCATGGCAACAAAACAGGCCACTGATGTGGAACAGATATTGATTGATGTGTACCCTCACCTTGGTGAGAGAGAAAGCTTCAGGAAAGAATGTTAATAAAATGCTTTGAGGAGATCATTTGTTTTGTAATGCGGTGCCTCAGTTCACAGCAATTATCTCCTGTTGTGTTCTTTTACAGAATTAGGAGAAAGGGAACAGTGAGATTACTGTCTGCCTGGCTGTGGGGAAATAGCAAAGCAGCTGCAGCCCGGAGACCACAGAATTATGTAACATTTATAAAGAAAGTATCATAAGTATGCTTACATTAACACTGCAATGAAGTGAAAAATCTTCTAGTCTCTCCACTCCTGCGCCTGTTCGGGTACAATGAGGGAGAATTTAGCATGGCCAATGCATCTAACTAGCATGTCTTTCAGACTGAGGGAGGAAACTGGAATACCCGAAGAAAACCCACATAGATACTGAGGGGATATGCAGACTCCACACATTTAAACATTTTAAAAACAATTAATAAGGTAATGTACTTTTACAAATGATTAACAGCTCCCATGTCTTGGAGAGTCCAGTGAGCTTTTCTCACTCTGGATTTAAATTCGGGATGGGAAGGGAAGGATATGGACTCCATGAGTGTGTATGGTTTTAGTTTAGGCAGACATCATGATCAGCACAGGCTTGAAGGGCTGAAGGGCCTGTTCCTGTGCTGTACTTGTCTTCGTTCTTTATTCAGGTAAATTCAGATGGCTGGGGTCAAATCTGGATTAACGGAAGGGTTCCTTAAAAGTAAAGACTGTTCAGCAGGTTAATTAGACCAGTCCTGGTGCCTGTTGTAACCGAAGGCCCAATCTCTTGGAGGTGTTTGAAAGAGTCTGGAGGAAGTTTTTAAAAATATTTCAAGCCTCACACATCCTAGGAAGACAAGTTAGTATAGCCTTTCTTTGTAACTGGGATGTTGTATCTGGTGTTCTACAGACTATCCTGCCTCTCAGCTTTTGGACAAAAGGTTTTCAAAGTAATAGAGCAGTGTTAATCAGAAGAGGAATAGCCAGGACAGCACACTCGCACAGTGGGGCGACATGGTGGCACAATGGTTAGCATTACTGCCTCACAGCATCAGGAATCCGAGTTCAATTCACTGTCTATGTGGAGTTTATACGTTCTCCTCGTGTATGAAAAAGTTTCCTCCGGATGCTCTGAATTCCTCCCACAGCCTAAAGATGTGCAGGTTAGACGGATTCACCATGCTAAATTGCCCCTTAATGTCCCAAGATGTGTAGGTTAGGGAAATTAATGGGGCAAATACTTGGGGCTATGGGGATAGGTCTAAGTAGGATGAACTGTCATCCTAAGTAGGATGAAAGTCAGTGCAGACATGATGGGCCAAATGGCCTCCTTCTGCACTGTTGAGATTCTATGATTCTTCTATGAATATTGCTCCACAATGGAAGACAAGTGATGGTGTTTCAGAGTCAAGAGGGTGTTTCAGTAACATGGTCAAAACTGTTTCATTACAATAGAACATACAGTGTTTTTAGCACTTCATTGTGAATATCCAGTCTTGATAGTCTTCCTTTGTTACATTGCTGAGCCAGAGTCTGAGAGTTTACCATTCCCGTGTTCTGGAATTCGATTTGGCAGTAGCTGGTATGAAATTCCACAGATTGGTGGTGCTGCTTGGGCACACCTGTTCACGAGAGACCCCCACTCATTTTAATCTAGTCTGGAACTTTCCAGAAAGCCTGCTAGGTTGTTGAAGCTGCAGAAGCTGGGTGATCCTCTCAGCAGCCTCTTACTTTTGGTTTAAAAAGGATCCATTTTAAAAGGAATACAGTTTTTTTTAACAGATGTGCATGACACCAGCAAAAAACACAAAACCAAATGCGGACAGAGGTTATTAACTAAAATGGTGAGTTCAGAGGTTGCAAAGTGCCCAGGTTTTGTTCTTTCAGCTTTTTAAAATTCATTTATTGCTTTTGAAATGATGGTACTGGGCTGTCTTCATGAACTGCTGCAGTCCGTATGGTATATGTACACCCACAGTACTACTAGGGAAGGAGTTCCAGGATTTTGACCCAGTGACAGTGAAGGAATGGTGAAATATTTACAAGTCAGAATGGTGAGTGGCTTGGAGAGGAGCTTGCAAGAATTGGTGTTTCAGTGTGTCTGCTGCTCTTGTCCTTCTGGTAGTGGTTGTGGGCTTGGTGTTGTCTGAGGAACGTTGATGAGTTCCTGGGGTGCATTATGTAGATGGTGCACACGGCTGTCACTGTGCGTCAGTGATGAGGGGGTAAATATTTGTGGAAGAGATGGTGTTGATTTTCTTGAATGTTATAGGAGCTGTACTTATCTGGGTAAGTGGACAGTATTGCATCACCCCAACTTGTGCCTTGGAGATGGCAGACAGACTTTGGGAAGTTGGAATGTGAGTTTCTGCAGAATTCTATCCTCTAGCCTGCTCTTGTAGCCACTATGTTTATGAGGCTAGTCCTGGTCAGTTTCTGTTCAATAGTAACTCCCAGGATGTTGATATTAGGGGAATCAGCAATGGTAATGCTATTGAATGCCAAAGGACAATGGTTAGATTCTCTCTTGTTGCAGATGATCATTGCTTGGCACTTGTGTGGCACAAATGTTACTTGCCAATTGTCAGTTCAAATCTGGATATTATCCAGAACTTGCTGCATTTGGACATGGATTGCTTCAGTATCGGAGGCGTTGTGAATGATACTGAACATCGTGCAATCATCAATGAACATCCCCATTTCTGACCTTATGATGGAAAGAAAGTTATTGATGAAGTAGCTGAAGATGATTGGGTCTAGAACACTAGCCTGACGAATTCTTGCAGTGATATCCTGGAACTGAGATGATGACTTCCAAGAACCACAGCCATCTTCCTTAATGCGAGGAGTAACTCCAACTAGCAGTGTTCCCCCAATTCCCATTGACTCCAGTTTTGCCAGGGCTCCTTCATGCCACATTCGGTCACATGCTACCTTGATGTCAAGTGTAGTCACTCTCAGCTCTCCTCTGGCATTAACTCTTCTATGTTTGAACTAAGACTGGAATGAGGTCAGGAGCTGAATGATTCTGAGTGTCTGTGAGTAGATTATTATTGAATAAGTGCTGCTTGACAGCCCTATTAATGATTCTTTCCTTCACTTTACTAATGATTGAGAGTAATTGGTCAGTGGGTGATTGGCCTGGTTGCATTTGTTTTATTTTTAGTGTATTGAATATCCCTGAGTAATGTTCCACGTTGCCGCATATTCGCCAGCATTGTAACTGTACTGGAAAAGCTTGGCCAGGGGTGCAGCAAGTTCTGGAGTGTAAGTCAACAGCTCTATTGCTGGAATAGTGTGAGGGTTCATTGCCTTTACAATATCCAGCACCTTCAGCCCCTTGTTGACATCATGTGGACTGAATTGAATTGGCTGAAGACTGATACCTGTGATACTGGGAACCTCTGGAGGAGGCTGAGATGGGTTGTGCATACAACACTTTTGGCTGAAGACTGTTGCGAATGCTTTGGCCTCATCCTTGGCACTGGTAATCAGCGCTCTTTAAGACTTGAATAGCAGATTAGCTGTAAAGACTCACATTCTAATTTGTATTCTGTAAACTGTGTGTGACTTTATATATCCCGTGTGTGTGATCAGAGCTTTCCACTCACCTGACAAAGGAACAGCATTCTGAAAGCTACTAGAGTTTACTACCAAATAAACCTGTTGGACTTCAACCTGGTGTTATGAGATTTCTTACTGGATGAGATAAAGTCAGTGACAGCAATGCCACTGACTTGCAGTGAGTGTACAGATGTCCAGATTATTTAATTATGACACAGGGTGGTAAAGTGGTTAGCATTGCTGCCTCACTGTGCAGGGACCCAGATACAATTCCCGGTTTGGGTCACTGTCTGTGTGGAACCTGTACATTCTTCCTGTGTCTGCATGGGTTTCCTCTGAGTGCTCCAGTTTCTCCCACAGTCTGAAAAATGTGCTGGTTAGGTGAATGCTAAATTCTCTCTGTGTACCCGAACAGGCACCAGAGTGTGGCAACTAGGGACTTTTTACAGTAATTTCAGTGCAGTGTTAATGTAAGCCTACTTGTGACAATAATAAATAAACTTTTAGAAATACCCAGGCCTTTAACCCCCTTGAGGAAAGGCAGGAATGATGACCTCCTGTCTGTCCCACTGCCCCCTCCCCCCATTGCAAGATTTCTGTGCTCTTTGCATATGCATATGTAATCTTTGTCTGAAATCGGTGAGAGATTGCCTTTCCTGCTTCCCACCCCCCACTAAGAAAAAGACACTCTCATTCCCTCTCCCGCCTCCCTACTATTTCACTAGTATTTCACCCTCAATTCTGGGCACAGAGGGGAATCTGTCATGATGATATGACGCCAATGCCAATCACTGGATCACAGCATTCTAGGCAGGCTCAATTGATGTTGAATAGGGTATATTGCCAAGTGGTGGATCAGGGTATTATTGGACTCACAGAGCCTGTGATCCTTTTAATGATTATCATAAAAGCATAAAATCGTACGGTGCAGAAAGGAACCATTCGGCCAATCGAATCTGCACTGACCACAATTCCACCCAGGCCCTATTCCTCTTTATCCCACTAATCCCCCCCAACACTAAAGGGCAATTTAGCACGACCATTCAATCTAACCTGCATATCTTTGGATTGTGGGAGGAAACTGGAGCGTTCGGAGAAACCCACACAGACAAGGGGAGAATATGCAAACTCCAGACAGACTGAAGTTCAGACCCCAGGCTGGAATTGAACCTGAGTCCCTGGCGCTGTGAAGCAGCAATGCTAACCACTGTGTCACCATGCTGCCTGATTATAATGGTTATAGACGCAAGCCTATTCAGGACACAGATGGCTTTGTTGAGTGTCGTGACTGGTGCCGATGCTGCATTGCCGTATCAATCACAGATTGGGCCCTGTCCAAGGTGGGTGTGGGATGAGATGCCCAGAGTAAACAGTTCACAGTTTGATATTCCAGAGGGTAGGAGACGTGCTGTCAATTCAGGATTCCAAAGCATTCAAGAGATGCTGGGAAATTTTATAAACGGGTCCAAAATGTATTGCGACGTGTGAAAAGTGTAGTTAATGATGCCTTGTTTTCTCAGCACAGTTTATTTTAACATCCAGGCACAGAGCTTGCCACGTGAGCATTTATCATCAGTTCTCTTTCCTGGATCTGATAGTGTCGGTGGGAGTCAGGCAGTATTAAAAAAAACACAGCCACTGTGAATGCTTCCATCACGCTGCACCCTTAATATTCTGAAAGAATGTCAGCTACAGCAAATTAGCCCACAGACGCAATACTTCACTGGAATATTAAATTATGTTGTGTATGTACCTCTCATGTCCTTGATAATTAAAAGCTTTCCTTATTCCTTCCCACATCTGTGTGCAGATGTTTATGCAGATATTTATGAATCTTGACAATGTATTATTTTTATTTATATGTGTGAATGAAGTATTTTATGATGTCCTGCTGGTGTAATTACCATTAAATATACTGGATTATTTCAAAGGGAATTAGTTCTAGAAGGACATACTTCATAAAATTAAAGCTCCATAAATTTGAATGCAGCTGGCTGTATCATTCCAGTAAACACACACATTTTTCCAAATACACATTTTCTGTCTTTTTGTCATATTTTTTGTTCCTCTCTCATATACATTTTCTCTTTCTCTCAGACATTTCACTCTATCTCTCTCACCCATGTTCTCTTTCTCTCGCACTGTTTCTTTTGCACATTCTTTCTTTCTCTCTCATTATACATTTTCTCTCTCTCTCTCTCTCACACACACACACACACACACACACACACACACACACACACACACACACACACACACACACTGCTTATGCACATTTCACTCTCATATTATTAATAATATATTTAAACCAGGTTATATATAACAATACTGGCAACTTTCTGCTCCCCAGATCAAGAGTACCTGATTCTAAAATGCCACTTCTGCTACTTTCCGCGGGAGTTCACCTCTGTTATCCTGATGGCAATTTACATCCCATTCCACGCGGATGTGAAGATCGTGCTGGATGAAATATACATCACTATGAACAGCTTTGAGATGAAGCGTTCCTGAGACCTTGTTCATCGTGCCTGGGACTTCAATCAGGCCGAGCTCAAGCACGTACTACCAAGTTAACACCAACACGTCTCCTGCTCCACCAGAGGCCCAAACATTATAAACCACTGCTACACAAATATCAAACGTGCCCACCACTCTATTGCCCGCCCACACTTTGGGAAAACAGAACACAAGGCTGTGCTCCTGCTCCCAGCTTACAAGCAAAAACCGAATGGAAGAATCCATCAAAGAGAGTCGTACAATGTTGGTCTAAGGAATCGGATGATCTCCTACGAAGCTGCTTGGAGTCAGTGGACTACTCAGTATTTAAAAACTCTGCGACCAGCCTGAACCAGTATGTCATTACAGTAACTGACTTCATTAGTGAGTGTGTAGATGACTGTATGCCAAAAAAACAAATCCGTGTGTTCCCTAACTGGAAACCAGGGATGAATAAGGAAGTCCAGGCCTGAAGCATTCAAGTCAGATGACACCAACCTATACAAGAAAGAACAAATAACAAAACAGCACGGGAAACAGGCCCTTCAGCCCAACGAGCCTGCGCTGCCACCCTGATGTTCCCACCTCTACCCGTGATCCCTGTCTATGTTTATAGATCTATGGATTAAATTTGAGACAATTTAGGGAGAATTTGTTTTGCCAATTAGCCTAAGAGCACATCTTTGGGATGTGGGAGGAAACCGGAGCACCTGGAGAAAACCCACGCAAGCACGGGGAGAATGCGCAAACTCCCACAGACACAGGCCCAAATCCATGTAACTGTACAGCACAGTGATAGTCACTGAGCTGTCGTATTGCCCATCAAATGGTCCAGGTCAAGCGTACACTAATGACTTGAAGCACTAGGATACTCTCAAAAAAATCGAAGAGCAGCTCTCTCATGACCCATCGCGTGTATGCCCCTTGTTAGAAGTGGACCAAAGCGCTTGTAGGATAAAAACAAGTACATCAATATCATCGTCTATTTACACACTTCCCAGGGACTCCCAAGGCTCATGATCCCTATTTTAAATCAGTTTTCTATACCCCTCCATTCCCATTCTGTTCATCTAAGTATTTCTTAAATAGCGCAAGATAAAATCTAAGGAGATCCATCAAAGATGCCAAACGACAATACTGGACCAAACTAAAGTCCTAGGGTAGTCACACTGACCCCCGCTGACTATGGCAAGATCTACAAGACATAACAGGCCACAAGATGAAGCATGTAAAATCACCAGCTCCAAAGCATCCCTCCCTGATGAGCTCAATCATTCTATGCCCGTTTTGAGCAGGTTAGTAAGAGCACGCCCTCCATCCTGGAAGACTTGGATGAACCTGTATCCAAGGTCACCATTGCATATGCCAGAGCAGTTTTCTCAAAGGTCAACTCATAAAAAGTGACTGGCCTGGATAGGATACCCGGATGTGCACTCAGATCCTGCGCGCATCAGCTGGAGACGGTATTCACAGACATCTTCAACCTCTCTTTATAACAATTTGAGATCCCTATCTGCTTCAAGAAGACAACCATCATTCCGGTACCAAAGAAAGGCCAAGCAGTGTGCCTTAATGATTATCAGCCAGTGACTCTGATATCCATGATTATGAAGTGCTTCAAAAGATTATTTATAGCATGAATCAATTCCAGCCTCCCGGACTACCTGGATCCACTACAGTTTGTCTACCGCTGCAACAGGTCTACAGCAGATGCCATCTCCCTGGCCCTGCACTCAACCCTGAAACATCTAGATAACAAGGACACTTATGTCAGATTCCTATTTATTGACTACAGCTCAGCCTTCAACATCATTATTCCCACAAAACTCATCTTTAAAGTCTATGGCCTGGGCCTCGACACCTCCTTCTGTGACTGGATCATGAACTTCCAGTAAACTCACAGTTTACAATCAGTAAGAATAGGCAACATCCTCCATGATCATTCTCAACACCGGTGTCCCACAAGACTGTGTTCTCAGCCCTCTATTATACTCCTTATACACCTATGACTGTGTAGCCAGATTCTCCTCCAATTCGATTTTCAAGTTTGCTCATGACACCACTGTACAGCATAAGATCAACTGTAGAGAAAGTTAATCTTTCCCTACACCCTAGCTATGACTGTAATACCACATTCTGCACTCTCTCCTTTCCTTCTCTATAAACAGTTTGCTTTGTGTGTATTGTGCGCAAGGAACAATGCTTCTCATTGTATGTTAATACATGTGACAATACTAAACCAAATCAAATCAAATTTGAAGATTATCTGTGAAATCTAATTTCATTTGATATTTACAAACAGTGCACTAGCAAGTAAGGGGAGAATATATAGCAGAGGAAATTTGCTTATTCATGGAATCATTGAATCCATTCAACATATAAAGAGGTCTTTTGCCCTTCGATCCTTCACCAACAACAATCCCACTCAGGCTCTATCTCCTAACTCCACATATTTACCCTTCCAATCCCCCGACACTAGGGGGCAATTTAGCATGGCCAATCAGCCAAATTCAATATCTTTGGACATTTTCTTGAGGCTGAATATTCAAAAAAATAAGAATTGAATTATTAGCAGTCACTTGATATTGCAGGACTTGAGTATTGCTAAGAAAAATAGACATATTATCAAAGTTTTTCATCTTGCACTCATCAGGATTTAATTGCAAGAATGCCAAATCTCAAAGGGAATAATGATATATGCTTCATGAGAAGAGCAGTATAAATTGCTCTTCCCATTGTGATTTGGTGTTCTTGCAATTCTGATCTGTTGAGTGCAGGAAGAAAAGCTTCAACAGCATGTTTCCTTTCTCAGCAACATTCACATTAAATTATTAATCTCATTTTTAGAAATCCCTTTTAGACAATTCAGTTCAATTAGATCTTAACAAATGTGCATTAGGATTAAATCCAACAACTCATTTTTAAATAAAAAGTATTTAAATAAAAGCTAGTCCACCTCCAACTAATTCCAGACGCTCAGATTGTGCAAAATAATCTTTCAAAAATAGACAGTCATTGACATGGAATCTGAAATTTACAAGCAATTTATTGACATATAATTGGACCAATAATTTACAATCAGTTTCAATTATCTGGATCCCCAGAGGGAGTGCTCAAGAGCAGACATTTTAACAGGCCAGCCAACATCAGAACTATTCTCTGAATGGTTCCCTCAGGGAAATATGCTTCCTTTAAAATGGATGATTTTGTTTTATATCTGTAAAACTTGTTTAACCTTTATCTCACTGGGGTTCTGTCACGCAAAACACCCAGTGGTCAGTTAAGATTTTCTGTGCTTTCACAGCAGTCATCTCTGTGCAATAAATTGCTTTTTCTCCTAGGGTTCAAGGGTTTGTTAGAATTTATAGCAGCACTTCTTTCTCTCCTGACTCTATTTCAAATAAAGATATATCTCACCCCATGTTATCATGTTTTCAAAGCAAGATGAGTCTCTTTTGTACTTGTAAGAGTCTGTGAAACTTTGCAAACCTAATTGGTTTGCCTTGGCAGGGAAGCATGCATGGCAGTACTCCCTTTAATTAGAATGTCATCGTTTCAGGGTTAGTTTAGGAAAGTGGGAGTCAGTACCTGAGACAGGAGCACTTTTGTTTCTCCGAGTTATGAAATTCTTTCTCCACAGCTTCTACCCCAATCAAAGCACCATTATTATTTAAAGCAACACTTTTAAGAATTTACGAAGCCGTTTCCTGCTACTTTAGCAAAATGTTGCTACCATTAGACCTGAATAAGCTGAGATAATTTCTTGTGACCTAGAGTTTGAATTTTACAGGTTTGAGGCCCCCAGAAAGAAGACCCGAATTTTTGAGCTGCAGAGAGATGTTTTGAGTTTGTTCTTTTTGTGTCAACATCATCTTCCCATGGACAAGAGCATGAAACAGTTGGAAGGATTTTTGCAGACTGATTAATAGTATGATGGACTGTGATATGAATGCTCCTTCTTTAACTACCATTTCATTTCATAGGGTTATAGAGTCTTAGAGATTTACAACATGGGAAGCAGCCCTTTGACCCAACTTTCCATGCTACTCTTTTTTTAAACCATTTAGCTAGTTCCAACTGCCTGTATTTGGCCCATATCTCTCTGTACCCATTTACCCATGTGACCATCTAAATGCTTTTTAAAAGACAAAATTGTACCCTCCTCTACTAGTGCTTCTGACAGCTTGTTCCAGACACTCACCACCCTCTCAGCATTTTTATTGGGCTGGGGAATGGGTTTTATGGGGTCCCACAATCCACAGGGGGAAGCGGGGACAGCCACCTCACCGCCAGCCACTCTCACCCCATCTGAGGATCCTGCTGGATATCGACCCAGGATTTCAAGTCAGAGTTTCAGTCTAATAGTTTGAGGTATTTGAATTGAGCTGCCTACAGAAAATGGCTCGCATTATTTCTCTGGCCAAGGGGACTCTGCAGTGGACAATCAAATTCAGTTGGGAGGAATGTATTTTCCCAATTTATAGCCTGGAAATGCGCTAATAGTCCCCAGATTCAATCACTACTCTGTGCTGAGTTGGCCAAATTTCTAATGCGACTTTACAATTGGCCAAAATCCCTTGTGAAGGGAGAAGAAAAACTGGACAGGACCAGTTGATCACTGGCCAGCAATTTTTACTGAAGCAGCAGGAGGAATGGCCAGCTCCCACTGTTTGAAGTGAATGGCAAGGTAATGGAGGACAGGAATTTTGGGAACTACATCCCATAGGGGTTGCTGCCTTCAGCTGTTGCTATGTTGACATTTAAGCTGTTGAATGAGAAATAAAAGGAGCTCAAGTACAAGTACCAGCTTATCAGGCAGCTGAGTGAGAGTTAATATCAATAAAACTGAGTTTAAGATGGATCTATCACCAATTAAATGGGTGAGGAATATGGTCTTTATATTATAGGTGCCCGTTATCAAGAGTTATGCTGCTCCCACATGGGAGTGTGAAGAGAGAGACATTTCCTATATTCCAGACACACGTTGAAACTTGTAACTGTATCAGGAAACGATATTAAAAATGCACAGAGCTGGACACCGGAACAATGCAATGGTCGCCAAAGACAGGCTAACTCAATACCTCGCAGAAATACATAATGGATGAAGAACGTCAAGCCAAAGCTGCCCAATTATTACAGAGAGATTACAAGTGACACAGGCAGCATCAAGAAAATCTTCAGCAGATGAAGTAGGCTGAAGGCTACACATCCTCCCTCTCTTTTGGAATGAGCATGTCATCCTGTTGGAGAAGCTAACTCTACTAGAAATCTACTAGTGCATTAAAATCTTGTTTTAAGTTGCAATATTTATTATATCTGATTGTATCCAAGAAGCCAACTAACCTAAACCAGCTGCAGCATTTAAATCAATGCCTCAAGACAATCGAATGACACTTAACAGTATATACTTTTACCTCTTTTTATTGGACTCTAACTCCATTGTATTTCTGATACCTGTCTATGTGTGTGCATGGGCTCAAGTACTTGTATGACGGTTAAATGTGCATGCTTGATGTCCCGTTTTTATTATTTTTCTCAGGTTTAGTGTTTAATAAATTTGTTCTTTCTTTGACTCAAGAGGTCCCTGTTTGATTGGGTCCGTATTGCTCACAGCTTAAATAATTAAATACATTCTGATTTGAAAAAGGCAAATCCTTGAGAAAAATGAGCATTAATCATTGTTATGACTAACCAAGAAAGTTGAAGCAAGGGGAGCCAATTCACCCCCTCTCATTTGGTTGTTGTGACACTTTGGAGATCACCAATTAGGGATAAGGCTAACCCAGCTGCCTCTATTACTGAAAAAGCATCTCATTTGGCATAATCCATTGGTCTACCATGCATGTTAAAACCTATGAGTTTAAGAACATTATGAATTCCCTATTTGGTGTGTGGCAAGCTGTGCAGTTTTTTTCCTATTTATAGCCAACATGTTCCTGCCTGCTCACATCTAGACTGTTCTCCCTCACTTGTGATCATAAAGCAATCTGATCCCTATTTCTTTAGATAGTTACAAATTTCATGTGTGTCTGGATTATAGAAAATGTCTCCCTCTTCACACCTCATATTCTATTTATGAAGAATTCTATGAACACATGCCAGTGAAGGGAACAAGAAAGGGCTGCTTTCTCCAGCAATATGAGAATTCAAAAAGCATTAGAAGTGGAGAAGTGGGGCACACTATGTGGAAGATGGGAGGGGGAGAGTAGGGAGATGTGTATTGGTGATGGAAGAACGCACTGGAGAAGAAAACGGGATACTTATATCAGGAAAGAAAAAACATGTGGAGTAAATTCTGACATCAGTGTATGAGAAGAGGAAAATAATAAGGGAGACTTAATTGGGTCTGCAGAACATACAGCCAACCAATGTCCTGATTTTAACGTCAACCAGAGCAAAGATCCAGACAGCCTTGTGATCGCAAAGGAACAATGAGGTCTCTGGATGTTTGAAGGGAAGGACAAATTGAAAACAAATAGGAAGAAATTGTATGTTAAAAAAATCTTCAATGTTTTATTTTTGATAACACTTCAAATGCTTGTACTGATGCCTCCTCATGCCTTTTTCTCTAGACAATTACCATATTTGTCGGTTGATAGCATTATGGGTCCCTGATGAATTGTTAACAGAAATAGCAAAGCAGCAATTGATATTTGAACCTGAAAATGGATAGCTGATGTTTAATATTGTAGGGGAGAAATTAGTTGGCTAAAATGACACAATATTTGAGTCTACATTAAACTGAAGTTCATTTATATCATTTATTGGCTTTTTGATCTTAAAATAAAGAGCAGGCAATCAAAGGATTTGGGTTAGAAAGAATGCATTCTTATAACTCTGTTACTCAAGTTTTGTAACATCTCAAAATTATCAGCCATTAATAATGATGAATTCAATTATGCAATAATAATGAAATCATTTTGAATGGTTTATGGATCACCAGAGACATGAAGTTTTTCCCTTGATATCTTAGGACCTAATGAAAGCAAAATTACCACACTGCTACAATCCAGGCCATTGCACCAATCCCAGAGGAGTTTGTGATGCATTACAAGAGAGACGCAAGACTTACATGCAGGATAATGAACATCATTTGGCAAAGTATTGCCTCAACAAACAAGCCAAGTCACAAAGTAAATGTAACCTATTCTTTCCCATGGTAATAATGATAAATAGGACGTTGAGGAGAAATGTTTTTCAATTTTTGTTAGACAATGTGGTTTTATGCACATTTTATTTCAAAATATATTGTTACTGTAAATCGCAAATGCCATTGAAAAGTAGACCATTTTTCTTAAACATCATTATTACCCGACAGATTAAATTATATTCTAACAACTGCTGTCTTTTTTTTAAGAGTTGTTAAAAAGCATTGGCAGCCATATTCACTTCTTATCAACCCCACAGAGAATAATCCCCGAGGAATAATTAAAGTATTTATAATTTAAAGCAAACAAAAGAATTTTCGTTCTTGGTGTTCATGATGTGGTTATCTGTGAAAAGCAATTAAATACACTAGACTTGAAATTAAGCTGCGCGAATGTTCACATAACAAAGACTTGACATGTTCATGTTAAATTTCTTTCTCTACTTTATTAATGAACACATTAATCCATTCAGAATGCTTCTGTTAAGATAGGAGATAAATAAATTTCACACAGCATATTATCAAGGGCATTGCAGGTTAGAATTTACTAAATTCAGGAGATTATGAGTTGGACATTGAGAAATGCAATTTTCCAATAATGGCCTATTGTGACAGTGGGTGTTTCTTCTATCTCTTCAAATCAGATTCATGGACCAATCTCAACATTGCCACTGAGTTTTATATTCTTGATCTTACTATCAAAGTGAGTCTAGCCCTGAATAGAAGTGCACTTACTTCAATTCTTGCTGCACATCTGAAGAGGTCCATTGTCCAAGAGGAGAGAGGATAGAAAGAACAGAGTTCAGAATAATCCTCAGTTTGTAGAATAGAGGTCACAGCATATCACTATTTATTATCATGCAATAACTATTGGCTAACATACGCAACAGCTTTGGAGGTTGGGTTTTTTCTGAAGTCTATTGTAATTAGGTTGTAAGCAAAACTTTTAGTATTAAATATGTGTTGTTATATTATAATATTGTGACAAATGTATAATGTTTACCTATTCAGGGAAGAAAATTAATAATATCACTTCTTTTCCTCTAGTTTGTTGTTCAAATTTTAACACTTATTTATTAGTCACAAGTAGACTTACATTAATTAACACTGCAACAAAGTTACTGTGAAAAGCTTCTAGTTGCCACACTCTGGTGTCTGTTCGGATACACTGAGGGAGAATTTAACATGGCTAATGCACCCAACCGGCACATCTTTCAGCCTGTGGGAGGAAAACACAGCACCCAGAGAAAACTCATGCAGACACGGGAAGAATGTGCAAACACTACACAGACAGTGACCCAAGACGGGATTCAAACCTGGTGATGTGAGGCAGCATGTTGACCACTATGCCATCATGCCGCCCTTTACTTTATAAGCAATTCAGGTTCACAAAAAAAAGAATTGAAAGATCAGCTAAATCTATGGGATTGTCTAATGTATAACTAGAATCAGAATTCTCATATAAACTCATAAAGAACTGGTATCTATATAATACCTTTCATGACCTCTAGATAGCTCAAAGAGTTTTATTTTGTAGTTAAAATGATTGTCATATAATGGTAATAATTCAATTAACTATTTAAAATAAGTGATTTCAGCATTATTCTACACACTGTTTCAACACACTGACCTCTATTTACAGATTCAGAGCTATTGAGGGTTAATGTAGAAATGAAATTAACAGAAGCTAGCAACAGTGGACAAGGTTCAAACAGTAACTGTACTCCATCGCGCCAGTGTGTGCCTCCCTAAGGCATATGCACTAAATGTTACAACTGTTACTAAACTTAGACCATAAAAATTGCATATGCCCACTCTGAACAGCTAAGGGCCCCATCTGTTCACTGTAGCATTAAACAGACAATATGCAGAAAGCAGAAATGCTGACTTTCTTTGTGTGTGCTGAGAAGAAGGTCAAAAAATACATCAGATGAATCAATCAAAAATGTCACCAGCGGGACAATGTTACGCTCAGAAATCAAGACACGCTGAAAGCAAGGGCTATCTTTTGTGTTTATTCCCCATTTTGCAGTTCATGTGTACACTGCATTACCCTACTCACTGAAAAGAGGTGACAGCAATTTTAGTCTCATGTGCACAGGAATAAATTGGACCCTGTGGCAAAGTTCAATTTCAGAGCAAGAGACCATTATATGTTTTCTGATCTGTCAAGCAGATACCCTGGTCTGCTTTATTCACTCCATTTATTTTTTAACTGATGTTGCCCAGGACATGACAGTTTTGAAAGGATTTAACTTGTTTCCTATTTCAATGGTAAATATCAGGAGCTTATCATATGCTGTAGTATAGCTTTTGTTAAATATTTATACTGTTTACACCTGTAATATCAATACAAATGACCATCACATAACTTTTAAAAATATTTTTTAACATCTAAATAATTCTAGTATTCTACTTTAAAGAATGGCGAGTGTAATATGAGGCTTCTGAGATTTCCATTATATTACAGTGTTTGAGAATACAAACTCGTTGAAGTGGTTTAACCACATTGGTCAAGCTCAGATTATATGATTATGGAACCATTCTTTTCAAAATGCCACTTGACACAGACTGTGTACTGAGTTGATCTCAGGTAGGCGAGGGAGGGAAGCTAAGAAGTACAGCAAGCTGCTTTGGAAATGAACCCTCCAAGATTTTCCGTCCTGATCACTTCCAGTGATTCTTCCTGGGAAATATACATGTGTGAATATGGGTCATGAACCAGTCTGCTGATAACAGAGAACTGAGGCAATGGGAGGGCTGCATGAGGCCACAGAATTATATCCCAGCAGTAGTCAGCACCTTCAGAAGAGAAGGTAAAATCTATGGGGGTATTCACCATCACCCAGTAAATTGATGATTCAAGCTCTGAAAACACAGTTTTAAGATTCTTGTCCCTGTTTACAAATCTTTCCATGGTGTCTTTTCTCCCTATCCCCGTTAACTCTTCAATCTGTATAATCGTCCAAAGTCCCTAGTGGTATGGTGACACAGTGGTTAGCACTGCTGCCTCACAGAGCCAGGGACCTGGGTTTGATTCCAGCCTTGGGTGACTGGCAGTGTGGAGTTTGCATGTTCTCCCCGTATCTGTGTGGGTTTCGTCCAATAGTCCAAAGGTGGGCAGGTTAGGTGGATTGGCCATGCTAAATTGTCCTGAGTGTCCAAAGATGTGTAGGTTATGTGAAATAGTCATGGTAAATGCACAAGGTTACTGAGATAAGGCAGAGGTATGGGCCTGGATACGACACTCTTTTGGGCAATAAGTGCAGACTCAATGGGCTAAATCGCATCTTTCTGTTCTATAGGGAATCTATAAAGAAATGTTGTGCATCCTGACACCTTGATTTTCATTGTTCTACTACAGTAATGGTGTCCTCAACTGGAATCTCTTCCCCAAAAATCTCTGGGCAGAATTTTCCTGTCCCACCCGCCATGGGAATTGTAGTGGGCAGGGTGGACCATGCAAAGGACCATTGATCTTGGGCAGGATTGTTTGGCTTTAGGGTGAGAGCGGCTGGAAATTCCCACCTTCTGTCTCTCTACCATTCCCTCCTCTTTTAAGGTGATCCTTAAAACCTACCTCTGATGAAGCTGAAGGTCGCCCATCTCAATATCCCCTTCTATGGCTCATGCCAGTTTTTCTTTTGGTAATGTTGCTTGGGATATGTTAGTACATTAAAGGTGCTGTATAAATACAGTCGTTTTTAATCAGTCTTCCAGGATGATCAGGCTGATTGTGTGAGAGATTCTGGTACTTTAGGCACATTTAGTCGACTCTTAACACAAATATTTAACTGGACGTCATGCATTCAATGCAAGACCTTTAATTACTTGTGCAAAGGAGAACTCCTCTCCCTCCATCGAAATGGCTGGAATGATTCTGATGTTACAGAGAAACAACTCAGTAGTTATAGTGACTTACAGCAAATCAGGAACAAGTGATTTTTCACATCCTTCATTGACATGCATATTTGCCAATTAAATCCTAGATTTCGCCTTTTTTCATTTGATGAAAAATTGACTCTGCTAATTCTTTTTTACATAGTATATCCCCATACTTCACCTTTGCTATTTGTTATGGAAAAAAGCCAGTCTTGCTCACCCTCTGGTGAAGGTCAAAAAGCAGAATGTTGAGAGGCCTATGCAGGTGAAGATTAGCCTGAAAGCAGACAGGCTCCCTCGAAAGTCTGCTACTGATAACATTCTCATAAGCTGTTACAGAGAAGGCACTTTTTTTTTAATCTGAGCATTTTAACTTCCACAACAGACCCATCTGAATTAAGTCATGCAACTTAAGTCTCTCAAACTGCATGACAGTCACATGGCTTTAATTTCTAATTATTATTTTAATTATCCTTTTTAATTGGCTTCAGATGTTCTGAAGAAAAGTCAGATTCACTTTGCAATGTTTACTCTGTGTCTCTCTTCACAGATGATGCCAGGCAGTGTCATGTTATTGCAATGATATAAATGCACCAATTGCCCATAAGGTTTTGGGTTCATTACTGAGACTAGGTGAAGATGATGATGGAGTCAGTGCTATGGATATGAAAGAGGTCAGATGATGTTGGACCAAGTGAGACCTTCATGTGGCTTGCTTAAATGGTTTGAACTTCAAGTGGTTTGTTTTGTTGAATTGGTAAATGCTCTTGACATGCTTCATCCTTCTTGATGATACTTCAATATTATTGTTCATACTCGGCCAATTGACTGTTTCTGTTGCAACACTTCTTAATTAAGAAGCCCATTCATCCTGGACATTTTATCTTCCACTTTCTTCTGTCGGGAAGAAGATACAGAAGTCTGAGGTCACATACCAACCGACCCAAGGCAGCTTCTTCCTCGCTGGCATCAGCCTTTTGAATGGATTTTACCTTGCATTAAGTTGATCTTTCTGTACACCCTAGCTATGACAATAACACTACATTCTGCAGTCTTTCATCTCCTTCTCTATGAATGGAATGTTTTGTCTATAGCGTACATTTTTCAATGTGTACTAATACATGTGACAACAGTAAATCAAATCAAATCATCCAATCTATGCCAATTTGTGAGCGATGAAATTGTTAAAAAATATCAGGCCACAAAGGTTCCAGTATAATGATCTGCTGACCTTTAAATATGACCTTCTGGGTGGTGCCCAATTTGTTCTGGTAAAGCCAAAATGGTCTCAAGTGTTCTTGGAGTTGCTGCATTGAATCAGGCACAATGGCTAGTACTGCTGCCACACAGTGCCAGGGACCTGGGTTCGATACCGGCTTTGGGTGACGTATTTGGAGTTTGCACACTCTCCCCGTGTCTGCATACATTTCCTTTGGGCGCTCAGGTTTCCTCCCACAATCCAAAGATGTGTAGATTAGGTGGATTGGCCGTGCTAAATTGCCTCTTAGTGTCCAAAGAAGTGTAGGTCCGACAGTGTAAAAGTGGAGGCTTATAGGAGTAGGGTGGAGGGTGGGCCAGGCTAATTTGTTCTTTGGAGAATCTGCACAATTTGATGGGCTGAATAGCTTCTGTTTGCACTGTCGGGAGTCTGTTTTACTCAATGATTGCTTTCCCCAGTTGCTGTAGTATGGAATCTTTTACTGTTTCCTCTTGTTCTATTGGCATTTGCGTTTTGCAAAATGTACCAAATCAATTTTGAGAACATCTTCAAGTATATTGTCAATGTAATTGATGTGTAGATTCAAGGAAACATCTTTCATTTCTGCTGGGCTAGGCACTCTGCTATTTGATGTATCAGATGTGACCATCAAGTTAATCACTTGCCTTGTACACAATCTCACAGTCATCATAATCAGTGGACATTACCTTGATGGTGAAGTGTGAATGACTTTCACCAAATCATTTCCAGTTGCTTGTGGTTAGTCTCTACCATAAACCTTTTGTCAAACAGATAGTTATGAAAGGATATGATTACAAGTATAAGACCTAATGCTTCCTGTTCGATGCTGGAGTATTGGATTGCATTACCGATAGCGATTTTGAAGAATAAATGATCAGTTTGTCTCTCAGTATAGTCCCAGACCAACCTGTGAGGCACTGTTCTCCAGGCTGGTTGTCTCATAAAATTGCAGAATCCCTACAGTGCAGAAGGAGGCCAATCAGCCCATCGAGCCTGTATCTACACAATCCCGCCCAGGCTCTATCCCCGTAACAAATCCAAGAGCATGCATTTACCTTGCTAATCTCCCTGACAGTAAGGATCAATTTAACATGGAAATCTACCTAACATTTGAAGTTTAAAGTTTAAATATTTAAAGTTTATTTATTAGTGCCACAAGTAGGATTACATTAACACTGCAATGAAGTTAATGTGAAAATCCCCTAGTTGCCATTGTCAGGCATCTGTTCGGGTACACTGAGGGAGAATTTAGCACGGCCAAAGTGCCTAACCAGTACGTTTTTCGGACTGTGGGAGGAAACTGGAGCACCTGGAGGGAACCCATGCAGACACGAGGAGAATGTGCAAACTCCACACAAATTTAACCAGAGTTAAACCTGGGTGCCTGGCTCTGTGAGGCAGCAGCGTCAACCACAATGACACCATATCTCTCTAGGATCATAAATTTGCAATATCGATGCTTCAGATAACGACTGTTTCAGTATTTCAAAGTGGAATTTCCGGTTTCCATGCCTTAGGAAAGACAGGAATATCATTTTCAACAGTTGCCTCAGTGATGAAGATCTTTGAGTAAAATTGCGAATGCGCGGGGAAAAGAAGTGAAATGAGACCCTGGTACCTTCAAAGATCATCCTTATCTTTGGGATATGACATAGCTGTAATATCCTCTATTTCACTTGGATCAGGATGTATGCCAACATTTTTAAGTTTAAAAGTTTTATTGAATAATGCCACAAGTAGGCTTACATTAACACTGCAATGAAGTTACGGTGAAAATCTGTAGTCACCACAATCCGGCGCCTATTCGGGTACACTGAGGGAGAATTTATCATGGCCAATGCACTTAACCAGCACATTTTATGGACTGTGAAAGGAATTCAGAGAACCCGGAGGAAACACAGGCAGACACAGGGGAATGTGCAGGCTCTGCATAGACAGAGACCTGAGCCAGGAATTGAACCCAGGTCTCTGGCATGATGAGATAGCAGTGCTAATCACCGTGCCACTGTGCTGCATTGGAATAAATAGAACTGAAGAAATTGATCTGTCGCCTGTAGATGGTACATTGCGGACTGTTTAATACTAATTCCTCGTTAAGTGCCACTTGCATCATTAAGTGCAGATTATGGTCTTATTCTTACTTTGATCTTCTCACAACATCAACAATACAGATGCACCCTGGCACAGCACATATAATGCTGTCCTTGTGAACATGAAAGAGATCCTAGCTAACAGCCTGAAGAGAGATCAATGAAAACAGTACCTTCTGAATGGGGTACAAAATGTAGTAAATGTTTGGGACTTCTCCATAAAATGATGAATAGCCACGCTTGGCATTGAGCCTTGAGAAGAACCTCATTGAATGTTTTTTAGGCAAGGATCGATAAATTTTTGAACAGTAAAGAAATTAAGAGCTATGGTGAGCATGCAGTAGAAGAACAAAGAACAAAGAACAAAACAGCCCAGGAAACAGGCCCTTCGGTCCAACGAGCCCGGGCCACCACCCCGATGTTCCCACCTCTACCTGTGATCCCTGTCTAAGTTTATAGATCTATGGATTAAAGACCAAATTTGAGACAATTTAGGGAGAATTTGTTTTGCCAATTAGCCTAAGAGCACATTTTTGGGATGTGGGAGAAAACCAGAGCACCCGGAGAAAACCCACGCAAGCACAGGGAGAATGCGCAAACTCCCACAGACACAGGCCCAAATTCATGTATCTGCACAGCACAGCGATAGTCACTGAGCTGTCATGTTGCCCATCAAATGGTCCAGGTCAAGCGTACACTAATGATGTGAAGCACTAGGATACTCTCGAAAAAATCCAAGAGCAGCCCTCTCACGACCCATCGCGTGTATGCCCCTTGTTAGACAACAAGGTGGACCAAAGCACCTGTAGGATAAAAACAAGTACATCAAGTAAGTGGCACTGAGTTTATGAAAAGATCAGTCATGATCTTATTGAATGGTAGAGCAGGCTCAAGGGGCCTGATGGCCTACTCTTGTTCCTAGCTCTTATAAACAACATCTGTGACACCCAGGAGGATTGATTGTACTTACACATTAGGACTATGAATCCAGTGCATGGAATTACTGAACAACTGTACACTGAAAGTTGTGTAGGTTTCACCATGGTCTCCATGTCTATGGACACTTATCTTTAAGAATTTTCAAGGATGGTATGTCAGCACTTGTCCCTATGTCAGTGTCTGCTAGCAATGAATTAGGACAGACCTTCTTCAGACAGGTAATTTGAATCAATTTGAGACAAACCCTTCAGATGGTGTGATGACTGCTGGAATTTTACTGGCATACCCATCCTGGGAATGGGGTGAGTGAGGCTTGCAGAACGGCATTTTCCATTGGCCGCTGGTGGGATCTTATGAGCCTTGGGCAGGCAAGGCAGTAAAATTTCGGTAGACATCTATGTCATCCATAAAATTGATGATGTGAAAAATGTTAATTGTCTTCATCTAATTGTATGCATTATATTCATGGTCCTGATGGTTCACCGGATGGTCATTTCCTGATGCTTGAAGGTATCGGTTGTAAACAGTCTGTTTGGATCCTTGTGTCTGCATCAGTCTTTGCTCTCCTGCAGTGCTGCTGCTGACATGTGCCTTGCAGAATTGTTGGAAAGCTGGACATTTCCTTGGTGCATTCATAAGGTCACAGCATTCATATGGCTTGTTAGGTTTTGCTGTTTTAGTAAGAGTGTCAGCAGTTGGGATTTTGTGCTTAGGATTTGTAAGCTTCATTAACCTGCAAGAATTACTCTGTACTTACCTCTATCCTTGAGTAGTTCTACAACGCTACACATTTTGGGTTTGTCTAGCAGATCTTTCTGGAATATTTCGGGAATGGATGTGATCATTAGGTTGCTACACGTTGCCAGCTCTGCATTTGAACAATTACATTTCATATCTTTTTTTCTGCATCCGCTGAGGATATGGATTCTGTTGGCCATTGTTGAACTGACATGAATATGGAAGTTACCCTAATTCGGAGTCTGTCTTTTAATGTTATCCATATCTTTTGTGAACTTTTAACTTTTCTGCTGTTAATCCTAATGTGTTCATTTTGTTTAGGCCTTCATTCCCAATTGCCAGGATGTTTAAGGCTTGTTTGTCTGTTCAAACACACCTAAATCAAAAAGTCATAGCTCTGCATGCTGTTTAAACAGTTTGGATTTGGATATTAGGTCAGATGCATCCCAATTTAAACTGGGGAATTTTGCACACACTATGACAATATCCTTTTAATCCTGCATCTCTTGGGGCACATGGGATGAGTGGCACTATAGCTGCTTCCATGTACTTGGCCAAAGCTCTGCTCATTATAATCACCCCCTTCTCTGGCTTGAGTTTGATGTTGGGTTTTGTTTGTTTCTTGTTTGACTCTCCCTCACTTGCTATCGATCTGGCTCACGCCCTGGTCACTCACTGTTCCTGATTGAGCGTAACCTGTTGCTGCTCCTTTTGATGCATTATCTCTTCCACTTAACAGACGGACTCTCTGCACAAAAAATAAACCGCAAGAGATCCATCTGCTTACCAGCACTTTACTATCCCCACACAATGGGTGGGATTTTTCGGCCTTGTTCGTCCCAAAACTGTAATGTCCCACCCAAGGTCTGTGGGCCTTTCTACGGTCCGTTCCTCACTCGCTGTGATTCCCGTGGCGGGCGGGGTGGTAAAATTCCGGCGTATGTCTTCAAAGCTGTTCCGTGCAATCAGAAAGCTGCAATTTCAACATTATGAGGCTCTGCTGTTTTGTGGCGGTTTGGCCAGAATGTCGAGGATTATCTCGTAATATGTGGCATAAGACTGTTCTCTAGATCATACCTGTATTTAATCTTGTTATCAGGCTGAGCACTATGTCATTTAGAAGGGACCATTGCTACACGTTAGCTCATGTTTTCCTAATGATATAAAAGCAACAATTGTTCATATGGGATTGTGTGAACAACATTGTGGGTTTATTTATTGAGACTAGGCACAATGAAACATTTATACAGAAGCCTAAAGCCTGAAGACATGAGAGTTTCCAAGCTGGGTCTGTGTGTTCTGCTGAAAACAGAATTGAAATCAAACAGGGTGACACGACACATATAAAGAACAGGTCAGTAGAGGAACAGGTCCTTCAGCCCACCGCGCCTGTGCCAACACATCAAGCCTTTCTAAACTAAAGATGTTTTGCCTCCACACAGTCCATATCCCTCTGTACTTCCTACCTGTTCAGTATCTGTCCAACATTATTTTGTATCTGCTCCTATCTCTCCAATGGCGGCGCATTCCAGACACTGAGCACCCTCTCTGTAAAAAGTTTCTCTCTCACATCTTTAAATTTCCCCCTTTTACATTAAACCTCTGGCCCCTAGTAATTGATATTTCTACCCTAGGACTACCCATTCTATCTATACCTCTCATAATTTTATAAACTTCTTTCAGATATCCCTCAGCCCCTGATGTTTTTCATGAAAACAGGTTAAGTTTGTTCAGTCTCTCCTCATAGCCAATACCCTCAAGCAATATCCCAGTAAGCCTTTTGTGCACCCTCTCTCCAAAGTCTCTACATCCTTTGGGTAGTGTGGCAACCAAAACTGTACACAGTATTCCAAATGTAGCCTTATTAAAGTTTTTTTTTAGAGCAACACAGCACGGGAAACAGGCCCTTCGGCCCAACGAGCCCGCGCTGCCGTCATAACTATATAGTAACAATTCCATTATCCTATCCTAATTTTAGGTTATTCCTAACATGGAAGAGTCTCAATGTAGGGACAATTTGTTTTCCAATCAGCCTAAGAGCGAATTTTTGGGATGTGGGAGGAAACCGGAGCGCCCGGAGAAAACCCACGCAACCACAGGGAGAACGTGTAAACTCCCGCAGACACCGGCCCAATTCCAAGTGTCTGCACAGCTACAGCCATAGTCACTGAGCTGTCATGGTGCCCTTCAGATGGTCCAGATAAAGCACTCATTTACGACATGAAGCACCAGGCAACCCATGAATCAACATCTAAGAGCTGTCCTCGCACCACCTGCCGAATGCATGCTCCTTGATGGTCAAGTATGGACCAAATGTGAAAAACTGCCCTCTAATATTCGTCTTATACATAGCCCCCCTCACCCTAAGGCCGTGACCCCTCGTCCTATCCATTTCTGAAGGTGGAAAAAGTTTACCACCATTTACTCTATCTATACCCCTTATAATCTTATACACCTCTATTAGATCCCCTCTAAACTGACGTCTTTCAAGGGAAAACAACCCCAGTCTATTTAATCATTCCTCATAAGACAGTCCTTCCATACCAGGCAGCAACCTGGTAAACCTCCTCTGCACTCTCTCCAAGGACTCCACATCCTTCCGATGGTACGGCGACCACAACTGGACGCAGTATTCCAAATGAGGCCTAACCAACGTTCTATACAATTGCAACATCAAACTCCTACTCTTGTATTCTATACCCTTTTCAATGAAAGCTAACATACTATACGCTTTCTTTATCACTTTCTCCACCTGTGAAGACACCTTCAGAGACTTGTGAACCTGCACCCCCAAGTCTCTCTGCGTCTCTATACTCCGAATAGTTTTACCTTTTATCCTATAACTCTCTTCTACATTTTCCCGGCCAAAATGCATCACCTCGCATTTATCCGGATTAAATTCCATTTGCCATCTATCTGCCCAGTCTACCAACCTATCTATGTCCTGTTGTATTGCCTGGCACTGCTCCTCTGTACCCGCCAATCCAAGCATCTTAGTGTTACTTAGTTCTATACAGACTTGCCAATTTTTAAATTCTAAGCCCCAACCAATAGAGGCAAGCATGTTGTAAGGCTTCTTGACCACTTATCCACTTATGTTGCCACTTTCAGGGAAGTGTGGACCTGTTTAGTGGTGTCCTTTCTAGTGATGTCACGCTTCAATCCCTGAAAGGTATATTGTAACAATTGGGGTGACACTGTGGCACAGCAGCTGGCACTGCTGCCTCACAGTGTCAGGGACCCAAGTTTGATTCCTGGCTCAGGTCACTGCCTGTGTGGAGTCTGCCCATTCTCCCCGTGTCTGTGTGGGATTTCCTTGGGGTGCTCTGGTTTCCTCCCACAGTCCAAAGTTGTGCGCGGTTAGGTGGATTGGCCATGTTAAATTGTCCCTGAGTGTCAGGGGGACTAGCTAGGGTAAATGTATGGGATTAAAAAGACAGGGCCAGTGTGGGATGCAGGCTCGAGGAGCTGAATGGTCTCCTGCACTATTGATTGTATGATTCTATGAACAAGACCTGCTGAGTATTTCCAGCACTCATTGCTTTTATTTCAGATGTCCACAATATTTTGCCTTCAATTAAGACTCAGTTTACCCATTTCTGCTATCATCCCCAATATAGACCAGCCAGGGTAGATTTTGAACCTTTTGTCTGAGTGTAAAGCCAGCAATGCAGAGCAGAATGCTGCCCTCCATAGAAATCAGCCCCACTAAATACCATTTCCATAGGAATATTTAACAAGCAACCAATCCACAACATCCATTTCACACCTGGGCAGGAAGTTGAAAATCTGCACTCAGTGTGTCCAATTATTCAGATGCATATCAGAGAGCTCCAAGAATATAATCTTTTCATGAAATACAATTCTGGGCAAAGATACAGACATATTCATCTTTATTTGTGCAGCGGCAGCTGACCTCTACACTTCCATAAATATTAAATATACTTCCTTGGTCTTAAATGCTGATTATATTTACTTAAAATAATATTTATTATGTCAAATTGAGGTTGTATTTTATTGAATCATTCATAGTTGTGGTGAGTTATAAATATTTATGGCTCTCGTGGAATCTAATACTGCAGGATCTATAAATATGCATAGAAAACAGATTGTTACTTTCCCAATGTCATCTTATTTTACATCGAATTAACAGTGACAGTGATCACACACAATCTTCCTCCATATTTATTTGCTGGTCAAGAATGTCAAGGATCTTAAATAAACCACATAGATTTTCTTCTGCTTGTGACAGCGAAGTTATTTTACAGACAGTGTCAGGTGTTAACCTCAGCCACTCCTCTGTAATGTTGACTCTGATTCCTCCCCCTTTTTTCTGCAAGCTATTCGAAAAGCCCAATTGCCGGATTTGTTGAAACCTGCATTATTTATCAGCGACACTAATCTTCACCGTATCTGCAAACATTGCTGAAGTGGCAGACGGCTTGCTGTGTGAAGGCACAGCACTGCCCTCTGTCACCACTATCCAAACAGGCTTGATTGTCCAAGGTTTAATTCAGAACTAGCTGGTCCCAATGGGCTGGGGTGGTGAAGGGGGGCGGAGGGGCTATTTACAGCTGGTCTCTTTATTCACAGGATTTCAATCTGGTTGACACTGTGACTCCTGATAGAAAGCAGCATGGTGGCATTGCTGTCTCACAACTCTAGGGACCTGAATTCGATTCCCGGCTTGGGTCACTGTCCGTGTGGAGTTTGCATATCCTTCGATCACCTGGTCAGGCTCATTCTCCAACATCAGGTCGGCGGCATGGTGGCACAGTTGTCAGCACTGCTGCCTCACAGCTCCAGGGATTTGGGTTCAATTCCCAGCTTGGGTCACTGTGTAGAGTTTGCATGTTCTCTCCATACCTGTGTGAGTTTCCTCCAGATGCTCTGGTTTCCTCTAAAGATTGCGGGTTAAGTTGATTGGCCATGCCAGATTGCTCTTTAGTGTTCTGTGATGCATAAATTAGAGGGATTAGCAGAGTAAATATTTGGGGTTACAGGGATAGGGCCTTGATGGGATTGTTGTCGGGCTGAATGCCTTCTTCAGCACTGTAGGGATTCTAAATATTGGTATAGACATGAAGATATGAATTAAGAGTCATAACATTTACAGCATGGAAACAGGCCCTTCAGCCCAACTTGTCCATGCTGCCCTTTTTTTAAAACCTCTAAGCTAGTCCCAGTTGCCCGCATTTGGCCCATATGCCTCTATACCTATTGTATCCATTTAACTATTTAAATATTTTTTAAAAGACAAAATTGTACCCACCTCTACTACTATCTCTGGCAGCTTGTTCCAGACACTCACCACTTTCTATGTGAAAAAATTGCCCCTCTGGACCCTTTTGTATCTCTCCCCTCTCACCTTAAATCTATGCCTCTAGTTTTAGAATCTCCTACTTTTGGGACAAGATATTGACTATCTAGCTGATCTGTGCCCCTCATTATTTTATAGACCTCTAAAAGACCACCCCTCAGCCTTCTATGCTCGAGAGAAAAAAGTCCCAATCTATCCAGCCTCTCCTTATAACTCAAACCATCAAGTCCCAGTAGCATCCTAGTGAATCTCTTTTGCATTTTTTTTACTTTAATAATATCCATTCTATAATAGGATGATCAAAACTGTACACAGTATTCCAAGTGTGGCCTTGTTAATGTCTGGTATAATTTCAACAAGACATCCCAACTCCCATATTCAATATTCTGACCAATGAAACCAAGCATGCTGAATGGCTTCTTCACCACTCTGTCCACCTGTGACCCCATTTTCAAGGAGCTATGAACATGTACCCCTAGATCTCTTTGTTCTGTAACTCTCCCCAACACCCTCCCATTAACTGAATAAATCCCACCCAAGTTCAATCTGCTAAAATGTATCACATTGTATTTAATTTAGATAAATTCCAAATTAAACTCCATTTGCCATTCGTCAGCCCACTGGCCTAATTGATCAAGATCCCATTGCAATCCAAGATTATCTTCTTCTCTGTCCACTATGCCACCAATCTTGGTGCCATCTGCAAACTTACTAACTATGCCTCCTGTATTGTCATCCGAATCATTAATATAAATGACAAAAAACAGTGGACCCAGCAACAATTCCTAAGGCACACAGCTGGTCACAGGTCACCAGCTGAAAAATAACCCTCTACAACCATTTTCTGGCTTCTGTCTTCAAGCCAATTTTGTATCCATTTAGCTACCTTACCCTGGACCCATGAGATTTAATTTTATGCAACAACCTACCATGTGGTACCTTGTCAAAGCCTTGCTAAAATCCATGTAGACAACATCAATTGCACTGACTTCATCTACCTTCTTTGTTACCCCTTCAAAAAACTCAATCAAATTTGTGAGACGTGATTTTTCCACTCACAAAGCCATGCTGACTGTCCCTAATCAGTCCTTGCATCACTGGATCTACAGGCATCACTGAATACCTGTAGATCCTGTTTCTCAAAATATCTTCCAAAAACTTACACACCACAGATGTGAGGCTCTCTGGTCTGTAGTTCCCAGGCTTTTCCTGCAGACCTTTTCAAACAAAGGCACAACATTTGCCACTTTCCAATCTTCAGGTACCTCTCTCCTGAAGGAGCAGGAGTAGGCCACTCAGCTGCTTAATTCTGGTTATTACCTGTCCTAACTTCACATTTCTACCTCTCTCGATAACTGGTAAGTTGGGTGGCACAGTGGCACAATGGTTAACACTGCTGCCTCACAGAACCAAGAACCGGGGTTCAATTCCAGCTTTGAGTCGCTGTCTGTGTGGAGTTTGCACGTTCTCCCCGTGTCTATGTATGTTTCCTCCGGCTGCTCTGGTTTCCTTCTACAGACCACAGATGTTCAGTTTAGGTGGATTGTCCGTGCTAAAATTGCCTCTTCGTATCAAGGGGGTTAGCAAAATAAATATGTGATGTCAAGAGGATATGGCCTGGTGGGATTGTTGTCAGTCCAGGACTGATGGGCTGAATGGCCTCCTTCTGCGCTGCAGAGATTTTATATATTCTAACCCACCAGCTCCTTGCTTATCAAGAATCTATTCAGCTTTGCCTTACAAATATTCAAAGACTAGTTCCATTGCCTTTTGAGGAACAGCACTCCAAATCTCACAACTCTGAGAGAAAAAAAAATTCCTTATCTTTGTCTTAAGTGGATGGCCACTACTTTTAAGTAGTGACTCCTTGGTTCTTGTTGCTCCCATTGGAAGTTAGAAGGGCTAAAAGGGGTCATGAAAAGTCCTTGGTAAACAGAATTAAGTAAAATCCTAAGGCATTTTATACATATGTAAACAGCAAGAGGGTAAACAGGGAAAGGGCTAGTCCACTCAAGGCTAATAGAGGGAAGCTATGCAATGGCCCAGAGGAAATGGGCGAGATACTAAATGAATACTTTGCCTCAGTATTTATCAAAAGGCTGTGTAGATATCCTGGGTCATGTCGATCTCAAAAAGGAGGAGGTATTGTGTAACTTAAAAAGCATTAAAGTAGATAAGTCTCCAGGGCCTGAAGGGATCTACCACAGAACACTGACGGAGGCAAGGGCGGAAATTGCTAGGCCCTTGACAGAAATCTTTGTTTCCTCATTGGCTACAGGTGAGGTTCCAGAGGACTGGAGAATAGCCAATGCTGTTCCATTGTTTAAGGAGGCCAACAGGGGGAATCCACGAAATTATAGGCCAGTGAGTCGTTATGTTAGTAACAGGGAAATTATTGCAAGAGATTTTTTAGGGACAGGATTTACTCACATTTGGAAATAAATGGACATGTTAGTGATAGGTAACATGGTTTTGTGAAGGGAAGATCACACCTCACTAACTTGATCGAGTTTTTCAAGAAAGTGACAAAGGTGATAAATGAGGGAAAGGCAGTGGATGTTGTATACATGGATTTCAGTAAAGCCTTTGAAAAGATATCTCATGATAGACTGGTATGAAAGATGAAGTCACATGGAATCAGAGGACAGCCAGCAAGATGGATACAGAACTGGCTTGGGCATAGAAGACAGATGGTAGCAGTAGAGGGGTGCTTTTCTAAATGGAAGTCTATGACTAGTGGTGTTCCATAGGGATCAGGACTGGGACCTTTGTTGTTCGTAACATATATAAATGAATTGCAGGAAAATGTAGCTGATGTGATTAGTAAATTTGTAGACGACACAAAAATTGATGAAGTTCTGGGCAGTTAAGAGGATTGTCAGAGGATACAGCAAAATATAGACGGGTTGAAGATTTGGGAGAAGAAATGGCAGATAGAGTTTAATCTGGACAAATGTGAGGTAATGCATTTTGGAAGGTCTAATGTATGTAGGAATTACGCAGTAAATGGTAGATCCCTTAGGCGTATTGACAAGCAGAGAGATCTGTGTGTACATGTCCACCGATCATTGAAAGTGGCAATGCAGGTGGATAAGGTACTCAAGAAGACATATGGCATGTTTGCCTTCATTGATCAGGGTATTGTGTGCAAAAATTGGCAGACTGTGCTGCAGCTGTACAGAGTCTTAATTAAATGTTCATTTGGAATATTGTTTATAATTCTGATTGCCACACTACCAGAAGGATGCAGATGCATTGGAGAGGGTATAGAAGAGGTTTACCAGGACGTTGCTTAGTCTGGAGTGTATTAGCTCTGAGGAGAGGTTGGATAAACTTGGTTTTTCTTCTCACTGGAACAACACAGGTTGAGGGTCTTGTAAACCTGATAGAGGTTTACAAGATTACAAGTGTCACAGACAGAATGGATAGATACTCTTTCCTATGGTAGAAAAGTCAAGTATGAGGGGATATAGGTTTAAGGTGCGTGGGGAAAAGTTTAGGGGAGATGTGCAAGGCAACTTTTTTACACAGAGGATGGTGAATGTTTGGATCGTGCTGCCCAGGGAGGTAGTGGGAGCAATATGATACGGCATTTAAAGGGCAATTAGACAAATACATGAACAGTTTGGGAATGGAAGGATATGGATTCTGCAAGTGTATACAGTTTTAATTTAGGTCGACATCATGATAGTGCAGGTTTGGAGGGCCAAAGGGCTGTCCTGTGCCGTCCTGTTCTTTGTTCTATGTTATTAAATGCCTTCCAGAAATCCAAGTACAGGAAGTCTACAGGTTTCCCTCTATCCACAGCACACGTTATTCCGTCAAAGAACTCTAAGTAATTGGTTAAACTTTGTTTCTTTTTTTTACAAAACCATGCTGATTCTTTCCAATTACTATGAGTTTTTATACGTGTCCAGCTATAAACTCTTTAATGATCAATTCCTATGCAGTATAATGCGGATAAATCTGAGGTTATCCACTTTGGTAGTGTAACAGGAAAACAGATTATTACTTGAATCACAGAATCCCTACTGTGTAGAAGGAAGCTATTCAGCCCATTGAGCCTGTAACAATCCCATCCAGACCCTATCCCTGTAACACCAAATATTTACCCTGCTAATCCCCTGGCACTAAGAGTTAATTTAGCATGGCCAATCAACCTAACTTGCACATCTTTGGACTGTAGGAGGAAACTGGAGCACCCCGAGGAAACCCACACAGACACAGGGAGAACATGCAAACTCCATGCAGACAGTGACCCGAAGTTGGAATTGAACTTGGGTCCCTCGTACTGTGAACAGCAGTGTCACCATGCCAAATGTGTGTAAATTGAGAGAGATGGGTACTCAGCAAGATCTTGGTGTTCTCGTGCATTGTTGCTGAAAGTAAGTGTGCAGGTACAGCAGACAGTAAAGAAGACCTGTAACATTGGCCTTCATAGCAAGAGGATTTGAGTTTAGGAATCAAAACATTTTATTGCAATTGTATAGGGCATTGGTAAGGCCATACCTGGAGCAGTATGTGCAATTTTGGTATCTTTATCTGAGGAAGGCTATCAGTTGCTATAGAGAGAATATAGAGAAGATTTACCAGACTGATTCTTAGGATGGCAGGACTGTCATATGAGGACAGGCTACGTTGGCTAGGATTATATGGAGTTTAGAAAAGTGAGAGAGGATCTCATGGAAACTTAGAAAATTCTAACAGGATTAGGCACGGTAGATTCAGAAAGAATGTTCCCAGTTGTGCGGGGAGTTCAGAACTAGAGGTCATAATTTCAGGATAAGGAGTAAACTTTTTTTATGAAATGAAGTGAGAAGAAATTTCTTCACCTAGAGAGTGATGAATGTGTGGAATTCGCTACCACAAAATGTAGTTGACGCCAAAACATTGCCTGATTTCAAGAAGAAATTAGATATAGCTCTTGGGGTGAAAGGGATCAAGGGATATGGGATTGGGAGACGATCAGGATATTGAATTTAATGATTAGCCATGATCATAATGAATGGTGGGCGGAGCAGGCCTGAAGAATGAATGGCCTACTCCTGCTTCTAGTTTCTATGTTTCTAACAATTCCCAACAACAAATGCCAAGTTAATTGGCCTGTAGTTTCCTGTCTTCCTCTCTTCTTGAACAAAAGGGTTACATTTGCTACTTTTGAGTTTGATGCAACCTTTCTATGGGATCTATAGGAATTTGGGAAAATTAACACCAACGTTATCCCAATAACCATCTGTTTTAAGACCCTAGGAGTGAAGTCTATCTGGACCCAGAGACTTGTTAGGCTTCAGCTCCATTGTAGAGTGGGCTTATTACATCTTACACAGGGCATTCGGCTGCCAGAATTCACTATCCAGTTTCACAAGTGAGCAAGACTAAATTGTAGATTGTGGTGAATTTTAGTGAAACCATCGTCAGCAGAGCAAGAGGGGGGATCTTCTCTCTCTTTACAAATATTCATCGTTTTTTTGGGGCACAATCAAATTAGTGCTTTATGGCAAATCAGTGCTTTTCACACAGTTAGGAATTGACAAAATCCCTGAGAAATGTTTTAAACATCAGGTTCTTAATGAAAACCCCAGGAAGCTGGCTTTTAAAATGCTCGAAACTTCCATCAAAGGCCTCATTTTAGTTACACATTCTTTCCTGCTTTACAGACAGACGCCTGCTAACTATCCTCTGGTGGTTTGGAGAGTAGGAACATTGGCACAGACAGTGGATTACACAAATGCTGCATTACAAATCAGACAGCTAGCTAAGTGTTTCGCACATCCTGCAACTCAGCTGGGAAAGTGAGAGTTCTTCTGATATGTACTGTTGAATAAGAGGTGCACAGGATTGGGTTCTGTAGCGGGCCGTAGATAAGAGAATAAAAACTTGTATTTATATAGCTCCTTGCATAGTTTCAGGACATCTCAAAGTGCTTTGTTGGCTGGGGAGTTTACCCCAGTGTCCTGGCCAACATTCATCCCTTGTTAGGACAACCAACATCAGAAGAGATTATCCAGTCATTTCTCTCATTGCTGTTTGTTGGACTTCATTGTGAGAAGATTGCCACATTTCTGAAATTGCACAGTAGGTAAACTTCAAATGTACTTATTTGATTGGACTTAGATTTGTTCAGAGGTTGAGAAAGATGCTTTTTAATGCATAGGACACGATCTTACTAGAGGTTCATGCCACACTCACGTTACATTGAGTCAGAGAATTTTGTGCCAGCTAAATCTCCATTCACTGCAGCGGGATGGGAAAATTTCTCCAATGTGAACATTGGTAACATTCCAGCATTCATGAATGTAGCCTCATCCAAGAAACAAACCAGCCTCCTATCCATTGATTCCGTTTACACTTCCCGCTGCCTCGGCAAAGCAGCCAGCATAATTAAAGACCCCATGCACCCTGGACATTCTCTCTTCCACCTTCTTCTGGCTGGGAAAAGATACAGAATTCTAAGATTGCGTACCAGCTGACTCAAGAACAGCTTCTTCCCTGCTGCCATCAGATTTTTGAATGGACCTACCTTGCATTAAGTTGATCTTTCTCTACACCCCAGCTATGACTGTAACAGCGCATTCGGCACTCTCTCCTTTCCTTCTCTATGAACGGTATGCTTTGTCTGTATAGTGCGCAAGAAACAATACTTTTCACCATATGTTAATACATGTGACAATAATAAATCAAATCAAATCAAATGATCTTTCTTCTTTATGATGGAATTTTTAAAAGTGTATCACTGTTGTGATGAAGGAAATGTGGCAGCTAATTTGCACAAAAGATTGCAAACTACAGTGAAGTAGTCTAGTTAGGTACTTCGGTCTGCCTTGTTGTCTAACAAGGGGCATACATGTGATGGGTCCTGAGAGGGCTGCTCTTGGATTTTTCGAGAGTAGCCTAGTGCTTCACGTTGTTAGTGTATGCTTGAACTGGACCAGTTGATGGGCAACATGACAACTCACTGACTATCGCTGTGCTATGCAGATACATGGATTTGGGCCTGTGTCTGTGGGAGAAATGTGGCAAGCATTTTCCCCATGCTTGCGTGGGTTTCCTCCAGGTGCTCTGGTTTCTTCCTCCCGCACCCCAAAGATGTGCTCTTAGGTTGATTGGCAAAACAAATTCTCCCGAAATTGTCTCGCAAATTTGGTTCCAATGCATAGATCTATAAACATAGACAGGGATCAGGGGTAGAAGTGGGATCATCGAGGTAGCAGCACAGGCTCGTTGGCCTGAAGGGTCTGTTTCCTGTAATGTTTTGTTCTTTGTTCTTTGTTTGAATACTGGCCAGAATGCTACTGCTTTTACATCCATCTGAATGGGTCAATTGGATCTCAGTTTTAAGGTCTCAACCAATGTGATAATGCAACCGGCTCACAATATTGGCCTGAAGATGATGTGCTGAGGTGTCTGGAGAGTAGGATTTAAACCAACAGCCTTTAGCCTCCGAGGGAATACGGTACCATTGAGTTAAGAACAAAGGCTTTAAAACTGTTTGGAGTTTACCTTTAGTGATTTGTATCTGTCATCTGATATTCTAGCCTTGACATCAATATCAGAGCATGTCAGTCATGGTGAAGAAATGTTCTATTCTGGTCTGCCCGAGCGTTCTCCCAGCAGGAAACTGTGCTTAAAGGAAGCATGAATTAGGGACAGAGCAGGACCCTAGGGAAGGTCTCCAGATCACTGAATCTCCTCTATAATGCCTTTCAACACTTGTCAGACATAAACTCCAACAAGAATGATGGGTAGTAACTGATTAGCAGGAAATATTGTATTTGAGTGACAGTTCTGGCAGGATTCATACTCACATTTCTAACAATATATCACGGTGAATCCTGGTAGCTTTGAGACAATTTGGAGAAGAATTGACTTTTAAAGCTCCTTACTTTTAGGCTGTTGAGGATATCAGTGCATATATTACACTCACTGCTGATTTAACCATTTATTGAGTTTTCGAATCATACACCAAATTTCAATTCGGAGGATGAATAAAATGATTTAAACTTGTATGAAAAATAGGGTGTCTGCAGATTGCTATATTTCTGTGCAGCATTAACACTTTGTTTTGACTCTAAACTTTGCACTTCCTAACATCTTTTGACCTGAAGATAACACTGCTATTTAAATTGGTCTGTGCAGAGGGTGTAACTGTCAAGCTTACTGACACTTTCATCACATGAGAACTGGAAGCAAAAGATGGCAATTCAGCCCCTCGAGCCTGCTTTGCCATTCAATCATATCACAGCTGATCTCTCCTCAGCCTCATGCTTGATTTTGATTTGATTTGATTTGATTTATTATTGTCACATGTATTGGTAGCCATGATGTGGAGATTCTAGTGTTGGACTGGGTTAAACACAGTAAGAAGTCTCTCAACACCAGGTTAAAGTCCAGCAGGTTTATTTAGTAGCATGAGCTTTCGGAGTGAATGGAAGTTGCGTTCACAAACAGTGCATATATAGACACAAACTCAATTTGTGATGGTTGGAATGCGAGTATTTACAGCTAATCAATTCTTAAAGGTACAGACAATGTGAGTGGGGAAAGGGTTAAGCACAGGTTAATGAGATGCATATTGTCTCCAACTGGGACAGTTGGTGAGATTTTGCAAGCCCAGGCAAGTTGTGGGGGTTACAAATAGTGTGACATGAACTCAAGATCCTGGTTGAGGCCGTCCTCATGTTTGCAGAACTTAACTATCAGTTTCTGCTCAGCGACTCTGTGCTGTCGTGTGTCGTGAAGGCCGCTTTGGAGAATGCTTACCTGAAGGTCAGACGCCAAATGCCCATGATCACTGAAGTGTTCTCCAACAGGAAGAGAACATTCCTGTCTAGTGATTGTCGAACAGCGTTCATTCATCCATTGTTGTAACGTCTGCATAGTCTCCCCAATATACCATGCCTCGGGACATCCTTCCCTTCAGCGCATCAGGTAGACAATGTTGGCTGAGTCGCAACCATGTATTTGGTGGATGATGTTCTCATGTGAGATGATGGCATCCGTGTCAATGATCTGGCATGTCTTGCAGAGATTATTGTGGCAGAGTAGTGTGGTGTTGCAGTCACTGTTCTCCTAAAGGCTGGGAAATTTGCTGAGGACAATGGTCTGTGCGGGTTGTTTGAAGGCAAGAAGTGGGGGTTTGGGGATGGCTTTGGCAAGATGTTCTTCTTCATCTTGATCTTTGATGACATATTGAAGGCTCCAGAGAAGATGTCATAGCTTCTCTGTTCCGGGAAGTATTGGATGTTGAAGAGTAGGTACTCTGTCCACCATTTTATGTGTTTATCTTCTGAAGAGTCGGTGCGATTTTTCACTGTGGCGAGCCGGATCTGTTAATTGATGAGTCAGGCTCCAAATCTTGTTTTTATGAGGGCATTTTTCAGCATCTGGAGGTCTTTGTTGCTGTCCTCCTCATCTGAACAGATCCTGTGTATACGGAAGGCTTGTCCATTGGGGATGGCTTCTTCAACATGTTTAGGGTAGAAGCTGAAGAAGTGGAGCATTGTAAGGTTATCCATGGGCTTGCAGTACACTGCAGTATTTGTACATTGTTATACATGTATACATGCACATGTATTGATATACAGTGAAAATCATTGTTTCTTGCATGCTATGCAGACAAAGCATACCATTCATAGAGAAGGAAAGGAAAGGGTGCAGAAAATAGTGTTGCAGTCATAGCTAGGGTGTAGAGAAAGATCAATTTAATGCAAGGTAGGTCTGCTCAAAAGTCTGATGGCAGCAGAGAAAAAGCTGTTTTTGAGTTGGTTGGTCTGTGACCTCAGACTTTGTATCTTTTTCCTGACGGAAAAAAAAGTGGCAGAGAGTATGTCTGGGGTGAAATGCATCTTTGCTACTCACCTCAACCACATCCATATTGTATAGATTTTTATAGAATCCCTACAGTGCTGGAGGAGGTCATTCAGTCCATCAGGTCTGCACGACTCTCTGAAAGAGCACCTTACCCAGATCCTTCCATTGAAACGATAACATTTTTGCACTGGAACAGCAAGTCAGTCTCACTGAATCACAAGTGGAACATTCAGATCTCCGCTTGCTTTCGACCTGGGTTCAATTCCTGGCTTCGCTCACTGTCTGTGTGGAGTCTGCACATTCTCCCCGTGTCTGTGTCGGTTTCCTCTGGGTGCTCCGGTTTCCTTCCACATTTCGAAAGATGTGACAACCTTCCAATGACTGGCCAGCCCAATAAATGGCCAGCCTCATGACCCTACATGACTGGTCGTGTGACCCTGTGTGTTGGCACAGTGCACTGTCTTCCAGTCAGTTACAGAGTGAGATTGGAAGATATTTGAGACCAGTTTTCCTTCTTGCCCTTGCAATCTCAAAGTGGTAGAATGCTGAGGGTCAAAGGTAAGAAATAGTTTATTTATTATTGTCACAAGTAGGCTTACGTTAACACTGCAATGAAGTTACTGTGAAAAATCCTTAATGCAAAATTACATATTCCTTCACCCAAAAAACATTCACTTAAATGTTTTTTCCATTGTCTTTTTCACATTTAGTAACTGCTCAACCACATCATTGTGAATACATTACTCAAGGCTGCCTGCTCTGAAAAAAAGACATCCACACTTAAATACCCGGTAGGCATTCTATCTCAACAAAAAGACCAAATGACATTTGTTTGTCTCTGTCTACTTGAATTATACCCCCTGTTGATTCTGAAAGTAGGAGTGATAGTGCTTGGAAAGGAGTTAGTGGTCTCACCTTGGTACTCCAGCAACTGGGAGTTGAATGTACCATGGCAGGTTCACTGCAGAGTGAGAAAATCATCTTCATGAACAAAAACTCTTCAGAACAATTAGACTTGACAAATTGTGCATTCAGTTGTATCACTTTGTAACTTAGCATTTGAGATTCTACCGCGTCAAGTGAAAAGAGACATCAGGAGTCGAACTGGATTGTCCATGAAAATTGGTTACGGAACAGGATGGCGAATCGCTGGACTCATCGGCTAGGGCCCAGAAATTGTAACTAAAACCTAGCTAGCACCTCTTAAAGGGGAGGGGCAGCATGGTTGTCGGAATGCTGAGGGTCAAAGTTAAGGAGAATCTTATAATGTTAGATGGATTGTTTATAAAATAATGAGGGGCATTGATGAGGTAGGTGGTCAACATCTTTTCTCAAAGGTAGGGGAATCTAAAACTAGGGGCATTGGTTTAAGGTGAGAGAGGAGAGATACAAAAGGCCCCAGAGGGGCAATTTTTTCACTCAGAGGGTGGCAAATGTCTGGAATAAGCTGCCAGAGGCAGTAGTAGACGTGGGTACAATTTTGTCTTTCAAAAAGCAATAAGACAGTTACATAGGTAAAATGGGTTAAAAGGGGGATATGGGCTTAATGCAGGTAATTGGGGCTATTTAGTGGTAAAACTTGGGCAGCATGAACAAGTTGGGCTGAAGGGCCTCTTTCCATGCATGAAACCTTAACGACTCTATGATTGACCATGGTAAATTGCCACTTAGTGTCCCAAGATGTGTAGGTTAGGGGATTAATGGGTAAATAAATGGGGTTACAGTAATAGAGCTTGGGTAAAATACTCTATCAGAGGGTTGGTGCAGACCTGATGGGCTGAATGGCATCTTTCTGTAGCAATTCTTTGGGGAAAAATAAGGAATGGCACAGAAAGGGAAATATGGTCTCCAAGGTTTTGAAAGTTGGAGTTGGAATGGAGGAGAGATGTCTTAGAAATGTGTTACATCTAAGGGTGGGGGTGAATGTGGAGAAGAGAGACCCTGACCTGGATGCAGTGTCACAAGAAGTTCAATGACCTCAGGAGTGACCAAAGTCAATAAATATATCTTCAAACTTCACATCCCAATTGCCTCTTTAGCCTCAACCACTGCTCAGATTCCAACACCCTGCCATGCAAAGAATTCATGAAAGGAAAAAAAGCCTTTAAAACTTATTTATTTTCCATGCTCTGTTTTTGAAGATGGTCAAGTGCTAACTCATCAACCCTCCTGGAGTGTGACTTGTACTGTATGAACATTCCAAAACCAAAACAAAGTAACTTGTAATTGAGATGTCTGCTCCTCAGCCAGTTCTGAAACAAAGACAGAGCAACGATGACTCCTCATCTCTCATGTTTGTGCCAATGGTTCTGCAGCTATCTGCTCAAAATAGAATGGGTTTTAACAAGGGATCTGAACACACATTGTTAGCTGAATAGTTCAAGCCCAAACCACCCTGTCAAATGACAGAGACCTATGCTGTTTGAATTGCTTTAATTACATAGCTTCTGGACACTGTCTCCAGTCTCAATTCAACCTCTGAAAAGAAACTGGATTCCAGGCCAGTGCATGAAAGATCACATTAAGAGAATGTTCAAGGATGACTTTTATATGCCACGGGACATAGCTTTTTTTATAAGCTGAATTTGGATTGCTTATTTTGGGGTAGCTTTTATTCTTGTGCCATGGTCAAGCACAAGTTGTGATGGTCAGTGATAGAGGAAGATACGGTGTGTGAGTGTGATTGTTGGTGAAATGGCAATTGAGATGGTGGTCAATGTTTCTCCTGAGCTGTGCAGTTACCACATAGGCTACTCACAAATTGTTATCTCTGCATGCAACTGCACAGAAACATATTAAGAAACTGAAATGAGCAGGTGGAGCACAACCAGAAAGTGGATTGCTGTTACAAGCATTGCATACTTCATGGACAGAACTGGCTGCAAAGGGCAGTGTTGCTATTCTCTTTCTCTTCTTCAGTTTCCTATTCAGCTGTGGTGAAGGCTGTTTCCTCATGAAAATAACACATGTAGCAGACCACAACGAGTCTTCACATTACTCTGTCTCCAGAGCAATGGACTTTCTCAGGAGGCTAAGAAAATTCAGCATGTTTGCTACGACTCTGCTGATCTTTAGCTAATACAAAGATTCACGACAACAGTATCCCAGTAAAAGACATTCTTTATTGATCAACATATGCTGGGAGACAAGTGTTGGGCATTCCAACACTTTTCTGAAATTACATCACATTGGAAATATAATTATATAATTTCCAAAAGTCCTTTTACTCACCTGCAGACTCATCCCAACTGGACATGAATCAATCATCATTCGTGCAGATCGATCATATTAATAAATACCTTGGCCAATTACATTTATTCTCCGACTGCATGGGAACAGTGGTTATGAATGACTTCTGACTATCTTTCCCATTGCCATCTGTTGCTTGCTCCAGAGCCTCTAATCTAATTTAATGCTTTGTCCATTCATTAAGCTGTCTGGAATCACTATCTTTGTCCTTGGCTGATGAATATTCTATTCATGAGGACAGTCTAGAGCTCAGGTTGATAACAGCTATGCTTCTGTGGGTGTGTTGTTATAAAGGATGTGGTTCACTTTACTTGACTACTTCCCATGATGCCTTAAAACTCTGTGCCATTAAATATATTCTTTTTCAATAATACTTTCAAAAATACATGTTTTATTTATTCATTTGTGGGATATGGGCATTGCTGGCTGGCCAACCTTTATTGCCCATCCCTAGTTCCCTCATTCAGAGGACAGTTGAGAGTCAACCACATTGCTGCGGCTCTGGAGTCACATGTAGGCCAGACCAGATAAGAATGGCAGATTTCCTTCCCTAAAGGACATTAATGAACCAGATGGGTTTGTCCGACAATCGACAATGGTTTCATGGTTATCAGTAGATTTTTAATTACAGATATTTTTTATTGAATTCACATTCCACCACTTGCCATGGGGGATTTGAACTCATCCCCAGAACATTAACTGAGCTTCTGGATTAATAATCCAGTGCTAATACAACTAGGCTATCACCTTCCCTAATGAATTGTCTAACTGTGGTTATATGTGTTTCTATGTAAACAGTACCTCTAAAATATATGTATAAGGCAGTCAGTGATTCTTATCCTAAACTAATCCACTATGTTTTAATAAGCTTTATTAGTGTTTTAGTCCCAGGGTATTTTGAATTCCTCTAACAAGCTGAATTTGAGTGAGCGGAATTCCCATCAGTTCCAGCACAAGGCATAGACTTACAGTGCCACAAAGTGATGTACATGGTTAATGGCACTGTTCATTATAGAGAAGGCTGCAATCTTAGCCAAAATAATGTGCTTGCTCTGCTTGCTTGTCCTGCCTAGAGGGAATGAAATGTAGTTAGCTTTCTTTCAATTAAGGATCTCACCTATCTCCCTTGCATAACAATGGACAGCAAACAGTGGTGTTTCAAATATCTCTGCCTCAAAACTGTAAGGTACTCAAGAAATAGGAGTTAATCATCATCCACGGCCACTGATAATGTTATCCTTGTCCTGCTCTG
Organism: Sphyrna mokarran; assembly: GCA_024679065.1. NCBI lineage: Eukaryota > Metazoa > Chordata > Chondrichthyes > Carcharhiniformes > Carcharhinidae > Sphyrna > Sphyrna mokarran. The sequence continues at coordinate 15,457,343 of JAGIQG010000025.1, forward strand.
TAGTTGTAGAACAACTACAATGGATGGCACAGTGGTTAGCACTGCTGCCTCACAGTGTGAGGGATCCAGGTTTGATTCCCAGTGCAGGTCACTATCTGTGTGGAGTTTGCATATTCTCCCTGTGTCTGCGTGGGTTTGCTCTGGATGTTCTAGTTTCCTCCCATATTCTGAAAGATGTGCTAATTCAGGTACACTGACCCAAACAGGTGCCAAACTGTAGCAACTAGAGGAATTTCACAATAACCTCATTACACTGTCAATGTAAGCCTAATAGATATACTTTACTTTGCAGATCGCAGCTTTCAGTGAGGAAATCTCAAATGAAGCAGAGGTACTGCTTCTGGTTGATACTCAGGTAGAACAATTGTTCTTTGAACATTACTGGGGACAGAACTCTCTACTGAGAACCCTTCTCCCTTCCTCTTTTCGAGCAGCTTGCCTTGCTCTGTATGACCTCTCTTCAATCTCAAAGTCATTCTGTCCTCTAAGCGAAATATCCACTATTGCCATATTTGGGAACAACTGATATGTGCAGAAGTCTTGAGGTCAACAAAAGTCTTCAGCATCAGCTACGGACTGCAAATCACAGAAAACACCAAAAACTGATAGAAACAGAGTAACAGAAGAAATCAACCAACAACTCTGTAAGTTGTTAACAATCCCTTTAAGTTGTGTTGGTAGGATGAGGAACCTTTGTTGCTAACATAATTTGCCTGTTCTGTGTACCATTGCTCATGTACTAAACCTGTACCATTATGGTACCTAGCATGATTTGTCCCACAAATTTGCACAGGTGCCATGGACACCATTTTTGGGCATTAAGGACACCTGAAGCACTCCAAAGACAGGTGCTAATTTATTGCCCATCATTTATACAATATGTAGAGGAATATTCTGAATTTGAGTAACATTTTCATCCTTCAAACACTGAATGGGTATTAGAGTTAAAAACGACAGTTGGGCACATCACCTTCTTCTGAAATGTACCCTTGCAAAGACCAGTCAGAAAGAGAGGCAGTGGTTTTTGTCAAGGTTCATTCCAAATTATTCTGTAACATAACACACAGTGCCCTGTGGTCTGTTTCCATTTGACCTGATTTGATGTGATTTATTATTATCACATGTGTTGGTATACCCTACTGTTTCTTGTGTGCCATACAGATACAGCATACCTTTCATAGAGAAGGAAAAGAGAGAGCGCAGAATGTAGTGTTACAGTCTTAGCTAGACTGGAGAGAAAGATCAACTTAATGCAAGATAGCTTTAACTTGAAATTCATCATTTATTGCTGATGTTATAAAATTTTCTCTCTGATCTTATCATATATTTTGCAAAACTTATTTGGTTATATTATTTACGTAAAAAATTCAGAAAATACTGACTTTTTTCTAAATTCACCCAAAGGGATTTCTTAAAGGCCAGGTATATTCCACAAGTTAGGTGCACTGGCCATGCTAAATTCTCTCTATTCTCTTTAAATAATGATAGAGAATTGTGAGAAGTGGCAGACAGCTTTAGGTGCTGGTGGAGGAGTCAGTGTAAAGAATGACATTTTGTGGCATTTATGATCAGCCCAATTATGACAAGTGAAACAAAAAAGATTGCAATTAGGTATAGCTTTTTTTAAAGTTTTGTAAAACATTTGTTCAAGTATTAGTGCTGAACTAAACTAAGCCACACTCTTAATACATGAGTAAAGAAAAAATGTAACCATCAAAATGCAATCTATTATCAAACTAAAAATCTATACGTTTGATTTGATATTCATAACTTTCTAAAAAAAGTATTGAAGTATTTGTATATTTGTACAATTCCAAGGTCCATTACATCCTTAATTGTACTCAATACTCAGGTACCCAATTTTACTTATAGGTAATTTTAATCAATTGTATCAAATTCATAACAATAAGTTCCATGTAGCTACTCATATCCCAACACTAACATTCCCATCATGGACATTAGCATTTCAATGATTGAGAATGGAACGGCACAGTGATGAGCACTACTACCTCACAGCGCCAAAGACCCATATTTGATTCCTGGCTTCAATCACTTTCTGTGCAGAGTCTGCACGTTCTCACTGTGTCTGCATGGGTTTCCTCCTGGTGCTTCGGTTTCCTCCCACAGTCCAAAAGATGTGCTGGCTATATTCATTGGCCATGTTAAATTCTCCCTCGGTGTACCCGAATAGGTGCCAGAGTGTGGTAACTAGGAGATTTTCACAGTAAACTCATTGCAGTGTTGGAATCCCTACAGTGCAGAAGAAGGCCATTTAGCCCATCAAGTCTGCACAGACCACAATCCTATCGAGGCCCTATTCCCATAACTCTGTGCATTTACCCTAGCTAGTTCCCCTGACACTAAGGAACAATTTAGCATCTCCAATCCACCTAACCCACACACCTTTGAACTGTGTGAGGAAACTGGAGCACCCAAAGGAAACCCACGCAGACACAAAGAAATGTGCAAACTCCAACAGATAGTGACCAATGCCGGGAACAGGTCTCTGGTGCTGTGAAGCAGCAATGCTAACCACTGTGCTACTGTACTGTCTCAATGTTAATGTAAGTCTACTTGTGACACTAATAAATAAACTTTAAATTTTTAAGTATAAAGGACTATTGGCCAATGGTACCTAAAATGATTTGTAACTTATGCTATGACAAAACTTGAATTTAGAGAATAAGCCATGAAAGTAAATATTCACTCAACTCAGTTTTAACTGTTGTCTTCCTATGCTTACTCTGTATTATCTTTGTAAGCATTTTTTAAAGCCATCACATTGCTTCAATAAGATAGATTAACTTTTTCAATTTAGCACTGGCCACTGCCTTTTGAACCCCACTGTATGTTACTTTTATAAAGATAACAAAGACATCAGGGATTATCTGAAACTATTTTAATTATAATGTAACTGGATACTGCCAAGAAAAAGTACAAATATTTGTCCGCCTAGCGGATGTTTTATACCACCTACTTATAGCATTTTATTTCATAGCTCCTTTGCCTATATATCTTGACTGATACAATATCACTGTCTCTTTAAATAATAGAAGCAAGAAGAGGATTTAGAGGAATGTCAACAATAAATTCATGAAAGATCTATATATCAATGACAATTTTAAAGGCAGCATCCAGAAATGTGGATAAAGAACAATGTCTAGAGGATTTCTATGCAATTCACGATCTGTACTGCATTAGCTGGGCTTTAACAATTGAATTGAGTGTTTCTGTGTGAAAGAGAGGAAAAATTATCCAGCATTTCTGATCCTCATTAACACTCAGTGCTGCTGCCAATTCGCTGGCAGGTTTATGGATTTGAAAATCGGGTGAGACATGAGAGTACTATCAAGGAGCAGGAATGTGGAATTAAAGTTTGTAAGATTTATTAGTGATATAAGTAGGCTTACATTAACGCTGCAATGAAGTTACTGTGAAAATCCCCTAGTCGCCACACTCTGGCACCTGTTCAGGTACACTGAGGCAGAATTTAGCATGGTCAATGCATCTAAGTAGCATGTCTTTCTGACTGTGGGAGGAAACCCATGCAGGGAGAATGTGTAGACTCCACACAGACAGTGACCCAAAGCAGGAATTGAACCTGGGTCCCTGGTGCTGTGAGGCAACAGTGCTAACTTCCATGCCATCACAGGTCCATTAGTTGTTCTGAAGTAGCAGCTATTGAATTACATTATGCCTGGTGCCAGATATTGATTGCTGGCAAACTACTTCACGATGGAGGGCTGTCCTTGAGTTCAAAGCTGCCTTCAGCACAGTTCCAAACTGATAGCACTGATTAGTACTCTGAGAAGTGTCTTTCTCTCCTCCTTCGCTGCAAGAGTCACAGCTGCTGTACTGTCTAAACAATTTGCTAACTCAGAACAGACCAGAATTAAATACTCTGCTCTGGGTGGGTATCTTAATTAGTTGATTGAAATAATTTACCCCCACTTCTAAGAATGCTTCAGGTACAAAGTCAGAATTCAGAGTATCAATAGGCCTGACATCCCCTCATTATATATACAGGTGAGACTCCTTGATTGGACAGGCGAGAATTACCTCAATCAAAGAGCTCATACTCCAAGAGGCCCATCTCATGTTGAGGTCATTGTGTTGATCCTTTAGAATTGTTGTTAAAAAATACATTTCTGAATTTGCAAATGTTCATCAATACATCTCTAAATGGTCATGTACAAGAGGATCAAACAAACCTCCAGAGGAAAGTTATGAATAGGATGCAACTGCGTTTTTAAAAATACAAAGGATGCAGCTGCGTTTTTAAAAATATAGAGGGTGCAACACGGACAACCAAATGCATCCTTGCATGTTATATTTTATTTCACAGAAACTGCACACAGTGACACTGCTCCAGAGAAATTGATTGGTTTTTCTCCAAATCTTATGACACTCTGCCAAACAAAAATCAAGAGGGCATGTTTCACGCCGTCATCCGGGGGATGGGGTGGTTGGAGGGGCTGACATACTGGCATCCCCCTCCCTCATGAGGCTCCCTTAGCCCAGGTTAGCATGCCAGGTTGGCTTCATGACCATGTGCCAGCAGCAACATCATTTCCAAAAGAATGAAGGTCATATTTTAAAACCTGGGCATTGCGATTGTTGTTGTCACTAAACACTCTGGCACCATCTGACAAAATGTAGAGATGCCGGCGTTGGACTGGGGTAGTAAGAACTCAGTAAGAATTTAGCAACACCAATTTTAAATCCAACCGATTTATTTGATAGTAAATTTGCGAGCTTTCGACACTCTGTGCCTGTGTCATTTGCCTGACACAGTGTCGAAAGCTCGCAAATTTACTATCAAATAAATCGGTTGGATTTAAAATTGGTGTTGCTAAATTCTTACTGAGTTCTTACCATCTGACAAATCAGATATGTGTGGCTCCAACATGAGGGACATCTTAAGCCAGTGTTCGCTGTCCATGCGAATGCTGACAGGACCTCAAGATGTAGATGATTTCGGATCTTCCCCATGCCTTCACTGGTGACATCATCTGTGATTTCACCAGTGAAGACAGTGATATAGATCTGCAGAAGATTCTAAGATGTTAATAAATATGTATGAATAAAAATAAAAACATTTGTCTAGTATACATCGATCCAATTCAAAGTGTTAGGCTTGAAGCATCATATTTCAAATGAACTTGAAAGTATATTTCACAATTTCAGCATGCTGAACTGAATCCAAACTAATTCAGAAAATGGTAACAAATTTACTATGAATTAATAATTAGCATCTTAAAAAAAAAGCAGTGAAATATCACTAGCAGAACGTCCTGTAATTATCCTTCTATATCTACCAAGGGTTAGTTGCTACTTCACCTCAGGATGTGTCTACCTCCGACTTAGATTGTGACCCTAGAGAGGCCTGGTTAAATAAAATGCCATATGAGAATATTAGATGAATACACTATGCACTATTACACTTCTACCCTTTAATGTTGATTCTCTGATTTATCAATAATGAAATGATCAATGAAATCTGAAATAAAGATGCTGGAAATACTCTGTAGCTTCGGCAGCATCTGTGAAAAGAGTTACAGGGCACAATCTTACCGGCTATTTACACCCCACCGCCCCTGCAAGTGAGGATAGAGAATTCACCTCCGTTCAGCCAAACCTCCGTTCACTATAGTGGGACCAGAGAATCCTGCTGACATGAACTGGCTGAAAATCTGGACCGCAGAGTTAATGTTTTAAGTTGAATATAATTTTGTCAGCAACCTAAAGTACAAGTAATGGCACAGATTGAGATCACAGAATCATAAATCCCTACAGAAAGTGCAGAAATAGGCCAATCAGTCCATCGAGTCTGTATCGACCGCAATTCCACCCAGGTCCTATTCCCATAACCTCGCATATTTAACCTGCTAATCCCCCTGACACTAGGGTCAATTTAGCATGGCCAATCCAACTAACCCACACATCTTTGGATTTGGTAAGTACTTGGGGATCTTCAATCTCCAAGTGCTTACTTTCTTGCTTTTCTTTTGCCAAGTTACCATCAATTTCAATAGGGCCTGGAAGGCTCAAAGAAGAATCGTGGTTCCTTCTGCATTGCTAGCAGCTGTTGGTTATTTGGCAGCTATCCTTACAAACACCTGCAAAAGGCAGAATGCTCGAGGTGAACTCCTGAAGGAGATGGCATCAGCTGCAGCACCTGAGCTAAAATTACGCACTGCATTCTGAGGTCATTATTGCTTGTTAATAGCATGTAATACAAACTGATCCCAGGAACTCCCTCAAAAATAAAATAACACCAATGCTGTAAACCTGAAATAAATACAGAAAATACTGGAAATACTTAACAAGTCTAGTAGCACCTATGGAATAGAAACATAGAAACTAGAAGCAGGAGTAGATTATTTGGCCCTTTAAGCCTGCTCCGCCATTCATTTTGATTATAACTGATCATTGAATTCAACATCCTGATCCCCACTTACCCCCCTCGGCCATATCCTTTGATCCCTTTAGACCTAAGAGCCATGTTTAATTTCTGTGTGAAATCAGATGTTTTTTCCTCAACTACATTCTATGGAAGTGAATTTCATACATTCCTCACTCTCTGGGTGAACAAGTTTCTCCTCAATTGGTTTTAAAAGGTTTACCACTTCTTCAAACTATGACCCCTACTTCTGGACTCCCCCATCATTGGGAACATTCTTTCAGAATCTACTCTGGCTAATCTTTTAGAATTTTAAAAGTTTCTATGAGGTCCCCACTCACTCTTCTAAACTCTAGTGAATATAATCCTAACTGACTTACTTAGGGCTTTAATGTTTGCGAGGAACTTGGATGTGGTTGCAGTGACAGAGACGTGGTTAAAGGAAGGGGAGCAGTGGCATTGAATATTCCTGGGTATAAGTGTTTCAGGCGTGACAGAGGAAGGTCCAGAAGAGGTGGGGGGAGGAAGGTCCAGAAGAGGTGGGGGAGTGGCGTTGTTAGTTAAGGAGAGCATCACGGCTGTGCAGAGGGAGGACAATACAGAGGAATTAGGAGTGGAGTCACTGTGGGTGGAGTTGAGGAATAGAAAGGGGGCAATTACTATGCTAGGGGCGTATTATAGGCCACCCAACAGCCCACAGGCAGTTGAAGAAGGCATATGTAAAGACATTTTGGATAGGTGCAGAAAGAACAGAGTCATTATAGTGGGAGATTTTAATCTCCCTCGGGTGGATTGGAAAGTACTTAGAGCTGGGGGTTTGGATGGGCAGGAATTTGTAAAATGTGTACTAGAAGGATCGTTGGAACAGTATGTGGCTAGCCTGACTAGAGAAGGGGCTATATTGGATTTAGTTCTGAGTAATGAGCCAGGGCAGGTAGTTGATGTTGTAGTGGGGGAAACATGTGGCTAACAGTGACCACAATTCTGATTACTTTAGGATACAGATGGAAAAGGATGCTTGTTGCCCTGGGGGCAGGGTGCTGAATTGGGGGAAGGCTAACTACGGTCAAATTAGGCAGGAACTTAGGGAAACTGATTGGGAACGGTTGTTTGAGGGTAAGTCCACGCTAGGCATGTGGGACTCTTTCAAGGGAATACTGAAAATGTTGCAAGATAAATATGTGCCGGCCAAGAGGAAAGATGGGAAAGATAGGATTAGAGAGCCGTGGATTACTAGGGATATTGAGGACTTGGTTAGGAAGAAAAGAGAAACGTATGATAGGTCGAAGCAGCTGGGAACCGAGACAGCATTGAAGGAATATAGAGAGAGTATTGAATTTAGAGAGAGATTGAATTTAGGAGCCGCAGCATCATGTTGCAGCTGTACAAAACTCTAGTGCGGCCGCACTTGGAGTATTGTGTGCAGTTCTGGTCGCCACATTATAAGAAAGATGTGGAGGCATTGGAGAGGGTACAGAGGAGGTTTACCAGGATGTTGCCTGGTATGGAGGGCAGGTCCTATGAAGAGAGTTTGAAGGATTTGAGGTTGTTTTCGTTAGAAAGGAGGCGGCTAAGGGGGATCTTATTGAAGCATATAAGATGATTAGAGGTTTGGATAGGGTGGACAGTGATAGCCTTTTTCCTAGGATGGAGAAAGCTAGCACGAGGGGACACAACTTTAAATTAAGGGGTATGAGTTATAGGACGGATATCAGAGGTAGGTTCTTTACTCAGAGTGATTAGGGAGTGGAATGCCCTGCCTGCAGCTGTTGTAGATGCGCCAATTTTGGTGGCGTTTAAGAGGTTAATTGATAAGTATATGGAAGAGAAGGGAATGGTTTAGTTTGGAGGGGCATTGCTTTTTATTTTGGTCGGCACAACATCGAAGGCCGAAGGGCCTGTTCTGTGCTGTATTGTTCTATGTTCTATGTTCTATGTTCTAGCAGGAGGGAACTCAAACAGGGAGTTAGAAGGGCAAAAAGGGGGCATGAAATGATTTTGGCGGATAGGATTAAGGAAAACCCAAAGGCTTTTTACTCCTATGTCAGGAATAAAAGGATGGTTAGAGGAAAAATCGGACCTCTTAGGGACAGAGGAGGGGAACTGTGCTTAGAGCCCGAGGGAATGGCGGAGATCCTGAATGAATACTTTGCGTTGGTATTCACGAAGGAGAGGGGCTTGTTGACAGCTCCTGTCTCTGAGGGAGCTATGGACCAGTTGAGGGAAATATCCATACCGAGGGAGGAAGTGTTAGAGCTTCTAGGTAGCATTAAAACTGATAAATCTCCAGGGCCTGATGGCATTTATCCCAGGCTGCTTAGAGAGGTGCGAGGTGAAATTGCTGGGCCTCTGACGCAAATCTTTGTCTGTTCCTTGGACACAGGTGAGGTCCCAGAGGACTGGAGAATAGCTAATATTGTACCGTTGTTTAAAAAGGGTAGTAGGGATAACCCTGGAAATTATAGGCCGGTGAGTTTGACGTCAGTGGTAGGGAAGCTGTTGGAGGGGATTCTTAGAGATAGGATGTATAGGCACTTAGAGCGTTGCAATCTGATTAGGGATACGCAGCATGAATTTGTTAAGGGGAGGCCGTGCCTTACAAATCTGGTAGAATTTTTTGAGGAGGTGACGAAAACGTTGATGTTGTCTGTATGGATTTTAGTAAGGCGTTTGACAAAGTCCCTCATGGGAGGTTAGTCGAGAAGGTCAAGGCAAATGGGATACAAGGACAGGTAGCTAGACGGATAAGTAACTGGCTTGGTAATAGGAGACAGAGAGTAATAGTGGAAGGGTGTTGATCTAGCTGGAGGTCGGTCACTAGTGGTGTGCCGCAGGGCTCGGTACTGGGACCTCTTCTATTTGTAATATATATAAATGACTTGGAAGAGGGAGTATGTGGAGTGATCAGCAAGTTTGCAGACGATACAAAGATGACTGGACTTGCAGATAGTGAGGAGCATTGTCAGGCGATGCAGCAGGACATAGATAGGCTGGTAGCTTGGGCAGACAGATGGCAGATAGAATTCAATCCTGATAAATGTGAGGTGATGCATTTCGGGAGAAAGAATGTAGAGGGGAGGTATATGATAAAGGGTAGACCTATTAAGAGTATAGAAACGCAGAGGGACCTGGGGGTGCAGGTGAACAAGTCTCTGAAGGTGGCAGAGCAAGTGGAGAAGGTTGTGAAGAAAGCATATAGTATGCTAGCCTTTATAGGAAGGGGTATAGAGTACAAGAGCTGGCCTTTAATGTTGCAGTTGTATAAAACGTTGGTTAGACCTCATTTGGAATACTGCGTCCAGTTCTGGTCGCCTTACTACTGGAAGGACGTGGAGACTCTGGAGAGAGTGCAGAGGAGGTTTACCAGGATGCTGCCTGATATGGAAGGTCTGAGTTACGAGGAGAGGTTAGGCAAATTGGGGCTGTTTTCCTTAGAAAGACATAGACTTAGAGGAGATCTAATAGAGGTGTACAAGATTATGAGGGGTATAGATAGAGTAAACAGGGTTAAGCTTTTTCCTAGGATGGACTCAAATAGCACGAGGGGTCACGGGCTTAGGGTGAGGGGGGTAAGGTATAATTTGGATGCTAGAGGGAGTTTTTTCACACAGAGGGTGGTTGGGGTATGGAATGCGCTGCCAAGTAAAGTGGTGGAGGCAGGTACTCTGGAGTTATTTAAGAAATACTTAGATGGGCACATGAACAGAATGGGAATGGAGGGTATAGAAAACTGATTTAAAATAGGGATCATGAGCCTTGGGCGTCTCTGGGAAGTGTGTAAATAGATGATGATATTGATGTACTTGTTTTTATCCTACAGGTGCTTTGGTCCATCTTGTTGTCTAACGAGGGGCATACAGCCGATGGGTCGTGTGAGAGGACTGCTCTTGGACCTTTTTCGAGAGTATCCTACTGCTTCACATCGTTAGTGTATGCTTGACCTGGACCATCTGATGGGCAACACGACAGCGCAGTGACTATAGCTGTGCTGTGCAGATACGTGGATTTGGGTCTGTGTCTGTGGGAGTTTGCGTGTTCTCCCCGTGCTTGCATGGGTTTTCTCCGGGAGCTCCGGTTTCCTCCCACACCCCAAAGATGTGCTGTTAGGCTAATTGGCAAAACAAATTCTCCCTAAATTGTCTCAAATTTGTTTTTAATCTATAGATCTATAAACATGGACAGGGATCGCGTGTGGAAGTGGGAACAGCGAGGTGGCGGCATGGGCTCGTTGGGCCGAAGGGCCTGTTTCCCATGCTGCTTTGTTCTTTGTTCTTTGACTTAATCCCTTGTCATATGACAGACGTGCCATCCCAGGAATCGTCCCGGTAAACTTCGCTGCACTTCTTCTATAGCAAGGATATTCTTTTTAAGATAATGACACCAAAGCTGCTCACAATACTCCATGTATGGCCTCACCGATATCCTGTACAATTACAGCAAAATGCCCTTACCTCTACAAATGCTAGAATTTTACCATCGCCACAGGAATTGAGAGGGACAGGGGTGGACAATGGAAATGTTCCTTGACTTCAGACAGGATTTTATAGTTTCGGGACAAATGAGGCTGGAGAGTTCCACCCAAAGGCTGGAACTTTCCGGCTGTTCACACCCCACCAGTGCTGCAAGCGAGGACAGAAAAATTGATCCTCAGCCAAATCTCCATTCACTGCAGGGGGACTGGAATATCTTGCTGGTGTGAACGGCTGGAAAATTTCACTCAGCGTCAGCATTTCAGGCAGAGCTTTGATGAAACATCATCAGTTTGAACCATCAGTCGGTGGGAGTTTAGGCCCCTCCTGCTGGTGTGATCCTCCAGTCCGACTGAAGTCAATGGACGTTTGGCAGGTCTACTGCTGCTACCATGGCGGGACCCATCACACAGGGATCCAGCCTCATCTTAGTGCCCACAGGCACGGCCTGATTTGCTGTCTATTTCCAGCCTTTTATATTATTATCCCATGACCCACTACTTGAGTGTTAAACAATTGGGAAAGTTAAACCATTTTAAATTGGGCTTTTCTGATCTGGGTACAAGTAGCTGGTAATCTCTAGATAAATAATTAATTACTCTCCAATTGATCTCAGGAATGTGCCTGTCATTGACTTCAAAATCCATTTAGTACAACTGCAACTTTGCAGGCTTAAAGAAGCAGTTCCATTTTTGCAGCAGAATAGGATATTACATATTAAACGAAATAATTAGTAGAAATCAGCATAACATTTATGGTGAATTTGATGTCTTTGCCATCCTCCCCTTCAGCCCTCCCACAAACTTGACACCCTTCTTCCGTGCAAGCTGCTCCTTCTTATTCCCTTCCACGCTGGTCCCCTCCCTTGGATGCTATCATAGACTCTTGCTGCCCTCACCGTCACTTTAGCCCTCCCAACGATGTAACCAACCCCATCTGTCATACTGTTATGCTTGCTTGTCCACTTGCTTGCCCTCTACCTCCCCATCTTCTCACACTGCTCCCCTCTACCTCCCCATCTTCCTCACACTGATCCTTTCCCCTCCCGCCCAGGAATCTTCACCTCTTCTTTCCACTCCCACATCTCTCTGACCGAACCTTTCCTCTTTTTCTATGTCATTACCTCCCTCCTCTTCAAGCTGTCTTTCCTGCATGCCATTCCCCTCTCCTTCCCCCATGCCATCTTACCCCTTATTCATCCAAGCTGTCATCCTCTCTGCTGTGGCTTCTCCCAGCTCCCATATTAATGTAAGTGAAGTGGGGAACAGCTGGAGCTGGGGGCCAGTAAACCAAGGCGGATGCTCTAATCTTTGCCCGTTAAATTATTCACATATCAGAAATTGCAGACAGAAAGAATCTATGGTGAAATTTTCCAGGCATAAAAACGTTGAGTTTAATAATGGCTGCAGTGGGATGAGTGGGGGTAGGGAGTGGGAGGGTGGGGTGGTTTTGGAGGAGGTGAGGGTACAATGTGGCAGGAACTGAAAAATCAGTTTTCAAAGGTGCACATATGGCTGTCATGGTGAGTTGGCATTCCAGACAGAGATCTGTGTGAAGCTGTGTTGCAGCTTATTAATGGGCTGCAGATGACAGCCCGACTGGAATGATGCCCCCGCACCCCCGCCTCTACCCACATCCACCTCCTCCACCCCCCATCCTCATCCAAGCAGGATATCAGAGCAGTCTGAAACATGTTAGGACTCACCTGGAACAATGGTTGATCAACTTGCACAGATCAGAGGATGGAGGCCTCATTAGGCTGTGGACCCTGGAACACCCCATGCCACAGTAGATGGGTGGAGCATCAACTATCTGATCATAATTCTGCAGAAGCTTCCTGAAGGTGAATTCTCTCGCTGTAAGAGCTTCCAGATCATAGGTGGATGCGAAGGCCGGGTGGGCATTGGGAGAAGTTGGGAATGGTAAGAGATAGATGTTGCAAGGATTGTCGAAAGGATGAGATAATATGGAGTGGATGGTATATCCATAGTGCTGTTAGCGAGGGAATTCCAGGATTTTGATACAGCGACAGTGAAGAAATGGCAATATTTCCAATTCAGGATGGTGAGTGACTCAGAGGAGAACTTCCAGGTGGTGCTGCTCTCATTCTGTCCATGTCTTTCCAGGTGATAGTGGTTGTAGAAGGTTGGCTAAGTTCCTGCAGTTTATCTTGCTGCCATTTTTCAGATGTTGGAGGGAATAAATATTTGTCGATGGCTTGCTGATCAAGCCGGCTGCTTTGTTCTGGATGGTGTTGAGTTTTTTGAGTGTTGTTGGAACTGCACCCATTCAGGCAAGTGGAGAGTATTCCCTCACACTACTGACTTGTGCTTTGTAGGTGATGGGACAGGCTTTGGGGAATCAGGCTTTTAGTTGCTGATCTCAGGACTTACACAGCATCTTATCTGCTGTTATAGCCATTGTATTGAAATGGTTATTTAAGTTCAGTTTCTGGTCAATGCTGGTCTCCAGTATATGCAAGTATGAACAGGCATGGCTGAAGTGTGCAACTGGGAATGGGCATGTGGGGAAGAGGGGAAAGGGAAGTGATATTAACTGATGAGTTCCAGAGGAGATACTTAGAGAAATGTGGATAGGTTGGTAAGGGTTAAAAGGGGGCAGTGGGAGCCTGTAGAGTGGGAGGATTAATGTCCTGTGATGGCAAGTGAGGAGAAGTTGGGGATTTTTGTCAGAGACACAGAAGTAAAACCAAATTCTGGGTTTAATAAGATGGGGATGGCATGGTGGGGATAGGGATAGGTCTATTGTCATGGGAGTGGGCTCCTCAGAGAGATAGGGATATGGACATTTGCTTGCAGGAGATGTAGGGTGAGGAGAAGAGTTATATGGTGATTGTGGGGGGAGAGGTTAAGAACAGACCAGCAGAGTCAATGGTTATAGGAAGGGGGAGATTGGAAGATATTGGACTCCATCTGAATAGTCACATAGCTGCTTGCAGCTATCTGAAACATAAAGAAATCCCACAACACCAGTTTAAATCCAAACAGGTTTATTTGCAAAAGCTGCAAGCTTTCAGGACAGCCTTTTCTTTCGTTAGGTGGCTGGGAGTTCTGGGCTTTTGCTACAAATAAACCTGTTTGGACTTTAAACTGGTGTTGTGGGATTTCTTTCTGTTTTACACCAGTCCTACGCTGGCATCTCCACATCACAGCTACCTAATGCCATGAGGTGCTGCATGGGAGTTGGATCGGTGAGGCTGGGTGTATTGGGATGTCACTGGGGTTGGACGGACTGGAAAGTCAGTGAGGCTAGCTGAAGTGGGAGGTCACTGTGGCTGGACGGAGTAGGAAGTCAGTGGAACTGGATGGGGTGGGAGGTCAGTGAGGCTAGGCAGAGTGGGAGGTCAGTGAGGCTAGGCAGAGTGGAGGTCAGTGGGACTGGACAGAGTAGGAGGTCAGTGGGACCAGACGGAGTGGGAGGTCAGTGGGGCTTGGCAGAGTGGGATTGGATAGTGTTGGAGGTCAGTGAAGCTGGACGGTCAGAGGCTGGATGGAGTGAGAGGTCAGTGGGGTTGGGTAGAGTGAGAGGTCCGTGGGGCTGGACAGAGTGGGAGGTCAGTGGAACTAGAAGAAGTGGGAGGTCAGTGGGGCTGGGCAGAATGGGAAATCAGTGGGAATGGACAGTATGGGAGGTCAGTGGGGCTGGGTGGAGTGGGAGATCAGTGGGACTGGGTGGAGCGGGAGGTCAGTGGGACTGCACTGAGTGAGAGGTCAGTGGGACTGGGTGGAGTGGGAAGTCAGTGGGACTGGAAGGAGTGAGAGGTCAGTGGGGATGGGCAGAGCGGGAGACCAGTGGGATTGGACATAGTGGGAGGTCAGTGGGGCCGGTTGGAGTGGGAGGTCAGTGGGACTGGGCAGAGTGGGAGGTCAGTGAGACTGGAAGGAGTGGGAGGTCAGTAGGGCTGGATAACTGAAGAGGAAACTCCAACACAAAGTACTGACAATGCCAAGTTGTTTCAACAGATGAGCATATGAAGTGCAAAGGCTAAGTGTGGCAGGACGAGTCTTGAACATGGCTTGGAAGGGCTCTAGCTTAAGTCCTTCCATCCCTGTACATATATAATTCCTGTGGGCAGACCCAGCCTACGGTGTTCCTTCAAGATGATGGGCAGGTGTTGGGGGAGGATGAACACAGACTTAATGACCATGAATTGCGATAAATCAAATCAAACTTCATTAAAATGCAAATGTAGTCTATAAACAAAAGTATAAGAACATTACCAATCATAGTGCATCTACACAACCACTTGGGCAGAGCTGATCACAGAAGCTCATCATTTGACTTAATCTTGTGTTCTCTATTACTGCTTTTTCATTTCCCCCTTGGCATCCACCGCAGGGGTGGCAGAAATCTGCTAACCAGTTTTCTCCTGTTGTCCTAGATGATGGGCTTCCTCTGGAGGCCTGAGGCCTGGAGGGTTCCAGCTTATTTTGGTGTCCTATTTTGCCTCCTTGAGGAGAAGGGGCACCTGCAGGAAGGTTGAAGTGCCCCTCCCCATGTAGCTAGAGGAAGGTAGACCTCACCCATGACTACAGTGATGGAAAGCAAGCCTGGCAAACTTCTGACAAAAACTTGGCTTTCTGCTGCATGAAGTTCATTATGGTGATCACCATTATGATATTAGTGTGCCTTTAAGAGATGTTTTTTAAATCATGCTTCCTGCAGCCCACAGCTTTAACTGAAGTCATTGTTGCCAGCTTGACTAGTGATGTGCTTTTATTGCTGCTTAAAGGGGGGGGGGAGGGGTTTGTTTATTTTTATTAGAATGTTTATGACTGCATTGTTTGGAAAAAAATGAATTGGCAAGTCTGGTGATAGGAGTTTTTTTTAGTTTCAGCTTGGAGTTGCGAGTGTTTATTGAGTTTTAGAAGGGGCATCAAGCTGAAAAGAAGTACTTCTCCCTCCCGGGTTTTGGATATTCTGCTGGTTAGCTGAAAGCAGGGACTTGCCTTTCTGAAGAGGGGATTTTGTTGTTGGTGGATTGCCGAGAGTCCCTGGTGTTTTGGGAAGCTGTTCTGACTTCAAATTGTTCCAAGTCTATCCACAGAACTGCAGACTTCATCCAAAGGCCTCAATTCTAGTATCACATGAGCATTAGTCTTTGCTGTGTTAAGGGTCTTTTGTCTATGGCATTGGTTTGATTGGAACATGCTAGATACTAGATGTTAAGAAAAGAGATGGAGTTCTAACAAAGATCCATGCACAATGTAGTCATATACAAGCCTAAGGGTCATGCATTTCGCTATGTAGGAGGCAAACTTTGCAAACATTTATTCTCTCCACATTATAGTGGTTGTTTTGTTTCTTGTTGTAATTGATAAAAGTTATTGCTAATTTTCTTACCATACATGTTAACTATATTCTTCAATCAACTTGGTTTGATAAAAGCTCCCTATTAGGTTATTTGAATCATAACTGAGGTGAACCATATCACACTTAGCCTAGCCAAATTCGAGATGTAAAACTTATGATTCAGGTGGACTCCATAAAACATTTTGGAGTTTCTGACCTGAATCATAACACCATCTTTCTGATGGAAATCTCCAGATGCACAGTGATCGGAACCACTTAATTTGGGATTGGATTCCTCTACTCTACTTGATGTTCTCCCACCTCTCATAACATTTCCAGCATCTTTGGCAGAGCTGATCACAGAAGCTCATCATCTGACTTAGATGCCAAAATGCCTCTTTCCCAGCAGCTCCAGTGTTAGTAAGCTTGACTGAGCCTGCATTTTTCTGTTGCAGACATCCGTCTATGTGGAATGTGAGACTTTGCCTGAACTAGATCTAGTTCTCACTGACGTGTCCATTGTTGTGTTATAGGAGGGTGCAGATGATGGCTGTCATGATGCTATACATTCACTTTCTTCCTCCTGTCCAATGTCCTTGGTCCTCTGTGGGTTGGAGGATTTACTGGAAAGTGCTTTCTCTTCACCCTCCACCACCGACCCCTCCCCCCCTCCTGCTTCTTGCTCGCACCTGTGAGAGGGGAATGAATGAATGTTTGCAGGGTCTGCCTCCTACATAGAGAAATGCATGACCCTTAGGTTTCTACATGACTACATTATGCATGGATCTTGCTTGGTCTGGTTCTTCTCCTGCCAATTTGGCAACTCACTCCTTGAATTGTGTAATTATGCAGGTTAGGCGGCCAGCTCTCTTCTTTTTTTCTCTCCTCTTGTGTCAAAACCTTTCCTGTACAAACAGAGATGAGATTGAGAACAGTTGCGTTGTGGGTATCTTTTGCATGCTTCCACTCCTACAAATAATTCACTGAATTGTGCCATGTGACTGATGCACTGTACCAATGCCATCAGTGGCACTTGCTGGTACTCTCAATGCCTAAACTCCCCAAATAGCATCTGAACTTTCTTAGTGGCAAAATCAGGGAGTCAGAGCGGCCTCATTTAACCTGCTGTTTAGATGGACCGCACTGGGGTTATGAGGCATAATATTTATCACACTGAGTAGGTTTCCGCACGGGAGATAGTCTCTACCATTCAGTGAGGTGATTGTGAGTAACTGACTGTTTACTTGCTCTAGCAGTGTAGGTGAGGTCATTTGCCCATTTCCAACACTGCAGGGCAGTCCTCTGGTGGAGACAGTGATCACTGACGACCTTCCTCTAATAAAGCGTAGGTCACATGGCTCAGTCTCCTCCTCCCATTAAGTTAAGAGACTTCTGGAGAGTATATGGAAACGAATAGGATAGGGGGTTATAGATAGGTATGTGGATTGGTAGATGTGATCGGCGCAACTCGTGGGCCGAAGGGCCTGTTTGTGCTGTATTGTCCTATGTTCTATGTTCATCCTTGGGGTACAGATTACCCCTCCTTGCTTTCAATGCATTAAGTAACTGTTCAAGGAAAAGAACACTGAATCTGGGACCCAGACTTCCCTAGGATCATCTGTCCATCTCCTCCTTCAATACTGGGTTTGCCGCAAAGAAGTTAATGCCTGGGTGCTATTGTGTGTGAATTGTCTGTCTCTTTAAGACAAGATGTAGAGATGCCAGCGTTGGACTGGGGTAAACTCAGTAAGAATCTGGCAACACCAATTTTAAATCCAACCGATGTATTTGATTGTAAATCTGCGAGCTTTTGACTTTTCGTCTTCGTCAGGCAAATGCAGTGTTCTGGTCTGCAATAGCACACATATCAGCACAGTCAGTCACAGATTGCTGATTAGAATGTGAATCCTTACACCTAACCTGCTATTCAAGTGTTAAAGTGGCTAACAATGTGAGTGAAGCATTGGTTAGAGAAATGTGTATTTTCTCCAGACAGCACAGTAAGTGAGGTTTTTTGCTAACCCAGGCAAGTCACGGGGGTTACAGATAGTGTGTCATGAAGCCAAGATCCCTGTTAAGACCGTCCTCATGTGTGCGGAACTTGGCTATCAGTCTCTGCTCAGCGACTCTGCGCTGTCGTGTGTCACGAAGGCCCCCTTGAAGAACATTTACCCGCAGGTCGGAGGCCGAATGCCCATGACTGCTGAAGTGTTCGCCCACAGGAAGGGAACTGTTTTGCCTGGTGATTGTTGAGCGATGCTCATTCATCCGCTGTCGTAGTGTCTGCATGGTCTCCCCAATGTACCATGCTTCGGGACATCCTTTCTTGCAACGTATTAGGTAGACAACGTTGGCTGAGTTGCAAGAGTATGTACCGTGTACCTGGTGAATGGTATCCTCACGTTTGATGATGTCGTCCATGTCTATGATCCGGCATGTCTTGCAGAGGTTGCTGTGGCAGGGTTGTGTGGTATTGTGGTCACTGTTCTCCTGAAGGTTGGGTAGTTTGCTGCGAACAATGATCTGTTTGAGGTTGTGCGGTTGTCTGAAAACAAGAAGTGGGGGGGTGGGGATGGCCCTAGCGAGATGTTCATCGTCATCAATGATATGCTGAAGACTCCGGAGAAGATGTCATAGCTTCTCCGCTCTGGGGAAGTACTGGACAACAAAGGGTACTCTGTCCACCGTGTCCACCTTGTCTTCTGAGGAGGTCAGTGTGGTTTATCGCTGTGGCACGTCGGAACTGTCGATCGATGAGTCGAGCGCCATATCCTGTTCTCACGAGGACATCTTTCAGCGTCTGGAGGTGTTTGTCACGATCCTCCTCATCTGAGCAAATTCTATGTATGTGGAGGGCTTGTCCATAGGGAATGGCTTCTTTAACGTGTCTAGGGTGGAAGCTGGAGAAGTGGAGCATTGTGAGCTTGTCTGTCGGTTTGCGGTACAGTGAGGTGCTGAGGTGACCGTCCTTGATGGAGGATGCGTGTGTCCAAGAATGCAACTGATTCTGGAGAATAGTCCATGGGTGAGTCTGATGGTGGGATGGAACTTGTTGATATCATCATACAGTTGTTTCAATGATTGTTCACCATGAGTCCAAAGGAAAAAGATGTCATCAATGTATCTAGTATATAGCTTTGGTTGAAGATCCTGTGTGGTGAAGAAATCTTGTTCGAACCTGTGCATGAAGATGTTGGCATATTGAGGTGCGAATTTGGTCCCCATGGCTGTTCCGTGTGTCTGGATGAAAAGCTGATTGTTGAAGGTGAAGACATTGTGGTCCAAGATGAAGTGGATGAGTTGTAAAATTGCATCCCGAAACTGGCAGTTGTTGGCATTGAGTACTGAGGCAGTTGCAGCAATACCATCGTCGTGGGGGATGTTGGTGTAGAGCACCGAGACATCCATTGTGACAAGGAGTGTCCCTGGTTCAACTGCACCACGTGTGCTGAGTTTCTGTAGGAAGTCCGTAGTGTCAAGACAAAAGCTGGGGGTTCTTTGTACAATGGGTTTCAGGATGCCCTCGATACAGCTGGAGAGGTTCTCACACAGGGTCCCATTGCCCGATACGATGGGATGGCTGGGTATGTTTGCCTTGTATATCTTTGGGAGGCAGTAGAGATCTCCAATGCGGGAGTACATGGAATGAGAGCCCGGAGGGTGTTCTGAAGGTCCGGATCAAAAGTTTTGATCAGAGTGTTGAGTTGACGAGTGTGTTCTTTGGTTGGATCTGCTGGTAACTGTCTGTAGTGTTTCTCATTGTTTAGTTGTCGGTACACTTCTTCACAGTAGTCCGTTCTGTTCAGTATGACGGTGGTGCCTCCTTTGTCTGCTGGTTTGATGACAATGTTGCGGTTGGTCTTGAGAGCACGGATGGCCTTGCTTTGTGCTTGGGTGATGTTCGGGACTGTCTTGTAAATGCGGTTGATGAATCTGGTGTTCACGCACCTCCTGATGGCTTGGGCATACATGTCCAATCGGGGGCAGCGGCCTTCCGGAGGAGTCCAATTGGATTCCTTCCTCTTCGGTTGCTGCACTGAGGATGGTCTTAACAGGGATCTTGGCTTCATGTCACACTATCTGTAACTCCCATGACTTGCCTGGGCTAGCAAAAAACCTCACTTATTGTGCTGTCTGGAGAAAATACACATTTCTCTAACCAATGCTTCACTCACATTGTTAGCCACTTTAACACTTGAATAGCAGGTTAGGTGTAAGGATTCTCATTCTAATCAGCAATCTGTGACTGTCTGTGCTGATATGTGTGCTATTGCAGACCAGAACACTGCATTTGCCTGACAAAGATGAAAAGTCGAAAGCTCGCAGATTTAGTATCAAATAAATCGGTTGGATTTAAAATTGGTGTTGCCGGATTCTTACTGTCTTTAAGACAACACAGCAGAAGTGAGAGAACCAATGGGATCTAAGAGTGAGTGATCACTCCAGAGTTTACAGTTCTCTCTCGGGCAGAATATATCCAGCAGCTACGTAATTAACATGATAAAAACTAGATCACTATTCTGGGACAGCCTACAGGTGCAACTCCTGTACCTAGTTTTCCTTTGTTAGGAACCAAAGGTATTTATTGATAAAGTCTGAAATCTCTTGACGATGCTTGGAATGCCACAATATTACAGACACCTGTTAAATATACTGCCTAGATATGATGGTGAAACATGTGTTCTGTCGTACACCCTGCCTTGTATTACATTAGAAAAGCCCTGACTATCTAGTTAATTAGGCTAGCATTATGTGATTCAGCGGGAAACAATCCCACCCCTGCCACAGGACTCAGGATAGGAATGGAAAATCCTAGTTTCTATGTTTTTATAGATACTCTGGAAAGTCAAAAATTTTTACTTTTTCCTTTACCTTGTTTCTAATAGTTCTCAACAACAATGTAACCTGCTGAATGATGGAACTTGAATAATGATTAGCGATTAAACGCTAAAAGACCTCGACAGATTAGAGTTAAACTAAAATGAAACTAAACAACATGTTAACCAATCTGATGCACATTTGCATTGCATGCCCTTTTAAAATCTCTTAACTCTTCTGCAGAAACATTCTATGATGAACAAGCCTCCCTAAACTCAAAGGAAAATGTATAAGGCCAGTGTTTTTCAAGTTTCTTTTCTTGTGACCCACTTTTACCAAATGGCCATCTCTCGTGACCCATACTGCATGAGATGTATAATGAAAAATGATCTTTCCACTTTGTACTAACATTATATAGTATGTTAAACATCAGGGGGCAGTTTCAGAACCATTTTCCAATTTATTTGGGCCATATTCCAACAGAAAGGAAATTGATGTCACTATTTTGCCAAACTTCTCTGGTCAATATATACATTCAAAGTAAATGTCCAAAATCATACTCATTTACTGTGCATCAGC
This sequence comes from Sphyrna mokarran, assembly GCA_024679065.1. Lineage (NCBI taxonomy): Eukaryota > Metazoa > Chordata > Chondrichthyes > Carcharhiniformes > Carcharhinidae > Sphyrna > Sphyrna mokarran. The sequence goes on from JAGIQG010000025.1 coordinate 15,478,925, forward strand.
CATGCATAAAAAATTGATGCACCATTGGAATGGAGACCTCAGCAAATCAACATACTGTTTTTATCATAGGCTTCCTTCCACACTGTAAGGATTCTATAGGCTCATCATGTCTGCACTAAACCTCCAACAGATCACCTTACCCAGGATCATCCTTTAACCTATCCTGGTAACCCCATACATTTACCTCACTAATCTCCTAACCTACATATCTTTGGACATGAAAGCTATTTAGCATAGACAATCGAGCTAACCTGCACATCTTTGGACTGTGGGAGAAAACTGGAGCACCCGAGGAAATCCACACAGATATGGGGAGAATATGCAAACAGTCACCCAAGGCTGGAATTGAACCTGGGTCCCTGGCGCTGTGAGGTGGCAGTGCTAACTACCATGCTACCATGCCATTTTAATTGGACACTCAATAGGGCAGTTGCTAATTAGCTCTACCTCTTAATATCCCAGGTAGGATATATCACATCAAAAAATATACTTTGCTGCATCCAATTAATTTTTTAGTAGTGTGTCGATTATTCTTTCTTATATACAGCCATAATTTTTTTGAAAAGTCTTGATGGTTTTCCTGTTTTTCAAATGTCATCAATTCTGATATCTATTCAATAGCAGAAAATGGACTACCATTTATTTGTGACAGATTTCTCATTTAAGATGCATCTTTGGAATGCATAGCTTAGCAGATCAACAGAATTCCTGTAGTGCAGAGGGAGGCCATTCAGCCCATCGAGTCTGCACTGACACTCTGAAACAGCATCCCATCCAAGACCACTCCCCACCATATCCTGGCACACAGCAAAAAACCAATGAGTTGAATTGTGCAATAAATATACTTGTCAAATTCTGGAGTTATAGCCTGCCTTCAGAGAAGGAAATTCCAGACTCTGGTTGAGTCCACTGACCAAGCAAGCTGCAATACTGCTGATACAGTTACAACCTAAACTAGATTTACTGTAGTTTGAAGAAGACACTTCTCCGCTGATTCTTACCTTTCCCTTTCATAAAGTGCATTTAACCTGAATTCTATCAGGCCTTTTTTCCAATATCAGAAGTTCTCATGTTGGTTATGTCATTGTCTTCTACAAAATGAGCACCTTATTCAGGCCCACTATTCCTGCAATTCTGCACATTTACTTAACTAATTTCCCTAACCCACACATCTTTGGATACTAAGGGATAATTTAGCAAGGCCAATCCCCTTAATCTGCACATCTTTAGATTATTGGAGGAAACTGAAGTATCCGAGGAAAGAAACCCAAGGAGACACAGGGAGAATGTGCAAACTCCACACAAAGACTGGAATTGAACCCTGTCACTATGGGGCAGCAATGTGAACCACTATTTCTAAAATAAAATGATTTCTAAAATAAATTCAGAACTTTACCATTAATATGCAAATTCTTACAAATATAGTACAAAGTGCTTACTTTTACAGTTAAAAAGATACAATTGCCTTATAGAAGGATAGCCAATAAATATGCATATAATTGACAACTAATTTACATTGTTTCTAAAGAGAACAGTTGTCTTTAACCTGATAATATTTTGCATACATGCCATTACATGTTAAACCGCAATTATTGTGCCACCACACTATAAAACTAGTGATAACAGCTCCTACATAATTTCTCATTCCCAAAATTACTCGGTCTAGATAAGGCTTTGCAATCTTCTGCTGAAATTAAAGTGAACTAGCATTCAATTAACTGCAAGAGATTGGAATGTGTTAATTGGTTCTTTATTAAACATATGTACTTCAAGAAAGAAGTGCTCAAGCTAGATATATGTATCAGAAGCACATATATCGAATATGCTAATAATAAATACTACAACTGTCTATCATTCTAAAAAAAGATTAACTCATCAAATTTATACAATGAGCAGCAGTATCATGGAATACTCAAAGAGAAAATCATTTGCTTTGTGCCAGGGGTTAAGCCATTACTCTGTCAATGACGGATTGTGAACCTGTATCTTGAAAATGGAACAGGTGGCTATTTAAAGGAAAGAAAGGGATATTTTTATAGAGGGCAAGCAAAGCCAGTGAAATCTATAACGTTCCAAGTAGAAATCTTGCTTCACTGGTTTGTAAAAGTGCCATATCAATCTGGGACTGAAAACAATTATAAGTCACCTTTTTAATGTCATGTTACAACTGTGAAGGTTATAGGATATTATATTTGGGGACTATGTCTTTAAATTTAGAGTAACTGAAAGGGGCTCATGTGATTCTGTTCCCTATCTGCCTGACAGTAAGCGTGAGTGGTTTATTATTAAAGATCAAAAGAAGGCTGAGCTTATTTTACTGAGAAGAAAGTGCGAAGTATTTGCACTTGGAACCAAAGCAGTAATATTTGAGCTTACAATGAGTAGATTTTAAGGGTAAGAAGTCTCACAGGTTAAAGTCCAACTGGTGGTGTGAGATTTCTTATTCTGTTTACCCCAGTCCAATGCTGGCATCTCCACATCATGACTGCTATAGATTTTAAGGCCTAGACTTTTTAAAACTGCGCAAGTGCCTGAAAATCCCACATTCGAACATGGCACGTCCCACTTTTGCAAAGGCGGGAAAGGGAGCATGTCAAGCATATATACTTTATGGAGGCAGCCAGTGATTTAAATAATCAGCTGTTTGTGCTGATATTGAATTGTGGCCAGGAGCATGAAACCTGAAGTGTGCAGAGTAGACCTGACAAGAATAGGTCTGAGCTTTGTGGACTGATTTGGATAGTCAGGGTTCCCCTTTTATATCTGGCACCATTTGGGGAAAACCAAATGCCCTCTGGGGGAGGTCAGATGTCCTTTAGAAGTCTTAAAATTAGATAAGGAAGTGCATAAAAATGTATAAACACATTAACAACCAAACTCATTGGAGCTGTCAACAGATTAGTCAAAAGTGTCAGGAGGAATTCCTAAGAGGATGTGTCAAAAACGTCAAAAGGAACTGTCAAAAGTACATATCAAGGAGAGCTGTTAAGGTATTTAAAAGTCCTGCCTGGTAAATATTTTAAAAATGTATGGAGCATTTAAAAAAATCATTGCTTGCTTTTCCACAATCTCTGTTGATATAATCCTGAGAGCAATTATTTATTGGTTATGCACCGTTTTCCTCAGTTATCAGAGTGTTTCTCAATTCCACCACCAGCAGTAAAGCCTATTCTGATGATTCTCCTTCCCCTGATCATGCTGGAACAAATCTCCTGGAATCCATATAATGCTACAGGTTGTGTGTTTTTGACAGAGACTGTCTCCCTCTTACATCTGGCATGGTAGCTCACAAAGTCAGCAGTCTTTCCTCCTATTTACGACACAGAACTTCTGTTATCTGTGATATACATTGATTCATAGAGAAGCTTGTAACCTGATCTCAAAAATGTCTTCCTCAACAGTTTTTGCCCGGCAAGGTGAAACATATTAACCTTGCATTCAGGTGAATATTATCACAGAAGTGTGCTTAAAATTTCAGTTAGACAACTACAAATGGTTAAAGACCATCTTGCGGAACAAGATTTCCAGAATGCACTTGAATTAAATGTCTGCTGTTGCAAGGCTTTTAGTAATTGATAAATGCAAATACAATAAATTAGTTTTTAATGAATGAAGCTTTTTTTTTACAGTTTAGTGAAGTCTGCAATAGATACTCAGAACTTCATTATCTCATCTATGAATAGATCCTGCAGTCTTCCCATTGTGAATATTGGATGTATTGGAATGGTAAGGGCAAAGAATCCTGGATGGGGAAGGGGCATGGGAAGGCACTAAATTGGCAAATAGGCTAGCTTAGCATAGAGAGGACGAGGGGCTATGAGATGGGGGGACAGGGCATGAGTTGATTTGAGTTGGCATGGATGGTGGGTGAAGAATGTTTCATGTTTTCTTCTTTTTTCTTAAAATTTTGTACACAGTGCTGGAGTCCCAAAACAGGCCTTCAGCCCAGTCCGTCTCTGCATTCAGCATCTTTCTCACCCTGACTTCTAATCTAGCATCATCCCAGCAGACTGAAAATCATTTACTTATAAGATAAAAAGGAGTCAGGATCAAAGGCAGATAATTAGCATTTGCACTTGAATGAAGGTTAATGCATTTCACCTTGCTGGGGGAAGACTGTTGAGGAAGACATTTTTGAGATCAAGTTACCATGCCAGATGTAAATCGCAGATAACAGAGGTTCTGTGTGGTTAGCAGGAGGAAAGGCTGCTTGACTTCATGAGCTATCATGCCAGATGTAAGAGGGAGACAATCTCTAGTTAAAAACACACAATCTGTAGCATTATATGGATTCCAGGAGATTTGTTCTGGCATGATTAGGGGAAGGAGAATCATCAGAATTTACTTTACTACTCGTGGTAGAATTAAAAAATACTCTGATAACTGAGGAAAATGGTTTGGAGACAATCAGTTAAAGTTAATTCTCAGTGAAGTGAAGGCATGGGAACCAATGGGGAGCTGAGGTCAACTGTGAACTGTTGTCTATAACAAATGTTATTTATGGATATGTAATAAGTAATATGTAACAACTCGAGAATTTCACAGTAACTTAATTGCAGTGTTAATGTAAGCCTTACGTGTGACTAATAAACTAAGTATAAAAGCATAACTTGCCTACGAAAAAGTAGTGTTTAATTAAGAGTGCTTTTAGTCATCTGCTACAATAAAAGTTTTAAAATGGGAACTCGTCAAATTATTCTTTCAGTTATTAACCGGAAGTTTGAATCTCTTTGTAAAAATTACATGTCTCCATGAGAATCAGAACACATGCCATCAATCACAACAAATAGTAACTCACTTCCTTTTGCGAAATCCATTTTTCAGGCTGTGTCCACTCAGCATCCATGGTGTTGTGAAAGGAAGGGCTTCAATGCTGTAAACTTATTTGATAACTGACGGAAAAATCTGTTTTGTTTTCTACTTTAACATATTGGACACTGAAAGTTTTTAGAAGATTGATCATAATAAGTTTTATATTTCAGGATAGCTGGAGTTATCTAAACTCTGAAAGCTCTGGGGAGCGACACTAGTTAACCCACAGCTGAAGTCCTGTGCCTGCTACACCCAAATTAAAATGACATTAAAAATAGATGTAAATGACTGACCTGATGTTCTCGCTGGTTTCTAGTATAGATGTGACGGTGCTGGAAATCCGGCGCTGGGAGATGCATGCATGGCAGGAATGTATGCGTGAATCCCACACATGGCCAATGTGAGATTCTCCCAAGATGCTGCACTAGAAAACTATTGCAGTGGGATGGGAGTATCATCTGCTAAATGTTTTCTCTTGGCCCATCTATCACCTCTGTTTTTTATTTCCACCTGATCATAAACTGAACTGCGTTAACGTCACTGAATTATTGGGATTTATTTTCACAGCAAGTGAACGAGGAACAGTAAGTTGTCTGCCAGGTCTAAAGTTGGCGAGCAAAGGGTTCTGTACTAGTCATGAAAACAAGAATGCAAGATAGAGTTTAATATCCTTTGACTATTGGTATGTCTTTAATAAACAGATATCCAGGTCCTTCTACTGATTTAAAATTGAGTTATGGTACAGAGGTTGCTAGAGTTAGTTACTTAAAGTCTAAACTTTTAAAGAAAAACCTTGCAACTATATATTTTTATTGTAGTCATGTGCATCCTTAATAGTGTGAAGCAGAATGCAATTTTTCTATTTTATATTCTGTTATGTAATACATTATGAGTATAGCTAAAGATTACAGCACAAATGCTTTAGAAATATATCATTAAGACAAAAAATGTAGGTTAAAAATTACTGTTTCTTGGGGACGAAGGCTTAGCACATGTATTACATTCCTCTGTCCACTCTTTTGACAAAGCTGTAAATATATGAAGTAGTGGATGAACAGATGTTATCGAAATGCATTCATTCTTTTTCTACTTTTATTTCCTATGGTAATTTATAGCCCAATGAATGTCAATTAACAAAGAACAGATGCACACAACCAAGAAGCTCTATCTGTGGCATTTGTGATCCTATACTATTGTCAATAGAAGAAAGTGAACTTAAAAAAACAGACCATTTACCATGTGATCTCATTGGTGGAAGATTCTGGAACATGAGAACAGTCTGCCAATGATCATTACAAAGCAATCAGCAACTTGTGATAATAATAGAAAACATCCACTATGAAACTTGTTTAATAAAATGATATAAATGAGTTAGGGCCAGAAGCCAGATAGCAGCAGGCTCTTTACATTGAATTCAAATTGTTTGGAATGTAGAATTCCAAAGGGCCTGAACACTGTTTGCTTTAATTTTCCTTTAAATAAACCACACATGATTCTAAGTATGATATGCAGGTAAAGTAGCTGTGCTTCAACACGATTGATTCTTAAATATATCATCACTATCTTTCCTAGCAGCAAAGAGCTACCTTCCTAATCAGTGTGCAGGCATGAGTCTCACAGATGTGGGGACAGGGGGTTTGTCATTTAAGAGCTTGGCCACTACATAAAGTATGATGTTACAGATGGATGTAAAATTTGTGTCAGCTTGACCCGTTGAGAACGCACATCTTTTAAGCCCATCACAGAGCAGCTTTGGTTGTTCTTACGACAAAACCTGCAACTCAGATTGTCCCATCCATTGGGATTGAAGGAAGCTGCTGGCGAGCAATCAGTTACTGTGGGCAAATGGAATAAATCATAATTAATGATTTCTGTGTTAATAAAATCATCTGGTGATGACCAAACAAAATTAACATTCACAACCAATTAATACTGGAGCTATGCTCATGGGTTCTCTAGTATCACCATTAGCTGATCGCAATTCACTGTTTAAATTCTTTCTTGCCAATATTTAGACTATCAGCAATAAGAGCAAATTGAATTGGGCAGTTGAAACATGATCAACAATAACAATTCACACAGAAAAAACTCAGCAGATCTAGCAGCATCCGTGGCGAGAGAGAAAAAATAAGATTAATGTTTTAGTCCATGTCACTCTTCTTCAGAGCTGAAGGGAGAAATGTGATAGATTTGTATAAGATGAAACTGTACAAGAGGGGGTAGAGCAGCTGGAGTAGAGTAGAAGCTCAGTGTTTGCTGGAAGCTAGGAGGGATATGTCGGTCACAAGACAGAGGAAGTGTTAATGACAGTGTGAAGGGCCACAGTATGAATGGCATAAATGTATGATATCAGGTTGTAAGGAAGAACAAACGTTCAGTGAAAGCAATCTAAAAAACAAGTGAAAGATGGCCCAGTGCGGGAGAGGGATGTTAACACATTCTGATATCTTATCTTTATGCTAGTACTAGTGCCTTCTAAAGACTTCCACAATGCCATTAAGGCTTTTTGTCTTGCAACCCACACATTTTTGTTGCAATCTCTTCTAGCTCCCACCAATCAGTGTTTCTACTCTGCTGCAGTTGTTCCATTCCGTCTTATACAGCATTTCATCCATCACATAACTCCCTCTCTTTAACTTTGAAGAGGAGTCATGTGGATTTGAAAAGTTAACTCTATTCCTCTCTCCACCAACGTTATCAGATCTGCTAAGTGTTTCCAGCATTTTCTGGTTTTGCTTCAGGTTTCCAGCATCAGCAGTATTTTGCTTGTATTTTAGTTACATTTCACAGGTAGGTGACAAAAGCTGCTGTAATAGGATAAATAAAATGCTACAGTGAAAATGGTAACATTTACATAGCTATTGGGAAATACCTCTTGAACTCATTGAATTTACAAGCTGTTGATCCACTGATGTAGGTAATGATGATGCAGGCAATTTGTTGGATGTGCTCATACGGTTTAATAATTGCATGTGGTTGACAGTCCCCGAGTGAGACCCTTCAGGCTGATACACAGCTAAACTGGATCTTCGTTCTGCCGTTCCACGGCCATACAGAACAATTCTTTCTTCCTGAGCTTCCAACTGATATTCACAAAAGTTCACCAGTGCCTCAACTTGTTCACGTAGGGGTGGGTTCTTGTATCTCCTCTGTGCCAAGTGAAAGATGGCCTCCATAAATGCTTGAAAGCACATACCTTGTAAAGCACAGTAGCATAAAACGTTCCATTAGATATTCTATGTTACATTTTAGTACACAACATACGTCAAAATATTTCTACAATTGTTGCACATGCATAATGTAGTATAATGGAACCCAAGTTGGCCATATTCATGTTTATGGAAATTGGAGTTTAGCTTAAATAAACCAAGTGGAATTTAATATTTTTTATTTGATTTTTTTTAAATAAAGGTTTTGAGTTCTTGATCCAGCAGAATTAGTAGTTGTTTCCTACATATTCAACATCTGGTGCAATTTCTATCTTTGCAGCTCAGAAATCAAACTCTTGGATCTGAAAAATCAGTAGGAGTCAAGTTTCTGCGTCTAGGAAACCAGCTGGATATGGGGTTAAGGGAATGGGGAACCTGCAGGAGTCAGGTTTCTGGGTCTGTGAAGCAATGAGGAGCTGACATGCCAGTGTAGATCTTCCCATCTGAGACTAAGTCCTGTGACAGGGGTCAGGATAGGGAGTGTTTTCCACTATAAGTGCAGAGGGTGACAAGAAATTGTACCACATTTTACAGTACCAACCTCTGTAATTATACATCCAAGAGTTTTGTGCCATCTTCTGTGGCAGGGCAGGCTCGATGGTTCGCATCTTTAAAAATATTTAAAAGCTGCCCAGAATCCTTACTGTTAAAACTTATCTATTGAGAGGTGGGCATAGTATGAAGTCTCACAACACTAGGTTAAAGTCCAACTTGTTTATTTGGTAGCACGAGCTTTTGGAGTGCTGCTCCTTCATCAGGTTACTGTGCTCACCCAGTCCAAAGCCGGCAACTCCATCTACATCATGGCTATTGAAAAATATCAGAAGATTGGGGGGGAGGGAGGTGTCATGGGGAAGGTTCAACATCCAAGTTTAGTAGTGGCTCCCTGTGGATCCTCGACCACATCAAAATCAGGAGGATATTCTTTACCCAGCTTATGATAGGAACAGGCCTAGCTGGGAAACAAAGGTAGAATGGATGCAGCTGGCCAATGTTGTAAGTGCCCAGGGGATGTACTGTAGGTTGGCAACACCGCGCAGGAAGAGGATGAACATCCTTATTTGCTCTGCCAGGGTAAGGCTCATATGGTCAGAACAGTCTAAAAAGAACTCTGTAGTCTGCATGGTGAAAGCCACACTGTACAAGAACATAGTTGGAATTCTAAATAGTTAAACCCATCGATAAAGGTCTTTATGTTTAAACACAGTAAGAAGTCTCACAACACCAGTTAAAGTCCAACAGGTTTATTTAGTAGTAAAAGCCACTAGCTTGCAGAGCACTGATCCTTCATCAGGTAAGTGGAAGTTCTGTTCGCAAACAGGGCATATAAAAACACAAAGTCAATTTACAAAATAATGGTTGGAATGTGAGTCTTTACAGGTAATCAAGTCTTAAAGATACAGACAATGTGAGTGGAGAGAAGGTTAAGCACAGGTTAAAGAGATGTGTATTGTCTCCAACCAGGACAGTTAGTGAGATTTTGCAAGCCCAGGCAAGTCATGGGTATCGTGAGGGTTACATATAGTATGACATGAATCCAAGAGACCAGTTGCGGCCATCCTCATGTGTGCAGAACTTGGCTATCAGTCTCTGCTCAGCAACTCTGTGTTGTAATGTATTGTGAAGGTCACCTTAGAGAATGCTTACCCGAAGATCAGAGGCTGAATGCCCATGACTACTGAAGTGTTCCCCAACTGGAAGAGAACACTCTTGCCTGGTGATTGTTGAGCTGTGTTCATTCATCTGTTGTCGTAGCGTCTGCATGGTCTCCCCAATGTACCATGCCTCAGGACATCCTTTCCTGCAACATATCAGATAGACAATATTGACCAGCTGCAACAGTATGTACAGTGTACTTGATGGGTGGTGTTCTCATGTGATGATCCAGCACGTCTTGCAGAGGTTGCTGTCGCAAAGTGTGTGATGCTGTGGTCACTGTACTTCCGAAGGCTGGGTAGTTTGCTATGGACAATGGTCTGTTTGAGGTTGGATGGTTGTTTGAAGGCATGAAGTGGGGTGTGGGGATGGCCTTGGTGAGATATTCATCTTCATCAACGACATGTTGAAGGATCCAGAGAAGATATCTTAGCTTCTCCACTCTGGGGAAGTACTGGACAATGAAGGGTACTCTCTCTGCTATGTCCCGTGTTTATCTTCTGCGGATGTCGGTGCAGTTTTTCACTGTGGCATGTCAAAACTGTCAATCGATGAGTCGAGTGCCATATCCTGTTCTTTTGAGGGCGTCTTTCAATATCTAGAAGTGTCTGTTGCGATCTTCCTCATCTGAGCAGATCCTTGTCTGTAGGGGATGGCTTCTTTAATGTGTTTAGAGTGAAAGCTGGAGAAGTGGAGCATCGTAAGGCTTTCCATGGGCTTGAGGTACAGTGAAATACTGAGGTGACTGTCCTTGATGGAGATGCGAATGTCCAAGAATGCAACCGATTCCGGAAAGTAGTCCATTGTGAGTCTAATGGTAGGATGGAACTTGTTGATGTCATTATATAGGTGTTTTAGTGATTGTTCACCATGGGTTCAAAGGAAGAAAATGTCATTGATGTATCTAGTGTATAGCATCAATTGAAGGTCCTGTGCAATGAAGAGGTTTTGTTCGAACCTTTGCATGAAGATGTTGGCATATTGCAGTGTGAATTTGGTCCCCATAGCTGTTCCCTGTCTGGATGAAGAATTGGTTGTTGATAGTGAAGACATTGTGGTCCAAGGTGAAGTGGATGAGTTATAAAATTGCATCTGGAGACTGGCAGTTGTCGGCATTGAGTACTGAGGCACTTGCAGCAATGCCATCATCATGGGGGATGCTGGTGTAGAGTGCCGAGGCATCCTTTGTGATGAGGAGTGCTCCTGGTTCAACTGCTCTATGTGTGCTGAGTTTCTGTGGGAAGTTCATAGTGTTGTGACCAAAGCTGGGGGTTCTTTGTATAATGGGTTTCAGGATCTCCTCAATGTAGCTGGAGAGGTTGTCACACAAGATCCCATTGCCCAATACAATGGGGCAGCTGGGTGTGTTTGCCCTGTGTATCTTCGGGAGGCAGTAGAGATTTCCAACGCTGCGAGTATGTGGAATGAGAACATAGAGGGTGCTCTGAAGGTCCAGATCAGAGATCTTGATCAGTTTGTTGAGTTGGCAGGTGTGTTCTTTGGTCAGATCTGCGGGTAACTGTCTGTAGTGTTCCTCATTACTTCTTTGCAGTAATCCGTTCTGTTCAGTCTGCTGGCTTGATGACAATGTTGCAGTTGGTTTTGAGAGTGCGGATGTTGTGTCGTGCTTGAGTGATGTTTGGGGTTGTCTTGTGAGTGCAGTTGATGAATCTGGTATTGATGCACCCCCTGATGGCTTAGGTCAAGTCAAGAGCAGCCGCCTTCAGAGAAATCCAATTTGAATTTTTCCTTTTTGGTTGCTGCACTGTGGATCTCTCTGTTGGCTGTCCGGTTCATTGGCTGTCTCATTGTGTTTGCTGTTGGCCTCTTCCAGTTTGTGGAAAAACTCCCACAGCTGATGAATTTCTCTGTGTCTGCTGCGAGACTGATGGGATCTGCAGAGTTACCCGCAGATCCGACCAAAGAACACACCTATCACCTCAACAGACTGATCAAGACTTTTGATTCGTAACTTCAGAATACCCTCCATGCTCTCATACCACGTACGCCCCACGTTGGAAATCTCTACTGCCTCCCAAAGATACACAAGGCATCCCACTGTATCAAGCAATGGGACCCTGTGCAAGAACCTTTCTGGACACGTCGAGGGCAACCTGAAACCCAATGTACAAAGAACCTCCAGCTTTTGTCGCGACACTATGGGCTTCCTACAGAAACTCAGCACACATGGAGCAGTTTAACCAGAAGCACTCCTCATCATAATGGATGCCTCGGCACTCTGCACCAGCATCCCCTATGACAATGGAACTGCTGCAACTGCCTCAGTACTCAATGCTGACAATTGCCAATCTCCAGATGCAATTTTATAACTCATCTGCTTCATCCTGGACCACAATGCCTTCACCTCCAACAACCAGTTCTTCATCCAGGCACACGGAACAGCCATGGGGACCAAATTCGCACAAAAATACATCAACATCTTCATGCACAGGTTCGAACAAGACCTCTTCACCACAAGGACCTTCAATCAATGCTATACACTAAATACATCGATGATATTTTCTTCCTTGGTATTCATGGTGAACAATCACTGAAACAACTATATGATGACATCAGTAAGTTCCCTTCCACCATCAGACTCAATATGGACTACTCTCTGGAATCAGTTACATTCTTGGACACATACATCTCCATCAAGAAGTGTACTATCTATGAAGAAAGATTGGACAAACTTGGTTTGTTTTCATTTCAGCATCAGAGGCGAAGGGGGTGATCTGATAGAAGTTTACAAAATTATGAGAGGCATGGATACTTGGATAGCCAGAGTCTTTTTTCCAGGGTAGAAATGTCAATTACTAGCTGACATACGTTTAAGGTAAAAGGGGAAAGTTTAAAGGGGATTTGAGAGGTAAGTAACACACAGAGGAAAGTAAATTCTTGGAATGCACTACCACAGGAAGAGATAGAAGCAGATACAATAGCAACATTTAAAGAGGCATCTTGATGGATTCATGAATAGGCATTGAATAGAGGGATATAAATCACATAGAGCAAAGAGGTTTTAGTTTAGAAAGGTGTCATATGTCGGCATAGGCATGGTGGGCCAAAGGACCTGTTCCTGTGCTGTTCTGTTTTTTGATCTTAGACCTGCAATCCATTGCCATTGCCATGAGTGAGTTCATGCAGTGGCAACTGGAGAGGTGAATGGGGCACCGTCAGTTGCCCCTTCTCTTCAAGGAGTTAGGCTGGAGATGAAGTGGAGTTGGAGAAATAAAACCCAATGCTAGCCCAAGCATCAAATCTTTTGAGTAAGCACTTTGTAACCAACCAGACCCAACACGAAGTCCAACAGTTTCAGATCCTACATGTATCCCTTTATCTTTGCTAGTTTTGGGGCTTTTTTTTGCTTTTGGATGGCAGCTGTTCATCATTCTGCAATTCACACTTTTACTATACACGGCTTTTGTTCCATCTCCCCCTAGCAGTCCATTCGGTTGTGTGTACTATCGACAATAATGTCTCTTGCTTTTCGTTCTAACAGATACCTTCCGCTTTGTTTTCTTTCTACGCCTTGTCCCTTTCATTTGTTTAAGATCTATTATAATATTAACTTTATCAGAACCCAGTTCTGATAAAAGCTCATTGACCTGAAATACTCTGTTTCTCTCCCCACTACTTTTAAAAATCAATCAGCCCCATACCTATGGTCTCCAAGTAGATATTATCAGCACTCATTGTATGAACATCAATAGGTAGGTGAATGCACCACTTTGGTGGAATTGAATGAAATAAATTAGCATTAGTTCATTTATGATGTAGCAGTTTCCTTCTGTGAATTTCTATCTGATGACTTTCAACTTTGGTTGACTAATGAAGTAGGGCAACAAGTAGAGACAAAGAACTAGTTCATAGAGGGATATGCAAATACTAAAAGTAAAAATGTACCAAACTGCCTATTTTTCTGCAACAGGATATAAACACCTGCAGCTGATAGGTCATAGATTAACTTTTTTTTATTAACAATTTTGTTGTGACCCAGAGAGTTTGGTCATAATTTCCAGAAAAGTCCCTGCCCTAAAAAGACTGAGCCTTCTGATATATCACAAAGAAAGAACTATTATTTGCTTAAACGACATCTTTACTACCTTTAGTCACACTACTGTGAAGTTTTGCTTCAACTCATCCTATATTTCAGTAGTCTACAGTTTAAATGCTTTCTTTATTGATCTGAAATATTTATTTGCTTTATCTGTAAACTGACATTGTGATACAGGGTAACAAGAATCAAAGAACTTTAAAATGTACTTGCTCTTACAGGTGAATGTATTTTAAAGTAATAAATTCAGATGGACTATGATGGGAGAGATACCAATCTAATAAACATTCAAACAAGCTTTCAAAATGCCTGAAGGAAACTGTCAAAAATAAATGTGCTGTCAACAGAAGTCTTCAAATATTACAACTTTTTTGAATCTATCGAAGATTAATCCTCTGCATGTTAATCTTTAATGAACTGTTTTATTTGAAGAAAAAACATATCTGACAACTTCAATTTTTCAGGCCTGCTTCTCTGACATTTGGACTTGACTTTTACAGAGTTCTAATATTGATAAAAGGTAGAGTGAACCTATGCATATATTTAATCTCTTTAATAATTCCTACTTACACTTTAGCATCATGTATTTCAATAAACAGACAAAAGAGGATTCAAATTCCACTGCAAGTTTACTTGAAATGGCATGATTTTTAAACCAGGATTTCATTTTGTGGATTGGCCGTAGTTTGGTCTCATAAAATCAGCACTACAAGAAACCATAAAGAATAAGTAACAAATGAAATTAGTCAGAAATAGGGGAAAGAATGGCTGTAAAAAAGGATATTTACCAGATTCACCCCGGTCTCCACGAATGACATTCCACCTTCTTGCAATATCAATGTATAAAATATCAACGGATGCCATGGACAGGTTACTGTTGCTGAGTTTACAGGTTCTACAATATAAAACCAGAAGAAAGAGATGGATGTAGGGTCATGTCCAATAATGTAGATGGAAAAGAGCAGCTCCTTTAAATTACAGACAAAATGAATGTGGAGAATGTTTTCTAATTCCATCAGTGTTGCGTGCTAAAAATAACAAATTTAAACAATGGTCATGAAGGCAAAGTACATTTTGTTCAGATAAGGAAATTTTATATAATCTAAGTTCCTCTCTAAATGGGCAACTCCTTACTAGAAAATTGCAAAAAATCATCATTGGGGCTTCTCTTAATTATGCAACATTCTGAAATCAGCTTGTCAGTTCTGTTAATGCCCTATTTCAAGTAATGCAAAGCACAGCCTGTGAAGCTTCATAAGAGTATTAACAAACAAAAATAGACATTGTGGTATTGGAGACAATAGGATAGGAGAATATGTTTGAAGGAGCATTTATAAGAGTGATAGGTTTAATCTGGAATAGTCAGCACGGTTGTCGTGAGGGCTAAGTCTTGCCTCACAAATTTGATTGAATTCTTTGAGGAGGTAACTAAGCATATAGACAAAGGTAGAGCAGTTGATGTCAAACGCATGGATTTTAGTAAGGCGTTGATAAAGTTCTCCATGGTAGGCTCATGAAGAAGGTAAGGAGGTATGGGATAGAAGGAAATGTGGCCGATTGAATAAGTAACTGACTATCTCATAGAAGACAGAGAGTGGTGGTGGAAGGAAAATTTTCAGACTGGAGGCTAGTTACCAACTGTGTACCACATGGGTCAGTGCTGGGTCCTCCGCTATTTGTGATTTTGATCAATGACTTGGAAGAGTGGGCAGAAGGGTGGATTAGTAAATTTGCTGATGATACCAAGATTGGTGGAGTAGTGGATGAGGTGGAGGGTTCTTGCAAGCTGCAAAGAGATAACGATAGGATGCAGAGCTGGGCCGAAAAGTGGCAGATGGAGTTTAACCCTGATAAGCATGAGGTGATTTATTTTGGTAGGACAAACTTGGAGTACAGGGTCAATGGCACGGTTTTGAGGAACGTAGAGGAACAGAGAGATCTTAGGGTTCATATCCACAGATCTCTGAAGGTTGCCACTCAAGTGGATAGAGGTGCGAAGAAGGCTTATAGTGTGTTAGTGTTTAATCACAGGGGGTTTGAGTTTAAGAGCCCTGGGGTTATGCTGCAACTATACTGGATGTTGGTGAGATCACATTTGGAATATTGTGTTCAGTTCTGGTCACCTCACTATAAGAAGGATGTGGAAGCATTGAAGAGAGTAAAGAGGAGATTTACTAGGATGTTGCCTGGTTTGGAGGGTAGGTCTTATGAGGAAAAGTTAAGGGAGCTGGGGCTTTTCCTTTAGAGTGGAGGAGGATGAGAGGTGACTTAATAGAGGTTTATAAGATGATGAGGGAGATTGATAGAGTGGACATGTAGAGACTATTTCCTCAGATGGATGTAGCTGTTACTAGGGGGCATAACTATAAGGTTCATAGTGGGAGATACAGGAGGGATGTCTGAGGTAGATTCTTCACTCAGAGTTGGTTGGGACGTGGAATACACTGCCTGCTGTAGTGGAGTCAGACACTTTAGGAACTTTCAAGCAGTTATTGGATAAGCACATGGAGCACACCAGAATTATAGGGAGTGGAATAGCTTGATCTTGGGTTTGGACATAGTTCAGCACAACACTGAGAGCCGAAGGGCCTGTACTGTGCTGTACTGTTCTATGTTTAAAAAGGGTGAGTCAGAGCTTAAGGCTTACATGGCCAATGACCCCATTACCAATGGCCAAGGAAATTGGGGATGCATAAGAGACCAGAGTTTGAGGAAAGGAAAGTTCTCTGCAAGTAATGTATTTGGAGATGATTAAAAACACAGTAAAGAGTAATGACATAAAAAATCAAAATGGAATAAATGCCTCAAGTTATATTTGAAGAAAAAGCTTCACTACCACATTTGCCATTTTTATTCATTCTCAGGATGTCATAATTTACAGTCTATCCCATCAAAGCTCTGAAGAAGTTACACAGACTCAAAACGTTAACTCTCTTTCTCCTGGCACAGATGCTGCCAGACCTGCTGAGTTTATGCAGTACTTTCTGTTTTCATTTGAGATTTCCAGCATCTGCAGTATTTTGCTTTTATGTTAGCAAATAATTCATTTCCTTATGTGAAAAAAGTAATGTATAATTGTTTCTATTCTCATCAGATGTGAAAATGTAATCAGTATGTTTTTACATTTAATCAATCTAAAAAATGAAATATAGTTTCTTTTTTTTGGTTTAATTATATCATTTTAAAAAAAATTTAACCTGATAGTAGTGCAGATGGCAAAAGCGAACTGATTGAATAGATTGCTATGAACTTTTGGCATACTAATGTATTATAAATCATATTCCACTTGCTGCTACATTTTGTTGCATGAAAATAATATTTTCCCATAGCATGATGGGAAAGGTCTTGCAGAAATTGTCAAAAAATAGAAAATGTTTGTTTTAATTAGCTTTCAAACAAAGTCCTCATTTTATGTCTGATTATACACCTTTGGAAAACAAAATTTGATATTAAATGTGTAGTAACGTGGTTTTACTGACCGGATAAAAGTCCGAAATCCTGTTGGACCAAGTTTCATAGTTCCTTTAATGCCGAGAAATCTGATAAACAGTAGTGCGATACGGTCCACAATCAACAGGTAGCCAAACTGTCTGGAATACTTAGGAAAGACTTGCTTCAGGCAGAGAGGAGCTAAATTCTGCTCTTTTCTCAATGGGGTCTCGGTTATATCTTCAGCTTCAACTGTCTCCTCTTTGTCACTTTCCGCTGAACATTCAGTGGCAAGGGATCTAATAGATGCAAAGTATAATCAGACTGCAGCTTTTACTGACTTCCTGTAGCACATAGTTTCAACTTACTAATTTTAATTTGACAGTTAAACTTTGCATTTGCATCTTTTGATACAAAATAGGTCCTATGTCAATCAATCAGAGCTAAAAATGATTTCTTATTTCATAGATTACTTCACATTACACAACACAGGGATCAAAGCTCCAATAGTGATAAAGGTAAGTGTGTTGGCAGGAGAGGTGTGGAGTTTTGAAGGTTTTACTTTATGGCGTGGCATTTGAATATTTTTCTTGACAGGATCAACATTTACATGTTGATTGGAATGTCAGACTTGGCTTACAATCAAGCACCCTGTAATAGGTCTTAACTGTAGGGTGGGGGTCAGCAGCTGCCAAATGGAGGGTTGGAAGTGGGAGGTTCCAATGCTCAACCCCAAGGGGGGCTTTGATCCCTTACACCAGGGGCTTTTGTCCATGCCAGTAGAGAACTTGGGGAAGTAGGGGGAAGGACTTTTGTTTCTGCTGGATCAGAAAGTGTGCTGTAAAGCCCTGACCTTCTTCCAGAAACTGTCCTCCCAACCTTTCACCAGTCATATTCCCTGAGGTCTGGGAAACCTGGATAGCCAGGGTTTAATCTGAAAGGCAGTTAAAATCAGAGGCTGCCCACCTTATTAAAATATTTGCAGTGCCAACCAGCATCTTTTTAACATGCATCCCATATCCTTCCTCTGTTAAACCTGAAGTAGGCAGTTTGGGGCCATGTTTGAGACTTTTAAAATTTCACTGGCTTTCAACCACCAATTTTGGAGGTTAAATTTCATGCCAAAATAGATTAATAATCTAATAAATAATTATTTACAGCAGAAGGTCCTAGGGGCTGGGTTGTTAAGTGTGTTCAAGGCTCTGTTAGACTTTTATTAAGAGAATCAAGTGTTATGAGGATAAAACGGGAAGTTTTAAGCATAATCACATCTGATAAATCATGATCTTATTGATTGGCAGGATAGACTTACTGAGCTGATCGACCTATTTCTGCTCCTATCTCTTACAGACTTATTATGGGATCACTGCCAGTGTCACGAACTTGGCTCCATTCAGCATTTCAGATTGAAGACAACTCAATTTAAAAATTAGGAAGGTTGTATCAACATTTTGAGGGATAGCATTGACCAGGGGCTGAAGCGGATAAGCCATTTAAATACTGTGGCTATAGGAGCAGAGGCTAGGAATTCTAGGTGAGTAACTCACCTCCTGAGCCTCAAAGTCCATCTTTACAAGTCAGGAGTATGAAGAAATACTCTCCACTTGCCTGGAGAAATGCAGTTCCAACACATTCAAAAGGTCCAATCCAGGACAAAGATTTGATTTTACTTGATTTGCACCCCTTCCATAAATATTTACTCTTTCCACCACTGATGAACATACGCAGTAGTGTGTACCATCTACCAAATGCACTGCAGGAACTCAGCACTTTTAAATCTATGACTGCTATCATCTAAGAGGACAAAGCAGCAGATACCTGGAAATACCATCACCTGGAGGTTCCCTCCCAAATCTTTAACACCCTGATTTGGAAATCTATCTTGTATTTTTTTACTATCACTCAGTTGTCAAGGGCACAACTGATGGTGAACGCCAGGTCATTCCAAATCCCAAAAGAGAAATTTGAAAGAGCTGCCCTCAGCTATACTTTGCAATTTGATATAATGTGAGGAAAGTTTTGAAAACCAGAGAATCATGTGTCAGACATTTTGTGATGATTTTAAAGAAAATGTTTATTAAACAATAAAATTTAAAAACCAATAAAGATAACTAGAAATACACAATGAAATCAATTGTTATACACAGTATCCCTAACATTATACCTTTACTTATCTAACTTCAGAGCTAATTCTTCCCAAATAACTGGCAGAAAAAAATTCACCCAATCTGGTTTGGTGGTGAGTGGTACGGATAATTTGTTGGGAACTATAAGGACAGAAATCTACCAGTGTAAAATTGTATTACAATTTTCCCAATGGTGGCACGTCAGTCATCATTCTGAAAGATATTTGCATTCATCTGCATCTCATGAATGCTCATTAAAACAGCTCCTGCCAGTGTCCCATCAGGCCTTCCAATCTGACATCATGTTAGTAGGAAATCAGGCTGGTGTCAAACCTGATTGCTAATGAGCAGAAAGTGGCCCTCAGTACACCAGAGACTTTGAGGTGAGTGGAACAACTTTGTGTGAGAATGCTGCACTGCTCCTGATGAGCTTGTTGTTCACCAATCTGCTGGGGCAGACCACTTCCTGCCTCCATCTCCATGACGAACTGGTCCTCATGGACAGTGTATGCTGCTAGACCCACAGACTTTCCACGTCATTAACTCAGATCAGTACTGGATCTGGTGTTGGGGAGTATGGGTGTTGCCTTCTCCCATGGTACCACAGACTGTCCATCTAGACAGCATTTTGGTGGATGATTCAATCAACCATTGGACCAAAAGTCTGAAGTTTGACCATGGATGAAGTGCAAGATAAGGGGATATGGTGGCCTGATGAAAGAAATCTGTGAAAAGTGGTGGAGAAAGAATTAGAGTGAGGGCTCACAATGGCAGGCACAGGGGAAAAAAGACGGGTAAAGAAGATGAACAGTGGAAGGCAAGTGGGACATTGAGAAGTGGGAAGCTGGACCTCTGACAAGTCTGCATGAAAAACTCAAAACAAGTGGATCAAAGGGATACCACATCATTAACTGAAAGGGAATGGATGAAGACTCCAAAGGCTGTGGATAGAGGTCCAAGTAGGTCCAAGAGGTCCAAATCCAGTGTGATCTGGTGAAAACAGGTGGGCTGGAGAGTGACAAATGTTTTGGGACCTTTGAACCTGCCAGCTGAGGGCTGGTGCACAAATCAGCTGTTGAGTCACCAGGTGAGTTAGAGGTGAACTTCTCTGTGCATAGTTAATTATTGTCCCAAGCACTGAATGTGGTATAGGATCCCACCGTTCTGGTTGGAGCCCGCTGCCACTGTACTTAGTTTCAAAATGGGAGAATGCAACCCAATATCTTATTGGAATTTAAAAAAACATAAATAAAATCCAGAAACTGTTACTACACCAGGCAGTTATATATTTTGGTGTTGTATCCCCCATGAGGACTTCAGTGATGCACCAATCACTAAGCTGCTATGATGCCATTGATATCACTTGCACCAAGCCACATATCATGCACAATGACTCTGTGTCATATGATGAATAATACTGACCCATTGTTTTCATCCCTCAGGTGAGTCATCCACCAGAGCCAGACAGGAGGCCAACGACCTTCCATTGACACCAGAGCAGACACTGATGGCAGATGCACCCCCAGCACACCCTCTCTCAGCACCAAGCACCAGCACAGATACTGGCATGTTAGTGGGCTCAGTCAATACTGCACAGTGGTGAGGCACATCAAGCTCACAAGAGCAGATGGTGGAGGCAGGGAGTGCCCAATGTGCCAGCAGTCAAAGGACTGCTATATCTGATGAGCACCTGGAGTCATCAATTTGGTGGCAGATGCTGGATGGGATGCGCCAGGGAGACCTAGTGGAGATCCCTGAAGATCTGCATACTATGGTTCCAATCATAGAGGAATCTTTGTGAAACATGAATGCTGTGCTTACCCTGAGCTGAGAGTGCACAGCCTTATTCATTGAGAGAGTGGCAGCTCCAGTGACAGAATGGGAGTTCCTGGGGTTGCATTCAGACCTGCAAGCCCTAATTCAGTCTCTCAGATCGTGTCCATCCATCAGTGATGAGCAAAGAGGTCCGGATACACTTCACAATGGCAGAAAATCTGTGTGCTCCTTTCAAGGTGTCCCAGATGAGAGCAGCAGCTCAGGAATGAATAAATTTGTAATGGTGTGATAAATCTTAATAAGTGTCAAGCAACTGCTTTAATACTGAAAATTTTTTTTTGCAAATTTAGGCCTGAATATCCCAACTTTCCCTGCTGCTGGGTTTCTCCGGTCCCGCTGCTGAGAATGGAGATTTGGTTAAACGCCAAATTCTCCATTCTTGCTGGAAGCAGTGGCAGCGCGTATAACATCACAGAATTCCAGCTGTAGAGTTTCATTTCTTCAGACTTTGATCTTGTTGAAATATTTTAAAGCTACACTTCAATTAAAATAATTTTGAAACTTTTCTATTCATCTTCTATTTCCCACTTGAACACATATTTGTTTCATCTATTTTTCTTTCTGTACATGATTTTACATTGAATTAATTTCCTCAGTATTGTTTGTGGTTTAGATTCAGCAGGCTGCACTTTCCTACAGGAGTGTGGAACTTGACATTAGAGCCATTTCTGGGTCCTGAGTGTGTATATTTCAGTAGCACATCCATCAGTTTTATTTTACAGGAGGTGGGCAATTACCAAGGCACCTCTATGTTTACTGCCTAATTAGGGATGATAGGTGCACTTTGGTAGCAGTCCACTGCTGGGGAGGCCAGCAATCCCCATTCTGTGACCAGTGGGAGCAGTGTTGAGCTCCAAGCAGAGGTGCCACCAGGGAAGGATTATAGTCACCATCAGCATCAGGGGAGCAGCTGCGACATCGTGAAGTTTCTGCTGATCAGAGAATCAGAAACATCATTTACTATGAATTGTACAATGTTATGACTTGGGAAAATAGCAGCTTTTCCATTTTTGTTATTATCAGTAAAATTTCAATTATATGTAATGCCATATTTGTCAGGGTGTGGACACAGTGGGGACCTATGTGACTTGAACAAGTTTACAATTCTCTTATGAAATCACAGAACCCCTACAATACAGAAGGAGACCATTCAGCCCATCAAGTATATACCCACCACAATCCCACTCAGGCCCTATTCCTGTAAACCTATGCATTTACCCTGCTAATCTCCATGACACTACAGTCAACTAAGCATTGCCAATCAATCCAACCCGCACATCTTTGGACTGAGAAAAAACCGAAACACATGAAGGAAACTCACGCAGACACGGGAAAAACATGCAAACTCCTCAGCCAGTGATCTGAGGCTGGAATTGAATCTGGGACCCTGGCGCTGTGAGGCAGCAATGCTAACCACTGTGCTATTGTGCCACCCAATACATGCAAGCACCTCAATAATTGGTTTAACTACTAGCCTGCCACCTCTGGATGCAATGGTTCCGTCTCAAGGGAAAACACAAGGAAATGACAGTTTGTCAATGGGCTTTTGTCTCCATAGCTGCTCTCTTGGGGCTGAGAAAATTCTGGCCTGCATGACACAGTAAGGACTTTTCAATTGAATTGGTTGAGGCGTCACGCTTTGCTTGACCTGCTCACACAGGTCCCAGAGCACCTTCAGAGATCACCGTGCTGAAATATAGAACATAGAACAGTACAGCACAGTACAGGCCTTTGGCCTTGATATTGTGCCGAGCTATGTCCAAACCTTAGAACAAGCTATCCCACTCCCTATCATTCTGGTGTGCTCCATGTGCCTATCCAATAACTGCTTGAAAGTTCCTAAAGTGTCCAACTCCACTATCACAGCAGCGAGTGCATTCCACCCTCAACCACTCTCTGAGTAAAGAATCTACCTTGGACATCCCTCCTATATCTCCCACCATGAACCTTATAGTTATGCCCATAGTAACAGCTACATCCATCCGAGGAAATAGAGTGGATCTGCAGAGACTAATTACCCCTCATCATCTTATAAACTTGTATTAAGTCACTTCTCATCTTCTTCTGCTCTAAAGAGAAAAGACCCCAGCTCTCTCAACCTTTCCTCAGAAGACCTATCCTCCAAACCAGGCAACATCCTGATAAATCTCCTCTGCATTCTCTCCAATGCTTCCACATCCTTTTTATAGTAAGGTGACCGGAACTGCACAAAATATTCCAAATGTGGCCTCACCAAGATCCTGCATAGTTGCAGCATAATCCCATGGCTTTTAAACTCAAATCCCCTATTAATAAAACGCTAACACATTATAAGCCTTCTTCGCGCCTCTACCTATTTGAGTGGCAACCTTCAGAGATCTGTGGCTATGAATCCTAAGATCTCTCTGTTCCTCCACATTCCTTAGAACCCTGCTGTTGACCCTGTAATCCGCATTCAACTTTGTCCTACCAAAATGAATCACCTCGCACTTATCAGGGTTAAACTTCGTCTGCCACTTTACAGCCCAGCTCTGCATCCCATCAACGTCTCTTTGCAGTCTGCAAGAGCCCTCTGCTTCATCCATTACTCCACCAATCTCAGAGTCAT
The DNA here is from genome assembly GCA_024679065.1 of Sphyrna mokarran. Taxonomy (NCBI): domain Eukaryota; kingdom Metazoa; phylum Chordata; class Chondrichthyes; order Carcharhiniformes; family Carcharhinidae; genus Sphyrna; species Sphyrna mokarran. Next base: position 15,502,637 of record JAGIQG010000025.1, read on the forward strand.
CAGCAAATTTACTAACCCATCCTTCAGCCCACTCTTCCAAGTCATTGATAAAAATCACAAATAGCAGAGGACCCAGCACTGATCCCTGGGGTACACTGCTGGTAACTGGCCCCAGTCTGAAAATTTTCCCTCCACCACCGCCCTCTGTCTTTTATGAAACAGCCAGCTACTTATCCAATCGACCAAATTTCCTTCTATCCCACACCTCATTCCTTTCTTCATGAGCCTACCATGGGGAACCTTATCAAGCGCCTTTCTAAAATCCATGTATTTGGCATCAACTGCTCTACCTTCGTCTACATACTTAGTTATCACCTTAAAGAATTCAATCAAATTTGTGAGGCAGGACTTACCTGTCACGAAACTGTGCTGACTATCCCGGATTAAGCTGCATCTTTCCAAATCATCATAAATCCTACCTCTTGGAACCCTTTCCATTAACTAACTGACTACCGAAGGAAGACGAACTGGTCTATAATTACAAGGGTCATTCCTTTCTTGAAGAGAGGAACAACATTCGCTGCTCTCCAGTCCCTTGGCACAATCCCCGTGAACAGTGACTACCCAAAGTTCAAAGCTAAAGGCTCCGCAATCTCATCCCTTGCCTCCCAAGGTATCCTAGAATGTATCTCTTTTGGCCCAGGGGACTTATCGACTCTTAGGTTTTTCAAAATTGCTAATACATCTTCTCTCAGAACATTTATCTCCTCCATCCTATCAGCCTATATGACACTCTCATCCTTAAAAACATGGCCCCCCTCCTTAGTGAACACTGAAAAGTATTCATTCAACACCTCACCTATCTCTTCTGACTCCATGCATAAGTTCCCAATACTATCCTTGACTGGCCCTAACCTCACTCTGGTCATTCTTTTATTTCTCACATAAGAGTGAAAAACCTTAAGAGTTTTCCTTTATCTGACCCGCCAAGAACATGGTCTGGAGACTTTGCAAGTGCTGATAATTTTTGTTCTTTTCTTTCAATTTAAATATATCTGTAATTGTACATGCACATATCTATACATCTAACTATAACTGTAATTGTGATAAGTTGCCATGCAATAACCCACAAAAAATCTGTGGGCAGTTGTAAGAGTACTGAACAGGAAGCACTGCTCCTTCATGGGTGACTGTAAAATCTGGCCATGATCAAAAAATGTGATTACTGAAATATAACACATGCTCAAGATGCATGTTATACTTAAGATTTTTAATGCATTACTCAGCACTGGGTATTTTAAATTTAATACAGAATACTAAGCTGAATTAGTTTTGCAAGTATCAGTAATGGGGCTAAAGGGAACAAATGACATGGGGGCAAGGGGGGGAAATTAGGATATTGAATTCAACAATCAGCCATGAAATGAATGACAGGCTCAACAGGCCGAATGGCCTACTCCTGCTTCTAGTTTCTATGTATCTTACAAATTCTCTCCTTCCTTTCTACCTTCATGCTACTACTGCTTCACACATCCTTCTATAATCAAATAATGCACTCAATTATTGATACCTACCTATGTGTTTTAAAAGATATAGGATATACATCCAGAAAAGCTCTTCCTTCAATTCCTCTCCCCTTTTATTTGTAGAGAAATAACTGTTCTCCTATAAACTGCCAACCAATGACACTGCCAAGTCTGTAAACTTAGCCTGTGAGAACATGCATCCCATTACTCTGTATTAAAACAGAAGGGCTCCAAACAAAATGCAACAGCTGATCCTCACCCAATTTTAATTATTCCTGTTCCAGAAGCAAAGTGATTCTTTTTTCTTTCTACCTGCAGAGGGGACATAGAGTAGAGAACACAAGAATCTCTTTTGATTAGGGATTGATTTATGTATGAAAGCCAATGATAAATTATTGTATAGCCCATAAATGATATGAAATACTTACTGCATATTTGTAAACTGTATCTATAAAAGACAAGAATCTAAATATTGTTCAGTGGAATCCAGTGTGTAAATAGGGTGTAAACATATTGGGAATGTAAATCTCAAATTCTGCTTATGGTTGGAAAGCTGTCAGGCATAACTAGGAAATCCCACTGGCATGTTGCTAGGCAACAGCTGGTACATTTGAAACCTGACTTTTGCAATCAAAGAATATAAGAGTGCTTTTATTTCTTCCCCTTCATATTTTCTTTCCTTGCTTCTTCTGAAGGTGATGTATACTGCAGTACTGATTTATGATGGAAGGAGCCTCTTGTGTGAACCAAGAGGTGAACACTAGCAGGCTTATCAACCATAGGTTGAAACATACATTTTCACCTGACTTTTTGGTTGATACATATCAGAAAAGACAAGGTGACATGTGTACATTAGAAAATATAGAATAATTATTTCTGCTGTGGTGTTCTCATCAGGATTTACAATTGAATAAATAATAGGAATTATAAAAGACTAAATGAAAATTATATGGACTGTTTAATTAGCTTTACAAAATCACAGGATATGCATCCAATCTATAAGGTCTAGCAGAAAATTTTTTAAAATTAAACCTTCCCTGTTAGGCATTTCTTGATCATGCTATTTACTATAGTGGAAAGAAAGGCAACAGTTGATCATCCAGGAATTACTTGCTTCAAGGAGTCCAAAACTTCAAGGGGTAGGTGTTGTCACATTCCTGGCACATTCCAATATAAGATGCTTCACAGTGCCAGAGACCTGGGTTTAATTATCAGATTAGGTCACTGTCTGTGTGGAGTTTGCATGTTGTCCCCATGTCTGTGTGTATTTCCTCCGGGTGCTCCAGTTTCCTCCCACACTCTGAAAGCCGTGCTTGTTAAGTGTAGTGGCCATGCTAAATTCTCCTTCAGTATCCCTGAACAAGTATGGGAGTGTAGCGACTAGGAATTTTCACAGTTACTGCATTGCAGTGTTAATGTAAGGCTACTTGTGACTAGAAGTTAATTTATTAGGGCAGCATGGTAGCACAGTAGTTAGCACTGCTGCTTCACAGCTCCAGGGACCTGGGTTTGATTCCTGGCTTGGACCACTGTCTGTGTGGAGTTTGCACATTCTCCTCATGTCTGTGTGGTTTTCCTCCAGGTACTCCGATTTTCTCCTACAGTCTAAAGATGTGTGGTTAGATTGATTGGCCATGCTAAAAAATTGCCTCTTAGTGTCCTGAGATGCACAGGTTAGCGGGATTAGTGGGTAAAATATGTAGAGATATGGGGATAAGGCCTGGGTGGGATTGTGTTCAGTGGAGACTCGATGGGCTGAAGGGCCTCTTTCTGCACTGTAGGATTCTACGATTCTATGAAGATCTAAGACATGGTCTTACCACCTGACCATGTACAGTAATCAGTGTGACAAGCTAGGAAAATAGCACAAAATGCTGTTTGCTATTTTCCTTTTTTAATTGGGTGCAAAGCTTATTAGCATGAAATCAACTGGATTTCAATTTTAGTGAGTCTGACACGCAATTGGTCCCCTTCCCTGATGCTTCCCATTTCTCCAGCATGACATCATGCCACAGCAGTAGCAAAGGAGATCTAGGAGCTGAGTACCACTGAGCACCAACCTCAACTGGAAGGCTGTAAAATGCTTGCCAGAAGATGAGACACTGTGCCTCCAGTTTGCGTTGAACTTCCCTGGAACATCGCAATAGGCCAAGGAAGGACATGTGGGCACGTCCAACGTTCCAGTCTCAACATTGAATTGACAACTTCAGATGATTAGCATTACCCCACCTCGACCCCTTTGTTTCCATTTAATTTAATCTTTAATTGTTCATTACCTTTTATTTCTTTATTGCCATGCCTTATTTTTCTGCCCCCCCGACTTCCCCCTCTTTTCTATCCCCCCTTACATCTTTTCTCCACATTTGCTTCCCTTTTCTCCCCTTTTCTCAATTTTACCTCTTTCCCACCCATCTTCCTCTCCCCCCACATCTTCATCTGTCACAGTTTATCTCTGCCATTTGGCCATTCACATTTTCTATTCTCTCTTTTCAGTCTGCCACAAACTTGTAGTGTATCCTCCCAGATCACTTTCCATCGTGAATACTGAGGCAAAGTACTCATTAAGCACCTCTGCCATTTCTTCCGGTTCCATACAGACTTTTCCCCCTTCACCTTTTATAGGTCCTATCCCTTCTCTTCTCATCCTTTTACTTTTCACATATTTGTAGAAGGCCTTGGGATTCTCCTTAATCCTACCAGCCAAGGCCTTCTCATGACCCCTTCTGGCTCTCCTAATTTCCTTTTTAAGCTCTCTTCTATAAGCCTTATACTTCTCTAGATCCCCAACATCTCCTAGCTCTTTGAACCTTTTATACACCTTTCTTTTCTTCCTGACTATGTTCACCACAGCCTTCGTGCACCACAGTTCCCGCATCCTACCAAAACCTCTCACCGGAACGTTGTCGTGGTAATATATGGTAATGGGATTCCCATCTTAAAGTTTTGAATGTTGACAAGATCTGAAGTTGGTACTATTATGATGATGGGCAGAATATGAGATCAGAAGTTCAGTTTGAGTCAAATAGAAGCCTAACATTGCAGTTAATCCAAGATTGGATGTCTGACAAGTAGTCAAGAGGTGTTAGATTGCTTCCTTGATCCAACATAAGTTTTAGTGGGTTTAATGCCTTACATGCATCCAAACTCTTCTTCCCTTGACTGGAATGATTCCTCCCACAAAACTAATGTCATAATCATGGGTCAAAGCTACTATGCATTTAATGTATTTAAATGTCAAGCTTAAAAGCTTAACTATCCCATGGGGGATTCATGCATTTTTAAGAATATGCTTGGATTAAAGGTAGAAGCCAGCAGTTTCCTGAATGCCACCAGTTTAAGCTGTTTGAACCTGTTGCCATAGCAGAAACTCATTCATCTTGGCAGGTTAAAATTTTCCCCTATATATTTGGAAATTTTACTCACCGGATACTTATAATTAGGTCTAGAAAGTACAAGGAAGGGCATTAACAATATGATTTTGGTTTTAAATACAATCCATTTTATAGTATAGTATCATTACAGTTATAAATAACTGGCCTAAATCATAATAGTGAAGACACTCATTCCAAGTCATTCTAATTACAGTGACAGTAAAATGATTAATTAAGGCAGTATTTCTTATTATCTATGTAAATCTGTATGAACAACCAATTTACAAAGCGAATAGAGTTAATTAAGGTTTTTTTGTGAAACCTCAATTTCCTTTAGTTGAAACATTAAACCAGAGCATAAGAATTAGTGTTGCCTAATAAGAAGGTGCATCATTTGTTGTATTTAATCTCATGTAAAATTAACTGGAATGGTTTGATTCTTCAGTAGTCATTCTGTACAGTTCTCTGCCTTTTCCAGCTCAGTGGCTAAATGTTAACTGAGAGGTGGGTGATGAAATGAGTTCAGTGCTGCCACATAGGCTTTAATCCAGTTTAGACAAATGGGAAGTTGTAGCTCTGTTGTAATGAGTTTGGACAGTCTCAGTGCACTTCCTTGCAGGCAAGATTCAATAGCACAAAAGTACTTCTATTATTAATAAGTAGAAAGTATTAACAATAGGCTAATGCCATAGCAAAAGAGGCAAAAATATTAGGTGCATTTGTAAACTTGGCACGGCATTCCTTTGGTTAAATGTAGTTAGTTTTCCAATTGTCTGGTTTGTCATTTACCTGATACACAGATGCCGGCGTTGGATTGGGGTGGTAAGAACTCAGTAAGAATTTAGCAACACCAATTTACAATCCAACCGATTTATTTGATAGTAAAAACGCGAGCTTTCGACTCCTGTGTCTTCCTCAGGCAAATGCAGTGTTCTGGTCTGCAATAGCACACATCAGCACAGACAGTCAGAGATTGCTGATTAGAATGCGAATCCTTACATCTAACCTGCTATTGAAGTGTTAAAGTGGTGAACAATGTGTGTGAAGGGAATCCTGAGCATTGTTGGAGAATTGTGTGTTTTCTCCAGACAGCACAGTAATTGAGGTTTTTTGCTAACCCAGGCAAGTTACGGGGGTTACAGATAGTGTGTCATGAAGCCAAGATCCCTGTTAAGACCGTCCTCATGTGTGCGGAGCTTGGCTATCAGTCTCTGCTCAGCGACTCTGCGCTGTCGTGTATCACGAAAGCCCCCTTGAAGAACATTTACCCGCAGGTCGGAGGCCGAATGCCCATGACTGCTGAAGTGTTCGCCCACAGGAAGGGAACTGTTTTGCCTGGTGATTGCTGAGCGATGCTCATTCATCCGCTGTCGTAGTGTCTGCATGGTCTCCCCAATATACCATGCTTCGGGACATCCTTTCTTGCAACGTATTAGGTAGACAACGTTGGCCGAGTTGCAAGAGTATGTACCGTGTACCTGGTGAATGGTATCCTCACGTTTGATGATGTCGTCCATGTCTATGATCTGGCATGTCTTGCAGAGGTTGCTGTGGCAGGGTTGTGTGGTATTGTGGTCACTGTTCTCCTGAAGGTTGGGTAGTTTGCTGCGAACAATGATCTGTTTGAGGTTGTGCGGTTGTCTGAAAGCAAGAAGTGGGGGGGTGGGGATGGCCCTAGCGAGATGTTCATCGTCATCAATGATATGTTGAAGATTCCGGAGAAGATGTCGTAGCTTCTCCGCTCCGGGGAAGTACTGGACAACAAAGGGTACTCTGTCCACTGTGTCCCGTGTTCGTCTTCTGAGGAGGTCAGTGCGGTTTATCGTTGTGGCACGTCGGAACTGTCGATCGATGAGTCGAGCGCCATATCCTGTTCTCACGAGGGCATCCTTCAGCGTCTGGAGGTGTCTGTCACGATCCTCCTCATCTGAGCAAATTCTGTGTATACGGAGGGCTTGTCCATAGGGAATGGCTTCTTTAACGTGTCTAGGGTGGAAGCTGGAGAAGTGGAGCATTGTGAGGTTGTCTGTCGGTTTGCGGTACAGTGAGGTGCTGAGGTGACCGTCCTTGATGGAGATGCGTGTGTCCAAGAATGCAACTGATTCTGGAGAATAGTCCATGGTGAGTCTGATGGTGGGATGGAACTTGTTGATATCATCATACAGTTGTTTCAATGATTGTTCACCATGAGTCCAAAGGAAAAAGATGTCATCAATGTATCTAGTATATAACCTTGGTTGGAGATCTTGTGTGGTGAAGAAGTCTTGTTCGAACCTGTGCATGAAGATGTTGGCATACTGAGGTGCGAATTTGGTCCCCATGGCTGTTCCGTGTGTCTGGATGAAAAGCTGATTGTTGAAGGTGAAGACGTTGTGGTCCAAGATGAAGCGGATGAGTTGTAAAATTGCATCCGGAAACTGGCAGTTGTTGGCATTGAGTACTGAGGCAGTTGCAGCAATACCATCGTCGTGGGGGATGTTGGTGTAGAGCGCCGAGACATCCATTGTGACAAGGAGTGTCCCTGGTTCAACTGCTCCATGTGTGCTGAGTTTCTGTAGGAAGTCCGTAGTGTCAAGACAAAAGCTGGGGGTTCTTTGTACGATGGGTTTCAGGATGCCCTCGATATAGCCGGAGAGGTTCTCACACAGGGTCCCGTTGCCCGATACGATGGGACGGCCGGGTATGTTTGCCTTGTGTATCTTTGGGAGGCAGTAGAGATCTCCAATGCGGGGAGTACGTGGAATGAGAGCCCGGAGGGTGTTCTGAAGGTCCGGATCAAAGGTTTTGATCAGAGTGTTGAGTTGACGAGTGTGTTCTTTGGTTGGATCTGCTGGTAACTGTCTGTAGTGTTTCTCATTGTTTAGTTGTCGGTACACTTCTTCACAGTAGTCCGTTCTGTTCAGTATGACGGTGGCGCCTCCTTTGTCTGCTGGTTTGATGACAATGTTGCGGTTGGTCTTGAGAGCACGGATGGCCTTGCGTTGTACTTGGGTGATGTTCGGGACTGTCTTGTAAGTGCGGTTGATAAATCTGGTGTTCACGCACCTCCTGATGGCTTGGGCATACATGTCCAGTCGGGGGCAGCGGCCTTCCGGAGGAGTCCAATTGGATTCATTCCTCTTCGGTTGCTGCACTGCGGATCCCTCTGTCGGCTGTTCTGGTTCATTAGCTGTCTCATTGAGTCCACTATTGGCCTCTTGGGGTTTGTGGAAGAACTCACGCAGCCTCATTCGCCTGATGAATTCCTCTGTATCTGCTGCGAGACTGATGGGGTCCATTTTGGTGGTGGGACAGAAATTGAGCCCTCGGCTGAGAACTTCGATTTCCTCTGATTGAAGTGTGTAGTCCGACAGGTTAACAATGGACCTCCCTGCGGTAGTGTTGTTTTCTACTGTGGTGCCAAGGGAGGCTTGGTTGTTGCTGGTGGCGATGCCGAGTTTTTCAAGTTTCCTGTTCTTGGTGTGCATGTAAATGGTGTAGTTTCTTTGTCTCATCTGCTTGGCAAAGTTTCGCAACTGATCTGCGTCCTGAGCGCAAGTTGAGAATATGTATTCCATTTTACTTTCCAGTGTGTGGCGTTTGCTATAGAGCTGGTGTATGAAGTGATTGAGGAGTCAGAGAGAGGTGCGACGGCAAAGCCTCTCAGCGTAGTCTGTGTTATAGGTTGACCTGAGTGGGTTCGTGATCTGTAGTCCCTTTGGTATCCTGTCTGCCTTCTTGCATCTCTGTAGAAACTTGATGTCTGTGTCGATATGTGCAATCCTCTTGGAGATCCTCTCCACTTGGATCCGGCAGTATGCATTTACCTGACAGTGCAAACGATTTACTACAAGATGATCCCAACAGATAGACAGAAACATCTTTAAGAATCATGTCTCATGTTAATAGCATTTCTTAAAGTAGTAACTGATAGGGTCATCAACCTACATTAGATATTTTGTACAAAAATTTTCAGGCAGTGGCCTGAATTTTGTTGAAATACTAAGTATAGCTCAGCATTCACTGCTATTATGGGGTGAAACTGACAGCAACTTCTGGCATCCACATGCACACAGTTAAATGTGGAACTCCAGAGGTTGCTGTTAGAGATACCTTGCTCCTCTAGAGGATATACTTTTACAATCTTTATCAGCAGGCTTGGCACTGAAATCATTGAAATGGCATGTACTGAGGGTACTTACTAGTTCAGCACAAAAAAACCCTGAAAATGTTAATGAATTTAGGAGTGAGTTTTTAAATAACAAGTGATAATTACTGGCAAACAACCTCTTTGGCCCAGAAAAATTGATTTTATAAATAGGAAATTTCTTTCCCTCAGAAGAAAATTATTTATTTTTGTAAAAAGATTCTTTGCTTTTCTCCTTTATCTAACTCCCTGAGGACTTATGCTAGGGTAGGTCTTATGAGGAAAGGCTAAGGGACTTGAAGTTATTTTCATTAGAGAGAAGAAGGCTAAGAGGTAACTTAATTGAGACATGTAAGATGATCAGAGGGTTAGATAGGGTGGATAGTGAGAGCCTTTTTCCTCGGATGGAGATGGATAACACGAGGGAACATAGCTTTAAATTAAGGGGTGATAGTTATAGGATGGATGTTAGAGGTGGGTTCTTTACTCAGAGGGTAGTAAGGGCATGGAATGCCCTGCCTGCAACAGTTGTGGACTCATCAAGTTTAAGGGCGATCAAATGGTCAGTGGATAGGCATATGGATAACATTGGAATAGTTTAGGTTACAAGATCATAAAATTGGTTCCAATGGTCGGCACAACATCGAGGGCTGAAGGGCCTGTACTGCGCTGTAATGTTCTATGTTCTATGTGGAAATGATTGAGCTGTCTTACATGCTTTCGATACACAGTCCACGTTTCACAGACGTACAGGAGGGTAGTCAGTACCACGGTGCTGTAGACCTTCAGTTTTGTCGCTGGGCTGATTCCTCGATGTTCCCATACAGTGGAGCGCAGTCTACCAAAAGCAGAACTTGCTTTTGCTATTCTGCAGTTAACTTCTGCACCAATAGTCACTGCTTGGGAGAGGGTGCTGCCAAAATAAGTGAACTGGTCCACTGCCTGTAGTTTCTGCCCTTTGATCGTGATTATGCATTCTGTGTATGGTGCATGAGGAGCAGGCCAGTGCATGACTTCAGTCTTTTTAATGTTGATGGTGAGTCCAAAGTTGTCACAAGTCGTGAAAATTTGTCCATACTGACTTGCATCTCTAGTTCTGAGCCAGCATACAGGGAGCAGTCATTGGCAAAGAGGAAATCTCTCAGAACAGTCTCTTTCACTTTGGTAATAGCTTGAAGTCTCCTCAGGTTGAAAAGCTTCCCATCAACTCTGTACTTGAGACTGATTTCAGCAACACTGTCCTAGAAGGCATCATTCAGCTATGGGTGCAAATACACAGTCCTGTTTAACGCCACTGGTGACTGGGAATGCCTCAGAGAATTCTCCGCCATCCAGTACTCTGGCCATCATGGAACTGGTGTACCATTGGAATGAATTTGGGGGGGCAGCCAAACTTTGACATGATCTTCCACAGGCCTTGTCGGTTTACAGTGTCAAAGGCTTTTGCGAGGTCAACGAAGGTTGTATAGAGCTCGCGATTCTGCTCCTGACCTCCTGAAGTTGGCGCACAGGAAAAATCATGTCAGTAGTCCCATGACCTTTGCGGAAACCACATGTGGTGATGACTCTGGAAGCAGGCCCAGTCCAGATGAGCGATCAGATGATTTAGCAGGACGCTTGCGAGGGTTTTTCCTGTGATGGAGAGCAGCGAGATTCTTCGGTGCTTATTGCATACTTGCCAATTGCCCTTCTCCTTACAGAGATGTATGATGGAAGCATCTTTAAGCTCCTGAGGAATGGATCCTTGCTTCCAAAAGGACTGGAACAACTCAGTGAGTTTCTGGATAAGTGCAGGACCAGCAGCTTTATAGATCTTTGTGAGTATGGCATCTGCCTCTGGGGCTTTGCCATGGATAACTGGCTGACAGCTTTTGTGACTTCAGTTACTACTGGTGGGTCATCCATGGTGCTGTTGTCATCAACCTGGGGAATCCTGTTTATTGCCTCATTGTTAATAAATGACGGTCCGTTGAGGATGGATTCAAACTGTTCAGCCCATCTCTGCAGGATCTGAACTTCTCTATAATGAGAGTTATACCATCTGTACTCAGGAGGGGGAACTTCTGAGAGATTGAGCTCATAGAGAGTGTTGAGGACTTCATAGAACCATTTCAAATTGTTTCTGTCAGCATATCCCTGTATTTCATCTGCCTTGGCACTCAGCCAGGCATCCTGCATTTTACGCAATTTATTCTGGACTGTCCTGCAAGCATTGATAAAAACATTTTTCTTGGCAGCTGCAGATGGGTCATTTTGACAGGCCCGATGAAGACAGTGCTTTTCAACAAGTAGAATCTGTCTCTCCTCATCATACCAGTCATGCTGCTTGCGGGTGGAGGGCCCGAGCGTCTTCAGCACATATGTATGGATAGCATCCCTGAAGCATTTCCCAGTCGTCCTCAGTGCTGCCTGCGAAGTGTAGGTCAGCAAGCTTGATTTCTAAGTCTTCAGACAGTGCTGAAACTATGCTGGGGTTCTTTAGATTGGCCTCATTGATTCTTTTCATAACCTTGCTTCTTTGTGGTTGCCTCTTGGGTCTGATGTGGAGCTTCATTTTGGAGACAATGAGCCTGTGATCTGTCCAGCAGTCAGCACCACACATGGCCTTGGTTATTCTGACATCTGGCTTGTCTTTTCTCCTGTCAATGACATAGTTGATAAGATGCTAATGCTTACACCAGGGTTGCATCCAGGAGGTCTTGTTACAGGTAGGCAGACAGATAGTTGTGTTGGTGATGAGGAGATCATGTGCTGCAGAGGTCTTCAGTAAGAGGAGGCCATTACTGTTACATTTGCCACTTCATGCCTCCCAATGACTCCCTGCCAGATTACAAACTCACACCTTACTCTTGCATTGAAATCGCCAAGCAAGATCAGCTCAGAGGTTACTGCCTAGCGGGCTCCAGAGTTTGGCCGAGATTCAGAGCCATTGCTAAGGGTTCAAACACCACGGTGCAGATGCAGTTTCAGCCTCCAAGATTAGCACAGCCAGGTGATGCAAAGGCCTCTGGAGTTCACTCCAGCTGCCCAACGTTACATGGAGTGTTCCAAGGTGCAAAGAGCATTCTGAGGGAGGAGGAAACACTGCAGCCCATGCCAGGGGCCTTTCATCTAGAAGACCCCATCCTTCTCAGATCTTCCAAGTCCCACCTTGCTGACATTGGTGCATCTGATAGGCAATGGATTGAAGAGTGAGGTACAGCTGAGCTGTGATACCTGAAAGCCAGCTGCAATTGTAAGTTAAGAAGTTGTAGAGTCACCAAGAGGGTAAGGGTGAAGGCAAGCACTAGTTTGGGTTTTGGCAAATTGTCACAGGATCCCTACAGTGCAAAAAGAGGCCATTTGGCCTATCTCACCCAGATCCTTTCCCCCACCCTATCCCTGTAACCCCACACATTTACCATGGCCAATCCACCTAACCTTCGCATCTTTGTACTGTGGGAGGAAACCAGAGCACCTGGAGAAAATCCACACAAATTCACTAATTTAGAAATTCACTAATAAATGTACTGCACCCCATTAATCTGTCTGTGATCTCCCTCCCCGCCACACGGATGATCACCCTCCGACTGTATGCATAGAGGTTCAGAGCATTGTATTATGCTAGAGAGGCCTTTTGGCCTACTGAGTCTGTGATCCCCAGTGCCCAACACAAATGCCAGATTCCTAACTGCAGTGGTATTTCAAGCACTCAGTCTAAAACACCATTGGAGTGACAGCTGCCAGGCCGAGTGCTTGTAACTCTTAGCGGGGCCTGGGATGGAATGTCAGCAGAAACCACAGCAGACACAGCAGGACAACCACACTGACGTCAGTGGAGTTGGGTTTTGACCTAATATGCAACCTCTTGGGGGTCATCCAGCAGGCATGGGAATGCACACAACATGAGCTCCAAACTAGCGACAACCCCCGAACTGTAGACTCCAGACTGTTATGAACCCTCCCAATTTCTGCACCTATACAAGTCTCCCACCCCATTCCGCACCATACAGTGGCTGAGCCACATGTTTTCAATGAGGTCACTTCTCACTGTTCTAAGTTCTAGAAAGCACGTTCTCTCTTATATATACTAAATTCTTCCTCTCCAGGAATCAATCTAATAAATCTTAATTTCACTCCCTTCAATGGCAAGCATACCTTTCCTTAGCCACAGAAGCATGCAATAAAAGATCAAAGGTGTGATAAAGCTATTGTTAAAATACTGTGCAGTTTTGGATGCTCCAACATATACAAAAACAGGTAAAGTCATAAAGCATTGCTAAAGCAAATATCAAGGATGAAGGTTAGGCTTAGCTTACGCTTGGGTTACTTTGGTTACGAGAAGAGATTAGGATATTGAGATTATTTTCATTAACAGAGATTCAGAAAATTGAAAAGAAGCTTTAAATGTATGAAAATGTTCTGAAAATAATATTTTGAACAGAACTTACAGGTACAAATTGTGAGAGTGATTTAGAGTTGTGAGCACCAACTTTTCACAAGCAAGATTAGGTAAGTGCTAGTTGAAATAACAGAGATGGAAGAAAAGGATAGTCACGAGTCCTACTGTGAAATTGAAGCAGCCCACCATTGACCAGTGGTGGGATCTTGTCATCTTGCTGTTATAAATGGGGTTTCCCACTGAATGCTCTTTTCCCCCTTGGGAAACCCATGTCAGCAGGACCAGAAGATCCTACTATGAACAACTAGGAAGTTTCAGCCTCTGTCCCCAAACAGAGCATAAAAACTCAATTCTACCTTTGTAGTTTTCACAGATAAGCCAGATAAATAACATAATGTTAGCAAGCAACTAACAATCAATTTTGTCAAAATCATATAGACTCATTTAAAAAATTGACCTTCAGTTTCTATAGTCGCAACAAAGAATCCCTTGTCAATGACACATTCCAAAATCCTGCAGAGAGCATTAATGAGAAAATCCATGAAAGGTGGGGGATAGTGAAATAAAGGAAATGAGATGCAAAGGTAACTAGTCCACAGTGGAAGTTTAGTACTGCCTTGAATCAGTTAAGCATACTAAATTCTGACAGGCAAATTATCACTGCATTATTTGAATATAGATCACTATTTCTCTTAATCAAAGTGGTTCATGACTGTAAATTATCTGAAGATTTGAGGCACACACTAACTTAGAATAACACATACGCATGGGTAAAACTGTTGAAAATAACACATTTGCAATCAGCGCACTTGCAAAACTTGCACCATCAGGTTGAAAATCACAAGCTTAAATATTGTAATGCCAGCTGCAGCATGGTAGATCGTACAGTCTAAACTAGCAGATAGGTTAAAAGCAAAATCAATTTTAAGATTCCATATCGTTTTGATAGGTTAGTCTAGCAGTAAATTTTCCACTTGCATTTGCAGTAAAGCGTTCCTCAACAACAGCTACTTGGCCCAGGCAGATTGTTACAAGTCATATGTTAACTGTATCATCATCATGAAATTAAAGTAATTAAATCAAATTGTCAATCTTTCTATTAAATTAACCTGTTGATGGAAAACAGGTTGCTTAAGAAAATGCCATAAGACATGAAAACCTCATACACTGTTAGAATCAAATCTTACTTTCTGCTTATTTAAAAGTGGACATTGCTGGACCAAAATGACTGCAAATGGTCATATGATTTACAACTTGCTACAGTTCTGCAAAGTACTAACAGTGATTACACAAGAAAGCTCAACCCTGAACCTTTTAGAATCTCAGACCTATCATTCTATGGTCCCAATAAAATTAACAAAATAAGGGAGCAGCAGATGGTCTGTTTCCTCAACCTGGAGAAACAAAGAGAAAGCCATTGAAACCCAAGGATACGTAATAGCCATCTTTAATGTCAACAATGGACTTTGACCAGAGACATCAAAATTAATTGTTAACTTGAAATTGATCATCAATGTGCAACACCATATGATCTAAATTTCTTTGGCATTCGGAAAGCTCTAATGTTCATTCCTGGACTTCCCAGGACAGTTTGCAGTTAAACATCAGGCCTGTCAAATCCAGATTCCAGGCTGAAAATAAAGACTACCTCCCATCAAAACTTTCTCAAAGCCTGGTCCTCTATATGACTCCTGTCATTCTGTAGAGTACACCAAACTACTGAAGACCAAATGCATCTTGCTGCATCATCACCAACTTTAAAGGAATTCTGCAAATTCTGCTTTCAGCTAGCTGAATCCACCTCAACCTTAACTCCTATGCAAAATAACCCTCACTAGACATTGGCATTAATGCGTATTAATATTCATGCCCTCGCTTTTAAAAAAGAGTTATTCCTAGCTATCAAAATTTCTTCCCCTATTTCCTTGTGCGTGTATGCATTTAGTGGGGAATGATGGGGAATAAACAAAGAAATTTAAGGACCCAAGTACATAAATTATTAAAAGCAAGTTTGCAGGTTCAAAGACTGATCAAATAAAAAAGGCTAATACAAAGTAGAGTAGCTTCTTTGACAATTAACTGATTGTTGGTTGCATGATTGCGCCTGTATTTGTTACTTATTTTCTCAAAATCCTTTCCTTGAGAATCTGTAATTGTGATTGTTCAAAATCCATTTTCTCCCTGACCTTCAGTTATAATGGTCCTTACCCTAGTATACATACATAACACAGCAATCTTCTAAATTTTAACAAGTACAAATTTACAAGTTGAAATACATCATCTTCAGTTTTAAATCTTCTAATTTGATCTATTTTGATCTATAGGCTGTTGTTGACAAACGAAAGAAAATATTTGCTAGTTAAACAGTTATGCATGAATTCTGAAAGTGTATTAATATATTCAAAAAACAGAAAATGCTGGAAAAACTTAACAGGTCTAACAGCATCTGTGGAGGGAGAATAGAGCCAACATTTTGAGTCAGGATGACTCTTTGTCAGAGAATATATTCTATCATTTATAGTTAATGCAATATCCAAAAAGAATGCCATGATATATTAGCTTATAAATGAAGGTTAGACTACAACTGTAATATAGTTTTAAAGCCAAATGTAACTTGTATTAGAGTCTTGTTTCAAAAACCTTTATTATATGTACAATTTGACACAAATAATTTACCTAAGATCCTTGATACTGGGCTGAAATAAAACATTCTTGAATGATTATTTTGGGGAAAATACAACTTTGTAATCTTGTACCTTCAAATATCTTTGTAGTATTTGACTCTAAAGCTAACATTTTGAATGATGTATTCACCAGATTGATTATGGGGATGAAAGAGGTGGATGTATGAGATTAAACAGTTTGGGCTTGTACTCACTGGAGTTTAGGAGGCTGAGTGAGGATCTGTGAGATATATAACATTTTAAAAGGGATTGATAAAATAAATGTTCACCAACTGTTTCCTCTTATGGGGCAATCTAGCATAAGACGTCACAGATATAGGTTGTGGGGCGATAGATTTAACACTGAGGTGAAGAGAAACTATTTCTCGCAGAGGGTGGTGAATTTGTGGAATTTGCTGCCCTATTGCACAGTGGAGTCTGAATTGTTGAATAGCTTCAAGAAGGACATACGTATATTTGTAACAAAAAGGGATAATGGGATGTGGGGAACAGATGGGGAGGTGAATTTGAGAGTAGGGTGAGATCAGCCATTATCTGACTGAATGGTAGAGCAGGCTTGAAGGGCTGCATTTACCTACTTCTGCTCCTAATTCCAATAGGAAATATAGAATTCTATAATTCAATTACAGGCAGTATAAATGCGGCAAGATTTGGAATCAGATTTTGTCATTTCTAAATCCTGCATTTTTTATTTGAATTCCTTTAAAGATATTTTATTCAATTTATTTTGTTTGATCACTCAGCACTTCAGACTTACAAGATACTTATGACTGTTTTACCAAACAGTAGGAGAAACACAAAACCCACCAAGATTAAATCTCACTCCTTGGTCTTCTTCCTGCCTAGAGGATATATCTGGCAGTCCGTGTGGCTATGGATTAAACCAGTCTCTTCATTCTGTGCACAATCAACTGAGCTACTTTTGTGAGGAAAAACATACAAGAATAATTCACGCCAATACATTTCAACTGGTGTTGGATGTGAATACTTTCATTTTTTTTGCTTACTGTTTCAAATATATCAGGTGTTTCACGAGGTCATACAGACTAGTAAACCTCAAATATCCTGGCCTGTGCTTTAGCTGATTTCAGTCAAGGCAGATGTGACAATTAGCCTCAATGAGCTTGGGAGCACAAAATCTTATAGTGCTACTGGTTCCAATTAATCTCCAGTGATCAACTAAAATTATATAAATGGATACATTAGTTGAAGGCAGGTTAGATTTATGATGAAGTCTAATGACATTCACCTTCACTGGCTAGGTTCATACACAAGAATTGGGGGAGATGATCCACGTGTCTGTGGGTTTTCTCCGGGCATTCCAATTTCCTCTCACATCCAAAAATGTGCTGGTTAGGTGGATTGGCCATGCTAAATTGCCCCTTGGTGCCAGAGGAACTAGCTAGGGTAAATGCATGTGTTACAGGGACAGAGCCTGGGTGGGATTGTGGTCGGTGCAGACTTGAAGGGCCAAATGGCCTCCTTCTGCACTTTAGGATTCTATGCTAATGCTTCAGTGCTGAGTTCCATAATGGATGGGTAATTCATATTGCTAGTTTACCACACAGGTGAAGCTGAAAATGATTCTTATTAGACACAGAATAATCTAATCTAACTGGGTGGTTTAGCTAATGACTAAAACTTTGCCAATGAGTTTGATTCAGTTGTAACTGTCATCAGAATCATGAGATTAAATTACAACTCTAAATCTAACAGAAATGTATTTTTTTAATATAGTGCATAAATGGAGATGCATCAATCTTGACAGGATACTCTGAAAACAGTGATAACTACTGTGAATATGCCACAAACCTGTTTACATTTTTCTTTTAAAAATACATTTATTTATTACTTGCATTGCGATAACTGAAAAAAGTAATGAACAATGCAGGTATTCTTTTTAATCTCACTATCAGCTATTATGTAAATACTCCTGTTACAGTTCAAATATTGGCAGTTGTGAAGCTGTTTTCAAATTTCACTGCTATTTGACTGATGGTTTAAGAGTTGTCTAAATCTGGACATTTCACAAGCTTTTCTAGGTATTCACAGAACGTTGTCAAATTCAACATTTCATTCAGCATGCATATAATTAAGTGTAGAAAACTATGAAGAGATTTTATTCAAACCTAAATAGATCTTTACCCACAGCGTGGCATTCAATTCACTTGATGTGCCATATTCTTATAGCCATTCAAGGCACAGTAAGGAAGATTTTATGGGTTACTAAATGACCTTTAGTTAAAAATCACTGCAATGTTAAATACTGAACAAATATTACTTAGAATATATAGCAAGAAACAGGTCATTCAACCTGACCAGTCAATGATGGAAATGATAGCATTATGGTTATTTTACTGGATTAGAAGTCCAAAGACATGTCAAGTCTAACCATGGCATTGAGAAATTTGAATATAGTTAATTAAATAAATGTGGAATTAAAAAATCTTACTAATAATGACCAAAAAAAAAAGATTGGAAACTACTGAAACCCATCTAGTTCACTAATATCCTTTAAGGGAAGAAAAACTGCTGTCCCTATCTGGTCTGACCTATATGGGACTCTAGACGTTCAGCAATGTGATTGATTCTTGCCAATGAAATTTGCTTCACTTGAATTAAAGAATGCCGCTGTTTACATTCCACTCAAGCATCCTCCTAACATTCCTGATGTAACTCTAAAGCCTATCCTTCTTTCCCTCATAAGTTTAATTAGTTTCCCCTATACTACTCACCTCAACTGCTCTGTGGTAGTGAGTTTCACATTCTTATCACTCATAGGGATCTCAGGCATCTGGCAATGTAAGTGGCTGACCCAACTGAAGTCAGCAAATCAGCAATTCACAAATACTAATTCTCCTTTGTTTTTCATTTTAAATTTTCAGATGGATAATGTCTCAAACATTTATTTCAATATTTATAAACATGTGAAGGATTTCAGTGTTTTTGTTTCCTTATTTTCTATCTCTGAAAATACTTCAATGCAATTGGATGCTTGTCTTGCATGAAGGCATTCCAGTTGCTGAATTCCTTTCAGTTTCAGAACAGCATAATGGTCAAAGCTATCAGTTTTGCTGCCATCATTACTATAAAATCAGAATCATTACATTTTTGTTTCTACTCTGCTTTTAAGCTGACTGGTTTATAGTTCCCTGGAAATGTTCTATCTCCCTCCTTTATTTTAGGCATAATGTTGTTATCTATCTTTCAGAAGGCTGATACTATATGCTTTGCTGACAAACTGTTACATGTGTGTACTGATGTCTCTGCTCTCTCTTCCTTAAATTCTTTTAAAAAGTACAGATGCATTGTACAGTATAGCTTAATGGCTTTAAAATCTCATGTCTCTGATAATGTATTAGATTTAACTTATTCATAAGAAAGCTGAAAGAATCCACAGCTTCTTTTCTAAGCCACCAGATGAAAGTTAGAATACTTTTATGTATAATCAGGATACTTTTGCAAATATGAGGGAGGAAAATGTCATTCTCTATATCAGTAAATAACGTAGGCATATTTTAAATATGTTATACTCATGTTCAGGTATTTGCTATTTTTAAATATATAAAAACTGCCTCTTTATTGAGCAGAGATATAGGATAATTGAAGAGGAAAATTGAAGACTTTCCATAAATATGTTCCTTTTCAGACAATGTTTAATGCTCCCAAGTATGGGGCATGCTTGTTTTTTTTTCATGGGTGCTCACAAATTTGCCACCCGATCAGTGAAATATGTTATGTGCTGGTGAGCTGAACTATGTATTACTGAAGACCCACATACATGCAGTAATCAACATGATACAAATTGAAAGATATAACTTTTCATTAACTTTGTCAGATACATACACTATTCTTAAAACATAATTCTCAAGAAATGGGCACTATGTAATACACTGCTGGAATGTTTTGCATATGGATTGAGGTGAACATGCAATAAGAATAGCATCTATCATCATTTCAAGCATAGTATGAAAATAAGCAGAATTGGCTGGCCTAATCTGAGCAAAAAGGTGGGTTATTTGCTCTTTCGGTCTTTCACAGCAATGTTCATATAATGCTTGTAAGTATGAAACGTGTTTAGTAATGTTTCTTTAGCTATATTGTAAATTACATAATAAACAGTCTACTTCACTATTACCAGTTTAATTTACACAACTACATGGGTGAGGTGTATAGCAGAATTTTCCAGTGAACTGCTGGGAAAGTTTACCTACAAGATCATTATTCATGGTGCAAATAGAAATAGTTAAAAGGAAACTAATTCATTCGTAATCCAGAATCTGTCATAAATCTAAGTTTGTTATTGACTGAATACATTATTGACATAGGGTAATCAATTAGTAACAGTGAGGGAAATCAGTTGTTTTAGGCAACACAATCAGCATCAGTATTGCTTCAGCTAAATGAGAGGTGGGGGGAGAACCCCTGCTTGGCCTGGCCCACATGTAGCATTAGAAAAACATTTACTTGCTGGACCTGAATATTTCCATTTCCATGTAACTGCTTTTATCGGAGTCCAAAGAAATCTGACCAGCCAGTTTCATTTAAATCACGTTGTATTTGGGACTCTGATTTGAATATCAGAATGAAGTGTCCCACCTTTTGAGTAAGATACAACCAACCAACAGCATAAGTATGTCAGCAGGTGTGCACATGGCAGTTGATGCTGCTTCATGGTCCTTCCTCATGAGGGTAAAGTTAATATCAATCCCCTCATCTTCTTTTTCTCTCAATATGACATCCATTTGGGCTTTTTGTAAAACACCATATACATATAAATAAATATTTGGTTTGAATGATTTCTAAAAGGTAAACATGCTGAATAGCTGATGACACATGGAAAATATATCACTCGGGAGATTTCAACAATCACAACTTATGTTAGGTGAAGTATTTTTCATGCACTGCTGCTACCCAGCATGCATCCTCTCTATAGCTTGGCATATTGATACACATTTGAAATGTTGCTAGGCAACACATCTTTAAAGTATGTCTGGAATGCATTTTGATACTTTGCTGAATCCTGCACAGTAACAAACAATGAATTCTGCACAAATCAGAGTAGCTTCATTACGTAGGACGATTAAGAGAAATTTGGTTATCTGGACTATCCAAACCACGGAGCAACAATTCTAATTTAATTCAGTCAATAAACTGAATTAATACAGAATGGGAAACAAAGGAAAAGATTCAAGGAAAGATAACATAATTGAGCTAAGAATTAAGAAATGAACAAAAAAATGAAAGATAATGTTGAAACTTGGAATCATGGTTGTTTTAATTTTGCCATTAAATACTTCTAACAATATTAGCAACAAATAATTTTTCAATGTCAAATTACAGATGTATAGAAATGATTAGAAGCATTTAAAAATGATCAAAATAAATCTATTATTGAAATGTCGAGATATTGTCAGAAAATCTGGTTGTGTTTGTATTTGGATGGCGGATTGCAGTGTGTAATTATCCTGGGCCTGGTTCTATTGCAGCTGGCAGCATGAAAACCTTGTACTGTCACATCTAAATTATTTCAACATGCAGGTTAGCACAACACATGCTGCTGACTGGCTGCATGCTAAATAGAGGGACTTGTCTTGCTTGTGCGGCTAGAAGCAGCGAGCCTGGACCTCGAGGATACCTGCCCCTTTTAAAAGGGAGTGGCACTTATGGCAGAGAAGCTTGACTTTCTGGAAGAAAAAATACATAAAATGTAACAGTCAAAAAAAAAGGGCTCCCAGGATTTTGATGGGATGCTGGAGACAATAATGATGTTTTTCTCACTGGAGATCTGTGACCAATAGTGTCCCATAGGAATTAGTGCTGGAACCCTTGTTGTTTGTAATTTATATATAAATGATTTTTGAGGAGCATGTAGGTGGTCTGATTAATAAGTTTAGTGATGACACAAAGATTGGAGGAACTGCCAATCACAAGGAGGACTACCAGAAAATATAGCAGGACATATGCTGGAGATTCAGATGGAGAAATGACAAATGTAATTTAATCCAGACAAATGCCAGTTGATGCATTTTGAAAGGTCTAATACAGGAAGCAAGTATACAGTAAACGGCAGAACCCTTAGAGGAATTAACATACAGAGGGATCTCGGATACAGATCCACAGTTCTCTGAAAGTAGCAACACAAGTAGATAAGGTGGTCAAGAATCATAAAATCCCATAGTGCAGAAGAAGGCCACTTGGCCCATCGAGTCTGCACTGACCACAATTCCACCCAGGCCCTATACACTCGACTCCATGCGTTCACCCTAGCTTGGCCCCCTGTTTCTAAGGGGGAATTTAGCATGGCCAATCCACCTAACCCACACATTTTTGGACTGTGGAAGGAAACCAGAGAATCCAGAGGAAACCCACGCAAACATGAGGAGAATGTGCTAACTCCAAACAGATAGTGACCCAAGCCGGGAATTGAACCCAGAACTCTGGTGCTGTGAGGCAGCAGTGCTAACTACTCCGTCACTGCGCCGGCCCTGAAAGTGTATGGCATGCATTTTTTCATTGGTTGGGGTACAGAACATAAAAATTGGCAAGTCATGTTGTGGCTTTAGTTAGGCCATACTTGAAATATTCTGTACAGTTCTAGTTGCCACACTATCAGAAGGATATGGAGACTTTGGAGAGAGGGTACAGAAAAAGTTTACTAGGAGATTGCCTGGTTTGGAGGGTATTAACTTTGAGGGAGACTGGACAAACTTGATTTGTTTTCACTTGAACATTGGATGCTGAGGGGTGATCTGATGGAAGTTTACAAAATTATAAGAGGCATGGATAGAATGGATAGTTGGAATCTTTTTCCTAGGATAGAAATATCAATTATAAAGGATATAGGTTCAAGGTAGAAAGAAGGAAATTTAAAAGAGATGTGAAAGGCAATTTTTTTTTACACAGAAGATGGCAAGTGCCTGGAATACATTGCCAGAGGAAGTGTTAGAAGTAGATACAATAGCAAGGTTTAAGAGGCATCATGTCAGATACTGAATAAGCAGAGAATTCAAAGAGATATGGAGCATTTGGAGGCAAAAAGTCTTTAGTTTGGAAAACCATCATATGTCGGTGCAGGCTTGGTGAGCCAAACAGCCTGTTTCTGTGCTGTACTGATCTTTGATGCTAGTAGAATGGAGGAAAGATGTCATGTTCCCACAGGGAGGCCCTTGAGGCAAAACTGGACAAAGGAATAGGAACAATTGACCACTGAGGTCAGTTCCCAGTGTTCAACTCAGAAGTTGCAATGCAAGTAAAAATTCCCATCTGCTGAAAATGGGAGCATGCGGGGGATGAAATCTTATCTCCCTCCCCCCAAATCTGATTCAATAATTCTCTTCTGGGAAGGAAACCTGTCATCCTTATGACAGGTCTGAAGAGCCTGGTCTGGCTCTTCACTGCTTCTGAAATTGTCCAGTTAGCCACTCAATTCAAGGGCAATTAAGGATGGGTAATAAATGCTGCTTCCCCTCCACCTGGAGGCAATGGCCACATCCCATAAATTAATTTTTAAAAATTTGCCAGTTGTGAGAACAAGTATTCCTTGTCATCCTGCAGACAGTCTCTGGTTTGCATGGTGGCCAAAGATAGTGAGAAATGGCTGATCATCATCCCAACCAAATTGGAAGCAGCAAGGGAAAATATCTCTAAGCTCAATACCACTCTTTATCAATGGTCAGACAGCAGCTATCTTAACCAAACTGCAATGTCTACCATTTTCAAAGACAAACCATTCCAGTGAAAATGCTCAGGATACCACACTGATGAACAGTGAATTTATAATAATTGAGTCTTAAGAGAAACACTGAAAACAGCATATTAGAATAGAGCTTTTGCCATGTGCTTTCATGCTGTGATAATAACTAATTATTACAACAATTTACCTTGATTTTTGTAGTTTCAGAGATTTTACTTTTATAGTTCATTATGTAAAAAGTATATTTATCATATTTTGGGGTAATGTCTCTAATTTACACAATGGATCTTACAGGATCTTTACACAATGATCTAACTGTTCCAATAATAAAGTCCAATTAGTAGTTTTGATTATTCATAGAATCATAGGGCCTGAAGTCTTTCAGCCATTGAGTCAGCATTGATGCACGAGAACCATCTGACCTCCCAGCTTCCCAGGACTTGGCCTATCGCCTTGTTTGTTGTTATAATGTGTTAAATGCTCATCCAGGTACATTTTAAAAGGATCTGAGGCAACCCATCTTTACCATCCTCCCAGACAGCGCATTTTAGACCATCACCATCCTCTGGTTTTCGTCACACCCCCCCTAAACCTCCTGTCCCTCATCTTGAACTTGTGTCCCCTAGTAACTGGCCCTTCAACCAAAGGGCACAACTACTCCTTATCCACTTAGTCCGTGCCTCTCATAATAATCTTGTACACCTCGATCAGGTCGCCCCCTCAGTCTTTTCTGCTCCAACAAAAACCCAAGTCTATCCAACCTCTCTTCATAACTTAAATGTTCCATCCCAGACAGCATCTTAGCGAATTGCCTCTGTATCTTCTCCAGTGTAATGTGGTGATCAAAACTGCACACAGTGCACTAGCAGTGGCCTTACCAAAGTTCTATACAATTCCAAATTGACTTTTCTGCTTTTGTAATCTATGCCTCGACTGATAAAGGCAAATATCCCATATGCCTTTTTCATCACCTTATTAACATATTCTTCTACCTTCAGAGATCTGCAGACAAACATGCCAAGGCACCTTTATTCCATATTAGTTCCTAGTGTCATGCCATTCATTGAATATTTCTTTCTCAAATTACTCCTTCCAAAGTGCATCACCTCATACCTTTCAAGATTAAATTCCATCTGCCACATATCTGCCAATTTGACCATCCCATAGATACCTTCTTGTAATCCAAGACACTCAGCCTTACTATTAACCATCAGTCCAATCTTTGTGTCATCCGCAAACCTACTAATCCTACACTCCACAAAGTTATCTATGTCATTTATATAAATGACAAATAACAGGACAGCCAGCACAGGTACACCAGTGGACACTGTCTTCAAGTCATTAAAATAGCTTTTTGTCATCATCCTCTATCTCCTGCATCTGAGCAATTTTGAATCCACTTTATCAAATTACTCTGTATCCCATGTGCATTTGCCTTCTTTATAAGTCTCTTACGTGGGACTTCATCAAAGACTTTGCTGAAATCCATATAAACTATATCAACTGCATTAGCCTCATCTCCAGACCTGGTCACCTCCTCAAAAGTTCAAAGAGTTAAAATTAAAAATATATAAACAGGGAAATAGAAGCAAAACAAAAGTACAATCAGCTTCCAGTAGGGCAACATATTACTAGTCTTTAATTAGTGCTTAATTTTTCAGGTTTTTTCTTTTTTTCTCCAATGTAGCATAGAAAGCAATCATTTTATATTGTATTTGTGTATGCACATAATTCTGAAGCAGTATTATTTTCAACTACTTGTGCACCTTTTAGAAGTTTTATATTTTTGGAGAACTGTGCAATTTAAAATACAAATGGAATTGTACATCATTACAGCTACAATAAGTTGACATTCCGAAAGCAAAACCTGTAAAGCTCAAAGGCAAATAATAAGTAATGAAATTATTTGGGATAATCATGGAGAGAAAATGGCATTTTTTAAACAAATTCTTTACATTCAAATTGTATTTATAAATAAATGGGTTTGAAATGGTTGTTTGGAACACAACAAGGAATTGTGTGTACAGTAGTTATCTGGGTACTGGTACTTCCAGAGGTCCAAAATGATGGCCGTGGCTCAAGGCATGTTCTGGTGGAGATCATGCCAACTAGAAGATTAATAAAGATGTTAGCACAAGTAATGAACATATGAAGAACTGGCAGATCATGAAGTCAATCTGCATCCATTGGTCTGACACTAGTCGTGAAATTCTGGAGATCAGTACTCCAACAAATACTCATTTTGCACAGCAGTAAAAATAGCAGGAAGTTGGGGACCTTAGGAGGTGATTGAGGTGAATCAACTACCCAGCACCCAGCTGAAGAATAAAAAACATTAAATAGTTATACAATCCTAGCAACAGCCAACTTTTAACAGTCAGCATGGAATCTGAAAGTTGTTGATGATCCTTTTTAAGTAGTGCTGGTGGGCGTCTTTCCCTCTAGGGATCCAAGCCCTAGAAACTCTTGTAAACAAAAGCTAATATAGTCCCTTTAACCACCTAATATTCCAGCATACAATGCATAATAAGTTTTTTACAGTGCTTTATCATCAGTCCTTTGCAAGACCTCCTAATAAACATTACTGGTTACTCAGGGGGGATCTTAGCTCAGAATGAGAGTTGCTTCCTCTAAGGGTTTGGATCTCTCCATATGTCTTAATTATGGAGTTTATGATCATGAAACAATTCAGATTTGAGTTCTAAAAATAATTTGTATTGTTGATTAAACGTGGACTAAAAGAGATTCATTACATTGTGTAGTATAATGCATGCCTGTGAAAATGACCAAAGCTGTTCAACGTAAGCACATTTTTAGGGGTTCTTAATTTGATTAACTCTCATAAAATTGACAAAATAAATCCATCAGGTTCCAATTTAAAAAATGTTTGATCTGTGCTGTCTTAAGTCAGCTGGTGATTAGCCTAAATTGTCAAGCGCCCATAAGTAGCCTTCACTGAAGCAGGATATTTTGAAACATGTCACACTATTGCCAAAGAAAAAAGCATGACATTACATCCATTTACAACATGGCTTCATATTTCTTTGAAATCTCTGAAAAGAAGACTGTTTTTGTCAAAGCTATTCATCTTGCACTTCTCAGGACAATTTGCAAGAAAATACCAACATCAGGGGGACCATCATATTTATATTGTATGATTGCAAATGAACTATTATTGGGAGAGGTGCTGTCATGGAAAATGCACCAATTGATGGTGATTGACAGTTAACTGCCAAGCATTGGTTTGAAATTTTAACTAGGCAGCTTGATCTGGTCAAGAAAAAGCCCTGGGATATGAACCAGCATATTTTGTTTAGCTGAAACAGGCATATTATGTGTACATGTTCTTTCTGTCTGCAATATTGAAATACAGCAACAAGTCATACTAGTGAGCTGTTTAGAACCATTAATAAAGAATGAAAATTGAAAAATTAAACTGCAAAATATATGTGACACGTTCATTTTCCAGTAATGAACTACTCTGTGATTTTTTTTAAAACTAGCTTCCATTCTTATGGTTCATTTGTTTTAATCTTCCAGATAATTACAGCGAAATCAAAATCTTTCCCCACAGTATATGGCTCATCTGTTTATAGACTGTTCATGTGCTGTAAAGACTCGGCTCCACTTCTTTGAGGTATTGTCTTTTCAATTTTGAAATTATTAAAAATAATGACTAAACACATTATAAAGCAGTATACTTCCATTACCAATTTCCTACTTGGACAACTATTAATAAGTAAACTTGTAACCCAAAATAGCTAACTGACGTTTTATATGAGACAGTGCAAAACTTTTGAAGACTGCTTCAATCAATGTATCCACCTATTTTGAAAATCTAAAAAACAAAATATTTAGGCCAGAATTTTCCAGTCATTTACACCAGCAGGATTCTCTAGCCCTGCTGCAGTGAACAGAGATTTGGCTGAGCATTCAATTCTCTGTCCTCACTTGCAATGGTGATGGGGCGTGAATGGCCAGAAAATTCTGACCTTAGAATCCATGATGCAAGCAGTACAAAGTAGATTCAATTCAGAAACCGATTGTCTTTTACTTATTATTAACGCAATAATGAAACTCTCTAGTGAGTCTATAAATTACAGCAGCACAGAACCTTAAAGTCACCCAGCAGAAGGCTTCATTATATAATTTATATTACATAGCAAAGCAATTAATATTGTTATTTGTCGGACTGAAGATAATAGAAGCAAAATAGGTCAAGATTGAATAGTTTGGTACCAGCTGATAATTATCCAGTATATCTGGGAGTAGTCACTCTTCAATGGGTGCTTTCTAATGTTGATATTTTTTAAATGTTGGCAACGATCTTAAATTCCAAATTCTATGGCATAATCTCAAAAACAAATGCTAACATAAATAAAATGACATTGCTTTTGCTATCCCCATCCCTCCCTGTCAGACTTTTAAGAACTGGTTTATTCATGAAACCTGGGCAAATGCGGCTTCCATTTTATATATAGTAAGATCCTGTATTTAATTAAATGAATAATTCAGTTTAGTGGTGAAAGGGGAAGGAATTTTAGTCAGAATATCAGTGTTAGGGAAGGAAACAGTTAACAGTCAATGAATGCTTAAGTGGGGAATAAGTTAACAAGTTGAGTAGTTCACTGGGTGTATATAAAGAAGATACAGGTGAGATAATCTGTAGCATTTTGTGAGGTCAGAATAGCAGATCCAATATGTGCAAATGAACAACCAGAAGAACTTTTTTATTTCAACAATGACTATCTGAAACACAGAAATGAGCAAACCAAACCTCAGTTTCAATTCTCATTTAAGAATGGCACTTCTAACAATACAGTTTCTCTCAGTGCTGCACTGAAATATCAGTTTCATTTATGTAAACCATACCTGGAGTGGTATTTGAAAACAAAACCAATGATAAGTGAATAGAGATATACATTTTTAAATTATAACTTTTCCCCACACCTTGATAATACATTTGTTCTTTTTTTTGCTGAAATGAAGACATTTAGCAGGTGGCATATACAATAGAGCAAGCACTGTGCCAAATGAATGTCTAATATGTTGTACAAACAAGGAAACTAAACCTTCCAGAAGGATATTAAGAATTTTATTTTATTTTATTGTTTATTATTCTTGTGGCTGCTGGCAGTTTTCATTCCACTTTCCTCTTTAGCCACTGAATTTACATTATGGAAATGGTCCATATGGGTCTACACAGTTCGATTCACTTTAATGGATGTCAATGCGTTAAAATGGTCAAAAGGAAAGCAGCAGGCCTCATTCAAAAAGAATCATTGTCCATAAGGTAATATATTCTTTTAATACGTGTTATGAAACTGACAGTGAGATGGCAGCATGAGAATAAAACATACCAGACAACAGGGATTTTCTTTCTCAATAAGATAAGGGAGTAAGTGCTGGTGTGCGGGATATTTTTGCAATAAGTTTTATCATCAGGTAAATCAGATTGCCATAGTAAATAAGATTATTCCCATGCTTTATTTGCAGAAATTTCAATTTTTCAAACAAAGTGCTGAGACAGGCAGGTAACACAGTGCATTTCTTACTGGTCAGAGTGGCCAGTTTCATGTTCTGAACCTCATTAATTATGGATATGTATATGATTTGTCAGGAACTGATTAGTCTATCTCGCCGTTATCTAATGGGGTCGAAGGTCCAGGTGCTATTGTTAAATTTACCTGTGCACTCACATTTCATTCTCTTCAACTCAGTTTTAGATGTGTGTGCAGAAAGCGGTGGCTGCTTTGAGGTTTAGCCATGACTTTCTCAAAGCACTGATAAGGGAAGCATACCAACACTATAATGTTCTTTACCTAAAGGATGGTTCCAGAGAACACACCTACCTCACTTCTCCAGCGCGGGGGCAATAGCAAGTTAGGTCAGCACAGCTGGTAACTGTTCCAACAATACTATTCAAGAACTGAACGAGGATGAATTATTTCTGCTCACCCAGCTGAAGTCAATCTTCAGCTCACTCCAATCTCACATTCTTACCCTGCATCATCTACTCAAAGAAATATGCTCTTTAGGGATCACATACAATATTAGTGAAGGATACGTATCAGCACTGATTATCTCATGGATACTTTCACATCACCACCATCTAATCCATCATGCAGCACTAACTCCATCCTTAGTCCTTTGGGGAGAGCTCACTACACCCAGGAAGCTTGCATTGTTCTCCCAACCACTTCTGTATCCATTCCTGCCTTTTCTCTTCGTGTAATCCAAGCCAGCCCATAACATAAGGAAGAAATGCAGACACGAGAAGAGAAAGTCAACGAGGAGGGTCAGCCCCTCAACAGGGACGAAGTAGAAAGGGTCAACAGCTTCATATTTTTGGATGTCCACATCACCAAGAACTTGCCCTGGTCCCCACATACTGATATTATAGTTAAGAAAGCCCACCAGCACCTCTACTTTCTCAGAAGACTAAGGAAATTTGGCATATCAGCTACGACTTTCACAACATTTACAAATACACCATAGAAAGCATTCTTTCTGGTTGTATCACAGCTTGATATGGTTTCTGCTCTGCCCTAGACTGCAGGAATTATAAAAGGTCATGGATGTAGTCCAATCCATCATACAAACCAGTCTCCCATCAAGTAACCCTGTCTACACTTCCTGCTGCCTTGGCAAAGCAGCCAGCATAATTTATGACCCCACACAACCTGCAGATTCTCTCTTCCATCTTCTTCCATTGGCAAAAGATACAAAAGTCTGAGGTCATGTACCAACTGACTCAAGAACAGCTTCTTTGCTGCTGTCAGGCTTTTGAATGGACTTACCTTGCATTAAGTTGATCTTTCTCTACACCCTAGCTATGTCTATAATACTACTTTCTGCACTTGTTTCCTTCTCCATGAGTGGTATGCTTATCTGCATTTCACGCAAGAAACAATATTTTCACAGTATGTAAGTACATGTGATAATAATAAACCAAATTAAAATAGCTGAGTTGTGCAAAGATTAACGCATGAGCTGTTGGGAGAGAGTTTATCCTGAGTGAGACACACTGGGAGTGAGTACATTTAGGAATCTGGAGCAAAAATGCCAAATTAGCGCAAAGGAAAGAGGTGCTCATTTGTTTTCTAGTTTTTCATCTTCATCTGTCCTGTTGCAGAAGTAGAAGTTATGAACGAAGGACTGATTAGTAGATAGTAGATAAGTTGTTTTCTCCGTTTCATAGCTACACTCGGAGAGGTTAGCCAATTCTCTACCCATTCCAATATACTATCTCTAAGACCATGACCTCATACCTTATGACTTGAGCTTCTGTGAGGCACTTTGTCAAATGCTTCATGATAGTCCAAATAGAACACATAGAGGTTCCTCTTTATCCACTCTTATTTGAGGAAGTCTCAACCACTCTAATCAATTAGTCCGATATGATTTCCCTTTAACGAAGCCATGCTGACTCTGCTTGATTAGATTATGATTTTCTAAATGTGTTGCTATTACTTGTTAATAATTGATTCCACCATTTTTTGTACAATATATGTTAGGCTAATAAGCATATAGTTAGCTGCTTTTTGCCTCCCTCCCTTTTTGAATAGGGGACTAGCAGTTTTCCAATTCTCCAGTACTTTTTTAGAATCCAAGGGTTTTTGAAAAGTTACAACCAATGTATCCACTATCTCTGTAGCTTTTTTTTGGGATGTAAACTATATGGACTGGGGACTTAGCTGCCTTTAGCCCAATTAGTTTGTCTAATACTATTTCTCTGGTGATGCTGATGGTACTTAAATCCCTCCCCCATATTCTTTATTATTAATGATTCAAAGTATCTTCCATCATAAAGACTGATGCAAAATATGTTTAATTCCTCTGACATTTCACCATAACTATCTCCCCAGATTATTTTTTAAGGAGCCTATATTCACTTTGACCTCTTGTTTCCTTTATATATTCAAGGACAATCTTGTCAGTTTTATATTCTTTGCTAGTTTGCCCTTGTAGTTCATTTTCTCTCTCTTTATTATCTGTTTAGTTCTTCTTTGCTGAATTCTGAATTTATCTTAATCTTTGAGGCTATCACTGATTTTTATCTCCTTATATGCTTTTTCTTTCAACTTAATATTCTCCTTAACTTGCTTGGTTAGCCATGGTTGGTTTATCCATTTCTTAGAATCTTTTCTCCTTACTGGGATATATTTTTGCTGACAATCATGAATCACCTCTTTGAATGTCTGCTTTGCTCGCTTGCTGTCTTTCCTGCTAATCTATCCATCCAGCCCTCACAAGCTAACTCTCTCCTCATTTCACTGTAATTCCTTTTATTTAACTTAAACACAGCTATTTACCCTCATCAATTATCTTCATCACTCCAAAATTTGGTCAAGTTAGTGAGACACAATCTTCCCTTCACAAAACCCTGTTGCCTCTCGGTAAAACGTCCGCTTATTTCCAAATGGAAGTAAATCCTGACTCGAAGAATCCTCTCCAATAATTTCCCAACTACTGATGTAAGGCTCACCGGCCTGTGATTACCTGGATTATTCTTGCTACCCTTCTTAAACAAAGGAACAACATTAGCTGTTCTCCAATCTTCTGAGACCTCGCCTGTCATGATGTAGAGATGCCGGCGTTGGGCTGGAGTAAACTCAGTAAGAGTCTGGCAACATCAATTTTAAATTCAACCGATTTACTTGATAGTAAATCTGCAAGCTTTCAACTTTAGTCTTCGTCAGGCAAATGCAGTGTTCTGGCAGACCAGAAGACTGCATTTGCCTGATGAAGACGAAAATCGAAAGCTTGCAGATTTACCATCAAATAAATCGGTTGGATTTAAAATTGGTGTTGCCAGACTCTTACTGACCTCTCCTGTAGCCAGTGAAGATACAAAGATTTCTCTCAAGGCCCCAGAAATTTCGTTCCTTGCCTCACTCAGTATTCTGGCGTATATACTTTCAGTTGGGATTTGTCTACCTTAATGTTTTTCAAGACCCTCAATACCTCCTCCTTTTTGATCTCAACATAACACAAATTATCTATACACCCTTCCCTGGACTCATCATCCGAAAGATTTATCAAGATGTTTTTGTTATAGCAGGTGTTTTTATTCTTTGCAAATTCCCTCTACATTTCTCAGAAGCAAATTATCTACATAAAACCCTTCATGTACATAAAAATTGTGTTAATGATGAAAGATTCAAATTGCAAAATAATGCTCCAACACCAGTCAGTGGGTATATTTATATGCAATCAACATTCCCCTTAGAGACTGGGAAAATCCTTCAAAATTTCACATGAGAACAAAGAGCGGGGATTGACCATATGGCATATCAAGCTTGGTCCACCATTCAGGACAATCATGGCTGATCTTAGGCTTCAAATTCATTTTCCAATCTGCTCCTCAATCCCTTAATTCTTTGCTAGGCCAAAATTCAGCAAGATTGCCTGGGCAGAGAATGGCTCAGTGCCTGCTCTGTTCATTTATCACTTTATTTTTCTCTCCCTGGACCAGGGCTTCAGCCCTTGGCTATTTCATTGAATCTTGAAGCTTATTATCATCATGAACCTGGCAATGTGCTTGCTGGTGCAACAGAATGGTCTGTGCTCCAATATAAGCCATCTAAGGACTCTCAATTTGCACTTTCACTGCTTCCTTATCAAGGTGTAGAGATGCCGGCGTTGGACTGGGGTAGTAAGAACTCAGTAAGAATTTAGCAACACCAATTTTAAATCCAACCGATTTATTTGATAGTAAATTTGCGAGCTTTCGACACTCTTGTGCCTTCGTCAGGCAAATGCAGTGTTCTGGTCTGCAATTGCACACATATCAACACAGACAGTCACTGATTGCTGATTAGAATGCGAATCCTTACATCTAACCTGCTATTCAAGTGTTAAAGTGGCTAACAATGTGTGTGAAGAGAATCCTGAGCATTGGTTGGAGAATTGTGTATTTTCTCCAGGCAGCACAGTAAGTGAGGTTTTTTGCTAACCCAGGCAAGTTACGGGGGTTACAGATAGTGTGTCATGAAGCCAAGATCCCTATTAAGACCGTCCTCATGTGTGCGGAACTTGGCTATCAGTCTCTGCTCAGCGACTCTGCGCTGTCGCGTGTCATGAAGGCCCCCTTGAAGAACATACCTAATATGTTGCAAGAAAGGATGTCCCGAAGCATGGTACATTGGGGAGACCATGCAGACACTACGACAGCGGATGAATGAGCATCGCTCAACAATCACCAGGCAAAACAGTTCCCTTCCTGTGGGCGAACACTTCAGCAGTCATGGGCATTCGGCCTCCGACCTGCGGGTGAATGTTCTTCAAGGGGGCTTTCGTGATACACGACAGCGCAGAGTCGCTGAACAGAGACTGATAGCCAAGCTCCGCACACATGAGGACGGTCTTAACAGGGATCTTGGCTTCATGACACACTATCTGTAACCCCCATAACTTGCCGGGGTTAGCAAAAAACCTCACTTACTGTGCTGTCTGGAGAAAATACACAATTCTCTAACCAATGCTCAGGATTCCCTTCACACACATTGTTAGCCACTTTAACACTAGAATAGCAGGTTAGATGTAAGGATTCGCATTCTAATCAGCAATCAGTGACTGTCTGTGTTGATATGTGTGCGATTGCAGACCAGAACACTGCATTTGCCTGACAAAGGCACAAGAGTGTCAAAAGCTCGCAAATTTACTATCAAATAAATCAGTTGGATTTAAAATTGGTGTTGCTAAATTCTTACTGAGTCCTTACCAAGGGCCATAAGCTGAAGGTGATCAGATCAAGTAATGGACTGGTGAGTTCATAAAATAACGTTTTTAAAAAATACTTTAAAAACACAGATTCTCATATCCATATGATATATTAGATGTTGATTTTTATATACAATTTAATAATTATATACTAAACATTAAGATACTGAAGTAAAAAGATTCAAGAATTGAGTAAAATGAAGATTAAAAATAAAATTAGGATAAAAGAATTGCATAAAAGGGCAACTGATGAGTTCAGCTGTCTCTAGGGGTGTTTTTGATGTGCAAATTAGTACAGCAGTAAGAAAACAAATGTTTACCTAAGCGACTAGAAGGTAAACAATCGTGTTAGAAATGGGTGTTAGAAATGTAGAAGAGATGAGCTGAAGGTGGCGGATTAAGGAAATAATTTGCACCTACATGCTGAAACTCTTGTTCCTGGGGTTATCTGATATGATAACATCAAAGGGGAAAAATTGTATAGTTAGAGAATAACTGATTATAGAAAGAGAGGAGGTAGCTACCACCAGAGTAACAACAACTGGAGAAAGCAGGCTTTGATAAGGAGTCATCTGAACTCAAAACTTTAGCTTTTTTCTCTCCTTACCGATGCTGCCAGACCTGCTGAGATATTCCAGCATTTTCTCTTTTGGTTTCAGATTTCAGCATCCATAGTAATTTGCTTTTATCCAGGCTTTCCTGAAAACTAGCTGTTGCTGAAAGCTGCTGTTTTAAAAGCTCTCAGAAAAAGAAAGCTGGACTGAAGAAAGGTTTTTCCAGACTGGAAGAAAACTCAAATGGTGACTATATGGTAGATTTAGCTCATAGAGTTATGTAACATTGGATGTTGCTTGGGAAAAAGGACATTTCTCAGACTGGAAATGTAGAGAGTTCTTCATGGGATAATGTGTGTGTATGACCATTATTGTAGTTAAGTGTATGGCTGTAGTGTATACAAGTCTTTCCTGTTGTGCGTCTTTTAAGTTAATAAATATTCTTTTTCAATTGATTACAAGAAGACTGTACAATTCCTTCCTAGTTTGCATATCATTTCTCGCATTATGCCGCATTGAAAATATACATCACTGAGAGCCAGTGTTCCACGTTTCTCTTCTGGGTTTTGGGATATCTTTTGCATTTAACATCAGCAATGTTTTTAATAATGTAACTATGTTGTTTCATTGCTGTTTTGTTTATACTGATGTCCTGGGCCATGTAAGTTTTCAACTGTTAAAATGAACTCCTTTTTAGGAAGAAGTTTGAGAAGCACTCCACTAAATGACAGCCTACCATGTCTGCAATCCATTTGTTCTAACACATTTTTATTTAACATAGAATGGGCATTTACTACATAAAGAACTCAAATGACAAATAAACATGTAAGTACATAAAGCACTAAAATTTATGTTTGCCTTTGGACAGTAGATTAGCTTTCTTCTATATGTCATTGTATCTCATATTTAGCCATAGAAAATTTCTGCTTCTAGCTGACAGTCAGCTATTTTGAAATGCTAGAGAATTCTGTTAAAGACAAACAACTGCACATCAAATGTCCAGAAAGGTCTGGATATACAGGGTATTGTATGCTGACATCACTTTTATGACCTAAGATAACCTGCTATGCAATTTGAGAATTCTACTAAAATTAGGTTCCCTACATTCCACAATGTTTCCCATTATTGATTTATTCATCATCAATAATTTGTGACATTTGTCAACTACATCTCATGCAGTCCAAAGTGACACCACAATGTCCATAATGCAGCATGAACTGGTGCTCATTATCAATACTTAAGATAAGATTGTGAGACTTCAAAATGTTGTCTTATCTTTTTAACAACCAATAGTGCAGTTAGGGGCTGTCTTACTCTGTTATAGATCCTAAGGCAAATATTATTGGGTAGTCTGACAATATCAATTATGCTTTTAACAAAGAAAAGATCTGTTCCACATACTGCAGTGTTGAAAGGAAAATAAGATTCTATGATGAGGGAAATTTAAGTTTAACATAAAACTTACTGTTGGAGATAGTTTTTTTTGAGTGCTGGATCCACCAAACGAAGCGTATCTCTAATGATGGCAACTTTTATTTCTTCATCCACAGGACTAGCGACATATTCAAACAGTCCTGGAGAAATCTGTGAAGTAAACAACACTTCAAAACTGCACTGCATCAAAGGCTTTCCAAATCTCACATTGCAGCACAAACCTTTGCAATGTTATAAGTTGTTTTCTCACATAATACCTTTTTAAAATTTTCACAAATAAGCAATAGCTTGTGCAATTTGTAGAGCAACATTTTAAAGTGAATACTTCAATCAATATTTTTGATCCCTATGTGGCTAAGTACAAAATAAAATATATAAAGCTAAATCACAGCATAGACAGTCTAGATATTTGCCTAGATACCACAAGAATGAGGGCAGTAAATCAGCAAATGCAAGTTCCAGTCTTGGAGTCTTCAATGCAAATATCTTAAAAGTTTGAAAATATGTAATCATAAGAAAGGGAGAATTCAATCACATGATGTTACATGTTGTTTTCCCTCCCTCCTCATCTAACATTGGAAAAGATTAAGGCATAAATGTTCTTCCTGACTGGAACTGAAATTTTACATTTCACAATAAATTCTTGGTAAATTCTTTGTTTATTCCCCATTTCTAGTCTTTTCCTCAATCAACCCGTGTCATTTGATAATATTTATTTATTGGAGGTAATTTGATAATTCAACAATGATGTGCTTAAATGTTTTTATATTTGAAATGGGGCATTGAATGTTTACTTTAGCATTTTCAGATCTGCCTTGAAGAGGAAGTAGGGTGGAATATAAGAGCTGAGTGGGCAATATCAATTACAAGTTATGTTATGTCAAATAAACAGCACAGATTTTTCTATGTTTCTCAGATATTTTTGATAAAGTCTCAATCCTCCCATCCACATTAAACTGAAAAGAATTGTTAAATGAATTCATTTGGGAAACTATCAAAAGACACAATTTGCAATCTCTCACCAATTTCAGACTGGTGAATCTCAGTCAGCAAAATCAAAATCAAACAAGTGATGACACTTTTCAAATCATTAGCTAGAAAGTGTGCACTCTGTTACATGACACCTCATTAATTTGATTAAACTAGTTCATAGACAAAACTGTTAAGAGCAATACATAGCATCCTGGATCTTGCAATTCTTCTATACTGTTCATTTATGAATCAAACAAAGCAAAACAGACAGAAGGAACAAGTGATTCATTTGAATAATGCCTATGTTTACTTAATTACATGACACTCTATATAATGCTGGTTGTTATCCATACTTGTAAACAAGAGTTCTGCATAATCATCAATTTCATGTGGTAGCTAAGCAGATCCCATAGCAAAAGGGGCAAGGGTTATTTTTATGTGCACAATTCTGGGCAGTTAACCCTACGGCATTTGTAGAGGACATAAAATAAATATTCCTTTATTGTACTTGTAACTCTGGAATTATGTGGCCCATTTTAATAGTGGTGAGTATTATTGAGAACCACAGGACAATGCATTAACTATAATAAGTACTTTTATGAGTTAGTTCAAATGCAGACAGCTATTAAAAATAAAGACTTGCATTTATATAGCACTTTTCACAACCACCGGATGTCTCAAAGTGCTTTTCAGTCAATTATATACTTTTGAAGTTTACTCAATGTTTTAATGTGCCATTTTTCACAAATGAACTATTCATTATTTATGCCAATTAAAAAAATTATGAACCATGTATTACCAAATTTTAATTAACATGTAATTGCTCTAATATGCAGTAAAGAACTGCATAATCATGAAACAGATTTGTGCCTATCTTGCATCTCGAGAATATTATTCTAGCACAAACAAAACAAGAAAATAATGAACAGAGTCCCTTGACAATGTCCTACTGTCCAGGGATTTCTGGGTGTGCCCCAATAGAGAATAGAGGTCTTCTGCCCGAAACAAGCAGAATAATTAAAATTTAAACTTGATGAACCCAGATTGATACTGCAAACTTTTACTTTTTTTGATTTGCATTCAAAGAGACACTCAATAATAAGGCACCCTTTTCTTGGCACCCATTTTTCACAATATGGAGGCAAACATTATTGGTCAGCCAGATATTAAAATCTATCCTTTCATTAGACAGGCAATTAGATTAGCAGTACTAAGCTGGTTGTTATTTTTAAATGGTTGGTAAAAGGCCACTGAGCAAACAATCACACCTACTTTCAAGCTTGCAGTTCCTGCTTCTGGGCACAGACATATCAAACTGCACTCTGCTTGGGAATGTCAAGCTCAGAGGATGTTCTGAACACAGAAATGGAGCGTTCAGGTTAGATCACACTAATAAACATTTGGTGACTGACTCCTTACATCCAAACTGGGAAAGAAAGAAATTGCCTTTAATGTGTTATGCAAGCTGTTGCCTCCCTGCAGGGGTAACTATTCTCACACATGGATTTAATGCTAAATATATATGATACAAAAACAAAATCTCAAAGATGTTGAGAATCTGAAGTAAAAACTGAAAAATGAAAATATTTACATCAGGCAGCATCTGCGAAGAAAAAAACAAAGTTTAACATTTCAGGTTGATGGCTTATTGCCAGACCTATACTGCATGTAACAGCACATTGATATTTATAGTAATTCAGGCTTGTTTCCATCACCTATACCCTTTATTGTGAACCAAAAGAAAAAGCCGCACCTGCAGCTTAGTCATGTAGTCTTCATCTCAGAACCTATGACTCCAGTCCAGGTAAAGTTAATGCTTAAGAACCCCTGCTGGCTGCTTTCCATTGGGTGAGCCTCCATTCATTCAATAAAGCAGCTCGAACACCACAAAATCCAAGGATAGATCTATTAATGATCCCCATGGGCTTTCTGGCCATCATGACATCCCTCCCCCCTTAGATCCAAGTTTCTCCCAGCAGCTCTACTGTAAGGAATTCCTTTCTGGTGCTTGGAGTTTGGATGGATACCTGTTGAAGACAGTGCTGGATTATGCTGTATACCAAACAATGGACCTTTTTCATGACAGAATCATAGAGTTACCAAAGTAGGTTCCCCCTCAGGTTTAGCTTCAGCCTCCATCTCAGAGTCTGTCTTTGCCATCTGGAAGTGCTAATGTGGAGTCAGCTTTAAGCTGAGGGCTGGCAGTAGCACTGACTATCTTCATGACTGACGGCAAGGTCACTCGGGCAAGGACTCCTTGAAGTGATCTAAGTGTTTTTTTAGGGTTTTACCCTGAACTTTGATGATCTTGTAAGATACTGGTCCTGTTTTCTCAATAATGATCCTAGGGACCATCTCTGACGTTCTTTACATAAACTAGATCACTTGCCCTCATGGAATCCAAGTTTTTGTTTCGTTTTCTTTTGGGCCTCCACCTTCACTGTCAAGTTTGGGAATAATACTCAACCTGGCATGAAGTCATCATCCTATTAACAGCTCTGCTGAAGCAAAACCTCAGAGTCACAAAGGTTTACAGTATGGAAATAGCCCTTTGGCCCAACTTATTCATGCCATGCTTTTTTTAACCACTAAGATAGTCCCAGTCGCTCACATTTGGCCCATCTCTTTCTAAGCGGGTAGAGGTGGGAACATCGGGGAGGCGGCGTGGGCTCGTTGGGCCGAAGGGCCTGTTTCCCGTGCTGTTTTGTTCTTTGTAAGCTCATTTTACCCATGTAACGGTCTAAATGCTTTTTAAAAGATAAAATTGTACCGACTTCTCCTGCTACCTCTAACAGCTTGTCCCAAACACTCTTACCCTTTTGTATTTTTCCCTTCTCACTTTAAAACTATGCCTTCTAGTTTTAGACTCCCCGACCTTTGGGGAAAGATATTGATTATTGAATTGATTATCTACCTTATCTATGCCCCTTACTATTTTACAGACCTCTATAAAATTACCCCTAAACCTCCTACGCTCCAGGGAGAAGTCTCAGTCTATTTGGTCTCTCCTTATAACTCAAATTTTCAAGTCCCAGTAGCATCCTGGTAAATCTTTTCTGCACTCTTTCTAGTTTAATAATATCCTTTCTATAATAGGATATCAGAAATGTGCAGTTCACATTTTTGTTTGATTACAGGATTATGCCTGCTGTGGTTTAGGGTGTGGTCCTGTAATCAAACAAAAATTGCGTCAGTTTAGTCCCAATTAAACTAATTGTTTAATTATTAGTTAATTAAATAACTATGGACTTACTTATTAGCTAATAATTAAATCCATTATACTTTAATGGATAATTAAAGCATCCATTAATGCTGGATGCCGCCAGTTGTTCCTTCATGCCACTTTTGAAGGTTTGAACTGCTTGTTTTGTCAATCCATTTAATGACAGGTGATAAGGTGCGTTCCAGATATGTTGGATGCCATTGGAGAGCAGGATGTCTGGAAATCATTGCTAATAAAGGCCATGCCCTTATCGAAAACCAGGATTTATGATATTGTGTGTGCTGAAGCTGTGTGTGCAATTTCTTGATCATAGCCTGAGTGGACCTCATGTAGTGCATGAGTGTGTGTCCATCATGAATAAAAACACAGATCCCATAAAGCCCACATGTACATGCATCTGCCAGGCCACTCCCATGGGTGTAGGGAGGCTGAGGGTGGGAGTGTTTGATTTTCTTAGCAAAGGTCACTTAGCTTTACCAAGTCTATAATGTCAGAATCAAGGCCAGGTCACCAGACATAACTCCTGGCCAGCAACTGAATTTTTGATACTCCCAGGTGGTCAATATGTAGTCCTGTTAATTTTGAACACCTCCTGGGGGCAGAACAATTACTCGGCACTCAAATCTTCAACACTAAATTTGGCCTCGTTGATGAGATAGGGTTTCATTTCCTCAGAAGGTCATCCTTGGAATCCCCAGGGAGAATCATGTATCTAATTTTGGATAAGATGGTGCCTTTTAAGTACAGTCTTTGATCTGCCTTGCTGACATTGAAACGGTCTCCAAACAGTTCAGGATCATCACAAACTCTTTTATTGTTGGTAAAGGAGCCTGGCCTGTGGGCAGTGGGAGGTGATTCGCTGCACCTGCATTAGCAATCTGGATCCTGCAGCAGTATTCCAGAATATATTTATACACTGCCAATATCAAGGTCCAGTGCCGTGATGGAGCAGAAACAATAGGGGGAATGGTTTTGTCCTCTTTAAAGAGGCCCAGTAAGTATTTATAGTTGGTAACTTTAAGTTCTTCATCAAAATATAATCACTAACCCTTCTGACTCAATTTGAGAATATTGTTGCTCGGTATCCAAAAAGATCCTAGAGGCATATGCAATGGCATTCTCTGTCCTGTCTTTCTAGCAGTATGACAGCACTGCATCAACTATGTATGGGAAACAGCACAGTTCAAAACAAGTTATTTCTTTGGGTCAAAACAAGCTGGCAAGGTGGATGACAGGGCTGACATCTGACCTGAGTAAAAGCCTCCCCAAGACCATATGTAATATTTTTGTACTAGGGACTGCAAGGGGGCCAGCATGAAAGCCAAATTCAGGAAAGATTTTCCATGATAATTTACTAATCCCAGGGAAAATTTTAGTTCCGTGGTATTCCTTGGGGTCGATGCCTCCTTGGTGATCTTTATCCTCTACTGGATGTAACTCCTTACCATCTACCTGGTAACCTAAATAGGTTACTTTGGCTGCTTGGAAAATGCATTTCTCCTCTTCGTGCAGACTCCTGGCCTGGAAAATTACTGGAGGATTTCTCCTAAGTTGGACGGGTGTTCCTATTCTGAAGCGCCTGTGACCAAGACATCATCTAAATATACTACTACCCTGGATAGCTTTTGAAGGATGTTCCTGAAAATCCTCTGGAAAATGACACACGCCAACAAGACCCCAAAATGTAAATGGGTATACTTGCAGAATCTCTTATGTGTGTTGATTGTCACATTTTTCCAAGAGGACTCGTCCAATTAAAGCTGGAAATAGTCATGGCTTATATCCAACTTGGGGAAGGTCTTGCCACCTGTTAACTTGGCATAAAGATCTACAACCTAGGGCATAAGATAGCCAGAAGACCTCCCACCAGTTGAGCCAAATCTCCAGAGCCAATCTCTCCCCACAAGGTTTGGTGTGTTCCCTGTACAACAATGAGTGACAGACAACCTGATTTTTGACTATGTGTCACTAGGGATACTGCAGTACTTTTTATTTGTAAACGTCCCCCCTTGTAGGTGGCGAGCCTGGCATTCATATTTTCCAACCTCAGGAGTTGAACACCTGTGTGAATTACTTATATGTCTTGTCAAGAGGAAAAAGTAAGCGTATGTAAGGATGAGAAAACAGGATGGGTTGCTTCAGCATTACAAGATAGCTAGGAATGAGTTGAAAAAAAGGGCTTAGGACAGCTAGGAGGGAGCATGAGAAGACGGATCGGATCAGGAAAACCCCAAGGCTTTTTACTTTTATGTGAGAAATAAAAGAATGATGAGGGTGAGGTTAGGGCCAGCCAATGATAGTAGTGGGAACTTGTCAATGGAATCAGAAGAGATAAATGAGGCATTGAATGAATACTTTTCTTCAGTGTTCACTAAGTAGAGGGGCCCTGTTTTTGAGGATGAGAGTGTGATACAGGTTGATAGGATGGAGGAGGTAGATGTTCTGAGAAAGAAGTATTAACAATTTTGAAAAACCCGAGAGTCATTAAGTCCCCTGCGCAAGATGAGATACATCCTAGATTATTTTGGGAGGGAAGGGATGAGATTGCGGAGCCTTTAGCTTTGATCTTTGGGTCCTCACTGTCCTCGGGGATTGTGCCAGAGAACTGGAGAGTGGCAAATGTTGTTCCTCTCTTCAAGAAAGGAAATAGGGATGATCCTGGTAATTATAGGCCACTTAAGTCTTACTTAGGTGGTTGGTAAGTTAATGGAAAGGTCCTCAGGGATAGGATTTATGACCAGTTGGAAAGATGCAGCTTAATCTGCTATAGTTAGCA
Organism: Sphyrna mokarran; assembly: GCA_024679065.1. Taxonomy (NCBI): domain Eukaryota; kingdom Metazoa; phylum Chordata; class Chondrichthyes; order Carcharhiniformes; family Carcharhinidae; genus Sphyrna; species Sphyrna mokarran. The sequence goes on from JAGIQG010000025.1 coordinate 15,546,045, forward strand.
CGGTTTCATGAGGGGTAAGTTTTGCCTCATAAATTTAATTGAATTCTTTGAGGAAATAACTAAGTGTGTAGATGAAGGTGGAGCAGTTGATGTCATATACATGGATTTTTGTCAGGTGTTTGATAAGGTTCCCATGGTAGGCTCATGAAGAAGGTAAGGAGATGTGAGATAGAAGGAAATTTAGCTGTTTGGATAAGTAACTGGCTGTCTCATAGAAGACAGAGGATGCTGGTGGAGGGAAAATTTTCAGACTGGAGGCCAGTTACCAACATTCTACCACAAGGGGAGACTGAGTCCTCTACTATTTGTGATTTTTATCAATAGCTTGGAAGAGGGGGCTGAAGGGTGGGTTAGTAAATTTGCTGATGACACCAAGATTGGTGGAGTAATGGGTGAAGCAGAGGGCTCTTGCAGACTGCAAAGAGACATTGACAGGATGCAGAGCTGGGCCATAAAGTGGCAGACGAAGTTTAACCCTGATAAGTGCGAGGTGATTCATTTTGGTAGGACAAAGTTGAATGCGGATTACAGAGTCAATGGCAGGGTTCTGAGGAACATAGGGGAACAGAGAGATCTTAGGATTCATATCCATGGATCTCTGAAAGTTGCCACTCAAGTAGGTAGAGCCGTGAAGAATGCTTATAGTGTGCCAGTGTTTATTAACGGAGGGTTTGAGTTTAAGAGAATTGGGTAATGCTGCAACTATACAGAACCTTGGTGAGACCACATTTGGAATATTTTGTGCAGTTCTGGTCACCTCACTATAAGAAGGATGTGGAAGCATTGGAGAGAGTGTAGAGGATATTTACTAGGATGCTGCCTGGTTTGGAGGGTAGGTCTTATGAGGAAAGGTTGAGGGAGCTGGGGCTTTTCTCTTTAGAGCAGAGGAAGAGAGAGGTGACTTAATAGAAGTTTACAAGATGTGAGGGGAATAGATAGAGTGGACATTCAGAGACTATTTTCTCAGATGGATGTAGCTGTTACTAGGGGGCATAACTACAAGTTTCATGGTGGAAGATATAAGAGGGATGTCTCAGGTAGGTTCTTTACTCAGAGTGTTGGGGTGTGGAATGCACTGCCTAATAGTAGAGTTGGACACTTTAGGAACTTTTAAGCGGTTTTTGGATAGACATATGGAACACACTAGAATGATAGGGAGTGGGATAGCTTGACTTTGGGTTCAAACATAGCTCGGCACAACATCGAGGGCTGAAGGGCCTATGTATGTCAACCAGAAAAGCACCCATTTATTCCAACTCTCTGCTTCCTGTTAGACAGCCAATCCTCAATCCACACTAACACTTTACCCCCAACTCCATGTACCCTGACCTTCTGCAGCAACCTTTCGTGAGGCACCTTATTCGAACGCCTTCTGAAAACCTAAAAATACCATATCCACCAGTTCCCTTCTGTCCAAGTGTACTGTTCTATGTTCTATGTCTGTCCTCCAAGAATGGAAGCTGCAGCTCAGGGACCTACCACACTGGGTCTGGTAAAGGTATAGGCTTAAGATCCCTATTGGCTACTTCCCATTGGATAAGCCTCCGCTTGTTTAATCAGGCAGCTCATGCTCCATGAAGCTCACAGTAGATCTATTAATGATCCCGTTGGCCTTCATGGCCATCATAACAGATATACAAACAGCAAAACTGATAAAAAATGGGCATTCAATTGGGACCATCATTTTAAGCATGTTATATATTTGAAATGTTTTGTAACTAAATATATTTTAAAGTTTAATTTCAGCTCATATACAACAGTAATTTGTGGTTATTCAAAACTCTAATACTCATTTTGGTAGACTTCCATCCAGGAGCATTATTAAGTAGAATTATTGACAGAAGGAAAAGAACATAAGAACATAAGAAATAGGAACAGGAGTAGGCCATTTAGCCCCTCGAGTCTGCCCCGCCATTCAGTAAGGTCATGGTTAATCTGAAGTGGATCAGTTCCATTTTTCCGCCTGCTCCCCATAATCCTTAATTCCTTTGTCTATCAGAAATCTATCTACCCGTGACTTAAACATATTCAATGAGGAAGCCTCCACCACTTCAATGGGCAGAGAATTCCAGAGATTCACTACCCTTTGAGTGAAGAAGTTCGTCTTCAACTCTGTCCTAAACTGCACACCCCCTCCCCCGCTTATTTTGAGGCTGTGCCCTCTAGTTCTGGTTTCCTTTCTAAGCGGAAAGAATTTCTCTACCTTTACCCTACCTAGCCCCTTCATTATCTTGTAAGTCTCTATAAGATCCCCTCCCAGCCTTCTAAACTCCAACAAGTACAGGCCCAGTCTATTTAATCTCTCCTTATAAGCTAACCGCCTCATCTCTGGTATCAGCCTGGTGAACCTTCTCTGTACTTTCTCCAAGGCCAATATATCCTTTCGCAAATAAAGGGACCAAAACTGCACACAGTACTCTACTTGCAGCCTCACCACTATCTTGTACAGTTGCAGCAAGACCTCTCTGCTTTTATATTCTACCCCCCTCGCGATAAAGGCCAACATACCATTTGCCTTCTTGATCACTTGCTGCACCTGCACACTGAGTTTTTGCGATTCGTGCACAAGGACCCCCAGGTCCTTCTGCACAGTAGCATGCTGCAACTTTTCACCATTTAAATGATATTCCATCCTACTATTATTTCTTCCAAGTGGATAACCTCACATTTGCTAACATTATACTGTATCTGCCAGGTCCTCGCCCACTCACTCAGCCTATCCAGATCTCTCTGCAGACTTCCTGCATCCTCCATGCAATTCACTTTTCCTCTCATCTTCATGTCATCAGCAAATTTTGTTCCCTACACTCAGCCCCCTCCTCCAAATCGTCCCAGCACCGATCCCTGCGGCACGCCATTAGTCACCAACTGCCAACCAGAAAAGCAACCATTTATTCCAACTCTCTGCTTCCTGTTAGAAGCCAATCCTCAATCCACGATCCACGCTAACATTTTACCCCCAACTCCATGTATCCTAACCTTCTGCAGCAACCTTTTATGAGGCATCTTATTGAACGCCTTTTGGAAATCTAAGAAACACCACATCCACCAGTTCCCCTCTGTCTACCGCACCAGTCACATAAAAATTTACTTTACTTCATAAAAATCCAGTAAATTCGTCAAACATGACTTCCCCTTCATGAATCCATGCTGTGTCTGCTTGATCGAAAAGGAGCAGAAATCCTTGATAATTGTTGCAGGGAAGCAGCAAGGTACAAGATTTTTGGCAATCCAAATCACTCAGATAAAAACACAAATAATAGTGCCTATGATTACAATTGCGTGTGAGTGAAATGCCTGTTGCTATTACATTAATGATTCTTGTTTTGAACTGACTTCAAATTTTTCAGTAACATTATTGATGGAAGGTATTTCTACACATATACTACTACTAATGAAAAGCTCTCTCACTATGATACACTGTATTAATCTAAGTGTTGCAAATGTTGATCAAAACTAATAAATCAAGCAAGACAAATAATATAACTTGCAGTTTTAAGTGGAAAGAAATTATTCATGTAACACTAAAATCAGCAAGCATCAGGGAAACTTGCAAATTGACAACAAACCAATGTGTTATATTCATTTTCACATATTAAAGCAACAGGTAATGAGAGTCAGCATTTATTTTTGATGGTATGTATGTTTTGTTCAGCTGTGCTGACAATAAGCAATGAAATTAAATTTATGAAGTGATAATTAAAAATATATAACCCTTTCTCAACATCCATATTTATTAATATAATGATTTTTTTCACTGCTTTGATTCTTACATAGTGACATTTCTGAAATATAACCAATTCTGTACATTGTAAATAAAACTGAAAATATTGGAAATACTTAAAAGATCAGGTGACATTTGGAAAAAGTTAACATTTCAGGTTGATCATTCTTAACAGATTATTTCAGATTTCCAGCTTCTGCAGTGTTTTGCTTTTGTATATTGTTGTGCTCCAATAATCTAACATTTTTGAAAGCATGTTTTATGAGTATACACAATCATGCTGAGTTGCAAATCAAGTATGTTGTACTCTGTTGGGATATATTCTATCAACTAAACATTAAATTCCTGAGTTCAGCAGTGCTATTGAAAAATCAGGTACTTGGGTAATCTGTCAATTTCAGTATGGCACTGGCACATGTTTGGGGGCAGGTAACAAATCTAGCTTCCCATCTGGAAAAAGCATATATTGTAAGGTGAAGAAGATGATTAAGGGATGAAATGTCAAACAAACTACTTTCATCTTTATTGTTACTATACTATATCAGTAGCATTGTCATTGCTTTAGAGAACTAAAATTAGATGACTCATTACAATGTTGTGAATTACTGTTTGGGTTAAATTCTGGATAAAACATATCCTACAACACATTTTTGAAGATATTAAGAGTGCACATTCAAAATCTTAGGACTAAAGACAATTTAATTGCTGTTATTATTGAATATGTTCAGTAATATGTTCAACTACCCTCGTCACTATTTACACCCCACCAATTTTCATATCATCCATGAACTTACTGACTTACTGATCAACCCTCCTACATTGAAGTCTAAATCATTTACATAAACTACAAACAGAAAGGATTCTCAAACTGATCCCTGTAGGACTCCATTGGGCAGATGCTTCCAGGTAGAACAGAAACATGTAAATTTACAGGGATATAAACTACTTTATATGATTCATTTTAAATAGGAACTGAGCTAACTCCAGCTTCAAGAAAAAGCAATGCATTTAAATAGTCTTTCAAGACCAGATGTCTCAAGGTGCTTCACAGCAAAGTACTTTTGAAGTGTTGTTACTGTAGTAATGTAGGAAATGAGATAAACAATTTATCAGTTAGCTCTATGGGCTGGATGGCTGGTTCATGATGCAGAATGATGCCAATTGCACAGATTAAATTCCTGTACCAGCTGAGGTTATTCATGAGGGTGTGGTGATCCTCAGATTAAATGACCATCCCACCTCAAAGAGTCACCTGAGGCTACGGTGACTATACCTTTTAATGCATCCATCCAGAAATAAAGTCGATAGAATTCTGACAGTACAGATGAAGGCCATTTGGTCTACTGAATCTGCACTGACTCTCCAAAAGAGCATCTTACCCAACCCATACCTCCCCATCCTAAACTGTAACTCCACATGTTTAGCAAAGCCAATCCACCTGATCTGCATATCTTTGGACTGTTGGGAGAAAACCAGAGTACCCAGAAGAAATCCATGCAGACACGGGGAGAACGTGCAAACTCCACACAATCACCCAAGGCTGGTATCAAAGACAGGTCCCTGGCGCTGTGAGGCAGCAGTGCCAACAACTTCGCCTTTTATTGCAATTTTTTAAAAATGACTACAGAGTTTTGCCTTTACTATTTTATCCTCCAGTTCATTCCAAATGCTAATCATTCCTTGTGCCAAGAAGAAGATCAATCCTAAATGGTCTTTTCAACAGGTTTGTTGTGACCCTCCCCTTAGCCTACATATGATTCAATTTTAAACAGTTAAAAGTTAACTTCATGCGTATCTTCATAAATGGTCATGTTAAGACTCCTCTTTTCTTGGCTGCAAATCATAAATCTCACCAAGTCTTTTCCTGTATCTCAAACATTGAACACTAGTGATGAGTCTTGTGACTTATCTTTGAACTGCCTTCTGCACTAGATGCTCTCTGGCATATATCTAGGTACCAGAAATGTCCTCCTAAAATCTTGGGACTTATGCTAAAATTTGGAGAGCTGCCCCACAGACTAATCAAGCAACAGCCTGACATAGTCACGCTCATAGAACCTTACAGACATATCCCAGATATCAACATCACCATCCCTAAATATGTCTTTCCTATTGCTTTCCTATTCATCAAACATGATGTCACAGTAGCACACAAATGGGAGTTGCCCTGGATAGTACTGAACAGAGACTCTGGATCCTATGGAATCTCAAGGCACCAGGATAAGTTTGGACAAGGAAACATGCTGACAACCATCTGCAACTCCTCGCTCAGCTGATAAATCAGTACTCCTTCATATTGAACACCAACTGGAAGAGACATTGAGAGTGACAAGAGCATAGAATCTGCCCTTGGTGAGGGACTTCATTCTATTTTTCCATCACAAAGAATGACTTGGTAGCATTATTGGTAAACATAGTAAGAAGTCTTACAACACCAGGTTAAAGTCCAACATGTTTATTTGTAGCAAAATCCACTAGCTTTCGTCAGGTGAACGGACTGACCTACCAATGGGGCAGCGCTCCAAAAACTAGTGGATTTTGCTAGAAAATAAACCTGTTAGACTTTAACCTGGCGTTATGAAACTTGTTATTGTGTTTACCCCAATCTAACGCCAGCATCTTCACATCATGACGAGCATCATTGGTGACAGAGATGGTCAAGTCCCAGAGGTCACAACAGTTAGGCTGAGTCTGCGACAGGGAAGGGAACCAACAAGAGGGAAAATTCTATTTGGCTTCATCCTCATCAATCTACCTGTTGCAGACATATCTGTTTATGACTGCTTTGATAGGAGGGACCTTGTGAGGACAAAGTTCCATCTTCATCTTGAAGATGCTTTTTGTCATGTTGTGTAGCACCACAGGCATAGCGGTTTGCAGAGCAGAAAAGGCACCAGCCCGTTATGGCTGTGCCTGTCAAAAACAACTAATTACTCTATTCCTATTTTTCAGCATTTGGCCCTAGCTGTGTAGACTTGGCATCGCAAAAACTCATATAAATTTTTCTTGGTTATTATAAGAGTCTCTGTTTCCACCATCATTTCAGGCAGTGAATTCCAAACTCTCACCACTCTCTGGGTGAAAAGGTTTTCGTCACATCCTCTTTAAACCTCCTGCCCCTTACCTTACCTTAAATCTATGCCCCCTGGTCCCTGATCCCTCCACCAAGGGGGAAGGTTTCTTCCTGTCTACTCTAAGCCCCTTAGAATTTTAAATATGTTAATTATGTCCTACTCAACTTCCATTGCTCTAAGAAAAATAATCCCAGTCTATCATCTTCCAAATCCACAACCTCTACTACCTAGAAGGACAAGTGCAGCACATGCAATGAGAACACCATCACTTGCAAGTTGCCCTCAAAAGCACACACCATCCTGATTTGGAACTATATCACTGTTCCTTCACTGTTAAAATCCTATAACTCCCTTCTTCACAACATTGTGGGTGTACATACATCTCATGGACTGTGGCAATTGAAAAAGCCATCTCACCACCACTACCTCAAGGGTAATTTGAGATGGGCAATAAATGTTGGCCTTGCCAGGAATGTCCCTTCCCTTGAAATAACAAAATCTTCAATATTCCCCTCATTCCATGGTGATCAAAACCAAACACAGTACTAGAGATATGATCTGATCAGAACAGAATACAATTTGATCATGACCTTTTGTTTTGGCAATGAAGTTTAATATTTTTTACTGGCTACATTCCAATGACTGTGTATGTTGTGGATCGAGTGTATCAACAGTCTGAGGTTTTTTTTCAACTTCACTGTTCCATTAACACTTATTTTCTGGCCATTGCTGTCTAGAATACTTTATTCTCCTTCTGCATTGACTTGAGGTAAACATTCACAAAAACACACAATTAGAAAAAAGTTCAAGTAAAACCTGTAATAACTTGCATCAGAATGACGCAACCTGGATGTTTACCTATGGTTGGGGAAAAATAACTCATGCTGAATAGGGCAAGTGCATTCAGATTGCATTCTCTAAACATGAAATCAAACTGCAAGCCTATTATCTTCACAATATATCTGGACATACAAGGTGAACAGCCTTTCAAAATGCAACATGGTCTGCTCACAATGACAAGTCAAAATGAAGGAAGCCATTCTCCGCCTTTAGCTCATCAAAAATGAAATTTAACAGATATAGTATTGAAGGAAATACTATTATCGGTTCAGAACAATGTGATTCAGATGCAAGTCACTAAATTAAAACTGCCCCTATTCTTTTCAATATTAACAATGCTTCTCTCAGCTAACAGTATGAAATCAGTTAATTTTGAGATAAAGTGGCATCCTAGCCAACTCAATGTATCCGTCAGATTTATCAAACCTCCTATTCTAAGGCTGATTTGAACTCTTGTTTTAAGGGTTGATAAGTAAAACTTAAATAGCATCTTAGCCAGCTGTGTCATTGTTTCCTTTGATATGTTAAGGCAAATACTTCAGTACCAACTAGCTCTAGATCCCTTACCTCCCGTTCATGTTCTATTCTCATGCTGGGATTGGCATTCACCTCCAATAAAACAGGCTTCATGTTTTTCATGAGAAGAATATCAAATCCTAAAATCTGTGTAAACAAAAATGAAATTTGATAAAGTAATGGCTATTACATTTCAATATTTAATCTCAGCTATCATCTTTACTATCTGTTTATAGTTAAATGAGACAGAGAAGTGGGCATAATATAAGGTTTAAATTCTCAACAGAAAAAAAAGTTAGCACAAATAGCAATTAGAATAGTGCAATTTTTTAAAAGAGGAATTAACAAACTGAGGTGAAAAAGTGAAAAGAGAAGTTGACAAAAGATTGTAGAACAATATTTTTCTTCTAAAGGGGGGCGGAGATGTCAAGTTTCAGAATGCTGGATAAAATTGAAGAGGATGGTGTCTGCAGTTCATTAGAATGGAAGAGAATAAAGGCAATTCGAGACATTTAAAATGAAAGGCTGGGGCAAGGTGTATTGGAAAAGGCTCAGTCCAGTAGTTGCGGGATCTAAATGAGGGAACACACATTAAATACATATCTTTAATCATTTAACTTATATTTAATGTTGACAATTGGGCATGGACAGCAGGAGACAGGTTTTACCCTGAGGGTTGTGAGACACGTAGAATGCGCCACTAGTGTTATAAATTGAATCTGAGAGTGCATCAAGATTTAAGAATAGGTTAGATGGTGGAATCTATGGAAGAGAAACAATAAAATGGATTGGTGAGATCAAACAGTCTATTTTAGTGCTGTAATTTCTGAGTCCATTTTTTGAAACATATATGTCAGCATATAAAATGAAAGATTAGCAATTCACTTTGGGCTGCATTTTCCACTTGAAATTTCATATTACCATTGCACTTTTCCATTATGCAAAATTTTCTGGAAAGTTCTGCATAAGTGTGACGTATCATTTTTTCCCCCCAATGTGCCGTGGCAGAAAGTACTGCTGCAATGAAGTCCATTAGCACATCAACAAAATATACGTCACTTAAACTAAAACTACAGTTGATAGGAACGTTAACCTCAGAAGGCAGGCCTAAATAATTCATTCTTAGGGTTTTGAGACTAGTATTGAAAGCTGCCCAAACTGACACCATGACAGAGGTCAAATTAATCTTTGTTCCTAGACATAGCAAATATACAAATGAGATGCTAAACCAGAAATATGTTCTTCTCCAGTAGTCTTAGTGGGAGTACTGAATGACAGAAATTAAAACCCAGATTTAACTGAAATTCATATTTCATCCCTTCACTATGCAGGTTTAAGTGTTTTCTGCTGTAAAACATCAGTGCTCTTTTGCAGACTCCACACATGCCAGACAAACACATGGACAAATACATATGTGAGAGGAACAAACCATTTTAAAAATAGCATGTAAAGTTGGAATTCAAAATGGACAAATATTGATTGTGCTGCATTTGTATTTAACACTGATTTTTATATTCAGCATCGATAAATGAGTTCTGCAGGAAATCTTAGTGTAAACCTCTACAAACAAGATTGGTATATAAAACATTCTACTTGTATCATAAGTGCAATCCAAGAAATTCAGAACATTATGCATAAGTACTTTACAGTCACGTTGTTTAGAACTAAAAAATTTTGTGTTATATGGAAGTGCACTCTAGAACCTAATCCATTAGAATTTTACTTAATTTATGCTTTCCGTTTTACTCATTTTTATTAATTCATGGGACATTGGTGTCACTGGCTGGCCAACATTTTTGCCAATCATTAGTTGCTGTTGAGAAGGTGGTGATGAACTATCTTCTTGAATCGCTGCAGTCCAAGTTGAGTGGGCTGACCCACAATGCTGTTAGGGAGGGAATTCCAGGATTTTGACCCAGCAATTGCGATATATTTCCAAGTCAAGATGGTGAGTGGCTTGGAGGAGATCTCACAGGTGGTGGTCTTCCTGTTTACATTCTGCCCTTGTCCTTCTAGATGGAAGTGGTCCTGGGTTTGGAAGATACTGTCTAAGGATCTTTGTGAATTACTGCAGTGCATCTTGTAGATAGTACACACTGCTGCGGAGCGTAGATGGCGGTGTTGTAACTGTACTGAAAGAGCTTGACATGTTCTGGAGCACAGTTCTTCAGTACTATTGCCAGAATGTTATCAGGCCTGTTACCTTTGCAGTATCCAGTGCCTCCAACCATTTCCTGATATCATGTGGACTGAATTGAATTGGCTCGAGGCTGGCATCTGAGGTGCTGGGGACCACTGGAGGAGGCTGAGATGGATCATTTACTCAGCACTTCTGGCTGAAGATTGCTGCGGATACTTTAACCCTATCTCTTGCACTGATGTGCTGGGCTCCTGCATCAGTGAGAATAGTAATATTTATAGAGCCTCCTCTTCCAGTCAGTTGTTTAATTGTCACCATCATTCTGGCCTGGATGTGGAAGGATTGCAGAGCTTAGATCTGTCTGTTGATTGTAAGATCGCTTAACTCTGTCTCTTGATAAACTTTTTATTATTTCTGACAAATTTTGCCTTAGAACCCTTCACTTTTGAGACTCACTGGCTGGGGTACACCAGGCCCACTAGCAGGAATCATGACAGACCATTGAATCCAGTATTGGGCCTAAAATGGAATTCCCACCAGGCGATAAACCCATTGTGATGCTCCAGCCTTGCCCCGCGCAATTAAGATTTCTGCCCAGAGTGAACCCAATGAATATTCAAAAATGCATTTAATTAGCAGGCTGGAAGCCCAAGGTCTTCCTGTTTCCTTGGCCCCAGCAAGAAGTCCAGCTTTAGCGCAGGTCCTAACAAACTTGAACTTGATGCCTTGGACACCAAGGATGCAGGAAAGCAAGGAGGGACATGATCTCTACTCATATGTCCCTGTGCTACTGCCACCAGGCTGTAGAGGGAGGGGTCTCATGGCTGCATGTCCTTGTTGCCCTGTGTAAGGTAAGATGGTATCCACTCTCAGGATGGTGATTTCAGACATCATTCTATAAGATACGATTATTGTCTCAGCCCTTTAAAACCATTGAAATGCCCTGGTCATTCTGATATCCATGAACACCTAGAAGCCTTCAAATCACCAGGGCACTCCATTCCATATTAGGGATTGGTCCACATTAATGTCCCAAGCTCCAGGTGTTAAATTATCTCTTTTACATGGTTTTATAGAAAAGACTTGTCAGTTTTATGAGGGAGATCCCCTTGCTTTCTCTCATAGAGCAGCTCTACCTTGAAACTCTTTTGAAATGCAATTGTTTTAATTAGGGAGTTCTCCTTTTAATACTGAAAAAGAGTAGCATTTGATTTTGGATCTTTTAATGTTTTGATTGACATGTGGATCACTTACACTCTAGTTAAGAGCTGTTTGTTTTCTTTCCCTTCATGGTCGAATGCATCTCGAATGCTTTGCAAACATTGAGGTTAGAAAAGAGGAAGTTAAACCTATCAATCAAAGCACTTCAAAGGATTTAAACATCAGATGCTATTCTTTCAACTTTAAAAGGAGAAATTCCCAATGAAACACAATCCCTACTGAACATCAAAACACTTCAAAGAGGTTTCAGAGCAGCTGTTCCTTATGATAGAAAGCAAGGGGGATCTCCCTGATAAAAGTGAAATCCTTCCATTACCTCTTTTAAGCGGTCTTATTGAAACATCTGGAGCTTCGGACATTAACCTGGGCCAACCCCTACTGTGGAATGGAATGCTGCGATATTTTGGGGCAATGATATCAAAGTAACCAGAGTACTTGATAGATTTTAAAGGATAGAGACAATAATGAATATCTTACCCAGAATGATGTCTGAAATCACCACCTTGAGTGTGGCAACAAGGATAAATGCAGTCATGAAAGCCCTATTCTGGGGGAGAGTCCGGAGGTCAACCCCTTCTTCTCAGTCTAAGTTCACCCAACCACCAGGTCCCATGAGGGGCAGAACCTAAACACACAGCAAAACCTGGCTGCACATAGATTGTGGTGCCATCTTAAAAATCATAACTTGAGTAAACATCCAATCCAGCATAGCAGAAGTCTCAGGAGCTCTCTTCCTCACCCCCAATTAGAGTCAGCATTTTCTAATACCCCCATCTTGGATTATCAGCCCCTGTGCTCCCCCCATCCAACCTTCAATCATTGGCCCCTTTTCCCTGCCCCCCACCCAATCATCGGCTCCTGTTCTTCTTCACCCAATTCCCAATTATCAGACCCTGGTCCTCCCCAATCATCAGCCCCTACTGTCCCTCATCTATCGACCCGTGTTATCCCCCACCCAGCCCCCAATCATTGTCTCCTTCTCCTCCCTACCCAACCCCCAATCATCTGCCCCTTCTCTCCCCCTATTGGATCATTGGACCCAGATCCATCCCCTTCCAACCCTCAATCATTGGCTGCTTTCCCCTCCCCCACCCAACCCCCAATCATCTTTCCATTCTCTCCCCAACCCACAATCAGCCCCTTGGCTCCCCACCCAATCAGCAGCCCTTGGTCCTCCCCATTCAACCCATTAATGATTGGCCCCTTCTCTCCTCCCACCACCAAACCCCCAATCAGCCCTTTCTCTCCCCCTATTGGATCATCAGACCCTCAGCCACCCTCTCTCAACCCCCAATCATCTTCCCATTCTCCCCCAATCACTGGCCCCTATGTTCCCCACCCAACCCCCAATCTCAGCCCCTGCTTCCCCTTCCAACTCCAAATCATTGTATCCTTCTTCGACCCATCCAGACTGAATCATCAGCCCCTTCTCCCCCACCCAACCCCCAATCATCAGCCTCTTTACCCCATCATCCAACTCCACCGCTCCCCCACCACAAAACTCCCCCATTCAGCAGCTCCTTCTCCTCCCCACCCTCCACCATCAGTGGCCTCTTCATCCCCCCCACTCAGCCCTAATCATCAGCCCCTTCCACTTCCACCCAATTCTTGATCAATCATTGACATCCTCAGGTCTTTTGCCTTTTATCAAAATAAATCTCCCGTCATAAGGCTCCCACTGAGGCCCGTTTCTTGGCATATGCTGGCAGTACCAGGTTGGCATGGATGTGATGCCAATGTGCCATAGGGTTATGTGGGTACATGGCCAGACACTTCCCTGGCAATGTCCCTTTCCCCCAGAAGCTATAAATTACACCTCCCCAGGGAGATTCCACCAGGGAGATAGAATACATGTCTATTTGAACCTGCTATAACTCATGCCGATATGAACAAAAGAACAAAGAACAAAACAGCACGGGAAACAGGTCCTTCGGCCCAATCAGCCTGTGCCACCACCCCGATGTCCCCACTTCTACCCGTGATCCTGTCTATGTTTATAGATCTATGGATTGAAACCAAATTTGAGACAATTTAGGGAGAATTTGTTCTACCTAAGAACACATCTTTGGGATGTGGGAGGAAACCGGAGCACCCGGAGAAAACCCACGCAAGCACGGGGAGAATGCGCAAACTCCCACAGACACAGGCCCAAATCCATGTATCTGCACAGCACAGCGATAGTCACTGAGCTTTCATGTTGCCCATCAAATGATCCAGGTCAAGCGTACACTTACGACGTGAAGCACTGTGTCATTATATGGCGAGGGTTCAATATCTGACAAGGGGGCGGTTAATAACATTTAAATCTACTCAAATAAATGTAAAGTAAATTCCCACATTATTGGCGTGAAGGTCATGACATTGTCGACAAGGAACGGGAAAGATCCAAGATCCCATTCTCGCCGACGAGAACTGGGACTTCTGGATTTTGAGTCCCTGCTGCCATTCACATGAACGGCTCAGGATCACCTCCCCAGCAAGTGCGAATGGGAGAATCCTCGCTGTTATGTTTGCTCACATAGAACATAACAGCACTGTAAAGGCTTTTCGGTCCTCAATATTGTGCAGAGCTATGTCTAATCCCAAGATCAAACTATCCTACTTCCTATAATTCTGGTGTGTTCCATGTGTCTATCCAATGACCACTTGAAAGTTCCTAAAGTGTCCGATTCCACTATCATAGCAGGCAGTCTATTCCAACCTCAACCACTCTGAGTGAAGAATCTGTGTCGGCCATCCCTCCTACATCTCCCATCCTGCACCTTATAGTTATGCACATAGCAGTGCGGATTTCAGGAAAGTGTTATCTGAGCTTCTGATAAATTACTGATGTTTTACAACAAAATCAGAGGTTCTTTGGTGTGTTATTGCATTCACAGTCTTGGAAAGACAAGACTGACTTTCCTGTCTGTACTAGTGTACAAAATACCAAGTCATACTAAATTTACTGTAACACATCAGTAAATCCCAAGCAATTACAATTAAAGTAGGCAACTTTGTAATCTGTCAGCTAATGAATTGCAGATAGAATAGGAATAGTTTAGTATAAGCCAGGCCTGAATCTCACAAACAGTCTCATCATACCAAATATTCAAATATTTGAGAGTATTTTACATTATTACTTTTAAAAATAGTAAAAGGTGATATAATTGTAAACCATGATATTCAATGAAGAAACATTTAAACAAACTTAGAAACGAATAAACCGAAACTGAAATACTTTTGTAAAATTTATAAAAATGGTTACTTTGTTATGAGTATGAGATTTTATAGCATGTTTTAAACTGTCTTTTAATTCAAGGTAAAATGAAGCACATGACTTCCTACTAGATCTGCGATTGACAGCCAGCATAAAAGAGAATCAGAGAGTTTGCTGATTCCAGTGCAAGAGACAAACACACAGCAACTGTTGCTCTCTGTTAGCCGCCAGGCAGAAAAGCTAGTGGGAGCATATTATCTGGTCAGAAAGAGATGTAGGAGGTCATGTGCTTCACTTACGAAAACGTAAGTGAAAGATTCAGCCTGGCGTGGCCAGGAGCTGCCACCAGATTGGGCCTTGCTGCTGGAAATGGAGTTCTCAAAAGGCTGAGGAAAATGACTTTGATGTGGAGATGTGGGTGTTGGACTGGGATAAGCAAAGTAAGAAGTCTCATAACACTAGGTTAAAGTCCAATAGGTTTATTTGGTAGGACAAGCCACAAGCTTTCAGAGCACTGCCCCTTCATCAGGTACTTGGGAGTTGTGTCCACAAACAGGGCATATATTGACACAAACTCAATTTATAAGATAATAGCTGGAATGCAAATCTTTACAGGTAATCAAGTCTTTAAAGGTACAAACAATGTGAGTGGAGAGAGGGTTAAGCCCAGATTAAAGAAATGTGTATTGTCTCCAGCCAGGGCAGTTAGGGAGATTTTGCAAACCCAGGCAAGTTGCGAAGGTTACAGATAGTGTGACATGAAACCGCCCTCACATGTGCGGAATTTAGCAATCAATTTCTGCTCAGCGATTCTGCTTTGTTGTATACAAAGAACAAGAACAAAGAGCAACACAGCACGGGAAACAGGCCCTTCGGCCCAACGAGCCCACGCCGCCGTCCTAACGTCCTAATGACATATCCTTGTCTTTAGGCTATGCCTAAAGATTCCCATATAGGGACCAATATAGGGACAATTTGTTACCCAATCAGCCTAAGAGCACATTTTTGGGATGTGGGAGGAAACCGGAGCACCCGGAGGAAACCCATGCAACCACGGGGAGAACGCGCAAACTCCTGCAGACACAGGCCCAAATCCATGTGTCAGCACAGCAACAGCGATAGTCTCTGAGCTGTCATGTTGCCCATCAGATGGTCCAGTTTAAGCAAACACTGACGACGAGGAAACGAGGATGTCGTGAAGGCCGCCTTGGAGGATGCTTATCCAAAGATCAGAAGCTGAATACCTGTGACTGCTGAAGTGTTCCTCAATAGGAAGAGAACACTCCTGCCTGATGATTGTTGAGTGGTGTTCATTCATACATTGTAGCATCTGCACGGTCTCCCCAATGTACCATGCAGAATCGCTGAGCAGAAACTGATAGCTAAGTTACGCACACGAAGATGGCCTCAACTGGGATCTTGGGTTCATATCATACAATCTGTAACCCCCACAGCTTACCTGAACTTGCAAAATCTCACTAACTGTTCTGGCTGGAGACAATACACATCTCTTTAACCTGTGCTTAACCCTCTCTCCATTCAAATTGTCTGTACCTTTAAGACTTGATTACCTATAAAGACTCGCATTCCAACTATTATCTTGTAAATTGAGTTTGTGTCAATATACGTCCTATTTGTGAACACAACTTCCACTCACCTGATGAAGGAGCAATACTCCGAAAGTTTGTGGCTTGTGTTATCAAATAAACCTGTTGGACTTTAACCCAGTGTTGTGACACTTCTTTCTGTGAAAACGACTTTTGACAGGCAATGCAAGGACTCAAATACATAAGCATCTGGCTTGGAAGCAGGTATCAACTGCTGTAATGTAATTTATTTCACAAAACTGTCCTATGGTAGCTGCATATTTCTGGCACCGAGAAGATTGGCTACAATATAGCTTTGATATCCATCTTAATTTTTCAATCAAAATTTTAGGGCCAGATTCTTAGTGGCCTTTGACTTATGTCCAGTTCCTTTCTGTAACCTTAGTCTCAGATTTGCTCTTGTGAATGGAGATCAATATGTTCTGTAAAGATATTTCTGAGGATTATCCCAGCATTTCCCAGAAATCATGTTAATTTTTCATCTACATGTCTTTACTTATTCAATCACTGACAGTTATGTTGTGTGTTGGACAACTGGTTGTTGTACTCTAAAAGAGTACAATAGGTTGCAGAACAGAAGTGCATAGTTTAAAAATTAAGTGATGTTGTCGGAAATATCAAGTAGAGATGGGTTAATTCTGAGAAAAAGTTAATTCTGGATTGTTTTCTGGTACTGCCTACCAACCCTTTTCAAATTAGTTTTCTGATAGGATTGGGCACAAATGTCCTGCAGCCTTTTTGAAAATAAGGCGCTTGAAGACATCAGTAAAAACCGGGAGTAGGATTAACTTAAATGACTGAGCAACACAAAGTCTAATGGATTAAATGTAAAATTCACAAAACAGATTTGTGGATCTTAACACTGCAGTACTGTAAATGTACATGATACTCACCTGGAAGCATGTCGGTCCAGGCTTTCCTGGAGGAATATATGTTTGATGATAAATTTTTAGTTCAGGAACCAATGCAATAATAGCCCTAATCACTAATGTGATAATGTCTGACCACATTTTCTTCACATCATAGCCTCTCATAGAAAGCTTGGCCACAATACTTGAAAATGTCCTTTTGCTTCCTGTATTTACATTGTCAGAATGGATGAAATTTCCACTATGGACATTCAGGGAATAGTTTGTTAAGTGCATAAATACACGATGAAAATTTTTACTGTTAGGCTCTTGATATGGTTCTGTACAGAATCTAGATAGACCGTCTTTAGCTATGTAGATCTCCAAAGGATCGAGTGACTTGAGCAAAACATACAATCTAATGTCAAATTTCAGTTTTTCAATCAGTAATGGCTTGCTGATATATTCTTGGACTACTACTGGCTTGCTGCGGAGGTTGGCCAACATTCGGACGTCAGTAGAATCATTAATGAGGTAGATTCCATCACCTTGGGATCCTCCATCTGGCTTTACGATAAAAGTAGGCTTCCAAGATGAATCATTTTCTTTCGCTACACGTACCTATATGTTAAAATAAGTTAATATCAAATGATTTATTTGACAATAACAAATTTTCAAATATTCAGCAATGAATAAAATAGTCCACCACTTTTCATGCATTTGGAACATTGTGTTAGTATTTTCTGCTATGAGTCCTGTTAAAACTATCCTTGCTTTTTTTTTAATTTACAAATTTTAGCCATCTTTTGACTATATACTAAAAATACTTTGGATGCCTCCAATGCTGAGCTATTGACAGCACAATGGTACTGTGGTGAGCACTGCTGCCACAAAGTGCTTAGGGATCCAGTGCGGCACAATAGTAAGATTGTCCCCGTTATGTTTCTGTGTTCCCCGGTTTCAACCAGGAACCATATCTTGATAGGAGCTAAGTGCACCGAGGATGACTACCCCCACCCAGTGACCCCATTGACTGAAATCCAGAAAACATCCCAGAAGGGCTTGGAGAGGGGCGATAAATACAGACATCTGGAGACAATCCCAGTGAAGAATGTGATCCGTGATGACAGAAGAGGAAGTGTGAGATCTGCTTTCATCCCAAGACGAATTCATCTGTATACATGAGCTCAGTGAAATGAATCTAATCCAACAGCCCAGCTGAGTTCACCAGAGCAGGTAGTAGAATAGAATACAATGGAATCCCTACAGTGCACGAGGAGGCATTTGGCCTGTCGCACCTGCAAACAACAATTCCACCCTGGACCCATCTTCTCAACCTCACACATATACCCTGACAATACCCCTGACACTAAGGCCAATTTAGTATGGCCAATCAACCTAACCCACACATCTTTGGACTATGGGAGGAAACTGGAGTACCCGGAAGAAACTCATGTGGATACAGGGAGAATATACAAACTCCACACAATCACCTGAGACCGGAATTGAATCTGGATCCTTGCTGCTGTGAGGCAGCAGTGACAACTACTTTGCCAACATGCCATCAGAAAGTCAGCCTAGTTTGTGGAAAAGTTAATTTATGTAAGAGTTGTTTCTTTAATTTGCAAATGTTTTAATAACTCTATATTTGAACCACAGTTCTTTATTTATCTCACAGAAAGACCACCTGGGTGAATACAATTTTGAGTAATAAACTGGTCAAAGTATCTGTATAGAATATTTCACAGGCAACATTATGCAGTATCTATAGAGATGAGACAATTGGAGAAATATTTCAGGTCAATGGGGAATTAATAGGAAACAAAGAAATAGCAAAGGCATCGAACAAATATTTTGTATATGTCCTCCGATTAGAAGATGCAAAATACTTTCAAGTAATAGTAGCATATCAACAGGCAAAAAGAAGGGAAGAACCTGGAACAATCATTCAAAAAAAAACATTGGGAAAAATAATGGGACTTATAGCTGCTGAGAATCTGAGATCTTGCACCGTAATATCTTAGAGGAAGTTGTTACAGAGATAGTTGATGGTTTTAATCTTTCAAAATTTCCTAGATTCTGGAAATGAACCAGCAAATTGGCAAAATCTCTGTTCAAGAAAAGCAGGAGACAAAAATCAGGAAACTATAGACCAATTAGTCAAATGCATGTAATTGGGAAAATGTTAATATTCATTATTAAAGAGGTAGTAATGAAACATTTAGAAAATCATAATCAGGCAGGATCAACATGACTTTGTGAAAGTGAAAATTGCATTTGATCAATTTATGAGAGTTCTTTAAGGATGTAACAAACAGGTAAATAGAGGGAAACCAATAAATGTAATGTATTTGTATCGCCAAAAAACATATAGAAAGTGCCACATAAAGGTTTGGTACAAGATAAGGGATTATGATCTTGGGGTGATATGTTCATATAGGGAGAGAACTGGCTAAATTAAAGAAAGTCAGGATAAATGAATCACCTTCAAGATGGCAAACGGTAACTAGCAGAGTGATACAGGGATCAGTGCAAGGCTTCAACTAATTGCAATCTATATTAAAGACTTGGACGAAGGAACTAACTATATTCTGCAAATTTGCTGATGCTATAAAGGTAGAGAGGAAAGCAAGTTATGAAGAGGATACAAAAAGTTGGGATATAGGTAGGTTAAGCAAATTGACAGCAGTTTGAACACACTGTTGAAAAACGTGAGGTTTTCTGCTTTGGCAGGAAAAATAAAAAAAGCAGGACATCTAAATGCAGAGACTACAG
Organism: Sphyrna mokarran; assembly: GCA_024679065.1. Taxonomy (NCBI): domain Eukaryota; kingdom Metazoa; phylum Chordata; class Chondrichthyes; order Carcharhiniformes; family Carcharhinidae; genus Sphyrna; species Sphyrna mokarran. The sequence continues at coordinate 15,565,989 of JAGIQG010000025.1, forward strand.
AATGTTGCAGTGCAAATAGATTGTGCACATGAATCACAAAAGTCAGCATGTTGGTACAGGTGGTAATTAGGCAGGCAAACCACAGGTTTGCTTTTATTGAAAAGGGACAGGGTGTTAAAGGGGGGAGGTTCTATGACAACTGTACAGGGGATTGAAGAGAACACAGCTCGGCTGCCTTAAGAAGGGACCTATTTGCACTGGAAGGAGTTCAAGGTGGCTCACCAAGCCAATTCCTGGGATTAGGGCTTGTCCCATGAAATATTGCAGGGATAAATTTATACCATTGGAGTTCATAAGCATGACAGGTGATTTTGTTGAAACATACAAGACTGAGATGTGGTTAAAGGAAGGGGAGCAGTGGCAACTGAATATTCCTGGGTATAAGTGTTTCAGGCGTGACAGAGGAGGATCCAGAAGAGGTGGGGGAGTGGTGTTGTTAATTAGGGAGAGCATCATGGTGGTGCAGAGGGAGGATGATATAGAAGAGTTAGGAGTGGAGTCACTGTGGGTGGAATTGAGGAATAGAAAGGGGGCGATTACTTTGCTAGGGGTATATTATAGGCCACCCAACAGCCCATGGATAGTTGAAGAAGGCATATGTAAAGACATTTTGGATAAGTGCAGAAAGAACAGAGTCGTTATGGTGGGAGATTTTAATCTCCCTAGGGTGGATTGCAAGGTACCTAGAGCTGGGGGCTTGGATGGGCAGGAATTTGTAAAATGTGTACTGGAAGGATCATTGGAGCAGTATGTGGCTAGCCTGACTAGAGAAGGAGCTGTATTGGATTTAGTTCTGAGTAATGAGCCAGGGCAAGTGGTTGATGTTGTAGTAGGGGAACATGTGGCTAACAGTGACCACAGTTCTGTCTACTTTAGGATACAGATGGAAAAGGATGCTTGTTGCCCTAGGGGCAGGGTGCTGAATTGGGGGAAGGCTAACTACGGTCGGATTAGGCAGGAACTTATGGAAACTGATTGGGAACGGTTGTTCGAGGGTAAGTCCACGCTAGGCACGTGGGACTCTTTCAAGGGAATACTGAAAATGTTGCAAGATAAGTATGTGCCGGCCAAGAGGAAAGATGGGAAAGGTAGGATTAGAGAGCCGTGGATTACTAGGGATATTGAGGACTTGGTTAGGAAGAAAAGAGAGGCGTATGATAGGTCAAAGCAGCTGGGAACCGAGACAGAATTGAAGGAATATAGAGAGAGTAGGAGGGAGCTCAAACGGGGAGTTAGAAGGGCAAAAAGGGGGCATGAAATGATTTTGGCGGATAGAATTAAGGAAAATCCAAAGGCTTTTTACTCCTATGTTAGGAATAAAAGGGTGGTTAGAGGAAAAAATCGGACCTCTTAGGGACAGAGGAGGGGAACTGTGCTTAGAGCCCGAGGGAATGGCGGAGATCCTGAATGAATACTTTGCGTCGGTATTCACAAAGGAGAGAGGCTTGTTGACAGCTCCTGTCTCTGAGGGAGCTGTGGACCAGTTGAAGGAAATATCCATACCGAGGGAGGAAGTGTTAGAGCTTCTAGGTAGCATTAAAACTGATAAATCTCCTGGGCCTGATGGCATTTATCCCAGACTGCTTAGGGAGGTGCGAGGTGAAATTGCTGGGCCTCTGACGCAAAATCTTTGTCTCTTCCTTGGACACAGGTGAGGTCCTAGAGGACTGGAGAATAGCTAATGTTGTACCGTTGTTTAAAAAGGGTAGTAGGGATAACCCTGGAAATTATAGGCCGGTGAGTTTGACGTCAGTGGTAGGGAAGCTGTTGGAGGGGATTCTTAGAGATAGGATGTATAGGCACTTAGAGCGTTGCAATCTGATTCGGGATATACAGCATGGTTTTCTTAAGGGGAGGTAGTGCCTTACAAATCTGGTAGAATTTTTTGAAGAGGTGACGAAAACGGTGGACGAAGGGTGAGCCGTTGATGTCGTCTATATGGATTTTAGTAAGGCGTTTGACAAAGTCCCTCATGGGAGGTTAGTTGAGAAGGTCAAGGCTCATGGGATACAAGGACAAGTAGCTAGATGGATAAGTAACTGGCTTAGTAATAGGAGACAGAGAGTAATAGTGGAAAGGTGTTTTTCTAGCTGGAGGTCAGTCACTAGTGGTGTGCCACAGGTGCTGGGACCTCTTCTATTTGTAATATATATAAATGACTTGGAAGAGGGAGTAAGTGGAGTGATCAGCAAGTTTGCAGACGATACAAAGATGGCTAGACCTGCGGATAGTGAGGAACATTGTCAGGCGATGCAGCAGGACATAGATAGGCTGGTAGCTTGGGCAGATAGATGGCAGATGGAATTCAATCCTGATAAATGTGAGGTGATGCATTTTGGGAGAAAGAATGTAGAGGGGAGGTATATGATAAAGGGTAGGCCTATTAAGAGTACAGAATCGCAGAGGGACCTGGGGGTGCAGGTGCACAAGTCTCTGCCGGTGGCAGAGCAGGTGGAGAAGGTTGTGAAGAAAGCATATAGTATGCCAGCCTTTACAGGAAGGGGTACAGAGTATAAGAGCTGGCCATTAATATTGCAGTTGTATAAAGCATTGGTTAGACCTCATTTGGAATACTGCGTTCAGTTCTGGTCGCCTTACTACTGGAAGGACGTGGAGACTCTGGAGAGAGTGCAGAGGACGTTTACCAGGATGCTACCTGGTATGGAAGGTCTGAGTTACGAGAAGAGGTTAGGCAAATTGGGACTGTTTTCCTTAGAAAGACATAGACTTAGAGGAGATCTGATAGAGGTGTACAAGATTATGAGGGGTATAGATAGAATAAACAGGGTTAAGCTTTTTCCTAGGATGGACTTGAATAGCACGAGGGGTCACGGGCTTAGGGTGAGGGTGGTAAGGTATAATTTGGATGCTGGAGGGAGTTTTTTCATACAGAGGATGGTGGGGGTATGGAATGTGCTGCCAAGTAAAGTGGTGGGGGCATGCACTCTGGAGTTATTTAAGAAATACTTAGATGGGCACATGAACAGAATGGGAATGGAGGGGTATAGAAAATTGATTTAAAATAGGGATCATGAGCCTTGGGAGTCCCTGGGAAGTGTGTAAATAGATGATGATATTGATGTATTTGTTTTTATCCTAAGGTGCTTTGGTCCACCTTGTTGCCTAACAAGGGGCATACACGCGATGGGTCGTGAGAGGGCTGCTCTTGGATTTTTTTTTCGAGAGTATCCTAGTGCTTCACATCATTAGTGTACGCTTGACCTGGACCATTTGATGGGCAACACGACAGCTCAGTGACTATCGCTGTGCTATGCAGATACATGGATTTGGGGCCTGTGTCTGTGGGAGTTTGCGCATTCTCCCCGTGCTTGCGTGGGTTTTCTCCGGGTGCTCCGGTTTCCTCCCACATCCCAAAGATGTGCTCTTAAGCTAATTGGCAAAACAAATTCTCCCTAAATTTGGTGGCGTTTAAGAGGTTAGTTGATAAGTACATGGAAGAGAAGGGAATGGTTTAGTTTGGAGGGACATTGCTTTTTACATTGGTCGGCGCAACATCGAAGGCCGAAGGGCCTGTTCTGTGCTGTAATGTTCTATGTTCTAAATTGTCTCAAATTTGGTTTTTAATCCATAGATCTATAAACATTGATAGGGATCACGGGTAGAGGTGGGAACATCGGGGTGGCGGCATGGGCTCATTGGGCTGAAGGGCTTGTTTCCCATGCTGTTTGTTCTTTGATTCTGAGGGGACTTGACAAAGTGGATGTTCTAGAACTAGGCGGCACAGTTTCAAAATAAAAGGGTATCCCATTTAAGATGGAGAAGGAGGAGGAGGAATTCTTTTTCTTTGCATGGATGGTTAGTCTTTGAAATTATCTTCACTAGCAAGCATCAAAAGCTAGTTCATTAAAGATGTTCAAGGCCAAGTTAGATTTTTGATTGACAAGGGAGTAAAGGTTTAAAGGAAGCAGTCGGGTTTCAGCCACAATCTTCTTGAATGTTGGAGCAGCTTCAAGAGACTGAATGACCTATTCCTGTTCCTGTTTATTATGTCATTAATGCATTGTCTCTTTTCATAACTGTAATCATTTTCATAAAAACAGTAATATCACAACAAATTTGAATTTAATCTTTTCCATTCATTTTATATTCTACATTTAACGGGTTACCTAAACCTGTACAAAGTGTGAAACTTAGACAAAAAAGAATTGAAGTGCAATCATTGTAATTTTGTAGGCAAAAAAAAGGTTCTACAAATAGATAAAGGATGAATGCAGAGGGTCTGTTTTTGGTGATGTAGAAAATAAATGCTGCCCAGGACACCAGGAGAACTCCCTTGCTCATCTTGTAAATGCAAGTCGCAATTACATTATATTATTTGAGATCTCAGGCATGCTGCGATTTAATATCTCATCCCAAAGATGAGAACTGCAAAACAGTACCCCTTAGTATTGCATTGAAGTGACAGCTTACATTATTCATGCCAATCTTAGTGATGCTTGAACAGATGAACAAGAATGTACAATTGAACTGAGGCTGACATTTATGCAATTAATTGCATTATTGATAATAACATTGGATTTTTTTTTAAAGGTTTTTTTAAAATCATTAATAGTTCAGCAAAGCAAAAACACATAATGGTTCAGGTTACCTGATGAATGGCAAGGGTACAAACAAAGCGTCTATTCTAACCCCTTATGTATGAAGCGACTGGGTTATGAGAGGGTTAAAACGGTGGCTGCATGAAAGCGATAGTATTTCTGCACAGACTGCATCTCTCAATTTTGACATGCATGTTTCAGTAAGTGTCTACGAGGCCCTTGTTTTAGGCAGAAGTTAGGATTCAATACAAAGACTGGAATCAGATGATGTAATTATTTTTCAGCAAGGTTGGTTGTGTAGGCCCAGAAGAGGGAGAAAAAGACAAGTAGTTTTCATTTTTAATGTTTTCTTTACAGGCTGGGATAATTCCTCAACATTCTTTACAAAATGTTCGATTTAGAATCAATTTTCAGCCACTAAATGTTATCAATGTTTATATTTAGAAAGAGTAATCTAGATATCTAATAAACAAAATGTTTTCTACATGGTGAAGGATAGTCAAAACTTTTGACATCCAGGCATCAATCATTAAAGTAACAAAAGTTGTCTGGAAAACCATCCACATTTTATGCCTAACTAATATCAGCGCTAATATATTAAATGATTCAAACCTCAAGCTATTGAGAGCACCACATAAAGCATATCCCTAAGTAGTTATGACTCAAGTACAAATTGAATTTGTTGTTTTAGACAAAATTTTATTCTACTTCTTAAAAGTTTTTAAGTATTTCTAGCTTTGAGGCAGGTCACTCACATGACCATACACATTGTGTAGCATTGCTATTTGCAAGTATTATTACATAATAATGCTGCAGTATAGATATACATGCCATTCCATGTGTCAATTTGGAGATGTCAAAGTGACACTGCACCTGGCAATAATCGGACATTTTTCTTGGTATTAAAACTTTGAATAGAATTTAAATGAATAATGCCCACAATTAGCAAAAGTACCTAACAATGTGTTCTTCCTCAAAAAATAAATAAATTTTTAGGGAAGAGAACAATGCCATTGGATCTAAGACATTTCAGATTAAAATCAATTGTCACAGAAGTGTTAATAGAACATAGAACATAGAACATTACAGCACAGAGCAGGCCCTTCGGCCTTCGATGTTGCGCCGACCAATATAAAAAGCAATGCCCCTCCAAACTAAACCATTCCCTTCTCTTCCATATACTTATCAACTAACCTCTTAAACGCCACCAAACTTGGCGCATGTACAACAGCTGCAGGCAGGGCATTCCACTCCCGAACCACCCTTTGGGTAAAGAACCTGCCTCTGATATCCGTCCTATAACTATCACCCCTTAATTTAAAGCTGTGTCCCCTCGTGCTAGCTTTTTCCATCCTAGAAAAAAGGTTATCACTATCCACCCTATCTATACCTCTAATCATATATGACTTGATTAGGTCCCCTCTTAGCCGCCTCCTTTCTAACGAAAACAACCTCAAATCCCTCAGCCTCTCTTCATAAGACCTGCCCTCCATACCAGGCAACATCCTGGTAAACCTCTCTGTACCCTCTCCAATGCCTCCACATCTTTCTTATAATGCGGGGACCAGAACTGTACACAATACTCCAAGTGCGGCCGCACTCGAGTTTTGTACAGTTGCAACATGACGTTGCGGCTCCGAAATTCAATCCCTCTACAAATAAAAGCCAAGACTCCATATGCCTTCTTAACAACCTTCTCGACCTGACTGCCTACTTTCAGGGATCTATGCACATACACACCAATATCCCTCTGTTCATCAAGACTACTAAGAATCCTACCATTAGCCCTATACTCTACACATTTATTATTTCTGCCATAGTGCATTACCTCACACTTTTCCACATTAAACTCCCTTTGCCCCCTCTCGGCCCAGCTCTGCAACTTGTCCAAGTCCCTCTGCAAACTATAACACCCCTCTTCACTATCTACCACTCCACCGACTTAGTGTCATCTGCAAATTTACTAATCCATCCTTCAATACCCTCATCCAGATCATTTATAAAAATTACAAACAGCAGGGGCCCCAAAACAGACCCCTGAGGTACACCACTTGTCACCGTACTCCAAGATGAATATCTCCCATCAACCACCACCCTCTGTCTTCTATCTGCTAGCCAATTCCTAAACCAATTAGCTAAATCACCCTCAATCCCATACATCTGCATTTTCTGCAGAAGCCTTCCATGGGCCACCTTATCGAATGCCTTACTAAAGTCTATATATACCACATCAACTGCCTTACCCCCATCCACCTCTTTGGTCACTTTTTCAAAAAACTCAATAAGGTTAGTAAGGCATGACCTACCCTTCACAAAACCATGCTGACGATCCCCAATCAATTCATTTCTCTCTAAATAACTATAAATCCTATCCCTAATAATTCTCTCCAATACCTTGCCCACAACAGAAGTAAGACTAACTGGCCTATAATTCCCTGGAAGGTCTCTCTTCCCCTTCTTAAACAATGGGACCACATTCGCTATCCTCCAGTCCTCCGGAACCACACCCGTAACCAACGAGGACCTGAAGATCAGAGCAAGAGGCTCTGCAATCTCCTCTCTTGCCTCCCAGAGAATCCTAGGGTAAATCCCATCCGGCCCAGGGGACCTATCCAACTTCAAACCCTCGAGAATATCCAGCACATCCTCCCTATCTACTTCGATACCTTCCAGTTTGCTACCCTGTACCTCAGTGTTCTCCATAACTACATTTACATCACCCTGCGTGAATACCGAAGAGAAATATTTATTCAGTACCTCTCCAATCTCCTCAGGCTCCACGCACAACTTCCCACTGCTGTCTATGACTGGCCCTAATCTTGCCCTAACCAATCTTCTATTCTTAACATATCTAAAGAAAGCTTTAGGATTCTCCCTAATCCTATCAGCCAAAGTCTTCTCATGTCCTCTCTTTGCTCTCCTCAATTCCCTCTTTAGCTCCCTCCTGGCTAATCTATAGCTATCCATTGCACTAACCGAGCCTTCAATCCTCATCCTGACATAAGCCTCCTTTTTCCTTTTAACCAGCAAATCAACTTTTTTCGTACACCAAGGTTCTCTTACTCGACCATTTCCTCCTTGCCTGACAGGGACATACTTATCAAGGACCCGCAGCAGCTGCTCCTTGAATAAGCTCCACATTCCAGATGTTCCCAGTCCCTGTAGCTTCCTAGTCCAATCTATGCACCCTAATTCTCTCCTGATGGCCTCATAATTACCCTTCCCCCAGCTATAACTACTGCCCCCAGCTTCATGCCTATCCCTATCCATCACTAAGGTGAACGTAACCGAATTGTGGTCACTATCACCAAAATGTTCACCAACCTCCAAGCCTAACACCTGGTCTGGCTCATTGCCCAGCACCAAATCCAATGTAGCCTCACCTCACGTGTTAGATTCAACAAGAAATGATACATGAACTGGTCAACAATTTAAAACAAATAAAAAATTTCTCAGTTATAAATTTTGCCTGTAGCACCAACCTGTGCTGGGGGCAGGGCCCAAGCACTGTCCAGGCCTTGGGTGACCTGGGTGGAATGTGTACATTCTCCCTGTGTCTGCGTGGGTTTCCTCCGAGTGCTCCGGTTTCGTCCCACAATCCAAAGATGTGCAGGTTAGGTGATTGGCCATGCTAAATTGCCTCTTAGTGTCCCAAGATGTGTAGGTTAGGGGGATTAGCAGGGTAAACGTGTTGGGTTACAGGGAGAGCCTGAGTCAAATATTCTGTCGAGAGTTGGTGCAGTATGGATGGATTGAATGGCTCCTTTCTGCACTTAGAGATTCTATGATTCTATGGCCAGAACGTTACGACTATTAATGCCAGTGATTTTCCCATCCCACTGCAGTAAATGAAACACCAAATTCTGACTTTGCTGCAGTGAAAATATGGTGCAAACAAAATTATCTCTCTCTCTCTCTCTCTCGAGGGCTGTACTCACCCTTGTACCCTTGGGGAATTTTCATGACAGATTGATAACTGGGTGAATCAGTTGTAAACCTCACTAACCTGATGTCTTTTCAGTGTGGTTTGAAAATATGGTGGGGGGAGTGGTGGAATAATATGGCTGAGAAGCAGAGATGTTTCATAATATTCAAAACTATTTAAATTCATTTTTAAAAAAAAAAGAGGTCCTCATTCTTTACAGACGTTAACCTTATGATGTCACTGGTGAGAAGCAGGGGAAAATTGTGAAATGCAATCTCTCCAGGGAATCGCATTGTTCAATTCCTCCAGACTTGCTGCCTGTGTTGCTATTCCCTCTGACAGCAAACACAGGTTGAAAATCATCTCCACCATACTGATAGGTTGATGGATACAGATTCAACAGCAGCCTTCAAAAGGCAATTAAAGAAATGAGAAAAAAGTCACAAGAGTCTGGGAAATGATTCAGAAAGTAAGATTGATGGAACTGCTCTTCAAAAGACCCAACGAGATTCAGTGAACCAAAGTGTTGTGATCTTTAATGATTCTATAAATGCCTATTTCTGTGCAGTTTATCCTGTGTAATTTTATGTGATAAACTTTTGCTTAATGCAAAAGATTTTAAATGAAGTAACCTCTGAATCTGAACAGTGGATAGATAGGTTCTTTGGAGATCTAGCATAGGCACAATGAATCAAATGTCTTAGTTTTGTGCAGCAAAATCTGAATTCAAAAATTGATTTTGAATAGGATCTTGTACACAACTAAGTTAATTACTGAAAACAAGAATGGTTTGTTCAGGAAACTAATTTCTAATAAAGAAGGAGGTTACAAATTGAGAGTTTATATTTCAGTACAACTCTCCTACCCAGTGGTATACACAGCTTGTTTCTAATTGATGCTTCCCCAGAAATTAACAGCATTGAAGAAAAAGGATTTGCATTTAAATTGTTGTCCTGTTTTACAGCAGTAAGATGCTTTACAGATAATAAAGTACTATTGAAGTGTGGTCACTATTGTAATGTAGGAAACAAGGCAGCCAATTTGCGTACAAAAAGCTTCCAGAACCAGCTAACTGACATGAATTTGCTAAAAGGGATGCTAAATGGAAGGTGGGAGAAGTGGGAAATGGAAATGGAAGAGAAAAATAAAAAATGCAAGTTTGCCATGGCTACTTTTATATGGGTATGATTTTGATGTTAACAAGGATCTAACAGTAGTTGGCCCACTTTTCTGAAAGAACTTGGCACAAAGGAACACCAATTGGTGAAAAGGGGGGAAGATTAATCTTTTTGAAAATTAAAGGTAATATGATCTTGTCATTGATCAGGTTTCTGTGGATTACCCAAAATTCAATTTGGTATGGCTCCTGCTCTAACCAAAGGGTTGTGAATGTAGCCCAGTCCAGCATGCAAACCAGTCCCCCATTCATCAATTCTATCTCAACTTCTTGCTGCTTCGGGAAACCACACAGCATAATTAAGGTCCTCATGATCCCAGATATTCTTTCTTTCTTACACCTTCTTTTGTTGGAGAAAAATACAAAATTCTGAGATCATGTACCAAATAACTCAAAAGCAGCTTCTTCCCTGATGCCAGCAGACTTTTAAATGGATCAACCTCATCTTTCTCTCCATCTTAGCTATGACTGTAACACTAAATTCTGCACCCTCTCTTGTGTACTCTATAGATGATATACTTTACCTATACAGCAGGCAAGAAATAATATTTTTTACTGTATCCCAATACATATGACAATAATAAATCAATTCAATCCAATCAATAAACTGGATATAAAGTGAGATTAAGAGGATTTTTTGAAGACTATAGAGGTATAGGTGAAGAGTTAAGAGAGAAATCAGGAGAGCAAAAAAGCGACACAAGATTGCTTTGGCAGATAAGGCAAAGGAGAATCCAAAGAGCTTCTACAAATACATAAAGGACAAAAGAGTAACTAGGGAGAGAATAGGGCCTCTTAAGGATCAACAAAATCATATACGTGTGAATTCACAAGAGATGGATTAGATCCTAAAAGAATATTTCTCATTAGCATTTACTGTTGAGAAAGGCATGAATGTTAGAGAACTTGGGGAAATAAATAAGTGACCTCTTGAGGAATGTACATATTACAGAGAGGGAGGTGTTGCAGGTCTTAAAGCACATAAGGTAGATAAATCCCCAGAACCTGATGAAATGTATCCCAGGGCACTGTGGGAGGCTGGGAGGAAATTGTTCAAAGGTATTTTGACAGACAGGATCTACAGGCATTGAGAGGCAAGGACTGATCAGGGACAGTCAGCATGGCTTTGTAAATGGAAAATCATGTCTAACAAATTTGACAGTTTTTTGAGGGGATATCCAAGAAGTAGATAAGGGCAATGTAGGTAATGTTGTCTACATGGATTTTGACAAGGTACCGCATGGTAGATTGTTGCACAAGGTTAATCCTCACAGGATCCAAGTGAGGTAGCCAATTGGATACAAAATTTGACAGAAGCCAGAGGGTGGTTGTAGATGCTTGTTTTTCAAACTGATGGCCTGTGACCAACAGTGTGCCTCAGTGATGTGTGCTGGGTCCAATGTTATTTGTCATTTATACTAATGATTTGGATGAGAATTACGAGGCATGGTTAATAAATTTGCAGATGACACCAAGATTGGTAGCATACTGGACAGTGAAGAAGGTTATCTAGGATCGCAACGGGATCTTGATCAATTGGGCCAGTGGACTGATGAATGGCAGTTGAAGTTTGATTTAGATAAATGTGAGGTGATGCATTTTGGTAGATTGAACCAGGCACGACTTACTCAGTTAATGGCAGAGTATCAGGGAGAGTTATCGAACAAAGATCTAGAGGTACTGGTTCAAAGCTCCTTGAAAGTGGAGTTATAGGTGCACAGAGTGGTGAAGGTGGCTTCAGTATGCTTGGTTTTATTGGTCAGAACACTGAATACAGGAGTTGAGATGTCTTGCTGAAGTTGTAAAAGACATTATTAAGGCCCACTTGGAATATTATGTACAGTTCTGGTCACCCTATTATAGAAAGGATAATAATTAAACAGTAAGACTGCAGGAAAGATTTACTAGGATGCTACCAGGACTTGATGGTTTGAGTTATAAGAAGAGGCTGGACAGACTGGGACATTTTCTCTGGCTTAGGGGGAATCTTACAGAAGTCTATAAAATAATGAAGTGCACAGATCAACTCGATAATAAACATCTTTTCTCAAAGGTCGGAAAGACTAAAACTACAAGGCATAGGTTTAACGTATGAGAGGAGAAATACAAAAGGGTCTAGAAGAACAATTTTTTTCAGAGGGTGCTGAGTGTCTGAAACAAGCTGCCAAGGTAGTAGTAGAGGCGGGTACAATTTTGTCTTTCAAAAAGCATTTACATGGGTAAAATGGGTTTGGAAAGATATGGACCAAATACGGGTATCTGGGGCTAGTGTAGTGGTTAAAAAAAGAGGGCAACAAGTTGAGAGGAAAGGCCTGTTTCCATGCTGTAAACCTCTGACTCTATAATGTCGCAAGATAAAAAGGAAGGAATCATTCCTAGTTAGAGGAACAGTTATTCATTAATATAAATCATCTCTTCAGTATCTCAACATCTGGGAGGTACAATGTAGAGAAATCCATTGATTACTAAATATTTTTATTCTCTCGAACAACTGAATTGTTAAGCATACTTCGGGTACAGCATTCTGTCTGCAGAAGAAGCCCTCAAATGTATCACTAAAATGAATGCGATTTCTTCTTTGAAATGTTTATTTGGAGAAGAGCTAACTGCAGAAGCAATTTTGTTAGCAGTGGTAACTGATTAGGCTTAAAGTGAATAAAAATATTCTGCAAAAACAAACTAGAACGGAAAAAATGTAAATGAGCAGAGTATTAATTAGTTTCAGTAAAGGAAACCTTCAGATGTTTCATTTACAAATAATGAGTACCACTACTACTTTTCGATATAGTCTCAAGTCTCCCAAGACAGTCTCTTTTTTTTTAAAACTATTGCTCTTTTCCTTTTTAGTGAGCTTTTCCGTGCAATTACTTTGATCAGTTTGAGATACACATGATAAACGATGTATAAAAAAGTTGCATCTCTTTTGACATTTCAAAACTAACTATTGCAATAATTAAAATGGACTTTGCAACGCACTGTCATGATTTGACTGACAATTAGTTCCCAGATCTCTAATGTCAAGAATCAACCAAAAAGCTCCCCTGATGGCTCAATGAGTTTATCCAATGGGTAATTAAACCATAGAAAGTAATAAATTCCTAGGTTCATTCTGAATTACTGATCACTGCCAGGTCAATGGTAAAAGGTGCTAAAAATGGAGAAAGGGCAGAAATCTAGCATGATCTTCAGTTCCTTTTTAGAACTAGCAATCATTGCTGGAAGTATGCAAATATGGGCAGATTTGGATTTGGCTATGCTGTTTCCACAGTCAAATAGCCTCCAATACTCACATATATGTATTCATTTAACATGTAACATTTAATATGTTACATTTGACTCTTAAATCGGCTTCACAGGTGGAGGAAGTGGTCAAGGCAGCGTATGGTGTACTGGCCTTCATAAATCGAGGAATTGAGTTTAGGAGTCAGGAGGTAATGATGCAGCTTTATAAGACCCTTGTCAGGCCCCACTTGGAGTACTGTGCGCAGTTCTGGTCGCCTCACTATAGGAAGGATGTAGAAGCTATTGAAAGAGTGCAGAGGAGATTTACAAGGATGCTGTCTGGATTGGGAGGCATGCCTTATGAAGATAGGTTGAGGGAGCTGGGACTCTTCTCACTGGAGAGACGGATGTTGAGAGGCGACCTGATACAGGTTTATAAAATCTTGAGAGGAATAGATAGGGTGGATTCTCAGAGGCTATTTCCCCAAGCTGAAATGGTCACGACGAGAGTACACAGATTTAAGGTGCAGTGAAGCAAATACAGAGGGGATGTTAGGGGTAAGTTTTTCACTCAGAGGGTGGTGAATGAATGGAATCGGCTGCCGTCGGAGGTGGTAGAGGCGAACTTGCTGGTGTCTTTTAAAAGACTTCTGGATGAGTATATGGGAACTAATGGGATAGGGGGTTATAGATACGTCTGTGGATTGGTAGGTATAGATGCCTTCATTAATCAAGGAATAGAGTTTAGGAGTCAGGAGGTAATGATGCAGCTCTATAAGACTCTTGTCAGACCCCAGTTGGAGTATTGTGCGCAGTTCTGGTCGCCTCATTATAGGAAAGATGTAGAGGTTATTGACAGAGTTCAGAGGAGATTTACAAGGATGCTGCCTGGATTGGGAGGCAGGCCTTATGAAGATAGGTTGAGGGAGCTGGGACTCTTCTCACTGGAGAGACGGAGGTTGAGAGGTGACCTGATAGAGGTTTATAAAATGTTGACAAGGATAGATAGGGTGGACTCTCAGAGACTATTTCCCCGAGCTGAAATGGTCACTACGAGGGGACACAGATTTAAGGTGCAGGGAAGCAAATACAAAGGAGATGTCAGGGTAGGTTTTTCAGTCAGAGGGTGGTGAGTGAATGGAACCAACTGCCGTCGGAGGTTGTTGAGGCAAACTCACCGGGGTCTTTTAAGAGACTTCTAGATGAGTACATGGAAAAGAATAGTATAGGGGGTTATAGATAGGTCTGTGGATTGGTAGATGTGATCGGCGCAACTCGTGGGCCGAAGGGCCTGTTTATGCTATATTTTCTATGTGATCAGCGCAACTTGTGGGCCAAAGGGCCTGTTTGTGCTGTAGTGTTCTATGTTAATAGAGGTTGTAGAATACCGTCAGCACATGAGAGGTCTAATCCAAAGGGACTGTAACTCCTTAAAAGACAGAAATACTTGCCTGTTTCTATTTTTAAAAAAAAAACTTGGGGGACTGGCCTATTCATGTGGTGGCTGACAGTTCTGGAACTTGCACATGTATAATGACCCCCAACTGTCAGCCTGCACTTTGGCCAACCCAGCACCTCGCAGTGCTTCCCATTCAACCCCCGCCTCCTCAACAGCCCAATCGCTGCCTCCAATCATTCCCAACTGCCCCCCTCAATCCGACAGCACCCTGATCTCCAGCACTCGTCCCCAGCACTGATGATATACCTCACCCCCGCCCCCGACCCCAACAGCCATCCCACTGAAGCAGACCCTCCTCTCTCCTCCACAGGAGGCAGGTCCTACCCACCCCAGTTGGGGAGACCATGCAGATGCTACGGCAACGGATGAATGAACACTACTCAACAATTACCAGGCAAAACTGTTCCCTTCTTGTTAGTGAACACTTCAGTGGTCACGGGCATTCGGCCTCTGTTCTTCCGGTAAGCTTTCTCCAAGACAGCCTTCACGACACATCTCAGCACAGAGTCGCTGAGCAGAGAGCGATAGCCAAGTTCCGCACACATGAGAATGGCCTCAACCGGGATCTTGGGTTCATGTCACACTATCTGTAACCCCCATGACTTGCCTGAACTTGTAACATCTCACTTACTGTTCTGCGGCTGAAGATAATACACACATCTCTTTATGCCTAATGCTATCTTCACTCACATGGTCTGCACCTTTAAGACTTGAATAGCAGATTAGCTGTAAAGACTCGCATTCTAATCAGTATTCTGTAAACTGTGTGTGCCTTTATGTGCCCTGATTGGAACTTTCCACTCACCTGACGAAGAAACAGCATTCCGAAAGCTTGTGTGTTTATTATCAAGTAAACTTGTTGGACTTTAATCTGGTGTTGAATCTTCTTACTGAAGTCACAAGTTGGCAGTGTCTGGGTGCCCATGCCCAGGGAGCACCACCCTTGACCATCTGACCCACTGGAGGACTTTTAATGCCCCCATTCTCTCCAGCATGGTCTCCCGCTGTTCTCCAAAACAGGGGAGCTACTCTAACCCCTGCCGGAGTGAAATTATACTAAATGGGGCCAGAGAATTCAGCCTGGGCCTGATAATCACATTTAAATAACATCAAAAGAAGTTTAAAATTACTTGCCTGCTGGTCACACCAGTTTCCAGCACAGTCCCAAGAACACATGCCTGAATATACAAATCGGTGCATGCATGAATCTCCTGGCCTAACATGCTAAGACAAATAGCGCGTCAGGATGGGAGAATCACCCCCTCTTTGATATTTTGATGTCTCCCTCTTTATCCTTCATGCGATTATCACTGCTTTTCCGATAAATCTCACATTTACACTCCTTTCCTTTATTTCTTTCATTTTCATGTCTTTCCTTCTCTCAGCAACTTCATATGTGTTTGCTCTCTTCCAGCATCTCTTAATTGCAGTGTTTCCACTTTATACATCTATTCAATACCTAGTCAATGTTCCTACAACTCCTAAAGAGACCCAAAGTCCAACCTTGATTTCATTTTTGACAAGTACTGAAATAAAGTTCACAGAAAATAGATGAGTGTTGTTTTGTTTTGTGTGAAATTGAGTGTAGGACTGGCCTTTCCTTTCTCACTAAAAGCACAAAACCACAAGGGAAAAGAAAACTTATACATCAACGTCCAAGATCATGAAACATGACAACTACACCATGGGTGGAATTTTAGGAGAAAATTTTAAGTGTCTAGCTCGTGTGAAAATGGAAGGACTGAAGATCTGTTTTTCCAGCGAGTTTTTGCTCCCAATGTTATGCACTTTGTGCATGAAAATATGGGCTAGATCATTTCTAGCTATTAGAAGCAGTGGATGCTCAACATACCAGCCAGCTTGATCAGGCAGCAAAAGGAGCTATTGCTGGGGTGGGGGGCAAGAGGGGTGAGAAAAAAAGAGCAAAAAGAGCAGAAAAAAAAAGAAAGAGCACAGTCAGGCCTCTGTTATTATAGCCAGCCTCATCCCGGGTCTCTCCCCACCCCCTGCAATTGCGGCAGCCCATGGTCGATCACAAGCCCCATACCAAACATAGCCCCTGTTGCTCCCTAGACTGATTATAGACTCCTCATCAATCATAGCTACAGAGCACTCAGAACCCTCCCCACTGATTGCAGCTGCAGAGTGCACAGCAGGTCCCTTCTCTCTTCCTCTTCAATCGGTTGGCTTGGCCCCACTCTTTCTGGTACCACCTCTATAGGTTGCACTGCCTTCAGCTCCATGCCAGCACTGACTACTGGGGATGGGGCATTGGCATGTGATGGTTGGCATTGCCAAGATATTATACTGGAATTGCCCAAGGGGCACCCATTTCTTCCTCTCAACCTTCCCGGAGTGCTTCAATAGCCTCCAGTTCTACCAGCAAGGCCAACAGAACTGTTCTCTGTTCATGGGGAACAGGTCTTTCCTTGTCTGAGAGAACCTCTCACGGTGAGACCACAAAGGCAAGTGACCTCTGATGATTTGAGTGCCATGCTTGCTAAACACATGTTAGTGATATTTTACATATATTTACATAATATAAATCAGCTTCTGGAGGATAACCAGGAGGATAACCAGACTGGAAAGCCGATGCTGCTAAGATCATGAGAGCCGAAAAATTGAGCATGATTCTGATTTCTCGGCTCTCATGATTTTACCAGCTAGCTCTGCCCATTGATAGGTGGGGCAAGCCAGGAAAAAACTTGTATCTTAAAATAAATCACTATTAACAGATATTAACTCAATTATCTAAATTCTAAACTGACCATCTTCACTCCAATTTTCTTCTACACCTATTTGACTTAGACCGCAAAATTTGTCAGATAACTGTTAAAAATTGGAGCATTAACTGCTTGGTCAGAGTATCGCTTTTGAAGATTGTCCTTCATATCTCCTCAAACCATCCATTTAAACCCCCTGTTTGACATGAGCATCTGAAGCACAAGTGTGATGTTAACGTACCTTTAGAGTTTTTTTAATTCACACTCTCAGCCTTCTGTGATTTAATTGCTAGAAGGGAAAAAAAACTGTGGACAGGTCAGGGGACAGTGACTCATTTTTCAGTTTCAGGTTGGAGCTGCTTTTTGTGTTTTTGGTTTTAGAAGGGACAGCAAGCTAAAAAATGCTTTTCTTTTTCCTTGTTGTTTTTTAATGTTTGGAGATTCTCATTTCCCTGAAAATTTGTTATTGTTGGAGCTGGACCAGAGTCTCTTTGGTGCTTTGGAAAGCTGCTTTATCTGAAAATTGTTTGGAATGAGTCCAGAAAACTGCAGACTTTATCCACAGTATCACGTGACCATTAGTCTATGCTGTGTTAAACCTGTGAAAAGTACCTTTTGTCTATGGGATTGGTTTGATTGGAATATTAGATATATTTGTTAAGGGTTATACATTATCATGACTGCTTGTAATTGATAAAAGTTCTTGCTAATTTTCTTACTATACATGTTAACTATATTCTGAAATAAATTTTGTTTGACAAAAGTTTGACAAAGTAGTGGGTCTTTCGAAACACACCTAATGCTTATCGTAGCCAAATTCAAGATGCAAAGCTTGTGATTTGGGCGGGCTTCATAAAACATTTGAGTTTTTGACCTGAGCCATAACACAGGTTAGTACTCTTCTAACATTTATTTAACTTTGGAGTTTTCCATGTCAAACTCTCTCTCCTCAGTGGGCTATACTCAAAGTTCAAAATCACTTTTGGAAATGATCAGCTAATAAGAGTTTAAACTCTGTTGGGTTCCTATGCAATGGAAAGAGAAAATCCAGCATTTATTCTCAAAATTCTTTCGTTATTGGATTTCCTGCTGGACCAAAAGATATTTATTACAAGTCACATGACCATAGGGCTGGCCCTTTTAAAACTACTCCCAGAAGTTACAAAAACAAAATAATTCTTTGCTCAGTTTTTGGAGTCTCTCACCTCATTGTACAGCCCCTCAATCACAAGAAACTAGGAGACTTGCATGTCAGAACTCATGATGCTTAGAGATACTAATAGACTCATCACACGTAGGACTGACCAGGCCCATTGCAAAATGGAAGTAATTTACATTTGATAAGCTCTCCTTGCTATTTGAGGCAATGGGTCTGCCTAGATGATAAGTTTTCTAACATGGACATTAATAACTGTGACATTACTAACTCTGCAATCAAACCCAATTTCAGATGCTGGATAAACATTTCTGTCATTGTGGAATAGATCACATGACTCAAGTTACCATTGAGATCTTATGTTCCTTTGAGTACTAAGAACTAGTGAGATAATGTAACATCCTATCAAGCTTCTTGATGGTTCCCCAACTAGAAGAAGTCTGCTCCTTTGCTAGAAAATTTTGTTTCATCGCATATAAAACCAACCCAGACTCTGCATATTTGCTTCATCTTTATACAACAATTTTAGTCTACAGCCAGCTGAACTCAAAACTCCTATGTAAAAGATTTTCTCATTGAGCATCATGAGTTCCATGTCCTTCAATACTGTTAACGAGCAAAAATCTAGCAATCTCAGTCTTAAATTATGCAAGTGTGCTTCAGATCTGCTCTACCCTTTGTGATTTTGTTATAAACTGGTTTAATTTTGAGATTATGCCCATTTTCTTAATTGTTTCATTAGCAGAAACATCTGTCTACACTATTAAATTCCTTATACTTTTAGAACCTCAATTTGATTGCTCCTCTGTGCTCAAGAGAACACAAGTCAAGTTTATGCAACCAATCCTCAAATTAACCTTTAATCTTTATACTATCTGCACCATTCCCATTCCATGGCTAATGTTTTTAAGATGTGATGCCCAATTCCAAATACTGTATTGTAGATGGGTTTGATCCAGACTCAGTACAACTAAAACATTGTGTTGTGTTCTAGCCCCAAGGTGTAGGCAAACATTTCATTAGCTTTTGTAATTACTCTCTGCAGCTCTACACCAGCCTTCTGGGATACATGTACATTACTCACCTCCCTTTACTTCTCCATGCTTCCCAATATGGTACAAATAGGAAAACATTCAAATATGTTTTTCTACGATACAAAGTGGATCATTTTACACAAATTATATTGTGCTCATTGAACTCCATCTGCCTCCATTTTGGTCATTCATTTAATCTGTCTAAGACTTCGTGTTCCTAACTCAAATGTTTTCAATGGCAGCTCAAAGAAGATCTAAAATCACAGCTGTCTATTTTTTGATCAATCAGAACTGAAATTCTAGATGATCCAAATTTGCTTATTTAAATATTGGACAATCAAGATGTAACCCATTTATTCTGTGATTAGAATTGTCAGAGAAATTCTAATATGCAATGCTTTAAAAAGAAAAAACAGTTAAAGCAATAATGTTTAATGCTTCATGGATACTACATCAGATTTTTAATGAAATTGAAAAGATACAGCTAATGTTTATTGTTATACAATGGATATTTATGATAGGAGGAGAATGAGAAGAAATTCATAGAAGATCGATAAAGTGTGGCATCAGTCCTTTGGTTTCTAAGTGAGGTGTTATCCTTGAAATCAATGTACGTATGTGAAGATAAAGGTTGCGGGCGGGGGGGGGTTTGGTGGGTGGAAAGCTGAGTGAAGGAGTATTGTATCATAAACAGACCTTTCCTGTTTAATAAATGTTTTTTCCCCTTGTTAAAAACAAATTAGCAGTCCTGTGACTGCACAAGCTACAATCTTTTGAGCCGAGGTTCCATGTTACGATCTTCCCAGTAACAAGTCTCACAACACCAGGTTAAAGTCCAACATATTTATTAGGTAGCAAATGCCACTAGCTTTTGGAGTGCTGCTCCTTCATCAGGTGAATGGGGAGCCCACAGACATACAAGTATGTGCTGGTCACTGGACAAGGTGTAGGGCTGACAAATTCCAGGACAAGGGGACTGGGAGGTATCTGAAGGTACCGGGATGGAACACAACTTGACTCCCTCTCTCTTTCCTCACAGTTCCAAGATCTAACAGGATAGAGCCAGGGGAACCAGGGTTATACTGATCCCTGCACTGGAGGGGAGACTCCAGCTGTTAAGATACAGCACACCAAACGAGGCCTCACTTCCAAGAAGTCTGGGGCCCAAAGGATATGCTCTATGACTCAGCAGTCTCAGGTCCAAGAAGGTTTCAAAAAAAACAAAGAGGAAGGAGACCAAGGGATTTGTCACAAAGCTGTGTGGAGTCTCATGTCAAACTGTGGGTAGATTGTTAGTCTTGTTAGAGTCCCCTCTGGAAATATTGAAGCTCGAGTGGCCATCCTCCTGACTTGAATGAGAGTGTGTATGCTGCGGAGCCATTTATATGCAACCCAATTGAAATGTTCAGATAATCCCTTCCGATGGGCAAATCAAATACTTTACTCCTCAGATGCCATGTTTTCCACATGCCAAAACTTTTTTCCCCCCCACCCAAAAGTGCCTAAAAATTACATTCTGCATTATGCTACACACTGATTTTCATGCTGCAAAATGATATTTTGACATTTTTTTTTTAGGAAAATTCTGACAATGTTTCAGAAAATATTTTGTTAGCCTATGCTTGCTTTTAATTTCACTTAATTTTATTTTATTTAAGGAAAGAAAAGTGAGATATTAGATTCAACTTTTTCAATTATTGGAGTTGAATATTCTCAAAGCACAAAAAATATAAAAATGAGGATCATTTTCACTTGTCTAGTGTTGCAGATCTCCTTCTCCCTGCAGAAACTGCCCGATTTACATCCATTGATTACCCCAATAAGTGCAAATGTGCAATTTTTACATTCTAGAAATAAATTGATTTCCTTTACCATTTTATTAATAATAGTCAAAGCATATTTTCGATGAACAGATGCTAAATCCTGTTTAGGAATCATGTATTATAACCATGAACCTGCGAAGAATTCATCCAAGTCAAATAAATCCTCATAGTTCAGAGGAAATTCTGGAAATTTAGCCTGCCCATCTATTTTGACAATTCTATTTATTTTATTGGATAATCAGGAATTTAAATATATTTATTAAAATAGTTTAGCCTCTGAAAATTTGCAAGATGCTCTGAAGATGCAATGACTTGCAAAAATACAAGGATGTTCTCCAAAAATAAGGGCTGAATTTTCCAGTTGTTCACACTCTGCTGCCACTGCACGCGAAGACAAGAGAATTTGGCTGGAAAATTCCACTCAAGGTGGAGAATGAGTGGAATTGTAAAGAGTATAACCAAATAAGGGATAGAAGGGAAACTTAGTATATTAAGAGGGGTAATTATTGAGAGATAAAGGGTGAAATTTTACCAAACAAAATGGCAGAATGTTGGTTCTGGCATGAAAAACAAGATGACTCCTGCCAATGTTGTATTTTTGGACCAAATAATAAGCCTCATAAGTGATAATTTTTATGTTCACATGTATTGCCCGTCCTGCAATGACTTAACTTCTTGTGAACTCCCAGTGCTTGTAGAATGCAAGTCATGATGCTCTGCACTGGGGAATTTAGCAATAAAGGCAAAACCCTCCACTCTTAGCACCTGCAAGGTCCCATCTATCTGGAATTGAATGCATATCGAACTTGACCCATGACAAAAATTTAGGAGGGTGACAAAATAAACTGCTCACTTGGAGAATTGGTGCTGACAGAATGGACCAAATGGCCTCCCTTTGTGCTGAGATTCTGTGTGCAGCAGTTTGTGTCATGTAACCAAGATTTATAGCTGATCCTTGAAAGGAAGCAAAGTCGTCCAAGGCCACAGCAACCTTTAAAAGCTACTAGAAGGGCGGGGTGAGCAGTGCAGTGGCTTCTGACTTAAATGCGCTAATAGTCACTGTCGGCCTGCAGCCTCAAAACCTCATGCAGCACTGATTTTGTGAAGTGTCCAAATAGCTCTTTGGCAGTAGATTCTATGCTGTTTCTTCTGGCCTCCTGGTGCCTAGGACCCTATCTTTCCAGCAGAGCATATGTTCTCATTGATACTGCACCCAAAATCAGAGGAGTTATGCTTCTACTGCTAGCAACTGCCTTTCTTGTGCTCAGTTGACCTTGATACCCAGAGGGTAACAATCTTCTCCAGTGCGTGAGTGTGTGCTGAACACTTCCTGTAATCTGTGAACAACGAATCACACCTCTGTGCCTTTCTCCCTACATGCACCCATCTTATTTCTTGGAGCAGTCATGACTGGTTTCCTGCTATGTTGCTGCCTCCATGTTTCTAATTTATGACCCAAAAACTGCCGATGTACCTCATCAAAATTTCAATTAGCTCCTCAACAAGCACTTCAACAACTTGAATTGCGTCCATTAGTGGGCCGGATGCATAAGGCCACCTCACTTGTTCTGATGAAACTCTGATCTTGGCAACTGCGATATGATGCCATGGCAGCCAGCACTAATGTTTTTTTAATCACCTGCCTCCCTCTCAGAGCAAGGCCTTGGAATCAATTCCTCATCTTTTTTGTGAAGGTAACATGCCTTTGTTTGCAATGCTTCAGTTAACCAAACTTTTACATAAAATATTCTGGGGTAAATTTATCTTTGCAATAGGTTACATTAAAAATTATTTGGAGTGCCACCTTCTGTTAAAACTGCACAAAATCACTCTCACTCAAACAATAAAGTTTCCTTAGATAATTGAGAAATTGTCACAATACTGCTTCTTGCCATGTTTACATACTGCCATCTATTGGTACAACTGGATAATTTTACAGAATTGTGTATGGTTAGAAAAAGTTTAGAATTACAGGAATAGATTTTAACCCTCCTCATCAACAGGGATGACAAGGAACTAAGTTGGTGGAGTGAGGGGGAATCAAGTCAAGCACAATTCCCAATGAATATCCATTTCCTAACATTTGATTGGTCTTAAATCAGCCTGGGGTCTGCTTTGCATTGGAAAGTATGGACAAATAAATGTCATTGTGGTGTTAATTGCACTGTTAGATTAGAGAGCTGCACAGGGAGGAACCTGCCACAGACACAGCAAGTATAAAAATACTTAGCTGGTTAGGCAGCATCTATTTTTGTGACTAAGTGCAGTTCCGGTAGCACCTTTCATGCTGGCCAGAACGGCACGAACTCATGCCCGATTCCACACTCAAACTCATTAATTATGCATAGGTGAGTATCAGGCCAAATCATGTGGTGGTCATGGGCTGATTCGTCCTCCCGACACCAACTGACAGTTCAAAAGTCCCAGCCCCATATTTAAATGGCATCAAACACGTTTACTTCTCCAGCCTATCTGCCTTAGGAAACCAAACATGCCTGCAAGGCAAAAAGAAAAGGTCATCAACCTCAAGGAGACTGCACCCTGCTTCAGCCACTTGGCCCTCGAGGCCTTAATCAGAGAATTCCGGGTGCAAAGACACGTCCTCTCCCTCAAAGACAGGTTGAGGAAACGGAACCTCAGTTATCAAGCCGGGGGTGGTGGGGTGGGGGCTGTTTCCCAAGAGGTCAGCATGGCTAGCAAGCATACCCAAAGCACCATCTAATGCAGGAAGTAAACACATGATCTCACCCAAGGCCAAGTTACCTCAATTCCCTCCAATATCTAATTTTCATTACTCAAATGGGCATTGACACTGTTCTCTGCAGCAAAGACAAGTCCAGACTGCTATTTTGTCAGCTCAGTGCCAGGGTTCAGGACATTGGCTCCAGGCTGCTGAGGAATTTGTAGTGGAAAGAGCAGGATCCTACTGTTGTGGTTCATATAGATATCAACAAGATATGGATAACAAAAGGTTCTGCACGGACAGTTTGAGGAGCTAGCTACTAAATCAGAGAACCTCCAAGATTATAATCTCTGGATTATTACTACTGTCGCATGCACATTGTAAAGTTGGCAAATGGAGTATGATACTACTATGCCTTTAAGAAGTGTATTTTTAATCATGTTCTCTGCAGTTTCTAAGCAAGCCTACTTCTTTGTTATTGTCTGTAGGTCTATAAATCATCTTTTATTGTTGTTAGACTCATTTTTTGTTTATTTTTAAAATGGGTCTAATGCATTCTCCTGGAGTTTTGAATTTTTGAAATAAAGAATAATTGACAGGTCAGATTGGACAGCTTTTTCTCCCTCAAGAGTTCTTTACTTTTAGCTTTGGCTGCTGACTAGTTAGAAGCTGTTGGACTCTTGACTGCAAAACTGTTTTTATCTCCCTGATTAGAAATTCTGTTGGCTAGTTGGAAGTAGCATTTCTTGCTTCTAGTGGTTTGCTAGCTAGAGGCAGGCAGTGACATACTCTCGCTACATTGAGAGTGCCAAGGGGAAGTCAGGGTTTCAATTCTCCAAACAAAGGACTAAGTCATAACTCGGGTTGAAAAACTTCAAGATCCAGCAGCACGTGAGCATTCTTATTTTCTGTGTTACACCTGGGACAGGTGTGTGTACATAAGGTTTGTTTATTTGGAACAGTACGTTGAGCAGATAATGTCTATACAATATCATGGTTGGTTGCTTGTTTGCAATTAGTAAAAGTTTTGCTGATTTTCTATGTGTTAACTGTATTCTTAAATTGTTTAATAAAAGCGCTTTAGTGGGTCATTTGAATCATACTTGGAGTGAACCTCATCTTATGCGTGTACCCATGCCAAACTTCAAAGTGCAAAACTTATGATCTAGTTTGATTTCTCAAAACCGTGGAGTTTCTAACCTGGATTGTAATACGTATAATGGGGGAAAATGTGAAATTATTCATTTTGGAAGGAGAATAAAAGGAAAATCTGTAGAAAGCTGCATCACAAAGGAACTTGTGGGTACTTGTGCACAAAAATACAGAAAGCACAAAGGTGATAGCAGATAAATCAGAAGGCTAATGGAATGTTGGTCCTGATTTCAAAAGGAGTCAGAATATAAGAATAAGGAAGTCTTGTTGCAATTACACAAGGTCCTAATGAGGCCACATCTTTTGATTTGATTTAATGTTGTCACATGAATTAATATACACTGAAAAGTATTGTTTCTCGCGCACAATACAGATAAAACATACTGTTCATAGAGAAGGGAATGAGAGTGCAGAATGTAGTGTTACAGTCATAGCTAAGCTGTAGAGAAAGATCAACTTAACACAAAGCAAGTCCATTCAAAAGTCTGACAGCAGCAGAGAAGAAGCTGTTCTTGAGTCGATTGATACACAATGTCAGACTTTTGTATATTTTTCCTGCCGGAAGAGAGAATATCTGGGGTGCGTGGATTCCTTATTATTCTGGTTGCTTTGCCAAGACAGTGATAAGTGTACTCAGAGTCAACGGATAGGAGGCAGATTTGTGTGATGAATTAGGCTACATTCATTCCCTTCTGTAGTTCCTTGCAGTCTTGGGCAGAGTAGGTGTCATATCAAACTGTGATGCATTCTTTGTGGTTGAATCTGTAAAAGTTGGTGAGAGTTGGACCTATCATGCCAAATCTCCATCTTCTGAGAAAGTAGAGGTGTTAGTGGGTTTTCATAACTATAGTGTTGGCATGGGGGAATCTAGGACAAGTTATGTTAGTGATCTGGACATTTGAAAACTTGAAGCTCTCGACCCTTTCTTCTTCATCCCCGTTGACATAGACAGGGACATCTCCTTTGAGCTTTCTGAAGTTGATGACAAATCTCCTTCATTTTGTTGACAGAGAGGTTATTGTTGCCACACCAGATTCTCCATCTTATTCCTGTACTCTGTTTCATTATCATTTGGAGATCCAACCCACTATGGTAGTGTCATTAGCATACTTGAAAATTGAACTGGAGGAGAATTTGGCCATAGCTGTATAAGGAGTACTGAGAATAGTTTTGGTCCTCTTATTTAAGGGAATATATCATTTCATTGGAGATAGTTCAGAGAAAGCTCATCGAGATGATCCTCAGTATGCTGGGATTGTCTTAGGAGGAACAATTAAACAGAACAAAATCTACTCATTGGGATTTAGAAGGGGGAAAATGATCTCATTGCATCACATAGGATTCTAAAGGGTCTTGACAGGGTAAATGCTGAAAGGCCATGTCCCCTCATGGGAGAGTGAGACCAAAAGGACATAGGGCCAGAGGGCATACTCTTAGAATAAAGGGAGCTAATTTAAGACTGAGTTGAGGAGGAATTTCTTTTGAGGGATGAATGCCTTTGGAGTTGTGGGAGCAGGGTCACTGTGTATATTCAAGGCTGAGATAAATACATTTTTGATCACTAAGGGAATCAAGGATGATACAGAAAGTGGATGTGAAGAATGCTGGATCAATCATGATCCTATTGCATGGTGGAGCAAGCTCAAGGGGTCGAACAGTCTGCTTCTATTTCTCATGGTCTTAATCTTGGCAACATCCCATTTTTTTAATGGCCTTTTCTATATGTACGTTCTTACAAGTTTGTATCCCCAAATTTTTGTCCCAGTGTTAAAAATCTGATCATATGGCCTTTTCACTTTGCCCCACAAAATACACTACATCTCTGTACTAAGCCTCTTGCAACACCAATCTGGTAATAAAAACTTGCATAGACATAGCACCATTCATCACCTCATGCAATTCCAAAAACACTTCAGGGTCAAATCACTTATTTTCAATTTTAGCCAGTTTAATATAGGTAAATACCACAGCTAAACAAAGTTCTATGCAGCAAAATTTCAAAATGCAACAAGATAAATGACCAGATAACCTGTTTTAGTATCACTGACTGAAATTGGCCAGTTGTGATGTAGCAACTGAAATATTTCAGCAAGCCTTCACCTTCTTTGATAGGGAACTCTTAATATATACCTTAAATAGGACTAAGTTAGTTCTTTCCAAAAACAATTTTTTTGTCGGAGTTCCGACTTACTTTTGACATGGCCATAGATTGTCAGAAAACGGCAACTAAAATTTATTTATTAGTGTCACACATAGGCTTACATTTAACAGTGCAATGAAGTTACTGTGAAAATCCCCTAGTCGCCACACTCTGGCAGCTATTCGGGTACATTGAGAGAGAATTTAGCATGGCTAACGTATCTAACCAGCATGTCTGTCGGAGGAAATTAGAGAAAACCCAAGCAGACGCAGGGAGAATGTGCAGACTCGACACAGACAGTGACCTAGGCCAGGAATTGAACCCAGGTCCCTGGTGCTGTGAGGCAGCAGTGCTAACCGCTGTGCCACCATTTTATGTTGGCCAGCCAGCGATGCCATGTCCCATGAAATTAAAAAAAACTCCCAAAAAAAATAAGGTACATCTGTGCCAAAGGAGGATAGTCAATCATTTTGTAGGTAGTTTTCTAGTAAAAAACTAACGGAGTTGGATTTATATTGTGATAAGTTTTACTTTCCATTAAATATTACATGTAGCTGAGGGGCTTAGGGTGAGGGGTAAGGTATAATTTGGATGCGAGAGGGAGTTTTTTTCCCCCACACAGAGGGTGGTGGGGGTATGGAACGCGCTGCCAAGTGAAGTGGTGGAGTTATTTAAGAGATACTTAGACGGGCACATGAACAGAATGTGAATGGAGGGATATAGAAAACTGGGATCATGAGTCTTGGGAGTCCCTGGGAAGTGTGTAAATAGTCGATGATATTGATGCATTTGTTTTTATCCTACAGGTACTTTGGTCCGCCTTGTTGTCTAACAAGGGGCATACACGTGGTGCGTCGTGAGAGGGCTGCTCTTGGATTTTTTTTTGAGAGTATCCTAGTGCTTCACGTCGTTAGTGTACACTTGACCTGGACCATTTGATGGGCAACACAACAGCTCAGTGACTGTTGCTGTGCTGTGCAGATACATGGATTTGGGCCTGTGCCTATGGGAGTTTGCGCATTCTCCCACATTCCAAAGATATGCTCTTTGGCAGAACAAATTCTCCCTAAATTGTCTCAAATTTGGTTTCAATCCATAGATCTATAATCATAGACAGGGATCATGGGTAGAAGTGGGAACATCGAGGTGGCGGCACAGGCTCGTTGGGCCAAATGGCCTGTTTCTCGTGCTGTTTTGTTCTCTCAGCTCTGGGCTTCCTTTCTTATAAGGAGTGAACGCAGAACAAAAACGATAATGCATTTTGGAATATTTGCTGATCCACAGAAAATTACAACCATATTAGTGCTCAGCATTTTACCTGATCTGCAAAATTTTGATATTCTTCTGGCAAAATCCAAGAGCGAGGATAAAACTTGTATTCTTCAGGGAATAATTCCTGCATTGTTCGAACAGCCCGACTAAAATTGATTTTACGCACTAGTTCTGTCATGCCTAAAAAAGATAAAGAAAACTGCAATGATGACCAGACATGGTTGAGTTCTACAAAGTACATCAACTTCTAATATACTAAAAAGCAAATAAAGATTCGTCAAAACAGAGTAAAAAGCAATATACTTCCAGCACTTATAGTGCATTGAAAAATGGAGCTCAATATTCAAAAACAGAGCTATTGAACATGATATTATTCCAAAATGACAAAACAAACTTTTGCAATGAACTACACTTAAAGTTTTAGCTTCTGTATCTCTGCTCTACTGCTTACAACTTACAGCAACTTTGTTTGGCCGACAGCCATTTCATCATTATACCTGTTACTTGCAAACCCATACCTGACCTCCTGCTTCAATTACTTTTTTGGCCTCAGCTACAGTCTGTTCCTGGGCAGAGATTCACTTTCTTGGGAAAAAAAAAAAATGCTTCCCCACATTTCTTGGTTTTATGGTGATGTTCAATGTTGTCACCTTTCTATCTCACAATAAATTCTGTTATCTCCTGGAACTGAATTCCCACAGACTCAACCTTCAAGTAACTTCTGGATTTCAGTTGTTCATTACACCTGTCTCTGAATTGTTGATCAACTTCATCGATATTCTATGCCAACTCCACTCTACTAAACTCTTTCCCACCACAGAACTTGAGATTCAAAATGTCTTAGTAATTGCCACACAACTAGTTCTATACAACTTCTCTGCATTCATGCATGCATAATTTGACTGATACTCCAGGAGAGTCACATCATTCCATTTAACCACTCTATTTTCTCTATAACTCTATTTGACCACCATTACTTGTTCTCATTCTACTTGCATTTCTCCTCTACTCTCCCAAATCCCTTCTCCTTTCAGAGCTCTATTTTCCTGCTTAACTGCCTGCATTCCAGGATAAGCCCACAATTTTCTACTGTTACTTTTGGCATCCTCCAAGAGATTGACTGACACACTTGTCACTTCTTCCTGACAAATTGTAACCCAACACCTCCATCCTACTCTCATCTGAACTTTGTCAAGATTATCAGGCAGCACATCTGCTGGGGGATAATCTTGACAATCTCTTCTATATCAACCTTACTCTTCCCATTGTTGACCTAGCTAGATAATCAGCTATCTCTAGAATGTGCATTTGTGAGCAAGACCATCTGTAAACTTACTGTGGATGACCAAATCAACATCATGGCCAAATTCTCCCAAAACAAAACCAAGTACCAATAGTGGGAAAATGGGAGAATTTCATGCCCATTTTTTGGGCGTATTTACCTGAATGAAACTCTGTAATGCAGAGTACCATAATGTGATTCATGCTGGAAAGAACTCCAGATGTGATCTCACCAATGTCCTGTATAACTGAAACATAACGTTTCCATGTTTGTAGTGAATTCCCTTCACAACAAACGTTAATATTCTATTAGCTTTCCTAATTACTTGCTTATACATGCATACTAATCTTTTGTGCTTCACACACCAGGACACCTAGATCTCTTTGCATTCTATCATTCAGATAATGTGTTTGTATTCTCCCTGCCAAATTGGACAATTCACATCTTCCCCATATAATACTCCATTCATTTAACCTTTGTCCCCTTGTGGCCCCGTACTCTCTACACAATTTCCCTGTCTTTGGATTGTGGTCAAGTTTACTAACCATACATTCAATCCTTTCATCCAAGTTATTTATATAAAAAGTTAAGGTCCCAACACTGATTCCTGCAATACACCAGTCATTACATCTTGCCAACTCAGAAAATAACCCATTTATGTCTTGACTCACTGGCTGTATGGAATTTTCACATTCCTCCCCACGTCTGCATGGATTTCCTCCATGTGTGGGTTAGGTTGATTGGTTATGTTAAATTAACCCTAGCATCAAAGGGATGAGAGAGTAAATATACGGGGTTACAAAATAGTGCTCGAGTGGAATTGTGGTTGTGCAGACTCGATGGGCAGAACAGTCTCCTTCTGCACTGTAGGAATTCTATATTATATATATATATAACACACACACAACAGATTAGCTTTTAGCAGATTTTAATAATAATTCACTATAGCACTCCTCGGATACTAGCTTGGATCAGTTTCCCTATTATCTAGCCATTCTTCTATCTATTGTGACGTTAAAAGTACCTTTAAAGAAATGTGTTTTTAAAATAATGTTCTCTGCAGCTCTTAGCCTCAGCTTATTTCATTGTTGCTGAGTTGTCTGCAGAAGTCTTTTTATTACTCTTTCAGTCATTTAAATGGGCTTTTGTTTATTTTTATTATGGGCCTCAGGTACCTTTTAGGATTGTTTTATGACCCTGCATTGTTAGGGGGGGGAAGGCTCACTAGAAGGTTGTGTGTTTTGGACAACCAAATCCTTCCTAGCAAATTTAAGTTTTCATTTCTGTTTGGCTAGCTGCAGTTTGAGTTGAGAAGGGACATCAAGCTGGAAAGCAGTATTTTTCTCTTTTTCTCCCCAAGAGGGGAAATTCTGCTGTTTAGCTGAAAGTAAGGTTTCTTGCCTTCTAGAGTGGAAAATTTGATATTGGTGGCTAGCATGTGTACAGTCTCTTTCTCCCAGATATTCTGAGTGTATTCAGAGGGCTGTTAGAAGTTAAAAGCTGAGAAATCAGGGTTTCAATTCTCTACCAAAGGACTCAGTTCTATTATCATGTGAGCATTAGTCTTTGATGTATTAAAGATGTGGAAAGGGTTTTGTTTATGGGATGTTTCGTTTGATTGGAACATTTTAGATATGCTTGTTAAAGATTCACATTATCATAGCTGTTTTGTTTGTAATTGATACATGTTATTGGTAATTTTCTTTCTATACAAGCTAACTATATTCTTAAATAAAAACTTTACTTGATAAAAGCTCCCTAGTGGGTCATTTGAATCATACCCATCATGAAACATATCATGCTTATTTTAGCCAAATTCAAAGTGCAAAACTCATGATCCAAGTTGTCTTCTGAACTGAATTTTAACACTATTAATTTTATCTCTATACCATGACTTTATTTTTTGCTACTGATTCAATTGTTTATTGCCTAAAATTACTAGATCACCCTTTGTTCTACTGATTTTCATGCAAGGACAGAACTCTGAATGGAAATAGTTTCTTTTTGGATACTTCCCAATGATTTTTTTCTAAAGCACTATTCACAAAATCAAAGTACAAATAATATTTTTATTTACCTAGTAATTATTGAAAATCAGATTAGGAAAATAGGCTAGCAATATACTGGGTGAAGTCACAGGGTTGACATCAGAGATGTACCTGGGTATTTGTTGACTTGACCTGAGCAGCTCACCACACCATCATGAAAAGACACTCCATGCCAATAGATATCACACAGAAGGCGACGCCCTGTTGGAAACTGGAAAATTAAAAAAGACAGTTGACAGAATTAATAACTGCATTTCAACTCATATGGCTGGAAGTGTGTAAAAGGAGAGAACATTTTCAGATCAAGTCTTTCATATCCTCATATCCCAAATTGCTCCACAACCAATGATTTATTTTCTTAAATACAGTTGTTATCTAGGCAAATTTTACAACCAATTTAGGAAATGCAACACCCCTGTCAGCAGCTAATGAACAAATGTCATTCAGCTGAAATGAACAAAGAACCCAGCACAGAACCATCACCCATGCAACCATAGCTTTCACTCCCCAGACAGCCACTTGTTGATCATTGCAACAGTCACAAAGTTCCAGCTGATGTTACTACTGAGCAGCTAAGTCCCAGAGAATAACCCCAGTTCTTTGATTTTTCTCAGGTGTCTTCACTAAAGATCCACCTCCAGGATTCTGTCTTCATCAAGGATCTACATCCAATATTCCAACCTCTCCTTTCAATGTTCCTCTGCCCTGGATTGTTATGTACATTCAAGCTTTCATACGATCTCTCAGGTACCCTGTTATGTTAACATAACTGCTTCACACGCTGTAGTATGATAATCACCAAATTTTTGATTTATCTTGACACCTGGCTTCTTAGCTAACTGACTTTAAATATGGTTCTTGCAACTATTTCTAACTCAGAGCACATTCTCTGCATGTTAATTGAGTTCTCCTGAACAGGATTTTACTCACCTTGTTCCAAGACATTTTTACATCCTGCTCCCAGAAGAGCAAAAAGTCTAAAGAAAAAGAGGAAGTCTACTTTCTTCAGTTCCCTGGTCCTGTCCAGCATCTTCTGTTCAGGCTGTCCCTGGGTGATCTTTTGTTCACAAAACAACTTAGTTTTTAGTGCTACTTTAAATTGTGCTTGCATTGTAATTGAGGATTTACAATTACAGGCTTAAAAAAAACTATGACATGCAACACTTGTTTTAAAAACATGAAACCAAAATTTTAACCCTCTCTTAACATCATTTTTCTAATACCCACAATAGAAAAGAAATTATTTGAACTCTCCCATTTCTGAACACAGTGCAAATGTCCAGGCTGTGCAAATGTATGACTCAGACACCAGGCTGGCTTCCACATATTCCTAATATATAGCATAGCCCATGGAGGCAATATATTTGATACTCTTGCTTTAGATCAATTTTGTTAACTTATAAATGAACAGATACTCTTCCAGAAATTCCAAATTTAATTAGCCCTGGTTCCAATCAGGTTTAACCAATTAAATTAAACAAACTGAGGGACAAAGTAAAAGGTGTAGCCCCTAAACAAAAACAAAATCACAAAAGACTTTAAACATGAAATCAAAATGTAATTAAAAATGTCAATAAGGTACCCCAGGCTCTACAGTGCTAACATGCACAGAAGACCTCAAATGGTACTAGTGAACACCATATGCTCCCTCTTGAGGGCCACCCAACAGTGAATTTAGCTATGGTAAAGAGGCAGTCAGGTTGAACAATCCCCTTAACTACCCGCAGTCATTCTTTTACATCGTCAGTTTAAATTGGGTAAAGAGAGAAATGTAGCACCTTAAAGGGGGCCCACCCAAAAGCATAGCACAAATGAAGTTTAAAACATCAAACCAAAAAAGATGATTAAAAGTGCCAATTACAGACTCCAGTCTCTGTGGTGCCTACTAAGCATGGAATACCTCGATGATGCCTGTGGATACCACATGCTTCTTCTCCAGCGACACTCAGCTGCAAACATAGCCAAGGCAGAGGGACAGACAGGCATGTCAGATAACCTGCTTTATTGGCCGCTGCCTGGACCTGTTAGTGTACAACTGCATCAACTTTGAACTGATACTGATCCAATAGAAGAGAGCACTAGGGTCACCAGGAGTAAACAGAAAACTTTGGTAGCAGTGGGATTCAAACCAATGCCTCGAGAGAGGCTGGAACTGAAATCCAGTGATTTAAAGATACTTGGCCACACTGTGACATCATAAGCAGTCATCAACATATTCAAAAAAATAGTTAATAGTTACTTAAGCATGAAGAGGTGTGTTTCATAATATGTTTAAGATGTTTCTGTAAAAACCATATGCTCTTAACATCAATGAAATTTAAAACAGCCCTTATTATCACCTTATTTCAGCGAACAACCATCTAAATGTAGCTTAGTTGGCATTCTGTTGTGCTTGGTGATTTTGAAATTACAATATAATTGTAATTATTGCTTAGTAAAGGGATGAACTACACCAAATTAACCAGATGTGGTTCCAGGCTATAAAGACTTTTACAAAAACAATGTGTAGGTTGAAGATAAAAACTATTTTTCAGTTCTAAAAATACTAAGAGTCCATGCAGTCAGTCAGTCTCATTCACCAAGTTTATCCCTAGCAATGCAAGTTTATTCCTCTGCCATCAAATTTCCTTTTGAAATCATTCATCAGCTTCACCTCAACCAAATCTGAAAGATTGCAAGTTTTAGGTAATCTTCTTTTGCTGCTTGCAAAAGTTCTTCCTCACAACCAGCCTTCATATTTTGCCCCCAACTGTAGATCCGCATATTCAAAAGATCTTGTCTCAACTGAAGGGTAAAAATTTACTTTGTCTTAACTGCCATAACCTTGCATATAACTACCAGGTCTCCCTTCAATTTTCTTTGGTTACAAAACAACTCCAGCTTTTCTAACCTAGCTTTGTATCTGAAATCCTTCCTCCTCGGAGCCATTCCAGTCAGTCAATCTCCTTGGCACATTTCCCACGACACCTCATACCCTGCCTAAAAGACAGTATAAGACAGTAAGCAGAACTAGGTCAGTTCTGTGGTTAGAATTTAATCAGGTTTTTTTTGAAAGATTCATATTATCTCTGCTTTTGTATTAAATTATTTATGAAGTCCTAGATCCCACTGCTAAAGAACGATGCACGTGATCCCTGGACCCTCTGTTCCTGCATACTTTTAATTGTGCCATAAAATTAATATTGAGGCAATTTGGACTTGATGGTTCATAGTTAAAAGAACATGCAGGAATAAAGGGATTGGGGATCTATGCATAGATTTTTGAAGGAGAGTCCTAATAATCCTAGGACAGCATAGCGGTTAGCATTGCTGCTTCACAGTGCCAGGGACCTGGCTGTGGGTCACTGTCTGTGTGGAGTCTGCACGTTCTCCAAGTGTCTGCGTGGGTTTCCTATGGGTGCTCAGATTTCCTCCCATAGTCCGAAAGATGTGCTGGTTAGGTATACTGGCCATGTCAAATTCTCCTTAACAGGATATGGCAACCAGAGGATTTTCACAGTAACTTCATTGCAGTATTAATGTAAACCTACTTGCAGCACTAATAAATAAACTTGCAATGATGGGTTTGAAAACCAGAGGAAGTAGACTGTAATGCTCCCCAACTGCTGTTACTTCGATACAAAGATATCTCATTGTTTGGGTACAGTAACACTAAAACGTCAGTTTGCCAGCGTTTCCATTTTGGAGGCAAGGCATCATTTCACATTTCTCTATTAAATTTCATCTGTGACAAGTGTGGCGATTCTGCTAGCGTACCTAGACTCTCTAATGGTTGAATACCACACCTTCAAACTTTGGACTTGGTTCTTGGAAATGAGGTGGTGATAGATACCAGCTCAGAAACCCCCAAGATATATTATGAAGCTAGACTAGACACAATTTCCTGTTTTTGGCATTAGTGCGAGAATAAGGGGTGAAATTTTCCTCCCAAAATTCTAAGCATCGTAACAGTGAGGGAATGGTAGTCTTCCATGCTGGTCCTTTTGGCACACCATGCACCACAGTCTTCTGATACTTAGTGCAACGAAAGTGCCTCCATGTGAATCACAGTGGCATGGAGGCTCCAGGCATGTTACTCATCCAAAGTGGCTGAAGCTGTGTGCCATTAACTAGGGGGAGCTGCATTTAAGTGCGCTGCTGGAACAGCCAGTCATTAAGAGGTCTGGCAACACCAATTTTAATCCAATCGATTTATTTGATAGTAAATCTGCTAGCTTTCAGCGTTTGTGCCTTCGTCAGGCAAATGAGGTGTTATACCATATACAGCAGTTCCATGGTTCACACAGGAAGAGTTAGGACAGTTGCTGGATGCCATGGAACAGAGAAGGGTCATCTTCTTTCCCACAAGAGATTAACTACCAGGCAACAGATTAGCAATGTGGCCTGGAAAGTGGTGGCAATAGCTAGTGCCCATGCATTGGCATGGAGGATTGGAGGCCAGTACAGAAAAATGAACATCCTTCTTCAGGCAGAAAGGGGTGAGTGTCCATCCCACGTCACAACCCAAATGTCCACGTCAATCCACTCCGACACCCAGTGGCCTTCAAGCAGTTGACACATTAGCACCGTCCTCCAACTTTTCAGGCAACACTCTCCCCTCCTCCAAACAATCCCTCCCTGCCTTGACGTATGCCACCCAATTGTTTCCAACCCAACACCCTGTGCCCTTCCACCCATCAGGATTTCAATCTCCATTTTGACCTAGGAGAAAATGGCCTATAATTGCCTTCAGGAGTGGAAGACCAAAGATAGAATCCCTGAGCTGTGCCTCCTCACTCCATTCAAGGAGCATGTACTGACCCAGTAAACAATGGATCCAATTACAGAATGATGTAATAGTGAGCTGACTCACTATAAATAAAGAACTATGTAGAATTGTGGAGAGCTTGGAGTGATCCAGGATGAGACCAAGTTTGGAGTAAGTTTTGTTGTATTTTCATTAATTGCATTTTGAAGGGTTCCTTCTGAAAAACATTGGTAGCAGAGGAAAACCCATCATCATTTGGTGTTTGTTTTCGAAGAAGCGCTACAACCACGTCAGAAGGTAGAAGTAAACCGGTGGTATTTGATTGTCCCAGTCTTTTCAGATGCTGAACCATATTGGCATTGGAAGGCACAGGTGGAAACATGGACCCTTGTCATCACAATACCGAGAAAAAAAAGCAAGGTACGGCAATGGCATTAGCTTTATCACTTTCAATTAGGAGGAAGATAAGAAGTAAAGTATTTTCTGACTGGACAGCAGATGTCCTGAATAAAGAAAAGGGCTACAGTTCCTGATACAATACTTAGATAAGTTTTACCAGAAAGCTGAGTTCTTGGAGAATTATGTAGGATGGATGATGTTTGATAGGATTAGGAGACTAGACACCCAGTCCATGGAACAGTATGTCAGATTTTGACAGGAAACATAAAAGACTACAATTAAATTTAATTGGGAGATTCCAGATGTAGTATTGGCCTTTAAGTTGTTGGACTATGCGTGTCTATTGCATTTGGGTATCCTTTTTTTTATTTATGACTGGAATACAATTAAAGCAGAACAAAACCCTTCTTTGAAGAAATGGCAGCATCACTAAAAAGATTTTTCAGGAATCAATCTTTCCCTGCCATCTTGTTCAATGCAGACCGGAATACCATAGCATCCAGAACAGAGGAGTCAATGGTGACTCAACCATGTGTCAGTACAAATGGTACAAGAAGGCCTGTAGACACAGTTACGTTAATAACAGACCTAGTGTCGAAAGGTTTGAACCGATTTGAAAATGGGGAAAGATAATGCACTTGGGATACTAATAGAGGACTTTAAAATCGAAGGAATGCTAGAAAGATTGTGAATCACTGTTGATTTTCCATACTATTATATTATAAACAGCCCGAAAAAGAAAAAATCATGTTTTTGGAACCACGTGTCACGGAACACGTGGAAACTGACAAGGATAAGGACCAGGAAGGCATAGTTTTAGTGGCAGAAAAGTTAAGTCCCATTATGAGCATCCTGATGATAAACTCTTCCAATTGTACTGTTTAGCTAGTGAATATATGTCATAAAATAGAAGGACATCCTTGTTCGTGATAGACTCTCGACAAGACACAGGAGATTTCAATGATGTAGTGGCGATGGATCTAAAGATATGAGACTTGGACAAATGCATTTATCTATTGCACCTTGTGGACATGACCACCAATTTAGCATATACATGGTGATTTACAGCAAAGAAAGACACCATTATAGATTATGACTCACTAGATTGTGGCCACGTGGGAGAATTCGCAAATAATGAGTTTCAAAATGTGTGAAAATTTAAATATTGTAATAATGCACACTGCAGCAAGAAAGCCCATTCAGCAATGGCCTCTGTGAAAGGAATCACGCAGTAACAGAAGACATTGGATAAAATTTTAGCAGATTAATCAGGCTGTAAATTGCAGACTGCATTAGCATGGGCAGTGCACGCGAAGATGTGTTACAAATGGGGGGGAAGGGGCGGAGTTGGGGGGCGCTATAGTCCATAGCGGTTGGTTTATGAGAGGAATCCAAAGTTGCCGTCAGTAGGAACAGAGGATCTGGGGAATTATGTGCATGTACCCAGGTTCCTGGAGCTGTGAGGCAGCAATGCCAACCACTGTCTCACCATACTACCTTATTTATTAAATGAGTTGCGAAACCTCACTAGAAGGGAACCTTGGGTCTCCCCTTTCGAGCTCAATGTAGTTTTAAAGTACCAGCCTTGATATGCTCAAACCGCCTGATCATCCAAACATGCAAGAGCAGTGTTTTGACTTGCAGAGACGCAAGGGCAGCGAGCAGTGGACAAGCAGTAAGTGGTAACAGTCTAAGCAGTAGACCCCGAGCTATCAAGGACCGCTCTTACCTCCTTCCACTTGAGCTGCTGGATGCAGATCCTCAGCGCCTCCGAAGAGGTCTTGGCTTTGGAGCTGTCCACGGTGACCACACGTTTGCTTTTCTTCTGGCGGCCGTGGCGGCCCTCCTCCGACCTCCGGGAGCGCCGCGACGTGGATACCTCCGCGCTCAGCGACGCCAAGGCTCTGCGGGCCGCTAGCGGCAGGCCCGGCGGCGGCGGCAGCGTCGGAATGGTGGAGGCCGGCATCTCTTTGGTTGCGGAGGCGGCCCTCTCCTCCGTGCTGGGCCGGGGCAGGCTGCCATCGGCCATGAGCTCGGCCTCGCTACTCCCGGCCGCAACTGCGGCCGCCGCCTGTTGCTGCTGACTCATTGCTCGAGCTCTGTTTAAACGGCCAACCGCCCGCCTCGCGCTCTCGCGCTCCCTCACCCCTGGCCTCGCGCTGCGCCGCTCCCATTGTTTACGCACCGGTTGACAGTGCAACGGCCCCGCAAACGGAAGCCGAGCAGCTGACAACCGCCAGCTGTTAGAAAGCAGCAAGGCGGGAGGGGCGTCCACCGCCAGCGCTTATGTTTTTGAAAAGCAGCTCCCTTCACAACACACTTTTGTGGTGGTTACCACAAAAGTATCACTTATATTAGAGCAGCTAGAGGGTTAGTTCATAGAATCCCTACAGCGCAGCAGGAGGCCATTTGGCCTATCGAGTCTGCACTGACCACAGTCCCATCCAGGTCCTATCCCCAAGCATTTACCCTCCTCATCCATCTTGACACTAACAGGCAATGTACCATGGCCAGTTCACCTAACCCGCAAATCTTTGAACACTAAGGAGCAATTTAGAATGGCCAATCCACCTAACCTACACATCTTTGAACACTAAGGGGAAATGTAGAATGGCTAATTCACCGAACCTGCACATCTTTAAACACTAAAGAGCAATTTAGCTTGCCCAATCCATCTAACCTGCCCATCTTTGGACTCTGGGAGCATCTAGAGGAAACCCACACAGACAAGGGGAGAATGTGCAAACTTCGTACAGACAGTGATCTGAGGCTGGAATCAAACCCAGGTCCCTGGTGCTGTGAGGCAACTGTGCCAACCACTATACCACCATTTCTGCAGCTTCATGTTTGCACTGGATTTCTTCCAACAAGAGGTCCTTTTTCTTCAGCAGTGAGAGAGGAAACTCCAGAATGGCTTCAACTGCTGTTGTGCTCATCTCAAAAGTCTGGCCAGAAGATCGCTTGACCAATTCTTTCACCTTGATATCATCTGATGCTGATGCCAATGCCAGTACCATTACATAACAAGGCAGGTTGTTAGCTTTTCAAGTATTTAATACTATCCAAATGTGTACAGCAGAGTCCTTGCCGCTTCTCTTGTTCCCTTTTTAGTCATATAGAACTTTTCAGAATGCCCCAAAGTCAATGAAGGTTATTTTGTATTTGAAGTATAATCACTGGGCAAGTTAGGAAACCTGGCTGCCAATTTACACACAGCAACTTCCCATAGTTGCAGTGTGATTATTATCTTGGGACACAACAGCGGAATTTTCCCAACCTCACCCCCCCTCACCCTGTCACAGGAATTGTAGCAGGCAGGACATGGACCATGCAAAGGTCCGTTAACCTCAGGTAGGATTTTCCGGTTTTGGTACAGGTGCAGCTAGAAAACCCCAACCAAATTTTCAATTTAGCATAGCCACTCTACCTAACCTGTACATTTTTGAAGTGTGGGAGAAAAGCGGAGCACCTAGAGGAAATCCATGCAGATATGGGAGAATGTG
Source organism: Sphyrna mokarran (assembly GCA_024679065.1). Classification (NCBI taxonomy): domain Eukaryota; kingdom Metazoa; phylum Chordata; class Chondrichthyes; order Carcharhiniformes; family Carcharhinidae; genus Sphyrna; species Sphyrna mokarran. The sequence goes on from JAGIQG010000025.1 coordinate 15,606,293, forward strand.
CAAATTCCACAGTCACTCAAGGCTAGAATTGAACCCTGGCGCTGTGAGGCAGCAATGCCAGTCACTGTGCTGCCCACGCTTGGTGATATGAAATAGTGGTTTTCTGACAGATTCGGAAATTTTTTAGGTTTTTGAAGTTTATTATTGTCACCAGTAGCCTTACATTAACACTGCAATGAAGATACTGTGAAAGTCTCCCAGTTGCCACACCTGGCGCCTGTTTGGCTACACTGAGGGAAAATTTAGCATGGCCAATGCACCTAACCAGCGTGTCTTTAGACTGTGGGAGAAAACGGGGCAGCCACAGGAAACCCATGCAGATATGGGGAGATTGTGCAAACTTCACAAAGTCACCCAAGGCTGGAATTGAATCCTAGCACTGTGAGGTAGCAGTGCTAACCATTGTGCTGCTTATGCATGGTGATGTGAAATATGGTTTTGAGACAGATAAGGAAATTCTTTCCCTAGAAAAGTTCAAAGTGGCCCAATGGTATTAGTGCTAAACTATTAGTCAAGAAACTCAGCTAATGCTCTGGGGACCGGGGTCTGAATCCTGTGACGGCAGATGGAACTTGAATTCAATAAAATGTATCTGGACTTAAGAATCTATTGATGACCATGAAACTATTGTGGAGTGTTGGAGAAACCCATCTGATTCACTAATGTCCTTTAGGGAAGGAAATCTGCCAGCCTTTCCTTATCTGGCCTACATGGCCACTGGGCAAGTTAGGAAACGTGATTGCCAATTTACGCACCGCAAGCTTCCATTAGTAGCAGTGTAACTGTTATCATCACTTGTTAGCGTGAAATGGTAGTTTCATGACAAATAAGGAAATTTGACTCTGGATGAACAGGGATATCCACTGCTTGCTGAAGTCCAGATCTGAGGAATTCAAGTCAGATGGCCCTGATCTGTATGAGAAAACTAGATACAATCACTATGGAGAACCATTAAAGGTGCCAAGAGGCAGTATTGGATCTAGGCCAATCACATGGACTCCCACTGACTATGACAATGTCTGCAAGACATAACAGGCTACAAGATGAAGACACGTAGAATTGCTGGCACCAATGCACCCTCCCCTCAGTACATTCTATGCCTGTTTTCAGCATGAGGTCAGCGAGAGCATGCCTTCCACTGGGTAACTTTTGCCAAACCAGTTTCTGAGGTTACCACTCAGACATCAGATCAGCCGTCTCAAAAGTGAGCTCTGACTCAGGTGAGGTACTTGGACGAGCACTCAGATGCTGCATGGTCCAGCTGGTGGAGCTATTCACAGACATTTTTAACCTCTCCATACACTGATCTGAAGTCCATACTGCTTCAAGAAGACAACCATCATCCAGGCAGCGTGCGTTAATGACTATCGCCCAGTAGATCTGACATCCATCATCCTGAAGTGCTTCAAAGGTTAGTCATAGCACGGATCAATTCCAGCCTCCCAGATTGCCTGAATCCACTACCACTCATCTATCACTGCAACGACGCCATCTACGCTCAACCCTGAAACACCTGGATAATAAAGACATTTACATCAAATCCCTATTTATTGACTATTACTGAGCCTTCAACACCACTATTTCTTCAAAATTGTGATTGGATACAGATCACAAACCCCAATGTATATTATGAAGTTAGACTAGACCCCAACTACTTGATATTCTGGCATTAATGTTAGGATATGAAATTTCACTCTAGGTGTGATTCTGCTGACAAACTGGGAAGATTTTATCAATGCAAACTTGATTTAACAAGTTTAATTATAACAAATGAAGTAGCTTAACATACTAATTGAGTAATGCTTAAATACGACAAGATACAATTGTTAACTGCTAACTTATTCCTATCAGTTCCAATTCAAGCAGTACTCCTCTTACAGATTTAAACCTTCTTCAAAATCAGTTAGCGACACAGAGGCTTATATGCTCATACTCAGGTTGCCAATCTTAGAGCTCTCAGAGCACTTATGGAAAGAGAAATAGGGAGACACCTCTTGCTTCATTCAGAAGTAGGCTGCAAACTGCTTGTTTTTAAAAATGAAAGAAAATAGGTATCTTCTCCACAAGTTTAGTTCCTCCCATTAGCACATGACGCTGTCTCTATCAATCAAGCTACGTGGAAACAATATAGAGGGAGGCTCTGTCCTCCATGAGGTTTTGCATTGCATCATTCATTTGGTATGAAGCCAAGCCTTGATGCTGGATTCAACCTCCACTGACATTATGACTGTAGCATTTTATGAAGCAAATTACTTCATACCAATATTCCCAATGTAATGTGAATGCACCTTTGGTCTAAGTGAACTTTCTCCTGTGGATGTATCAAGTTTCAATATTAGATTTGATCATTTTGGTTTAATGGTACGCAACAGCTGCATCTTTTCTACACAAGGTTGCATGCATCTCTTTTTTTATCAGAAATCTAATCAATGACATATTTGTTTATGTGGAGAGCTATGAACTCTTTATACTTTTAAATGTGAGACTTTTAAGTCTCATTCATGTTGCTTTAAAAATCTATATATGGTAGTCTGGGCACAAATTTAAGATAATTACAAATCTTTATTTAATGATGATTCCAATTTGTAACTATTTGCCATAGTCTGTTGTTGAAACATAGTCCACAAATTATTTTAAAAAATAATTAGATAACTGGTTGAGAAAATAAATGTGGAAATAAGCAGGAGAATAGCTCGTGAAGTAAAACTCCAGAACTTCTTGATCAGAGTCACATTGTGATGGTGATTCCATGATATATCTCACTGTGAATACTCACCCAGTTCCATGTGTTGAAATGTGTTTGCAATCTGTCACAATCATTTATGTCATAAATTTGACAGCACATTTCCTTTCTCATTTCAATTTTGATGCTCTGAATTAGTTAATGTACAAAATCAAACAAAACTGAAGATTCTCATAGGCAAAATAGTATGGCTTCTGGAAATCTAATTTCAAAACAACAAATGCTGTAAATACTCTGTAGATCTCTTTCTGGAAAGAGAAAGAGATTTAATGTTTCAGGTCTGTAATCTTGCAGATATTACGACTTAGGATTCTTGGGACTTAGGATCTGGTCACATACATCAATCAAAAGAGCACAAATGTATAAAGTAGAAAAGTTCAATATATTATGAGAGAAAACCAATGCTTCTCATCTCTCATAGACATTTATGAACAAAGAACATGTAGCATAGAAAGAGGCCCTTCGGTCCTCCAAGTCTGCGCCAATCATGTTGTCCTATCTAGACCAACTGCCTGTATCTCTCTAGCTCCCATTTGTTCATGTGTCTGTCCAGATAAGTCTTAAATGTCGCTAATGTATCTGCCTCAACCACCTCACTTGGCAGTGCATTCCAGGCCCCCACCATTCACTGTGTAAAAAGCTTCCCTCATACTTCTCCACTGAACCTTTCCCCTCACCTTGAACTTGTGCTCCTTCGTAATTGTCATTTCTGTTCTAGGAGAAAGCTTCCAACTGTTCATCCTATTTATACCTCTCATAATGTTATAAACTTCTATCAGGTCATCTCACAGCCTCCATCTTTCCAGGGAAAACAATCCTAGCTTATTCAATGACAGATATCTCCATTTGTTCCAGATTAATTGATGGGACCTATCTAGCTCTTGGATTGTCTAATGTTAAATCAGTAACATGCTTTTTCCAATATTTATCAAATAGTGGATTTTGTATTTGTTGCAGTGACTTCAATTTTATTATTTATAATTTATCATAAAATTGGTTATTGTAATAAGAAATGTCAGTAGCAGACAGAGAAATTTAAATGATCTATGTTTGTATTGTTGAATTTAACAAGATACCAGTGAGTTTCTGTGTAAAAAATGGTAAAACTAGTTAGATTCATGTTAAACAAAGGTGTTTGCATGTTTGGAGGTTTTTGGTTTCATTTTCAGCTCTGTCCCTATCATGCTTAGGCGGTTTATGGCATGAAAAATAAACAAGAGCTTGGAGAAAGATTGAGCTTTTGCTTAGCAACCAAGCCTGATTTTAGGGGAAGAAGAATCCATAGAATTCCTATGGTGCAGAAGGAGGCTCTTTGGCCTATCAAGCCTGCACTGATAACAATCCCACCCAGACCCTATCCCCGTAACGCCAGGTATTTACCCTGCTAATCCCCCTAACCTACACATCTTGGGATACAAAGGAGCAATTTAGCATGGCCATTCAACCTAACCTGTGCATCTTTGGACTGTGGGAGGAAATGAGCCACCCAGAGGAAACCCACGCAGACATGGGGAGAATGTGCAGTCACCTGAGGCTGGAATTGAACCCACGTTCTTGGTGCTATGAGGCAGCAGTGATGACCATGATGCCACCGTGCTGCACCACAAAATAATTTGTGTTTTTAGTTTAACAGAACCCATAGCAGAAGAAATTTAGCAGAGAGAGAAGGCATAGCAGCTTTGCTAGAATAAAAACATGCAATGGAGTAATGGGCAAGAAAGCAACTCTCAAAGAAACTAAATTACAGTCCTAGAGAGTGGAGAATGAAGAGAAGTTTTCAGAAAGATTGAAGTAAAAAGAAAAACTGCAACTGGAGCATGGTATTATTCACTGAAGTAATTCACAAAACTGAGAAACACATAGCTGATGAGGTTAGCTAGAGAAAAGCCAGATACCTTTAGAAATAGTACGGTTTCGTGTTCTTATTTCCAGTCTTTGAAACAATAATATTCTGCTGGGGACTGAGTACCTGAGGAATCTGCATGTGGTAAGTCAAGACAAAGCAATACTGAAAGGAGAGATGAAAATCATGGAGATGGATCTTTGCTGAAAACAACTAAGAAAAAATATTATTTGAAAGGAGAGGTGGAAAACCTGGACATGGATCCTTGCTGAATACATGTATGAGAAAACATTCTTTGGGAGTGGAATTTGGAAACATTCCTGTGGAAGCTGAGATCAAGTAAGATCAGTTGAATCACAGAGTAATAATCATCTGGAAGGTTTTGAGAATAAATCCACAGAGGTATGATTGGGTGCCATCTACCACTTGGTTTCAGAGTAGAGTGTTTGACAACAGTTAAAATTTTATTTATTTATTCGTCACAATAGGCATATACTAACTTTGCAATGAAGCTACTACGATAATCCCTATCGCCACACTCTGGTGCTTGTTCAGGTACACAGAGAGAATTTAGCATGGCTAGTGCATCTAACTGGACTGTGGGAGGAAACCAGAGCACCCAAAGGGAGAACATAAAAACTTCACATATATAGTGACCCAAGCTGGGAATCAAACCCAGGTCCTTTGTGTTGTGAAACAACAATGCTAACCAGTGTGCCATCGGTAGCCTGTTGGGTTCTTTGTTACTGAGAATGTTACAGCATAGGACATATTTTATGACCTGCATTATTGTTAAAATCTATGTACATTTGTGAAAGTAAATTGGAGTGAAGGAGTATTATATTATAGTCAAACGTTTCATGTTTCATTAATTTTCTTGTTATATGCTAATTGGCACTCCAATGACTCTGTTCATCCATACTTCCTAAAGACGTAAAGGATACAGTCTTTTGAATATCACCACCCCGCAAAATCTAAATGTGAATAAATTAATCTGAGTTAATCACAACATGAGGTTGTTGTAAACTATGAGTGAATTAAATCATATGAACTGAATTTGGAGGAACACATCACATCCCACTTTAAAAACAATTCAAAAGTACTTCTGCTTGTGGATAGACAGGAAGAAAGGATATGCAAGTTTAGTTTTTCTTTGTCTACAACAGATTTGTTATTGACTAACTGTTATTTTCAAGATTAAGATCCTTGTCTGTTGGTAAAAGCTGCATTTACTGCAAACCCATTTGAAAATTGTGATTAATTTGAATCCAAAAAATGTTAAAATATATGATCTATAAAATGTTTTAAATTTTCTCCTAATTGTTAAATAATTTTGGGTTTTGTTTTATGTCCTATTATCAGTTCCATGCAACAAAAATGGATTACACAAATTGATTTTTATACAGCATTTTCATGAAATTAACAAATTAGCCACCAGGGGGCAATAGTCAAATGAGATTTCCATTTTAAGAAATCTAAAGAATGTTTTCTAAAAGTTCTAGGAATTTATAAGTTTAGTTTATGATTCAGAAACGTTTTACAAAAACTTGTTAATATAACTGAACTAATCCTACAGTATCTGCCACCATACCTATCTGATGTAGAAATTAGGATCTTTCAGTGATGAAACATACTTGATAATTGCAATAAAATATATAATTGACAAACTAAAGGCTGCATGGAAGCCACAGATATAACACTTTTCCTTCACTTCTCATCCCTGTATCTGTGCTGCCTGCTCCAGTCATCATTCAATATTATTCATTTTGTTGGTGATTAGGAACATAAGAACAGGATTAGTCCATTCAGCCCATTGACCTGTTTCTCTATTCAACTAGATCATGCTGATCATCTATCTCAATATTTACCCTGGTTCTCTCCACACCCCTTGATGAGTCTTTCACAATCTTGAACAAGTTCAATGATTACGTTTCCTAGTTCTAGATTCACCAGCCAGGGGAAACATCCTATTATGTCCTGTAAAGATTTTGTAAATTTCAATGAAATCATATTTCATTCTTCAGAATATAGAGCAGTGGTCCGTTGAACCGAGAGAAACCATGAAACCCTCCAGGTAGTTCTGTAGTGGGACAGGTGTATTTGAAAAATGCTGCAGACCTACTTATCCAATTAGAGTCTGGTTTCTGGAAGACAGTGCGTGCATGCTGGAGTTGCATGAGCCATGAGGGGAGTAGAACAGAAGGGAAGCAGAGTGAGCTTTGGGGCATGGATTGGAGGGCAGAACGGATTTGGACTGTGTGGTGGGGGGGCAGAGCAGGCACAGGGACAGAGCGGGCTCAAAGCTGAGGGCTAGAGCAGGCCTTGAAGCATGAAAGAGAAGTGATGCGTGAGAGAGGGGGATTGACTGTGTGTGAGAGGGGGTGTGTATAAGAAAAGATGAAGAGTATGTCAGAGAGAGGCTGAGTGTGTGTGAGAAAGGAGGATGAGTGTGAGAAAAGGAGCCATGTGCATGAGAAAGGGAGGGATGTGTGTGAGAGAGAGAGTGAGAAAGTTATTAGGGAGGATGACCAAAAGCTTAGTCAAAGAAGTAAGTTCCACCGGACAGTTAGAAAAACCCCACAAAATCATGGGAATCCCTAGCTCTGCTGGGTTTCCATCACTTACTGAGAATCTGTTGGTCCCCTGCCAAAATTTAAATGAGAGACCAGTGAAATATATGAAGTATTTTGATATCAACTCTATGTGTAGAGTCTCCCCTTTGATCAATACATCTCAGTTTTATTCCATGAAATACATTTTGCTCTCTACCATAGCAGCACGATATATCAGGTATCTAAAGCATAACTCCATAGCAGAAGGTGTGATGCACAATGTCTAATTTGATAGTATCATTTGGTGTCTGGTTGCCTGGTTGGAATTTGTGTGCTGACTCTAGATATTAGACAGAATTCTACCTCTCCACCCCCATGGAATTGGAGCAGGCAAGGGGAAAACAATAGAAATGTTCATTGCCTTTGGGCAGGACTTTCTGGTCTCGGGTTGAGCGAAGCTGTAAAATCCCACTCATGTTGTCTAACTTTCACAAAAGACATAAGTTGAAATAGCATAAATAGTATAATTGCATCATTTAATAACTGCTTTTCACAATCTTTGCCATTTTGGAATATTTGACACTTATAATTTATAGCTTAAGTTTTCTTTAATATTTAATGTTTGTCTGATTTTCACTTGGAATAACTCACCTATTATTACTGTGTTTCATTTTCCATGCCTGAGTCTTTGATTTTGTACGTACTAAGAAATCTGAATATTTAAATATTCACTGCTAGAATTTATTTATAGATTGATTATACTTGACAAAAAAAGCAATTTTTATTATCTAGGCTTCTGTGGGTTTTTATAGGAAAATTGGGGATGAATTCTGGTAATTCTGTCCTCTTGCAACTGGAAATTCGTTTATAATAATGGAATAAGTTAAATTCTAGTTTTACTCAAATGTGAATTGAGCCAGTTGATACTCTGGATTCAATTTAGAGTTGTTGCTGAAAGTTATAAATCAGTGACTTTTAACACCCTATGTGTTACTGTAATTGATATAATGGAATGTCAGGGATTTCAAAAAACTTATTGCCAAGTATTCAATATATTTAACTGTTATTTTCTAGTAGCCTTTTAGATTTTTTTGTAACAATGCTCAGTTCTGTTAAACTGACTGAATTTGGTAAAGGCACCAAAGGCATTGCAGCTGTGTATAATTATTTACATTTGTGGACTAATTTTATAAATGCCAGTCAAGGAGGCCTGGATGATGTTAAGCTTTTTGAGTGTTTTTGTGGCTGCAGTTATCGAAGCAGTTGGATAGTTGCATAGCAGATGGCAGTTCTGACTTGGGCCTTATGGATGATGGAAAGGCTTTGGGATGTCAAAAGATGAGTCATATTCAACAGAATTTCCAGTCTCTGATGTGCTCTTGTAGTAAGAAGTCTGACAACATCAGTTTAAATCCAACTGATTTATTTGATAGTAAACTCGCAAGCTTTCGGGCTTTGCCCCTTCGTCAGGCGAATGGAGAGTTCTGGCCTCAGACAGAGCATATAACAGCACAGATAGTTTACAGATTACTGATTAGAATGCAAATCTTTACATCTAACCTGCTATTCAAGTCTTAACGTGGCCAACAATGTGAGTGGAAGGAGCATTAAGCCCAGGTTAAAGAGATGTGTGCTGTCTCCAGACAGTACAGTAAGTGAGGTTTAGCAAACCCAGGCAAGTTAACCCCCATAACTTGCCTGAGCCAGAACTCTCCATTCGCCTGATGAAGGGGCAAGTCCTGAAAGCTTGCGATTTTACTATCAAATAAATTGGTTGGACTTAAACCTAGTGTTGTCAGACTTCTTACTGTGTTTACCCCAGTCCAATGCTGCCATCTTCATATCATGCTCTTGTAATCACAGTATTTATGTGACTAGTCCAGTTCAGTTTCTGGTCAATGGAAACCCCCAAAATTGTTGATAAATGGAGGTTTCAGTGATGGTAATGCCACTGAATATCAACGGGCAATGGTTAGATTCTCTTTTGCTAGAGATGTCATTGCCTCAAACTTGCGTGGCATGAATCTTCCTTGTCACTTGTCAGCTCAAGCCTAGATATTTATCATGTTTTGTTGCATTTGGACATAGATGGTTTCAATATCTCAGGAGTTGTGAATGTTGCTGAATATTGTCTAATCATCAGCAAACAATCCACTTCTGACCTTATGATGGAAGGAAGATCATTGGTGAAGCAGCTGAAGATGGTTGAGCCTAGGACACTACCCTGTGGAATTCCTGCAGTGATTCCTGGAACATAGATGATTGATCTCCAACAACCGTAATCATCTTCTTTAGTGCTAGGCATGACTCCAATTAGCGGAGTGTTCTCCTTGATTCCCAGTGACTCCAGTTTTATTAGGGCTCATTGATGCCACACTCTGTCAAATACTGCCTTTATATCAATCACTCTCACCTTATCTCTGAAGTTCAGCTCTTCTGCCCATGTTTGAACTGAGGTGTAATGAAATCAGGAGCTGAGTGCGCCTGGTGAAACCCAAACTGAGTGTCAGAGAGCAGGTTATTGCTAAGTAGCTGTTGCTTGATAACATTATTAATGATCCATTCCATCCCCTTATTGATGAATGTGAATAGATTTATGGGCCAGTAAATGGCCTGGTTTGATGTGTCCTGCTTTTTGGGTGCAGACATAATGGCATTTTCCACATTACTGGGTAGATGTGGGTATTATAGGTGTACTGGGACAACTTGGCAAGATTGACAAGTTTTGGAATACAGGTCTTCAGTTTTATTGCTGGAATATTGTCTTTGCAGTATCCAGTGCTTTCGGCCTTCTCTTCCTATCTCATGGAGTGAAGACTGACATCTGACATGGGCGACACGGTAGCACAGTGGTTAGCACTGCTGCTTTCACAGCTGCTAGATCTGAGTTCAATTCCTGGCTTGGGTCACTGTCTGTATGGAGTTTGCAGATTGTCTTTGTGTCTGTGTGGCTCCAGATGCTCTGGTTTCCTCCCACAGTCCAAAGATGTGTGGGTTAGGTTGATTGGTCATGCTAAAAATTGCCCCTTAGATTTCTGAGATGTGTAAGTTAGTGGGTAAATATGTAGGGATATGGGGATAGGGCTTGGGTGGGATTGTGGTCAGTGCAGACTCGATGGCCCGAATGGCCTCACACTGTTGGGTTTCTATGATCTGTGATGCTGGTTATCTCTAGAGGAGGTTGAGATAGACCATCCATTTGCCACTTCTGGCAGAAGATTGTAGCAAATACCTCAACCTCATCTTTTGTACTAATTCACTGGGCTCCCCAATCACTGAGGATAGTGATATTTGTGGAGCCTCCTTCTCCATGGAGTTGTTTAATTATCCACCACAATTTAATTGTTCATCACTACATAGCAGGACTACAGAGCTCAGATCTGATGTACTGGCTGTGGGATTGTTTAGCTCTTCTATCCCTAATGCTGTCTGGTATGCAAGTTAGTCTACATTGTACCTTCACCAGGCTGACACCTCAATTTTGGGTAAGTCTGGTATGTTCCCAGCATAGCATCCTGTACTCTGCATTGCACCAGGGTTGATATGCTGGTTTTGTATTAATGGTGGAGTGGATGATATATCAGGCCAAGAGGTTACAGATTGAGTAAATTGATTGAGTAAAATCCTGCTGCTGCTATGGCCCACAACGCATCACGAGTTGTTAGATTTGTTTGAAATTTATCCCATTTGGCATAATGATAGTGCCAGAAAACACAGTGGAGGGTATCCTCAATGTGAAGACAGGACCAGGTCCCATGTTAATCTTTTCTATGAACTCAGTAAGAATTTAGCAACATCAATTTTAAATCCAACCGATTTATTTGATAGTAAAATTGTGAGCTTTCAACACTCTGTCGTGTCTTCGTCAGGCAAACGCAGTGTTCTGATCTTTTCTATGCCAGAGCCCTGTACTATCAGTATACTGTTTTATACTTAGTTACTCTAAGTGAACAAAGCTAAACTTTTTATTGCTTTTAATTTTAGATTTATTTTGCACTTAAACAATTTTGGTGGTGACCCCATGACCGAAGATTGCACAACAGAGAATTAGAGGAGCAGGATATTTCTGACAGCAATTTCCAGATTTTCACCTTTAATTTTGCAAGTATAGAAGTTGGTGGTTTTTCCCATTAATAATTGCGAATGCTGACAGCCCCACTATTATTTGTGGAATCAGAGACTATAGGGTTTAACGTGAAACTGGGGAAACAGTACTGGCCACGTTATGATACAGAGTTACAGGGGAGTAGTAAAGTATAATGGTGAAAAATTGGCGCAGAATTAGCACACAATCTAAATTTCATGGACATGATTTTCACCAAAAGTGGTGGGTGTCTCCGGAACCTGCTTAACTCTATCTGGATAACACAGTTCCAGATCCAACTGAGCAGATTCAGCAGATATCAAAGAATAATCATGCTGCCAGCCCATTGACTCTACATAACCCCAAATACCCACCCAGTCCTGTGATTACCATACCCAACATACAAATAACCTCCTGATTTCTCTGATTACTATGCCAACCTGACTACCATCCTAATGAGTACTCGTCCCTCTCAATACCGAACCTCCCTTCCCTCTGATCAGCCTCCCTCCCCCTGACTATCAGACTCTTCCACCCAAGCTCCTCGATCACCTGATGTTTCTGACCACCCAGCCCCTCAAGCTGACATCTCATCTCCTTGACCACTTCACTCATACAGTCCCCATCTGACCACACAACAACCCCTAGCCACCCAACCACTGACCCCAAATCTTCTGTGGTTGCCTCTCTATGGATGTTTCAGAACATTAGCTTGTTTTTCAGGTGTTATACATTGCCAGCACTTCCATTTTTTTAAAAAAATTCCTTTGTATATTTACACCTAAATTTCAGCTACCTCCTACTCAGTACAACATTTTCAGTTGTTGGATCAATGGGAATGAATTCTATTGAAATAATTAACCTGCACATTATCTCCAGGGAACTGGAAATTGGAACCATCAGTGCTTAAACTCAGTATCTAGCAATTTCAACATTTAAATTTAAATTTCAATAATCTATGATTCTAACATTAACAAGAGAGCTTGTAAACCTGAACACTACTATAACAATTTTCTGAAGTTAAATAAACAAAGTAAAACCTAAAGATGTGAAATTGTTTACAGTGTCAGCTTTCTGTAGATTCCAGTGAAATCTAATATTACTGCAATTGAAAATTTCATGACACATTCACACTTCAAATCACATCTTTCAACTGTATGAACTAGTCTGCAACAATATACTGCTAAGACGTGAATTGGCAAAATATCATCTGAAAAGGACCTAGAAGTCAGGCAAGCAAAATAATTTGCAAGCTATATGTCGATAATGATCAGTTTTGGCGCCAGCATTTCAAAATAATTTGAACATAAGTAGGGAACAAGTATCCTTGTGTTGGGCACATCTATATAGAAAAGCCATGGAGATTGGAAACAGTGTTCTGGTCAAAGAAACAGAAAAATCAAAAGCTGGAAGGATATGACACGTCAGTCAGAAATGTACATCTAGTTTTCTGTTTCAGTTACTGGTCAACCTGCTTTGCTTTTCCTACGCTTTCTGCTTTTTTGTCCAAATTCCAGCATTTTTAAGCAAACAAAAAAAAATTGTCTCAAATCTTGCTGGCAAAATAATAGCAAGTTAATGACATACTTCTATAAATGTGCAAATTGGCCAATAAGTCCAGGTGAGGTAGATGAGATACATGCTGAGTTATAAATCACCATAACTTGTTGGTCAGTTTTTGCTGATCCACTTTCACACAAAGGGCAGCATACCTGCAACCTCCTTTCCAGTTTTAAGATCTAGCTGGATTTGTACTTTAAACTCATATTATTTTTGCCACAGAAGGTTAAACTTATGTTTGTTAGCAATGTGTTAATTGTTAATGCAATGCCAAAAGGTATTAAAATGTGGAAAATCATTCCTGCATGTAATGGGTTCTTCTGTGATTTTAAAAAATTATATTGTTACCTCCACCACTGAAGATGGGCGGAAGTTATGTTTTTTCCTCTGTTAGTCTGTTCATCTGTAAACAAACGGGCTGGATTTTTTTAGTGAGTTTACTTTCTGGTTGATTGGTATTGCATTAACAACACATTGCTAAAGGGGCATTTCTCATTCATTAACAACATTGATGGATTTTTGCTACCAAGTTCAAATCAGGAAATTTCCCAACATGGCCGACCTGCCTCACTTTAAAGGGTTTGGTCGCTTACAATTTTCACTCCAGGGGAGGGAAAATCAGCAGATGGGATAGAGACAGGCCACCAATCCCTGAAGCAGATCCAGGCAGCCTTGAGGCTTGATGAATGCCAAACCAGCTGGTTAGAACTTCCTTCCTAACAATGTTGTGGATGTACCTTTACCATATGGACTACAGCATTTCAAGAAGATGGGTCACTATCACCTTTCTAAGGACATTTAGGGATTGGCAATAAATGCAAGTGATGCCCATTTCCTGCAAATGAATACATTAAAAAAAACAGCTTAATTCTAGCTGTCCCAGTTGTATTTAAAGGCAGTTAGGTCCTCTAACCATCGCCCCCATACCATCTCATACTCTCCAGCCATTCCCCATGGCCTCTCACACCCCCATGTCAAATCAAAGCCAGCTCATTCTCTCCAGCTACGCCCCACAGCTTCTCATACTCTCCATATTAGGTCATGTCCCCCCAACCACTCCCCATGATCTCTCATAGTTTCCATACCAATTTATTCCTTTCTGTGTCCATTCGTCCAGTGAGCCATAAATAACAGTGGCAAGTAGGTTTGCTGAGGGAAGAAAAACACCCAACCTTCAGATGCCGGAAATCTATAGTGAAAACAAAAAATGCTGGAAATACTTGGCAAGTCAGGCAGAATTAGACAGAAAAACAGTTATATTTTAGGTTGATGACTTTCATCAGATAGACCATTAATGTATCAATAAAAGAGGCTTCAAACAATCCACACCTCTTGATCATGTCCAAATAAACTTTAGCGATATTGACAGAATAAATCACAGAAAGTACAACTTACTATAATTACTTAAAGGTGTCAATCAAGCAGTCAATCATTCACTTGTCAAAACTTGCTTGCTAACTTAGTGCTTATATTGGTCTTGACTCTCAGCCAAGCATGCATCATAAGGACAGGGCCATCTGTGTTTCTTCATACTTGCAGTACCTTACACTTAGCCAGATTAAATTTAATCTGCTATTTCTCTGCTCCACTTGCATATTTCATCTACTTTATTTTGTAAATCTTGAACAGCACCCTCAGATTCAACTATTTTTATAGAATTATCTGCATGCTTGTCTGGCTAGCACTAATTTTTGGTATCCAAGTGATTTATGTAAATCAGAAACAATAAGGATCCTTGAACTAATCCCGGGAACTTTCTATTCAGCACTCAACACCCCAACTTAACCCACTTAACATACTGCCTGATACTTTCTACCCTTCAGCCAATATCTTATCCATTCCCTTGTGTAATCCTGAATTTTCACTGCTTGAAATAATATAGTTCACATAAAGCTTCGTTAAATGTGCTTTGAAAGTCCAGGTGTTAGGCTTGGAAGTTAGTGAACATTTTGGTGATAGTGACCACAATTCGGTTACATTCACCTTAGTGATGGATAGGGATAGGCATGAAGCTGGGGGCAGTAGTTATAGCTGGGGGAAGGGTAATTATGAGGCCATCAGGAGAGAATTAGGGTGCATAGATTGGACTAGGAAACTACAGGGACTGGGAACATCTGGAATGTGGAGCTTATTCAAGGAGCAGCTGCTGCGAGTCCTTGATAAGTATGTCCCTGTCAGGCAAGGAGGAAATGGTCGAGTAAGAGAACCTTGGTGTACGAAAAAAGTTGATTTGCTGGTTAAAAGGAAAAAGGAGGCTTATGTCAGGATGAGGCTTGAAGGCTCGGTTAGTGCAATGGATAGCTATAGATTAGCCAGGAGGGAGCTAAAGAGTGAATTGAGGAGAGCTAAGAGGGGACACGAGAAGATTTTGGCTGATAGGATTAAGGAGAATCCTAAAGCTTTCTTTAGATATGTTAAGAATAGAAGATTGGTTAGGGCAAGATTAGGGCCAGTCATAGACAGCAGTGGGAAGTTGTGCGTGGAGCCTGAGGAGATTGGAGAGGTACTGAATAAATATTTCTCTTCGGTATTCACGCAGGGTGATGTAAATGTAGTTATGGAGAACACTGAGGTACAGGGTAGCAAACTGGAAGGTATCGAAGTAGATTGGGAGGATGTGCTAGATATTCTCGAGGGTTTGAAGTTGGATAAGTCCCCTGGGCCGGACGGGATTTACCCTAGGATTCTCTGGGAGGCAAGAGAGGAGATTGCAGAGCCTCTGGCTCTGATCTTCAGGTCGTCGTTGGTTACGGGTGTGGTTCCGGAGGACTGGAGGATAGCGAATGTGGTCCCATTGTTCAAGAAGGGGAAGAGAGACCTTCCAGGGAATTATAGGCCAGTGAGTCTTACTTCTGTTGTGGGCAAAGTATTGGAGAGAATTATTAGGGATAGGATTTATAGTTATTTAGAGAGAAATGAATTGATTGGGGATAGTCAGCATGGTTTTGTGAAGGGTAGGTCGTGCCTTACTAACCTCATTGAGTTTTTTTGAAAAAGTGACCAAAGAGGTGGATGGGGGTAAGGCGGTTGATGTGGTATATATGGACTTTAGTAAGGCGTTTGATAAGGTGGCCCATGGAAGACTTCTGCAGAAAATGCAGATGTATGGGATAGAGGGTGATTTAGCTAATTGGGTTAGGAATTGGCTAGCAGATAGAAGACAGAGGGTGGTGGTTGATGGGAGATATTCATCGTGGAGTTCGGTGACAAGTGGTGTACCTCAGGGGTCTGTTTTGGGGCCCCTGCTGTTTGTAATTTTTATAAATGATCGGGATGAGGGTATTGAAGGATGGATTAGTAAATTTGCAGATGACACTAAAGTCGGTGGAGTGGTAGATAGTGAAGAGGGGTGTTATAGTTTGCAGAGGGACTTGGACAAGTTGCAGAGCTGGGCCGAGAGGTGGCAAATGGAGTTTAATGTGGAAAAGTGTGAGGTAATGCACTATGGCAGAAATAATAAATGTGTAGAGTATAGGGCTAATGGTAGGATTCTTAGTAGTCTTGATGAACAGAGGGATCTTGGTGTGTATGTGCATAGATCCCTGAAAGTAGGCAGTCAAGTCGAGAAGGTTGTTAAGAAGGCATATGGAGTCTTAGCTTTTATTGGTAGGGGGATTGATTTTCGGAGCCGCAACGTCATGTTGCAACTGTACAAAACTCTAGTGCGGCCGCACTTGGAGTATTGTGTGCAGTTCTGGTCCCCACATTATAAGAAAGATGTGGAGGCATTGGAGAGGGTACAGAGGAGGTTTACCAGGATGTTGCCTGGTATGGAGGGCAGGTCTTATGAAGAGAGGCTGAGGGATTTGAGGTTGTTTTCGTTAGAAAGGAGGCGGCTAAGAGGGGACCTAATCGAAACATATAAGATGATTAGAGGTTTAGATAGGGTGGACAGTGATAGCCTTTTTCCTAGGATGGAGAAAGCTAGCACGAGGGGACACAGCTTTAAATTAAGGGGTGATAGTTATAGGACGGATATCAGAGGTAGGTTCTTACCCAAAGGGTGGTTCGGGAGTGGAATGCCCTGCCTGCAGCAGTTGTAGATGCGCCAAGTTTGGTGGCGTTTAAGAGGTTAGTTGATAAGTATATGGAAGTGAAGGGAATGGTTTAGTTTGGAGGGGCATTGCTTTTTATATTGGTCGGCGCAACATCGAAGGCCGAAGGGCCTGTTCTGTGCTGTAATGTTCTATGTTCTAAAGTACAAAAAAAGTTAAACAGGTCAGATATTTCCTTCCTAAATTCACTTTGGCTACTGCTTATCAGATTAATATCAGAAAGTAACCCTTACATTTACTTGGTAGTGATGCTATACTATTTTGTCAGCCTTTTTTGAAAATAGGTACCATTAGCTTGTTTCTGATCACCAACAGTGCCTCATAAAAATAATTGTTTTTCTTAGTGCTCAGGGATAAATACCATCCATTTCTGTGATTCTTTTTTTGGCCCTTTTATCATGTCTAGTTTGTTCTTTATTTTGAAATAATCAATTCTACTTTGATTATTGCTGTTTAGGCAAATTGCTGTTTAGGCAACTGATGTTTTCTCTAATAAATTAAAGAAAGAAATTACATTTGTAAAGTGCCTTTAATATTCCCAGGCATCCCAAAGCACTTTACAGCCAATGCATTAATTTTGCAACAGAGTTGTTGTTTTGTATCTCGGTGTATCTGCCAATTCATCTCTCAGTCAGATCCCACAAACAGCAATCAGATGAATAGCCAGCTCATCTATTTTTGGCAATGTCATTGAAGGATAAATGATGGGCAGGACAGCAGCAAAATTCCTGACTCTTTAAACAGTGATGATGTAGAGTGCCATGTGATATTTTATATCTGCACTAGAGGGCAGGCAGAATCTTAGTCCAGTATTTCATTCAAAAGACAGTAAGTAGTTGCAATATTATGCACCCCCTCAGTTACACATAGAAGTGACAGCCTAGGTGGCCTGCCAAAGCTGTTTGAACTTGACAAATACATGAATAGGATGGAAATAGAGGGATATGGTCCTCAGAAGGATAGGGAGTTTTAGTTCAGTTAGGCAGCTTGGTTGGTATATGCTTGGAGGGTTGAAGGGCCTATTCTTGTGCTATAATTTTCTTTATTCTTTGTGACTTTCTTATTCAAGAAATTGTACCACATTGTTTGGAGGATGTCATCATTCAGTATATTAATCTTCTGTTCATCCTTGGGTTGTTTTTTGGATTTGAACAAGAAGAAAGTAAAATATAAATCTGGTTACTAAACCTGCTCTGAAACTAAAAAAATTTTAGAATTCTGTACCAAAGGAAAACAAAGGGCAACAGAAGTAGTGATCCTCATGAGGTTTATAATAAATCAATAGTAAATAGATAATATTATCTTAATGGAACTCCCCATTTAACAACTGTATGGAACTACCAACACATTTGACAAGATCCCACTTTATACATGGTAAATGCACATAGAATAGGGGTGAGTTCAAAGTTGGCTCAGTTGTAGGAGATAAGGGTGATGACAGAAGGATGCTTTAGTGACTGGAAGTCAGTCTCCTGTGGCATATCACAGGGATCTGTGCTGGGTCTCCTATTATGAAATGGCAGAAGTAATAGTAGATGTCTTAGTGATTATTTGTCAAAATTTGCTGGACTCTGGGGAAGTACCAGAGGATTGGAAAACTACTAATATTACGCCACTGTTTAAAAAAGATAGCAGACAAAAGGCAGGGAATTATAGGCTGGTTAGCTTAATGTCCATAGTTGGAAAGATGCTAGAATCCATCATCAAAGAAGAAATAGCAAGACACCTAGAAGAGAACGGTTTGATCAAGCCACTTCAGATCAGCCATGATCTTATGGAATGGCAGGGCAGGCTCCAAGGGCTAGATGGCCTACTCCTGCTCCTATTTCTTATGTTCTTATGTTTCATTTATATAAACAACATAGATGACTATGTGGGGAGGGGAGGGGGGTGGTGGTGGTAGGATTAGTTTGTCGATGACACAAAGATTGAGCGGCTGTTAACAGTGAGGTAGAGTATCTTGGGCTACAAGAAGATATAAACGGGCTGGTCAGATGGGCAGATAAGTGACACATGGAACTTAAAGTGTGAGATGATAATTTGACAAAGACATATTCAAAGAAAGGCACAACAATAGGAGATTCTCTGGAACAAAAGGACCTTGGTGTGCTTGGCCATAGATCTTTGAAAACAGAAGGGCATGTTAGGATGGCGATTAAAAAGACATGTGGGACATTTGCCTTTATCAATCAAGGCTAGATTACAAAAACAGGAAAGTTATGTTAGAGTTGTATAGAACTTTGAGGCCATAGCTAGAATAGTGTTTGCAGTTCTGGTCACCACATTATAGGAAGGATGTATTGCACTGGAGGGGCTGCAGAGGAAATTCACCAGAATGCTGCTTGGAATGGAACATTTAAGTTAGGAAGAGAGGTTAGATAGGTCTGGGTTTTCGTTGGAGCAGATGACTGAGGGGGTGATCTGATCAAAGTGTACAAGATTATGAGGGGCATGGATAAGGAGCAACTATTCCCCTTATTTGAAGGGTCAGTCATGAGGAGACAAGTTCAAGATGAGGGACAGGAAGTTTGGATTGGATGTGAGGAAAAATCTTTTTACCCAAAGGGTGGTGACAGTCTAGAATGTGCTGCCAGGGAGGGTAGTAAAGGAGGGTTGCCTCACAACCTTCAAAAAAATACCTGATTGAGCGCTTGGCACATCATAACATTCAAGGCTATGGGCCAAGGGCTAAGTGCTGGTAAATGGGATTAGGCGGGAGATCAGGTGTTTCACAGGCTTACCTGTAGCCTCTTCAACACTGGACGATTCTTTGATTCTATCTGAACTTTAATAGTTCAAGAAGATTTACCACCATCTTCTCGAGAGCAAGAAAGGACCAGCAATAAATGCTGACCTTGTTAGCAACACTTGTGAATAATAAAAACTAAAGTGTGATCTTTATTGTCTTTATAAAAAAATTACAAGAATAGATAACACTTGCTTAGCGTGTTGAAAGTGTATCAAATTACAATAAACCATTTAAAATAGTTATTTAAAAGATACTAATTGTGTACAATTATAATATTTGCATATTGTTTATTTATTAAGAATTTTGTAGAGGATTGCTTACTGATGCCATACCGGGAGTGGAACCAAACGTCTGATGGAAATTCTTAGCAGCATCTTTGATCAGCGAGACAGAATTAACCTTCCAGATTCATGGCATTTCACCAAATGTCGCCATAAATTTGATGTTTCAGCACTCAAGCCATCCAGTTTGAATATGATGGCTGGTTGAAGTCATTAGGATCATCCAATCTGGACCCGTACAGTGGGGAGCCCGGTACATCAAGACAGGTTTCCCTCACTACTACACGGATCTCTCACAACCATAGGGCACGGGCTCCGGATTTCCTGTTCTTCCGGAGACACTGTTTATGAAAAGGCGGGACTGGTCGAGGACTTTTTTTTAAATCATGTGATGTAACTTTGATCCAATGGGAAGAAGATGAGTGATGCTCCACGCTTGTGAAACGAACACATTCAAACAGTGAATGGCAAACACACATACAGAGATAGACAGAGCGCGCCCCGGCACCTTTCACCGCACGTCGGCTACGAGTTATTTGCAGCTGCGGTCTGGAAAAAGGGGACGTAGAGAAGATCATCTGTGGCTTTTTGCAGAAAGTTAACCTTTGGAAACCAAACCGACCCCAGCGATCGTCTTTCTCCATTCTTTAACAAGGGAAATATCAGCTGGGGTGGATTCGAAAGGCAGGTGAGGCAGTGACAGGCTGGGGGCGGCAGAACCTATTGCTCTTAACGTGTGCGGTTTTGGAAACCTGGTACACTGTGACCCTTCGACCTAGGAGTCTTATAATGACGCTCTGGGAAATCATTCCTTTCTGATCCCTTTCCTGTCAATCCTCTAGACAGCTCTCTCCTTTTGCCTCTAGTGTGGAAATTTATCTCCCACCTCACACTGCAATCTCTTTTTTTCTGATTTGATTTTTGGGCACACACCCTGATCCTGTGCCTTGGGAGATTTCTCTTTGTGACCCTGTACTCTGAGAGTTTTCTCACTGTGACCCAATACCTTGGGGGATTTCTCACTGTAACCCTGTGCTCTGGGGAACTTCTCACTGTGACCCTGTGCTCAGGGAGATTTCTCACTGTGACCCTGTGCTCTGGGAGATTTGTCACTGTGACCCTGTGCCCTAGGAGATTTCCCACCCTCCGACCCTGTGCTCTGAAAGATTTTTCACTCTGACCCTGACCTCTGGGAGATTTCTTAAACTGTGACCCTGTGTCCTGAGGGATTTCTCACCTTAATTCTGTGCACGGGAGATTTCTCACTGACCATGTGCTTTGGGTGATTTCTCACTGACTCTGTGTCTGGGAGATTTCTCACTCTCTGCTCTGGGGGATTTCTCACTGTGATCCTGTGCTCCGGGAGATTTCTCACTCTGTGACCCTGTGCTGTGGGAGTTTTTCACTCTGATCTGTGCCCAGGGAGATTTCTCACTGCGACTGTGCTCTGGGAGCTCTTTCACCCCTGTTCTTCTCTCCTTCCCCCCCACGCCGGCTGAAGATCTCTCACCCACCCCCCAGCGTCCCCCCCCTCCTCCTCCTCCTTCCCTCCACCTCCCCCCCTCCCCCCGGCTGGGAGATCTCTCACCGCCGCCCCCTCCCCCGCCCCGGTTGGGAGATCTCTGACTGTTCCGGGTGCTATGCACCTATTGGACTCGACTCTTGCCGCTACCGCCACCAGCACTTTGTGACTGCTGGGAAACCTTTTGAAAATGCCGGTCAGGAACAGATACAACTTGGTGGACGATGTTGGTGACTGCAGGAACCCCCTGCATAGCGAGGAGGCTTTCCAGCACGGCATCCAATTCCAGGCCAAGGTAAGGTCCACGTTACGTTTTTCACTTGTCATGTTGTGGTGTGTGTGTTTTGTGTGTGTGTGAGTGAGAAGCTTCTCTGTACCCATCGTAAATGCAAGGTGTAAAAGGCGCGAAGCATTGTGCGAATCCCATTATCGTTTGTTCGCTCCAAACATTTGAGAAACAATCCTGACAATAGCTTTGGCCCCGGCGGCAATCAGAAGTTTAACCGAAACCTACAGATTGAAATGCGGTTAATGCAACAATTGTATTACAGAAATGTGGGAGATCGTCCGCTATCCTTTTAATTATTTAATTTGACGCGAAAATGATGTGGTTGGAATTCAGGACACGTCCTGAACTTTTAGCACCCATGGCCACCGGCCTGGGAAAACCCCTTTCCCGCATCAGATTCACTTGGAAATATGAATGCAGAGTTTGAAATTAACAAAAGAAATTCGCTGGCCGCTTGCAGCATCCCAGCTCAGTGTTCTCCCCCCGCACCACCCCACAGTATTCTCCTCCCCCGCAGTGTACTCTCGCCCTCTCAGTGTTTCCCCCCCCCCTCCGTGTTCTTCCACTCCCCCCACAGTATTCTCCCCCCAGTGTACTCTCTCCCCCACATAGTGTTCTCTCTCCCCCAAGTTCTCCCTCCTCCCCACAGTATTCTCTCCCTCCTCCCCACAGTATTCTCTCCCTCCCCACAGTATTCTCTCCCTCCCCACAGTGTTCTCTCTCCCTCCCCACAGTGTTCTCCCCTCCTTCCCCCAGTGTTCTCTCCCTCCTCCCCCACAGTGTTCTCTCCCTCCTCCCCCCATGGTGTTCTCCCCTCTCCCCCACAGTGTTCTCTCCCTCCTCCCACAGTGTCTCTCCCTCCTCCCCACAGTGTTCTCTCCTCTCCCCACAGTGTTCTCTCCTCCCTCCCCACAGTGTTCTCTCTCCCTCCCCACAGTGTTCTCTCTCCCTCCCCCCACAGCGTTTTTCCTCCCTTCCCATAGTGTTCTCCCTACCCCCACAGTGTTCTCACTCTCTCCCCCCACTACAGGCTTCTCCTCCCTCCCCACGGTGTTCTCCCCTCCCTCCACAGTGTTCTACCCCCCTCCCCTCCACAGTGTTCTCATTCTCTCCCCCACTACAGGCTTCTCCTTCCCCCCCACAGTGTTCTCCCCCCGACCCTCACAGTGTTCTCTCCCTGCCCCCACAGTGTTCTCACTCTCTCCCCCAACTACAGGCTTCCTCCTTCCCTCCCACAGTGTTCTCCCCCCGACCCCCACAGTGTTCTTTCCCTGACCCCACAGTGGTTCTCACTCTCTCCTGCACTACAGCTTCTCCTTCCCTCTCCACAGTGTTCTCCCCCCGACCCCCACAGTGTTCTCCCCCCCCTCCACAGTGTTCTCACTCTCCTGCGCTACAGGCTTCTTCTTCGATCCCCACAATGTTCTTCCTCCCTCTCCACATGTTCTCCCTCCCCACATGTTCTCCCTCCCTCTCAGCCCAGTGTTCTCCCTCACTCATTCCCCCGCAATGTTCTCCCTCTCTCCCCACAGTGTTCTCCCTCCTCACAGTGTTCTCTCTCCCTCATCCCCCACAATGTTCTCCCTCTCTCCCCACATTGTTCTTCCTCTTTCTTCACAGTGTTCTCCCCACAGCATTTTCCCTCCTCCCTCCCAGCCCACAGTGTTCTCCCTTTTCCTTTCCAGTACAGCATGGCCGGGATATCGCTTCAAGCTTCAATTGATGCAGTGCACCCCTTTTCTGTTTTGTTTTCAAGTATGTCGGGAGTCTGGACGTACAAAGGCCAAACAGCCGTGTGGAGATAGTGGCGGCTATGCGGAGGATACGGGTGAGTGGGAATCATCCCTGCAGTTCTGTCTGCCTGACTCAATGTGTAAAGTCACCATAATGGAGAGGGGGTGTGGGGGGGTTGCTGATGGGGAGAAGTATAGTCAGGGCATTGGTGTGTGAGAATGTTCCTGTCATTATAGCACAGGGCAGCAGGTGTGTGGTCACTTGGAGGTGAAGCTTCTATATTGACCCCTGTCACAAGATGGTCAAAAACACTTGGGTTATGTGGGGAGCTGGTGGCAGATGTAGTGAAATACTTGTCTTTGCATATAACATTGATGCAAATAAATCGACATATTTAAAAATAATCACTTAAACATTGTTTCAATTATATATTCAATTTAAGTAATAGTTACCAACAATATTTATATGTTTACTTCTTCCCACCCCCGGTTAGCTTAGAGGTGCATCACTTCAATCACCCACTTGTGTCACGCCCTATCTCAGATAACATGCCACAGTTATCCGACTAGAGTCATTAAATTCATTACAAGCTCACTAGAATTGGGCCACCTTGGACTAGCTCAGTATTGTACTAAGTGGTGTCGTTACTTCTCAAGTTATTGAGGAAGCTTCTGTTTTTTAAATAGGCGGAGCCCTGTTGCCAACATGCATGAATTATAACAGCTATACAGGACTTCTTGCAGTAATGAACATTATGGACAAGTAGGATAGAATGATACAAAAGACTTCAATCTATTTATGTGGTTCAGAATCAAACAGTGAAGTGGCCACAACTTCCCTGTTGAATAAGCTGGAGCTTCTTCCAACTGTACATGAAGGAGAACAAAGTCTTAGTCTTCAGCTCCCACCAGAAACTCTGTGCCCTTGCTGCTTAATCCATCCATCACCCTAAGATGTTGAACTGAATTGCTTACACTTTGGCAACCAGTTTAACCCCAAGCTGAGTTTCCGATTAGACATCATCTTCTTCACAAAGACCGCTTATTTCAATCTCCACAACCTTGCTCATTTCTGCCTGTCACCAATCCCCTGCTGAAGCTGTCATCTATGACTTTGTCACCACTAAACTAGATTTAAAGTTTGTTTATTAATGTCACAAGTAGGCTTACATTGACACTGCAATGAAGTTATTGTGAAAATCTCCTAGTTGCCACACTCTGATGTCTGTTCGGATGCACTGAAGGAGAATTTAGCATGGCCAATGCACCTAAGCAGCATGTCTTTCGAACTGTGGGAGGAAACTAGAACACTTTGAGGAAACCCATTTGATCCAACACAGTTCCAGTTGGATATTCATCTTCCACCATTTCATTCAAATCTACTCAATCACAGCAAGTTTTGCATATGTAGCTTTTTTACTGTGATAAGATGTCTCTAGGTGCTTCAGAGGAGTTATAAAAAATATCAGCGAGCCACATAAGGTGATGGTAAAGTAGTTGAACAAAGGCTAGGCTAAGGAGATGGAATTTAAGGGGCTTCTTAAAGAAGGAGAGAGAGATGTGAAGATGTTTAGGGAATTTCAGAGCTTGGGGCCAAAGCAGTTGAAGGCTTGGCTTCTGTGAAAAGTTTATATTGCAATAGTTGTGAACAATGCCCCCAATCAATATGTTTACTTCTTTACCTCTTTCCTGGATAATTTGGAAATGCATCGTCTCCATCATCCCCCACATATTGCTCCTACCCCAGATAGGATGGCTGGCACTGGCCTAAGTTTGCCATCTAAATCACTTTTTTGGATGGTTCCCAATGCAGGGCAAATACCCATTGGAATTCTGAACTTGCTGAGCAATTGTATTTCATGCTTACCTTTGTCAAGTGCTCCCCACTAATCTTTGGGTATCCCTCAGATACACTGCTCTGGAGTTATAGCTCTCTGGATTTGGTTTTCCCAGTATTCAGCTGGAAGAAATTTCTGCTGATCCAAGCAGTCTGACAATTTAGAGACAGTGAAGGGCGGAGCTAGTGGGGAGGTAGAGCTAGGTATTGCCTGTATACTGACGTATTTTTGCACGATGTTGTCATGGGGCGGCATATAAATAAGAAATAGGAAATTCCACTTACCCATCTCTTTCATTCTTGCTCATCAACATAGGATCTATAAATATCAATTCCCCATCCTTGTATTTGTGCTCTTCCAAGGATTGATACTTTGTTGTTACTGTAATCTCCTACAATTCCTTCACAAAATTCTCCATGCCTCTAAGTCTGGCCTTTTGTTTATCCTCATAGTGTCAGTCACAGCTCAATTTGTAGCACTTTCACCTCTGCATCACAAGGTTCCGGATTCAGTCTGCCTTTTGGACTTGAGCATGAAAATTAAGGTTAAGTACTGCACTGTACTGTGGATGAGATGTTAAATCAGGGCCTCATCTATCTAATCAGAGGGATGCAAAGGATCGCGTGGCACTATTTTGAAGATGTACAGAAACTTATCCCTGATACTCTGGCCAATCAATATCATAAAAAGATATACTTTCTGATGATGACACATGCGAGTATGCGCGAGTTTGTTGTGTGCAAATTGGCTGCTACAATTTTAAATCATGAGGAGTCTGGATAGAGTAAGGAGGGAGAAACTCATGAAAGGATTGGGAACAAGAGGGGACAAGATTTAAAATAATTAGTAGGATATGTGGTGATTAAGATCTAGAATGCAATGCCTGAGAGTTTGGTGGAGGCAGGTTGAATGGAGGCAGTCAAAAGGCAATGAAACTGTTATTTGGAAAGGAACAATGTGCAGGGAGTTGGGAGAATGGCATTAAGTGAGTTGTGCATTTGGAGCAGACATAATGGGCCAAGTGGTTGCCTTCTGTGCTGTAACAATTCCGTGATTTAGTTTCCAATCTTACAAAAATGACTACACTTCCAAAGAACTTAATTGGATGCATTATGGAATGTACTAAGTAAGTGCAAGTCTTTTTTCCACCCTGCCATTGGTTTTCAGGATGTAGAGGTGCCGGTATTGGACTGGGGTAAAAACAGAAAGAAGTCTCACAACACCAGTTTAAAGTTCAACAGGTTTATTTGTAGCAAACGTCACAAGCTTTCGGAACAGGCCTGTTTGCTACAAATAAACCTGTTGGACTTTAAGCTGGTGTTGTGAAATTTCTTTCTATTGGTTTCTAGTGCAAGTCCAAGTCTATGGATTTGCTTTCCAACCCTCCCTGGCTTTCAATATCCCTCCACTCCTTTAAGATAGTCCTCAACAACAAGCTTTATCAGTTAGCTTTTGGTCATATTTCCTGATTGTTTATTCTTTGGTTTCATGCCCTTTCTTTTTCTTCATGTTTCTGCAAAGCATTTTAAGGCTTTTTTTATGTCAAAGTACTGTCTAAATACATGTCACTATGTAGTCCATTTATTTATAACTGGAGAATGTAAAGCCATTGATTGAACATTATACTTTAAAAAAAATGTGCATATCTGCAGTCGGGGGAATCCTCATGCAAGAAATACTCGTCAAGAGAACTAAAACTAGCAGACCTGCAATCGTATATAAACTGTTTTTCCACTTTTGGCTTTTAAATAGAATTGTTTTATGGGAGGGCTGTATTTCATGACAGTTGCTTAATGTGACATGCATAATGTCTATGATTAAAACCCGAAAGTGCTGGAAATACTCTACAGTGCTGGCAGTACCTGTGGAGAGAGAAACAATGTTAACCTTTCAGGTCCATGACCCTTCATCAGAAGGGTTGTAAAGCCGACGGCAGATGACATCAGTAGCACTGAAAAACAATTAAACTAATTTCGTTTTCTTCACTCAAGAAATGTTTTTGAAAGTGTAAAAATATTTGCATTGTGCTCTAGTAAGAAATTGCAGTAATTCCACTTGACTTTAAAGTCAGATTGTGCCAAGACCTATCACAGCCTATTCTCATCTAACATTAGCTTTGGAATTTCTCTCCACTTTTCTTCTTAAACCTTCAATGATATGAACTCATGAACTGAAGCTGAGAGTATTGCCAATTTGTATTGCACAGACAGATAAGAACATGTTGAAACAATATTCATTGCAGGATGTCACCTGATAGGTATGCATTTTCTACTACTGTACTTTGTCTACTCTCAGTGTAAGCTGTAGTGCATGGCAATTAATTACTGATGGGAATATTTATGAAAATGAAATTTGTTCATAGACAAGTGCATTTGCTTGTTGTGACAATCAAATAAAAAGAACATTTTGCCACCTTGAATTTTTATGGTTTATTCCAAAGTCTGTGTTGAGTGACTGATTTCAACCAGGGTAGCAGTATGGATGGCACAATTGTTTTCAATATCTCAGGATAGAGAGAGAAAGTTTAGCTAGGATTGTCACTTCTGACCATTATCTTGCAATAAGCTACCCTCGCCCCCTAGTAAAACTGAATGTAGGTGTTAAGTGATGATTGACTTAGCTAAGGCTGGAATTTTCTGGCTATTCCTGCGGTGGGATCTTTTGTTTCCACCAATAGTGACCACTGCGCCCCCCCCCCCCCCCCCCCCCAATCGCCTGGTAACCAATTAAGAGGGATGCAAACAACACGAAACCCTATTGACAGTAGTGGGATCATAAGATCCTGCCATTGGCCAATGGGAAGCCACATCTGCCATGGGGCACACAGAAAATTTCTTCCATAATGCCTCAAGAAGTCTGCTGAATTTCACCGGCAAAATTATATCGTTTGCTAAGACCTTGGAAAAGAGCTGACCGCAAAAATCGATTGAACTCTGGTGCACCGCCTCTTTCTTGATGTCAGTTTGTTTTTGGCTTCAAGTCAAAGGCATCTTGCATTGTCCAGCAGTGATGATATCATTAAACAGGTTAAGTAGCCAATCACCTTGAAGTATTCTCGCCAACACCAAACCAAGAAGTAAAAATCTCTTATTTACTGTTAAAAATGTTTACGTGTGATGAAATAAATTATTGAGATGTGCACATGCTGTTAAGGTAGAAGTTGCATCATTTTTTAAAAATCTTATATTTAAAATACATGGAATATCATGATAATGGGGAAATTTGATATTCAACGAATATAAAAATCATAATTTCAAAGCTGATGGGAATGGTTAGCAATAATTATGAACTTAGTATATTGTTAAAAACCTAGTTACCTCTCATTTAACTAGCTGTAACCTTAGGGGGTTTTACAGTGAGACTAAGGTAGAATCTTTTGTTCTTGCTGAAGGCAAGCTTGGAGCTGGGAAGGGAATGTAATTAGGCATTATGATGATGTACTGGAATCTCACTGCCTTTCTACCTGCGTCAGAATTAAGTTCTTAGTGGGATGGCCATGGCTGACCTTCCTGGCCTGCCAAAATTTGAGATCCTTAAGTGGTCAATTAATGATCACATGTGCCTCATCCTGTCACCTGGTACCCAGCTGAAGGTGGCAGCATGTACAGTGGCTAAAACTATTCAGCCAGCTTGTGAACTCTGCAGAGGCAGGTCAGGAGAGTGGCATCAGGGCAGTCCCTAAATCAAAGGCAACCAATCTGAGGGCATCAAGCAGTACACTCTCTGGAGAAACATTTCTATGTTTAACTGTGCACATGCAAACTCTGGAAGTCACTGGCAGTTTCGCTATTGTTACCACTGCAAAATTCACCAATGTTCCACTGAAAACTATAGCAGCAGAAGACAGGAGAGATGATGAGAAAGCGACAGCATTCTCTGAAACACTGGCGGGCAATCTGCAGCCCAGAGACCACATGTGGCCCAAATGTGTTCTCAACATAGCCTACTAGACATTTTGTTGATAATTGCCCATACATAGCATTACCATATTCCCCTGGTTTCCATCTGCAGAATTCTTTTTCCAATCAGTATGACTAAAGTAAAATGCATGTAAAGCAAGGGCAGATGAGGTGATGTGTATTCTAATTGTACACAACATTGTGAGAGCTATATGCTCCCTCTGCACCCACAATGTAAATATTTATTTTAGGTTTACCATTTGAAGTTCTATTAATAAATGATTAAGCATTTTCTATAACTTGTTATGAAGCTTTTGGCTGGAATTAAACGTATTTAATCTTATTCTTGGAATCATGGATAATGAACGAGCCTGATTTCAATTTTGTGACCCAGTGAGATGAATGAGGGTCACTTGTAGCCCATCACTATTCTAGGTTGCCCGTTACTGCTCTAAAAGGTCCATTCTGCTATTTACGGTTTTTTCATGTTTTGCATAGTCACACTAGCCTAACTTTTGGATATTGTGAAATATTACACAATATTTATCTCAACAAAACTGTTGCAAAATCTACTAGTTGCTGCATAACAAAGACAGTGCATACAGTGTTGTGGAACTGTAATGCTGTAAGTGGTGTGAAAAGATAAAATATTATGATCTTCTGCCTATTCCTTTCTTGATATTGAGATGAACCAGTTGTTGAATGAAAGTGCCACATCAAAGTATGTTGCATTTTTGGAGATCATCCACACCCGAGACTCTTTTTGTCTTTGATTATTTCAGAAGGAGAATGCCAATGAGCATGTCACCATTTTGAAAGTGCAGGTAACAATGGTCTGTGTGATCATGCTTACCACTGCACTAGTTTCCACTCTTGAAAACTGTTGCAATATGGCACCACTTTAAAAATTGTTGCCTTTGAAACATCACAATTTCATCTGACTATTTGACTGCCTCACTTGATGGTGCTGTGGGTACTTTCCATCTTAAAGAATGGTGGGGTGAAGTTGGCTGCTGTCCGTTACAGCCTCTTTGTAACAAGTACAAGAAGTCCTGGAAAAGCAGGCTTTGGACAGAAATAAATTTTCAATATTTTTAAAGATGTTTGCCTTTCTGAAAGCGAGTAACTTGTGCTAACTAACTGTGCGAGTTTGATTGAGTAAAAAATGGATTTTCCCCACACTTATTTCATAGTTCCCACTTCACTGCGGCATATATCATCTTGAGGTTCAATTTCTCTAACTTTTTTTCTTGTCACCCTTCACTGTCACATTCATTCAGAAAATCACAGACTATGGCTGGAATTTCACTACAATGCCTGCCCTGGAATTGGGGTAGGCTTGGCTCGTTGAACGGAATTCTCCATTGGCCTCGGGTGAGATTTTATGAGCTTCGCCTAAGCCTATCCCGGCCTATGTCTTCAATAGCACAAAGTCTTGGATTCTGGTCATCCGTCTTTGTCAAGATCTAACAGATTTTGAGCCAACGGATCCTCATATTTTCCTTTGCATTACTTTATGCACTTATTCTGCCGTGTTTCAACAATATATCCTAACTGTCCATCCACTTTAAAAGGTACATGTAGGCCAGACCAAGTATGGATGACACAATTCCTTCCCCAAAGAACATTAGTGAATGATATGGGTTTTTCCAACAATCAACAATAGTTTCACGGTCAGTAGACTCTTCATTCTGGATTTCAAAAAAAATTGAATTCAAATTCCACCATCTGTTATGGCAGGATTCAAACCCTGGTCCCTGAACATTAGCTGAGTTTCCTGGATTAATATTTCTAGCGATAATATCAGTAGGCCAATGCCCCAGTTGAAACACATATATTCCTGAGGGATCTTGACAAAGATCCATGTAGACACTATGATGTTTTGTCTTGTGGGAGAATTTAGAACTTGGAGTCACTGCTAAACATGTGTTAGTTTATTTAAGGCAATTGAGGATTTTTAATTCTCTCAGAGAGGGTAGTGAGTGAGCCTTTGGAACACTCTTCCTCAAAAGACAGTGGAAGTCGAGCCTTTGAATATTCTTATAACAGAGCTAGGTAGATTTTTGTTTAACAAGGTGGTGAAATGTTAATGGGGAAGGTAGGAATATGGGCTTTAGGTTAAAATCAAATCAGCCATGGGCTGGAATCTTATCATCGATCATGCTGGCAGGATTTTCTCATCGTGCCATAGTGAACAGAGATTGGCTGGCTGCCAAATTTTTTAACTTCGCTGCAGTGGGAATGTGGTGTGAATGCTCAGTAAGATTGCACCCATGATCTTATCAAATAGCCATGTGGGTTCGAGGGGGACATATGGCCTAAGTACCTTTAAATGTGCTGCGTCTTCATTATTTTGGTCCAACAAACTGTCCCTTATTTTTTCTGGTAACGCTTATTCTAAAATGTTGAAACTATACCAAAAAGATGATTCTCTCTCTTATTCAGATCGGCCGCAAAGTTACATCTTCAAAGGGATCATTGTACATGGGTAACTTGGCATTCAGTAGCAGAGTTCAGTAGCAAGAGTTGTGTTGAACTCTTGAGGTTTTTGATTTCTTGCACTGGCCAATATTTTAGCAATAAGAATCCACTTTTAATTCTTTTTGTTTCTCCCCAATGTAGTAGTCATGCTATTTCACTATGGGGAAGGTATATTGTACACACTTGTAGATTTCTTACTGGAATTGCTGTCAAGTTTAACTCTATGGCTGGGATTTTCCAGCACCGTTTTATGGTGTCTGCCATGGGGGGCATGTGGTGGGGCCAGCCAAAGGTCCATTGATGTTGGTGAAACCAGAAGACCCGAGTAACAGATAGGCCTGAAAAATGCAGGCTTATAACTCAGATTTAATCTTTCCAGAATTGGCCTTGTCAGAGGAGACTTTGAACTATGCAGTTCTTGGGTGAAATGCTTATATGTCTATTATTTGTGGTCATTGTGGTGAGATATAGTTCAGTCAACCTGAGACAATGAATTAAAAGCTTTGCCTAAGTGAACTATGCAAGATTGCACTTCCTTTAGAATATTGATGCAAATATCCAAATAATTGTAACAGCATTTAAGCATAAAGATGATAGCTTGTATGCAGCTATTTTATATTGTAATATGCAAATACAAAAATGTTCTCTTTGATCTTCTTAAGAAACTTTGATAGTTCTTGTGCATTTTAATATAAATATGACAATTAGTTTATTATAATAAGGGAGAATATATGCCTTTCGCTTGACTAAAGAAAAGTAATATTATACCATTGATATTCCTGTTGAATTTGTATTGCAAATGAAACTGAGAGCAAGTGGTTCAATATTTATTTTTGTAGTTCTCAGGATAAAGTGGAGGATTAAAGGCATGATTCATCCAGTCCATGTCGCTGTGTATATTGTGTCAATGAAATGACTTTCCGGGTGCTTTCACGGCACAGGACAGGAACATTTTGTTAAACCGAGGAACTTTTCATTCTTCTGTGAGAAGAATTTATAGCTGTCGGCTACTGGAGTTTAGTCAGTGAAATAAGCAGCGCATTCGGACGGAATGTCTGTAAAAACACCTAAATATAATACCTGTTGTAATTTGTTGATCTGTGTTCAATAATTATTTAAAGCTGCAATCATCCAAACAGAAAGGAAGGTGCGTGAGTGGAATCAGCTGCTGTCGGTGGTGGTGGAGGCAAATTCAATAGGGTCTTTTAAGAGACTTCTGGATGAGTGTATGGGACTTATTAGGATTCAGTGTTACAGGTAAGCCTAGTAGGTAGGGATATGATTGGCGCAACTTATGGGCTGAAGGGCCTGTTTGTGCTGTAGTTTTTCTATGTTCTATGTTCTAGAACAGTTCTGTAAGTTGGTTTTTTAAGTAGATGCTGTTTGTTTTCTAAAATGAGGGAAAGTAGATGCTGCTTGTTTTCTAAAATGAGGGAAAATGCAACAATTGCATGCTTTGAAACATGTAGTCAGTTTCGCAGGAAGCCTAAAGCAGTGAATAGGTTTTCCAAGGACAGCTGTTGATGCAGTGACCTATTATATTGTTTCCCATTAATATTATTATTTGCTTATTAAATGGAAGTGCAGTGCTCCCTTGGTTTTTATTCGTTGTTCCTGTGCAGCATTTTCCTGCTGTTGATGCTGGAGGCACTCCTGACATTTATGCTGCATTATTCAAGGAACCTGGGATAAAGATTTTGCCTCAGCCTTGCCCCAAGTTGGATTTGGAAATGAATTCCTATTGCAGAGCAGGAGCTGATTCTTTTTCTGTTGTTTTTCTGCCTTCTCCTCCTTCCCAGTTGAAGACTGGGAAGGAGGAGCTATCTCGGGTTTCTTTAGTTGCTTTGTTAGTGGTCTCCAGCAATTACTGTCTGTGTCTGAAACTTGTCAGTGATGTTGGTCGCGTTGGAGTTATTTTCAGGCGTCATTAGAGAAAATTTTTTGTGTTGCTTTCTGAGGGAAGAAATAATGTTCCAAAGGCATTAAAACAGGTTACCCAAAGACTCTGTAGCATGGAGTGCCTGAAGTGAGTTAGCTAATTCCAAGTAGCTGTTGGGACTTTATGTTTGACCTCAGTCATCATGGGAGGGAATGGAGAAATCTGGCTAGGTTCCTACTGTGTTTGCTCTGCTGTGGGATGTGTGTATACAGTGGGGAAGGGAATGTTGGGAATGAGAATTAGGGGAAAATACCCACCAGTTCAGTTCACTGTGGAAGCTGATTATTGTTTTTTGGAGATCACAATTCTCCGTTCCAGGACATTGCTGCAGTAGTTTCTCAGGGTAGTGTGCCAGGTGCAACTACAACTACCTTTGACTACTCCATCAGTGATCTATCCCCCCACAGAGGTGATGATCATGCAGTGTTTAACTCCAGTCACAATTTCCCAGATAATGGAGCAGTCAATGCCTGCATGCAGCAAGACCCTGACACTTTTAAGGCTTTTTGATTTGACTTATTATTGTCACATGTATTGGCATATAGTGAAAAGCATTGTTTCTTGCATGCTAAATAGACAAAACATTCTATATGTACAGAAAGAAAAGAGAGAGTGCAGAATGTAGTGTTACAGTCATAGCTAGGTGAAGAGATAGATCAGCTTAACATGAGATAGATTCATTCAAAAGCCTGATGGCAACAGGGAAGAAGCTGTTCTTGAGTCAGTTGGCACATGTCCTCAGACTTTTATATATTTTCTTAACGAAGAAGG
Source organism: Sphyrna mokarran (assembly GCA_024679065.1). Lineage (NCBI taxonomy): Eukaryota > Metazoa > Chordata > Chondrichthyes > Carcharhiniformes > Carcharhinidae > Sphyrna > Sphyrna mokarran. The sequence goes on from JAGIQG010000025.1 coordinate 15,640,632, forward strand.
TGGAAGAGAGTAAGTCTGGATACGTGGAATCATTGATGATGTTGGCTGCTTTTCCGAGGCAGCAGGAAATGTTGACAGAGTCAATGGATGGGAGATAGGTTTGCATGATGGACTGAGCTTCGTTCATGACCCTTTGTAATTTTTTGCAATCTTGGACAGAACAGGTACCATACCAAGCTGCTGTACAACCAGAAAGAATACTTTCTATGGTGCATCTGAAAAGTTGATGAGAGTTGCAGTGGACATGCCAAATTTTCTTACCCTCCTGAGAAAATAAAGATATTCGTGGGCTTTCTTAACAATAGCATTGGCTTGGACTGATTGATAACAAGTAATATTCATGCCATATCAGTGTTAGGTGATAACAACCTCTAACATGAGAGAATCCAATAATCTCCCCAATGACACTCAGTGGCATTACCATTGCTGAATCCCTGACTTTCAACATCCTGGAATGGGGGTTAGAGTTAATATTGACCAGAAACTTAACTCAACCAGCCATATAAATGTGTGCCTACTAGAACAGATCAGAGGCTGCAAATTTTATGGCAAGCAACTCACTTTCTGACTCTTCAAAGCTTGTCCACCATATACAAAGCATAAGTCAGGAGTGTACCATAAAATCACAGAATCCTTGCAGTTTAGAAATAGGTCATTCAGCCCATTGAGTCTGCACCCATACCCAGGCCCACCACCTACTCTATCCCATAGCCTTGCACATTTACTGTAGCTGATCCATCTAACCTACACATCTTTGGATTGTGGAAGAAAACCGGAACACTGAATAAACCCATGCAGACATGAGAAGAATGTGTAAACTCCACACAATCAATCACCCAAGGCTGGAATCGAACCCGGATACCTGGCTTGAGTAACTGTAGCTTCAGCAATCAAGAAACTCCCCATCATCCAAGACAAAGCAGTTTACTTAATCAGCATTTTCAACCTCTATCTTAATGTTCCTTTCCACCATTACCAGTGCAGCAGTGTGTACCATTTACAAGATGCACTGCAGCAACTCACCAAGGCTCTGTTACATAGGAAAGCAAGGGCAGCAGGTGCATGGGTACGGAACACTTGCAAGTTCCCCTCCAAGTCACACACTGTCATGACTAAATCACTGTTTCTTCACTGTGACTTGGGTCAAAATCCTGAAACTCACTTTCTAACCACACTGTGGGTGTTAGCTACCACATTGATTGTTGCGGTTTAAGAAGGTGGCTCACCACCATCATTTCAAGAACAATAAAGGCTTGCACTAAATGCTAACCTAGCCAGAACATTCAGATCGCAAGAATGAATTGTTAAAAATCTGAGCGTGAATCAAAAAATCTGGAAATGCTCAACAGAAGCGGCAGCATCTGCAGTGAGAAACAGAGTTAGTGTTTCAGGTCACTAAATCCTTCGTCTGAACTCCTATAAAAGATTGTATATTATCAATAAAAAAATATGGTTTCATTGTGAACTGTCAGCAATCACCAACCGATAATCAGAAAAATAGAATAAATACAGTTCTGATTAAGGACATTTGGCCCATTGTGACTGTGTTGGGTCTTTGATGAAGCTAGCCAATTGGTTGCACTCATCTGCTTTTTCTCTGTAGCCTTGTAAATATTTCCAATTCCCCTTTAAAAGTGATTATTAAATCCACTTCCACCACCCTGTCAGACAGTGCACTCTGGATCAATAATACATTGTAGCTTAATAAAATTTGTCCTTATCTCACCTTGGGATCTTTTGTCAATTACCTTAAATCTGTGCCCTCAGTTTATCAACCCTTTTGCTCAGTTAGTAATCGTCTAGCTCACACATGGAGAATTGCCAATTGGACCAAGTATTACATCTCAAGTTGTGCTGCTGCTTTCAGTAGAGAGAAGGAAAAAGGAGGAATAATGGAAAAGAAAACACATTGTACATGGTTTATTGGCGAATGTTGCCTAATGTCTAAATTATATTTAAAAGAACTCTCTAAGAGGAGGTATATTTTGAGAGCAAACACGTGCAAGTTGTCAGCATTCAGTTCATTAGTGAAGAAAACGTTTCATCAAATTGCTAGTTACAGGTAGTCCTGACAATACTGCGGTAATCTGAGGGCAATTGGTACTTCACAGAACCACTGGCATATAATAACTACTACTTATCAGGTAATTTAGCTCATTTCAGGTGCACTGGGGGAGTTAAATAACTCTGACAAATTTAACTTCCATCTGGAAGAACAGAACAAAGAACAAGGAAAATTACAGCACAGGAACAGGCCCTAAAAGCTGCACTGACCATGCTGCCTGACTGAACTAAAATCCTCTACTCTTTCAGGGACCATATCCCTCTATCCCCATCTATTCATGTACTTGTCAAGGTGCCCCTTATAAGTCACTATTGTACCTGCTTCTACTACCTCTCTTGAGCAACGAGTTCCAGGCACCCAGTACCCTCTGTGTAAAAAAAAAACTTGCTCCTTGCACCTTAAACCTATATCTCCGAGTAATTGACACTTCCACCCTAGAATAAAGTTTTGTTGCTGTAATGCCTGGATTATTTAAGTTTAACATTACCCTTTTTGGATGCTTGTTCGTGGTAGAATTCGTGACTTTTTGGGACCCAGACCAGTTCAATATTTCTTTAATGATGCTCATATTAATGCTGCTAGGATCCTCAACAGCAGAATCCTTCAACTCCATTGAATAGCTTGGCCTTTTTTAGTTTTGTTCTCGGGGATTGAGGTGGTAAGATTTCTGACATTAAGAGCTAGCCATATGTTGTGGCACCCAAGTCAGGTAACAGTTATTCCTCACCTTCCCTGATATTCCTGATTCATTTGACTGTTTACACCAATTTTGGCAGATTTCCTGGCTGCTATCTTTCTGATGCTGAACAACAAATGACAAGATTTATTAACATGACTCAGGATTTTGTGTCACCAATCCAAAATCATAAAGCATACATCACTAATATAACAATATGCCACCACACCCTGTTTGGAAGAGTATGTTTCTGATTGTAGATACAGCTTTCTCAACAAAGATAGGGTTTGTGACATCATTGTTAAAATTCTGTGGTACATTACCTTAGATGGTTTTTTTGTGCACATAATGGAGTGTTTTGTGTGTTTGTTGTAGTAGGTTGTTATGTCTGTCCAACTTGTATAAATGTTGAACTAATTAAAAAAGGAAATTTTAAAGCAAAGTCTATTTAAAAGAACATAAGTATATGTGTGGACAGTTCAGTTCCTTGAGCTCCTCCGCCATTCAATCCGATCATGGTTGATCTCGTCTCTACCTTCCTGCCCGTTTCCCATAATCCTTCATCCTGCTCCTTATTAAAAACCCTTCTATCTCCTCAGATTTGTCTAGTGTTCCAGCGTCCACTGCATTCTGGGGTAGAAAATTCCACATATTCCTGACCCTTGGAGTGAAGTAATTCCCCCTCATTCCTGTTTTAAATCTGTCACCCCTCAGCCTAAAACTACAGCTCTTGTTCTAGAATATCTGGCAAGGGGAAATGTCTGTCCTATGTCTACTCTGTCAATACCCTTCAGCATCTTGTAGGCCTCAATCAGATCTCCTCCCATTCTTCTAAACTCCAAAGAAGTATCACAACATCGAGTTAAAGTCCAACAGATTTATTTGGATTCATGAGCTTTTGGAGTGCTGCTCCTTCCTCAGGTGAGTCCTGTGAGTCAGGTGACTGTGAGCTAGGGGAGTTACTGTGTTCACCCCAGTCCAATGTCAGCATTTCCACACCAAAGTGTATATGTCTGCACTGCTTAATCTCTCTTCATAAGACATGTCCTTTATCCCTGGAATCAATCTAGTGAACATTCTTTGAATAGCTTCTGATGCATTTACATTTTCCTCAAGTAAAGGGACCAAAACTGTGCATAGTACTCCAAATACAGTCTCACCAATGTCCTGTACAGTTGCAATACCGCTTTCCTACTTTATACCTATTCCATTAGCAATGAGTGTCAAAATTCCATTTGCCTTCTTTATTACCTGCTGCATTTGTATACTAGCTTTCTGTGATTCATGCATGAGGACATCCAGATCCTTCTGCACCAAAGCAGAATCTACTTTAGAATCTACTTTTGAGACATTTTCTACTCCTAGTGAGCTGATTATATCTGCATGAAATAATGCAACCACACTAGAATTATCAAAGTAACTGGGAAGGGAATTGAGGGGGAGTGCCTGAGGCCCTGGCACTGCCCAAGGGCAAAGTGACAATGCCCACGAGGGCACCTTGGCACTGCCCACCAGGCATTGGGTAGTGACAAAGGGACATGGCCCGATGGGGGCAGGGTTTCAGGGGATGGGGTCAGTGATGGTCAGTGGGGGGGGGGGGGGGGAGTCCTACTGCCACTTTGTACTGAGATCAATGACAGAGAGAGAGCAGCCTGCGTTTGGGGTTGTGCATCAGAATGGGGACTGCAACTGCTGTTGGGAGAGATCAGGAGATCAGGACTGCTGGGGGAGAGATCAAGATGGGACCAGAAGGGGAGTGAGAAGAGTTGAGGCTGGCCCGGACACGTTTTGTGGGGGGGAGGGAGGGGGCAGCGATTGGGCTGTCGTGAAGTTGTACATCCAGCAATGTGGTGTCGCGGAGCTGGACAGCAAACGGGAGGCTGGCAGTGTGGGGCTATCGTGCATACGCCAATCTCGGCACTGACAGATGGGTGCGTGCGCAATGGCCTGTTCAGTGCTGTACTGTTGGCCCTCTCCAGTGGGAATAGGCCTTGCTCCTTGATTTTTCATGTGAATTCCGCTAGGGCACTATACAATGCACAGAGTGTGGGAGATTCATTGTGAAGCTCATGCTGAATGAACCAGTGGGATTTACTCCATTTGTAACCCAAATTCAGCACTTAAAGTTTTTTTGGAAGAATTGCCCCCATAGTGTAGTTTGGTGATAAATTGAAGCATGAAATAATTCAGAGAATCTGATGTAGCCATGACCTATCTTAATCATCATGCCTTCCTTCCTTATAACATTCCCCTCCCCCTTCTGAAATGACCCATTTACCTTGTATCTTTATTATGTATCTGTTTAAGACCCAGGATTCAAACAAATACTGAAGAAAAGAATGCTGAAGAACTAACTGCTCCATAAAAAGTTCCAAGTGGTGGTCAATAAGAAAATGTTGTCGTATGATCTTTTCCACTGTACTTTATTTCCTGAAGTATTTGAATGGTGCGATGACCAGAATCTATCTCTCTTCTAAAAATTGAAAATCCAATCCAGAACCACTTTATAGAAAAAAATGTAAATAGAATTGGGATGACAAAGTCTTGCATGTTGCATCTCCTGCTGAATGTCTAATATTACTTGAATATATTTTGAAGTGTTGCCAGAATCTTTTTACTAAAACAGGTTATTGGGAGAGGAGTTCATTATTCCAGTTAGCAATATTGGGCCGGTGTCTGCGGGAGTTTGCACGTTCTCCCCGTGGTTGCGTGGGTTTTCTCCGGGCACTCCGGTTTCCTCCCACAACCCAAAAATTCGCTCTTAGGCTGATTGGGTAACAAATTGTCCCTATGGTGAAAATTTTCCATATTAGGAATAATATATATATTATTATATAGGAATATTAAAATAGGATAAAGTATTTGGTATGACGGCGGCGTGGGCTCGTTGGGCCGAAGGGCCTGTTTCCCGTGCTGTGTTGCTTAATTAATAATAATATCCTTCAGGGAAGGTGAGGAACACTTATTAACTGACTTTAGTGTTTCAAAATGGGATATAATCAGTTGATATAATCAATACAATGAAACAAAGATTGTCGCTTTAAATATGAGAACAATTTGGTCAGAGATGCTCTTTCAGTGGTGAGATACAGTGGGCTTGGGAATAATAGATTGCATTGGAGCTGCCATGTCTGTAATTCATTGAGAGGCAAATGGTACTGTAGTGCATTGCTGATTACAGGAACAGTGCTGTTTACTATGGGATAGCATGGGGTTGGATGTCAGGGGTGGTGTAGACCCATTGTTTTGTGCAGAAAATAGGACTTGAAGCTCAGTTCACTGAACAACAGGATTTTACTTACAGTGTAATACAACCCTGCAAAAAAACAATGATATTTGCTGTCTAGCAGACTGGATGTCCCCAATAGGAGCACCCTGTATCAGGATGACTGGATCAAGTTTTGTATATGAGGAAGCAATATCAGTGGAGGCATCAGTGGATGACTTCCATTCTGCTGACAAACAACTGTATGTCTGTATTTGCTGCAGTCTGAGCAGCTCCTTTGTTTGTGCCACTATGTACCATCAGTACTCTAGATTACAAAGATCTGGGTATGACTCCAAAAGCTCAATAAAGAACTGCCTGTGACTTGGATAGTTGACAGAAGCAGTATAGTCTGCAAGAGTTTTTAAAGGAAGTTGCCTAGCATCCTTGTCAGCCTTGTATTGGTGGGAGAACTCTCATCTCTGAGCCAGCAGCAAATTATGAGCTCAAGTCTCACTAGCACATCATTGCAGCCCAAAGAGTGCTATATTTTTGGAGTGCTGTCCTTTGAGTAAGATGTTAAATCAAAACCCCGTCTGCTTATTACTTTGGGTGTCAAGAACCCCAAGACGAAGAACAACAAATCTCTTCAACATTCATTCCTCAACCAACAAGGTATCTTGTATGAATCAGAGAAAACTAGTATGCAAATATAGTTGGTAATTAGGAAGACTAATTGAATCATAGTATTTATTGCCCAAGGAATAGAATATACAAGTAGTGAAGTATTGTGCAAAGCATCAGTGAGACCGCACTTAGAATAGTGTTCACAGTTTTGATCTCCTTCTTTGAGGAGGCATTGGAGGCGATTTGGAGGAAGTTCACATGATTGATTCCAGAGATGAAGGGTTTGTTTTATGAAGAAGGATTGGACAGCTTAGGCCTGTACTCTGAAGTTTAGAAGAATAAGAAGAGATCTAATTGAAGTGATGTGGAATGATAAGAAAAACTGACAGAGTAGACATGGAGAAGATGTTTCCTCTTGAAGGGCAACCTAGAACAAGAGATCATAGATTTGGGAAAAGGAGTGGCAGATTTAAAACAGAGCTGAGAAGAAATTACATCTCTCAAAGGCTTGTGAGTCAGTGGAATTCACTACCTCAGAACATGGTAGATGATAGGACATTAAATAAATTTAAGGAAAGAGGTGGACGGATTTTTGTTTAGTATGGGCTTAAAGGGTTATGGTCAGCAAAATGGAGTTGAGGCCAAGATGAGCTCAGCTATGATTGTATTAAATGGTGGAGCAGGCTCACAGGGCTGAATTGCCTACTCCTGCTCCTAGTTCTTATGTAATACCATTAAAGCAGGTTATAGAACATAGAACATTATAGCGCAGAACAGGCCCTTCGGCCTTCGATGTTGCGCCGATCAATTAGGAAAAAGCAATGACCCTCTAACCTAAACCATTCCCTTTTCGTCCATAAACTTATCTACTAACCTCTTAAACGCCACCAAACTTGGCACATCTACAACTGCAGCAGGCAGAGCATTCCATACCCTTACCACCCTCTGGGTAAAGAACCTACCTCTGACATCCGTCCTATAACTACCACTCCTTAATTTAAAGCTATGTCCTCTCGTGCTAGCTTTCTCCATCCTAGGAAAAAGGCTATCACTGTCCACCCTATCTAAACCTCTAATCATCTTATATGTTTCAATAAGGTCTCCTCTTAGCCGCCTTCTTTCTAACGAAAACAACCTCAAATCCCTCAGCCTCTCTTCATAAGACCTGCCCTCCATACCAGGCAACATCCTGGTAAACCTCCTCTGTACCCTCTCCAATGCCTCCACATCTTTCTTATAATGTGGGGACCAGAACTGTACAGAATACTCCAAGTGTGGCCGCACTAGAGTTTTGTACAGTTGCAACATGACGTTGCGGCTCCGAAATTCAATCCCCCTACCAATAAAAGCTAAGACTCCGTATGCCTTCTTAACAACCTTATTGACTTGATTGCCAACTTTCAGGGATCTATGCACATATACACCAAGATCCCTCTGTTCATCAACACTATTAAGAGTCCTACCATTAGCCCTATACTCTACACATTTGTTATTCCTGCCAAAGTGAATTACCTCACACTTTTCCACATTAAACTCCATTTGCCACCTCTCGGCCCAGCTCTGCAACTTGTCCAAGTCTCTCTGCAAACTATAACACCCCTCTTCACTATCTACCACTCCTCCGACTTTGGTGTCATCCGCAAATTTACTAATCCATCCTTCAATACCCTCATCCAGATCATTTATAAAAATTACAAACAGCAGGGGCCCCAAAACAGATCCCTGAGGTACACCACTTGTAACCAAACTCTACGATGAATAATTTCCGTCAACCACCACCCTCTGTCTTATTATCTAATTATCTAATTATTTAACTTATTGTTATCTAATTATTTAACTTATTGTTTGTGGACCTTGCTGTGCACATATCAGTTGCTGCATTTACCTACATTAGAATAGTGACTACATTTCAAAAGTACTTAATTGGCCATAAAGTAATTTGGAATGCCCTGAGCACGTGAAATGTGTTATATAAGCTCTTTCTCTGTCCTATCTGACCTTGGCCCCAGCAATTCTTCCTTAACTGACTTTCTTTCTCAAATGCACAAAGCTTGTATGTCAACGAGTTTTGCTACCTATTATTGGAACAATTATGAATATTATTGTGACAATTATGAATAATTAAAATTAACAATTAGATTGAAGTATGTTATGAAAGACTGTTTTGGATTCCGAGTTAGATACTATCCTTTCAGCTGTGCAATCTGCATTTGAATGCCTGGACTGTTTTTGATAAAAGCTTTATTTCTAAGTGTTCTATGTGAGAAGACTTTGGGCAAAGTCTTTTCAATTGTTCATGGATTGCATGCAGATTATAAACTGTCTCTAATTCATCATTATTTATACTACATGAGTTATCTGTTACAAATTGATCTACAAGCACAAGTCAGGAGTGTGATGGAACACTCTCCACTTGTCTGGATGAGAGCAGCTCCAGCAACATTCGAGAAGCTTGACATCATCCAGGACAAAGCAATCCTGCTTGATTGGCACTCCATTGGAAAGCATTTGCTCCCTTACTGTCCACAGAGAATGACAGCTTTGTGTACCATCTACAAGTTGCACTGCAGCAACTCACTAAGTCTCCTTTGACAGCACCTTCCAAACTCCTGAACCCTATCACCAAGAAGGACAAGGGCAGTAGATGCATGGAAACAACAAACTTTCCCAATTTGAACTATATCACTGTTCCCTCATTGTCACTTAATCAAACTCTGGAACTATCTTCCTAATGGCAACATGGATGTACCTGCACCAAGTGGGTTGCAGCAGTTCAAGAAGGCAGCTCATCCACATCTTCTCAAGTGCAATTAGGAACAGGCAATAAATAGTAGCCTAACCAGTGATTTCCACATCCTGTGAAAGAATAGTTTGAAAAGATGACCAATAGGGTAGCTGCAGCAAAAGATGCCTTTTCGGGGGAGAAGAAGGAATCAGGAGATCAGGACTGTTGGGGTGGGGAACTCCATTGGAGGGACCTTGACTCTAATAATTAAGTTCCAAGATACTGTACATGCTTTTGTGAATGACACTTCTTACCATTTGTGTACAATCAGAAAATATTCTCTTGCTCTTTTGGACTGGCGGTATTGTGTATTGTGTATTTATGTTATTTCCAATGGTTCCTCACTGGCAGCTTTGCAGTAGAACAGAGCAATTTAAGGGACCGATCACATGATAACACTGATGACATTATTGGGCAAATAAGCAGTCTATCTTAGCAGCCTGTAGTGTTAACATTGTTTCAATAAAGCTCTTCATTTGTTTAAACCTTTGAGGCCTGCAGCGTATCCTTTAAAGCCACTATGCAGAAACTGGCAACGAGGTGGTCAAACCACACTCCAAAAGAAAAAGGAAGTGGCAAAAGCCCGGCAGCATTGGAGACATCCAACAGAAGAATATGTATTGAGATCATCACTACACGAAAGCTGGCAGTGGAGGGGTGTCAAATGACATTCACAGCTATTGGAGGAATCAAAAAATAATTAAAGATTCTAGAGAGAACAACTGTGGAAAGAAGCTTGCTGCATGTCCTGTCCCAAAACATCTGTAACAGTACTGGGGACACTGAGAGCAACAGCTGCCCTGCAACAACACATTTAGAGTTGTCAAAAACAAAGGGAAATAGGCTGAGTTTGGGTTTGCCCTGTTTTGGAGAGTAGAGCAACAAGCTAATACTGAAAATTTGGTGCTCACACGGGCATTTTCATAGTAAAAAGTTGAGAGTTTCTGGTGCCACGGAATTGCTTGATGTCAATACAGGGCAATGGAGCTCATATAAAGAGAGATTTGATTATTTTGTCCATATGAAGAAGATAGCGGCAGGTATAATAGTCACATCTGAGCATAATGGGGAGGGGAAGCATTTAACCTCCCAAGAAGTCTGGTACAGCCAGAAAAGCCAGGCATAAAAACCCATGATGACATAGTGCAAATATTGCACTATTCATTGAAACCTTTAATTATTGCTGACAATTTGAGGTTCCATAAGCATAACCAACAAAAGGATGAATCATTCTCACAGTTTGTAGTTATTTTGAAGAGACTAGATGAACCCTCTGAATTCGGGGATGTCTTAAACTACACCATTAGAGATAGATTAATCTGTGGCTTAAGGAGCAAAACTATTCAGAAGTGGTTGTTGATAGAAAGCAAGCTAACCATAAAGAAAACTTAGGAAGATGTTGCATTCATGGAATTAGCAGCCAAAGAAGCTCAACAGCTGAGTTTGAGCACAAGAATTTGTAAGATGTCGGCAAAAAAAACGATCATAGTCACAAGCTTGCAGTTTCCATTGGTGTGCAAAAACTAGGCACTCAGCAGAGACATTAGGAATTGCGGCAAAAAGGACCACATTGAATGTGATTGTTGGAAAAAGAAACAAGCTTCAGGCCAGAATAACAAAGAGCAAAAGCCGAACGCATCAAATGGAAAACCTAATAACGGAGAAAGTACCCATGTGTATGAAAAAGGTGCAAGTCGGAAGATAAAGTGTCTTTAAACTTGCTGGTGCAACAACCTGTTCATGAGTCACTCCTTTACAGGACGGACAGCTGGTGAAATTGGAGAAGACACTGAAGCTGCAGTTTTGTTGGTTCCAGAAACCAATAACCCATTGCCTTGAAATCCTCAAAAGATGCTGTTAAAAAATCTACACTGGAGAAATGGTTCCATTGAGGGGCTGTATCGATGTAAATGTGCAGTTGAATGGACATGTGCAGAATTGTCCCTGAATGTTGTTAATGGAAACTGACAAGATGTACTTGACTGGAAAAAATCAGATTGAATTGGGCTGAGGTAAATCTCATGACAGATTCTGAAGCAGGCTCAACCAAAAGCCTATAGTAACAGAAAGTAGCAACTGCTGAGAAAGCTCCAAAAGTAGCTGCGGCCAAGGTGCAGACTAGCAGTGCTTGTACCAAGATGACAAAGGCTCAGCATAGTATAACAAATGTGGTTCAGCATCGAGAAAGAAAGGAAGAAGAGTTTATGGAAAATCACATGAACGCTTAGACAAAAACGAAGGTAAAAAGTATACTGAAAAATAAGACGACGGTTACTGGAATGCATTTATGTGCTTCCTTTGCAAATTCTGAACCACAGAGTGCCAAGAAATTTGAGGCACATCTTCAAACTCCTTACTATAAGAAAACTTTTAGCTTCATTGGAAAGAACATTCTGTTTGGGAAAAGAGCTGATGATTTCCTTCATACATCAATGGTGAACAATAATAAAAAGATTGCTGATCATGAAAATGCCACAAAAGGGGCCAGCACAGAAACTCATGAAGGATGTTTGGATGGAAGTTGCTCCAGATGATCAATTGAAAAGAGTTGAAGTTTTTCAGAGTGCAATCTGTAACAGCAATATTCCTATTTCACTCTGTATGCAGTGTCTGAAGTCTAGTGAACAAGAAAAATTATCGTGACATCTCTTGCTCAACTATTATCACTACCCATGTCGTAGACTTTGGGTACAGACAACACTTAAACCCAGAGTATTCAATTTCCAAGCTTTAATAATTTGTGCGCAAGTGAGAACACAAGCAAGCAAAGTATTGTTGGATGTTCTGTTGATTCATACAGAAAATCTAGCAGTTGTAGTTAATTACAGCAAATGAAAAATGAGCAATTTTTTAATCCTTTAATTTTCATACATATCCACCAATTATAGCATAGTTCTTTGTCCTTTCTCATCCAATACAAAACTGTCTCCTGCCAATCCTTCATTAACATAATGTGTTCCCATATCTTGCAACTTGTTAATTGCCATGGTAATTTGTTCTTTGTTTTTATCTTGTGTTCTAGTCTTGGAATGTGGTGTTTATGGAACAGGTTTTTGGATTTAGTCACTTACCTTGAGTGCATAACTGTTGGCCTTACCATTGGCATTACTGAAGGCCCCACTGAAGGCTTTGTTTGATTAATAATGATTTTCCATTACTTGACAGAGTTTTTTTGCCAATTGTGGAACTTTAATTTTCACAATTGTTAGTAACCTAACTTTTGCATCCCCCCAACCCAGAAAGGCTCAATTTCATATATTCTTAAAGAGCAAGAATCTTTTTAGAAATCCTGAGGAGCAACAGCTTCTACTGGATGCTTTAGAAATTGCACTCCAGAAACAAGACCCAAAACGTGAAGGTGGAGGCTGGAGACTTAGCTGCAGCAAAGTCGAAGAGCTCCAACACCCACAGCACACCAGCTCCACCCTATTCTGGCTAAAATCTATCCTGCGTGTGCCACGCTCAGCAGTGCGAATGAAAGTTTGCAATGGGATGAACTGCAAGGAAGATACAACCAGGAAGTGGAGAAGAAGAAGCTAACAACTGAAGTGAAAAACCTGAAAAAGTTTATTAGTGTCACAAGTAAGCTTACATTAGCACAGCAATGAAGTTACTGTGAAAATGTCCTAGTCACCTCACTCTGACGCCTGTTCAGGGAGAATTTGTGATGTAGAGATGCTGGCGTTGGACTGGGGTAAACTCAGTAAGAGGTCTGGCAAAACCAATTTTAAATCCAACCGATTTATTTACTATCAAATAAATGGTTGGATTTAAAATTGGTGTTGCCAGACCTCTTACAGGGAGAATTTAGCATGGCCATTGCATCTAACGAGCATGTCTTTAGGAGGAAACCCAGGCAGATATGGGGAGAACTTGCAGAGACTGACCCAAGCCTGGAAATGAACATGGATCCCTGGTGCTGTGAGACAGTGTGCTAACCACTGTTCCACAGGGGTTAGTATCAAGCAATACAACAAGAGAACAGAACAAAACCACATTTTCCATCAAAAAGATCTGGCAAGGAACTATATCACAAGTGAAAAATAAATACCTGCTATATCTTAGTGCAGACGGGTCTCCTATACTATACAAACATGAGACAATGTAATATGGGAAAGACGTATGGATCAACTTTTAGCAACAAGAATCAATCTGCCAGAGATAGAACTGACAGAGAGTCCACATCAACCTTCCAGAGAAACTAGGAGCAGAACAGTGGCACAGTAGTTAATGCTGCTGCCTCACAGCACCAGAGACCTGAGTTCAATTCTGGCCTCAGGGTCACTGTCTGTGTGGGGTTTGCACATTCTCCCTGTGTCTGTGTGGTTCCCTCTGAAGTGCTCCGGTTTCCTCCCACAGCGCAAAGATGATATGCAAGTTAGGTTAATAGGCCATGCTAAATTAGTCCCAGTATCAAGGGGATTACCAGGATACATACCAGAGGTTGTAGGGCCTGGATGGGATTGTGGTCAGTGAGATTCGATGGGCTGAATGGCCTCCTCCTGTGCTGTGGGGATTCTATAACACAACATGAATCAATTGGGGAAGTTGAGAACACTTCCACACTGAGCCAACCTCAGAATATTACATTGATTCTGGTTACAATGACCACAGATGACATCCAAACCAAATCAAAGTCACCAGAGGTTGCAGTGAAAAGCAGTAGCTTGAAGTTAGCTGACAACCACAGAGAACGTCAGTCTCCAAAATCTCTGGAGTATTGACTGTTAATGTTACACTGTATTGGTGTCCAGAATTTTTGATTTGAAGGGGGAGGAATAGTGTTGTGTACTCATGTTATTTCTAGTGTTTGCTCACTAACAGCTTTACAGTGGAAGAGGGGCACTCTAAGAGACCGATGATAGGACACCACTGATGATGTCATTGACCATTTGTCTGGGCAAATGAACAGTCTGTCTTAGCAGCCAATAGTGTTAACATCTTTTCAACAAAGCTCTTGATTTGTTTAAACCTCCGAGGTCTGCAGCCTATCTTTTGAACCACACTAGGCACTGTTTCTAAAATGCGAGCACAAGGGGTCCTCAGACCTGTGCCTGTATTTGTCAGTGGTCCATTAATTGTGAACAGATGATGCTGCCAGTTGAATGCAGTACAGGCAATGTTTTCAGGGTTGACTGTTAGTATTTTCAGACAACCTCTGCAGCGCACATAGCACTTCAATAAATCACACTGTTATAGTGCAGGTTATTTATACTACTCAACAAACCGTGAGGTTCCCATATAAAATGTAGGAACAATAACCTGGCACAACCTACTGTGACTTATGAGTTCATCCATTTTACTTAGGATCTTATGAAGGAAAAATATAAATAGAAAAAGTATATATATGCGCAGGCCATATTGAGCTGATATCTTGTTACCAAAGAAGTATCACCTGTTTTGATTATGTTTGCTAAGATTTGTCTAGTTTTTAATTAGCTTTGGTGTGGTATTTATAGTTTGATTCATGTTGCTTTCTCCATGATTTGTATATGTAACTAATAAAATACATACATACTACTTCTGAGAGTAAAAACAACAGAAAAGGAGTCATCATAAAAGAAAAAGTGCATTGCATGAAACTGCATTTACTTTTTAAAAAATTAATCCGTTTTAGTGGCATTAATCCCAGCTGATTTATGTGCAGTCAGTATTCAGCAGTTTCCTTTTAGAATGGAAACGGCTTTACTTGCGGTTACTTAAAGCAAAGCTTTTCAGTTAAATATTTCTAGAAAATAAACTAAATTCAACCAGAAGTGGAAGAATTTGGATTTTAAATTAATTACTGTTGCTGGCTGTGCATAATTCATTTCATTTTGTTTATGCTTCTTGTGTCTTCATCGATCTCCAACTGTTCCTATTTAATGTACACAGTGGAGGCTGCTGGTTTAAAATGACAATTGTGTGCAATTTTTCTATAACCTGGGACACTTTCCACATTCCCCTGCCAACACTGGGTTTTAGACGAGAGATTGTGGTTAAGTTTTGCTTGATATTTTGCTTCTGACATTAATAAATCTTGTTGGTCCAGTTACTGTGGGAGATGAGGGGGTTGGGGTGGGAGCTGGTGGCGGGGGGGATGGAGAGACAACTTGAATGGGGGTGGGGCAGACAACTTTCCAAAGAGGCTGTCACAGTGTGTGATCTCACCCGAGCTATCATTCAATGGGACATTTGATGCCAGCCATAGATAATTACCAATGTTCTTGGGCAAGAATGTGTTCAGTACATACAGGCTTATTGATAAAAATGGGCTAAAAGTGTTTGAATCCTGTAAAGATGCTTTTGCATTAAAAAATACTGAAAATTCTCAATTTTCCATCATCAGTTTTGATCTTCAGTCCCTGATATTTGTAGGTTTAACAGAACCAAATCTTCATGCTGAAGGAGAATGGTATAATTGCCTGATGCACACATTGTGGTGAAGATGAACAGTGAACATATATTTGGCAGACCTGAAGACCTTTTCTGGAAATTGAAAAGAAAGTTCTTTGATCAGAGATGAAAATGTGTGATGGCAAGGATTTGTTGCTGCTAATTAGCTGGCAAATGTGGTTATTCTAGTGCAGTCCCTTTTGAAGGGATTATATTGAAAAGGCAACAGAATTATAATTCATAAAAATTGTTATTTTATCATCTGTTAATGGGAAGAGTTTATAGATTCCCTTTAGTTAATGTATATTAAACAAAGTAATGCAGAGTTCTAGTTTAACCAGATAAATATGTTGGATTATTTCGTATTTCATATTAATTTTGGTCAATAGTGTCTTTTCCTCCATACTCCAGAAACTTTAAGCCGCAGAATATGAATGTGTATGTGGTAAACTCCAGAAATATGATTACACGTCCTTTGTTCTAAGCCTCAAATGTGAGATTCAAAATTTCAGCTGTTTTATCCTGGGCAGCATGGTGACACAATGGTTAGCACTGCTGCCTCACAGTGCTAGAGATCCAAGTAACTGTGTGTGCGTGTCTCTTGCATGTTCTCTCGATGAGTGCGTGGGTTTCTTCCTAGTGCTCTGGTTCCTCTCTCACTCCAAAGATATGTGGATTAGGTTGATAGGCCATGACAAATTGTCCCTCAATATCAGGGGGACTAAGTGGAAAATTAGTGGGATAATGGGGACTTACTTAGACTCAATGGGCCAAATGGTCTCCTTCTGCACTGTAGGGATCCTATGACTAAAGTTTGGCATTTCTTTTTCATGTTATGACTCCTGTGCTGATCTGAAGGATCAGCAAGGCATAGGAAATGCTTTTCCCATAATCCATGAGAAATGATTTTGGGAATTATCAATGAAACAATGACCTTATATCTTGGATATAGCCTGTATTACCAGTTGCTGCTAAAAAATGCTGGGATTTGACTATTGCTTTTCTCTGGGAAGGATACCTTCTCTTGTCCTGATTCATGGCTTGAGATATCATTTAGTTTGCCATTTACAGATTTTAAGGTTTCAACATTTAACACTTATTTCACAAACACTAAAATGTTGATAAGTGAAAAATTCAGGATGATAAAAGATAAGAATTTATGGATTTTTATTATGGCAATATCTTAATTTATATCTAGCATATGAAGATTAAACTAAAAATTAAACTAAACTGTGGGGCCTGTTGATTGAATCTAAACATAAACTGATTTTAAAACTGCAACATTTTAATTTAATTGTGTTAATGAAGCAGTTATTTCATGATGTTTTCCCTGCAACACCCAAGTAGTAGGGAATTGTGAATAATTCACAACAGAAAATGATAATTAACTAACTGTAGCCAACTCAGCCATGTGTGATTGACCAAGCCAATCCAAGCCCAGCCAAGCAAGTGTGGCTGACCTGATGTGGTTCTGTTCCTTTGGAACCTTCCATTCTTGCTATTGATAATCTGAAAGAACACTAAAAGATGCTCCAAATCTATATTTTAAGCAGAAACTTCAATTAAGCTGCTTTTCCAAAATCATTTTATTAAAGAGTTGCAATCTCTGAATTCTCACCCTTGAGGTAAACAACCAGGATGGATGCATAACAAGGAACAAGTCAGTTTTGACCGTTACAGTCATGTCACTTAAGGACATTTAATTATAATTACAGTTGGGTAGTTATCGCCCTTACATTACGCAAAACACATTGTTAAAAGACTGTATAATTTTACATTCTCTTCATTGTGTATTCAGTCAATTGGAGCTTTCATTTTCTGCTGATGTCTTCTGAAATCTATCTGACATCTTCTGAAATTTGATCTCTAAATTAATGGGGTTGTGTGTGAACAAGAGAGAAGAAAGTACTATTTGGACGACTGAAATGAACAAGCAGAGAGCATCAACACAATAGGATCTGAAAACCATCTATTGTTAATTTATTTGTTCCTGGGATGTGCGGATTATTGGTTTATTCTCCATACCTAATTGCTCTTCATAATGGTGGTGAGCTGCCTTCTAGAATCGCTGGAATTGATGTGGTGAGGGCCCACCCACAGTGCAGTTAGGGAGGGTGTTCCAGAATTTCAACCCAGCAACTATACAGAAGTGCTAATAAATCTTCAAGTTAGGGTGGTGATGATCTTGGAGATAGTGGTGTTCTCATGCATCTGTTATCATTGTCCTTCCAATCAGTGGAAATAATGAATTTGGTGGTGATTGTTACAAACAAGCAGATGTTAATTGCTGAGTAAAACAAATTCCCCACACATGAATAAAACAAAAAGATCCACAAGTAAACACCTTCTAAGTAAAAACTCTTTATAAATATTTAACTATATTAATCCTGTAATATTAGCCAAGGCAAATATTCTGTGCTTTAGTGAAGCTGTACCATACAACTTCGCAAACTCACTTCCAGCCTGCTGTGGCAATTCAAAGCATCTTCAGAAACAAGCCTGCTTTTTGCAGCCCCAGACTTTTCTGACATGGCTGGATGGCTTATCCAGACTGTACCTTCTCCCAGCCTGGCGACCTTTTCAGGAGATCTTCTACACGTAGTCAAACACCTTGGTTCTCCAGAGTAACTTTGAAATACTGCCCCCACACATCTTTTCATCTTCAGTTCCATTGATATCACAGCTCTTTGAGACTTAAATCTTTTCAAATTTAATCTCTTAAATATTTCTATTTTGTCTCTGGGAGTCAATAAAATGTAATCCATTTACCCATGGAATTCCTGTGAGATGATTGTCACCTCTGACTTTCCTTTCTGATTGTAAAACAAACTCACAACATCAAAATATATAACTATAGTTATTGAATCCCTACATTGTAGAAGGAGGCCATTTGGCCCATTCCATCTGCACCAACAACAATCCCACCTAGGCTATACTCCCATAACCTCATGCATTTACCCTAGGTAGGCACCTTGACACTCAGGGGCAGTTTATCACGGCCAATCCACCTATCCCGCACAATGCTGGATTGTGAGAAGAAACTGGAGCATCGGAGAAAACCCATGCAGACTTGAAAAGAATGTGCAGATTCTGCACAATCAGTGACCCAAGCCAGGAATTAGACCCAGGTCCCTGGCATTTTGAGGCAGCAGTGCTAACCACTGTTCCACTGTGCTACACAATCCAAGCTATTTATTTTTACCTCAAACCCGTCGTAATATTTCATTACAAATGCACAAATCTAACACCTCTGCCTTTTCATGTCTTAAGCCTCTCAGGCAACCTATCTTTAGTAACCTTTCCCCAGCTTAATTAACTCCTTTATACATAGACACACCATCTTCTTCACAGAATAGCTCAATATTGCTCAAAAATATAAAAAAATCCATTTGTGCAGTGATGCTGAAAGAGTCTTGGTAAGTTGTTGCAGTGTATTGTGTAAATGGTACACAGTGCTGCCAGTGTGTACTGGTGATAGAGAGGGCGATTGTTAAAGGTGGTGGATAGTGTCTGTACCAGTCAAGCAGGCTGGACGATCTCCATTTGTTCAGACAAATAGAGAATATTCTGTCATGTTCCTGACTTGAGCTTTGTAAATGGTTCTGGGGAGCCAGGAGGTGAATTACTTGCCACAGAACACTAAATCTCCAAACTGCTTTTGTACTATGTCTTGCAGTATTTAAATTTTCGGGCCAGTTAAGTTTCTGCTCAATGGTAACACTCAGGATGTTGTTAATGGGGAATTCAGTGGTGGGGCTGTCATTGGATGTCAAGGAGAGGTGGTTGAACTCTTGTCAAAGATTGTGGCCATGTTCTCCCATTCCGCACAGTATCTGGGAGAATCACACGGCAGTCGATTGACGGGGATTGCATGAGCATTCTGCCCTGCCTGCGACGCTCAGCACCAGATTTCCGGTGCCATCTGCTGTGCGCTAGAAATTGGCAGGAGGCTGCACAGGCTATTTAAATAGTCATTTTAATATTACTTGAATATGATTAGCGGGCCTGGGATTGAAGTCTCAGGGCACACTAGTGTTTTCCCACCCTGCCAAAGTGTTTTATTTCAGGGGGGCTTACAATAGCTTTTGGAGAACTAGTGGCCTGATCCTGCTGGAATGAAGCGGGGAGCAAATGGGGGCCCCCAGAGTGTTGGGCAGTGGGGATGGTGCTGGTACCTTGGCAGTGCCAGCTGAGCCCCCTGGCATTGTCCAAAGGGCAAAGCCCAAAGGACACCATGGCACTGCCCATTATATATGGGACAAAACCAAGAGGGCAGGATATATGGGTGTGGGGCCTGGGGTGGGCCTCAGGGGCAGTCGGTGAGGGTGGCGGTCTTGTTGCCTGGAATTGGTGGGGGAAGGAGGGAGGCCAACAATCTGGGCGGGCTGAAGGGATGGTCATAACTGCGGGGGAACGGAGGAGGGCAGTAGCAACCGGGCATGCAGTGGTGGAGGGCTGGCATTGTGGGGATTACTCAGCTGGCCAGTGATCGGGAGGCCAGTAGTGCAGGCCTACTGCACATGCTCCGATCCCAGCATTGACAGATCAGCACACGTGCAGTGGCCCACTCAGTACACTGATTTCAGCCTCTCTAGGGAATAGGCTCTGCCGCCTGAAATGTTATCTTAGTCACGCTGGTGGCCTCTGCACTGCACAGAGATATTCTTTTGCACTTTTATGTATGAGTGATGCAGATGAGTAGAGGTTTATGAGGATGTAGCTCTGCATTGCAAAGAAACCCATCGTTAGGTACTAGATACATTCAAAGATATTGCTGCTAATATGAACAACTAAATTTTGTGTCAATGATCAGGTCTTATTGCATCACAGAGTTGCTGTATATAATGTATTGCTTGTCTATCTTCAGTATTAGTTAAAACCTTTTCTGTTTGATTAATTTTTGGTATTGCTTCTATGTAGAAATGCAAAAGAGAATACAATGTACTTGTTTTCGGGGAATATACTGTACCTCTGCCTCCAAAAGCCTGATGGAATGGTTGTAAAGAATCTGTGATTCTTACTCTGCTCAGCTTTTAGTGAAAATGAAATCTGTCTGATACTCACAGCAGGGCCTATGATATTCCTCAGATGTTCCTTAGTTACTGCAAGGATGCAATGCCAATTTGCAAATGTGTTTTTCAGGCATAGTCATCAAAACGCCATCCAGCAAATGCATGAAGAGCAGAATTTGGATTCGTAAATCTGCTTTTCCCACAATGTTTATTACTGAATTCTAAAGTAATTATTTTAATGTAAGTTTTCTCTTTAAAGGTGAAACCAAATTTCCTCCAGTCTCCATTTCCCGTTCAATAAGGTTCCCCAATCCAAGTTAGATCATTCCTAGGCTTGCTGATTATCAGGCAACCCAGCTGTTCCCAGTGTTTTGCCAATTCCATTCTTCAGTCATCAACTAGATGTGGAGAAGTGTTGCATTTGATGTTTGTTCATCTATTCTGTGAAGACAAGTTGGCTGATATTCAAAACTTGCTCCATGATGAACATAGCATTTTTTAAAATTCGCTCCTTTTAATTTTATTCCCTGTCTCCACTACCTCACTATTCTAACTTGTGATTCCAGACATTATGAGTTGGTCAACAATTCAATTCTAAATTGCCGCAACATATGCTGTAAAACATCCCAAGATGCTTAGCAAGTGGGTTCTGAAACAGAATGTTATACTGAGCCACATAAAGAGATTTAACTTGGTCAAAGAATTAGGCTTTGGGATTCTTCTGAGGATAGAGAGATGGTGAAGTTAAGGAAAAAAATTCCAGAGTTTCAAACTAGGGCAGCTTAAGATCCATTTCTAAAACTGGAGATGGAATCAGAATTTAAATTAGTCATGGAGAGCATGGAGAGTTGTGAGGACTCAAGAAGATTGCAGAGTTGGGGGAGGCTCAAGGCTGTGGAGAGATGAACATTCTAAAACTGTTTTACAACTTGATTTTGTTTTCATCTGATGTTCAGCCCATGTGCTCATTTCAGCTGTGAAGTAATTAATTAATAATCAGCAGTGGGAACTGTCACTTCATTTTTTTCATTCATAAGATAACCAGAATTTGCAAGGTCACTTGTAGTTCGCCTGCTGGCCCATGACTGAGTTCAGTTAACTCAGCACAATTATAGACCAAACTGAGACCTTTTGTTTGTAAAGGTTGACCTTTTTGCATATTGCACTTTTACCTTTTGGAATTTGGAAGATCTTTGTGGCAGACCCTAGCAGTGGGTTCTATCATTCACATTCATTCATTGCAGGACCAGTGGCAGCAAAGCCATCAGAAGCAAAATCAGACACATCAGATGTAAGCACGCCCCTCATAAAATGTCAGTCAAGCATTCCTTGCCAGTAACACTTCAAAATCAAATTTCTCAAATCACTCAAATACAAGAGGCCATTCAACTCATTTCAGTTCAGTCTTCTCGGAAGACTTAGACATTCTACTCCACCCCAATCCCACGGCATCCAACACAATCATCTCTTCAATAATATCAAGTGATCAAACTTCCAGGAATGTTTCTTCCGATCAGAGTTGGCCATTCCACTCCGTCAGTATGACCAACTAATGGGCTCTTATTCATCGTCTGGCACTTATTAACAGCTTCAGCACATGGAAGGAGAGAGTCCTAGGCAGCAGCCCAGTAGATATTGTTTCCACCCAGTTTGGTAGATCACCTACGCGCACTTGCTTTACAACAGCAATTTGTTTGCGCAGGCTGCTGCAAGAGCAAATCCCTGGGACACTCCTCCCTCAGTGGAAAAGAACCTCAAGATGGCAATGAACTTGGATGCTCAACAAACAGAACATGAACTCAAATGTTAACCTGGGATCTGAAATTAGGCATAATCTAAATGAGGGTTGAGAAAAGCTTACCTTTAGATAATTGGCTGCTCCAATACAATGACCATTTTGAAAGTAAGGAAAGGCTAAAAAGGCTAAATAAAAAGGCTATCTGATGCAAACCTCTTAAGTTTCCCTATTATCCAGTTTTTCCTATCTACCTTTATTCTTTTTGACATCAAAAGCCTGACTGAGTTTGTGAGGAATGCCGGAGAGAAGGTGCTGATGAGAAGAACCTAATGCTTGTTAAATCTGCTGAGTACTCCAGGCAGAGGCTGTGATATTCTGCAGATCCTAAAAAAAGTGTCAGTTTGTGAAAGCATCTTTCAAGGGAAACTTTTCAAATTCCATCCTTCAGCATCTAATCACTTCTGAGGATTTTGGTCTCAATTGTTACACATGCTCCACAAAAATTATCAACACAACCAAATTTGTATACTTAATTCTCCAACTGAGTCCCACAGCAGTGTCATTTGATCATTTACTTGGTGCCATTAAGTGGGTTTGGAGCAGTTAAATGCTGGAAAGTGAAGAACTAACTCACTAAGTAACATCAGATTGAATTAGGATTTCTGTGAAGTGCAGGTAAAAATGCTGAATTTACAAATAGTAGTGCTGCAGCCATTTAGTAATTAGTTTGCTGCAGAATGTACACCTGTCAGGACTGGGGAGTGTCTGTCAGCGCTGGGGAAGGAAGTTTGGAAACTTTTTGCACCCCAAAACATATAATTAAATAATATCAACACAAAAGGCTTTTCCAGAAACATGTTTCTGTGAATATAATTCAACATCAAAAGCCAGTAATCACTAATTGAACCTATGCGGCATATGCAAATAATTGGATAGAATAATGACAACAGCAGTAGAAATGACGCATAGGATCTAGCCTTAATGCCAATAGGCAATAAATTTGTTTCCTTTTAGCTTGATCAGCAGATAAAATTTATAATGAAGTATATGTTCCCTGAGTATTAGGAGGATCCTGTAATTAAGTGGGAGCCAGCCTTTGATATAGGAGAACTGGATAGTGACCTTAGAATCTTTGGGTGGAATTCCCCCAATTTGAAATCAAGTGTCGTTGCGGGGGCAGGAACGTGGGATGTTTCCCTCAGTGGCAGCTGGCGGGAAATTACAACAAATCTGATTCTAACATTAGTTAAGAAACTTGGGTGCTTCATGCCTTATTTGGTGGTGGAGCAGGTCGGGATGGCGTCTAGCCTACCACAGTGTCCGGGTACAATATTGAAAACACGTCCACTATCAAGACCCAGCATTGTTGAGAAAAGATGGACCTCCTGAGAATGAAATTGGATCTCCAAGAACATGCTGAGGCTGGAAGATGCACCCTCTTCAGGACACCAAATCTAGAAGGTCCACCTGCAGATGCATCCCTGACGCACTACTTAGGTGTTCCAGGGTTGCGGTAGCCTTCATCCCAAACTCGAGAGGTAATCTCAAGCATTGTTCAGATGAGTCCGGACATTTACATGCCATGTTGTTTCAAACGCTGTTCATTGAACATGTTTTTTCAACAGTATCGTGGAGAATGTGTTGTGGCGGGCAGGTTGGGGGACAAGAGTTGATGGTTTCAGGCCTTCATCTGCATCTTATGCTAATAACCCGCCATGCTGAGCACCGATGAAAGATTGTGTTGTAAATCCATGCCAGTGTGTGAAACCGATGTTTCGCCCTCCTGCTATATTCTTCCATCAAACACGCCAGTGGGAGAATTCTGCCCTTTTTGGACCAGCTTGCATTCTGTGAGACAGCATCCTGGAGCTCTGTTGGAGAGGGATTTGTGTCTTTGCACCAGTATTATGAGCAGACTAGCTTGCTGTTGTCCAACAGGATTAAGTTGTGAGACAGGATACTGAGAACAAGCATTTTTTGCTGGATACATGACTGGAACAGTTTAATGTGGAGGTGATGGAGGTATGTATAAAACTTCTGAGAATTGAGATGCTACAGCCAAAGTAGAGGTGGGTAATGTTAAGAAGTGAAGTAAATATATCTGAACATAAAATAAATATAGAATTTAAAGTTTAGCTCCAGATTAAGGCTGGGAGTGTGGCTAGGGGGGTTAATAGAATCAGTGACAAAGCATTGTTTCTTGTGGCAGCCCGAACCAGTGAGTTATACCTAACTGAGGAGCTGATGTTGAATAAGCAGTCAAAGACTGACAAGCAGTGGTGAACAAATAGAGTTAGTTATCATCAGTTATGTGTGAAAAGTGACATATACCGGTGGGCAGTGAAAGATGAACAGAGATCCATTCTTCTGCAAACTCTGCATTAGGGTTAGGGTTAATGGTGACAAAGGTGTCTCAGGTACCTGACTTATCTTTGGCTGCTGCAAATCCTTTGGTTTGAATGGTCTAACCCAGAGAAAGCCCTTTGGGGAATCTGACAATAAGTATAAGGTTCTGTAATTAGGCAATACATGATGGATTTTGTAAGCTGGGTAGTGTATCTTCAGTGGCTTCTTCTGGTTCCACCTTAGGATTCAATGTCCTCATGAACTTTGCCTCTGTCATCTGAGATATCCAAGTTGATTGGACAGCCTTTGATAATGATGACTCATCTGTGGAGGCAACAGAAAAATTTTCCATTAATTTCCTTGGGCTAAATATCCATTTGAGATGCAAGCAGAAAGCTGCAAATACCGGAAAGGCACTGACAAATATTTGCAGTTTAAGTCTGGCGGACACAGATACAGATCGTGATAATGGCCTCACACCCAACTTCACCACGTTTTTGCGCCCGAAAATAGGTGTGAGGCAATGGTAAAATAGGGCCCATTGAGTTCCTACTGTGCAAAATGAGCTGAACATTGAGCAAAACGCCTAGGAATTATAGATATGGGAAGGGGTGAGGATGGAATGGTAAATGATTGTAAAAGGATAGCTTAGGAAGAGTTTTGAAGGCTGAAAGATTTGTCAGGACAGTTAGCTTTCAGAAGTGAATTTCAGAGAGCAGAAGTGTTTCAGTGGTTGATTTTGGACAAGCAGTAACCTGGTCAGAGAAATTCAGAGTTTAGGTAGAAATGTATGGTTGCAGAAAATATATGAGGCCACAGAGGGATATGGAAATAAGGTAGGCATCATGGCCTGTTCTCTCCCTATCTCTGTAGCCTCCTACAGCTGTCCGAGATAAGTGTGCCCCGACAGTTCTGGCCTCAGGAATACTCCAAATTTTTATTGTTCCAACATTGGCAGACTAGGTTTCAGCTGCATAGATCCTTGGCTCTGGAATTCTCTTCCTGAACCTCTTTGCCTTTCTACAATTCTTTCCTTCTTTTAAGTTGCTCCTTCTTCTTTGACCAAACTTTTGGTCACCTTTCCAAATATCTCCTTATGTGGCTGACTCATCAAACTCTGTCTGATAACGGTTCTGTGAACCCTGAGGAATGTTTTACTGTGTTAAAAGTGCGATATTAATGCTGATTTCAGATGTAAAGTGCATTGTGAAATAGCTAAACTCTTAATAATTTGGTTCACCGAAAAGCCAATAAAATGCTTAGATAAAATCAGATGATATACAGCTATTGTTTATTTTTCCATTTTGAATTAACAAAGCATATTGTTAATTCAACATATTGCTTTCACCTAGCAATACAGAAAGAGATGAGGCAGGCTATAGAGGGGACAGGGTACAGAGAATAGACGGTTATTGTTATAATGTGTGCAATGCATGGTTTCATATAATCTCTTGTGTGAGGAGATTGCATGTTATTCATGGAAATCACGATGCTGTTAATGTGATTCTGTTGGAAAATATATTTGGAAGTCTGGCAAGGGAACAAATGGGGGAAAAATAAATTGCAAATGCTAAAAATTCAAAATGAAAACAAGGTGCAGGAATTTTACAACAAGATGGTTGACCTTTCTATGGCACTTTTGTCTAAAAATACTCTTGATTTCCATGATGGGCGCAGATGCAGAAGCAAAACGTCAACACAGTTGCCTTTGGGAAAACTCTACTTGACCCTGAAGTTTGTTAAATTATATCCCAGGTGGCAGATATCAAGGCTAAACGTAGTGAACACAACTGCTTTTACCTGCAGCTCTAGACTGGCTTAAAAACTGATGATCAGTTAGTTCAAACCTTACAGTGCATAAATACAAAAAAATGCATTCAATTGAAAGGAGCCTGTATTGATTTAGTTGACCAAGAATTCTTTATAAGATTGCTGCTCTTTCAAAATCTAGTGTTAGTTATTTGGCAAGGTTGTGTTACTATGTGTTTGGTTTTGGAAGTTGCTTTAACATTTACTGTCGTAACTTTTTGAAAATAGGTTCCAGTTCAGGGGTTTTAACATTTTTGGGGCCGCTTAAGATGCAAAATGAGAAGTTGGTTCAAAGTTAAAGTTTATTTATTAGTCACAAGTAAGGATTGCATTAACACTGCAATGAAGTTACTGTGAAAATCCCTAATCATAGAATCATAGAACCCCTACAGGGCAGAAAGGGGCCATTCAGCCCATTGAGTATGCACCGACCACATTCCCATCCAGGCCCTACTCCCATATCCCTACACATTTACCCGTTAATCCTTCTAACCTATACATCTCAAGACACTAATGGGCATTTTTTAGCACAGCCAATCAACCTAACCTGCATATTTTTGGACAATGGGAGGAAAATGGAGGACCTGGAGGAAACCCATGCAGACAGAAGGAAATGTGCAAACTCCACACAGACAGGAACTTTTTTAGAGATATGAATGTATTTGTTGACAGAGGTACAGTGATAGAGGGTGCAGTGTTATGTCTGAAGTACACTTGCATGGACTTTAGAAAGAGTGTTGGCTAATTCAGATAATTCACTTACATTCCTTGCTTAATCATTGATCTACAGAATTCTTACATTGCAGGAGCAGGCCATTCGACCCATTATGTCTGTGCTGGCTCACCAAATGACCAATTCCCATAGTAACCATGCACATTCTTCCTTTTCAGATAATCTAATTCCATTTTTTGAACTTGTTCCACCATTCTGTCATGCAGTGCATTCCAGACCATAATCACTGCTGAGAAAGATTTTCTTAACTTGCGTTCATACCTTTTGTATATTACTTTAAAATTTGTGCTCTCTTGTTCTCAATCTGTTCATCAATTTCTTTGTCTCTATCTCTCTCTGGGTGGCACAGGTGTTCCCATCGCTGCTCCAGAGTGCTAGGGAGCTGGGTTCGATTTCCCACTTGGGTCACTGTCTTTGTGGAGTCTGCATGTTCTTCCTGTATCTGCGTGGGTTTCCTCCAGGTGCTCCAGTTTCCTCCCACAATCCAAAGATGTGCGGATTAGGTGGATTAGCCATGCCAAATTGTCCCTTAGTTGCCCAAGAGGACTAGCTAGGATAAATGCATGAAGTTATGGGGAAAGGGCCTGGGTGGGATTGTGATCAGTGCAAACTCGATGGGCCAAATCTTCTGCACTGTAGGATTCTATGATTTTCTTCCTACCACTCTTTCACCATCTCACTTTATGTCTGCCTGTCTGTCACTATCTCTTTGTTTCTATATCTCTATCTTGTTTATTTCTTGTTATCTCTCTGTCTCACTCTCTCGCTCTCTCTCTCTCTCTATCTCTCTGTCTAACTATCCATCTATCTGTCTTTCTATTTCTTTATCTTTCCTATATCTGTCTGTGTGATTGTCTATCCATGTATTCTATCCTAACTGTGGATGTATACTACACCACATGGTCTGTAGTGGTGTAAGAAGGTGACTTAGCACCACCTTCACGAGGACAGTTAGGGGAGGGCAATAAATGCTGGCCTAGCCAGTAACACCCACATCCCATGAACACCTAAGCCGCACATCTTTGGACTGTGAGAGGAAACCGGAGCACCCAGAGGAAACCCACGCAGACATGGGGAGAACGTACAAACTCCACACAGACAGCGGCCCAAGCCGGGAATTGAACCCAGGTCCCTGGTGTTGTGAGGCAGCAGTGCTAACCATTATGCCACCAACTTATTGCCGTCCATGTTCAGATAATTGAAGTCCTCCATTATAATTGCTCTATAATTGTGCACCCCTCTAAATAGTTCACGTCTATGAATTGTATTAGCTTTCACATTGACTTGTCGAAACACAAGATATTTCTTGTCATTAAAATAGAACAGGTTTTCATTCACTATTTCCAGCAGAATACTGGAAATAAGCCAAAGAGGAGCAGCATTTAATTGAAGGTTGCCTTACAAGAGTGTGTAGTGAGCCTGAGGCAATAGCTCCTGTCGACCAAAAAATATTGCGACAGACTCTGACTTGCTCAACTTGTTCCTTTAGCAGCTTCTGACAGCATTGTGTTGTTCCCTTGTGTAACTGAGGTCGACAGCCACGGTACAATCATGTGGGTGCTATTTAAAGCCATTGTTACTTAGATTAATAAACAAAAACACAGGTTAAATTCAGATTTTCAAGTGCTATATTGCTCCTACTTCATGTTTCTGTTGCAAGGTATTGTGTCCCATTGGACATCTGCCGGTGCCTGTAATTTTTAGTGTCACAGACAGCCCTTTTCCCTCTAATGTGATTTTTCAACAACTTCAGTGTTTCAACAAAACCGACTCCATTTCAGTGCAGTGCTAAAGCTGATGTCTAAGCAGAACTTCACCAAAGCAGTATCATTCCGGATCACACTGGGAAAGGCTGAAGTAAAACCTCCGGTAGTTGGGAAGTTCGTGCCTCCAGACAACCCAGACTTCTATATAGATGGCAGTTTCTGTAATTCAGATCCAAATTATAGAGTTGTAATTGGAAGTTTATACTTCCCATTATAAACATATAAACTATAAATATGGGGCTATATTGGCAATTTCAACAATGCAGATCCAAATTATAGAGTTGTAACTGGAAGTTTATACTCCCCGTTATAAACATATAAACTATAAATATGGGGCTGTATTGGCAATTTCAACAATTCAGATCCAAATTATAGAGTTGTAGTTGGAAGTTAACACTTCCCTTCATAATCGTATAAGAAGCTTCACTATCAAGCAACTTGCAATTCTAATATAATGGCAAAACAGCAATCTTGTTTGAATGATGCAGTCAGTTACATTGAAACATGTTATTTGCTTGTGGCCTCCAGCATTGAGTCGGCTAGACTGTGCTAAATCAATGGAAGGGCACCCTGTATGCACAGGTTCTGCAGGTGTTCACACTGCGACAGGTGCTTGCTAGCTCACACAGCTGGTTTTGGGAGTTTGGGTTGGGACAAAAGGGTGGATGAAGAGCCATTTGTCACACATCAGGGTTATAGTCCATTTCCCAGCCTTGCTTCTACAATCCAGGCTGGAGTTCCAACAGGAATGCATCAGAAGGCCTGTGCATTGCAGCTACAATGGCAATTCGAACATCACAAGGCTTACTGCTGGTTTCAACACTTGGACATTAATATTGGATTTGAAAAAGCTGAAGTACATCAGCTTTTCAGGATCCAAAGGACAGTGAAGGAATTCACTGCTTGATTAAATGTAAATGCATCATAGCTGTAGATAAAAACATTATCAATTTTTCACTATCATTTAGAAATTCACATCAATTATTGCCAATCTAGCTTCTCAATGTTGGCCAGGGAAAGAATATTACAGAGGCGTGAAACTCCCACCCGCCCACTTGCCAGAAGCAAAGTTGACATAGAGTGGCTTGCTCCATGCCAGCTACAGCCTCTCACTGGGGAACACATCTGGCTCTGGTGACTAACCTCCAATCAATTCGCCCTGCAGCTCCATCGGTCCCACTATCACCAAGAGCACGTTGGGAGCGCTGCCAGGACTGCGAATAGGAGGAGAAGGAGGCACAATGGATCCTGGACACAATTAAGTCCAGGATCTTGGGCAGGGAGAGTTTGGGCAGGTTGAGGAGGGGCATGGGTTGGGAGTGGGAATTTAATGCAGCAAGCTGGTAGGAAGAACGGGCAGGGGTGTCTATGTTAGGGATGCTAGCTCCTGATTTGCAAAGGGAAGCCCTCCCAAAGATAATACCCTTATTTAAAATGAGGCTGTCCTCTCTTGCCAGATTGCCCACACCAACAATTTCATGTTATAGACAGTGTATTATTAAGGTCATTTGACTTGGTAACAAGTCCAATTGATCCTTGATTGGATGGGCTGCCAATTTTAGTGCCTGTCCTCCCACCATCTTATTGGGATGAGCTCAGGGGTGGCCGAGGAGATGGTGGGATGGATATCATTCTATTTCATGTGCCGCCCGCACCTCACCAAAAGTAGCCCCAGATTTTACTTACTATAATGGATTGACACAAGTGTTAAGATAGATTTTGATCTCCTTCAATAGAAAAACGTTTCAGTATGCAATAAGATTTGGTTCTAACTCCAGTAATGATTTTATAGCAGCCAAAAAAAATGCAAAAATGTGGTCAGATGGCGAACTATTGGGATTCAAATAGTGAATGAAACATGCATCATTTCTTGCTATATAGCTTTAAATGCTGGACTATTGTTCGTAATGTCTTTTTGTATTTTTTTCATTGCCACTGTTCCCATTGCAGATTTTGGCATTAGAGTTGGGTTGAAGCATGAGCAGTAGTCTGCTCTGCATATTTTTTTAATGTTGTTGAGATGCTAGTTATTTGCAACGTGACCTGCTGTTACAGATCCAGTTTGTCACACCTCTTGCCAGCTAATCATTCCTGGGAATTAAACTACATGGAATAAGACTAATAATCTTATCTGCGTTTGTAACTTGAAATGCTGATGGGTTTTGAAGAGCCCAATATCGATGTTTGGACACCTGAGCTGTTTGTCTTGCTGACTCACTTCTGACACGTGAGTCCTCGTTGGTGTGTGCCAGGTCCCACATGGAACGTCGACCACTCTGGAATGAAAAACTGCCATATGTTCATTAAACTCCTTCAGTGTCTGAAGGTTAAACATGATGTATAATTAGTGTCAGCAGAGTTTGGCTGAGACCATCACATTGCCATCATTGCTGTGGTATTCAAGTCCTTATTTTTTTTAAGTTTCTGCACACAGGCTTTGTCCTGGATTTTTACTTTGCTGAAAGCTGAGGACACCTCATGTTGGATGGGAAATCGGAGGCCTCATGGGAGTGTCGTGAGTGGAGTGCCTAGTGGCAGAGGTTGACAGCCAGGCAAGGTAGATCCAGGAAGTAGGTGTAAAGGCACTTGCCTCTTGAATTTGATAAGTATTGATTAGGGTGTAGCTCCTGGTAGATTGGCCATTTTAAATTGCCCCTAGTATCCCAAGATTTGTAGGTTAGGATTAGTGGGGAAAATATGTAAGGTTATGGAGATAGGGGATGCTCTGTTGGAGAGTCAGTGCAGATTTGATGGGCCGAATGGTCTCCTTCTGCACTGTAGGCATTCTGTGATTCTATTCTCTGATTCCCCGAAGTTCAGAAAATCCAACCAACAACACTTACAGTCAAAAAGCTAAATGGCGTGAACTTCACAGCCTGATTATCTCACATAAAGTACCAGTCCATCTCCTTGGAGTGGGCTGATCACTTGTCCATCTTTCAGCTTCAGTAAAAGTCAGAAGTGGGTGAGTTTCAGATAGATAGGGTTTGGTATTCTGATTTTTAACATTTTAATCCATCACATGACTCGAACCTCTCTGTTTTGCTTGGTTATAATTCCCTCCTTTACCCCAATGGTGTCTTTACCTTTAAGATCTCCCAACCTAAAATGTTGATGAAGTAATGTTTGTTATGTCTTGCATTAAAATTATTTAACACCTTGAGAAAATGAAGATCCCACATTATTGTGCAGCATAACTTTCACTGCAGTAAAAGAATATTTGTTGCTAGCTTCGCTTGGCATGTAACTTGAATTTATGATGAAATAACTATGAGTTTGTAGTGATGGTCTGATCCCCACTGGGCTATGTTTAACTCAAAGGGACACATGGATCTGCCTCAAAGGTGAATGGCAGCAGGAACTTCCAATGATAAACTGCACTGCTGACACTGATTGATTAGTGTAATTATACTTTCATTAAAAAAAAGGAAATGTAATATAATCATTTTTATCCCTTTTCTGGAATGCACAGTAAATACTCTCTCCTGCCGATCATATTCCAGCTCAAAAATGGGAGAATAAAACTTCATTCAGTTCTTCGGATTGAAAACGTCTTAAATTTTCTATGGAGTACATAGAAACAAAGAGCAGGAGTAGGCCATTCAGCTCCTTGACACTGCCTTGCTATTTAACAAGATCATGGTTGACCTGAAAGCAACCTCAAACCTGCATCCCGCCTACTCCCGATAACCTATCATCCCCTCGCTGAACAAGAATCTATCTGCCTCTGCCTTAAAAATATTCAAAGACTGCTTCCACCGCCTTTTCAGGAAGAGAGTCCCAAAGACTAATGACTTTCTGAGACAAACAATTCCACCTCAGCTTCATTTTAAATGGACGACACGTTCTTTTTAAACAGTGACCTGAAGTTCTAGACTCTCCCGCAAGAGGAATCATCTTCACCAGACCATGCAAGATATTAGCAGCCCAGAGGGAAAGGTTAGTAGCCTCAAAAAGAAGTCTGTACCTCCATTCAACAGCCTTCCCCTCAAACCCACCACTTGTGTGGAGCCCATGTCCCACTTGGACCTCTACCTATAGCCTCTGGCGTCTTTATCCATCCTCTTCCAGTAAATGATGCGGTATCCTTTTGATCCTCTTTTTTATGAACTTTTAATGCAACCTTGACGGAATTCATCTTCCCTCCCCTGGATCTTTCCTCTTCTTTCCATTTTTCATCTTGATCTATTTTTTTGCCCCTCTTCAGCCCTTGCCTTACTCACTAAACTTGTTGCATAGCCCCCCCCTTCCACATTGCCCTTTTTGTATTCATTAGGCCATTATCCTCATTCCCTGGCATGGAGATGGAGAGCATGAACTGTTATGCCCTGGCAGAGTGGTGAACAGGGCATCAGCAGCCCTGTAGTACAATGGCAGAAAGCTTTGCTCCATTCACCTCAAAGTTTCTAGTGAACTGTCTTGTCTTGTGCATATTACTCATTAATAATCAAGTTTTTTAAAATTTGATTTATTATTGTCACATGTATTAATAAACAGTGAAAAGTATTGTTTCTTGCACAATACAGAAAAAGCATACTGTTCATAAAGAAGGAAAGTAGGAGGTGCAGAATATAGAGTTACAGTCATAAATAGTGTGTAGAGAAATGCGAGGTAGGTCCATTCAAAAGCCTGATGACAGCAGGGAAATAGTGTTTTTGAGTTGGTTGGTACTTAATCTCATTCTTTTGACTCTTTCTCCTGATGGAAGAAGTTGTGAGAGAGAATGTCAGGAGTATGTGGGCTCTTTGGTTATGCTGCTGCTTTTCCAAGGCTGTGCGAAGTGTAGACAGAGTCAATGGAGGGAAGCTGGTTTGCATGATAAATTGGGGACCTTTTTTAGTTTCTTGAGGTCTTGTTTGGAGCAGGATCCATATCAAGCTGTGACACATCAGAAAGGATGCTTTCTATGGTGCATCTGTAAAAGTTGCCCAGAGTCCTAGCTGACATGCTGTATTTCCTTAGTCTTCTGAGAGGTTTGATGCTGATATGATTTCCTGCTGGGTGTGAAGCAAGAATGGAAGGCGTGATGGGATACTGGCTGGCAGCTGTTTAAATAAACATTCATGAGATGCGGATGAATGCAAATAGTGTTCTCCCCACCTGCCAACAGGATGACTGATCCATCATTGAGAGAATTGCAATGTAATTTTACATGGGCGGATTTCAATTTTTTGGTTCACACTAAATTCTTGCTTCTTGTGTGCTGCTACCTGCCATGGGCAATTTGGGAGAACGCTGCCTATGTGTGGCTTGGAGGGGAACTTTCAGTTGTTGGTATTCCTATGCATTTACTGCCCTTACCTTCTGGATGGAAGATATTGTTGAAGGAGCCTTGGCGATTTGCTGCAGTGCATCTTCTAAATGGAACATACTGCTGCCAATGAACATTTGTGTAGGAGAGAGTGTATATTGAAGGTGATAGATTGGGTGCCAATCGTATACACTGCTTTGTCTTTGATGATGTTGAACCTCTTGAATGTTGGAGCTGTACTCAGGCAAGTGGACAGTATCTACTACTGACTTGTGCCCCATAGATTGTGGACAGGCTTTGGAGAGTCTAGAGATGAGTTATCAACTGTAGAATTTCCAGTCTCTGACCTGCTCTTGCAGTCACTGAATTTAACTGATTAACCCAATTCAGGTTCTGGTCAGTGCTAAACCTCAGGATGTTGATAGATTGGAGGTCTCCGGATGGGGTGGGGAAGTTGCATGGAGCTTGGAAGGGTAAGGGTGAGAGAAGAGGGTGTATGATGCAGGGAATCAAACAATTTCAGGGACAAAATATAGTAAGATCAAACTGTGATTGAGAGCAAATTCAAGCAGTAAGTCGCAGAGAGGATTGGGTGACATAGGTAGCCACAGTTTTAGAAGGCTAAAACATAATGATTTTAAAAAAAGAAATCACAGATTGCTTCCCTTCTTGGACAGATAACAGAGATTGAACTTTCCTCAGGACAGTGGGGATCACTGCTTTCTTTGAGCAAGACTGAGAAAGATTGCGTTTGGGAGGCTGGGACTTTGTTATTGGGATTAATTGATTATTTCACATCTATTTCTTAGACAAAAGGGCAGATTTTGCCTTGTCAGTTGCAAGTGACAATGATGCAGATTCTACCAAGGCAGTTTTATACTCAAAGCATTCTTATCCAGCAATTGTTGACTCTCCAACTGACTTTCAGGAAGTGTTTCCTGAACAATGTTTGATTCAGCTGAAAGTTTGATGCTGACATGATTTCCTGCTGGTGTGACCTAAGATTGGAAGGCTGATGGGACACTGGCTGGCAACTGTTTTAATGAACATTCATAAGATGCAGATGAATGCAAATGGTGTTCCCGCCACCTGCCAATAGGATGACTGACCTGCCATTGAGAGAATTACAATGTTTTTGACTTTTTCGTTCTTGCCAAATTCTCCCTTCCTGTCCACTGTCACCTGCCATTGGCAGGTTAGGAGAATGCCACCTGTTGGATGGCTTGGAAGAGAACTTGCAGTTGGAGGTATTTCCACGTAGCTACACCCCCTTATTCTTCTGGATGGTAGAAGTCATGATTTGGAAGGTGCTGTCGAGGGAGTTGCTCGGCAAGTTGTTGCAGTGCACCTTCTATTTTCATCTTTTTTTTATAAATGTGGCTGTCAAATCATGTCATTATCATTTGGCATGTGTAAGAGAATGCAATATTTTCTCAAGGAATGTGATTCTGACCTTGCCCAACTCCCTGTTGTGGAACATTACCAGGGAGAACACAATGGACTGTAAGTGTGTTGCGCATATATCAATCATTGACTAGGTTGGTCATCTGAGTGCATTTCACTTTGATCTACTAAACTTATTAATCTTTAATCAGTTTTTTTCCTCTTAAGAGATTTCCTGTTTGTTATCCATCTGTTTGATAGTTGTCTAGTGTACAAAGCGCACAAGCCATCTGACTAGCTTCATTAGTGCAGTGTACTGATCAAACTGTTACTTGGTGAGAGTCCAACATTACAAATCCGAAAGGAGCTATCGCAGACCATTTATAATACATGTGAGAGTTCACAGCATGTTCAGAGCCCTGTCCTTAAGCCACTACAAAGAGTAAACTTGGACCAGCTAATGGCTGATCTTCATTTATTGGGATGCACTGTCTGTGACACTTGTGCATTTGCTGCGCCTGAACATTTAAGTCATGCTGACTAAAGCTAAGAACAATTTAAATTCTACAGCAGTTGTGTCACAACAAATTCATTTGGCACAACTTGCTGTTGTCTGTGACCACTCATTGTGTTTGCAGTGAATAAAGTAGTATCATTTAATGTCGGGGCAATTAACAATGAGTTAACTATTGATGCTAAATTGACTCTGTCATCGCTTAACCCAACCTCTTTTGGTTCTTTGAAGTGGATATTGTTAAAGAAATTGTGATTTTTATCAACAATGTGATTATAAAAATCCTGAGATGCTCCACAGGATATTTATCAAACAAAATGTGAAGCTGAGATACACAAAGAAATATTAAAACTGTAGCTAAAAGCTTGCTCAAGAGGTCGGCTTTAAGAAACAACTTAAAGAATAGAGAGAAAAAGTGGTTTAGGGAGGAAATTCCAGAACTGTGCGCCCAGTGGTCACCAATGGGTCATGAATAATATATGAACAGGGCTTAGTGCAAAACAGGAAAGTTCAATTCAATCTAACAAGCCAATCTGAAAGAAAAATCCTTTCCCTATGTGTAGTTAGGAGTGAAATTCCTATTTTAATGAAAAACATAATGATGCACAGTTTTCACTTTAATAGCAACCTTAAGTCTTGACTTGAAGACTTGAATGACTTCCAAAGAAGTGGTTCAACAGTTTTTAGAGAGGCACCTGTGCTCCCAGTGTCTGGAAGACTAAGTTTGCTTTTCAGTTGATCTTAACAAATCCAGCAGGTCTAGATTGGGAGAAATACAGTTCACTATGTTCATGAGATCCAAAGCAGCTATGAATTACGATGAAAAGTGATCATTCTTTTTTTTAGCCAGAAGAGGCATTTCACCCAACTTGTCTTTTCAGTGGCTGAGGATTCCCTTTTCTCTTTAATTTAATGTTAAATGAGCTTCCATGTTTTAAGAGTCCTTCAACCAAAGATTTATTTGAAATCAAGTGATTGTCTTAATGATAAAGGACATATAAGGCTAAAGAGAAATAAAGTTTGTATATTTGTGATCTGCGTTAAAAGATCTTCCATCGTATGTTCAAAATATTAAAAACATTGGAGAGCTTTTAAACTTTTTCCCTTTCAGTTTTGTCGTTCTTCATAGCTGCGGAAGATGAGCCTTCATGTGATGTTGCAATATTTCCTTCAAGTTTATTTACAAAGTTTTCTGCTCCAAAATCTCTTTGTCTGTTCATTCTTGGTAATGGTTGCACTGCCATTGACGCAAATCCACTGGACCATAAGATGTAGGAGCAGAAGCAGGCTGTTCAGCCTATCAAGTCAATGGAATTTGCTATTATTTTCTATAAATCTATACCCAATCTTACTTCATCCAATGAGATACTTAGAAGGGCCATTCATAGCCATTAAATAAAACATCAAAATAATCTTGCACTTTCATTTGAGATGAGAATGCAGAATCATGTCCATTTGAACATTGGGGGCTATTTGGTATTTCATTGGTTCTTAGGAGTTTAACACATCTGACTCTAGCTGTGGCTTCCTTGGATTTGAAATTGAGATCATGGTCCAGTGTAATATGATAATCTTCAACTCCTTTTTTCTCACCTTGACCCCTTAGCCCTTGATTCCTAAGTTGATTCAGTATCCATGTATGATCGTTTTCCTGAATGAATTCTTAATGCCAGTGACAAATCAGTGTGTTTCCTGCTGGCAGAGCTACTCACCTCTATCTTAAAGATTAAAAGTCTCAGTACATCTAATCTTGAAACTTGGTAGAATTAACAAAAATAGTGTAAAGAAAGAAAATGTTCATAGGAAGTTTATGAAATCAATGAGAAGCTTTGCAGACAAGAAAACAATGGAAAAGAAGCATTTTTTCTGCTCTCTAGGAAGGCTCAGAGTCTTGATTTAAGAAATGCAATGTTAAAAGACTGGGGCCAGGCAGATCGTGTGTTGTGAAAAGAGAAAGCACTTCAGATTTAATGGTGCATGAACTGATTATATCACAATGAATGCTTTAATCTCCCCTGGAGCTGTCAGTCAAAAAAGCTCTTAGCTGCTAATGGACCATCAAGCTTTGAGTTAACAAACCTTGTCTAATCTCCTCTTTGATCTACTGTGAATCTGTCAATCAAAGTAGTTCAAAGAGGTCAGATAGCAGCTGGGCTCATACAAGCTGGAAAAGGGTTTCTCCCTCGTGAAATTGAATGCTCCTGTCAATCAAGGCACTTCATACAACTCTGGTAACACTTACAGTTTCTGAAATCAGCCAAGTGTAATCCCCACAGGAGAATGTAGTGCTGCTGAGATTTTGAAAGCTTCCAGATGTTCAAGGGGCATAAATTTTAATGAATCTAGGCCATTTGAAAGGTTTTACAGAACACAGACAATAATAAAGAATTTTACCAGAAAGATGCCTGAAATCAAAATCCTAAGAGTAATGTGCACATTTTCCAAGACACCAAGGAGAAATCTGGCCATAAGACCCCCATCCCGGGGAGAACAACTCATTCAACTGAGCCCCCACCAGCCCCCCAGCACAACTTTCAGATCCCTTGAGGGATCCCCTCTCCTGTGCAGTCTGACAGAGAGAGCTAGGCACTGTTGGAGGCAGTACGTACCTCCTTGCATTCCCCGCCCCCGCCAACTTCAGAATCAATAGTGCCTCATCCCCGCCTGTCAGGACAAGTAAACATTGACATTCATGGGGTTGGGGCAGGGGAGAACATACTGGCCATCCAGAGCATCTGGCCTCAAACCTAGTAATTATATTTAAATGAATTCTGATCATATTCCTGGTCCCTTTGGGCACTGGGCCGGGAGACTCCCAATGGATGTGACGCCCAGCGAGAATCTCAATTCAGTGAGCCATCAGGACTCATGGCTGGGGCTCGCAGCCCTTCCAGAAAATCATCTCCTACAACAGCCAAGAATACACTTAACGCCCCAGCCTCTACAGCCCTTTGTGATAAAGAATCTCACAGATTCACTACCCTCTTAATTTGTCTTATCTCTGTCTCAAATGGGTGACCCCTTGCCATGAGATTGTGTTCTCTGGTACTAGACTCTCCCACAAGGGGAAGCAACTTCATGGAAACTGGAGTCATTCAGGTTCAATTTTTAATTGCTCATCCCCAGTATTTGTCAACTTTGACATCCAATTGTGCAAAATGTTCTCTTTGCCTCCTCCCCACAATCAGACTACAATTCAGTGTATCTCTTTTAACTGTGCCACGATGACTAATCTATGGCATACAGGCTGATATAATCAGAAAATCAACACACTCAGGCAATGGGGGAGAGTAAATTAGGAAATATGGGGACAAAGGATATTGTGTGCAGTAGAGTCAACAAATACTCTTTTGGCAGGATTATTTAGAGAAAGATTTTGAGACATGTTTTGATGTAGCGCAATTGGAGCTGGGTAGGTTAAGTTCACCTAGACAGCAATTGGGTAAACTTGTGTTTCATATTGAGTTAAACAAAAATAGAATTAAGATATTCTTTGCATGAAAACATGTGAGTAGGATTATCCAGCCATTCTGTCCATAAAACTGGAAAATCCTGATTTCACACACCTTCCTCCCCACCCAACAACTCACCCACCCACCCACCCACCCACTACGATTCCCATGGCAGTTGGGACAGGAAAATTCTCCCCAGTATGTCCAAATGTGTAGGTTCTGAAAAGCTCATATCTTTGAAAGTCTGGCAGCAGCTGTGGAGAGAGGAACAATGCTAACTTTCAAGTCCAATATGATTCTTCTTCAGAACTGAAAGGAGGTCGAAACATGATGGGCCCAACAGCAGAAAATCCACAGATACTCAGACCTGTTGTGTTTTTCCAGCACTTTTGTATTTCAGATTTCCAGTATCCAGAATGGTTTGCTTTTATTTATTCCACATTTGTTGAAGACCATTTGCTTTTCAGTCCTTTTTATTGGTTGTTAACTGTTATTCAAAGGATGAGATGGCCTTGTACTTGTGATATACACCTAATCTAACCAGTTTATTATGTGTGTTAAAGGACGATGCAGGAGATTTACTTCACACTGCTCCTCTGTAGACGATTTTGCTTCATATGGTTTAGTCTCCATTGATTCCTGAAAATGAACAGTCTGAACTATCGACTGCTTGGTGCTGTTTATTGGTCTATTTGAAGCTTGGTGCATTAATATGCTTGCATCCTGCAGCACGCTGTGTCACTCACACATCAAACCTAGTACATTGTTACAGTTATGAAGCTTATAAGATCCAGCCAACGTTGTCTACCTAATAGGCCGCAGAAAGGATGGTACATTAGGGAGATCATGCAGACGCTACAACAACAGATGAATAAACATTGCTCGACAATCACCAGGCAAGACTGTTCCCTTCCTGTTGGCAAATGCTTCAGAGGTCTTGGGCTTTTGGTCTCTGATCTTTGGGTAAGCGTTCTCCAAGGCGGCCTTCACGACCCACAAGAGTCACTGAGCAGAGACTGATAGTCAAGTTCCGCACACATGAGGATGGTCTCAACCTGGATTTTGAGTTCATGTTGCACTATCTGTAACCCCCATGACTTGCCTGGGCTTGTAAAATCTCACTTACTGCCCTGTCTGGAGACAATACACATCTCTGTAATCTATGCTAATGCTATCTCCACTCACATTTTCTGCATCTTTAAGACTTGAATAGCAGGTTAACTGTAAAGACTCACATTCTAATCAGTATTCTGTAAACTGTGAGTGACTTTGTATGCCCTTTTCTGATCAGGATCTTCCACACACCTGACAAAGGAACACTCTTCCGAAAGCTGGTAGGATTACTATCAAATAAACTGATTGTACTCTAACCTGGTATTGTGAGACATCTTACAGGAAAAACTAGAACCAGAAGGCACAACCTCAGGCTGAAGGGATGATCCTTTAAAACAGAGATGGGGAGGAATTTCTTCAGCCAGAGAGTGGTGTATCTGTGGAACTCTTTGTGTAGAAGCCTGTGTAGACCAGGTCTTTAAGACAGAGATAGATAGGTTCTTGATTAATCAGGGAATTACAGGTTATGGAGAAAAGGCAGGAGAATGGGGATGAGAAAAGTATCAGCCATGATTGAATGGTGGAACAGACTCAATGGGCCGAATGGCCTAATTCTGCTCTGATGTCTTATGGTTTTATTTGTCTTCCTGATGCTGATGTCAAACCAAACTGTTCATAGGTATGAGAGAGTCTGTTGAAGGTGTTGAAGATACGGAATGCAAATGCAGCAAAACAGGAGAAAAAGCCATCTTTATCATCTCTGTCTCAAATATATCCGTGACATGCTTAAATGCAAATTGTTGCTATTGTAATGTCTAGCCTTAAGGAATCTTAAATTAGTTTAATTAATTGATGTCACTGTTCTGATTTTCTTTGTGCTATGAATTCAGTAAGGCTCTGAATAGCTGTTGGCATCCTAATTATTTGTGATTACTTCTAATGTACTTGGGAGAAACCAACTCTTAATAAATTTCAGTAAAATATAGAAGACAAAAAGATGGTATTGTTTGCCTTGATAAGCTGGTGAAATTATCACACTCTGTAATGAAACAACATTGACTAACACCATTCATCTCAAACCCTTGTGTGAGGTTTTATTAATTACAGTCAACATTCTCCTGTCTTTTTCATCAAACTAGTAATTTCAGGCCCAAAATTTGATTTTACTCCTGAGTATTTTGGTTGTGCACGCAAAGTGAAATGTTGCAGACTGAAATACTGCAGAACTTAGAAGTTTGAAAGTGAGAACAGATAAACCTCGATCTTCTCAGCATGCACCGAGAAAGAAGAGAAAAATACTACAGATGCTGGAAATCTGAAGTAAATAGTAAAGGCTGAAAACAGGAAACAATCAGTAGGTCAGACAGCATCCTTGAAGAGAAAGTGAGTTAACATTTCTGGCACCATGATCCTTCTCCAATCTCTGCCGAGTGTTTCTAGCCTTTTCTGGTTTTGTTTCTCACTCTGCTGTGAGAAAAACCTGCCTGGCAAGATCCTGAAGCAGGCACTGGGAATGCAGATAAAGCGCTGTATATTTAGACAGCAGCACAAAGTCCTTCAGTTAGACAATGAATAGTTCTCCACTGATACTCAACTACAGTATCCCTCAAGTTTAGTGGCAGTTTCAGGCTGTGTGGCTCCTCGGAAGAAGTGTCATCTTCTACAAAGAGCTTTGCACAGGGAGCAGCTATTTCCTGGGTGGATCATGTCCAGACAGCCACACTGGATCTTTGCTGACCTTTGATCCATAATTGAGGGACAAGCACTTCTGAATGGCTGTGCTAAGCTGTTGCCCAACAACTGGGAATTTATTATTATCGAAAATGGGAGTGTTTCTGGGTCTGTTGCGACTGTATTTTCTAATGCAATCGATAATCAATTAGCAAACCACATCTGACCAAAGTTTATGAAGAAGACCAAATGGACGAAAATGAAGGTGGACTTTCTTATTGTGTGTTCCCAGCATATCAAATGGGACTTTCAGGCAGCTCACTGAACTGATGTGATATATAAATGATTCTAAGAAGAGGGGCAGGATACTACAGAATGGCAGTGAAAGACGTACTATTGTGGTCATTTAGCTGAAGCAACCAACCAGGGGACTCTCCTAATAATATTCAAATAGTATCT
Organism: Sphyrna mokarran; assembly: GCA_024679065.1. Lineage (NCBI taxonomy): Eukaryota > Metazoa > Chordata > Chondrichthyes > Carcharhiniformes > Carcharhinidae > Sphyrna > Sphyrna mokarran. The sequence goes on from JAGIQG010000025.1 coordinate 15,683,552, forward strand.
AGATGATTCAATATTCCCTTAATGGGGAATATTGATGTCTGTTTCCTCAAGCACTGGTTAGTGAGTGTGTGTCAGTGCTGTGCTTTGCAAGCCAGTGTCTGTTGCTTTAACAAAGGTCAATTTCTTATTTCTTTTGAACTGTATGTAAATTGAATTGAATTGATTTATTATTGTCACGTGAATTGGGACACAATGAAAAGTATTGTTTTCTTGCACACTATTACAGATAAAACATACTATTCATAGAATACATAGGAGAGAAGGAAAGGATAGGATGCAGAATGTTAATATATATAGTAAAATGCAACATTTTGCTTATCCAGCATGGCCCATCTTACCGTTCACAGTTGAGTTCCTGCTAAACAGTGTTTTTTTGCCCCGGCCCTGTTCCCCAATGCCCTCTCGCTCTCGCTGCACATTGGAATATTTGATCTCGCTTGTGTTATTGTGTAAATATTTAAGTTAGAGGTTAGTAAAGCTGCTGGAATGTGTCATTATTCTAAGCACTTGTTCAGACAGGTAACACCAGTAATATAAAGGAATAGGATGCAGCTCATGGTTTAGAAGCATCTTATCAGAACTACTTTAGCATGATGGCAGAGATGCAGTAAAGGCTTCAGGACACTACAGATCATATTGAAGGCACTTCAGATGAGGCTGGCAGACAATATGTCCTCCATTCAAAGCAAAAAAATAATGCCATTAAAGTAACACTACCTCAGAAGAATGTATTCATATTGATCAGTATGTTTAATAAATTAATTTTATTTCTTAACGAGTCAGTTGAAGTTTAAGAAAAGATAGGTTTTTTTACCTGTGTTCTTGTATGCAAACCTCAGTCCAGACCTTGGATAACTCACTGATGGGTGCACTCCTCAGACTGGAACTGTTTGCCTTTTACACAAGTGCAGTTGTTCATGTTTACAAATGGAGAAGAAAGTGTTGATGAAAGAGTGACCCCTTTTATGCTACTTTATTTCACAGGATCACTCCCAAGTGTTTCATTACCTGCAGCCTGAATCCAATAATTGTTCACAAAATTATTCAATGAAGAAGATTGATTGAAAAATGTGGAAGGTTCTGCTGGAGACTGTTGCCGACAAATTACATGGGGACTGTGCTCTGTAAACTAATAAACAACTAGCTTGCTTTCTGAGGGCAGTGTGCCAAGCTGTGTATCTGCCTGCAGTCTGAGTGTAGTATGCAGTGCAATGACTGCAGTTTGATCACAGTGGATGTTGCAGTAACTACAGTCAGAATGTAGTATGCTGTACAATAATTGACTGGATACCTCCAGATTTTATTGTTCAAATCCACTTGTGATCTTCAGTCTAACAAAGTCTAACATTTGCATATTATTGTTATTATTATTATTATTATTTAATCTATAATATTCTCAACATTACTAACGAAGCAACATTGACTCTTGAGCTTTGACCCCAGCTCATTACATTTTAATAGTGTGCCTACTGAATTAGTGATGAAACACAGAAGGGACTTAATGGATCCTTCTAGCTTGTCTTAACTGGGTTTTCCTTCTTCCTCTTGTGAACTTTGTCCAAAGGCAGGTCCCTGACTCACTGTCTGTTAATGCTTTATCCTGAGCTGTTTTTCTTGGCAGATTTTGTCAGTGTTGGTTTGCCATTGCTTTTCACTCCCAGGTACAAGGCAAGGAGTTAGTGTCCAAATCTACTTCAGCCCGAGCTGGAGTTGAACCAGCATCATTCGTACAAATCTGAGACACACGCTGGCCGTTTGGTCAACTGAGCTAACCTGCCCCTCCAAGTTGGTTTTAGACTCTGCAGCTGTGTAATATTTGTGATATTTTTCCATATTTCAGCAAAGTAATCAGTGTCCACAAAGAAAGGCTGGAATTTTGCCATCTTTTGGCAAAGGATCATCTCGGGTTTGGTAGGCTGTTGGAAGTTGAATAGAGAGCAGCCCACTGGCCGTGTTGCCAGGTTTTCCTGCTGTGCTTTCAAAGACTTTGCCAATAAATGTTGTAAGAGCTGGACCTCATAATGTCATGTTGACAGAGCCTGTCCCACCAACAAATTAGCAACCCCCTCCCCAGCCTTAGACAACACCCACCCACACCCCACACACCCACCACCATCCTTCTGGGGGCTGTGCTTACTGGTACACCTCCAGTTGGTTTTCCTCGTTAGGTACACATCATAAGGGGTAAGTATTGTGATTCATATCAGCATGCCCTCGCATTGACTGGAATGGACAATTTAACATGGGGCGGGTGTTATCAGGGGTAAAGTTCTGATGATGATAATTAAATTGATGCAAATTGGAATTTTGATTTTAAAATCCACCAATGATATGGGGCAGGGACAATCGAACATGGAAATCCCACCAGTGTCAAAGCCATTTTGGAACTCCTGCCCAATTTTGGCTCCGCCTGTGTTTTCATCACCCCCCCCCCCACCACCACCACACACACACACACACACACACCTCACGGCCATCCTGCCACCACAAACAGGAGTGGAAAATCCAGCCCATAATCATTCAAACTCTGTTATTGGGCTGGATAAAAGGAGCATTAGTCTGAGCACGTAAGCTACTGTGGCACAGTGATACATGTCCAACCAATCAGTAGAGATAGTTAAATGAGTAATTGTTGTCTGACTAATTTCCTCCATTTGCTGCATTTGGAAAATAGGAACTTTATTAAATTTGAATTTAAATCTTTTTGTTTGGTCATTTTTATCTCTTCAAAGTGAGTGAGGGCCACTTTGACAAGGAACACTCTCTATTCCAGATACCATTGCCACACACACCAAGTTACTGTCTCAGCTTCATCCATTTTAGAAGTTTACCCCTCACTGCACCAACGTAATATATAGTTATATACAATATATATTCCACAGTCAGCATCCTGGACTGAATTAGTCCAGATTTTCAACCAAACTTTATGTTATGGGCTAGTTCCACTTGATGGAGCGACTTCAAATCTAAGGGAAGCAGAAAACAGTTTCAGGATGAGCTGTTGACCTCTGAGTCCAGAGTCGTAAACCCGGGATTAGGGATTTAAATTTAGCCTGTCTTGAAAGGGGGATGATTTCCAGGAATTTGGACATTCTTTACTTCTCTCTTGCTTCAAAACTCTCAAAGCTGTTTGTCCACAATTGTTTCTTGAAACACTTTAAAGTTTAAAGTTTATTTATTAGTCACAAGTAGGTTTTACATTCACACTGTAATGAAGTTACTGTGAAAATCCCCTAGTCGCCACACTCCGGATCCTGTTCAGTTATACTGAGGGAGAATTTAGCATGGCCAGTGCACCTAACCAACATGCCTTTTGGACTGTGGGAGAAACCCAGAGCTCCCAGAAGAAACCCATGCAGACGCAAGGAGAAAGTGCAAACTCTAAGTTGGCAGTTGAACCTTGGTCCCTGCACTGTGAAGCAGCAGTGCTAACCACTGTGGCACTGTGCCGCCCCAACTAAACATCTGCTTGCTGTTTCCTTCATGTTTTGGCAAAATTGTAATTGTTTTTATTCAGTTTTCGTTCAGAAATCTTCTCAATACGTCCACAATGTGGCTAAGGTGTAAAAATTGAAGAGAATGTTTTGACACTCTTTCCAGCCCTGTGGTAATATATTATCAAAGCGTCAATATATTTAATAATCTGGAAGTCCTAAACTGGGATCTTCCACTTCAGGGATATTGTTAAAAGACTGAGAGATTCTTCTGATCAGTGTGTTTTATCCACATTGTAAATATAGTGAGAAAAATTCCCGTGCATTCAGAGATCTATTCTGAAGATAGCAATGAGAGTTTTGCTCAGAGTTGTCAGTTGAGATGGGGGAGGGGAATCTTATTGAACCTCAGAGCCTCAGGCTAATACAAATTCCTTTCAGTGGGAGAATTCCACATCACCCGGATTTTGTCACCACTTTTTTTCCTTTCTCACATGATTTGAATCAAAATTCTAAGTGGCAGCGACGCACACAGAAAACAAGTTCAATTTAGCAGCAGGGAAGCTTTTCATTAGTGAAACCTGCTGTCAGCTGACAATACAATGGGTCTGTTGGCTACAAGACTCTTCTGGTCAAACATTGGGGCTTTGCATCACTGCACAGCCTTGCTGTCTGACTATATTGCCATTGATTTGAAACTTTTTGAGAGCATAAAGGTGTTTTACAAATTTAAATGTCACTTGTAAACATTTCCCATTGCATTCTTTTCACTATGTTAGTGCTTTGTTAAGATTGGCTTAGTCAGAGCTCCAGTGCTTCATAGTTGGCATGCAGAGATGGGTCCAAGGAAGTTATAGACATTTCCTTTATTGTGGAAGAAACAATGTTATGTTTTTTGCATTCACTCTTTACTGAATGCTCATGTTAGTGTCCAATGTTGTATTCTCAATCTGTGCCATGTAGTTGAACTTGCAGAATCAGTTGGCCCTCCCTTTTATACATTTTAAATGACTTTATCTGAGGGTGGTCCCAGCAGGAGTAATTGAAATGCTGGTGAACGTAAAGTCCTGTGTGTCAGCCAACACCCTGAAATGGACACATGCTTTAAACAATAATAACGTCAGTCTTTTAGACTACTCATTGTCTCAGCTTGACTGACTGACATTCCCAGGACAACAAGTCCTTCCCGCTTCCCTTCTCATTGCCATCAAACCCCACCTCTGCCCTTTGTGGATCATTCTTCCGCTTTCACAGTGCGCAACCCCTCTCACCATTGACTCTCACTTGCCAATCCCAAACCTCCATGATTAGAGTCCATTCTCCCACTTCACATTTATCTGGATTAAGTTCCATCTGCCATTTTTCTGCCCAATTTTCCGGCCTATTTATATCCTGCTATATCCTCTGACAATGTTCATCATTATTCGCAACTCCAGTAATCTTTGTGTCGTCCATAAACTTATTAACCAGACCAACTACATCTTCTTCCAAATCATTTATATATATCACAAACAGTAGGGGTCCCAAGACAGCTCTGCGGAACACCACTAATCACAGACTTTCAATCAGAAAAAGACCCCTCTGCTGCTACTCTCTGTCTTCTATGGCCAAGCCAGTTCTGTACCCATCTCGCTAGTTCACTTTGATCCCGTGAGATTTAACCTTTTGCATCAGCCTGCCACAAGAGACCTTTACGAACATCTATGTAGACGATATCCATGGCCCTTCCCTCATCAGTCATTTGTTCATCTCAAAAAACTCAACCAAATTTTGAGGCATGACCTCCCTCGTACAAAAACCATATTGTCTGTCGCTATGAGGCTGTTCTGTTCTAAATGTGTATAGATCCTATCTCTAAGAATCTTCTTCAACAATTTCTCTACCATGGACGTCAAGCTCAACTGACGTATAATTAGCCGGGTTATCCTTGCTACCCTTCCTAAATAATGGAACAACATTTGCTATCCTCCAGTCCTCACCTGTGTCCAATGAAGAAATAAAGATTTCTGTTAGAGCCCAGCAATTTCATTTCTTGTCTCTTGTTTTCCCTTTCATCTATCATGCCAACTCACCCAGTATCCAGCATGGGCAAACCTCAGGAGCCAAGATGAGATTAAATAAATTTTTAACTGAATTGCAGATATCACCACATTGGAAAAAAATTCTTATTTATGAGAGTTCATATATTTCTTCAGCTACATAATCCCTTTTAAGAACAAGCATTTTATACAAATGCTTAATCTGTTATAAAAACAAAATTGAAATTCATAGTTCTGCTTCAAAGTGTCTCTAATCACTTGGGAATGTCAATCAAATTGTGAGATGGAAGGCATCCCAATGAAATAACAGAATATAATAGAGTCAGCATGCAACACAAATCCAGTAATGATAACCTCCGGGCTTATGTCGGAGTGAAATAGCAAGCAATAATTAATTTTGACAATTCACAAGGGTTTTTCAAAGATATGAAGGGCAGGAGGTTTAAATGCCTTAACACTTTTAACTGTTGCTTTAGACAGTTTCTCTTGACAGTTCTCTTAATAACTCCAGTGAGTTTGGATACTTCATGTCCACTTATAGCAATCTTAAATGGCACCTTACCTCTCCCAAAGAGCATCTGACCTCCCTCAAAGAAGTTCCAGGACTACATCCAAAGAGATACCCTACCCATGCAGAAGGGATGCCGTATCTCCAAAGAACTCCTCAAACTTTAGACCTGCTCCTACTTGGCCTAATCCGCACATGCAATATTTCCAACTCCTAGTTAATGAAAATCAGACACGATTACTGTTTTATATGGGCACTGCATTTGCAAAATGAACATGTGAAAATTGTGACCTGGCATTATTCCTGCCTTTGTGAAAAAGGTAGGTGCTCAGGGGAGCAGAGAGAGAGATCTTCCAGATTTTGGCTTCTTCCCCCATTTTCACAATAATGGATTTGTTTTGATTTATTATTGTCACGTATTAGTAAATAGTGAAAAGTATCGTTTCCTATGGACTATACAGATAAAGCATAATGTTCATAGAGAAGGAAATAAGAGAATATAGTATTACAGTCATAGCTAGGGTATAAAGAAAGATCAACTTACTGTGAGGTAGATTCATTCAAAAGTCTGATGGCAGCAAGGAAGAGGCTTCTTGAGTTGGTTCATGACCTCATCCTTTTGTATCTTTTTGCCAATGGAATAAGGTTGAAGAGAGGATGTCCAGGGTGCGTGGGGTCCTTAATTATGTGGCTGCTCTGCCGAGGCAGTAGGAAGTATAGACAGAGTCAATGAATGGGAGGCTGGTTTGTCTGATGGATTGAGCTACATTCACGGCCTTTTGTATTTTCTTGCGGTCTTGGGCAGAGCAGGAGCCATACTAAGCTGTGATGCAATCAGAAAGAATGCTTTCTGTGGTGCATCTGTAAAAGTTGATGAGAGTCATCATGGACGTGACAAACTTCTTTAGTTTTCTGAGAAGCTAGAGGCATTCATGGGCTATCTTAACTATAGTTCGGCATGGGGGGACCAGGACAAGTTGTTGGTGATCTGGACACTTTGTCCCTGTTAATATAGACAGGGGCATGGTCTCCTCTATGCTTCCTGAAGTCGGTGACAATCCCCTTCATTTTGTTGATATTGAAGGAGAGATTATTGTCACTGCACCAGTTGACCAAATTTTCTATCTCATTCCTGTACTCTTGTCTTCATTGTTTGAGATCTGTCCCACCAAGGTGCTATTGTCAGCAAACTTGAAAATTGAATTGGAGGGAATTCAGACACACAGTCATAGGTGTATAAGGAGTATAGTAAGGGGCTGAGAACACAGCCTGTGGGGACCGATGTTGAGGATCATTGTGGAGGAGGATCATCATTGTTGCCTATCCTTACTGATTGTGATCTGTGAGTTAGGAAGTTCAGGATCCAGCCTCAGAGGGAGGAGCTGAGGCCCAGGCCACAGAGCTTGGAGATTTTCATGAGGATAAGGTCTACATAAACGACTTGGAAGTAGGGATAGGTGGTGAGATCAGCAAATTTGCTGATGACACCAAGATGCTTGGATTGGCGGGTACAGAAGAGCAGTGTCAGGCAATACAACAGGACATAGACAGGTTGGTAGATTGGGCAGATAGATGGCAAATGGAATTTAATCCGGAAAAATGCGAGGTGATGCATTTTGGCCGGAAAAATGTAGAAGAGAATTATAGGATAAAAGGTAAAACTATAAGGAGCATAGAGACGCAGAGAGACTTGGGGGTGCAGGTTCACAAGTCTCTGAAGGTGTCCTCACAGGTGGAGAAGGTGACAAAGAAGGCGTATAGTATGTTAGCTTTCATAGAAAAGGGTATAGAATATAAGAGTAGGAGTTTGATGTTGCAGTTGTATACAACTTTGGTTAGGCCTCACTTGGAATACTGCGCCCAGTTCTGGTCTCCGTACTATCGGAAGGATGTGGAGTCCTTGGAGAGAGTGCAGAGGAGGTTTACCAGGATGCTGCCTGGTATGGAAGGACTGTCCTATGAGGAACGATTAGATAGACTGGGGTTGTTTTCCCTTGAAAGACGTCGGCTTAGAGGGGATCTCATAGAGGTGTATAAGATTATAAGGGGTATAGATAGAGTAAATGGAGGTAAACTTTTTCCACCTTTAGAAATGGATAGGACGAGAGGTCATGGCCATAGGGTGAGGGGGGCTATGTATAGGACGAATATTAGAGGGCAGTTTTTCACACAAAGGGTAGTGGGGGTGTGGAATGCACTGCCGAGTAAGGTGGTGGGAGCAGGCACGCTGGGGCTGTTTAAGGGTCTCTTGGACAGCCACATGAGCGGTATGCAGATAGAGGGATATATTAGGACTGTTTAACTACGGCTTTTTTCCACAGGTAATTCGGTCCATAATTTGAGCACGCATTCGGCAGGTGGTGCGGGTACAGCTCTTGGATGTTGATTCATGGGTTGCCTGGTACCTCATGTCGTATATGAGTGCTTTATGTGGACCACCTGAAGGGCACCATGACAGCTCAGAGACTATCGATGTGGCTGTGCAGACACTTGGAATTGGGCCGGTGTCTGCGGGAGTTTGCGCGTTCTCCCCGTGGTTGCGTGGGTTTTCTCCGGGCACTCCGGTTTCCTCCCACAACCCAAAAATTCGCTCTTAGGCTGATTGGGTAACAAATTGTCCCTATGGTGAAAATTTTCCATATTAGGAATAATATATATATTATTATATAGGAATATTAAAATAGGATAATGTATTTGGTATGACGGCGGCGCGGGCTCGTTGGGCCGAAGGGCCTGTTTCCCGTGCTGTGTTGCTTTAAAAAAAAAATAATAATGTTGAAGGCTGAGCTGTAGTCAATATATAAGAGTCTGACATAAGTGTCCTTATTATCTCCGTGTTCCAGAGTTGAGTGAGGGCCCAGGGAGATGACATCTGCCGTGGACCTGCTGCGGCACTAGGCAAATTGTGGTGGATTCAGGTGATCTGGGAGGCTGGAATTGATTTGTGCCATGACTAGCCTTTCGAAGCACTTCATTGAAGGGGGTCATTGTGAAAATTCAGGCGTCAGTCTCTCTGTTCACTTCTTCGCAAATGAACATCTTTCACTATAAGTTGTTTTTGCTGTTGGGATGATTGGCTATTTTCTTTTTCTCACAAAATGTGCTGCTGCGTGTAACCTGGAGCATTGATTAAATATGCCCCATGATGAGAATTCAGTGATACTGTCTGTGTGGGTCTGGATGGTTCAAAGCGAATCACTTCCTACCTATCTCTGAAACTGCTTTATGTTACCTGCCCCAAAGGCTCCTGATGGTGATGGGAAATGACTAACTATTTTACACAAATAACCAATTGTACACAATGGCGCATTCTTACTACTTCCCCTCCCCGGTGGTCTCTCTGGCTGAGGCAGCTACTATGACTGTACAAATGCCTGGGTTTACAGCCTTCAGTGTTTGTTCTGTAATAATACTACACACTGGCTTCAGGGCTAATTGCTCACTTTGAAATGATTTACAGTTCAAAGCAGAAGAAGTGAGCGAGTGAGATTGATTTGGAAAACCGGGTTCCTGTTCCTGATCAAAAAGGCAGCTAGTGTAAATCAGATTTACACAATTTAAGCCCAATCACATTTCTAGATAGCCTGTGTGAGTGATCTTTATAGAACATCTCCCACTAGACACATTTTGAGTGAGATTTGAACTCTGCCTATAACAAAAATGAACTATTTTCTCCCATTTCCCTGTCTCCCTTGAGTCCTCTGCGTCTTTCACATAATTTTCTGACACCTTTTCCATGACTCTACATTCTGTACTGTATTGTACATTCCATTTCTACCCATTGGAAAGCAATATTTCTTGCCAGCTCAGATACAACATTTTAAGTGTCAGACACTTAACATGTTCTTTGTGAATCTTTCTTCTTCCTTATCTATGCACTGCCTCTCGGCAACATTATTCACAGACACCCAGGGTCAGTTAACCCATGTACCCTGATGATAATTCAACTAAACTCTTCTCAAAATCTAGCTTTTTGACCAAGTTTTTGGTGAACTTCTTAATCTTTTGCTTCCTAGTTTTCCTCCATACTTTGTGAAATATCTTGAGATATTTCTTTATATTAAAGATGCAATATCAATGTAAGTTGCCATCTGCTGCTAATGCCATTGTGTTCCCAATCAACGGCTTGATGAGTTGTTAAATACGTACATTCAGAAAGTGATGATTGTGGTGGTGGATTCATTGAATGTAGTATGATAGTCAGGGAGAAATGCTGTGGTTATGTAGTCTGTCCATTTCTAATCATTTGCAAATCTAACCAGCTGTTCCCCAACTCCTCCCCTACAAAAACAGATAGCATTTTCCTAAAAGAAAAATATAAAACATAAAGAGGTGACGAAAACGGTGGACGAAGGGCGAGCCGTTGATGTCATCTATATGGATTTTAGTAAGGTGTTTGACAAAGTCCCTCATGGGAGGTTAGTTGAGAAGGTCAAGGCTCATGGGATACAAGGACAGCTAGCTAGATGGATAAGTAACTGGCTTGGTAATAGGAGACAGAGAGTAATAGGGAAGGGTGTTTTTCTAGCTGGAGGTTGGTCACTAGTGGTGTGCTGCAGGGCTCGGTACTGGGACCTCATCTATTTGTAATATATATAAATGACTTGGAAGAGGGAGTAAGTGGAGTGATCAGCAAGTTTGCAGACGATACAAAGATGGCTGGACTTGCGGATAGTGAGGAGCAATGTCAGACGATGCAGCAGGACATAGATAGGCTGGTAGCTTGGGCAGATAGATGGTGGATGGAATTCAATCCTGATAAATGTGAGGTGATGCATTTCAGGAGAAAGAATGTAGTGGGGAGGTATATGATAAAGGGTAGACCTATTAAGAGTATAGAAACGCAGAGGGACCTGGGGGTGCAGGTGAACAAGTCTCTGAAGGTGGCAGAGCAAGTGGAGAAGGTTGTGAAGAAGACATATAGTATGTTAGCCTTTATAGGAAGGGGTATAGAGTACAAGAGCTGCCTTTAATGTTGCAGTTGTATAAAACGTTGGTTAGACCTCATTTGGAATACTGCGTCCAGTTCTGGTCGCCTTACTACCGGGAGGACGTGGAGACTCTGGAGAAAATGCAGAGGAGGTTTACCAGGATGCTGCCTGGTATGGAAGATCTGAGTTACGAGGAGAGGTTAGGCAAATTGGTACTGTTTTTCTTAGACTTAGAGGGGATCTAATAGAGGTGTACAAGATTATGAGGGGTATAGATAGAGTAAACAGGGTTAAGCTTTTTCCTAGGATGGACTCGAATAGCACGAGGGGTCACGGGCTTAGGGTGAGGGGGGATAAGTATAATTTGGATGCTAGAGGGAATTTTTTCACACAGAGGGTGGTGGGGGTATGGAATGCGTTGCCAAGTAAAATGGTGGAGGCAGGCACTCTGGAGTTATTTAAGAAATACTTAGATGGGCACATGAACAGAATGGGAATGGAGGGGTATAGAAAACTGATTTAAAATAGGGATCATGAGCCTTGGAGTCCCTGGGAAGTGTGTAAATAGATGATGATATTGATGTACTTGTTTTTATCCAACAAGGTGCTTTGGTGCACCTTGTTGTCTAACAAGTGGCGTGCACGCAATGGGTCGTGAGAGGGCTGCTCTTGGATTTTTTTCGAGAGTATCCTAGCGCTTCATGTCGTTAGTGTACGCTTGACCTGGAACATTTGATGGGCAACATGACAGTGACTATCGCTGTGCTGTGCAGACACATGGATTTGGGCCTGTGTCTGTGGGAGTTTGCGCATTCTCCCCGTGCTTGCGTGGGTTTTCTCCGAGTGCTCCGGTTTCCTCCCACATCCCAAAGATGTGCTTTTAGGCTAATTGGCAAAACAAATTCTCCCTAAATTGTCTCAAATTTGGTTTTTAATCCATAGATCTATAAACATTGATAGGGATCACGGGTAGAGGTGGGAACATTGGGGTGGTGGCGCAGGCTTGTTGTGCCGAAGGGCCTGTTTCCCATGCTGTTTTGTTCTTTATAACTCCATGTAAAGGGGTATACTAATTTAAAGTGTCTTAATTTAGTGCTGCTATGACAGACTGGGACATCCCATGTGTTGTGACACATGATGGGTACATAAAGGTTCAGAATAATGGTTCCACATAAGTTATATTATAACCTCAGCCAGCCATTGGTGATGGACCAAATACCCAGCTTCTACCCAAAAAACTGAGTAAGTGAAATATTTACATGAGTATACATGTATTCTTTTGTGAAAACTCTGATGTAGGTTTGTTATAGCTGAGTATGAAACCCGTTATTTGGATTACGCAACGCACAGAAACTTTCTCTGACCTCTGTTATGTTCAACTAATCCCTGCTGACAACTTCACTTCCTTGGGGTGTACTTTACACAGGATGAGTCAAATATTCCAGACACTGCAGAGACAAAATTCAACCCTATCTTGTCATTACTCATTGAGATTTTAGCAGAATATGATGAGGGTGTGTATCTCTTGGTATTATTTTCACTCATAGAACATAGAACATTACGGCGCAGAACAGGCCCTTCGGCCTTCGATATTGCGCCGACCAATTAAGAAAAAGCAATGACCCTCTGACCTAAACTATTCTCTTTCCATCCATAAACTTATCTACTAACCTCTTAAACGCCACCAAACTTGGCGCATCTACAATTGCAGCAGGCAGGGCATTCCATACCCTTACCACCCTCTGGGTAAAGAACATAGAACATACCTCTGACATCTGTCCTATAACTACCACCCCTTAATTTAAAGCTATGTTACCTCGTGCTAGCTTTCTCCATCCTAGGAAAAAGGCTATCACTGTCCACCCTATCTAAACCTCTAATCATCTTATATGTTTCAATAAGGTCTCCTCTTAGTCGCCTTCTTTCCAATGAAAACAACCTCAAATCCCTCCGCTTCTCTTCATAAGGCCTGCCCTCCATACCAGGCAACATCCTGGTAAACCTCCTCTGTACCCTCTCCAATGCCTCCACATCTTTCTTATAATGCGGGGACCAGAACTGTACACAATACTCCAAATACGGACGCACTAGAGTTTTGTACAGTTGCAACATGATTTATATTATATTATTATATTTATTATATTAAGCAACACAGCACGGGAAACAGGCCCTTTGGCCCAACGAGCCCGCGCCGCCGTCATACCAAATACATTATCCTATTTTAATATTCCTATATAATAATATATATATTATTCCTAATATGGAAAATTTTCACCATAGGGACAGTTTGTTACCCAATCAGCCTAAGAGCGAATTTTTGGGTTGTGGGAGGAAACCGGAGTGCCCGGAGAAAACCCACGCAACCACGGGGAGAACGCGCAAACTCCCGCAGACACCGGCCCAATTCCAAGTGTCTGCACAGCCACATCGATAGTCTCTGAGCTGTCATGGTGCCCTTCAGATGGTCCACATAAAGCACTCATATACGACATGAGGTACCAGGCAACCCATGAATCAACATCCAAGAGCTGTACCCGCACCACCTGCCGAATGCGTGCTCAAATTATGGACCGAATTACCTGTGGAAAAAAGCCGTAGTTAAACAGTCCTAATATATCCCTCTATCTGCATACCGCTCATGTGGCTGTCCAAGAGACCCTTAAACAGCCCCAGCGTGCCTGCTCCCACCACCTTACTCGGCAGTGCATTCCACACCCCCACTACCCTTTGTGTGAAAAACTGCCCTCTAATATTCGTCCTATACATAGCCCCCCTCACCCTATGGCCATGACCTCTCGTCCTATCCATTTCTAAAGGTGGAAAAAGTTTACCTCCATTTACTCTATCTATACCCCTTATAATCTTATACACCTCTATGAGATCCCCTCTAAGCCGACGTCTTTCAAGGGAAAACAACCCCAGTCTATCTAATCGTTCCTCATAAGACAGTCCTTCCATACCAGGCAGCATCCTGGTAAACCTCCTCTGCACTCTCTCCAAGGACTCCACATCCTTCCGATAGTACGGAGACCAGAACTGGGCGCAGTATTCCAAGTGAGGCCTAACCAAAGTTGTATACAACTGCAACATCAAACTCCTACTCTTATATTCTATACCCTTTTCTATGAAAGCTAACATACTATACGCCTTCTTTGTCACCTTCTCCACCTGTGAGGACACCTTCAGAGACTTGTGAACCTGCACCCCCAAGTCTCTCTGCGTCTCTATGCTCCGTATAGTTTTACCTTTTATCCTATAATTCTCTTCTACATTTTTCCGGCCAAAATGCATCACCTCGCATTTTTCCGGATTAAATTCCATTTGCCATCTATCTGCCCAATCTACCAACCTGTCTATGTCCTGTTGTATTTCCTGACACTGCTCTTCTGTACCCGCCAATCCAAGCATCTTGGTGTCATCAGCAAATTTGCTGATCTCACCACCTACCCCTACTTCCAAGTCGTTTATGTAGACCACAAATAGAAGAGGACCTAGTACTGAGCCTTGTGGCACTCCACTAGTGACAGGCTTCCAGCCGGAAAAAGAGCCTTCCACTACTACCCTCTGTCTCCTCCTCCCGAGCCAGTTCTCGACCCATCTACATACCCGACCCTGTATCCCATGCGCCTTCACCTTCTCTATCAGTCTACCATGAGGAACCTTGTCAAACGCCTTACTGAAATCCATGTAGACGACATCAACAGCCTGTCCTTCATCAACTGTTTTTGTCACTTCTTCAAAAAATTCCACTAGATTCGTAAGACAAGACTTCCCCTTGACGAAGCCATGCTGCGTATCCCTGATCAGATCGCAGCGCTCCAGATGCTCATACATCCTGTCCCTAAGGATCCTCTCCATTAGCTTACCTATAACTGAAGTCAAGCTCACCGGCCTATAGTTCCCTGGGTGATCCCTCTGACCTTTTTTAAACAACGGTACTACGTTTGCTATCCTCCAGTCCTCTGGGACCTCACCTGTGTCCAAGGAAGAGACAAAGATTTGCGTCAGAGGCCCAGCCAAGTCTTCCCTCAACTCCCTTAGCAGCCTGGGGTAAATGCCATCAGGCCCCGGAGCTTTATATGTCTTTAAGCTGCCTAACAGCCCCAACACCTCTTTCCTCGTAATCCTTATTTCCCTCAACCGATCCTCAACTTTGTCAACATCAGGCACAGACATCTGTCCAGTCTCCTGCGTGAATACCGACGCAAAGTATTCATTCAGGATCTCCCCCATTCCCTCAGGCTCTAAGCATAGATCCCCTCCACTGTCCCTAAGAGGTCCAATCTTGCCTCTAACCATCCTTTTGCTCCTTACATAGGTGTAAAATGCCTTTGGATTTTCCTTAATCCTACCTGCCAGAGCCACCTCGTGGCCCCTTTTTGCCTTTCTAATACCCCTTTTAAGATCCCGTCTACACTCTCTATAAGCTTCCAGCGCTATCTCAGTCCCTAGTTGCCTAGATCTAATGTAAGCCTCTCTCTTTTTCTTGATCAAGTCCTCAATCTCCCTGGTAAGCCAAGGTTCTCTAATCCTACCTTTCCCATCCTTCCTCCTTGCCGGCACATATCTTTCCTGCAGAGAGTTTAGTTTTCCCTTGAAAGACTCCCACATGTACCTCGTCGACCTGCCCTCAAAAAGCTTATCCCAGTCTGTATCTTTAAGATCTTGCCTAATCTGGCCGTATCTAGCCCTCCCCCAGTTAAATACCCTCCCTTTTGGGCCAGTCTCGTCCTTTTCCATTAATATCCTAAAGCAGACAGAGTTGTGATCACTATTTGACACCTGCTCTCCTACCTCGACGTCAACCACCTGGCCTGGCTCATTCCCCAGAACCAAATCCAGTATAGCCCCCTCTCTAGTCGGGCCATCCACATACTGCTCCAAGGACCCTTCCAAAACACACTGTACAAATTCCTCCCCATCCACTCCTACAGCCCTGGGCACACTCCAATCTACTCCAGGAAAATTGAAATCTCCCACCACTACCACCCTATTTTTCCTACACTTATCTAAAATGTCCCTGCATATCCCTTCTTCCGCAGCCTGCGGGCTGTTGGGCGGTCTGTAGTAAACACCCAACAGAGAAACCACTCCCTTCCTATTCCTCAACTCCACCCATAGAGACTCAATTCCTAAATCATCCATACCTCTCTCCCTCTGCACTGCTATGACGTTGTCCTTAACTAATAAAGCCACTCCCCCGCCTCTCTTCACACCAACTCTGTCACACCTAAAACACTTATACCCTGGAATATTCAATTGCCAGTCTTGCCCCTCCTTCAACCACGTCTCGGTCACCGCCACCACGTCTAAACTCCTCGTGAACATTATTGCCTTCAGTTCATCTGTTTTGCCAGTCACACTCCTCGCATTAAAACACATGCACTGAAGACCCTCAGCTCTCGGATATTCCTTTCTACCTACTGGTGTTACCCTATCATCCCTCTCTATCCCACTCCCAGTTCCCGCTGTCTCCCCACCCTCCCTCCCTATTAGTTTAAACATTTCTGAAACACTCCAGCTAACCTCCCAGCTAAAATATGTGTTCCCCTCCCAGTCAACTGCTCCCTATCCCTCGTGAATAGGTGACCCTCCCTCCTGAAGACTTCCCAATGATCAATAAATATGAAGCCTTCTGCCCTACACCAATCCCTCATCCATGCATTTAGTTGGAGTGTCTCATTTATTACCCAATCGGTCCCGGGCACAGGCAGCAGCCCAGAGAACGCCACCCTGGAGGCCCTACCTTTCAGTTGAGCCCCCAACTCCCTAAACTGTCTACGTAAGTCCCCCCTGCGCTTTCTTCCTACATCTTTTTGTCCTATGTGAACTATTACATTTGCCTTAGACCCTTCTCCCTTCAAAATTCCCTCTACCCTCTCTGATACATCCTGGACCCCTGCTCCAGGGAGGCAGACTACCATCCTGGAGTCTCTCTTTTCCCCACAGAATCTCCTGTCGATCCCTTTAACCATCCCATCCCCCACCACTATCTCACCTCCTGCTTTCCCGCTGGTCTCTGTGGCATTCTGTTCCCCTTCACCTGCCCTCTCCATCACAGCTTTTACCCCCCCCTTGGTTTTCTGGGGATCCTCCTTAGAGATGGCCTTTGTGCCTTGATTTTTGTTCTTGTTCCTTGTAACTGTACCCAGCCCATCCCTACTACTGGATCCTGGGGTCACTGCAGGTCTGCCCTCCCTATTCATTGTATCCTCATTTTCCCTCACTAGACAAACGTCCTCCAAGCGCAGCTCCAGCTGTCTCAACTTTGCTCGTAAACATTGCAGTTCTAAACATTTTGCGCATATGTGGGGATTCGGGAGACGTGATGCCTCCAAGAAGGTCCACATATGGCAGCGTACACAGTGGACGCGTTTGGCCAAGTATCGTGGCATTTTATATACCCCTTTAAAGGTGATTAGGTAGGAAGCACGTTACTCACCGTGTCCAAGCCTGCGCTCACCCAAGCCCAGTGAGCTTAAGCCCTTGTTGTTCTCACTCTAATTCCCGTCTCACTCCACTGCCCGCTCCCGACGCTGCCTGCTGTCTTACCTTGGCCTTCCTTTTATACTCCCGCGCTTCCTTCCCTGCAGCCCCCCGCGCCTACCTCCCGCTACGGAGCGCCGAAATAAACACTCTACCAAATAAAGTACAAGACAGAAATTGCAAGTCAGGATTCTCTCCAGCCACTCTCCAAATAACTCTGCTCCGGAGAACAGTAAGATGTTGCGACTCCGAAATTCAATCCCCCTACCAATAAAAGCTAAGACTCCATATGCCTTCTTAACAACCTTATCGACTTGATTGCCAACTTTCAGGGATCTATGCACATATACACCAAGGTCCCTCTGTTCTTCAACACTATTAAGAGTCCTACCATTAGCCCTATACTCTACACATTTGTTATTCCTGCCAAAGTGAATTACCTCACACTTTTCTGCATTAAACTTCATTTGCCACCTCTCGGTCCAGCTCTGCAACTTGTCCAAGTCTTTCTGCAAACTATAACACCCTTCTTCACTACCTACCACTCCTCCGACTTTGGTGTCATCCGCAAATTTACTAATCCATCCTTCAATACCCTCATCCAGATCATTTGTAAAAATTACAAACAACAGGGGCCCCAAAACAGATCCCTGAGGTACACCACTTGTAACTGAACTCCATGATGAAAAATTTCCCTCAACCACCACCCTCTATCTTCTATCAGCTAGCCAAATCCTAATCCAATTAGCTAAATCACCCTCAATCCCATACATCTGCATTTTCTGCAGAAGTCTTCCATGGGACACCTTATCGAACACCTTACTAAAGTCCATGTATACCATATCAACTGTCTTACCCCCATCCACCTCTTTGGTCACTTTTTCAAAAGACTCAATAAGGTTAGTAAGGCACGAACTACCCATCACAACACCATGCTGACTATCCCTAATCAATTTGTTTCTCTCTAAATAACTATAAATCCTATCCCTAATAATTCTTTCCAATACTTTGCCCACAGCAGAAGTAAGACTCACTGGCCTATAATTCCCAAGAAAGTCTCTATTCCTCTTCTTGAACAATGGGACCACGTTCGCTATCCTCCAGTCTTCCGGCACTATACCTGTAACCAACGACGACCCGAAGATCAGAGCCAGAGGCTCTGCAATCACCTCTCTCGCCTCCCAGAGAATCCTAGGGTAAATCCCGTCCAGCCCAGGGGACTTATCTAACTTCAAACCCTCAAGAATATCTAGCACATCCTCCTTATCTACTTCAATAAGTGAAGATATCTACTTCAATAAGTTGGCTGTTTTCTCCAGCAAATGCAGTATGTGGAGAATAGTTACACGCAAATGATGTGTGTGAAGCCCATCCCAGTCAGTTACAGCAGTTTGGGTGTGATTAATGGGGAATTATTATCCAATCATTTCCATTCTGGTGCAATATGCAACTTTATTTTCTGTGATTTACTTGAGGCGGAGCTGATTCTGGTTTTGGAATGAATGCAACTTGCTTGGCTGATAGAGTAGTTGCAGCACTGAGCCAAGTTTCAATGAAGCCTTCACTGACATTTACATATAGCTTTCTCCTGAATATGATGATCTGGAAAATACCTACCGCTGAGTATCTGATGGCAATATCCATCTTCAAGCCCATCTTGTACTGGGGGAATTGTAACTCTGAAGGTTGGCGGATGTATCACCACAGGAGGAGGGAAGGGAGGAGAGAAGATGAAAATCAGCTTTCTAGCCATTTTCCATAAGAAAATGGCTCACAGTTAGACAATGTGGTTGTTAGGAGCAGCTTTGAGGCAGAGTATGGATATTTGAAGGCAACAATGTTCCTGTCCCCTCACCAAGGAAATTGGCTTAGTAAGGCTTTAGATACTGTGAGCTTAGAATGGACAGCCACTTCCATGTTGTTAAAGTTACCTGCAACTGCCTTTAAGCCCAGTCCCCTTTAAACTGTGCCTCAGCAAGAATCAGTTATTCTAGGGGTGAAAGAGGAAATAATAAATTTATGTGCAAACATTCATGGGGTCTTGAATGACAGCTTTCTGCAAAATTATGCCCTTATAGTTTAGAATACGTTTAGCCTCCAAGAAATGCAGCAAATAACTGAGTTTCACCAGTTTAACACACCATTGGCTTGATTGGTATTACGGGGAAAATTTCTTTAGCTATTTTTCTTGAAAAGAGATTGATAAATGGGAGACCCTCCAGAAGCTGATCCTTTTCTATTAACACAAGCTCCCTAAGGCTCTGTTCTGCCTTCCACGTTGCTGCTCCTTTATCTCCAACACCATCTCCACTCATCCTCTGACTCTAGTCATCCCTTGGCTAATGATTCCACTTTATATTCATCAGATTTCTTCAGATTGCATGCCTTCAGCACTAACAAAATCCCATATGCTCAGCGCACGACTGAATCACCACATTTGCATGACTTCCATTTGGGGAGCTGAATATTTTGCGTCTTTAAATTCTTCTGAAGTGTTTGACCGCTCTCTTTTGATTCTAAGTGGTGGCTCTATCATTCTCCCTGCAGTGACATTCTTGTCTTCACTATTTCCTTTTAAATTGAACTTTCATGTCTTCTCCACCATGCCCAAGAAGCTTGTTTTCTCCTTTAAACGATTTCTTTCCCTCAGTAGCTGAACGTCTGTAAAGCCTAAAATAAAAACACGTGGAATTTATCCAGCAGGTCTGGCAGCATCTATGGAGAAAGAAACACAGTTAATGTTTCAAATCCAATTACCTTCTGTTAACTCTGTTTCTTTCTGTACCTGCTGAGTTTATCCAGCATTTTCTATTTTCATTTCAGATTTCCAACATGTGCAGTATTTTTCTTCCACTTAAGTCTGTTCAGGAGCTTAATGTTGCTCCCATATCTTTGGGAGATTGTGGGTGTCTCTCAGCACCTTGCAGACAGGATCTGTGTCAAGGCCTGATATCTGATAAACAGGGTGCTCTTATGTACAGTCCTTTTCCATTGCAACCTTTTTCTATTTTGTTAATATTACTACCAAAGTTAGTGGTCCCTTGAACTTAACTCATGTGGGCAGGTTGTGGGTTCAAATTTCACTCAAGACTGAACATTTAGGCTGACAGTTGAGTGCATTGCTCAGGGAATACTGGTTTTTCAGAGGTGTCACTAAACACGGATTGGAATATGGATGCAAATGTCCTGTTACATTATTTGAAAGGAGAACAGGAGGTTCTCCCCAGTTTCCGGACAATATTCAACCCTTAAGCAGCACTACCAAGAATCAGTTTTATCTCATTGCCATATGTGGTACATCACTGTGCCCATTTTTGATGCAATATTTGCTGACATTTTAAGAATGAACGCCCTTCAAAAATATTTAATTGGCTGCGACATCCATCTTCACAAGGCACAAGTCAGGATTGTAATGGAATATTCTCCACTTGCCCAGATAAATGCAGTTCCAACAACACACAACAAACTCAAAACCATCCAGGATAAAGCCCCCCTGCATGTGTCATTAGCAATACAGTATCTGTGGGTTTCATCTACAAGATGCACTATAGTGACTTGCCATGGTTGCATTGACAGCACCTACTAAACCAGTGACCTCTACCACCTGGAAAGATAAGGGCAGCAAGCGCACAGGAACACCACTAACTACAAGTTCCCCCGCAAACCATTCTTCATCCTGACTTGGAAGAATATTGCCATTCCTTCACTATCACAGTTCAGGAACATTAAATTAAGTATTAAACAGCATTGCAGTTCAAGAGAGTAACTCACCCCCACCTTCTCAAGGACTGTTAGGGATGGGTAACAAATGCTGATCTTGCCAGCAATGCTCACATCCCATCAATGAATTTAAAATGAAAGTTGCAAGTCATGCAAGCAGCTTTAAAAATACAATATCCTTTTTTCCCATTCTTGCTCCTCAGATGTGTTGATCTGCTTGCCCTGTACTTTTGACCCCCTCATTTGATATTCATCCCAGTTGTAATCTGAATCTTAAAGCTCTTAGCTTCCCTCAGTCTGATTGCAATCTTCATGTTTAGAACCCACGTGGATGCCACCTAAATATTGATCTATCTTGCCATCTCTCTGCCTTTGTACTATGAGGTATGACCCTTCACCTTGGTATCTCAATTTACAATAGAATGCTCTTGTGTTTCTTTAAATCTGGAAGTCTGATAAAATGGCGTGCTAACCCTACAGAGGCAAAATGTATGCTTCTGTTAAATGTTTAATTAACACATTGTCAATAATGGAAATGTTTTTGGGTCCCATTTATGTGAAAATGTACTTACATTATCCGGTGCAAACTGCTGTGTAACTTGGTTATTTGTGACACATGAAATTCAGAAACAAAAACATTGAATTTAGCAAGACAAATCAAATCTGCGCTACTTGAGAATTGTGTAGAAACATAAAAGATAGGACAGGAGGAGGCTATTTGGCCCTTCGAGCCTGTTCCGCTATTCATTATGATCATGGCTAATCGTCCAACTCAGTAGCCTAATCCTGCTTTTTCCCCATAACCTTTGATCCCATTCGCCCCAAGTATCTTACTGTCTCTTGAATACATTCAATGTTTTGGCATCAACTACTTCCTGTGGTAATGAATTCCATAGGCTCACCACTCTTTGGATATGTTATTACCGATTCCTTGATTACTTATTGTTGCATAAATCATATTGAGTGCCTTGCTGATAATGCAGCTATTAAATTGATATATTGAAAATATTACTTTGTTTAGTAGCTATCTGTTTGAAGCAGTACTCCTATGTTCATTCAAGTACCATATATCCTCCTGAACCACTTTTCTATGTCCACTCCTAGTGGAATCTGCTGCCTTCTAGCTCTTGACACCAAATTCATTGGTGTCATGACTATTTAGGAGTGCATATGGTCCAGTCATCTGTGACTGGAGCCTTGTGACCTTTGTTCAATTTTCTATCCTTGCTTTCTAAAGACACTAATTCCTTGCTGAGATAAGAGTACTTGTTGCTAAACTGCAGCCAGCTCAGGATGCAGCAATGATCAAATCTTGAATATTCATGGCCTTTATGGCTTAGCTACTCATTGTGTTAACTAGTGGAGTCATCTAAATGCTTGGCTATAACGTGTAATTCTTCTTCCCCTAAAAAGATATCAACATCCCAATTGGATGTATGTCAGCAAAGATGGCCTAATACTGTCTGTGGGCTTGCTCTAAGTTGCTTAAGGTAGTCAGGGGAAGTGATTTGATTCCAATGAAGTACACTCCATTGATCTACAATGATGTAGGAGTCTTGTACTTCTCTGTTAGTGGCTAATCATAAGTGCGCTGTCAATGCAGGGGTTACATTGTGAAATCCCACATAAGGCAAGATTCAGATGATTTATTAATAGAACGTTAAAGAACAAATACAGTCTCTTTGAAGTACTTCTTTTAACCTTTAATGACAGCACCAATCCACAATCAACATATTTTCAGGTAGATAAAGCAATCTCTAGAGGAAGTTGCCAAGTTGTGCATTAAGTTATCTGAATTAGGCAAGGCAAGTTAATTCATGCTGAGCTCTCCCAGGGAGGTTTCACACAGACATGGGAGTGAAGGCACTGCTTTTGGTGTTCTTCTTTTTTAAAAAAAGAATCAGAAGGCTGATTAAGTTTTGATGTGATCATTCACCATTACCTGAAGTCCTGAATGGTCCAGTGCATCCTAACCCTCTGCTAACAGTGAGTCACTGCTGCTGGAGGTCCTTCCTCAGCTGCTAGGGCAGAGCTGACCCGATCCAATGTTAGTTTGTGATTAGCCAAATTACAACAGGAATGTGCTTCAAAAGAAATAAGAAATAATCTGTGTAATCAAATGCAACTTCTGATTGTCTGAAGTTGAAGGCAGGTTAGCATTATTCACATTTTTTTCATAATGCTCTGAAACCTTGTCCAAAAGTTCAGGAAGAAGTGTGAAGCTAAGGTAGTTTGACACAAGTCCAGGCGGCTAGATTTTTGAGCTGTGACTGCTAGATAATGTTCCATGGGCATTAATCAAAAGTTTAAAGTTTATTTATTAGTGCCATAAATAGGCTTTACATTAACACTGCAATGAAGTTACTGTGAAAATCCCCTCGTCGCCACACCCTGGTGCCTGTTCGGGTACACTGAAGAAGAATTTAACATGGCCAATACACCTCACAGCACATTTTTCAGATTGTGGGAGGAAATCAGCAAACCCATGGAGACATGGGGAAAACGTGCAGACTGCACACGGACGGTGACTCAAGCTGGGAATCAAACCCAGGTCCCTGGTGCTGTGAGGCAGCAGTGTGAACCACTGTGCCAGCGTGCCACCCAGAGTGGAGTTAATCAGTTCTGTTCCATCAGGCACAATTCTGTCAATTCTCAAGGAGCAGTGTTGCCAGCTAACCTGGTCAAAATCTATCCTTGAAAATCCTTTACAACTGTAAGGTAACCAGTCAGGTAGCTCAGTGCAGCACCTGATAGTGTGCAACACTGGCTGCTCGCATGACAAGAGAGACTGCCACCTCAAAAATAGTCCATAGTCGTGAAGCCTGCATACAATTGCAAGTTTTTCCCAGGCTTATTAATTCTAATTTGTTGACTTTCACTGAGTTGCCTTGACAGAACTCTGTATGGTGCTGCTGAAAACACAGGATTGAACTTGCCTGAATGGTTAGAAATTAAAAACTGTGAACAGTTAACACCCCACCCTCCCAACGAAAACAAAAAGCCTGGGCACGTTATCAGCTACTAGCAAAATCATTGCTTCTCCCGCAGAGCTGATCTTATTGTGGAGGGGAAAGTGACGGTGTTTAATTAGAGAAAGGCAATGGCTTCTAGCTGCCTTGAGTAGCTGGGTGCCCTGTACCCTGATCTTATGTTTGACCTTCCTACGAGTGGTAACTTGAATAAAACTGTGGGTTAATAAGGAGAGGAAGATGAAGTGACAGTGCAAACATGCCACCCAGGAATAAGTGAGCTAACCAGCGTGAAATGTAATATCAGTAACCGTGATATTTGAAGAGTTACAGAACACATTTCCCATATGCTATTGGTGCATATTATGCAGGCTATAGAAGCCAGGTAGTTTCCACAGCCCTCAGTGTTTCTTTCATTTTAAACGTTGATGGTGGGTAAGGCTCCCAGTCCTTGTTTGTTTTCTTCCTGTAACTGGAAGTGAGGACTGGGTAAAGCCTGATTTCAGAGCTGAGTTTGGACTGTGAGGTATTTTCACTGATCTGCACTCAGATTTCATGGGCAATTTCAGCTGTTTCCTATTATTATTGAGAATTAAGGCACCTGGGCTATAGGGGTCTGTAATGTTCTCACTATATTAGGGGTTGTGTGTTTTACACAAAGGGGAAAAAACACGGGCTATGATTTCCCCAAAAATTGAGTGTCATTATGGCAAGAAAAACTGGGGACCGGACCGCAATCGTCCCACACTTAGATATCTTTAGGGAGAGTGGTGAGTTGAAAGTTGGTTCCGGAAGTGGCAAGGCCAAAACGTAGTGGTGAGTCCAGCTGCAAAACAATTGGGTATCATCTTGACAGAGTATCCCATTCTCACAGTGAGACTCCCTTCCCCTACCCTCCACATCAGCGGCGGCATGTTACCCCACCCCCTCCCTGACACATTGGCATCAGGCATTTAGGCCTCCTGTTGGATCCGTCTTTGACATGCCCCCCTATTTATGGCAATGTGTCCCCATCACAGACCTTCGGTATAGCCTACTCATTACAGTCTCCCCGTCATAGTTCCCACTCCAGCCCCACCTCCACTCAGGATTCATCCCCTTGGCACTGGCCAGACACACTGGCTGTGCTCAATTGATACTGCCATGGTGGCAGTTGGGCACTGCCCAGCCATGACCCTGACTACCCAGGGGTTTCAATGGCCTCCAACCCACTTGTTAGTAGAGATCAGTAATAATTCTAGCCAGTCGTGCAGCATACCCGAGGGTCAGAAAATCCCGGGAGCTGGGAGAATCTGACATATTTAAATACTACTTTGCATATACTAATCAGCCTTGTGCCCTTTCGGGTATGATCCAGTTCAGGCCAATAGAAAAAGACAGGGACATTTGCAAACTGTTTGGCGCCAGGCACGAAACCTGTTTTTATTCCCACAAGCAATTTTCCAGGATCAATGTGACCTCTGCCAGGTACAATGAGGCTGGAAAATTACCCCCTGGTGAGGCTGGAAAATCACTCCACAGTTTGCACACATTGAATCTAAGAGCTCTAACTTGTGCAGAATACAAACTGAAAAGTAAAGCAGCAACATCTACATCACCCAAATGATATTAACATCAAATCATGTGACCAGCTTTTAAAGCAATTTGCAGCCACTTAAATATATAACAGTGTCCAACACTAAATGAGTGGTATTGCTACCTGTCGTCTAAATTTTCTGCCCTCAGTAACTGGACTCAGCTAAATGAATGCGGTGTGCTTGTGAAAAGATTTGATGTTCGAATTGACTTGAAATGAACATCAGATCATCAACTTGTCAGCACCTTCATCAGGCCATTGACCTCCTCAACAGAGGGACCATGATGCAGGAGCCAATTTTCCTCATCACATGATCCTGCCTGTTCCTGTAGGGGATGTACTTAGTATGTGTAGGCTGGACTACTGTATAGAGTTAGGGACAGGGGTTAATTTTAACTGTAAGCTAGAAGGTGTTTTTGATTCCCCCCTTTATAAGCAGAGGCATATTTTCCAATTCCTTGATTTTGGTGTAATTCAGTTTCTATTAATAACACCACAGCTAATCCGAGATGCGATGAACCCAAAAGATTAGATTACTTATACACATACACAAATGAGGGGTGGGGGGGAATCTTGCATCATTTCCCTTTACATTCATACAATAAAAGAAAGATAGAGAAAAAAAATTGCAGAAACCACGGAGAAAATAAATATTGTTTGACGTGGTTCCAGCATCAAGAATCAAAGTCCAGTGAGTTATTCCTTCACAGAGGTTGGCAGGTTGAAAACTGATGCCGTATAATTCACTTTTCCAGCAGAGTTGCCTTCACACTAATCCAGAGGTTTTGTAGACAATGTACAGAGGTTCCAGTAGATAGTATGGATGGGTCAGGTATTTAATCTGGACAAATCCCTTTTTCAATATGCTGCTCATTAAATGGTAAAATGGCAGGCAGAAATTTTACATTCCAGCAAGACAATATTACTGGTTACGCATGTTTGAGCCTCTCGATTATAGTTCAGTAAAATTCAACTCCTTCTTAAACTAACATTATTTCTTTGATCCAACTCCACATATAATCTCTCCAGAGCCATCTGGAGCCCCTTTATATATCAGTGACTTCTATTGAATCATTGACATCAAATTAGCACTTAATTAAAGTAAAAGTAAACTTTATTTATTAGTCACAAGTAAGGCTTACATTGCAATGAAGTTACTATGAAATTCCCCTAGTCACCACATTCTGGCACCTGTTTAGGTCAGTGCATCTAACCAACACGTCTTTCAGACTAGGAGGAAACCGGAGCATCCTGAGGAAACCCATGCAGACATGAGGACATGTTCTTTTTTAACTTTGTCCAAATAGCCATGAGGATATTTACATATTTCACTAAAATATACAGTGAGAGGTCTTATTCTTTTCAGAACAGGATACACCTATTGAGGTAAAACTGATCTAATTGCCCATCATTTTGCTGTAAGTACTTCTCTGCCTTACTTGGATAAACATGGTGATAGTGTGCCAACCCTCCAAGATGAAGCAGATTGAGGTGGAGGGCTTTGAGGGGACAGCTCCTTGGGAAGATAGAGGTATAAAAAGCAGGCTGACAAATATCTATCAGAAGGAAATCAAACTCAGAATATCTAAAACCCATACTGAAACAGCTGAAAAATCCTTTGTGGATATGTGAACATATTTGAGAATGTGGACTCTTATCTTTTAGAAATAATTTTATTACTTTTTTGAGATTTCCTTTCTTATGAACCATTCCTGCAATCCACTGCCAAGCCTCCTTCAGTATATCTGTGGTCTCCAGCTACTTAAGGGTCGCACAAAACATAATCTTTGGTGACTCTTCATTTTCATTTATTTTCTTTGCTTTTCTCCACTTTTTCTTTCTTTCCATGTCTGTTAGCACAATAAGGTTGAGGTAGCTGTTTCTTAGTTCAGACTGACTCTTTAATGATCCAGTCTCGGTTTCCACAATCTCAAAGCTGTGATTTTTGGTTTTCTGTTGTACCACAGCGACACTTGGTACCAAAACAGTGATCCGTATTCAGTTCATTTATACTGGCCAACCAATTCTTCAGACTGTGTGAATTCCTGCATTGAGAATAGATTAATTAATAAATTCTATCACCCCTAAAGTTATTTCATTTCTGTTCAATTTGTAATGCTTTCACATTTGATGCCTTTGTTCCTGCGATCTTTACATGAATGAATTTTTTGGTTCTTTATGGAAACCTGTCCCACTTCTCAATATGAAATTTTTTTTGATGAGGATATTACATATGGAACAGAAATATGAAATAGGAGCAGAAGTAGTCCATTCGGCCCCTCAAGGCTGCTCTACCATTCAATAAGGTTGTGGCTGACCTATTTGTACTTCAAGTTCCACATTGCCATCTTCTCCTAATAACCTCTGATTTCTTTGCTGAACAAAAGTCTATCTACCACTACCTTAAAAATATTCAGTGACTTCATCTCCACCACCTTCTGAAGCAGGAGTTCTAAAATTTTCCTGCTGAAGGAAGAATTATTCCTTTTAGTTTTCATTCAAGCTTTTTTCTCTCCAATAGACTATTTCTCAGATCTCCTGCTCTGTGCTCATTGTTAGTTCACATCCAGATAACACATTGCATCATTGAGAATTATAACTTTCTGAATAAAGTCCATCCCTTTTAACATGAGCCTTCATTTTCCTTAATATCAACCCCCAATCCAAAATGTACACTAATATTCAATACTGTGATTTAGTTTCCTTTTAATCTCTCTTGCATTGATCAAGGACAAGGATTCAACTTTTAAATCAAGGATGTGTCCTTTTTAATCAGTGAAGATTGGTCATTAGATAGAGCACCTCAATAGGCTGAGCTTGTACATGCTGAGCTTCCACTATGCTTCTCCTGCCCTCTGTTCCAAGACTTCTACATTTAATCTTAAATCTCTTTAATGTAATAATAAGTTGTATCTGTTATCTGTATACTGGACTCCATTATTCCTTGTCAAATAAATTTAAAATTCATGTGAAGAATGTCATGCCAGGAAAAATATGACTCATTGAGAATTTGCCTGGTGCAGAATCTAAATTGATCTTGGCTGTGTGAAATGTTTGGTTTTATTGGTAGCATTGTGCTCAGCACTGCTGCCTCACAGCGCCACAATACTACCCATGAACTCTTTCTCTGAAAATACATGATGCCTGATCTGTGTATCACCAGCATTTTCTGTTATTTTTCTAATTTAAGAAACTGGGTTCAATTCCGGCATCGGGTCATTGTCGGTGTGGAGTTTGCACATTCTCTCCATGTCTGGGTGGGTTTCCTCCAGATGCTCCGATTTCCTCCCACACTCCAAAGGTGTTTGGGTTAAGTTGATAATCATACTAACTTGCCCCTTCATGTCAGGAGAATTAGCAGGGTAAATACCTGTACGGTTATGAGAATTGTTGTAGGCTCCAAGGGTTGAACAGCCTCCTTCTGCGCTGTGGGGATTCTGTGATTCTATTATTCACAAACGAATGATTCAGACTTTGGGAGCATTGTAATTACACACCCTGATGACATGCTGGAGATGAATCAGATGAGATAGGAAAAATATGTAAGAAGCTGAATTACTGAGCCTGCTGCTGCTGAATAGAATTAAAGTTGTATCCTTCACATGTAATATGTACCAAAGTTCCCTTTTCAGGTTGAGGATTAAACCTCCACAATTAATGATTGTACACCCCAACTGGAGTGTTCCTTCAGTATACCTGCTTCTAATGGCACATTATATTGCTTTGAACAAATGTATTTATTCATGGAAACACATTTTAAATAACTACTTAGGTGACTGTGGTTGCAATTAGACAGAAGTGCTTCTCAAGTCAGGTTATTATGGAAGGCTTAGGAACATCACTGTTGGCAACTAGTTTTTAAGGGAATTTCCCTGCAACCATAGAAATACAAAGAAGTTATGACACAGAAACAGGTCATTCAGCCCAACTAGTCAGTGCTAGCTATTGCCCTTCACATGAACAAATACATCAAATAACTTTCCCTGCCACCTTATTCATTAAATCCTTTTCATTCATCACCACAATCTAATGTTGGGTATTGATACAGATTTTGACTTTGCAAATGTTCACTGAAAAGCCAGCAATTATTGCGTCTCTAATTGAACTCGAAGTTGATGGGGAGCTGCATTCTTGATAACTGAGTGGCAGTTAAGATTCAACCACATTACTGTGGGGCAGACTCACAAGAAGGCCAAACGGAATGTGGAAAGCAGACTTCTTTCATTCAAAGTGAACGAGGTGGGATCAGTAGTTTGAAGATATCACAGTAACACAGTGGTTGGTACTGGTACCTCACAACGCCAGGAACCTGGGTTCAATTGCAACCTTGGGTGACTGTTGGTGTGGAGTTTGCACGTTCTCCCCGTATCTGCGTGGGTTTCCTCTGGATGCTCCAATTTCCTCCCACAGTTCAAAGATGTGCAGGTTAGTCCCCTTAGTGTCAGGGGAATTAGCAGGGTAAATACATAGAGTAATGGGGATAGAGCCTTGGTGGAATTGTGTTTGGTACAGACTCAAT
The DNA here is from genome assembly GCA_024679065.1 of Sphyrna mokarran. Lineage (NCBI taxonomy): Eukaryota > Metazoa > Chordata > Chondrichthyes > Carcharhiniformes > Carcharhinidae > Sphyrna > Sphyrna mokarran. Next base: position 15,713,734 of record JAGIQG010000025.1, read on the forward strand.
GAGTTGCATCGCTGCCTTCTGCACTGTAGATACTCTATGATTCTATGAATTATTATTGTTGACCTTTTATTCCAGATTTATTGAATGAACAACATTTAAATTCCCTCTGCCCTGTTGGGTTCTGATCTTGTATTTTCAGATTATTAATGCAGATTGCTAGATTCCTAATGCAGTAACATAACCAGTATGCCACTGTTCCCAATTCAGTCGTTAACCCTGGAAGTGAATCCCAAAATTTTGATTTACAGAAGGTTTCTGCTGCCCTTTGGTCTAAATCGCTTGCACGTAATCTTGTATCTGTGGCCCCACAGCGCCAGAGCGAACTTTTCGTAACCAACCATCCCGCTGCCTGCTCTCAGGTGGAAGTGAGCCAGAACATTGTTGGATAATAAGTAAGAATGCAGCTTTTCAGAGAAAAGCAGCCGAGTCTTTGCATAGATTACAGAGGGCCTCCAGTGGTGGAAACGCAGTACTGTAGTATTGCAATGTTCAGCAGAGAACCGCTAGATTAGGCTAAGTGAAAAAAGCATTATTAGTAAAACTGGCCATTGTCACCAGAGCAGTTCATTCGTAACTTACAAGTGGAGCAAAGATCTGAAATATATCGATTATTTCCAACATCAAGGGTGTGCAATGGCACAGTGGTTAGCACTGCTACCTAATAGTGCCGGGGACTCGGGTTTGATTCCTGCTTTGGGTGCCTGTGTGGAGTTTGCACATACTCCCCATGTCTGCATGGGCTTCCTTGAGGTCCTCTAGTTTTTCCCACATCCCAAAGATGTGCGGGTTAGGTGGATTGGCCATACTAAATTGCCCCTTAGTGTGCCAAGATGTGTAGGTTACAGGCATTAGTGGGGTAAATTCATATGGTTACCGGGATAGGGCAAGGGGCGGGGCTCGGTAAGATACTCTATCGGAGACTCGGTCAGACATGATGGCCAAATGGCCTCCTTCTACACTGTAGAGATTCTATGATTCTAACTGTGTGAAGAGCACTTGCTTGAGAGAGCCCATGTAAATACTGTTACACCCTGCGAGCTCCGTGTAAATACTGTCACACCCTGAGAGCCCACTCTAAATACAGTCACACTCTGAGACCCCATTTTAAATATTGTCACACCCCAAGAGCCCACTGTAAATACTGTCACACACTGAGAGCTCCCTGTAAATAGTATCATACCCTGAGAGCTCCCTGTAAATAGTATCATACCCTGACAGCTCCCTGTAAATACTGTTACACTCTAGGTGCTCCATGTAAATACTGTCACACCCCGAGAGTCCACTGTAAATATTGTCATACCCCGAGAGTCCACTGTAAATACTGTCATAAACTGAGAGCCCACTGTAAATACTGTCATACCCTGAGAGCCCACTGTAAATACTGTCAGACCCCGAGAGTCCACTGTAAATACTGTCACACCCCGAGAGTCCACTATAAATACTGTCACACCCCGAGAGTCCCCTCTAAATACTGTCACACCCTGAGAGACCACTGTAAATACTGTCACACCCCGAGAGCCCACTGTAAATACTGACATAACCTGAGAGCTCACTGTAAATACTGACATACCCCGAGAGCCCACTGTAAATACTGTCACACCCCGAGAGTCCACTGTAAATACTGACCCTGAGAGCCCACTGTAAATACTGTCACACCCCGAGAGTCCACTGAAAATACTGACATACCCTGAGAGCCCACTGTAAATACTATGACACCCTGAAAGCCCTCTGTAAATACAGTCACACCCCGAGAGTTCACTGTAAATACTGTCACACCCCGAGAGTCCCCTCTAAACACTGTGACACCCTGAGAGCCCACTGTAAATACTATCACACCCCGAGAGTCCACTGTAAATACTGTCACACCCTGAGAGTCCACTGTAAATATTGTCATACCCTGAGAGCCCACTGTAAATACTGTCACACCCCGAGAGTCCACTGTAAATGCTGTCACACCCCGAGAGTCCACTGTAAATACTGTCACACCCTGAGCGTCCCCTCCAAATACTGTCACACCCTGAGAGCCCACTGTAAATACTGTCACACCCCGAGAGCCCACTGTAAATACTGACATACCCTGAGAGCTCACTGTAAATACTGACATACGCCGAGAGCCCACTGTAAATACTGACATACCCTGAGAGCCCACTGTAAATATTGTTATACCCTGAGAGCCCACTGTAAATACTGTCACACACCGAGTGTCTACTGTAAATACTGTCACACCGCGAGAGTCCACTGTAAATACTGACATACCCTGAGAGTCCACTGTAAATACTGTCACACCCTGAGAGTCCACTGTAAATATTGTCATACCCTGAGAGCCCACTGTAAATACTGTCACACCCCGAGAGTCCACTGTAAATGTTGTCACACCCCGAGAGTCCACTGTAAATACTGTCACACCCTGAGCGTCCCCTCCAAATACTGTCACACCCTGAGAGCCCACTGTAAATACTGTCACACCCCGAGAGCCCACTGTAAATACTGACATACCCTGAGAGCTCACTGTAAATACTGACATACGCCGAGAGCCCACTGTAAATACTGACATACCCTGAGAGCCCACTGTAAATATTGTTATACCCTGAGAGCCCACTGTAAATACTGTCACACACCGAGTGTCTACTGTAAATACTGTCACACCGCGAGAGTCCACTGTAAATACTGACATACCCTGAGAGTCCACTGTAAATACTGTCACACCCTGAGAGCCCACTGTAAATACTGTCACACCCTGAGAGCCCACTGTAAATACTGTCACACCCCGAGAGTCCCCTCTAAATACTGTGACACCCTGAGAGCCCACTGTAAATACTGTCACACCCCGAGAGCCCACTGTTAATACTATGACACCCTGAGAGTCCACTGTAATTACAGTCACACCCCCAAAGTCCACTGTAAATACTGACATACGCTGAGTGCCCACTGTAAATACTGTCACACCCCGAGAGTCCACTGTAAATACTGTCAGACCCCGAAAGTCCCCTCTAAATACTGTCACACCCTGAGAGCCCACTGTAAATACTGACATACCTGAGAGCCACTGTAAATACTTGACACCCTGAAAGCCCACTGTAAATACTGTCACACCCGAGAGTCCCCTCTAAATACTGTCACACCCTGAGAGTCCACTGTAAATACTGTCACACCCTGAGAGTCCTCTGTAAATACTGTCACACCCTGAGAGTCCACTGTAAATATTGTCATACTTGAGAGCCCACTGTAAATACTGTCACACCCCGAGAGTCCACTGTAAATTGTCACACCCCGAGAGTCCACTGTAAATACTGTCACACCCTGAGCGTCCTCCAAATACTGTCACACCCTGAGAGCCCACTGTAAATACTGTCACACCCCGAGAGCCCAATGTAAATACTGATATACCCTGAGAGCTCACTGTAAATACTGACATACGCCGAGAGCCCACTGTAAATACTGACATACCCTGAGAGCCCACTGTAAATACTGTCACACCCCGAGAGTCCACTGTAAATATTGTTATACCCTGAGAGCCCACTGTAAATACTGTCACACACCGAGTGTCTACTGTAAATACTGTCACACCGCGAGAGTCCACTGTAAATACTGACATACCCTGAGAGTCCACTGTAAATACTGTCACACCCTGAGAGCCCACTGTAAATACTGTCACACCCTGAGAGCCCACTGTAAATACTGTCACACCCCGAGAGTCCCCTCTAAATACTGTGACACCCTGAGAGCCCACTGTAAATACTGTCACACCCCGAGAGCCCACTGTTAATACTATGACACCCTGAGAGTCCACTGTAATTACAGTCACACCCCCAAAGTCCACTGTAAATACTGACATACGCTGAGTGCCCACTGTAAATACTGTCACACCCCGAGAGTCCACTGTAAATACTGTCAGACCCCGAAAGTCCCCTCTAAATACTGTCACACCCTGAGAGCCCACTGTAAATACTGTCACACCCTGAGAGTCCACTGTAAATACTGTGACACCCTGAGAGCCCACTGTAAATACTGGCACACCCTGCGAGTCCACTGTAAATACTGTCACACCCTGAGAGCCCACTGTTAATACAGTCACACCCCGAGAGTCCACTGTAAATACTGACACACCCTGAGAGCCCACTGTAAATACTGTCACACCCTGAGAGCCCACTGTTAATACTATGACACCCTGAGAGCCCACTGTCAATACAGTCACACCCCGAGAGTCCACTGTAAATACTGTCAGATCCCGAGAGTCCCCTCTAAATACTGTCACACCCTGAGAGTCCACTGTAAATACTGTGACACCCTGAGAGCCCACTGTAAATACTGTCACACCCCGAGAGTCCACTGTAAATATTGTCATACCCTGAGAGCCCACTGTAAATACTGCGACACCCCGAGAGTCCGCTGTAAATACTGTCACACCCCGAGAGTCCCCTGTAAATACTGTCACACCCTGAGAATCCACTGTAAATACTGTCACACCGCGAGAGTCCCCTGTAAATACTGTCACACCCTGAGAGCCCACTGTAAATACTGTCACACCCCGAGAGTCCCCTGTAAATACTGTGACACCCCGAGAGTCCTGTGTAAATACTGTGATACCCCGAGAGTCCCCTGTAAATACTGTGACATCCCGAGAGTCCCCTGTAAATACTGACACACCCCGAGAGTCCCCTGTAAGTACTGACACCTCCTGAGAGCTCCCTGTGAAAACAGACACATGCTGGGGAATCCCCTATAAATACCATCATATCCTGAGAGTTCTCTATAAATACTGACAGACCTTGGGGAATCCTCTGTCAAATGCCAGCATGCTGGAACTTGAGGCACATGCTGACACCCTGGGGACCTCATTGCAAACATTGACTCCCATTCCCTCCAAACGGAATCCCTTAGAAGTAATGACACTCGCGTGGAAACCCCTTTAAATTACTGGAACTCCCTGGGACATTCTGCAAATGACAACATACTGCCAGGGATTAAGCTACTGAAAGGTAGCTTTAATTACAGAGCGGAAATTAAGATTGTTTAAGAAAATATTTATTAATGTACAGAAATAATGATGATACAGGTATAAGATAGCAAATTCTCTTGGCTGTACTGGCTGCAGTTTTTTTTGGTAAAGTTTCACAACACCAATTTTAAATCCAACCAATTTATTTGATAGTAAATTCGCGAGCTTTCGACACTATGTGCCTTCATCAGGCAAATGCAGTGTTCTGGTCTGCAATAGCACTCATATCAACACAGACAGTCACAGATTGCTGATTAGAATGCGAATCAGCAATCTGTGACTGTCTGTGTTGGTATGAGTTGCTATTGCAGACCAGAACACTGCATTTGCCTGATGAAGGCACATAGTGTCGAAAGCTCGCGAATTTACTATCAAATAAATTGGTTGGATTTAAAATTGGTGTTGTGAAACTTTATTGAGTTTACCCCAGTCCAACACCGGCATTTCTACATCATGCAGTTTTTTTACACAGAGGATGATGGGTGCCTGGAACTTGCTGCCGGGAAAGGTAGCAGATACAGTATTGACTTTTAAGGGGCATCTGGACAAATACACAAATAGGATGAGAACAAAGGGATTTGGTCCATGGAAGGGTAAGGGATTTTAGTTCAGTTGGGGTGGCTTGGTCGGGCGGCAGGTTTGGAGGGCCGAAGGGCTTGTACCTGTGCTGTAATTTTCTTCATTCTTTGTTCTGTACTGTATCCGCAGCACAGAAATCTGGTGACATTATAGGAAGCAATGCCACACAATCTATTTTAGCAGAATCTAAATACTTTTGTGAGCAGATTAATCCCAAGTGCCCACCAGGCTGATGTAACATCTACTTCCTGAACTTCTTACAGGAACATTTGATTGATCAGTAAGTGTGCGTATTCAATAGCAGTGCTCATTCCTCTGGATCCATCTGGGTCAAAGGTAAACCTCCTGAGGGCAAGGTTTTCTGTTAGCAATTCACAGTGTTTAGCAAATACTGCATTATCGATACACTGCCTGAACAAAATAATTTCCCCAGTGATGGCCGCCATTATTACAAGCTGAATGGGACCTTTGCAGGTCTTGCTCTTCAATGGTGATCCTCTGGAGCAGGTTCCCACAGCCACTGCTGGAACTATTGTTACTGCTCCTATCCTTATCTGCTGCTGTAATCTTCAGTTCGGTGTGATGTACAGTTGATTCTCTTTTCTTCCCAGTACGAATTCAAAGCCAAGAACATTAAGAAGAAAAAGGTGAGCATCGTGGTGTCTGTGGATGGAGTGAAGGTTGTTCTGAGGAAAAAGCAAAAGGTAAGTTCATCACTTTGTGCTGTCCTGAGAGATTTCACTGTTAATTACTGTTGATAACCTTGATCTGTTTCTTTGAATTGGGGTTTTTGTCTTCATCCCAATGTATTATTCTCAGGGCTGTCAGCTCTGGGTCCAGGTTCAAAGATATGGCTTTCCATAAAATCATAGAAACTCCATTTAGCCCATTGAGTCTGAACAGGCAACAATCCCGCCCTGTTCCCAAAACCCTACATATTTACCCTGCTAATCCCTCTAACATATACAACCCGAGACACTAAAGGGCAAATTATCATGGCCAATGAACCTAACCTGCACATCTTTGGACTGTTAGAGATGACCAGAGCACCCTGAGGGAAACTATGCAGACACGGGGAGAACGTGCAAACTCTACACGACAGTGACCCAAGTCTGGAATTGAATCCAGGTTCGTGGAACTGTGAGGCAGCAGTGCTAACCACTGTGCCACTGTGCCATCCAGTATCACCAGTATAAACCCAAGAGATCCATCCAGCTGTGACTATACAAGAAATGCCTCAAGAAAAAGGCAATGTAGGTCAGTCAGCAATAAATTTGACAGGTTTGTTGTCCATCTATTGCTATCCTCTGTACTGCTACCTGGGAAGAGCATTTTCAGGGAATTTTCTCTATCCTTAGACCCTTTTCTCATCACTTCTTAAACATTTGGGAAGTTGAATACACCATCCTGGCTTGATTTATTTAATCGTGCTTCATCATTACTCTAAATCCAAAAATACCATACATGATAATATTGATGGAGCATCTTCACATCACATACTGTTGCGGTCCAAGAAGCTGACCCATAATCACCTCTTGAAGAGCAGTTGGATATGGGCAATAGAAATTAACCTTGCCAGCAATGCCCACATCTTGAAAATAGAAAATGCATGCCATCAATATCAATGTTTTAATGAAAGCATAAAATATCACCACAAAAAACCAATACAATATCATACCTGAGACACCTGCCTCTGTCTTCCAGTTGTTCAATACAACTTGGGGGAATTGATGCACTTTGCACTTTTGGGGAAATTGGACCTAAGCCAAAACACTTCCTTTTTTGTGCTAATATGATACTCAAGAGGGCTCCTATCGAAGTAGGAATCCAATCAGTAGCAATACTTCTTCCAGTGTTAAACCACACAAAACCATTCACTCCCAATTGTGTTTGGATGGCCATATCCTATTATTACAAGGATGAGTTAGCCGATAAAAAAGTTCATGCAGACAAGAAATCCTTGAGTTACAAATTTTGGGTCAGTATCATACTCCCTCAGTTCGCAATCACTGGTGTCTTCTGCAAATGGTCACCATTGTACCCAAGATGAGGAGTTTTGCATTACCATTAGATAATGTGATAGCATGAACTATGGTCGTTATGGTGAAGCTTCTTGCTATGTAAGTAGAGCACTGTAACCTGACTCATGTTCCGTTTAGTAGTCAGACTGATTGGTATTGCAGTGTGCCAAGGCTAATTGTAAAAGAACAAATATTTTTCGAACATTAGATTTGCACAAGTGTAATATATGCATAACGAGTCACAAGATGTGCAAATTAGGTGGATTGGCCATGCTCAATTGCCCCTTGGTGTCCTAAGATGTGTAGGTTAGATGAATGGTAAATGTTTGGGGTTACAGGGATAGGACAGAGGAGAGGGCCTGGGCAAGATCTTCTGGCAGAGAGTTGGTGCAGACTTGATGAGCCAAATGGCTTCTTCTGAACTGTAAGTATTGTATGAGATACCATCTATTCTATAATGATTTATCAAAATATTCCAAATAAACAGTACTATCACAATGAAGCTAATTTGCCAAATGTGCTCAGAAATTTTCTGTTGAGCAATGAGAAAAGTCTTTCCTGCCATGTTTGTCTTTCACCGTTGATTTCCACAAACTGTATGTGCTTGTCCCAGCTGGACAGGAAGCGAAAGACTTGACCTCTGATCTCCCTCCAGTGACCTCTCAGGTTAAAAATCAAACCCTTTTAGTTGTAGGATCCCGGTAGAATCTGTGTTCATCTCACGTGAATAAAACTGTTCTAACACTGGTGTGGACTTTTACTGGATAAACTGATGTGGTATGCAGGATAGAGGTTTCCTTTAAAGCAGACCTACATTCACAGAAGCTGTACATTATCCACAAGAGCTCAGTCTAATCTGCTATAAATTCATCCAAAATCCTTCTCGTGGTTAGAGATCTCAACATGAACATTGGAAATCGCAGCTTGTTATGAAGTGCATTTGTTATTTGTACATCTGATCGGGGTGTCGCTGGTAAGGCCAGCATTTATTGCCCATCCGGAATCATTCATGCTTTACCCAGGAAGCCACACTACATTCATTTAAAAATCTTCCACTCGAAGGAGCAGCAACAGTGCAAGAACATACTATTTAAATCTATGGTCCTGATCTAAAAAGGTACATTGTGGGGTCAGGTGTCTTGAGCCAGTGAGTCAGGTGAGAGTTTCTTCACCCCATAAAGGATTGTGCTTTGTGTATGGAATAGAAATCACCTTCTAATCAAGAGATGTTATCTTTTTCCAGAGAAAGGAATGGATGTGGGATGCGAATAAGATGCTGGTGATGCATGACCCAATTTACAGGTACAGTCATTGTGTGTGCTCTACCCAAAGCCAAGTCCTGGCTCAGAGTAGTCTTTCTATATCTCCCTCAATCTTATGCCAGTCTTTTCATTTTCCAATAACTTCAATTTTCAAGCCATTCAGCATTGCTTTTCTTCCTCTTTTTCCTTGAAATCTTCCCTTCGTAACATCTCTTTTATGAGCCTGTTTCCTTTAGGTAGGGCACATCTTAGAGAAAATAGCTACAATGCTGATTTTAAATTATGAGGTGATCATCTATCTATCCTAATGATGCTCCAGTGAAACGCCTTGGGATAGTACATTGAAGATGAATTATTAATATAGATCTTTGTTGGTAAACTGATGAGTCAAGTTATTGAGGTGTCAGAGACCAATAGTAATTTATAGCACTTTAAACTTTATAGAAGATGGAAATTGAGAGTCACTGCACTGGATCAAATCACTGTGAACATATTAAACTGCACTGGACCCCAGTCACTGTGAGCACATTACACTGCACTGGATCACAATCACTGTGAACACATTACACTGCACTGGATCCCAGTCACTGAACACATTACACTGCACTGGATCACAGTCACTGAACACATTACACTGCACTGGATCACAATCACTGTGAACACATTACACTGCACTGGATCACAGTCACTGAACACATTACACTGCACTGGATCACAATCACTGTGAACACATTACACTGCACTGGATCCCAGTCACTGAACACATTACACTGCACTGGATCACAGTCACTCTGAGCACATTACATTGCACTGGACCCCAGTCACTGTGAACACAATACACTGCACTGGATCACAGTCACTGTGATCACATTACATTGCACTGGACCCTAGTCATTGTGAACACATTACACTGCACTGCATCCCAGTCACTGTGAACAGATTACACTGCACTGGACCCCAGTCACTGTGAACACATTACATTGTATTGGATCACTGTCAGTGTGAACACATTACACTACACTGGACCCCAGTCACTGTGAACACATTATACTGCACTGGACTCCAGTCACTATGAACACATTATACTGCATTGGATCCCAGTCATTGTGAACACTTTTCATTGCATTGGATCCCAGTCACTGTGAGCATTAGACCCCAATCACTGTGAGCATGTTATAATGCATTTCTTTCAATGTCTTTTTAAAACTTTGCATCCAAAGTTAATTCAAGTGATGGGTCATTTAAAAATTATTGATAGTTAAACAATTGTGTCACCGGCTATGTTGTGAACTTACAAAACTAATCAATAAGTTACAAGGTGAGGATTCTAGGTGAGAGCAAGTGTTTCTAAATAATGAGAGGTTCAGAAACCCAAAAGAGTCCTGATTGAGCAGATGGGAGAAGACAGCAGAGTTTATTTGATGGAGTATAATGTGTGTTTGATATGATAATGGCCATGCTGCTAATGTTTTCCATGTCTTAGAATCATAGCCCAACTTGTCCATGCCGCCCTTTCTGTTAAATGACTAAGCTAGTCCCAATTGTCCACATTTGGGCCAAATCCTTCGATAGCATGCTACTCATAACGCTTTTTAAAAGACAAAATTGTATCTGCCTCTACTACTACCTCTGGCAACTTCTTCCAGACACTCACCATCCTCTCTGAAAAAATGCCCCTCTGGATCCTTTTGTATCTTCCCCTTGCACCTTAAACGTATGCCCTTTAGTTTTAGACTCCCCTACCTTTGGGAAAATATATTGACTATCTATGCCCCTCATTATTTTATAAGATCACCCTCCAGCCTCCTACACTCCAGAGAAGAAAGTCCCAGTCTATCTACCTTATAACTCAAGTCCAGGTAGCATCATAGTAAATCTTTTCTGTTCTCTTTCTAGTTTAATAATATACTTTCCATAATAGAGTGACCAGAACTGTACACAATATTCCAGGTGTGGCCTTTCCAATGCCTTGTACAACTTCAACAAGATATCCCAACTTCTGTATTTGATGTTCTGACCAATGAAAACAGGTTTATCAAATGCCTGTCGACCTGTGACTCCGCTTTCAATGAGCTCTGACTATGTATGTCTAGACTTCTTTGTTCCGTAACTCTCCTCAATGTCCTACCATTAACTGAGCATTTGGTTCTACCAAATGCATCAGTTTGCATTTACTTAAATTAAACTCTAGCTGCCATTCATCAGTTGACTGGCCCAATTGATCAAGGTCCTGTTGCAATCGAGGATAACTTTCTTCACTGTCCACAATGCCACCAATTTTGTGTCATCTGCAAACTTTTTAATCATGCCTTCTACATTCTCATCCAAATCATTAATATAAGTGACAAATAACAATGGACCCAGCACCGATCCCTGAGGCATACTGCTGGTCACAGGCCTCCAGTTTGAAAAACAACCCTCTACAACCACCTTCTCTCTTCTGTCATCAAGCTAGTTTTGTATCCATTTGGCTACCACACGCTGTATCCCATGAGATTGATCAACAACCTACCATGCGGTATCTTGTCAAAGGCCTTGCCAAAGTCTATGTAGACAACATCAGCTGCAATGTCCTCATCTATCTTCTTGGTTGCTCCTTGTTGAATATTTGGACCCTCATGTGATGGAGCTGAGATGATGTGAATTTTAAAATTGAAATCATCCATCGTTTGAGATTAAATTGCCTTCAGTGCTAATAATAATAGACCAAGGCCTTGGCATTAGAAATAGTGAGAGTTCAGCTTTTTCTGAGACATGGCTGTTACAGTGGAAATATTAAACATAATTAATTGGGCAATAGCCTCTTATTGGAGCCTTACAACAGGAATTCCCTATGAACAAAGTACAGGATTTATCTAGTTTGGGTGAATTCTGGACCTCCTGGATTCTTGTTGTTGGTGGGTGTGTACGTTCAGGGCATGTTGGTGCTGCACTCACTCATTTAGTTAGCCCCCTCCTTTTTTGTCCCCATTGTTGCCTAATGCGGAATATTAATGGTATTCTGGAGTTGGAGGTGATTAAATTGTGCCTAAGAATGCATGGAGTTGTGGTCTTGCAGTGGTGAGGGACTCAGTTTCAGAGACCCAGTTTCAGTTCCGGTCTTGAGTGACTGTCTGTGTGGAATCTGTGTTCGTCCTCCTGATACCAAGGGGAAATTAGGCATGGCCAATCCATCTAACCCGCACATCTTTGGATTGTGGGAGGAATCCGGAGCACCTAGACACGGGGAGAATGTGCAAACTTCACACAGACAGTGAACTGAGGCTGGAATCGAACCTGAGTCCCTGGGCTGTGAGACAGCAGTGCTGATCACTGTGTCGCCCCTGATCTTAGCCTCAACTTCACTACCCCACTACATCGTAACCCTTGACTCTCCCTATAGTCAAAGCATCTGTCCAATGCAGCCTTGAATATATCCACTGACTCTACCTCCAAAGAATTCCAAAGGCTCACAACCATGTCAAATAAGAAATACCTCCTCATCTCCAATTTAATGGATGACCCTTTATTCTGAACATATACCCTTATTTCCTCATCTGCCACAGTGGGGAACAATCTCTGTACATCTATATGAGTCGATCTCAATTTAAAAATCACATTGTTGACTTGGGAAATCACTTTTACTACCTAGTCAAATTTAAAAACTGTGGGGAATTCCAACTCCACCATCGCCAGAAGCCCTATGGCAGAGCTTCCAATTTGTTAGGAAAGATTTCAGTTGTGAGCAATATCATACTCACAACTGAAAGCAAAATGGGAAAAAATGTCAAACAGCATTTGAATGTGATTCCAAAAAAAATCAACATTAAAGTTTTTAAAGCCTTCAGAGTTTGCCTCCAAGCATTCCCTTACTTGTTTTAATTAAGTTATTTGATATTTTGTTTTTTTTATACTTCCTCCTCGGGGTTATAAAATAAAAATGTTCTCACGAAACATAGCTTAAGAAACGGAGGTGTTTATGCACCTTACAAGGCGACAAGTTGGGACAATGTGGTCAGGTTATAGGAATGGAACCAGTGTAGGTTAATCTTCAACCCTGTGGGTGAGGAATAAGACCATAAGACATAGAAGCAGAACTAGACCACTTGGCCTGTAGAGTCTGCTCCACCATTCAATCATACTTGATAATTTTCTCATCCCTATTCTCCTGCCTTTTCCCCATAACCCTTGATACCTTTATTAATCAAGAAACTATATATGTCTTAAAGATACTCAATGATCTGGTCTCCACAGCCTTCGGTGGCAAAGTTCCACAGATTCACTGCTCTCTGGGGTGATATACTAGTTTAGTTTATTTATTATTGTCACAAGTAGGCTTACATTAACATTGCAATTAAGTTACTTTGAAAATCCCCTAGTTGCCACACTCCAGTGCCTGTTCGGGTACACTGAGGGAGAATTTAGCATGGACAGTGCACCTAAACAGCACGTCTTTGGGACTATGGGAGGAAACTGGAATATCCTGAGGAAACCCATGCAGACATGGGGTAAATGTGCAAACTCTGCACAGACAGTGAGCCTAACTGGGAATTGAACCCAGTTTCATGGTGCTATGATGTGGCAGTGCTAACCACTGTACCGCCCACACTTCTCAAAGTGTGAACATAATCAAAGTTGCCTCAGAACACAAAGCCTGCAAATATTATTTTTTAATGTGTGTGAGGCGCGGTGGGGAGGAATATAACCTGCAGAAGGCGGATGTCCTGGACCTTTCTTGAACTCTAAAGTTGGCACATGTGATGCTTTTGAATTTTAAACTGCTGAAACCAATGAATTGGGAAACACCAATGCAGTGATTGCAATGGGGAGCCAGGTTACATTGCACTGGTGTTAAGAAACAAGTAAAATTAATTGTTCTTTTCAGTAATGCGTTGCACTGTTACTTGGCATCAATCTGATGTGTTGTTGTTACTATTTACCAGCAACATTATTTTTCTTATTTGGTTTCTAGAATATTCTATGTTTCCCATGATTCTCAGGATTTAAAGATATTCAGCTATATTGCCAGGGATGGCATCAGTAATACCTTCCGATGCAATGTGTTTAAATCCAAAAAAAAGGTTTGAACCCTTTTCTTATATTTGGTGTGCATGTGTTTTTTATTCAGTGTAGAACAAGGGTCTGTTTTCATGAACAGAAGTTCTCAGAAGCAAAAACCTTTCTCCAAAACACGAAACTGTTGCTGAACATTCCAATATTGAAGGCTGGTAAAGCTAAAATGACTGGGGCTCTTTTCTGTAGGAAATAGAATAATAGAATCTTACAGTGCAGAAGGAGGCCACTTGGCCCATCAAGCTGACCACAACCCCACCCAGGCCCCATCCCCACAACCCCATGCATTCACCCTAGCTAGTCTCCTAACACTCAGGGACAATTTAGCACGGCCAATTCACCTAACCAGCACAACTTTGGACAGAAGGCGGGGGTGAGGGAACCTGATAGACATCTTTATAATTACAAAAGCATTAGCTAGGGTAGATGTGGAGAAGGTGTTGCCATCTTGGAAATTGGTGGCATAGATATAAGATAGTTACTAATAATTCCAGTTTGGAATTCAGGAGGCATTTATTTTACTGAGAGATTAAAATGTGGAACTTGCGATTTCATTGTGTAATTTACCCTAAATTTAAAGTTACAATCCAAAAACACAATAATTTAATTAATCTCATAATTGCAGCTATTGAGAAAGGGATAGAATGATGTGCCAATAGGGTGAAATGAAACAAGATGAGGGGAGACTCTGGAGAATAAATACCAGGGTAAGGGTTCAGCCTCAATGGCTGAGCAGTTAAAGCATTGGACTTGAAATCCAATGCCATTTCCCCATGTAGGTTTGAGCCATGCTAGCAGCAAGTTCATTAAATAATTAAATATTAGGATAGCCCTGTTGGGCCAAGCAACCTATTTATATTCTGTAAATCAGATGTACATTCCAGAGTATTCACCCTGGTTTGCCTTTCTTAATGTGTGGACTCCAGCAGGGAGTGTCAGGCTGTCGAACTGCAGGAAATTTTGAATTGCAGTAGTTGTGTTTCCCACATTGCCTTTTTTTTTAAGAGTTGACTAAACAAGTCCATCTGTTCTTACACAACAGTGTACCTCAGCCCCTTCCATTGCTAGGCTGAGACTTCTGTCATCCAGGATCTTTGCAACAAGCAAATGAGACTCACTTCATCAATTAGACTAGCTTTGAAGCTGGGTACCACTTTACCCTGCTCTGTTACAATGAAATGCATTTCATAATTAAAAGCATAAAAAATGGAATCAAATATATTTGCCATGTTACTGTTTGGATCATATAATACTTGTCAGTGTCCCAGTGGTGAGATCAAACATAATGTGCTACTTGAATCTTACAGTTTTTAAAATGATGGGATTCTGGCAAAATGGTAAAACGCTGTTCTGTTTGGATTTCTGCAAGTGTATCTACAATTCACCAATCTTTCTGCCTTAGAGCCAAGCAATGCGAATTGTCCGAACAGTGGGACAGGCCTTTGAGGTCTGTCATAAGTTGAGTTTACAACATGCTGAACAGAATGCTGATGGGCAGGTGGTTGGTGCAAGTGACAAGACAACAGAAGAGTTGTTCACTGGAGGTAAAGTCAGCCTTTCCAACGTAATCCATCCCCTCTGGGAGGTACCGTGATGTCTACCTGGCAGGTGTAGCTGCCCAGTGGTGTTAGATTCACTTAATGTGGTGGAACTAATGCTCCTTATATCAGTGTTTGATTTCAGCTGTGTGGAGCTGCTGTTCAGCATCTGTACTTTGGAAATGGAGTGTAGCTCAGTGTTCTGAGTGAAGCAGAAAGAAAATACGCTCCCGAAAATTGGCAGCAGTAATTTCCAGATGGCGAACTCAACATTACCGTAAAAATAGAACTGACAATTGTTGATAAAACATAGAGTAAACTCACTTGGAACAATATTGTGCACTGTTCTGGTCTCCATATTATAAAAAGAATATAGTGGCATTCGAGAAACTAAAAGAAAAGATTTGCAAGGATGATCCTGTAACTGAGATATTAAAACTATCAGGAAAGACTGAACACACTGGAGATTTTTTTAATCTACAAGAAGGAGAAACTGAGGAGTAACTTGTTGGAGCCTTTCAAGATAACAGAAAGGTTTTATAGCATAGATACAGAGAAGATGTTTTCACTTGTAGTGTAACCCAAAAGCAATTAATATCAGACTGTCAATGCTCAACACAGTAAGGAGTTTGGGAGGCATTTCTTTATCCAGTGAATAGCTAGAATGTGGAGCTTGCTATCTCGAGAAGTAATTGGGATGAATACTATGAACATGTTTTTGAAAAGTTCACTTATGAGATGTGGATATCGCTGGATAGGTCAGCATTTACGGTTCATTCCTAGTTGCCCTTCAGGAGATGGTGGTGAGCTGCCTTTTTAAACTGCTACAGTCCCTGAGATGTCCCACTGTGCTGTGAGGGAGACAGTTCCAGGATTTTGACCTACCGAAGAAGAAGGAACATGATATATTTCCAAGTTAGGATAGCAGTATTCCCAGATATCTGATGCCCTTGATCTAGATGATAGCGGTCATGGAAGATGCTGCCGAAGGAGCCTTGGTGAGTTCCAACAGTGCATCTTGTAGATGGTACACACTGCTGCCACTGTTCATTGGCGGTGGAGGGAATGAATGTTTGTGAAAGGGATAGCAATCAAGCATGCTTTTTTGTCTTGCCTGATGTTGAACTTCTTGAGTGTTGTTGGAACTGCACTGAACCAGCAAGTGGAGAGTATTCCATCACAGTCTTGACTTGTGCCTTGTAAATGGTGGAGAAGCTTTGGGGGATCAGGAAGTGAGCTACTCACTGTAGGATTGCAAGACTTTGACCTGCTTTGGTAGCCACAGTATTTATATGGCTCCCAGATTGATAGTATGGCATTCAGCTGCCATTGAATGTCAAAGGGCAATGGTCAGATCCTCTCTTGTCGGAGATGGTGCCTGTGTGGCATGAATGTTACTTGCCATTGTCAGCCTAAGTCTGTATATTGTTCATCTCTTGCTGCATTTGGACATGAAGTGCTTCAGTTCAAGGGGAAGTTAAATAATTGTATAAGGCAGAAAGAGATAGGAGGATATGTTTATGAAGTTAGGTTAAGAAGAATGAGAGGAGGCTGATCTGGAGCAAAGACACCAGCATGGAACACTGGGTCTTCTATGCTTTAGACTCCATATATATTCTGTATATATTCAATACCAATAGTTGTTATGAGAAGTGTATCAGTGCTCATTACTGGCTCAGCATTCTAATCTTTCAACGTTCTTTAACTAGGCCATCAGTTACCTAGAGCAAAGCAGAATGGGATGATGGACAAAGATGTGGAATCCTACAGCCCCAGGGAGTTACCGTGCAATGGGATTGAACTAGAAATCATTAACTCGACACAAACTCGTAAAGAAAGAAATGATCAGGTACTTTGATTAAGCAGGCTGACTATCCTTAGGATATAATTATTTTCTTCTTTCAATTTGATTCACACTGAACTAGAGGTTATCCTCCATGCGCATATTTCAAATTCAAACAAAGCCCATGTGATGATGCCAACTGTTTGGAGAAATCAAATATAGCACAGATGAAAATAGTCATTTGTGCTATATTTAATTTATAGCACGTATATATATAAATTCACTATTCAGTCCATCAAATATGCCACGGACCACAATCCCACCTAGGCTCCATTCCCATCACCCCATACATTTACTCTGCTAATCCCCTGACACTAGGGTCAATTTAGCATGGCCAATTAATCTAATCTTTGGACTGTGGGAGGAAACTGGAGCACCCAGAGAGAACCCATGCAGAACAGGGAGAATGTGTAAACTCCACACAGACAGTGACCAAAGGCCAGAATTATCCCTGGCACTGTGAGGAAGCAGTGCTAACCTCTGTGATGCCATGCTGCTCAGATAGTATATATTTTCTTTCTTTGATGTTTTTATTTATTGATTATCATCTGTGTGCCTGACCCTTCCCCTGTTTCCAGGTCCCTCAGTATATAATGCTGCACAGAGTGGGAGGACCATCCATAAAGTTTCACTGAATTGAATCTTACTCTCAGTATCTGGTCAAACTGCAGTCCAGCCTTTGGAAATGGATGCAGCTAAACTTTGCCCCCTCTCAGGTGTGCACTGGATCTGTTCCCTCCTCACTAATGATACATAATGCAGTTTAACATTAATGCATTTAAAGGCTTTGGAAAGGATGGGAATGTTTGAGATGGTTAGTTTTTTTAAAGGTATTTTTGAAAGGTAAGGGTGTCAGTATCTGAGGAGAGGGAGCCATTTATAATTAACATCAGGGACAGGAAGTTCAGTTCGCTGATCTCTCATTTAATAGGTCATTGAATCACAGAATCCCTGCAGTGCATAAGGAAGCCATTCAGCCCATTAAGCTTGCATCGACAACAAACCCACCCAGGGCCTATTTCCATATCCCCATATGTTTACCCTGCTAATCCCCCTGACACGAAGCATAGCCAATCAACCTAACCCACACATCTTTGGTATGTGGGAAGTGACTGGAACACCTGGAGCAAACCCATGCAGACACAGGGAGAACATGCAGACTGCAGACAGGCAGTCACCCAAGGCTGGAATTGAACCCAGGTCCTTGGCAGCATTGAAAACCACTGTGTTACCTTGTTCCTTTGAAGCTATTCCCAATTAGGTGAGCTCAGATGAAATACGAGGGAAGCTGAAACTGAGAAGACAGTTGGGTCTTAAGGCTGGGGGAGATTTGAGGGTGGGTTTGATCGGCAAGGGAAGGGTATGAGCTCTAGAGACAGCTGAATGACTAAGCAGTCGAGACTCTTACTAATGATGTAGGGTGGCTTTTTCTGGTCTCACCTGACACAGGAATTAATGCAGGAGGGACAGAAAGTATGACGGAACCAGCAAACAATCCTTCCCTCTGGTTGGGATGGGATTGGAAAATCCCAACATTGGAGTTTGGACATAGGAGACAGTAGGGCTGGAAATCACAAGTGAATTGCAATACTAAAGAACAGGCTTTTCTAAATAAGTTAGCCGTTCCATTGCTTTTAAAAGCTCTTCTTCCATATGTGGGCTTGGCTGGCATGGCCAACATTTATTACCCATCTCTAATTGCCCTGAGAAGTTGGTGGTAACTCTGTTTCTTGAACACTGCAGTGTGGGTGCTTGCACAGCACTTGTAGATAGAGTTCCTGAAGATTGACCTGATAATAATGAAGGATTGCTGATGTATTTCCAAGCCAGAATGGAAGGGAACCTGGAAGTATTGGGGTATCTTCTGTTCTCCTTTCCTTTTCAGACGGTGGAGATTGTGATTCACTAGATTCATTCCTGGGATGAGGGCTTGTATTATGAAGAAAGGTTGAACAGGTTGGGCTGATATCCCATTAGAGTTTCGAGAATGAGAGGTGATCGTATTGAAACATAGAAGATACTGGGCGACTTTATAGGGTGGATACAGGAGGATGTTTCCACTTGCGGGAGAGATTAGAACTAGGGGACAAAGTTTAAGAATACACAGACTACCATTTAAGATGAAGATAAGGAGAAATATTTTCTGTGGAGGATCATATGCAATTCTAGTCCTTGGAAAGCAGCGAAGGATGGGTCATTGAATGTATTCAAGGCTGAGTTTGTTAGTTTTGGAGAGACAAGGAAGTTAAAGGGTAGAAATTGGGGGGAGGCAAACAGGAGAGTGGTGTTGATACAATAATCAGATCAGCCATTATCTCATTGAATAGTGGAGTAGGCTCAACAAGGCTAAATGATCCATTCTGCATTCAATGTTCCCATGCAGCCAATAGTGAAGAGGGTGAAATGTTCTGCCAATGGATAGGCTTTCAGTGAAGTGGACACTTTCCCCTGTCTCAGGCTGAGCATCTTATCTTAACTGTTGTTGCAATTGCAGCTATCCATACAAGTAAACCAGAGATCATGTATATCACACACTAATTAGAGAGAGATTAACTTGTTTAGTACTCTAATAGATCAATAATGTCTGTGCAGTTTATTGCTGTAATGGTTTCACTGACAGTTTGTTGCACGTCCTTGAAACCTGCATTAATATTCCAGTGCTGCTACAGTAGGCAGCTATACATCAGGAGTTCTATGACTATCAAATCTCTGCTATCGGGTGCAGTTACCTCAGTGGATGAGGATTTAGAAAATGTACCCTACAGCGTTATGGATTATATCCCCTCCCCACTTTCTATATTAAATGTATCAAAATTTCTCTCCCTTAATGTAGTGCACCTATACAAATATAGTACAAATGCCCATAAAACAGTAATATTCAATTTAGTACCCCAGAATTTTAATGTACTATAAAGAATCAGACGTAGACTCCAGCCCTTCCTCCTTCCGGGTCCTCCAGCAGCCTCCATTGATGCTAGCCAAAGGTAAATATTCAAAACTTTTGTTTTAAAGAAACCAATTCCTTTTTTGCAGGTACGTATGCAATTCTCCTTTGAAGGTTCCGAGTGAAGCTGCCTCTGCCATCCTTTCAGGCAGTGCGCTAGTACACTTCACATCACAACACAACACGGCAGCTCTCTGTGACAAGGTTCTTCAGGCTGGAATAATTTAATTGTAACAGGGACAATTCCAGGAAGGCTCATTGACACATTCACTTTCCCATGTGATTACCCTGCTGCATTTCTTCATCTTAGAACATGAAATCTAATTGCCAGAAGCCTGTTACACAGCTCACTGCACATTTTATTGGCCTCCTGTGAAGCTATTGATGGAGTATTGCAGGGACACACTGATAGCACTCTCGGACACCCAGGAGGATGAACTGCCATAATGGCCGACAGCATGTTTCCTGGGAAGACAAGAAGAGGGTGGACAGAGTGAACTTTGTTTGGGTGGTTTTGTTTTTAATTTATTTTGCGTGAAATCTATAGCGTCAACTGGAATGTTCTTGACTGGTTCTCTTTTCAGGATTCTGAGAATGGGACTCCTTTTGCTTCGTCAGCCCAGCTGTCACGATCTCCCAGCAGCCAGTGCTCCTCCCCAACCCCACTGGCATCCCAGCACCACCTCCAGCTGCTCCAGCACCAGCTCCTACAGCAGCAACAGCAGACCCAGGTGGCTGTGGCACAGGTTAGTCCCCCGTTACCTGGCAGGGGAGGAGGTGAAGGGAAGATCCTCAAGTTTAAAATATTAGAAATGGTTATTCAGGAATAGACTATAAAAAGTACATTATGAAACATGACTTCAAACAGATCTCAGACTTCCAAACAGCTGCATAAGTTTAGAATTTGGAAATGTACATGTGTAAATTATTGGGTACAGTTAGTTTTTAAATGTATACAGTCAGTTCAGTTCCTCTTATTTCCTGTACCTTTTCAGTCCCTCATCCTCTGTGAAGCATTATAACACCTGCTTCTGACTGACAGTGTCTTGTTACACAAACTGCAGTTTACACTGGTGAAATTCAGTCATTGGACCACACTGTTTTATCACAGATTCAGCAGTATTAACACAAACAGACTGAGCCATACTAGCAAACTGGTGAGAAGATAGTGACACTGACTCAGCACCTCACGGGAGAGTTATTACAGATTGTTTTTCTTACACGCACATCTTAAGTTAGTTTTCAGTGTGATTTGATTTGATTTACCATTGTCACTGTATTAACATACAGTGAAAAGTATTGTTTCTTGCACACTTTACAGACAATGCATACCATTCATGGAGAAGGAAAGGAGAGAGTGCAGAATGTAGTGTTACAGTCACAGCTAGGGTGTAGAAAAAGATCAACTTAATGCAAGGTAGGTCCTTTCAAAAGTCTGACAGCAGCAGAAGGAAGAAGCTGTTCTTGAGTCGATTGGTATGTGATCTCAAATTTTTGAAACTTATTCCCGACGGAAGAAGATGGAAGAGAGAATGTCTGGGGTGTGTAGTGTCCTTAATTATACTGGCTGCTTTTCTGAGGCAGCTGGAAGTGTAGACAGTGTCAATGGATGGGAGGCTGGTTTGCCTGATGGACAGGCTTCATTCACGAATTTTTCTAGAGTTTGGTGATCTTGGGCAGAGCAGCAGCCATACCAGGCTCTGTTAAAACCAGAAAAAATGCTTTCTGTGGTGACTATTGCTGTTGTATGTGGCTGTTCCCAGGTGAATATCAGTGCCACCTTACAGAAATTATACAGGGAAGGAAGTTACCAAGAGCCTTGTGGCACATCTTTATCCAGCTATTGCACTGAGTAATGAGTGATGTAGTTTGTCTGGGTGTGTGTTGACACAACATTGCCATGAGATGGTGCTGTAGGCTGACTGTGTGCTCTACCCTCTCTGATGTTCCTTTCAATGGATCATCAAGAGGATTCAAACGCTGCAGCTGTCAGCAAAAGACTTACCTCTGTTTGTCTCGTAAAGAAACGTTTAACTCTTCTCTCACCCAATTCGACTTGCTCTCCTGCTTCTCTCCTTCTGGTCACTACTCTCCCTTTCACTCTTCCTCCTCTGATTATTCTCACTCATCTCCCTCTGATCACAGCCTCTCCTTCATTTCCTTCTGCTGGTTACTTCTCCGTCCCTCACTTTCCTCCCTCTGCCCCATCACTGACCTCCCCCTCATTTTCCTCTCTCTCCCTCTAGTCACTCTCCTCCCTCTCTCCCTCTAATCACTTCTCCCTCCCTCACTTTCCTCCCTCTATCCCTTTGCTGATCTCTCCCTCACTTCCCTCCCTCTCTCCTTCTGGTCACTTATCCGTCCCTCACTTCCCTCCCTCTCTCCTTCTGGTCACTTCTCCCTCCCTCACTTACCTCCCTCTGTCCTTTCGCTGATTTCTCCCTCACTTCCCTCTCTCTCACCCTCTAATCACTTTTCCCTTCCTCACTTACCTCCCTCTGTCCCTTCGCTGTTCTCTCCCTCTCTCCCTTGAGGCTCCTGCACACTCTTGGAGTTGGTGCAGCATTTAACAATATAACGTGCCCAGAAGCAGAAGTCCTTGTTTTATTGAGAAATGTAATTGAAGAGAGAAGGGCAATCATCAGGGACTTCTCCCAGGTCGGAGCAGAGTAAAAGGGAAACCTTCAATAAGCCAAGGGATGCTAAAATTTAAAAGCCCAAAGGAGGAGCAATTAAGGTTCTGGTAATGAATAATTTAAGAGATGGAGATGGTAAAAGAAGCTTTAATCTCAGCACAGGGTGTGGTAGGGAGGAGCAAAACATATAGAATGGTCTGCTTGAAGCTTGGAAAAAGCAGAAAGAACAGCTTGTACCATTGTAATATCAATGGAGAGGAAGAAAGCATCTTTGATTTTCCCAGCAGAAATTTACTGAGAGCCCAGGTCATACGTCTTGTTCATTAGTCATGAAAGGGCTCGAGACAACTACAATAAGCAACCATTTTATTCAGCAAATGACTAATCTCTACGGAGTAGACTGACGTCCTTGTCTGTGTGATAAAGAATCCATCAAAAATTCTATCTTTACAATTCTAAGGTGAGCACAGCAGGACACTTTGATCATATTATGATGAGCTGCTCACAAAATTACCAACAGCAAGACATAATAATCCAAGTTAATGATTACTTTGTAATGCAGTGAGACATCTAGGGGGGAGTTGAAATCGATAATGTTTGAGATGGGTTTTACTTTCATGGTTAATGCTGGTACCTTCAACCCATTGGTTATGTTGTAATGTTATCACAGAATGCTCCATCTATTAGATATTTGACATCCAGTTGATATTGCTTGTCAATTTCATTTATTTTACAGTCATAAAATCTCTACAGTGTAGAAGGAGGCAATTCAGCCCATTGAGTCTGCACCGACAACAAGCTCATCCAGACCTTCCAGTCTCCTCCCACACTCCAAAGATGTGCGGGTTAGGTTGATTGGCCATGCTAAATTGCCCCTTGATGTCAAGGGAATTAGCGGGTTAAATATGTGGGATATAAATATATGGGTATAACCCCATATATTTAACCCGCTAATTCCCTTGCCATTAAGAGGCAAATTAGCATGGTCAATCAACCTAACCCGCACATCTTTGGAATGTAGGAGGAAACTAGAGCACCCGGAGGAAACCCTTGCAGACACGGGGAAAATGTGCAAATTCCACACAGACAGTAACCCGATGCCAGAATTGAACCCAGCTGTGAAGCAGCAGTGCTAATCACCGTGCCACCCAATCACAGATATGAAGCTCATAAGATTGTTAAGTTTTGGGACTGTTTCTTTGAGGTAAAATGGTGGAATGAAGCGAATCATGTACTTTACTTTGGTTGTGGCCTAATCAACAAGCTGGCATAACTTGATTGTTAAAAGTTAAAGGATGGCCCATGTTGATTTACTGAGAAGAAGATGCAAGATATCCACAGCTGTAGATAATGGACAGGATTTCCTAGTCACTGGAGATTCCCATCTGAGGTCAACAGATTTTGGCTTGTCCATTGAATTCTCTGTCCTACCCCTGTGATTGCTGCAGTGGACTGGAGTAGAGAGTTCAGGTCAATGGCAAGAGCACCTACTGACTGTGGATAGACTATCAGTTGTCAGATCTCACAGAAAGCTGTCAGGCATGTCGGGTTTTATAAATGGGTATAGTTTAAGATGTCTATTTAACTTCAAGTTAGAATGGATTTGTGGATCGCTAATTAGCATTTTTACCTGAGTACAAGATCCATGTGATTCACACTGAAATGGGAATGGACATTGGAAGGAAAAGTCAGTAGAAAGGAATTGTGATGTCAGGTTGCACATTTTTTTAAACTCATTGACAAATCAGTCTGCAAGAATCTGAGAGAGGGCAAAGAGAGTGTGGCAGTTAGTCCTCCATCTGAAGCAGAAAAATACTGTCTTTATTACTCACCGTGTGAAAAGTAAGTGGGCATTGGCATTTAGATTAAAAGACCAAATACACGAGGTTTTTAACAAAGGCTGGAAGATTTGCCTGACTTTGGCTAAAAGGAGAAATCTCCTGGGTAACCCTCACTATGAAAGTCAGTTTTAGGATTAGAAGCTATCCAAAACCAAAAAAGTAAAAACGCAACTGGCCATTGGAAGCAGAAAATAGATTTGGACTGGTTCTGTAAGAATAAGTGTTCATTGAGAAACAGTTTAAAGTATTACCAAGGCAGAAAATTTTAGCTATATTAAAAGTTAAAGGTTAAAACTTTTCTATAGTTTAGTGTTGAAGTTGCTTACAAAATTAGTATTTAATCAATGTTGTTTTTTTATTTGTATGTCACAGCAAAAGTCTTAAAACTTGAAATCCTGTTGTTTGATCCTTCCAGTTAGTCACTGGGAATTCTTTTTTAATTTCTTTTTGTAATATAATTTCTCTTGAATACTTTTTTTTAAAGTTCTTGGTCTGTACTGGAATCATAACATTAATCCTTTAAAGTATGTGGTTTTAAGCATTAAATAGCAGATGAATGTCACCTGAATACTCTGATATATTTGTATCCTAATATAGGCAGCTGTAATTAATAGGTCATTGAAAGTGAACTACTAGTTACCATTTGCCTCAAAGCACCAGGGCCCCAGGTTCAGTTCTGGCTTTGGATGACTGGAGTTTGCGCATTCTCCCCGTGTCCATGTGGGTTTGCTTCAGGTGCTCAAGTTTCCTTCAAAATTCAAAGATGTGTAGGTTAGGGCGATTGGCAGTGGCAAATATTTTGGGTCATGGGGATAGGGTGGGGAAGAGGGATGCTCTTTTGGAGAGTCGGTGCACACTCAGTGTGCCAAATACCTGATTGTACGGGGGGAGGAAGACAGAAACCAGAACCCAGAGTGATTTTCAGAGAGCGGGAAACCTGCAGCAAACTGATACACCAGAACAACATCAACTTCTTGAGCAACGAATCACAAGGACACAGTCGCCCCACCATAAATTTAACAGAAGCATAAACACTGGCATGAATTCAAATCTGAAATCCCATCTCTTGATTCAAATGCCTATTACAGAGCAAGTGAACTGTGTTTTAGGACAGGTTCGAGTCTGTATAAACAACAAATCATTCATGACACATAACTGTGACTAAACAACAGGTTTGCAGTAATGGATTTATGTTCAAGCTATCTCACCAAGTCGAGTATACGTTGTGATGATTCTAATGATTGAGTATCTGAGGGAGGAAACACAGTTCATTACATTCAACATTACTCAGAATATCCAGTGATGTTTACCAAGCATCATTGTCCTTATTTGGCTTTGAACGTCGGCTAGTGTGTGATTAGATACTTTGTTGTATTACAACAGCACTGTGAATGTACTCAACCAAGCTCGAATGTAGCGCTTGAAATCTAAAAATATCTTTCAGCGGTGGCACCCAGCTATTCACTGAGCTGGGAGCTTGTTTATGGTGCCATCAATCCGTGCAGGTGACGGGGTGGAGTGGGCGGGGGGGGGGGTGTATTGGTGGTTACCTCACTGAATACAAACACAAATTACAGAGATTGATCCTTCTATTGTATCAGGTGCATCTGTTGAAAGACCAGCTGTCGGCTGAGACTGCAGCTAGGATTGAGTCCCAGGCACGTGTTCACCAGCTGATGCTACAGAACAGGGACCTCCTGCAGCATGTGTCCCTCTTAGTCAAGCAGCTGAAGGATCTGGAAAACAGAATGTGTGCACAGCCAACCGGTAAGGAGCATTGAGAGACTCAGCAAGTCCATATTGATCAGTAGTTCCCTCCCACTACTGACCAGCTACCCCCGGTCTGGCCCTGTCCTCTTGGCACAGCCCGGTGCTTGATGGACAGTGTCAGAGTACCAGAACATCTGGCCTGTTTGGGGGGGGTGACTGGGTCCCGTCAGTAAGATGAGGAGATTGCGAGATTCCCCTGCATGTCGTGAATCATGTGCATGTAACATCCCTCACGAGTCAGTCTGCAGATCGGCCTGACAGACAGACTAGCTGTCTGGTCAGGGTAGGTGGGAGTAGGCCAATGACAGCTGCAAGAACAGAGTCAGATTTCACTGGGGAAAAGAGACTAATATAGGTATTGGAGAGGGAGGGTGTGGGAGCACAGTGTGGAATGGGGGTTGATCTCTGTGGAGGTGCTGCTGATTTTGGGATATGGAGGTGGAGGGAGCATGAAGGCTTCATTGGAGAAATTAGTGGTGAATTGGAGGCCTGAGAATGGGAGAGGAGGTAGGAATTGGAGTCGGGGTGGGTGGGGTGGGAGGGGACATGGGGAAGTCAGAGGCCTCATAGAGAAAGTCTTGGGTGGGGGAGAGATGCCAGGTCACGGGGTTACCCTGGCAAGCATGCTAGAACTAGCATAATTGGCAGCCTTCAAATGGGTACATTGTTGTGTTTCCCAAGACTCAGAAAGCCCACCATTCACGGTTACAGTGAAAAAATTGAATAACAACATACCTAAATTGTCATCCCGCCGCTTCAAAGTCATCAGTCAGTCACTCACCTTCCTGTTTCCATTTTAGCCACACATGGGCTCATTGGTGTTGGGAGTTTCTACAGATTTTAACTATCCCATCATCACCTGACCCAAACTTACCCATTTATTTGGTTAAAATTCCCTCTTTGTCGCCGTACTACCGGAAGGATGTGGAGTCCCTGGAGAGAGTGCAGAGGAGATTTACCAGGATGCTGCCTGGTGTGGAAGGGCTGTCTTACGAGGAAAGGTTGAACGCACTGGGGTTGTTTTCCCTTGAAAGACGTCGGCTGAGAGGGGATCTATTAGAGATATACAAGATTATGAGGGGTATAGATAGAGTAAATGGTGGTAAGCTTTTTCCACCATTAGATTCTGATAGAACGAGGGGTCACGGCCTTAGGGTGAAGGGGGCTATGTATAAGACTAATATTAGAGGGCATTTTTTCACACAAAGGGTAGTGGGGGTGTGGAATGCACTACCGAATAAGGTGGTGGGAGGAGGTACGCTAGGGTTGTTTAAGGGTCTCCTAGACAGCCACATGAGCGGTCTGCAGATAGAGGGATATAGGAGGACTGTTTAAATACTTTAATTGTTTCCACAGGCTGTTCGGTCCACCTTGTTGACCAACAGGGTGCATGCATTCGGCAGGTCGTGCGAGGGCTGCTCCTGGATGTTACTTCAGGAGTGGCCTAGTGCTTCATGTCGTTAGTGTATGCTTAAACTGGACCATCAGATTGGCAACATGACAGCTCAGAGACTATCGCTGTTGCTGTGCAGACACATGGATTTGAGCCTGTGTCTGCGGGAGTTTGCGCGTTCTCCCCGTGGTTGCGTGGGTTTTCTCCGGGTGCTCCGGTTTCCTCCCACATCCCAAAAATGTGCTCTTAGGCTGATTGGGTAACAAATTGTCCCTATATTGGTCTCTATATGTCATTAAGACGTTAGGATGGCGGCGCGGGCTTGTTGGGCCGAAGGGCCTGTTTCCCGTGCTGTGTTGTTCTTTGTTCTTTGTTTGTTAAAATGGTAGATGTACATTGAATGTCAAAACCATGGTAAAGGCGAGGCATTAAATACTTTAAAACAATTGTAGCTCACTTCCTTAAATTAACCGTCACTTCATAACTACGGGTTGTAGATTGGTTAATTCCCAGTGATCCAATTAGCAAGGACAGCAGCTAACAATATGTGATAAAAGCTTAAAATCCAAGAGTGAGGTGAGTGTAATCGTACTGTATCCGCTAGCAATTATTGTAGGTTATAGGGTCCATGATAAACATTGTACCATGTCTGTTGTAGAATAAAGAATACCAGTGTGTTCTGTTTCCTGGTATAGACTAAAACTCTTGTTGGGGGGACATCATTTCATTAGTTCCAAATGTTGTGTCCCCTAGTATCAGTAAGATATAATGATAACTAATTACTTGTATGGGGATTATTTGTACATAAAATCAATCCAAGTCTGTTCCATAGTGCGTTACCATAGATGGACTGCAGCCTTAAGCATGTTGAAGCCTACAATCACTTTTCTTTATAAATCCTTTTCTTTATAAATCCTTTAAAATAACTTTTCTTTATAAATCCTCAGCTGACCCAAGTTTGAGTTCAATTTCAGAACAAATTTCATTATTGAGTCTTCATCACCATGATCTGTTAATGAATGGACCTTCCACCTCAACGCCTGGAAAAGTTCCCCCTGCTTCTTGGGGGCTAAGCACACAGACCAGCCGTGACCATGGTCAGTCTTTCAAAAATCTCATGAACTTGGGCAAGGAGAACCAGGAAAATAGCAACTGCTGGACAATGAATGGGAAGAAAGAGGCAAGTAGAAGGATTGAAGGCTTGGAGAGCAGTGAAAAAACTCCTGCTAGGGGAAAGCTTGTAGCTGAATTTGAATTGGATGACCGCTTGGAAGCAAAGACTGAAAGGTAGAGTTAAATGTATTGTTACTCTGTTTAACTATATGTTCCCAACAATCCTACTATCTTACCTTTCACACTATACTGTCCTCTGTCAGTTGGAGTATACATGCGAGCTGAGGGACGTTAGCTTCCTGATGTTTTAACACCTCCTTTGCTCCATGTCCTTCACAGAGAAACATGGGCTGTGCTCACTCTCTCACCCCAGAGATAAAATATTTTCCACTCTTTTGTGTTCCTTCTGCTTGCCTGATGATAGCATAACTGAACAAGAAGCAAAAGGCAATACACTGAAGAATTTCCACAGTGGCCTTAGTATGAGAAAGCAGTACAGTGGCACAGTGGTTAGCACTGCTGCCTCACATTGTCAGAGACACCGATTCAGCTCCAGCCTCAGGCGATTGTGTGGAATCTGCACATTCTTCCCTTGTTTCCCCAGTTTCCTCCCACACTGCAGAAGTGTATGAGTTAGGTGGATTGGCCATGCTAAATTGTCTCTTAGCATCCAAAGTGTGTGTTAGGGAGATTAGTAGGGCCAACACATGGGACAGGGCCTAGATAGGATGCTCTGTCGAAGAGTTGGTGCAGACTTGATGGGCCAAATGACCTCCTTCCACTCTGTAGAATGTCTATGATTCTAAAATACCACACCAAAAAAATACTGTTTTCTAAATTTTAGCTTGCTTTTTAATACTTTCAGAAATAAGTACATATTCTATTTTCACCCCTACTCCCTCTGCTGCTAAGGCCGGGTTCCATGGTTCGGAGGAAGGACAATAGTCTGCCAGCCAGTACCTCTCACCCAAGTCAGCTATCTTCCTGTGACACCCTGTGGAGCTGTTTTATTACAGTGCAAACTATTTCCACCCTTGCCCAATGTCAATGTGCACATATAAATGTGCTTAGACAGTGATCTGAACGCAAAGACATTCTGCTGTTCCATTGGCCTGAGGATGCTGAAGTCATGTTGAAGATAGCAAAGGGTCATCCAGACCTGAAACTTTGGCTCTATTCTCTCTCCAGAGATACTGTCGGACCTGCTGAGATTTTCCAGCATTTTCTGTTTTTGTTGCTGAAGTCCGCTGTAACTGGCAACTCAGACAACTCAGCACAGTCCTCATATCTACATGGTGTACAAAGCTGTGGAGAGTTTAGATAAATCTGCTTTCAGTGCAGGTTCAGGCCTGATTTGACCAAGACCTTATTGAAATCAACTGATATCTTTGGCAACAGAAAAGTAGAATGCAGATACAGCAGATAATAAAGAAAGCGAATCGAATGTTGGCATTTATAGCTAAAGGAATAGAATATAAAGGTAAGAAAATATTGTTGCAACTATAGAAGGCATTGGTGAAGCCAAACCTGGAGTATTGTGCAAAGTTTTGGTCTTCTTATTTGAGGAATGATGTAGCGGCATTAGAACCAATTTAGAGGAGGTTCACTAAGTTGATTCCAGAGATGAGGGATTTATCTTATGAAGAGAGATTGAATAGTTTAGGCCTATGTTCTCTGGAACTTAGAAGAATGAGGAGAGATCACATTGAGGTATATAAGATGATAAAAGATATGGATAAAGTGGACATGGAACAAATGCTTCCTCACACGATGCATTTTAGGATGAGAGGTTATAATTTTAGGATAAGAGTAGCAAATTTAAAACAGAATTGAGGAGAAACTCCTTCTCCCAAAGGGTTATGAATCTGTGGAATTCACTACCCCAAAGTACGGTGAATACAGGGAGAGAGTAAATTTAAGGAGGAGTTAGACAGATTTTTAATTGATAATGGGTTGAAAGGTTATGGGGAGGAGGCAGAAAAATGGGGATGAGGAGCATATCAGCCTTGATCGAATGACAGAGTGGATTCGATGGGCTGAATAGCCTAATTCTGCCCTATATCTTATGAACATTGAGCCATTACTGGTTACCCATAGTTACCCATTTTGATCTATGTTACAAAGCAACATGTTTCTTTTCACTTTTTAACAATTAAACTCGGTAATAAAATTGGATGTGAAATGGTCAACTCTCATCGCTGAGCAGGTTAAGCATTTCTCTCCTGACAACTAGGCATCTGGTGCAGGGATTCTGATCACAGATCTGATCACAGTCATTGGAAAACTTCACTTGAGATGAAGAGCTGTGAGTGATCCTAAATACAGCTCATCAACTTTGTGGAAATGAGATGAGCTTGAAAAATGAACCGTGCCCATTCAGCTTTCAAAGAAGCATCATTGGAAGAACTCTCAATGTAATCTTCTTTTGAACTGCAGTGAGTGGGCCATTCTCAATATAGAATTATAGCTAAAGGGAGAATATTGTAGGTTCTTAGCAATCTATGAATGATTTAAACCCAAGACATGTTACCAGCTCAGATTTGTCATCAGGTGACTACACTCTTTTGGTTGCCCAGGATTATTCAAAGCTCTAGCAGCGTGAAGAGGGGTTTCTGTTTTAAATCCCCCCCACTTTAGTTATCACCCCTACCTTCACTGGTCGCCTATTTATGGTTTCCTCTGATGACTCTTAAGATGGTTGTTTTCTCTCATGTGTGTCTAATACATTGACTATTTTCCCATTGATTGACTGGGGGAATAGCACAATCAAAGACAATTTGTCACAGCTAAAGTCCATGTACGAGGGCTTTTTAGCCAGACTATTTGGATCAGGAACAGAATGTCCAGAGCAGACATTGTGGTCTTTTCCATCAGGGATGGAATTTGTCTATTCCAATTCATCAAGTTTCACCAAGAAGGCTGTGGTATTAGCCTCACCGCTGGCATTTACTAGCATTGTTGTTTCAAGTTGAACGAAACTTTCTGAGAAAGGTGAATTTCCTCTGGTTTCAAAGCATTCCCGGTGTCTAATCAAACTGATGAAATTTGATGCAGAGGTATATCAAATGATTAATTTTGGTAGGAAGGACACACAGTGACAATATGAAGTGAAGGGTACAATTCTGAGGTGGATGCAAGACAGAGGATCTTGTGTATGTGTACTTAAATCATTGGAGGTAGCAGATCAGATTGCGAGAGCAGTTAACAAAGTATATAGTTCCCTAAGGCCTATTTAATGATGTGTAGATGATGGCGTTGGACTGGGGTAAGCATTGGTAAGAAATCAAAGTCCAACAGATTTATTTGGAATCACGAGCCTTCAGAGTGCTGCTGCACCCTACTCACCTGATGAAGGAGCAGTGCTCCAAAAGCTCATGACTCCAGATAAACCTGTTGGAATTTAACCTGGTGTTATGAGATCTCTTACTCTATTTAAAGGGGCATTGAGTAGAAGGGCAAGGAGGGTCTGTTAAATTTGTATGAAAGAATGCGTCTGCCTGAACTGGAGAATTGTATTCAGTTCTGAGCACCACGTTTCAATAAAACTTTGAAGCATTCAGCAGTGCAGAAAAGATGTAAGAGAATGGATTTGGGTTGAGGGACTTCAGTTGCGTAGATAGATTGGAAAAGTTGAGACTGTTTTCCTGAGAGGCGAATTGATTTTGATTTAATTTATTATTGTCACAAGTATTAACATACAGTGAAAAGTATTGTTTCTTGCTTGCTATACAGACAAAACGTACCATTGATAGAGGAGAAAGGAGAGAGTGAAGGATGCTGTGTTACAGTCATAGCTAGGGTGTAGAAAAAGATCAACTTAATGCAAGTAGAAGGTCCGTTCAAAAGTCTGACAGCAGCAGAAGGAAGAAGCTATTTTGAGCCGGTTGGTACGTGACCTCAGACTTTTGCATCTTTTTCCCGACGGAAGAAGTGGAAGAGAGAATGTCTAGGATGCCTGGGGTCCTTAATTACGCTGGCTGCTTTGCGGAGGCAGCGGGAAGTGTAGACAGAGTCGATGGATGGGAGGCTGGCTTGCATGATCAATTGGACTAAATTCACAATCTTTTGTAGTTTCTTGCGGTCTTGGACAGAGCAAGAGCCATACCAACCTGTGATAGAATCAGAAAGTGTGCTTTCTATGCTTGTATAAGTTGATGAGAGTCATAGTTGACATGCCAAACTTCCTTCATTTTCTGAGAAAGTAGAGGCATTGGTGGGCTTTCTTAACAATAGTGTTGGCATGGGGGGACCAAGACAGGTTGTTGGTGATCTGCAACCCTAAAAACTTGAAGCTCAAACATCACTTTGTCAACGTTGATGTAGACAGGGGCATTTTCTCCTTTACACTAGAGAAGTTGAGAGGAGATTTGATAAAGGTATTCAAAATCACAAAGGCTCTGGATGGGGTAGATAGGAAGAAATTGTTTCCGCTGGTTAATGGCACAGGAATGAGCAGGAATAGATCTAAGGTAATTGATAAAAGAAGTAATGGAGGTGTGAGGAAAAACTTTTTCATGCAGCGAGTGGTTAAGATCTAGAGTGTGTTATCTGTGAGTGTGGTGGAAGTAGATGCAATCAGGTCATTCAAGAGAGAACTGGATTACTATTTGACAAAGAACGTGCAGGATCATGGGAAGAAGATGAGGGAATGACATTGGATGCATTGCTCATTTGAAGAGCTGCGACAAATAAATTAGGCCAAATGGCTTCCTACTATTCTGTAATAGTGCTGTGATTCTACATTAATTTTGGAAATAGTGAAGAGCTCTTTCTGCTGATCTTCTGCCCTGAATTGTTTCTGCTGAGTTCTCCTCCAAATAAATGTCAATAAGGGTGATGTTCTCATCAGCACAGGATCCATTTTTGTACACTCAATGCATATTCTTGATAGCTTATTCAGTGTGAGATGGGTATTCCCCCTCCAGGCTGTTACCTTGTCTTTCCTGATGAGATGATTGAACTTTCTGAGGCTCTGTTCTCTAGTCTAAGGAAGGTGAGAGAGTTGGTGCTCAGTGCAGTTATCATCTCTCCCGAGGATTATTGGTACAGAATCCCAGCAATTTGTGACTTCTCCAGTAGAACCTGGAGGTCTGAGCTTGTAAAATTCAGTGTTCTTTCCTGACTGAGTGCCGTGCCCAGCCGTCTTATTTGAATGAATGTCCCAGTGGTTCGCCCTCCCCAATAGTATGAGAGAAAGATTGATGAAAGCTGTGATGAAGCCAGATGAGAGTCAAGTGAGTGAATGACCCCTAACACTGTTTTCTCTTTAAACAGCTCTTCCCAGCTTGCTGCTGGAAATGTGCACAATCAACAATCCTTTTGAAGACTAAACTGAGCGGTGGAAGATTTTGTCCATTGTTCATGAATTTTACACAGCTGTTACGCCAGTGGTTATGCTAGTGTAAATTTACATGCAAACATTGCTCTGAAGTATCCATGGAGGGGCTCAAATCTTTAACCAGGGCTATAATAACATCACAAATTACCAGACCCATTTACCCTTGGTCAGGAACCTGAGGAGTCGACTGTTTTACACTCGGGGGTGACTGGAACTTCACCAGTTTGTAACACTGCCACGTCCAGCTCTTTCAGTGCTGAAATGACGCATTTCTTCCCACATGGTTTTGTTAAATATCTGCAATGAAAATAGAGGACTTATTAGAAACCTGCCCATTGGCGAGCAGTGAAAATGTAGTTAAAATGGTGGTCAGGCATTCAATGTGTTCACACCTCTGCCATTTTAATCATGTGATTTCTGCTTGTGAAGATGTGCCTGCCACTTTGTCATTCCCACTGGGTTTAGGCAGGAGTGCTTCCTCCTAATGCCCAGCAATCTCAGTGGTCCAGGTCTCTCACTAATGCCTGCTCACATTGGCCCTGTCACTCCTCAACACCTTACACACAGTCCGACTTCATATCTGCCCTTTAGATGTTTGCTGTTGATATTCTATTTTTTGCTGAGTATGGTACTAAATTTATTAGGAAAACAATTCAATCACAATGAATTTATTTATAGACTGCACTTTGCTTTTATCACCCCTTATTGTTCTCAGCTAAATTGAAAGCCTATTTTTTAAAGATTGTGATGGATTTGAAAATTCTTTAAAATTACAATCGGCTCCCCATCTCCCAGCCTAAATGGATAAGGTTTGAAATGTGGCCATCATCCAGCAGTTTGTTTTATGTAACGTTTCTTTTCATGTTGCGCAGTAAGTCATAAAATTAGCTAAATTGCAGACTATTATCATGTCTTGCAGTCAAAAGCTTTCATTGGAATGACAGGGCCACTACTATAAAGATCCATTTACAGACAATGCTTTGAGTAATCTATTGAGACATTTAATTGCAATTGGACAATCAAATCTGGCAAGCTGACTATTTTACACAGCCATCATTATCTTCCAATCACTGTTTTTAATAAGAAACTATTTGCTGGTTGCTGCAGTTTCATGGCTGTTGGACAATTTAGGAGTGAGTGGAATATGACCAAAAAGAGCCGTGTTTGAATTGTCTCTCTTCTTTGTTCAAGGTTTAATCAGACCATACCTCGTTTAAACCCCCCACCACCCATCATGAGGAAGCGCTCGACCAGGTCACTCCTGATAGCGACTGAGACAACCTCGCCAGGCATCGAGCAAGTGGTCATGAACAGCGTGCTGCAGAGTTCACATGCGTCAAGTTTTACAGATGTTTCCTCCTGTACTCTTGCTGCGTCTGCCTTTGAGGCTGATGCTGGACTGTCTACAGAGGTGCGAATGACTGGGCCTTCACCTGAAGATTTCCATTTTTCAGCCAAACCTCCCACTTCGATCCTCGATGAAGTGTCAAGTGAGAAAAACAGAACTGTAAATGCAACTCCTGGAATTTGTGGAAACAAACCTTGGACAACGACACCCCTTGCAAACTTCCCACTGCATGGTCGAGGCAACAGCTGTGATGTTGGGGACTATGCCATGGACACCCCACCCTTTTCCCCACCAGTTAATGAAACCTGTCTGCATATCAGTTTCTCAGAGGATGAGTTGTTGTACAATGATGCTGAAGGCTCTAGGGAACATCAAAGAGCCTCAATGGAGGAAACAGAAGATCAAAACTTAAATCATCTAACTTCTGGCTGAAGCTTTGTTCATTGTTACAGGAATATTTTCTGTTCATCTTCAGTGATCCGCAGTTATACTCTTACATCTTTTGAGAACAGCTGACCTCGAACTGTAGAAAGAGTTTCAAGCTCTGGAAAGCCTTTCTTAATACTTCCATGATTACTGCAGGCTGATTTGTCTATCAAATACTCAGTAAGAGAACTGGAGTTTGAATGCTAAATGTATTGGAGATCATTGATAGTCAGGGTTGAATTCAAGCCAGCTATGTACAATTCCAAGTTGTGTTGAGTTCAACTTGTAGATGGGATACATAAATTTCAAGAGCATTAGGGGAATGTGCTAGGAGCAGGTCACACATTTTCCTGGGATGTAATTATCAGGAAATAGGGAAATAAAGTATCTTTACAATTTTTTTTAAAGTGTATTTATTGGTCACAAGTAAGGCTTACATTAACATTGCAATAAAACTACTATGAAATTCCCTAGTCACCACATTCCAGCACCTGTTTGGGCACATCTTTCAGACTACAGGAGGGAAACTGGAGCACTGGGAAGAAACCCAAGAGGAGAATGTGCAAACTCTACACAGACAGTGACCAAAGCTGGGAATCAAACCCAGGTCTCTGGCCCTGTAAGGCAGACTGCTAACCACTGTGCCACATATCTTGCAACCTTACTGTGTCTGAGGTACCTGAGCTCAAATGTCTCCTTTTTCAAGGCAGAGTAAATCCCATTATTGTTCAACTTTGAAACGTTACCCTAGTCTGTGAAGGATGTGGGGGTGAGTTGCATCCACATGAAGCCTCCCAGCACAACCTGGAGCGTACTGCACAGATCACTCACATCATCCACTTCACATACTTATGCACGTGTGCGCACACACACACCTGAAAGGTATTACCTATGAATTGAACAGGCACAAACAGACATGAGAGGGAAAGTTGATTAATTCCACATTTTCTTTGGGTGCTTTTCCAAGAAAGTGATACCATTGCTGAGGCAGATATTGTGTTTTAAGAAATTTTCATTGTTCACTGTACATTTGGAAGAAGTAATGAAATCAGCAGATGTAACTTCACTGCCATTTACTGAATGGCTGACTAGGAAAGCAATGTAAATATATATAAAATTGCAATCTTTACATTGAATCAGTTCTATATTTTATAATAATGTAATTAACTTTGAATACACTGTCTGGAGTAAAACATTTTTGTGTCTTACATTGCTGAAATAGATCAGAAATTTTGTGACTGTTCTTGCTTTGGATAGTCAGTAATTGTATCATTTTTGAGTTGCTTCTGTCTTTCACCCATGAGATGATACATTTCCTCCCCCACTTGCTGCTGGGCTATTTGTCCTGTGCTTTAAGACTATGCAAATAATGAATGTTTCCTCCTGCATTTTGCTTTGTCTGAATTTGAATCTGAGAGTGAATAGACTGTAATGGGAGAATAAAGTCCTCTTTGGGCCTTAGGATCTGTGTTGTACATTGAAACCTGCCAATTTTGACAGTGGGCAAAGCATGGAGTGAGAAGAACAGGACTACGAACACTCTGGACCCAATTTTAACCCATTCGAAACCTACCTACTGGCACAGAGTTAAAATCGGGCCTGATATTTGAAAGTTGGAAGAGTTAGACCAAAACAGTTGTGCCTATGCTAAGCTACCACTGCTGTAGCTCCACTGGCAACAGAAGGGTTTGGACAGTGCCAACACAAATTCACGAGAAAAATAGATAGCGACGCGAGGTTTATCTCCTAACACTCATTGATGAAGTGCCCAAAACAGACTTATATGGAGCATGTCTGTTTCAAAGAACAAAACAGCATGGGAAAAGGCCCTTCGGCCCAACAAGCCCTCGCTGACACTTCGATGTTCCCACTTCTACCCATGATCCCTGTCTATGTTTATAGATCTATGCATTGGAACCAAATTTATGACACTTTAGGAGAATTTGTTCTGCCAGGCAGCCTAAGAGCACATCTTTGGGATGTGGGAGAAAACCACGCAAGCATGGGGAGAATGCATAAACTTCTACAGACACAGGCCCAAATCCATGTATCTGCACTGCACAGCGATAGTCACTGAGCTGTCGTGTTGCCCATCAAATGGTCCAGGTCAAGCGTACACTAACGATGTGACGCACTGGGATACTCTCGAAAAATCCAAGAACAACCCTCTCATGACCCATCGCGTGTATGCCCTTTGTTAGACAAGGCGGACCGAAGTACCTGTAGGATAAAAACAAGTACATCAATGTCATCGACAATTTACACACTTCCCACGGAACTCCCAAAGTTCATGATCCCTATTTTAAATCAGTTTTCTATATTCCTCCATTCCCATTCTGTTCATGTGCCCATCTAAGTATCTCTTAAATAACTCCAGAGTGCCTGCCTCCACCACTTGGTAGCACATTCCATAATCTGAATGGTAAATGTGGTGGTAAAGAGGAAATGCCAATAAAGTTAGGTGTGCAGCCCATTAAGTCAATTTAAATACATTCAAATGCATTTAAATGGCAGTTGTACCTGTTTTGGGTGAGGTCCCGATCGCAGCCGTTTTTGGGCCTTGGTGAAAGGGGAAAGCAGCGCAGAGGCGCCAATCACACTACTCACTGAGTTTTTGTGCCTGTAAGTGGGTGCAATGCAATGGTAAAATCAGGCCTAGTGATTACCAAATAGCCTAAACATTTTGATTTGTGATGCTCCTGGGACCATTTATTATATTAAAAATGCTAGAAAGAGAAATTTTTATTGCAGTGATATAGTGAGCAGGTGGAAAAGCCACATGTGAATCTGTGGAGAAGTACATCACGCCTGTTGCATGGTGTATGGAGCAACCAAATGTCGATTTTCACTCAGTTGGAAATGATTGCCTGTTGGAGGATAGACAAAAATACTTTTAAATTGGTGGCCTGCAACATTTGATGTTCTTTACAACTGAAACCCTTCCTTTGAAATATTTTCTCCCTTTCCTATTGCACTGGCTTCCCTATGCCCCACATCCTCCGTACCTGCTGGAACAAAGCTGCTTTGTAAACCTGCCCCTACAAATTTACATGGAGTGTGTTGGGGGGGGGGGGGAGGTCACAACCCTTGCAGTTGGCGCTTTTAACCTGAATGAGAGACGTCCAACTTCAGTTGCCATCTGCACCTCCACCCTGATCCAACTCAATCGTTGTTGTTGCTGAGTTGCCAATTATTACTCTTGATATACAGCTGAACTATAGTTTGAACTATGGATAGCAATGCTGTAGAAATGGGAATGATCCTTCCTGATACCCACTGGCTGATAGCCATGTCATTTAAATGGCTGAAAGCAGAGATAAAGCTGTAAACCTGTGAATTGCAGGCAGCCCTTTGATGTTTTCCACAGATCTGCATCCGGGGCCCGTTCGACTGTACTGAGCTTCTGCTGAAGGCTGAAGTGTTCCAAGAAAAGCTATCTCACAAAGGCAGGCATGGAGCACATTGCTATAATCCTATCAAGCCACAGGCTGCCCACAGATTGAAATAATCTCACTAAGAATTGATTCGACCTAGAAAATCATTTTTGACCATATCCCTGCAGAACGATCTTATAGAAATAGTCGAGATTTCTTTTGGGGGAAAAAAAAGTCAGATTTACAAAAATAGAGGATAGCTGGCACAATAAATTTATTGCCTGGATAAACAGAAATTATTGTATCTACTCACTGTACTAGATTAAAAGGTTTTCATTTTAGTGGGATTGTTTTAACAGGTTAAAGAAGTTTGGCCCCAGTGGTTTCAACTTGAACAGATGAGACTTGTTTCACCTGAAGTTTCTGGTTGTTATATCTTGCTGGAGCTGGATAGGTTAGCTCAGGCACAGCAATCTTTCCCAGCTTTAACTCACCTTTTAAGGA
This sequence comes from Sphyrna mokarran, assembly GCA_024679065.1. Lineage (NCBI taxonomy): Eukaryota > Metazoa > Chordata > Chondrichthyes > Carcharhiniformes > Carcharhinidae > Sphyrna > Sphyrna mokarran. Next base: position 15,753,715 of record JAGIQG010000025.1, read on the forward strand.
TTAGAAATTTGTAGCTGGTTTGAACTTGTGCTGAGCCGAGCATCATGAGGGTGGATTCTAATGCTGTGCCAGAGTGAAGAATGGGCAATAATCGATGGAAATAAAATTCATGAGTGATGCCAAACAGGCTCCCAACTCGCCAGCACCGATTTTACAATATCGTACAAAGTCACAACATGCTTCGTTCAGTTCTCTGGCAGTGAAAGAGGCCTTTTGGCAGGTTGTCTTGAATTAACCACTTCCCATTCCATTTTAAAACTTTCAATTTGTAATTAGTGTAGATTACTCCTTTTAATCCGAAGCATCACATCTCAAATTATTGGCTAGTTTTTAAATTCTGTATCACTTACATTAACTTAGATTTATCTTCACGAATAAAATAGCTTTCTATTGCGGGGAGTAGACTTTGATTAATCTGAAGCACGTGTCCCTATTCCTACAGTAATGCGACCACTCTGTCACTGTAGCAGGAAGGTAGTCTCTGTGGGACCTTTATCAATGGAATGTGACATATTGTCCCATCCATCCTGCTTGCAGTGCAGCCAGACACCATTCACAGTTTTCAATATCAGCCAGCCAACAGAACATAAAGACCTGGAGTTCCTAGTATTAAACTCATACGTCAATGCTGCGGAACAGGAGTCTGTACTGGATCTGATCACTGCAGGGAAGCACAGTCAGTGTATCTCAACAACCGCGCCCCCCACCCCCGTCCCTGCCATTAGGTTACTCCGCTGTCCATGTTTTCCATGTTGCATCGATCCGTAATAAGCATCAGCTGCTATCAGCTGGCAGTTTTTCAAAAGCAGTGCCCTCCGTGCTCTCAGGCAATATTTATGGAATTTGGAACATTCAAATTTGGAATTCTTGGCCCGAAAAGGCAGTGGATGTTTGGAGTAAGATTTTCCTGTAACTGGGATTTGCTGACAACAGGTGAAAAATCATCTTAAGAACTTCACATGACTAGCTCTTAAAAAGTGAGTTCTCTAAGTTTCTGACATTCCCAATCTTTTCAAATTTGAACTAAGGGAATAACCACTGTAATATTGATTGAAGTATTGGGTACAGTTAAATTGCTAGGCGTACATTCTAATGCACTTGTAATAAATGCTAAGTTTTATTGATTCTGATGGATTCCTAGCTCATTTGCAATCAGAAAGCATCTTTCTAAGCTCTTAGACTGCCATCTGTTTCTCTGGTTTGAAACTTTCTGTTCACTCAGCACTTTCTTATGGCAGTAACTCTAGCATCAACTGGTATTCAGTTCCCTTGTTAACCTGCGGTTGTAGAACATAGAACATTACAGCACAGAACAGGCCCTTCGACCTTCGATGTTGTGCCGACCAAAATAAAAAGCAATGCCCCTCCAAACTAAACCATTCCCTTCTCTTCCATATACTTATCAATTAACCTCTTAAACGCCACCAAACTTGGCGCATCTACAACTGCTGCAGGCAGGGCATTCCACTCCCTAATCACTCTTTGAGTAAAGAACCTACCTCTGATATCCGTCCTATAACTCATACCCCTTAATTTAAAGCTGTGTCCCCTCGTGCTAGCTTTCTCCATCCTAGGAAAAAGGCTATCACTGTCCACCCTATCTAAACCTCTAATCATCTTATATGTTTCGATTAGGTCCCCTCTTAGCCGCCTCCTTTCTAACGAAAACAACCTCAAATCCCTCAGCCTCTCTTCATAAGACCTGCCCTCCATACCAGGCAACATCCTGGTAAACCTCCTCTGTACCCTCTCCAATGCCTCCACATCTTTCTTATAATGTGGGGACCAGAACTGCACACAATACTCCAAGTGCGGCCGCACTAGAGTTTTGTACAGTTGCAACATGATGCTGCGGCTCCTAAATTCAATCCCCCTACCAATAAAAGCTAAGACTCCATATGCCTTCTTAACAACTTTATCCACTTGACTGCCTACTTTCAGGGATCTATTGACACATACACCAAGATCCTTCTGTTCCTCAACACTATTAAGAGCCCTACCATTAGCCCTATACTCTACACATTTATTGTTCCTGCCAAAGTGCATTACCTCACACTTTTCCACATTAAACTCCATTTGCCACCTCTCGGCCCAGCTCTGCAACTTGTCCAAGTCACTCTGTAAACTAAAACACCCCTCTTCACTATCTACCACACCACCAACTTTAGTATCATCTGCAAATTTACTGATCCATCCCTCAATACCCTCATCCAGATCATTTATAAAAATTACAAACAGCAGGGGCCCCAAAACAGACCCCTGAGGCACACCACTTGTCACCGAACTCCACGATGAATATCTCCCATCAACCACGTACAAGTGTGTACAAGTACAGTTTAAAACTGCCAGGTCTCAAGGTTATTTTGGAATCAAGGACAACTAACTTATTATTAATTCAGCAATAAAATAATAGGGTGAATAGTTTTGAGTTTAGTATGCAGAAACATATATGACAGAAGTGTGTGGATGATTTTTAAAATATCTTTATGTACAGAAGCCATTTGTGAAGCAATTGTTTCTGCAATGCCAGGTAGGCACGGCTTGGAAGAGGGGTGGAATCAACTTCAATGATAACTTTCAGAAGGGAATTGGATAAATAAGGTGAAAAGCTGCAGGGCTGTGGGGGAAGAGTAGGAGAACAAGTAAAAAGCTTTCAAGAACTTAGCACTGGCTTAATGGGCTGAATGGCCAGCTGTGTTGTACAGTGCTATGATTCCACAGTGATTAGCTTACAGTGAAATCTGCAGTGTTTATACCATGCAGTTATACATTCCATATCTCTGCTGATAGAATGCCCCCAGAATTGCAACCTTAACTGTTCTCCAAATAAACAGGCAATTTTGGGCCAGAATTTGCAGTTGTGATGAAGGTGTCACCGTCAACAGACTCTGCCGTTATTGAGTGGATATGACTACATTTTTTGGCCTCTGCACAGTGCTGTTAATTCCAGAGATCCAGATATTGCTGACAATGCTTCTCCACACCTTTGTAGATGCAATCACCACTGAATCAGTGAATAGTTGCGAACTATCCTATTCTCACCATGCAAACTATTGAAAATGCTAAACATTGTTGAATGAGGTATAACTGAGCTTTTAATAGTGCTCTGAAAACCTACTTTTACAAGTATGGAATGTCAGTCGCTTAGTTGCATATTTAACAATTCCATTATTTTTACAGTAATATTTTTCCCTAGGTTTGTTTGTTTTTCCAGCTTCTATCTCAATCATATGTGTAAATCACTACTCTTCATTTTGCTTTCTGTGGACTGATTAAAATGTGAATTATAAGAAGTGCTTTTTATTTCCTGCTTTGCTGTCTGTGAGAATGACTAAACTTGATGAGGCGACCAGCTTGTCTGCAATCTGTACTGTTGCTAGATTGAATGTGGCAAATTCAGAATGACAACAGAATAGAGGAAATCAATGCTCTGGAGCTCTGCTAATTCTTTGTTAGACAATGTTTCTGGAGATATGTGATGAACATCATCCTTTTGTTGCTCACTACAAAATCTGGGCCATTATGGATTAATGTCACTAATCAAGGCCATTGCAAATTCAATGTGAGACTAGAATCATTTTAATGGACTGTGGTCTGGTTGCCACATCAGGCAGAACTGAGCAAACTGCAGGGCAAATTGCAAACTTGCTGCTTTCAAAGACCCACAGAGGAAGGAGCTGCATAATGTGCCATAAATCTATTTTTATGACACTGCCTCTGTCAGAAAGGTGTGGTGAATGAATGTCAAAGATGTGATTTTGTTGTGAATACTCCTTGGGTGGGATTTTCTGGCTACGCTTGTCCCAAGGCTGGAAAACTCTATCTGAGGTCAACAGACCTTTGCATTGTCTGTGTCCTGCCCACTATGAATTACATGGTGGGTAGGTTGGGAACATTCCACCCAATGTTCTCATGAATCAACCCCTGCTTTGGAAAATGTTGGTTATGAAGCTGAGAAACTCTAGAACTGGCAGAAGTAAACAATAAAATGCGGTCTAAATCTGTATATGACATACGTTTCTGACACCTTAACCAACTTTGTAGCAGTACAGCATTGGTAGTTGAAAGTAATACGCAAACATTTAGGGAGTAGGCTTTCTTTCAAACATTTTATGTTCCCTCTTTTTGTAAAAAGGTTACTGTGTAAATATGATTATAGTGACTTGACTAAAAAAAAATGAGTTTTCTGAAAGAAATAAGGTGACTTTTTTCAATTGTTTTCCCATTTTCCTGATCAAGCCAGTGCTCCTATTGATACCAAAGTTGAACTGTAGAATTTATGTTGCAACTTACTGCTCTAAAACTAATTTGAAATTTAAAGTCTGATGGAGTTTGTTAAAATATATGCATGATATTTTCACGATGTACTCTTATTTCTTTCATATAAGAACAGGCTGGAGCTAAATATTTAAAATATCAATGGATCAGATACTGATTCCAGTTCCACTGTTACAACAGTGTAACTTAGTTGTTAGTACTGTTGCCTTTGAGACGCAACGTTCTGGGTTCAAGAGCTTCTTGCACTTGTGCAATTATATTGTCCTTTCAGTTGAGATGTGTGCATTCCAATTAACTAATTCAGCAGCAAGCTTTTGTGAGTTTAAAGTAAAGACTTATTTATTTTCACACATTTACTTTGAATTGACACAAATTCATACATACTCAGTTTTAAATACAGACACAATGATTGGATAGAGATAGTAATTTGTAAAAAAAAAATGCACTGTTAATTTGCTCTGGTATGAGGTTTCTCCCTGAGTGGATTAGGAAAAGGACTGTTGGAGGATAAGCTAGCCAACCACTGCACCAAGGCCATTCAAGAGGAGGGGCAAATTATAGTTCTGGAGATTCTATAATTAGAGGGACCTTTTGTAAGCCATATTGTGAGTCCCACATGATATCTTGCCTGCCTGGTGCCAGGGTGAGGGATATCTCTGGCCGACTTGAAAGGATATTAGAGGGGGAGGGGGAGGATCCAGTTGTTGTGGTCCATGTTGGGAAAAACAACATAGGTAACACTAGGAAAGAAGACCTATTTGGGGACTATCAAGCATAGGAACTAAATTAAAGAACAGATCCTTGAGGGTTATAATCTTCGGCTTATTATGCGAGCCAGGTACAAATTGGTATAAGGTTGAAAGAATTAAGGAAGTTAGCATGTGGCTAAAGGAGTGGTGCGGGAAAGAATGGTTCTATTTCATGGAACATTGGCAATAGTATTGAAACTGGAGGGATCTGTGCCGTTGAGCGGGTGTTCACCTGAATCGATCTGGGACCAGTGTTCAAATGAATAGGATAAACAGGATAGTCACAAGGACTTAAACTAGCAAGCTGGGGAGAAGGGAACAGTAAAATTACGGGAAATATAACAGTTAAAAGGAAATAAAGCAACAGGTTAGCATGTGGAGAGATAGTTCTAACTATATCAAAAACCAGGAAAAAGATTAAAAGGAAGAAGAACACAGGAGATTTTATTAATAGAGGTGTTAAAATGCAAAAAGAAGGTATAAAAACTAGCATAAGAGCATTCTGTCTGAATGCTTACTTGCAACAAGAAAAATGAGTTGACAGCACAAATCATCGCAAATGGGTATGATTTTGTGGCCATTAGAGACATGGTTGCTGGATGGTCACTGTTGGGACTTAAATCTCCAGGGGTATCAGACTGTTCGGAGGGACAAACAGGGAGGTGGTGTAGCTCTGATGTTTAAGAATGACCACAGTAAGAAGTCTCTCACAGCACCAGGTTGAAGTTCAACAGGTTTATTTGGCAGCACAAGCATTCGTCAGGTGAATGGGAGTTGTGTCATTTAAGAATGACATCAGGGTGGTAGTGAAAGATGATATAGGTTCTATGGAAAAAATGGTTGAATCATTTGAGTGAAAATTAGAAATAGAACATTACAGCGCAGAACAGGCCCTTCGGCCTTTGATGTTGCGCCGACCAATTAGGAACAAGCAATGACCCTCTAACCTAAACCATTCCCTTTTCGTCCATAAACTTATCTACTAACCTCTTAAACGCCACCAAACTTGGCGCATCTACAACTGCAGCAGGCAGGGCATTCCATACCCTTACCACCCTCTGGGTAAAGAACCTACCTCTGACATCCGTCCTATAACTACCACCCCTTAATTTAAAGCTATGTCCCCTCGTGCTAGCTTTCTCCATCCTAGGAAAAAGGCTATCACTGTCCACCCTATCTAAACCTCTAATCATCTTATATGTTTCAATAAGGTCCCCTCTTAGCCGCCTCCTTTCTAACGAAAACAACCTCAAATCCCTCAGCCTCTCTTCATAAGACCTGCCCTCCATACCAGGCAACACCCTGGTAAACCTCCTCTGTACCCTCTCCAATGCCTCCACATCTTTCTTATAATGTGGGGACCAGAACTGCACACAATACTCCAAGTGCGGCCGCACTAGAGTTTTGTACAGTTGCAACATGACGTTGCGGCTCCGAAATTCAATCCCCCTACCAATAAAAGCTAAGACTCCATATGCCTTCTTAACAACCTTATCGACTTGATTGCCAACTTTCAGGGATCTATGCACACATACACCAAGATCCCTCTGTTCATCAACACTATTAAGAATCCTACCATTAGCCCTATACTCTACACATTTATTATTCCTGCCAAAGTGCATTACCTCACACTTTTCCACATTAAACTCCATTTGCCACCTCTCGGCCCAGCTCTGCAACTTGTCCAAGTCTCTCTGCAAACTATAACACCCCTCTTCACTATCTACCACTCCTCCGACTTTGGTGTCATCCGCAAATTTACTAATCCATCCTTCAATACCCTCATCCAGATCATTTATAAAAATTACAAACAGCAGGGGCCCCAAAACAGATCCCTGAGGTACACCACTTGTAACCAAACTCCATGATGAATATCTCCCATCAACCACCACCCTCTGTCTTCTATCTGCTAGCTAATTCCTAATCCAATTAGCTAATAGTAAGGAGAAAAAGTCACTGACAAGCACAGTCTAAAGGCCACCAAGGTCTAAAGGGGTAAGAAATAAACAAAGAAATAACTGATACATGTAAAAATGTACAGTGATTAAAATGCCCCATGATAATCTGTATCAATTGGTCAAACCAGGTTGGTTGAGACAGACTTGAGGAGGAATTCATAGAATGTATCCATGATAGGTTCCATTACATACTGTTCCAGGAAGCTATGAGGGAGCAAGCTATCCTAAATCTGGTCTTGTGTAATGAGACAGGAATAATTAATGATCTTCCAGTTAGGGATCCTCTCAGAAGAAGCAATCACAGTATGGTTGAATTTAAAACAGATGGAGAGTGAGAATGTCGAATCCAATACCAATGTCTTGTGCTTAAACAAACGGGATTACAATGAATGAGGGAGGAGTTGGCTAAGGGAGACTGGGAGCAAAAACTTTATGGTCAGATAATTGAGGAACAGTGGAGGACTTTTCAAGTGCTCAGCAAAAGTATATACCAGTGATAAGGAAGGACTGTTGAGAAAAAGATACCTAAGGAAATAAAGGTGGTTATCAAACTGAAAGCAAATGCATATAAAGTGGCAAAGATTAGTGGGAAACTAGAGGATTGGGAAATCTTTAAAGGTCAACAAAGTCATGAATAAAGCTGTAAAGAAAAGTAAAGATGAATTATGAGAGTAAACTAGATTAAATTATAAAAACAAAGCAAAAGTTTCCACAAATATATAAAACAAAAAAGAGTTGCTAAACGTTGGTCTTTTAGAGGATGAGAAGGAGAATGTAATAACTGGAAATGGTTGAGGCATAGAACAGATATTTTCACAATGGAAGATACAAATATGCCAAAAATTGATGACAAAAAGGCTATGGCAGGTGAGACCTAGAAACTATCATCACAAAAGAGGTAGTGTTGGGCAAGCTAATGGAGCTAAAGGTAGACAAATCTCCTGACCCTGATGGAATGCATCCCAGGGTACTAAAGAAGATGGCGGGGGAAATAGCAAATGCACAAGAGGTAATTTAACAAAATTTGCTGGACTCCTGGGATGGTTCCTGCAGATTAGAAAACAGCAAATGTGACGCCATTGTTTGAAAAAGGGGATAGATAAAAGACATGTAACTATAGGCTGGTTAGCTTAACTTCTGTAGTAGAAAAAAATGCTGAATCTATCATCAAGGAAGAAATAGTGAGGCATCTAGATATAAATTGTCCCACTGGGAAGACGCAGCATGGGTTCATGAAGGGCAGGTCATGTTTAACTAATTTGATGGAATTCTTTGAGAACATAATATGATAATGAGCACCAAAGACTGCTGAATAAGACAAAGATGCACACTGTAATTGGTAATATATTAGCATGGATAGGGGATTGGTTATCTAATAGAAAGCAAAGAGTGAGGGTAAATGCATGTTTTTCTGTGTCGCGATCAATGACTAGTGGTGTGCCTCAGGAGTGTTGGGACCACAATTGTTTAAAATTTACATAGATGATTTGGAGTTGGGGACCAAATGTAGTGTGTCAAAATTTGCAGATGACACTAAGATGAGTGGCAGAGCAAAGTATGCAAAGGACACTGAAAGTCTGCAAAGTGATATAAATAGTCTGAGTGAATGGGCAAGGGTCTGGCAGATGGAGCACAATGTTGGTAACTGTGAGATCATTAATTCTGGTAGGCAAAATGGACAGTTAATTTAAAAAAAATTGCTGCTGTGCAGAGGGATCTGGGTGTCCTTGTGCATGAATCACAAAAAGTTGGTTTGCTGGTGCAGCAGGTAAGTAAGAAGGCAAATGGAATTTCGTCCTTTATTGCTAGAGGAATGGAGTTTAAAATGGTGAGGTTATGTTGTAGCTGTATAAGGTACCGGTGAGGCTGTACCTTGAATACTGTGTACAGTTTTGGGCTCCTTGTTTGAGAAAGAATATACTGACCCTGGAGGGGGTGCAGAGGAGATTCACTCAGTTGATTCCGGAATTGAGAGGGTTGGCTTATGAGGATGGACTGAGTAAACTGGGGCTTTATTCATTCGAATTCAAACAAATGAGGGGTGATCTTGTAGAAACACAAGATTATGAAGGGAATAGATAAGCTCGAAGCAGGGAAATTATTTCCACTGGTGGGTGAAAGTAGAAATGGAGGATGTGGCCTCAAAATAAAGGGAAGCAGATTTAGGACTGAGTGGAGGAGGAACTTCTTCACACAAAGAGTTATGAATCTGTGGAATTCCCTGCCCAATGAAGCAGTTAAGGCTACCTCATTGTATGTTTTTAAGGCAAGAAAAGATTCATTTTTGAAGAGTAAAGGAATTAAGAGTTATGGTGAGCGGGTGGGTAAGTGGAGCTGAATCTATGAAGAGCTCAGTCATGATGTTATTGAATGGTGGAGCAGGCTCAAGGGGCCAGATGGCTTACTCCTGCTCCTAGTTCTTATGTCTCTGATTTAAAGATGTCCCATGTGGCAGACTCATGGTTTTTTTGAGTTAACATTCTTGAGGTCAGCTTTGAAACTGGAACAGGTTAGGTACTTTGGCTGTTTGATGACTTCAGCTAGTTCCAAAGCCTGATTCTCAGACTGGCTGATGACTGTTCGGATGGATTTGCTGGGATTTAGACCAATAAAGATACAGTCCCTGAAACCAGGTTAATCACATGGCTGCTGGATTAATATTTCTGAAGCCCAGCCAGTCTATTTTGGACGGGGTTGGCCATTGTGATACAATGGGAAGTTGATAGTAGATTTTTACGTCTCCAATATGCAACCTGAAGACAGGCCGTCTGGAAACACCATAGTGTTTGGGTGTTGGCCCATCTCTAAACAATGTGGTGTATGAATTCCCTAACTAATTGAGAGCTATCCTCAAGTGTCCATTCTTGATTAGATACTCACCAGAGACTTGATACCATCTGTATTCCAAACCCAAAAGTCACATGATTTATGGCAACCATCTTAACAGCTTGTGTGTGTCCAATTGTTAAAGGTAGTGACTGAAAGTTCATAGTATGATGTGCCCAAATGGGGCATAACACTATGGAATCAAACTTATCCAAACCCATTATGGTAATTTGGTGGTCTAATTCAATTTGAAGAAATCCGAGGCAATGATACCAGGAGAGAGTTAACAAGACAATTCAAATATCAATGGCCAGGTCATGCTAGCTTCAGTTTTATAGGCCACTTTTTAACTCTGTTCTCATTGGTAACTATTGGATCATTCTGTCAAACTTGTAAGATAACACTAAGGAACAGATCATTCCAGTCAACCTGATCACTACCCAAGTACACTATAACTTTTGAGCAGGAAAGCATTTCCAGGTGGAATGTCCCAAAAATTCAACACAATTTCAGACGCAGATCCATGGAATTGTCATAAATAGATCATTAACTCCATCTTATTTGTTAAAGGTCTTTTACCACAGTGGGTGGTGCTCCCTGCTTCTGAGCCAGAAGCTTTGGGTTTAAGTCAGACCTCAGGATTTGATGTTCAAGGAAGGTGCATTCCTAATTTAACACAAACTTATTTGGTATGTTAACATGCAAATCCTTCTGAGCATATCAAAAGCTGGCGTGGGAGAGACTCCTGGTCAGCCATGCTTGATGTAATGCCCTCAAGCCAAAAGTATAACCATATATTACAGTAAAGGTATAGCAGTATGTTACAATAGTAATGTGGTAGTGTGCATTACAGTGGAGCATTACCATAGCAATGTAGCAGTGTGTTGGTTAGTTTCTTTACCAGAAAGAGTACAGCAGAATAGATGTGAAGATTTCATGATGAAAGTTTCTTCTTGTGTCCAATGAGTGAGTGCTGGCTCAATTGAGTTCTTAACAAGTTTGAATACTAAGTGACTTGGAGTAGATGTGGGAAATGGACAGCTATCCTGTTGCAACATCAGTTGCTGTTTTGCATTTGGATAGAATTTTAATCAGTTGCTAACTGCTCCACGCATTGATGGAATGGTCACCTAGACTGCAACATTGGCTCTACTCTCTCTATCCCTCCACAGATGCTGTCAGACCAGCTGAGATTTTCCAGCATTTTTTTGTTTTCTGTTTCAGATTCCAGCACCTGCAGTATTTTGCATTTATCTTGATATGTTGATAGTTTGGTTCTGATGTTGCACATTTGGAATGGAATTTCCAAGCACTTGGCAATTCATATTAAAACAAAAAAAAATGGAGAAGTCAAGAGGATTGGAAGAAATAGATTATTTGGAATACTCATCTAATTCCAATTCCATAAGAACTTGTTGCTGACCATTACTTTAAATATTACCATTGAGTCTCAAACCCATTCATAATTGGCACCTTAGTGTCAATTTTACACAGCGAACTAAAGTCTCCACTGTAGCACAAATAGTGAAATCACTCCCCATTTCTGTGTTTAATTGAACTGAGATGAGATGAGGCTGCACTGAAAAAAGACCTCTCTGACTCACCTTTAAAAGCTGTGTGGGATTCTGATAATATTTCTAAATGGAATTGAAAATTAATAGTTACAGCTAATTCTCATCATTTGTATTTACCTGCCCACCATGTGGTAAAAGCAGAATATGTAACGAGAATTGTGAAATCTAATTTATAATCCATTATTGCTGCTGAACCATAATTCATTCTGAATTTAATTTCCTGTACGACCCCAATGTAATTCAATTATCCTTAATGGTTCCTCATGTTTTCCATTTCTCTGCATTAATAGTTGTTCTATTATTAACAATATAGGATTGTGTAAAAGGACCAACCTGTGTTTATATAATGCCTAACTGAGTCTTCTAAAGTCCCAAAATGTTTTTCTATATAATGAGCTACTTTGCAATGGTTGTTACTTGTTCCAATTTTGGGAACTGTTTTGCAATAATTCCATTAATGATGATGTGGTGAGGGACCACGAAATGTATTTCATTATAAAATGTGTTTCTGATAATTCAGGCTACGTGCAAAACCTTTTTCTTTTGCAGTCTGCTCTGCTGATTTCAGTTTCTTAATTCAAGTCATCCAATAATTTCATTCATTTTTAGTTCTAAATTCTCACTTTGCTTAAGTTGTTTTATTTGTCAACACAATTTCAATGACTTTGTGAAAATTGATGATTTTGAGTTATTGGGGATCGAATTGGGTAAACTGCCTCTTTTCCATGGTGGTATAAAGCTGCCATTCAGCAGCAGAGGGACCAGCAATTGGCACTACCTGATGTCTGATGGGCAGTGCCAAGATGCCTCTTGGGCAGAGCCAAAGGGGCAGCTCCCTAACTCTAACTTCTGAGGGGGCTTCAATGTCTTGTCTTCCCTTCCCTCCAGAGAGGTCCAGTTTCATCCCACAGTCCAATGAAGTGTAGGTTATGGGAATTGGCCATTCTTAATTGCTCCTTAGTGTCCAAAGATGTGCAGGTTAGCTGGATTGGCCATGTTAAATGCGCAGGGTTGTGGGAATAGGACAAAAGGCAAAGGGGAGGACCTAATTGGGATGCTCTTTCAGAGAGTCCGTGCAAACTCGATGGGCTGAATGTCCTCTTCTTGCCTCGTAGGAAGAGGTATTCCAACGCTGGATGAGAGAAAACAGGAGAGCGATTCTCCCAGCTAGTCTGCTGCTCAAGCAGTGCAATGGTCTGGGAGACATCAATGGAGGCCAGTTCACAGGCTTCCTGCTGGCATCATGGCCATTGTTTCCCATTACTGGGGAGCAGGAGTAAAACTTGCTGCAGTGAACCACTCTTGGTGATGGGGAGGTGCTAACAGGCCCAGGACTAAAGTCTCCGGGCCTGCTAGTGAAATGGAAATTGGCCTGGAGCTGATTGTGCTGGAAATAGTCTGGGAAACACACGGTGGCCATGATGGCAGCAGGAAGCCTGTGAACTGGCCTCTATTGATGTCTCCCAGCCCCCTGTTTTTTTTCTCAGTGTTGGAACACTTCTTACTGCAAGGCAAAAAGAGGACATTCAGCCCATCGAGTTTGCACCGACTCTCTGAAAGAGCATCCCAAACCATCCTTTGCCCTGTCCCCATAACCCTGCGCATTTAGCATGGCCAATCCACCTAACTGCACACCTTTGGACACCTAAGGGGCAATAAAAAATGGCCAATTCCCATAACTTACGCTTCATTGGACTGTGGGATGAAACTGGAGCACCCAGAGGAAACCCACAAAGGCACGGGAAGAATATGCAAACTTCACACAGTTGCTCAAGTCTGCAATCAAATCCAGACATCTGGTGCTGTGAGGCAGCTGTGCTACCATGCTACGTCTAATCAAGAAGATGGAAAACCAGTAGTTTGTCTTTTTCCTTCTTGCATTTAACTTATATAATTAGTTATGTTAGAATAGACACTCTTTCTTATTATCATGCTATAACAAGGTATAGTCTGTTTTTTCGCGAGGCTAGAATCAGTCTTTGCCATGGGGCTCACTTTTCCTGACTCACACCATCTCAAAGCCTCTCTACAGACAATGAAGTACTTGGAAAGTCTGGTCACTGACTGCCTCATTTCAACGTTACAACGACATGCCCACAGCAAACTCCAACAAGCAACACTAAGGCAATGCCTAGATTCTGTGCTAGTGAGATTTGCTGTCTCAAAGAGAGCGATGTGACTTTATATTCAGCTGAACAAGCAGAGGAAGGGGTCTCATTGTTATTGGATTGGGAAAGGATGAGGTGGCTGAGAGGTGACTGGCCTTGGAATCCACGGGACTGAGGATGACTGGGGAGGTAGATGCTGTCAGAGAGTGCAGCTGAGTTCAGAGAGGAGTGCCACCATAGGCTTCCCATTGATTTCTTGGCTGACAAAGAAACCTGCACATATTGATCATGTATCTTTGCCAACTGTCTTTACCTTCAGTATTAATATTCTAATCAAAGACCTTTTTATTTTTGATTGTACAAACTCCAGCCATACTGAAGATATTGAATTTTATTACCCAAGTAATTAACTTCTAAACTGAAAATTATGGTAACAAATTTGAGAAATATTTTGATTAACTTAAAGAAATAGATAAAGTAGGATCATCTGTGAATTTTGATACACTACACTTGGTCCCCAACTCCAAATCATCTATGTAAATGATAAACCATTGCAGTCCTAACACTGATCCATTGAGACACACCTCCAACCAGAAAAGTACTCACTTATCTTCACTCTTTTTCTTTTCTGTTGGTTAACGAATCCTCGATCCATGCTAATACATTACCTGTAACACCATGCAGTTTTATTTTATGTAGCAGTCTTTGGTGAGTCATCTTGCCAAATGCCTTCTGAAAATCCAGAGAGATCACATCCACAGGTTCCCCATTATCCACTGCACATGTAATATTCTCAAAAAATTCTACCAAATTAGTCAAATGACCTGCCCTTCATGAACATATGCCATGTCTTACCAATGTGATAATTTATATCCAGATGTCTTGCTATTTTCTTCCTTGATGATAAATTTTCCCTACTACAGAAGTTAAGCTAACTGGCCTTTAGTTACTCACCTTTTGTCTACCTCCTTTTTTAAGAAGTGGCATCACATTTGCTGTTTTCCAATCTATGGGAACTGGCCCAAAGCCCAGCAAATTAAATTACCACTAGTGTATTTGCTATTTCTCCTGTCATCTTTTTAATACTCTGGGATGCATTCCATCAGGGCCAGGAGACTTGTCTGCCTTTTGCCTCATTAGCTTGCTCAACACCACCTCTTTCATGATAATAGTTTCCAGGTCCTCACCTGCCATAGAGTTCCTGTTGTCAATTTTTGACATGTTATTTGTACCTGACACAGAATACCTGTTAAATGCTTCAGCCATTTTCTTATTTCCAGTTATTACATCCTCTAAAGGACCAGTGTTTACTAAAGCCACTCTTGTAGAAACTTTTGCTATCTGTTCTTATATTCTAAGCTAGTTCACTCTCATAATCCATCTTGCTTTTCTTTATAGCTTTTTTTTGTGGCTTTTTGTTGACATTTAAACATTTTCCAATTCTCTAATTTCCCACTAATCTTTGTCACTTTGTATGCCTTTTCTTTGACATTAATATGCTCCTTTATTTCCTTAATATCCACGGTTGATTATCTCTTTTTCTACTGTCCTTCCTTATCACTGGTATATACTTTTGCTGAGCGCCTAACCTGCACATCCTTGGATTGTGGGAGGAAACCGTAGCACCTGGAGGAACCATGGGGAGAATGTGCAAATTTTACACAGACAGTGATCCAAGCTGGGAATTGAACCCAGGCCCCTGGTGCAGCAGTGCTCACAACTGCGTCACCGTGCTGCCCTTGTTAGATGGGAATTCAGCTGGGTCAGCCCCCTCATCTTTCTCCTGCCACTCTTTGCACAGTGGAAAGTCATTTAAACACCATCTGTTGTCAGCCACTTTGAATATACTTCAAAAGTCTCCTTAATGGATTGTTTCTGATGCAGGCCAAGAGGTTTAAGTTTGGCAGATGGACTATTAATGAGGTCCAGAGTAAGGGAACTGGTGTTCGTATATACTGGAAGCAATGTTTGAAGTGGATCAAGGGATCATTCCTAGATGGATCGAATAAGTAAACATCATCGGTTTCATCAGACCTAAAACATCTGATACTAACTGGAAGACGCTTGGATTCTGGCTGTTATACTTGTGTACAAGCAGAGACTGTTAGTAACTACTAGATCAATATGGAATAAGTGTAACTGTCCTGAACAGTGCAGAAATGGATTTGAAGTCTATTGTATTGAGGTATTCGTTGGTTAGTTAACTATAGTAGCTCCTTGTGGATGATCAACATTTATAGAGCATATTTAACACAGCAAATTGTCCTGAGTTGTTCCACAGAATGTTATCAAACAATATTTGTCACCAAGCCACATAAGGTGATAATGAGAGCAGATGATCAGATGCCTGATCAAAGGGATTGTTTTTATGAAGTCTCTTAATGGATGAAAGAGAGGTAGCAAATATGAGAGGTTTAGGGGTTAAGACCATCCGGCTAAACATATCCATCAAAGGAGTGATTAAAATCAGGATGAGGGCTATAGAAGTAGGGAGGATATTGAAGGGTTTGAAAACAAGGGTGGGAATTCTAAAATTGAGGTGTTGCTTAACAGGGAGGCGAGCATGCACAGTGGAGATGGAAGAATTGGGACTTAGTGCAAGTTAGGAATGTGGGCGAGAGAGTTTTGGATTTTTATTGGGGGTAGGCATGGAAAATTAGCATAGTGTGTTTTGACTCGATCAATCCTAGAGATAATAATGAGGGTTCCAGCAGCCGATGAGCTGATGTAAGGTGCAGTCAGGCAGTGTTACTGAAATAGGCAGTAGGTAAGACACAGGACTACTTGTTTTTCATTCTCTGCAATAACTGCTCCACTAAGGAAGTAACGCTGACAGAACAGTCTTTTAAGAAGCACAGGACAAAATCTATCCATTTCTCAGATTCGATTGCTAGTTTAACGAGAATTTTAGTTTATGATTGGCACACGTTAGTTAATGATTGAAGCCAACAATATGTCACATCTGAATTTCTCATTGTCAAAAGTTCCCTTAATTCTTGGCACCACAAGATTTGTGGTGTGCTATTTCAATAAAACACCCAAGGCAAAATATCCAGAAGAGCACTTTATTATATAGAGTGAACAAACTGCTGAGTCTTTAGATATCAATTTGAAGCTTGAATTTCTAAAAGTAAAGTTAAAGTTTATTTATTAATGTCACAAGTAAGGCTTACATTAACACTGCAATGAAATTCCCGTGGTCACCACACTCCAGCACCTATTCGGGTACACTGACGGAGAATTAACATGACCAATACACCTAACCAGCATACCTTTCAGACTATGGGAGGAAATTGGAGCAGCTGGAGGAAACTCATGCACACACGGGGAGAATGTGCAAATGTCATACAGACAGTCACCCAAGCCGGGAATTGAACCCAGATTCCTGATGCTGTGAGGCAGCAGCGCTAACCACAATGCTACTATGCCACTCCATCTCACTAAAAAGGTGCAGGGATTTTACCAAAATGTCCATCTGAATAGGTTAATCTGTATCTAACAAGAAGAAACTGCTGCAATATCCCGACGGCTACTCAGTCTTTTGCATCCAAATCCTAAATCAGGAAGTCTAAACCTGTTGGCCCTGGCACCAGTTGATATACAAGTTGGTGGGATCATGGATTGAAATGTGAATCATACCCAAGAAATTACAGACTCTGCATCAGTATCATGTATAGACAAATCAATTAGATCCACCCACCATAGAGGAAAAGGCTATTGTTCAATTTTAACTACAACTTCTTCATTTCTCAATTCCAGCCTTCACAAAATAAAGTTGTTATTTACTGTTTGATTAGCAAAGATATATTTTGGAACAATTCAGCCAAAATGATGCAGAATAGGAAGGAAAACTATACATGATGGGATGACAAATGGAGCAGTATTATGAAATGTTTTTTGATGATTAGTGGTGTGTGGTGAAGAATGTCATTCAAAAGACAATAACTGTTCTGCCTTTTCTCTGCAACAAGGCTGCATGCGCGTCAGAACATTCAGCAGATAATCTCATATGATATTTTATGAAACTGTTAACATTTCATTTGTATCCCACATCCCAGTCAAATGAACAACTGTTATTCTGTCAACAGTGCAGAAGCATGCCTTAGAGATGATGGCTTGAACAGTGTTTATGTGCCTTTCTTAACACTTTGTATGTTCTTTGCATCTGCAAATTTTAACAACAAATATTTCTGTTTGCACCTTGCTGCAGATGTCTTTTACTCATGTCATTTTACTTAATATTCATGCAAAATTCTTTAATCGACAGAGTACGCTTTATTGGGAAGCTTAGAGCCAGATATGTACTGGATACAGGGATGTTCTGAGTTATTGGTCCTGGGTTAGAAGAATGGCTTAGAGCTTAGGCTAAATTCTCTTCTGAGCTGCAGTCAGGTTGGAAGGAAAGGGATAGCGGGGAGACCAGGCCAACTTTCACCTTTTTTAATCCTGGACTCAGAGTAGGGGATCAGACATCTCGACTCTGGATATGAAGGGGATTGTAGTTTCCAGAGCTGGAAGTGGTTTTGGGTCCTTTTGGATTTTGGGACACTAGACAAGACGTTTGATATTATATCTTATAAGGAATATATTCTAAATACGCACTAGAAATAAAATAAACTCCTCTACCTTGTAGATGAAATGTTGATCAGTGCTCCATCTGCCCTTGGATGATGATGGGTGGGATTTTACTACCTTGCTTGGGTGAGGCTGCTAAAATCTTGCCCATGGCTAATAAAGAATTCCAGTCTGCAAGCCACACTCACCCTGATTCCAGAGCAGGTGAGGTGGTAAAATTTCAGCTGATATTTTAACTTGAAGAGGAGCAAATCCTCCTGGTGCCTTGGCCAATATCCTTCACTTGACCAATGCCATGAAAAATTGGTAAAGTGTCCTTCATCTCGCTGCTGATTGAGGGAGTTTCCTCTGAGCCAAACGAATTTTACATTCAGCCACACAACCATTGATTATAGCCCAAAGTCGTTATTAAAAAATTCATTCACAGGATGTGACACTGAGCCACCTTTTTGAGCTGCTCCAATCTGTGCGATGAGCAGTTTGTCACAATTGAGACACACGTTGGTCAGTCTCCGAGAGCAATCAAGGGCCAACCACATGGCTGTGGATCTTGGAGTCACACAAAGGCCAAACCAGGTAAGGCAATTTCTGCCCTGCTGGATTTTCTAACAATCCGGTGGTTATGTGGTCACCATTACTGAGAGCAACCTTTTATTCCCAACTTAATTAACTGAACTTAAATTTCCCTAATGACATGCTAGGATTTAAAAACTCCTGCCTTAGTCCAGACACCTGGGTTTCTAATCCACCAACATAATCATAATATTACAGTGCCTCTGGTTTGTTACATATGAATTGTTCTAGGATATTTCAGAGAGGGAGAATTATATAAAGATGTTCTCTTTTTTTTACAGATGCACCACAGAAACTATTCTTTCTGGTTGTATCACAGCTTGTTCTGACTCGTGCTGTGCCCCAAAACACAAGAAACTATAAAATGTTTTAAATGTAACCCAATCCAACATGCAAACCAGCCTCTCATCCACTGACTCTGTCTACACTTCCCACTGCCTTGGCAAAGCAGCCAGCAAAATCAAGGAAAATCCCACACACCAGACATTCTCTCTTCCACCTTCTTCCGTTGGGAAAAAGGTACAAAAGTCAAAAGTCATGCACTAACCGACTAAAGAACAACTTCTTCCCAGATTTTTGAATGGATCTACCTTGCATTAAGTTGATCTTTCTCTACACCCTAGCTATGCCAATAACACTACATTCTCATTTCCTTCTATGTAATTGGTATGCTTTGTATAGCGCAAAAACAATACTTTTCACTGTATACTAATACATGTGACAATAATAAATCAAATTAAATCTCCTTCTCTCTCCTATATTGTAGAAAGTGTTACAAAATGATGTGTCCATAATAAACCTGAGGATAGCGTATATTCAGGGACAGTGTCCTTACCATTACTGAGAGTGATAATGTGGAGATGCTGGTGGTGGACTGGGGTACGTATCGTAGGAGGTCTCACAACATCATGTTAAATTCCAACAGGTTTATTTGGTAGCACAAGCTTACAGAGTGCTGCTCCTTCAGGTGAATGGAGAGTTGGGTTGACAAACAGTGCATATATAAATGCAGACTGAATTACAAGATAATGGTTAGAATGCAAGTCTTTACAGATGCAGGCAATGTGAGTGGAATGAAGGATAAACACAGTTAAAGAGGTGTGAATATCCTCAAGCCAGGACAGTTAGTGAGATGCTGCAAGTCCAGGCAAATAATGCAGGTTGCAGATAGTGTGACAAGAACCCAAGATCCCAGTTGAGGCTGTCCTCGTGTGTGTGGGACTTGACTATCAGATTTTGCATTGTTGTCTGTCTTGAAGACTGATGTGGAGTACGCTTCTCCAAAGACCGGAGGCTGAATGCTCTTGACTGCTAAAGTGTTGCCTGACAGGGGAAGACTTTCAAAATCTTACTAACTGTCCTGGCTCGAGACAATTCACACCTCTCTAACTTGTGCTTAACCCTCTCTCCACGCACATTGTCTGTACCTGTAAAGACTTGATTGCCTGTTAAGACTCGCATTCCAACCACTATCTTGCTATTGAGTCTGTGTCTATATATGCCCTATTTGTGAACCCAATTCTTCACTCATCTGGTGAAGGGGCAGTGCTACCAAATAAACCTGTTGGACTTTAATATGATGTTCTGAGACTTCTTACTGTGTCACTGAGTACTGTGTACCTGTCCACTAAATTGGTGATGGGTATTCTTGCAGCAGTTGGCAAAGTTCTACAATGTTCTCCTGCTGACCCTAAGCCTTTAAGGTAGTGGTCCTCCATCATTGAAAGGTTGAAGTGCTATGGCTTGTAAGGATGTTTGGTAAAAGATCTGTGTCAGCATTTCTTAAACAGCCAGACAAGTGGCACACTGTAGGTGGCTGCAAATAAATATTGTGACACGCATTGGAAATGAAGGATAAAATTGGTATCTTGTGTTCATGAGGCATTCCTTGGGTAGCAGATCAGAAACAAAAAAATACTGAATTATGTTTCAAGCTAATAATTTGAAATTTCTCATGTCTTATTTTGTGACCTTTAATGAAAACAAGATTTGCATTTAAAATGATTTTTTTTCTGTTGATAAACTTTTCTGAAGGATGACATTCCAATATTTTTATTGGCAATATATCAACATTAATATTTCTATATACTAAGTTAGCTAGTCAAATTCTAACACAAGTTACAAACTATTGAATGTTTAGTTCCTATTTGATACAGATGAATTTATTTAAATAAATATAGTTATACAAATGGAGAGATTCAACAAATAATGCTCCTCTCTCATTAGAGGTTTTCGTTAAGTAGTTTTTTAAAACTCCATGACTGGAATACAAAGATCTGGACTGCAGTAAAGTGTTGGTTTTTAGTGAGCGCTACACTGCTAGAGGTCTTTATATCGACAGCACAGTGGTTAGCACTGCTGCCTCACAGCACCAGGGACCTGGCTTCGCTTCCTGGCTTGGGCCACTGTCTGTTTGGAGCCTGCACATTCTCCCTATGTCTCTGTGGGTTTCCTCCCACAGTCTGAAAGATGCACTGGTTAGATGCAGTGCCCTGATCAGGCGTTGGAATGTGATGGCTAGGGGAATTTCACAATAACTTCATTGCAGTGTTAATGTTAGCTATACTTATGACTAATAAATAAATTTTACTTTTTTTGCATGGAACATTGACCCAAGAGAACAAACAGGCCCTGAGTTAATGTAAAAGATCATATAAAATTATTTTGAAGAAGGACAGATGTGTTAATCCTGGTGACCAGGCCAATATTTATCCCTTAAATAGCATCACAAAAATATATATCATCTGGTTGTTATCACATCACTGTATGTGGAGATTGCTGAGCACAAATTGGCAGCTGCATTTCCTATGATTACAATAGTGATTACCATTAAGGGTGGTGTGGTTAGCACTGCTGCCTCAAAGCAACAGAAACCCGGATTTGATTCCTGGCTTGGGTCACTGCCTGTGTGGAGTCTGCATGTTCTCCCCATGTCTCCGTGGATTTCCTTTGAGTGCTCCAGTTTCCTCTAGTTCGATGCACTGGCTGTGCTAAATTTTCCCTCAGTGTACCCAAACTGGTGCCAGAGTGTGGTGATTAGGGGATTTTCACAGTAACGTCATTGCAGTGTTAATGTAAGTCTACTTGTGAAACTAATAATAAAATTTAAACTTCAAAAGCAGTGAAGCATTTTAAGATGTCTGGTGGTCAGGACAGGTACTATATAAATGCAAATCTTTCTTTCACAGTGAAGACTTTGAAAGAAATTTTCTTTCCCGTTCCGAATATGAAATTTTAACCATCTGATGAAATGAAAACAATAATTGTCAGGTTGCAAGATTTTGTAACGGTCGGGCTGAACAGGAATTTTATGTAATATATTAAAATATTGCTTTTAAGTTACATTCAATTCACAAAGGATTAGATCATATTCTGGGAATGCAAGTTAATTCCTATTGAAGAATTTAGCCAGGGTTGTCTTTCTTGGATAACACACCAATGTGAGATAATGAGTTACATTAACATATTCCAGAAAGGAAATTGAGTCTGAAGTTGGAAGGTCTCCATTCATATCAACCCAAGAGGAAATAGTTACAAGGTTAGCCCGGGATGGGAGTTGGTTCTGTAGACACACGACAGCGTCAATCACCATAAGTGATGGGGAGGATCAGTGATTGGTACTTTGGCTTCTGTCTAACTGGAATATTCCTTATCCTTTTTTTGTAAGCAATGTCTGTCTCATGGTGGAAGGGCAGAATCTTCCCAGTCCCATGGAGGCAGGCTCTAAAGCAGGACAGAGAGGACATTTTGAAATGAGGGTGTTGGGTCAGTGGCCTACATATTCCAACCTCTGACCTTCTCAGTCATCAAAGGCAGAAGCTACCCATCCGGCCACACGAATAGCCATTATAATGACTCTAATAGCCTGAATAATGAAGTGTCAAAACTAGGGATATTGCCAAAGTCAATGGGAAACTCAGCAGAAGCTTAAAAAGTGGTAAGAATGTAGAACTTGCTACCACAGGGAATGATTGAAGCAGAATGATATTGATGGATTTAAGGAGAGACTTGGATGTGCATTTGAGGGAGATGTGAATAGATGGTTACAATGGTAGATTTAAAAAAGTTGGGAGGAGGTTTCATTAACTGCACTAACACCAGCGAGGACTGGGTGGGCTGAATGGCCTATTTCTGTGCACTATGTTTTATGTAATCCTATCATTCCCCAATTGTGGACAAGCCTCTTTTTGAGGACAAAGCCCATCAGGAGGCTGGAACCTGGCTTGCTGATGACTAACCTGGTGGTTGTAGGGAAGGAGTTGTGGGGGTGTGTGAAACTTGTTTATGTCCCCACCTCCCCAGGGGTGGTTAGGTTTTAATGGGACACACCTGCAGCCACAGTCTGTCCTGTGGAGGGGTTTCTGACTAGTTTTGCCATCAGCAGGAGTGCCCTGGTATCTCTGACCTCATTTGAATTTTAATACAAGAAAAAAGCTTTTCAGAGGGCATCTCAAGGTAGAGTTTGGGTCGTACAGCCCCAGCAGCACACCCTTCATCCTTGATGGGGTGACTGGAGTGGAGCAAATGATGAGGAGGTGAACCTCCCAGGACAGGCTGCCAGGAAGTGGCATCAGGACTCAGAAATAGTTCCACCTAAAAATTATTTAAAAATGGCCTGACCTTCTGCCCAATTTTTTTCTTAGTGTTTTGGAAATAACTATTTTTCTTTCTGCCTCTATCTTTCCCTCAAACACTATCTCTTGTCATAATTCTATTTGCATGTAACATTTCTCAGATGTCACTGTGAAACCAATCTAGCCTTTCTGTCCCACTTGGTTAATTTTTAAGTTTATAACACATAGTTTGAGATTTATCAGCTTATTCATCCTTCCCTTTTGAAACACAATTGATCTCAATGTTCATATTTAACATTGAAACCAGTATTAATGTAGTGCGCACTCCCACTATATTACCCTGTGTCTACTGGCCTCTAAGCAACAGCTCAAAGGTAAAGCATTGTCCATTTCCAAAATGCAACCCAGAACCTTTTCTGAATGATGTCATTGTGGGAACAGAGGGGTTCAGCACCTTGCCTTATTGGTGTCTGAGTTAAGTCATTATTGCAGAGTCCCAAAGTTGGTGAGCTGCAGCAGTTGTAAGAACCCTCTTTCTTACAACTCCCTCCCACCCACACACTCTTTCTCTCTCCATTTTAGTCTACCATTATTAACTTCAGTTACTCCCTAAATTGGGATACCTCATTCAGACAACGCGGTTGATTTTATAGCCTTGTTCGTACTGAACCATGAAATCCCACATGAGGTTAGTGGATCAACCCTTCCGATTCCAGTAGTGGGCAAGACAGTAAAATTCTGGCCAGTATTTCATTAACCCAAACTTTAATAAAAATGTCTCTTACTGAAATGTGGATAGGTCTGTGTTGGGAACGTAAGTGTGTTGAGGTCAACGGAATGCATTTCACAGGGCCTGGCCTAGATTCTAGCTTAAGTTCAAGAGGTTTTAAAAAAAAAAATCATTGCTCACACCGAGGTTATAGCATTTTGACCAATGTTCCCAGAACGGAAATTTCTACTGGCCTTGGATAGGATTTTATAACCTCACCCAAGTGAGACCATAAAATTCCACCCATTGATCCTCACAACTGTTCCTTTTCACTTGGGAGACATTAGTGTATCAATCTTAATCAAGCAATTGAGGTTGGCATGCTTGAATATAAACTCCCTGATTAAGGGCCAAATTGATGGTCCAATCAAGGAGCCCCTTGCTCTGTACTTAGACAGGCATGTCAGTTCCTCTGGCACTCCGGATGAAGATGGCTGACTGAAAACAGTCTGTATAGTGTTGTTGGATCTTGTAAATAAAGGGATTTCTGCCTCTGAGGACTTATAACACTTAGATGAAGGACAATCTCCATGGAACAGAATACGACAGTTCTTTATTGCATGTGGAATTACTCAGCCTGTATGTCAATTTGAGATATCTGTTACCAGTTTGGAACGCTCTGTGGAGATGGCGACTAGACAATCTGGCGACCCAGAATGGGTTTTGCATGGACAATAGAAACTTCTCATTCATGTGTTATTAAAACTTCACCATTTGTCACTCCATTTGTCTGAGATTGATTTTTAAAACCCACAATGCCACATGAGAAGTGGAGGCCTGACCCCAAATCGATCAGCCCAGGAGTGATTTGAAATTTGATTCCACATTAAGATGTGACAGGTGACATTCCGCACTGTTAGAAGAATTGTTGCTTATTTAATTATACCATAAAGAAGATGTGGTTGCCAAGGTACCTGTAGTGAAGCAGTTTGCTTATTGAAAGAACCCGAAGTCAGGTCTTTTTAATTAAAGCAATTGTTTGAAACACTCTCTTTCCACTCTACGGTTACAAGAACTTAATTAGGTAAAGTTTTGTTGATGCATAACCCTTTAATGTGTTGTATGCCTCTGAAGAGGTGCTGGGCTATGATTTATGCACTGCAGAGGCAATTTCTTCAATCAAAGCTGTTGCCTTGAGGCAGAGTCCCTGCTTATCTTAAACACAGTGAATGCATTTCAAGGAACCTTTAAATTTTGTTCCATCAATTCCCAGGGAATCTTGAGTTGAAAACAACCTTGGAGATGGTACAAGAGTTGGGAAATCATGTTGCAGCTATATAAGACTTTGTTTAGACACCTTTTTGACTATTGCGTACAGTTTGACACAGTAGCACAGTAGTTAGCACTGCTGCTTCATAGTTCCAGGGGTCTGGGTTTGATTCTGGGCTTGGATGACTGTCTGTCTGTGTGGAATTTGTGCATTCTCCCTGTGTCTGCATGGGTTTCTTCTTTGTTTCTTTGGTTTCTTCTCACGGTCCATAGATGTGTGGCTTAGGTTGACTGGCCATGCTAAAATCGCCCCTTATCATCCTGAGATGCATAGATTAGAGGGATTACTGGGTAGGGATATGGGAGTAGGGCCTGGGTGGGATTGTGGTTGGTGTGGCCTCTGGGTTTCTATGATTTTATGATGATTCTGATCACCATGCTACCAGAAGGACATAGAAGCTTTGGAGAGAGTGCAAAGAAGGTTCACTGGGATGTTGCCTGCTCTTGAGGGTATTGGCTATAAGAAGAGGTTGAATAAACTAGGATTGTTTTCCCTGGAAAGAAGAGGTCGAGAGTAGATCTAGTAGAAGTCCACAGAATTGAGAAGCATAGACAGAGTGGATAATCAAAGGCTTTTTCCCAGTGTGGAAGTGTCAATTACAAGGGAGCATCGGTTTGAGGTGAGAGGGGCAAAGTCTAGGGGAAAGTTTTTCACGCAGAAAGTGATGGGTATCTGGAGCATTCTGCCAGGAGAGGTAGTGCAAACAGGCACATTAGCAACATTTAAGAGACATCTAGATGGGTACGTGAATAGGGAAGGAGTAGAGGGATACAGACGGAGTAAGGGTAGAAGGCTTTTTTTCAGTTAGGGCATCATAATCAGCACAGGCTTGGAGAGCCAAAAGGATCTGTTTCTGTTTCTGTGCTGTACCTTGTTCTTTGTATGGTAAATTGCCCTGTAGTGTCGGGATACTAGCAGGGTAATTACTTGGGGTTACAAGGCTAAGGCCTGTGTGGGATTGTTGTTGGGGCAGGTTTGATGGGCTGAATGGCCTCCTTCTGCATTGTGTGGATTCTGAGATTTTTCTTCATTAAATTGGAATTCTTGCTGCTACTTTTCAGCTTGCTCTAATTTTATGTTCTGTATGAAACTGTGGCTATGATGTTACTGCTTAAAAGAATATCAGGGTACCTTTTTATGGCTCAGATTTCACAGCAAAAAGCAAAGCACTAGCACTCACAATTAATCTCGTAGAAAGCTGCCCACAGAGATGGAGCAACCTCTGTCCCAATGTTGTTTGAATCTGACGCCAAGTCAAGGGAAATCTCCAAGCAACCAGCAGCAATGCTATCATCAAAGAGGAAAGCAACCAATCAAATGGAAGAAATCTCACAGACAGCAAGTAAAATGCACTGATTAATCTTTGCTGTCTAAATAGTTGATAGCTGTTTGAATTAGAACGTTAGAATTTTAAATACGAGAATTAAAAAAAAATTAAATGCTGACTTTATCATCATGAAAATATGCAACATTATATAAATATAAAATTAATTTTGCAAGGTCAGGAGATTATTCTGATGTTACATCATTATGATGTTACATCATTAAAATAGGGTGTAGCTTATTCCAATTTTTCTATAGCTATATTGCAGCATAAGATCAGGAATTCCCATCACTTCAGTGACTTCTATAGATTGTTGTCTGCAGGGACATCAGTATTGTGCTCTACTGAAGAGCAAGGAACCACTGACAGCAACTTCTGGATTTGAAGAAGTTTGACTCCATTGGTGCAGATGCCCAAAGTTGCTGTCAATTTTCCCCGGGTAATGATGGTGAACATTAACAGTTTTGCCGCAGTGTAGTTTGAGAGTGCTTGGCACTGGAAGGGTTAGTGTGGACCTGGCAAACAGTACTGATCAGTGTGATGTAAAGGGTCACGTGACAAGGGATCTGGGTCAGTCTAAGAGTAGGTAGAGACCTGTATAGAAATCAGCATGAAGTTAGCTCTGAGTTTGGCCTATACTTTGTATATGTGTAAATAGTTATGTATTACCCATAAGCACTATTGTTCAACCTTACAAGCCTGGGAACCTCTGACTGAGACCTAATGATAAAAGAAATCCTACAACTTGGTGGCAGCTCATAATCAAACCCAGAACTGAAGATGTTGGTGAAGGAGCCAGAGTGTGAAAAAGTAAAGAGCCCACACCCTGTCCTGATTGAACTGTGCCTGAACTGAAGATACAGCCAGAAACTGGCTAAAAAGACATTCCGGTACAGATATGGTTGCTGAAGAGCAGAAAGAAGTCCACTGTGTAGCCAAAGAATTCAACCAGAGTCTGTAGGGATCTGTTGAGTTCCCACCAATTGCAGAGTCAAAGGACCTAGCAAGAGTGGGCAACAAATTCAGTTCTAATACTGAACTAGCCACTAAACTACTTCAGGCCATTACTCAGACCAATTTGTTTCATTAATCATTGTGCTTGACAATGACTTACCACATGGTCACCGAACTCTATGAAAAAAAACTTTAACAAACTCAGCCATAACTAGAATTTGCCTTTTTGATCATCCTTAGATGTCTGAAAACACTCTAAGGGGTCAAGATCTTAGATCTTAAAATTTTTTGCAAGAAATTGATTTCTTTGATCATTGCAGAATTCTGCCAAAACCTGACCTGCATGGGAAAAAGCATTAAAAAAACAGACACTGCAGCACCAACTTTCAAAGTGAAACAGAATTTAAAGCTGTATTCAGCTGAGATGAAAAGCAATCATGGATATTAAATCAACCCTCCCAGATCCATCTGGTTCGATACAAGGACCAAACCTGATGCAAAATTGGACATCATGGAGGAGCAATGTTCTAAGTTACTGGAATATATCAGAATTGAGTAGGAAATTATAAAAAGATCAAATTAATACATTTTTATATTTATCTCATGAAATTGAGGAGGCGATGGCTTAGTGCTATTATCACGAGACGGTGAATTCAGAAAACTCAGCTAATGTTCCGGGGACTCAGATTTGAATTCTGCCACAGCAGATGGTGGAATTTGAACTCAACAAAAATGACTGAAATTAAGAATCTACTAATTACCATGAAACTACTGTTGATTGTCAGAAAAACCTATCTGGTTCACTGATATGAACATAAGAACCAGGAGCAGGAGTAAGCCATCTGCCCCCTCAAGCCTGCCCCATCATTCAATAAGATCATGGCTGATCCTTTCATGGACTCAACTTTCCACTTAACCACCCACTCACCATAACCATTAATTTCTTTACAGTTCAAAAGCTTATCTTTGCCATAAAAACATACAATGAGGTAGCCTCAACTGCTGCGTTGGGCAGAGAATTCCACAGATTCACAACCCTTTGTGTGAAGAAGTTCTTCCTCAGCTCAGTGGTAAATGTCGTTCTTCTTATTTTGAGGCTATGCCCCCTAGCTCTAGTTTCACATGCCAATGGAAACAACTTCCCTGTTCTATCTTATCTATTCTCTTTATAATATATATTTCTGGAAGACCTTCCCCATTCTTCTGAATTCCAATGAGTATAGCCCCAGTTTACTCAATCTCTCCTCATAAGCCAACCCTTTCAACTCCAGAATCAACCTAATGAATTTCCTCTGTGCCCCCTGCAACGTCAGTATATCCCTTCTCAAGTAAAGAGACTAAAATTGTACACTGTACTCCAGGTGTGGCCTCATCAGTACCTTTATAAGCTGCAACATAACCTCGCTGTTTTTAAACTTCATCCCTCTAGCAAGGAAGGACAAAATTCCATTTGCCTTTTTAATTACTCCTGCACCTGCAAGCCATCTTTTTGTGATTCATGAACAAGGATGCTCAGGTCCCTCTGCACAGCGGCATGCTGCAATTTTTTACCATTTAAATAATAGTCCACTTTGCTGTTGTTCCTACCAAAATGGATGATCTCACATTTACCAACATTGTACTCCATCTGACAGGCCCTCGCCCACTTAGACTATCTATATCCTTTTGCAGACTTTCAGCATCATCCACACACTTTGCTCTGCCACTTATTTTAATGTCATCTGTGAATTTTGACACATTACACTTGGTCCCTAACTCCAAATCATTTATGTAAATTGTAAACAGTGGCATTACATTTTTCTGTAATGCCCTTTAGGGAAGGAAAATTTGATTTGATTTATTGTCACATGTATTAATATACAGTGAAAAGTATTGTTTCTTCCACGCTATGCCGCCTTTACCTGGTCTGGCCTACATTTGATTCCAGAGCCACAGCAATGTGGTTGACTCTGTTGTCCTCTCTGGGTGATAAATGCTGGCCAGCCAGCAACGCTTATATCCCACGAATGAATAAAAAAACATTGCTGATGAAATAATCCTAATGCAAAGTATTGATGAATCCACAGCTAGCTTTGATGAGATATTAAGAGCCTTTGACAAATGGTTTAATATTTATATTGTGGAATGCATGACACTTAAAAAGAGGAGTAGAACAACTCCAAGAAAGCAACAAAAGGGCAAAAGACAATACTCAAACAAACAACATATAAGGGTGGCAGACCATATCAGTGCAATGAAATTGGATTGAAGAGGTTGGTGCAGAAGAAAGAGCAGACTGAGAACCAGCTGGAAGAATTGGAAATAGATGCTCTGGAAAATACCAACACATTACACAAACTGCAACAGAAATGGCAGTGCTGAGCTGTCTGGCTCCGATTTAAGGTAATCGAGCATTCCAAGCTGTGAGCAGATAATGTAGCAATGACTAACACGATTACAAACCTTAGACAAGGCAAGGCTTTTCCAGAGACAGACCTGGGCCAATTATGAAACCAAAACAAAGGACAACGACAAAGCTTTGCTGCGGGCAAAGATAGAAAAGACAGAAATAAAATCAGAAAATGTAAATCTGAAATCGAGAATCAAGAAACTGGAAGAAAAAGCACAGGGTAACTCAAATATACAGAAAATCATGGAATTGTGAAAATCCAGAGCCTAGAATGTCAAGAAAAGGTCAAAGAAAGTAAAAGTTTCTGTAAAGGAGAGTGGAGGGTCTCAGAAAGCGTTAGCAGAAGTAAAATTACCGAGTGTGAGCTTGAAAGATTTGCTGGTGAACCAAAAGAATTGTGCTAAATGTGGAATTAACAGCCAAAACTGACAAAATGCTTGAAATTGGATCCAATCTGGAGAAAGATGAGATCTGTAGTATGGAAGAGCAAATCCGCTCTTTAAAAAGCAGAAAAGGAAAATTCTGTGAAGCAGATTGAGAATTTGGGTGACACGGTGGCACAGTGGTTAACACTGCTGCCTCATAGCGCCAAGGACTGTGTTCGATTCCCAGCTTGGGTCACTGTGTCTGTGCGGAGTTTGCACATTCTCCCTGTATCTGCGTGGGTTTCCTCTGAGTGCTCCAATTTCCTCTCACTGTTCAAAAATATGCAGATTAGACTGGCCATGCTACATTACCCCTTAGTGTCCTGGGATGTGTAAGTTAGAGGGATTAGTGGGGTAAATGTATAGGGTTACAAGGATAGAGCCTGGGTGGGTTTGCTTGCCAGTGCAGACTCGATAGACTGAATGGCCTCCTGCACTGTGTTGATGATGATGATTCTACGATGATCAAACAGGTGAACGAATGAGTCTAAGGAAGAATCAGTGACCATAGATTCTGAACGGGAACTGAATGCCCAGGTGAAATTGTTAAGCATGTATAAAGATTGCGCAGATAACTCTGAAATAAAGACAACAGAATTCACCAGACTAGTTGCTGAACCAAAAGAAATGATGAAGAAGCTTGAAGAAGAATTGGGGAATGAGAATAAACTCACGTGAGACATTGTGGAACAAATTGAAATGGAGGCTCCAAGTTCCAGAAAGGTTATGGCGGACGCTGTGGATAAAGAAAGCATCTTCATACTATGAAAGAACAAAGCAAACACTCCCTCTGGAAGGAATGGAACAAGACTACAATGTATGAACAAAACAAGTGGATGTTTGGCAAAGAAAGGTTCAATTTCAAGGAGCCTAAACAATGTCCAACGGGACAACCAAGTGCCAGAAACACAATACTATGATTCAAATTCCAAATCAACAATTCCAAAGCAACCGAGCCAATCAATCCCTAAATGTGACCAGAACAAGCTGTGGAGGAATTGTCAGAATTTATAAAGTCAGAGACACAATGGTAAGGGGAGAAGAGGTAGTGTATAAAGAAATATTGTACTGTAAACATGTTGGGTAAAGACTAGGGAGAGGTGTAGTATAAGAGTATTTGGCATAGCAAGGGTTAGCGTGGGACTGGAGAACAATACTGCCCATTGTGTAATGCAAAAGGTCACATGACAAGGGAACTGAGTCCGGTGAAGAGTATACAGAGACCTGTGTAGAAGTAAGCATGGAGTTAGTTCACATACTCTCTATGGTATACTCTCTACACATGTAAATAATTATCATGACCAATAAATGCAACTGTTCAATATTAGAAGCCTTTGAACCTTTTTGTGAGATCCTGAACAAATCTTTACAACAATCAGGTCAGCAAAATCTGGACCACATTTTATGTCTTAGCCCACAGGGCCAAATTCCCTGGCCTCACCCGCAGCTGACATTCTCCTGTCCCTTTGCAGTGAACAGAGATGTGGCTGAGCGCCAAATTCTCCGTTCTCGCTGATGCGATAGCGGGGCGTGAATGGCTAGAGATTTCCTGCCGCTGAAGAGAGAGAAATTCCGGTATTCTCACATATCAACATCAAGGCATTAAAGGGAGATTCAGTTTTGCCGTGGGATATACTGATTCAGTTTACTGTCAGTATGTTATATGGACAATACTACTTCCATTTCAGTTATTTCATTAAGAGCCCTGACTGTTACAAAATGACGCTGACATCCATCATCTGAGGGTTTATATCCTCAGTGCTACTTTTAGCACCTTGGTTGAGACATTACATTCCTGAGTATACGCTTTTATTTTTAATATTTATAAAGTTAACAGACAGTGAAATGAAGCCATCCATTAGCACGCTGAACACAGAGGGTGTGAAACCCCAGGGTGTTAAATCTGTGATCTGGAGCTACATTCTGCTTGAAGAGATTATCCACGCATTAAAGTTCTGACAACTTTATAGTCTGTGTGGGAATAGGACTGTGGCACAGGAGCTCTTAACATCAATGAGAAACAAAAGCTGAATTACAAAAGAAAGAGTAAGGTAATGTTCATTGGCGAAGACACAGATACCAGAGAAGTTTCCAAGTTTTGCCTTTTGTGTCTCAAGAGAACATTTGAAGCCTTCAATTCAATGCTTGATTTAGGAGTTTATCTTCATCAATGAAAATAAGCTACAATCTGTGACAAAGCCATTTTTATTTTCGCGCCTTTTTGTCAACTTGCTTTTAGTTCAATGCGGTACTGAACTCAAGTGGCCATCCTACATGTGTCAGCCTGGAGTGAGGAGGTGTTAGTTAACAGTAGGAAGCATCAGAACCCAATTTGTTCCCATTCACGTCCCCTCAGTCATGCCTGAAGATAAGAGAGCACAAGCTTCCAAGAAGGTTGGCAAGAAAGCCCAGAAGGAGCCATCAAGGAAAAGTGGCAAGAAGCAGAGATAGTCCAGAAAGGAGAGTTACTTCATCTACATCTACAAAATGATGAAGCAGGTTCATCTCGACACCGGCATCTCCTTCAAGGCCATGAACATCATGAACTTGTTTGTCAATGACATCTTCAAGCGCATCGTGGGTGAAGCTTTCCGCCTGGTTCATTACAACAAGCGCAGCCCCATCAGGGAGATCCAAGCCACCATGTACCTGCTGCTGCTCGGGGAACTGGCCAAGTATGCTGTGTCAGAGAGGACAAAGATAGTGACCAAGTACACCAGCTCCAAACAAAACTGTACAACGCACTGAAAAACACACTGCCAATCTCTGTCCTCAACACACATAGGCCTAGACTTTCAGAAGAGGTTCTCGGCTGGTAATTTGGAACAGGAACCCAAGTTAATTTTTTGCACTCAATGCTAGAAGGAGAGGAGTGGGATTGGGGATGCATCAGTTTTGTGCTTAATCCAGTGGTAGCTCCTCTGTGGTCATCATAGCCAAGAACAGCACAAACAAGGGACGAAACCTGATACCTCTCCAGAGAGTGCAGTGCAGCTAATCACCGGCTTAACAAAGCAGTCTAGGTGAAAAGATAACACCTTACATCATATTCTGAGGAAAATGATATAAGGAGTAAGCTGGTCAAACTATAATTAGCTATGTTGTTGTGGTCTTCCTTTCCTCTGTCTGGAATGAGCAATGTAATATTCCTGTCTGATACTTGATTTCTCTGTACACATGGTGACTCACTTCTTTATTTGAGAAGCACAGGGTATGGCACAATCATCAAGTATCTGGAAGACAGAGAGAATGCTACAAGAAGGAAAGTCAATTAGGAGAAAAGGAGGAGAGATACAAGTGATATATATCTGTCCAGAAGTGAACTCGCTGTCTAACTCACAATAGTCATGGATATTATTAAGTTATAGCTCAAAGACAGGCGAATGTTCTCTGTGTACCTCTGTGTTCATCACCTCCTTCCTATGATGTCCCATGAAATTTGAAACAGAGCAGAAACAAGCCAATTGCCTGAATGGTCTGTACTCTACACTGTACTGCATCTAACCCGAATAACATATCCTTCTATTCTTTCCTTCCTCATGGGCTTATCCAGCTCCCCCTTAACTGCATCTAAATTACTCATCTCCATAATTTGAATGAGGATCGTGTACTTAAACTCCTTTTAGATTTTGTAGTTATAAGAAAGCAGTGGGTCTGATTTTACCATTGCGTTGTCCCCATTTTCAGGGATGAAAACTTGGTAATGTTGGGTGTTTCCCCCTGAAAACAGCTGTGATCAGGAAATGCATGTAAATATATTTAAATTGACTTAATGGGCTGTACCCCCAATCTTCCCCTTTTTACCATCGCATCACCCATACAGATGCTCTGTAAAATGAGATCTGCAGCATGGAATCTGGACATTAGGAAGCAGAAAAGGAGAATTCTGTGAGACAGATTGAGGACCTGATCCAGGCGCTGCATTTAGTGAGGAGATAAGCACTGAATGCCCAATGACTCTCTGCTAGAAATTATTGGGGTGGGGAGAGGGGGCTCTATTACCACTCTAACTATAATCAATGAGGGGAAAGGGGGGTCCATTACTACTCTGCCTGAGATCAGTGAGGGGGAAGGGGGGGGGGGAGTTCTGTTGCCACTCTGGCTGTGATCAGCGAGGGGAAAGGGGGGGTTTCTGCTGCCACTCTGCCTGTGATCAGCGAGGGGAGGAGGGTCCGCTGCCACTCTGGCTGTGATCAGCGAGGGGGAAGAGGGTCCGCTGCTACTCTGCCTGTGATCAGGGAGGGGGGGGGGGGGAGGGTTTGCTGGCACTCTGCCTGTGATCAGCGAGGGGGAAGGAGGGTCCGTGATTGGTCTGGATGGCAGAGGGGGTGGGGTGGATTAGAAAGTCAGTAACATTATAGGGAGACATGTCTGTGGGACCATGGGGAGGCAGTATCTGATCCGGGAGGGATGTGGCAGGGGAGCAGCATTCTGTCATTTTTTTCTATGCAATTGGAGGCGTTGATTGGAGCTGCAGGATTTTGGGCAAAGATTTGGCTGACCACCAAATTTTCCGATTTTGCTGCAGAGAGAGCGTGGCATGAGCAGTCAGTAAAATTGCACCTACAACTTCACCTTAACATCAAAGTTGCAGACTATGTGACAGAGTGGAGCTCTTTCAGGCAGTGAAGCGTAACCTCTGTTTGGGATCAGTTCCAGAGATAGATTGACCAAAGAACAAAGGAAAGTACAGCACAGGAACAGGCCCTTCTGCCCTCCTTCCCTATGCCAATTATGATGCCCTAACTAAGTTAAGAAAATATCCTTCTGTCCTTACTTGGTGCGTATCTCTCTATTCCCTCTCCATTCAGATGCCTCTTAAATGTTGCTAATGTGGCTGCTTCCACCACCTCCTATGGCAGTGCGTTCCAGACACCCAACACTCTGTGTGGGGAAAAAAAAAACATCCTCCCTGCACATCTCCCTTAAACTTTCCCCCCTCACCTTGAAAAGATTTTCCCTCAGAGAATGTTGAATGGAGATTTGATAGATGTATCCATAGTCATGAATGATCTGAACAAACTTGCCATTGGTGGAAAGAGTAAAATTTGAGAGGGTGCAGATTTGAAGTAATTGGCCAAAGAAGCAATGGAGATACGAGTGGTTAAGACCTGGAAAGTGCTGCCTGAGAGAGCAGTAAAGGCAAGTTCAACTGAGGTGATCAAGATAAAATTAGATTATAGAATCATACAGTGGAAAAAGGCCCTTTGACCCATCAAATCTGACCAACACATTAGAAATTCCTGAACTCCCACCTCATCCTATCTATGAGCACTTGGCCCATAGCCGTGAATGTTATGAAGTGCCAAGTGCTCATCCAGATACTCATCCTGCCTCCACCATCCTCCCAGGCAGTGTGTTCTAGACCATCACCACCCTCTGGATAAAAAGGTTTTTTTTCCTCACCTCCTGCCCCTTACCTTGAACTTGTGTCCCTTCGTGACTGACCCTTCAACTAAGGGGAACAGCTGCTCCTTATCCGTTCTGTCCATGTCTCTCATAATCTTGTACATCTTGATCAGGTCACTGCTCCTCTCCCCCCACCCCCAGTCTTCTCTACTCCAATGGAAACCAACCCAAGCCTATCCAACCTCTCTTCGTAACTTAGTTGTTCTATTCCAGGCAGCCTCCTGATGAATTTCCTCTGTAGTCTTTCCAGTGCAGTCACATTCTTCCAATAATGTAGTGACCAGAACTGCACACACTACTCTAGCTGTGTCCTCACCAAAGTTCTATACAACTCTAACATGACTTCTCTGCTTTTGTAATCTATGATAGGGCAAGTGTCCCAAATGCCTTTATCACCACCTTACTAACATGCCCTTTCACTTTCACAGATCTGTGGACAAACACACAATGTCACTTTGTTCCACAGAACTTCCTAGTATCCGACCATTCTTTGAGTACTTTCTTGTTAAATTACTCTTTCCAAAGAGGATCACCTCACAATTTTCAGGGTTAAATTCCATCTGCCACTTATCTACCCATTTGACCATTCAGTCTATATCTTCTTGTCGCTCAAGACAGTCCACCTCACTGTTAATCGCCCGTCCAATCTTTGTGTCATCCACAGACTTACTAATTCTAACCCCCACATCATCATCATCATCATTATCAATGTCATTTATATAAATGATGAATAATAGGGAGCCCAACACAGATCCCTGTGATACAACACTGGATACTACTCACTGAAGCAAACTTCTGTCATCACCCTCGATCTCCCACAACTGAGCCAATTTTCAATCCACGTTATCAAATTACCCTGTGAATTTACCTTCTTTACAAGTCACCCATGTGGGGCCTTGTCAAAGGCTTAGCTGAAATCCATATAAATAACATTGATTGCACCACCCTTGTCTACACATCTGGTGACCTTCTCAAAAAATTCAATCCGATTTGGGGCTGACTTCTCTCTGACAAAATCATGCTGATTATCCCTGATCAAGCTTTGCCTCTCCAAGTGGAGACAGATGTTGCTCTCCTTCAGAAAGGTTCTCGAATCTTTTCCATCCCACTAATTTGAGAGCCACTGGTCTATAGTTCCACTGTCTGAAAAGGAAGAATGTGTAGGGTAATTGGGAAGAAGGCAGAAGGATTGGACTGGTGAATTGCTCCTTTTGAGAGCTGGTGCAGGCTGAAAGGGCTGAATGGCCTCCTGTGCTGTGATAGTTCTGTGAACTGCTCCATGTGGCAGTGCATTCCACATTTTCTGACTAAAGAAGTTTCTGCTGAATTCCCTGAGGATTAATTTGTGACTATTTTATACGAACGATCCTCAGTTTTCAGAGATTTTTTCCTCTGAACCAATTGACTGTAGCCACTCCCCGTTGAGATAGGAAGGAGATCCTTGTCATGATAACGCCCCAACACACACCAAATCCACTTTGATTCAGCATCGAGTCAGAGGCTGATCTGGATTGGCAGCGCTGTGTCTCTCTGAGTACAGCAAATGGGATGCATCGTCAGTGCGACTGGCAGCTGGTGAGTGGGCAGGTAGGAAGTTGACTTGTATAGTTCCATCTCTCGTTCAGCAGCTGTGGAATTGTGCTTAAAGAGCGAAAGGTTCAAAATGAATTCAGAAACATGCAGGTACGATAAACAGTTGATCAGTTAGAGTTAAAATTGAACTAATTGGCACTGCGGCAGCTCCATCTGTTTAGGTTGAAGTGCCTGCAGAAATCAAAGCGAAATCTAAATTTGTTTGTCAGGGAGGGGATGCCACCAATGTTCCATTTTGTAGCTGATTATCTTCCCACAGGTAAACTCTGACGTGGGTCATGTTCCGAGAATTCCATGGAGGGCTTCTTTTATTCTTGCATGGGATCCGGGGATCGCAGGCTAGGCCAGCAATTATTGCCCATCCCTAATTGCCCTTGAACTGAGTAGCTTGCTCAGCCATTTTGGAGGGTAGTTAAGACTCAGCCGCATTACTGTGGCTCTGTAGTCACATGTAGGCTTTCTTCCCTAAAGGACATTAATGAACAACTTTTTTTTACAATAATCAACAATGGTTAATAATTCCAAATTTTTTTACTTGAATTCAAATATCACCATCTGCCATGGTGGGATTCGAATCCAGACCCCTAGAGCACTACCCTGGATCACTAGATTACTAGTCCAATGACAATACTACTTAGCCAGTGCCTCCCCGAAGTGAACAAGATGTGAAAGTCCATTCAGAAGTTGCCCATGGCACCGTTCGCATCAGCCACTGACCTGCATTGGAGAAGATGGGTGCTATTGATTTTCTTGGTTGGCAAAGGGGCATATCTCTTTTATTTACATGGCAGCGTGGCAGAACAATTTAATGGCTGACTTTAAAATTTGTTGGCACTCTCCTGCTTCTGGAGGGAGTAGAAGTTATTGAAGAGCGAATTATCTTGGAGAATATTAGTGTGCCAGATGTTCCATTGGTTTGGAGCCTCTCCACACTCTCACACTTTCAGTTTAGTCAGCAGAAGGTTCCTGAATGAAGTTCTGAGGCAGTTCCCTGTGACAAATGTTTTCAGGACTTGGTGAATCCTGAGGTTGACCTCTGGGGTCCATGATTCTGCAGCTGTTTTGCTGAGGGCTTGGGCTACACAACAAGAGTCAGCCTGATTTAGAACACATCAGGAGCTGCTGGAGGCTGCCAGTAACTATCAGGTCGGAGTCTCCTAAGACATATGGTACCCTCAAATTGTCACCACCTCTCCTCTGAGAGGTGATGAGAAGGTTTTTCGGAGACCGGGAAGTTTCTCATCCCCATCGATGGGCACTTCACCCACTGATGGGATGATGTAAGAGAACTGGGAGCGAGAAGGTGCCAATGGAAGGATGGCTTGGGGAAGATGGAATGGCTTGAAATGGGACAGGATGGGAAGGCATGAAAGGATGGAATGGCATGAGGGTGGCATTGGTGAGTGAGAAGGAGAGAATGGCAGAGAGATGGCATGGGAAGTATAACTTGGACAGGATGGAATGTCATACATCTCTACATCATAAGCTGCGGATGGCAGGGAAGGAAAAGCAAAGGAAGTTTGGCTTGGGAAGGATGGAATTGAAATGGTACAAGGAGGAAAGGAATTCATGAGACGGGTGTCATGGGAATGATGGAGGGGGTGTGATAATACAATTGCCTAAATATATTCATTTACACTGAAATTGCAGATCTCTGTTAATATCAAAATAAAAATAATCTTTTCATCTGCTGATGATTGCTGTATCTGCACTGCACTCTGAAACTGAACAATGGATTCTGTATGTTTGCCAGGCTTTATTCATTCTTGGTCATTTTCCCAATGAAAAAGACTTGTGATGTCCATGGTTTTCTACTCGTGTTTTGAGCAAAAGCTGCAGAAAAGGGAATCATTTCCCAGGGTCTTTTGTGGAGT
This sequence comes from Sphyrna mokarran, assembly GCA_024679065.1. Taxonomy (NCBI): domain Eukaryota; kingdom Metazoa; phylum Chordata; class Chondrichthyes; order Carcharhiniformes; family Carcharhinidae; genus Sphyrna; species Sphyrna mokarran. The sequence goes on from JAGIQG010000025.1 coordinate 15,792,937, forward strand.
TGTTGGTGGATTGGCAAATAGAGATACAGGGTATTAGCAACAGATCCCAAACACGAAACACTCATTCGCAATCTCAGCTCAGCCAAAGAGAGAAGTCTCGCAACACCAGCTTAAATCCAACAGGTTTATTTGGAATCAAGAAACTTTGGATCGCTGTTCCTTCATCAGCGAAGTGGAGAGATGTGTTTAACAAACACAGCACCTATAGACAAAAACACAGTTGCAAGAAATGGTTGGAATGCGAGTCTTTGCAGTAATCAAGTCTTTACAGATACAGACAGTGCGAGTGGAGAGAGAAATAATTACAGGTTAAAGAGCTGTGAATTGTCTCAAGGCAGGATAGTTTGTAGGATTTTGCAAGTCTAGGCCAAATAGTGGGGGTTACACACAGTGCGACATGAAGTCAAGATCCCGGTTAAGGCTGTCTTCATGCATACGGATCTTGGCAGGGGTCTTGGGTTCATGTCACACTACATGTGTGACATGTTACACTACACCCCACCATTTGGCCTGGGCTTGCAAATAGAGCAGCATTCTGAAAGCTTGTGATTTCAAATAAACCTGCTGGACTTTAAGCTGATGTTGAGGAGACTTCTTACTGTGCCCGCCCCAATCCAAACGCCAGCATCTCCACACCATGGCTACCCAAAGAGAGAGAGAGAGATGTAGTTCCTGGGTTGGCCATCTCTGTTGATCTTTGTAGGTTGAGCAGAAAGGTTTCTCCTATTTCCAGTAGCTGGTCTGGCTGAGTTGTCTCCGTGGGGAGATATCCTGACCAATCAGCTGCTGAAACTTGGCTGAAAGGTGAATGGCGATGCTAATGATGTCATATTCCCACTGCTCTTCCACTAAACCTGAGGAATTTACTGCCTGTATTACTGAGCTCATTTACATACCGATTTTGTTTTGGGATGAGTAATCGAACCTCCACACCAAAATTGGAGACCTTTAAAATAATGCAGGGGTTTCTGGATATAGAGAAGTGTAACAAATGCTTCACTATTCCTCCTGTATGTTGTGGAGTAAAGCAGCTTAGGAATTGAACTGGGCATCTTTTCACTTCACGTTAATTTGTTCTTCATTTGGTAGAAAATTGAGATTTACTCCTACATTTGAGGATCCACTGAATCCCTACAGTGCAGAGGGAGGCCATTTGGCCCATTGAGTCTGCACTGACTCTCCAAGAGATTATAAATAGTCACAAGTTTATTGAATAAGGGATTCAGTAGAAATTTTTTCAGCCAGAAACTAGTTAGAACATGAAACTTGCCACCACATGGAGTAATTGAGGTTAATAACTCAAATGTCTTTTAAAGAAAAGCTTGCCATGTACTTAAAGGAGAGAGGAACTAATGATATACAGCTAGGGTAAAGTGAAGTAGGATGGGAAGAGGATGGTTGTGTGGGGCATAAATATACTTGTTGGGCTAAATGACAGTTTTTTGTGTTGTGAATGCTACATTACATAAACAGCAGTTATACTGATTGTAACAGGTGCTTCACTATTCCTCCTATATATTGTGAAATAATGCAGCTTAGGAATTGAACTGGGCATTTTTTCATCATTTGGAAAGACATTGAGATCCACTGCTATACTCAAGGGCCCATAGAATCCCTACAGTGCAAAAAAGGCTATTTGGCCCATCGAGTGGAGGCAGGAACTCTGGAGTTATTTAAGAAATACTTAGATGGGCACATGAACAGAATGGGAATGGAGGGGTATAGAAAGCTGATTTAAAATAGGGATCATGAGCCTTGGGAGTCCCTGGGAAGTGTGTAAATAGATGATGATGTTGATGTATTTGTTTTTATCCTACAGGTGCTTTGGTCCACCTTATTGTCTAACGAGGGGCATACACGCGATGGGTCGTGAGAGGACTGCTCTTGGATCTTTTTCGAGAGTATCCTAGTGCTTCACGTAGTTAGTGTATGCTTGACCTGGACCATCTGATGGGCAACACAACAGCTCAGTGACTATCGCTGTGCTGTGCAGATACATGGATTTGGGCCTGTGTCTGTGGGAGTTTGCGCATTCTCCCCGTGCTTGCGTGGGTTTTCTCCGGGTGCTCCGGTTTCCTCCCACATCCCAAAGATGTGCTCTTAGGCTAATTGGCAAAACAAATTCTCCCTAAATTGTCTCAAATTTGGTTTTTAATCCATAGATCTATATACATGGACAGGGATCGTGGGTAGAGATGGGAACATCGGGGTGGCGGCACGGGCTCGTTGGGCCGAAGGGCCTGTTTCCCATGCTGTTTTGTTCTTTGCTCTTCTTTTGAGTGTGCATTGAGTTTCCAAGACAGCATCTTATCCAGCCCACCCACCTCCTTATCCCTGTAACCCCACAGCTAATCCATCAAATCTACATTGGACATTAAGGATCAATTTATCATAGCCAATCCAACTAATTTACATATCTTTGGACACTAATGGACAATTTAGCATGGTCAATCCCCCCATCTTGCACATCTTTGGAGTGTGAGAGGAAACTGGAGCACCGGTAGAAAACCCATACAGACACAGAACGTGCAACCTCCCTATGGTCACCCAAGGCCAGAATTGAACCCAGGCCCCTGACACTAAAAGGCAACAGTGCCAACCCCTGTGACACCATGCTTCCAGGTCCTACCAATGTGCTTGGCAACATTGAATGGCGATATTCAATTTCTGTAATAGTAAAATAATCAGATCAGTTGTAGAGAAATTGACATCAATGAACTAGGATGGATATCTGTAGCAGATCCCAATTTGTCACAAAATGTCCAAAGGAAACTTGTACTTACTACATCTATAAACGTGTAGAAATTGTAGCAGATCTGAGAAATGTTGTAACAATGTGACCAAAGGAGGTTTTCTGTAATTACTGATGGCATTAATTAAATACTCATTAATTCTCTGTGGGTAGACATGCCAAATTGAAGAGAAGGCTATCTGTGGAGGGGCAATTTATCCTGAACTTGAAATTCAATGATGGACCAGCTTTGGGTTAGAGGGATATCCTCAGCAGAGATTCCTATTATTTAATTAAATGTGTGGTTAATTCTGTGTTTTATCTGACATTGCATGGTTTAACACAGTGATTGTGGCATGATTATTACCTCATAAGGGAATCAGCTGTTGATGTTTTAATGGATTGTGTCTCTTCTTCATGTTCGGCTTTCAGCTGTCTCTTAACTCTGGTACCTGTCAGAATAATCAGTGCAGAAAAGTTGCACATTTCAACCTCTGGTGCTTCACTCCAGTAGCAATCACTGGAACACTGATCCCGCTGGCTCCCTGATTGGAACAATTAACTTTAATATATAATGATGGCTGCAGGAGTAATCCAAGTTGTGGAAATGTCACAGGCACACTTCAATTTGTCACAGATTGGTAGAGATTATAGGCTGTGCTGTACGTTCATAACTTCATAATTAAGAGTGAATTGTTGGACATTGGAAGGTGATTATTAACCATCAGCCTAACTTCAAATTATCAGAACTGTTCACTTTTTTCTGACTTATTATTTCACTTAATTGGATAAAATACTGACACGAAGCAGGATTGACACATTGTTTATTCTCTCCTATATGGAAACAGAGAATAGAATTTATAACTACATGGGTTCCATGTATCTTTGTAGTAATATCCCACAATGTGGTTTAATAATAGACTCACAGCCTCTCTACATTTTTATTAATGTGGCATAGCGTCATTGTCAATGGACGAGTAATCCAGAGACTGAGGGTGGGATTTTACAGTCTCTTTCAAGTGAGACCAGAAATTCCCATCTGAGACCAATGGAGATATCCATGTCTGCTCCGATTCCATGGTGGGTGGGGCAGTAGAATTCTAGCATTACGGTAAGATCTCAGGACCCAGTTCAAATCCCACCATGGCAGATGGTGAAATTTGAATTCAATAAAAATCTGGAATTAAAAGTCTAACGATGACCATGAAACCATTGTTAGTTGTTGTAAGAACCCATCTAGTTCATCAATGTCCTTTAGGGAAGGAAATCAGCCACCCTTATCCGGTCTGGTTTACATGTGACTCCAGAGCCACAGAAATATGGTTGACTCTGAAATAGAGGATAGATAGGAGCAGGCAATAAATGTTGGCCCCGCCAGTGAAGCCCACATCCCATAAATTAATAAATAAAAATTCACAGATTTTAACATTCATAGAATGACACAATGCCATTTGTTTAAGTTTAAATTTATTTATTAGTGTCACAAGTAGGCATGCATTAACACTGCAATGGAGTTACTATGAAAAACCCCACACTCCGGTGCCTGTTCGGATACATTGAGAGAGAATTTAGCATGGCAAATGCACCTAGCCAGCATGTCTTTTGGATTGTGGGAGGAAATCCACGCAGACATGGGGAGAATATGCAGACAGTGACCCAAGCGGGAATCAAACCTGGCGTTCTGAGGCAGCAATGCTAACCACTGTGCCACGATGCTGCCCTTGGTCCATCAATCTATGGTCACACCTGGGGAGAACTAATTGGTCCCATAGTCCTTTATATTTTTCCTCTTCAAGTATTTATCGAGTTCTCTTTTGAAAATTATTATTGATTCAGCTTTTGCCAATATTTAAGATTGTTCCAATGTGCTTTTTACCCTTCTGGTTCTTTAGCCAATTATCTTAAAATTCTGCCCCCTGGTTACTATCTCTTTCACCACTAGAAACAGCTTCTCATCATCTACTCTGATAGTTTATTATGTTGCTGTTTGGAAAGATTTAGGAGCATCATAGAAAGTTAACATATAACAAAAACAAAAAATGCTGGAGAAACTCAGCAGGTCTGACACCATCTGTGCAGAGAGAATAGAGCCAACATTGAGTCTGGGTGATCCAATGGTCTTAAAACATTGGCTCTATTCTCTCCCCACAGCTGCTGTCAGACCTGTTGAGTCTCTCCAGCATTTTCTGTTTTTGTTTCAGATTCCAGCATTGAATATTAAGGCAATATTTTGCCTTAATCTTAAGTTAATGTGCAAGTACAGTGGGCAATCAGGAAGTCAAATAGTTTGCTAATTTTCAATGCAAATGATTTGGAGAACAGAAGTGAAGAAGTTTTACTTCAGTGACAGCAGTGGGCCCACACTTGGACTGCTGTGTACGATCTGGTCTGTTTGCATCAAGAGTTTGGGATTGGGTCAGGGCAGAAATGGAGGTTCACAAGATTAATTTCTGTGCTGAGAGGGTTGTTGCACAGAGATATTGGCCACAATTTTACCAGAGAAATCAAGTTCACACCCAATTGTCCCAGCACCAGATATCCGTTGAGATCATCATCTCACCCATTTCCAGCAAGAGGCTGGATAATTTATGTAAATACATTTAAAACAGAATGAATATGTAATTGTTAGCCTGGACCTCAATCATCCAACCTCACTTACATTTGTGGCCTCACTTGGAGAGCTTTTCTCTGGCGAGGAAAACACCTGGTGCCCAACAACTGGAAACAGTCGTGTTTCCCTCGTCATAGAACTGGAGGCCGTTGAGACCTCCTGCGAAGGTTGAGGACAAGGGAGATGCCCCTTGAGCAGTGGCAGCCTGGCACCCTGGAGCCTGAAGAGGCTTGGGCCATACTGGGGGTCTGGTCCTGTGGGGAGGGGCAGCCCAGCTGCCACTCTGTAGTCGATTTGTTTGGGGGGGGGGGTGAGATGTGGGGAGGGGCCCCTGCTGCCACTCTGTAGGCGATCAGTGGGAACATAAGGGCAAACCCACTGCCACTCTGCAAGCGATCAATGGGGACAGGGGCACAATCAAACTGAGTGGTTGGGGAGGAGGTGGGGGTGATATTTCCGGATGTTGTGGGGCTCATGATTGGCCATAGGCCTCTGCAATAGCTAGTGGTTGGGTGCTAAGTTGAGACCAGCTGCAGCAACAGAAGCCAGATAGTCTCTTTCTCTCAGATCTATCAGACCTCTGCTGTTGCAATTATACATTGACAGCCACAGGAGTCTGCATGTGCGCCATAGCTCGCTCCACTACTATAGTAAGCTGGCTGGTGAGTTAAGCCCTACCCACTCCATCTCTTGGCTAGAAATAGTCCAGCCCATTTTTTACTTGTTTAAGTGCAGAAGATTCAGGGTAAAAACTCACCCAAAAAACAGATCTGAAATTCTCTCATTTTCACGCCAACTGGGCGCTTGGAATTTTTCTCATAGAATCAGTAGAATGATTTTGTGCTCCTGTAATGAATCAAGGGTGACCCAATGTGGCTCAAAGAAATGAAGGATTTTTTACCAACAATAAAGAGGTATTTACAATAAAAGAGTCAGAAATGCCTTCTCTCTAACTGGGACTCCATTCCTAACAGCACTGTGGGTGTACCAACACCACATGGACTACAGTGGTTCCAGAAGGTAGGTCAGTGCCAGCTTCTCCAGGGAAATTAGTGATTGGTAATGAATGCTGGACTTGCCAGTGATGCCCACATTCCAAGACTAAATAATTAAAACAAAAAGGTTTTCTATAACTTTATAGGTTCTCGATAAGTTTATTATGTCTTTGATTTTGCATGCAGGTCAGGTGTGCAAAGTTGAGACAATTTCTGGCTCCTGAAACACATTTTGAAAATGGCTGCCTAGACATTGTTTCTTGCTTGTGGAGGTATGGACTATATTAAAAGTCAGGGCAGGCAGCCCTGGAAATCATGAGGAGGCTGCCAAGCATGGACCTATGGCTTTTTACACAGCATTGTAGAAATGTTGCTGAACTGCTAATCCAGAAACCCATACCAACACTCTGGAGACATGAGTTCAAATCTCACCACGGCAGCTAGTGGAACTTAAATTTAAAACTGGAATGTAACGCATGCCTTATTCATGGTGATCATGAAACTACCTTTGATTGCCATTAAAAAAACCATTTGGCTTATTCTTGCCCTTTAGAGAAATAAACTGGTCATCCTTATGTGTTTCCACGTCCATAACAAAATGGTTGACTCTTAACTGTCCCCTGAAATAGCCTAAGGAGACATTAAGTTCGAGGGCAATAAGGGATTGGTAACAAACATTGACCTTGCCGGTGACACCCACATCCCATGAATGGATAAAAGAAACACAGTCCCCGTGGCCTTTCCAACCCTCCAGGTCAAGCTATTGCCTCTGTTCCAACCCCCGTAGCTCTTTATAGCCCTTATGCCAACCCATGCCTCTCTATCCGCTATCCTTTACCCTACTATGATAATCAGTTATACAGCATTAAGCCAGTCATGGAAACACTTGGATTATGTAAATAGAATGAAATCGCAAGCAAGGGTTTTTTTAACTCTAGAGTCACTGTTTCAAAGAATTAAAAGTCCAGATTTTTAAATGCTTTGACAGCTCCCTTTGGTAGTTGCTTTAGCCATTCCTTCTTGACACTTTTGACAGGACTACTTGATATTTGCTTTTGAGGTTGATTTTAACAGATCTGTTGACAATTCTAAAGTGCTTGATAATAAATGAGTTTATGTGCTTTCTACACCCATTTATGCCTACTTGTAACAATTCCAAAGGGCACCGACCTCTCCTAAAGAACTGGAGCCAGATCCAAAGGTGTAATGTTACCTCTCCAAAGGGGCAGCTTGGCTATCCAATGAAATGCACAACATTCTTACCAGGTCTACTTTGAGATTCACTTCCTGAGATATAAAAATGTGACATTAGTGGAGGGACCTGATAGTTTAAAAGGCCAGATATCTTCTTAAGCACACGTACAAAACACAAACGGCTGCTGTTCATATCCCCGCGAAAATGGGAAATGCCTCGTTTGGGGGCAGGACTCGCGATTTTTGGCACCCATGCCGTTTTCACCATGGCTCTTCCTTGGTGAAGACCAGGGCTAAGGTGTGAGTGTTGCATGATTTCTATGCTTTATATCTGATTTTACATGTGGTTGCCTATGGTTTATATATTTTGGTCCTTCTGTGATTTAATATTTTAGCATCTGAGACTTATTATTTTACTGTATATGATTTATATATTTTTACCTCTCTCAGACTTATTTTAGTCTCTGCGATCTTGCACTCTGGGAGTCGATGAGCTTGCAATGATTTGACTTGTTGTTCGTTTCCTGCTGCTGCAAGACTAAAGGGTGTAAAAATATGGCTTGAATCAATGCCAGGCTTCCCGAACACTGAATTTAAACAGCAGCTGCTGTTTCACAATAGTAAGTTTTTCGTGGGTGTCCCTTTGATAAAAAATATGTAAAATGGGAGTTGAATATTTCTCTTGTAGCCATTTACCTTTCAAAGGACAGCTTTTGCAAAACATTGTCTATTTTTATTGAGCCAGGTGCAAAGTAGCAGATTAGTTCCATTATTCCCCACTAAGAAGGTTAGGACTGAGGATCCAGGAATACAGATTTAATTCTTCAATTCCGGCAGTCTTAATAAATCACAAATGAGGTGACATGAATAATTGAACTCCCTTCCCGTGTGAAGTTTTCTATAGTTAACAATTCCTCACTGAGTACTTGGCTTTACGTATAATATTTTATAAAAATGTAGATTTAATAAAACCAGAATCAGCTTGGTATGGAGAAGTATCAGAGGATTGGAAAAATGCCAATGTGACTCCGCTATTCAAAAAGGGAAAAAGGCCTAACACATATTGTTGGAAAAATATTGGAATCGATTACAAAGGAAATAATAGGGGCACATCTGCAAAATCAAAGTCTAATCAAGCTGAGTCAACGTGGATTCACGAAAGGGAAATCATGTCTGAAGAATGGGTTAGAGTTTTTTGAGAAGATCTAAAGTAGTGTGGATAAAGGGAAACTAGTAGATGTGTTGTATTTGGACTTCCAGAAGGCATTTGACAAGATACCTCGCAGATGGTTGAATCCATGGTGTTGAAGGTAGTAAATTGGCATTGGTAGAGAATTGGCTAATTGGCAGGAAACAGCGATGGTGATAAAGGGTTCTTTCTCAGATTAGTAGCCTGTAACCCGTGAGGTTGCACAGGATCAGTGCTGGGACCACAACTGTTTATAATATGTATTAATATATAGAGTATAAAAAAGAGTTACTAGGATGCTAACAAGACTTGATGGATTGAGTTACAAAGAGAGGTTGGATAGACTGGGACATTTTCTTGGAGCTTAGGAGGCTGAGAGGTGATCTTATAGAGGTCTCTTTAATAATAAGGGGGTAGATCGGATAGATAGTCATTATCTTTTCCCAAAGGTAGGGGAATCTAAAACTAGAGGGCATAGGTTTAAGGTGAGAGGGGAGAGATACAAGTGTCTGGGGGGCAATTTTTTCATACACAGGGTGGTGAATGTCTGGAACAAGCTGCCTGAGGCAGTAGTAAAGGCAGGTTCAATTTTGTCTTTTAAAAAGCATTTAGATCGTTACATGGGTACGGTGGGTATACTGCCAAATGTGGACAATTGGGATTAGCTTAGGGGTTTAAAAAAAAATGGGTGGCATGGACAAGTTGGACTGAAGGGCCTTGCCCAAGACCACAAGAAACTACAAAAGGTTATGAATACAGCCATCACGCGAACTAGCCTCTCATCCATTGACTACACTTCCCATTGCCTCAGCAAAGCAGCCAGGATTACTAAGGACTCCCGGACATTCTCTCTTCCACCTTCTTCTATCTGGAAAAAGATACAAAGGTCTGAAGTCATGTACCAACTGGCTCAAGAATAGCTTCTTCCCTGCTGCTGTCAGACTTTTGAATGGACCTACGTCCAATTAAGTTGATCTTTTTCTACAGCCTAGCTATGACTGTAATACTACATTCTGCAGTCTCTCCTTCTCAATGAACAGTATGCTTTGTCTGTGTAGCATGCAAGAAGCAATACTTTTCACTGTATCCCAATACATGTGACAATAATAAATCAAATCAAATCCAAAAACATCATTCTACAGTGGAGATTGTTATTGGTGTTAAAATTGTATCATTGAAGTATAGCTCTACGTTAAAGCCTGACTACTATCTTGGAACAATTTCATTAAGCATATTTTTAAAAAGGTCTTTAGCAATGACTAATCATAAGGTCCCAGGGCAAAGACTCAACTCCCAGCCAAAAATACATAACAGGATACAGCATTAATTTGATTTGATTTAATTTATTACTATCATATGTATTTGTCTACAGTGAAAAATATTGTTTCTTGTGCACTCTATAGACAAAGCATACTGTACATGGAGAAGGAAAAGTGAGGGTGAAGAATGTAGTGTTAGAGTCATAGGGTATAGAAAAAGATCAACTTAATGCAAGGTAGATCCATTCAAAAGTCTGACAGCAGCAGGGAAGAAACTGTTCTTCAGTTGGTTGGTACGCGACCTCAGACTTTTGTATCATTTTCCTGAATGTGCGTGGGGTCCTTCATTATGCTGGCAGCTTTACTGAGGCAGGGGGAAATGCAGATGGAGCCAATAGATGGGAAGTTGGTTTGAGTGATGGACTGGGCTTCGTTCATTTATAGCATCTTGAGGTCTTGGGCAGAGCAAGAGCCATACCGAGCTGTGATACAACCAGAAAGATGCTTTTTATGGTGCACCTGTAAAAGTTGATGAGAGTCGTAGCTGACATGCCAAATTTCAATGTATAGTATAGGTTTTGACACATACAGGGTTAATCTGGGGCTGAGTACATGGTGATGTAAGAAAGCACATGACCAGAATCTAGGAGTCAGTCCACTGAGCTGTTTGTACTAGCAAGCATGGGGACAGCTCCTGGCTTGTATCCTTATTGTATATTTTTGAATAGTTCCCAGGGTCGAGAAAGACTTATAGTTAAATTATGTATGACTTCATCAGACCTACACAACTATATCCAAAACCTTACAACAAATTGGCCCACCATTTCTTAATCATTATGCCTGAAACCTGAGGGTAATTTTGATTTTGGCCAATGGCACAAACCAGATGATTTGATTTAGTCGCCAGTTGTTCACCATGTCCTTTTTCATTTCCACCATTTTCCAAGGAACCTGCACATCCAGGTCATTTACTATTCAGTATCCCAAAACGAGCAAGGATGAAAAGCAGGCTGCCCCTCATTAACTGGTTAACTTAGTGGAATGTGCTCATTTGGGGCCATCAGGTGAGAATAGGAGCTGGCTCCATTGTGATGATGTCCATGGAAGAATATCCCTTTGTCTATTGGGGCTAAATTCACAGAGATTCTGACTTGCTAGTGGAGCCTTGGCCACAGTGGAATGCTTTAATGGTGATGTGAGTCACTGAGAATTCAGCCTCTAACCTCCAACCTCTCATTCCAATACCACACAGACAGGATACTGAAATGCTGTTACAACCTGGGAATCTGATCACAATATGAACATGATCTGTCTTATTGCAGGACAGATAATAGATCCCTATTGATCTACAGTACAATATAGTCAGAGCACTGATTTATAGAATTATAAAGAGATTTGACCAGATGACTCCATAGGACAGAATCATAGAAAACGTACAGCTTAAAAAGGAGGCCATTTAGCCCATTAGGTCTGCACTACTCTGACAGAGTATTTTTCCCAGACCCTCTCCCCTGTCCTTTCCCTATAACTCCATGTTTACCGCACTAATCCCTCAACTACAACTAAGGGGCAATTTAGCATGGCCAATCCACCTAAACTGCATATCTTTGGATTGTAGGGGGAACCACAGTACCTGAAGGAAACCCAAGTGGACACAGGGAGAATATGCAAACTCCACACAGACAGTCACCCGAGGCATGAATTGAACCGGGGTCCTCGGCACTGTGAGGCAGCGGTGCTTGCCACTGTGCCAACTAGATGCTTTTATGTATTTGGATAGTCAGAGGAGATGGTTTGGGGGGAATAGGGGGTGTTGGGACAATGAGGAGGAGATGGTTGGAAGGGCAAGGTAGGAAAGCTTGCAGAGAAAGCCTTCATGATGCAGAACATTGCCATGGATATGGAATAACTGGAAAACGAAAAGGGGCCAATCAGCAACAACAGGCAGCAATGTGAGGATCTCACTGGCTAGTTTAACATGACTTCCTTGTCTTTGTAATTTATACCTCTGCACACAAAAATCAAACATTTGCTTTGCCCATTTCCATCAAAATCAACTTGCTATTTTACTCCGTCTAGGATCTACAATGTACAATGTGCTCTTCAATGTGACCATTCTGTGTTACTAATTCTTGCTTTAAAATGTATTCCTTAACTTTTCTTTAAAATCATCCATCTCTGTCCCACAAGACAAACCTGTAATTTTCCTGCCATCTTTATTCAGTTCTTGTCACACAGTTCAGTCCTGTGTCACCAGTACATATTGTTCTCTAAATTATCTGAATATGGCAGTAATTCCCTGTTGACCATATCTCAATCATTAGTGCTACTATTGTGGCCATCAGTCTTTTCATGTTTTACTTTAGCTAACTCCTGTCAAAAATCCTTCTAAGCCAAATCCAGTATATTTCCTGGTATCTAGTCTGCATCTGAGGTTAGTCAGCCATATTGGAAATCTTTTGAGGTTGCGCCAAACTAACTCCATGTGCTTTGTAATTTTATCCCATAATGCAGGCTCAGGGGACAAATACACACATCATCAAGCATATCATTACTAAATGCTTTTGAATTGTATTGATTCTTTCCAAGAGTTCAAGTATAAATAGCGCTCAACTCTCTGGTTGGGATAATTATGAATAATAATTTATGGCACCAGATATCAATTCATCAGCATTTTATAAGATTCCAGTGCTGAAGAGTATATTACAGGGTTCGGGGGAGGCCATTTGGCCCATCATGTCTGCACTGGCTCTCCAAACGAGCATTTGACTCAGTGCCAATCTTCTGCTTTTCCCTATACTTTGTTTCAATTTGAATAATTGTCTAATGCCCCAATAGAACCTACCTCTACCGCACTTCTGGGCAATGCATCCCAGAATTGAACCACATATTGTGTGAAAAAGTTTTTTTTACACATTGCATTCACTTTTTCTGCAAATCAACTTTAATCTGTGCACTCTTGTTTTGGAATCTTTTACAAGCAGGAACTGTTTCTCCCTATCCACTCTCTCCAGCCCCCTCATGATTTTGAGCATCTTTATCAAATCTTCGCTTAACTTTCTTCTCTCCAAGGAGAACAGTCCAAGCCCCTCTAATCTATCCTGAAGTTTCTCATCCCTAGGACCATTCTTGTAAACCTCTTTTGCACTCAGGGGTGAAACTATGATCAAGCAGGTAGTTCTCCCAGGACGAGGCTAACACATTGCACTTCGGGTGTGCTATTGCCTGCAATGTTCCCAAATGCGGAATACTCGACTGCAAAATTTATGGCACCCAGAACTGTACACAATATTCCAGCAGACGTCTAACTAGTATTTCGGAAAAGTTTAGCTTAACCTCCTTGCTCTTGTATTCTATGTCCCATTAATAAAGCCCAGAATATCTGATTGCTTTATTACCTGCCCTCTCCACCTGTCCTACTACCTTCAATGGTCTATGCAATACACACCCAGGTCACTCTGCCCTTGCTTCCCTTAAGAATTGTACCCCTTATTTTATGTTGTCTCTCCATGCTCTTATTACTAAAATGCATCACCTCAATTTTTTGAACTCCATGTACATAGAAGCATAGAAAATAGGAGCAGAATGAAGCCATTTGGCCCTTCAAGCTGTTCCACCATTCAATATGGTCATGACTGACCCTCTACCTCAAAGCCATACATTACGCTTTCCCCGTATCCCTTGACTTGTTTAGATGGTGGTTATTTTGATTTTTTGACTTTATTTGCTATTGTCACATCTATTGGGATACTGTGAAGAGTATTGTTTCTTGCGTGCTGTACAGACAAAGCATACTGTACATAGAGAAAGGAGAGAGTGCAGAATGTAATGTTACACTCATAGCTAGGTGTGGAGAAAGACAAGCTTAGTAAAGAAAGGTCAACTTAGTACTGTCTCCAGGTTCTAATTTCTCCACTGTTTTGTTAATGTGTTCAAAAACATACCTTTCTCCTATTTTACTGGCAGAGGGAAGCATGTGTTAACTGGAGCCGTTGCTGAAGTTAAAACTAAGACACAGCTGCTGGAAAGAATTTATTGATTTAGTTCACAGTCAACACTCGTCCCAGTTTCCCTATTGTCCTAGCTATCTTCATTTATACTCTTTCAAGCTCAACGGTCAACCAATTAAACTAAATTAAATAAAGTAAGGAGAAATGAAAAAGGCAGCCTCTCAAAGGGATACTTCACAAAGAAAATTTAAAATATTAACCCAAAATGTGACAGGAGAGGGCTGATAAAACAGACCTCTGTCCCCTCAGCATTCACTGGACATACAAAGTCAGTAGATACAATATGCTATTTCTCTCTGATGCAGTCAGTTGGGCTGGATAACTCCTTGATTGCCTGCTGCCTCGACGTGTTTATGGTGAGCTTGACCTGACCCAGGCAATCTCTATTTCTAGACATATAAACACCCACCACCTGTTTAACACTGTCATTGCCTTAGCAAGGTCATCAAGAAGACATTGACAATGTGGACTTCAATGCATTCACAGATGCGCAATGGTTAGCACTGCTGCCTTGCAGTGTCAGGGATCCAGTTTTGATTCTGGCCTGGGGTCACTGTCTGTATGGAGTTTGCATGTTTCCCCCCTTATCTGCATGGATTTCCTCTGATATTCCAGTTTCGTCCTACATTCCAAAGATGTGCAGGTTAGGTTGATTGGTCACGCTAAAATCCCCTTTAGTATCGGGGAATTTGCAAGGTAATTATGTGGATACAGGGATAGGGCCTGGCTGGGATTGATAGGCCAAATGGCCTCCTTTTTCAGAATAGGGATTCTATGTTTCTATGATGAAAACCAAGATTCAATTCCCACAGCAAAACCTGAATTCAAAGATCCAATAAAGATCTCACGAACATTCCAAACAACAGAATGCTAAATCATCTAAATATAAACTGATCTATGAGGTGCATATTATTGAAATTGTGTTTTCTACATTAAATCACTGCTTTGTGGCTGATATGGTGAAACATTTATTCCTCTAAGAAATGATTGTCATTATAAGGGTGATTGGCTGTCACCATAGCAGCTGGCCCAGAACCTATAAAACTCTTTAGTATGTGGGTGTCTGTTGTCAAGTTTTTAAAACAAAATCACTGTTCTCAATAGGTTGAGGTGTTGCTATTTAAAAGTTTAAGTTATGCATTCATTTAAATAGCAGCATCTTAATTGTGTGCAGAAAGGCCAGTCGTACTAAATGTGAAACAGATAACATTCGCCATGGTAACTCTGCTGAAATTATCAGTAATTTCTAGAGTCTGTACATGTGCAGTTAAACACAAAAATACAGAAGTTGCAATCAGTCTGAGAGGTGAAATGGCAGTGGATGTGGCAGTTACAAATCAATGTACTGATGAGAACTGTCTTCCATAAATCCCAACTGATGCGAGATCAGTTGCTATCTTTAAGCCTGAGATGGATCATTTTTTGTTGAGCAAAGTTATTAAGAGATATGTGCCAAAGGCAGGTTTATGGAGTTAGGCCACAGATCATTCATAATTTAATTAAATGCAGAACAGGCTCGATGGGCTGAATGGCCTTTTCCTGTTCCTACATTCCTTTATAAGTCGTAACATCAAAATTAAATACTCTCAAAGTAGTTTTGTCTTGCTAACGAAGTGTAACTGGGTTTCTAATGACAAAATAGGTCATGGCTTCTGTTATACAATGTTTCAGGCCCTGGTAAATGAATTTTATGCTTTATAAGGATTCATGGGAGACCATTTAGCATGAAGATGAGGAGACATTTCTTCATCCAAAGAATGGTGAGCCTGTGGAATTCATTACCACAGGAAGTAGTTGATGCCAAAACATTGAATATATTCTAGAGGCGGCTGGATATAGCAGCTGGGCCAAATGGGATCAAAGGTTATGGGGGGAAATACCATTAGAATACTGAGTTGGACGAGCAGCCGTGATTGTGTAAATGGTGGGACAGGCTCGAGGGGCTGAATGGCCTCCTCCTGCTTCTATCTTCAATGTTCCCATCTAATGTTACATTTTTCCATTGTTTTCCAAGTTATAAAATTATTTTTAAGTTTATGATATTTTGACTTTCAGCATGTATGTCACAATCATTTATTTTGCTCTCTCTCCATCACTATTCTTAAATAAGTTCCATAATCATTGAATTTTACGTCCTGGGAGTGAAGTGGGGCAGGTCAGGAGGATACAGAAGAGATTGCAGGGGTGTTGCCACAAATAGAGAGTGCTTGGGATGGGGAAGCATTAGACAGGCAGGGATTGTCGTCTTTATTTGGAGGAGACTAAAGGGAGATATAATTGAGACGCGTAAAATGATGAGGGAAGAGAGGATTGAAAGGACTAATCTTTCTTAACAACGAGGCCAATAAGTAAGGAAATGGTTTCAAAGTATTGGATGGAAAGATCAGAAGGGATTAAGGAGTCTTTTTCTTTTAGCCAGAGAATGGTGGGTCTCTGCGACTTATTGCCTGAAAGGGTGGTAGGGGAAGAAGCGTTAGATTATTTAAAAAGCACTTGGATGTACACTGAAAGTAGAATAATTTACAATGCCACAGATCAAGAGCTGGAAAGCAGAATTGGACTGAAAAGCTCTTTTTCAGTGGGCATAGGTAGGATAGGCTGAATGGCCTCCTTCTGCGTTATGAATTTTGAAATGTGACTAAAATCTCAGAGTCAGGTGCTGCAGGATCACAATTTCTTGAACACGAGGCGAGAGGTTGATTTTAAAGTGCTGTGTGTGAGATTGTGTAAAAATTATTTCCTTACTCTGCCTATCAATGTGAATATTCCTCTTGCTGAGAGAGTACAATGGACTATGTGACATTGCCTTTTATTGAGTGGAGAGAAGTAATGAAGGAACCAGATTTTGCATCCTGACTCCAAACTTCAAGCTCTATTTCCTTGGTCTCAAATTGGATTCTTTAATGCATAGTTCTTGAGCAGCTTTATGTTACGTGTTACTACACCAGTGATTATTATCCTCATCTCAAAAATGGTCAAGGTGCTGTCTGAATGCAGACCACTTTGTAGTTAGGGGAACAACTCAATGTATTTTTTATGTTGGTTTGATTGGAATCAAACCAAGAACAGTACAACACAGGAACAGGCCCTTCGACCCTCTGACCCTGTATCGATCATGTGTTCCTAACTAGACCATCCGTTCATATCTCTCTATTTCCAGTCTGTTCATGTGGCTATCTAGATAAGTCTTAAACAATCGCAGCATGTCTGCCTCAATCACCTTGCTTGGTAGTGCATTCCAGGCCCCCACCACCCTCTGTGTAAAAATCATCCCCAGCATATCTGTATTGAATCTTGCCCCCCTTACCTTGAACTTGTGATTCCTTGTGTTCTCTTGAGCTGAGAACCTCATGAGCTGAGAAAAAGCTTCCAACTTTTCACCCTATCTATGCCCATCTTTTCAGGTGAAAAAAAACCCTAGATTACTCAATCTCTCCTCATAGATAATACCCTCCATACCAATATCCTGGTTAACCTTTTCTGCACTCTTTCCAAGCCTCCACGTCCTCCGGTAGTGTGGTGTCCAGAACTGGATGCAGTATTCCAGATGTGGCCTAACCAACGTTCTATATAAACTGCAACATTGTTTGCCAACTTTGAAACTCTGTGCCCTATCCTATAAAGGCAAGCATGCCATATGCCTTCACCACCTTTTCCACCTGTGCTGCCACCTTTAAGGATCTGTGGACTTGCCCACCCAGATCCCCCTGTGTGTCTATACTCCTGATGGTTCTGCCATGTATTGTATAGCTCCCCCCGCATTAGATCTAACAAAATGCTTCACTTTGCATTTATCTGGATTAAATTCTATCTATCATTTCTCTGCCCAATTTTCCAGCCTATCTATATCCTGCTATATTCTCTAACAATGTTCATCATTATCCGCAGCTCTAGCAATCTTTGTGTCATCTGCAAACTTACTAATCAGACCTGCTACATCTTCCTCTAATCATTTGTATATATCACAAACAGCAAAGGGGCCAGTACTGATCCCTGCAGGACACCAGTAGTAACAGACCTCTAATCAGGAAAAGACCCCTCAATTGCTACCCTCTGAATTCTATGGCCAAGCCAGTTCTGTACCCATCTAGCTAGTTCACCTTTGATACCATGAGATTTAACCTTTTGCATCAGTTTGCCATGAGGGACCTTATCAAATCTTTACTAAAATCCATGTAGATGACATACACGGCCCTTCCCTTGTCAATCGTTTTTGTCACTTCCTCAAAAAACTCAACCAAATTTATGAGGCATGACATCCCTTGTACAAAACCATGTTGTCTATTGCTAATGAGACTATTGAGTTCTTAATGTGTATAAATCCTATCTAAGAATCTTCTCTGACAATTTCCCTACCATGGACGTCAAGCTTACTGGCCTATAATTACCCGGGTTATCCTTGCTACACTTCTGAAATAATGGGACCACATTTGTTATCCTCCAATTCTCTGGGATCTCACCTGTTTCCAATGAAGAAGCAAAGATTTCTGTAAGAGGCTAGCAATTTTATTTCTTGTCTCTCTCAGTAATTTAGGACAGATGCCATTTGGCTCTGGGATTTGTCTACCTTAATGCTTCCTAAAACACCTAACATTTCCTCCCTTGTAATTGCAATTTGTTCTAATGGTCTACACTATCAATCAATGTGTCCCTTTCCTTTGTGAATACTGATACAAAATATTCATTTAGGATCTCACCTTACTTCTTTGGGTTCTAAGCAAAATTCCCCTCCTCTGTTCTTGAGAGGTCTAACTTTTTTTCTGACAATCTTGTTCCTACATATGTATAAAATGCTTTGGGATTCTCTTTAATCCTGTCTGCCAAGTTCATTTCATGACCACTTTTTGCCCTTCTAACTCCCTGTTTAAGTTCTTTTCGACTTTCTCTGTATTCTTCCAGTGCTTCATCTGTGTTTAACTGCCTGGACCTTATGTATGCCGTTTTTTTTCCTTTTTGATTAGAGCCACAATTTCTCTGTTTATCCACGGCTCTCGAATCCTACCTTTCTTGTCCTTTCTTTTTACAGGCACGTGCCTGTCCTGCATACCTATCAACTGCTCCAGATGTGGATTTACCCCTGGACAGCCTCTCTCAATCAGCAGCCACCAAATCCTACCTAATCCGGCTGTAGTTAGCCTTCCCCCAATTCAGCACCTTACCCATAGGACAGCACTCATCCTTTTCCATGACCATCCGAAAGTTTACAGAATTGTGGTCACTGTTCACCACATGTTCCCCCACTGAAACTTTGATGACCTGACTGGGCTCATTTCCCAGTACTAGGACCAGTATAGCCCCCTTTCTAGTTGGACTATCATGATATTATTCCAAAGAACCTTCGTGGACATATTTTGCAAATTCCTCCCCATCCGGACACCCAGTCCAAAGGGATTTCCAGTCTATATGAGAGAAATTAAAATATCCCACTACCACAACCCTATTTTTTCTACACTTGTCTAGAATCTCTTTACACATCAATTCCTCAAGTTCCCATGGGCTGAGGAGAGACTTGTAGTATACCCCCAGCAAAGTGACTGCATCCTTTCTGTTTCTGAGCTCTACCCACAGTGTTTTGTTACATGATCCTTCCAAATTGTCCATCCTCTGTACTGCTGAATATGCTCCCTAACTAGTTTGCTACTCCCCCACCTTTTCTAGCCCCTCCTCTGTCTCGCCTAAAACATTTATACCCTGGAATATTCAGCTGCCAGTCCTGTCCTTCGTTTAACCAAACTTCTGTCACTGCAACCATATCCAAGTTCCACTCATGCATTAAGGCTCTAAGTTCATCTGTCTTGCTTGTTACGCTCCTTGCATTGAAGCAGATATACTCCAGATCTCGGGGCCCATTAAGTTCATCCTCCCCCAGATTGCTCTTCCTCTTAGATAGCCTTGTCCTGGCCCCATGCTTGTCACCAATCTCGACACTGGCTGACGTCTTGTTCTGATCCTCACCCCCCCTGCCACATCAGTTTAAACCCACCCGAACCACAGTAGCAAACCTCCCAGCCAGGATATTGGTGCCACTCCAGTTCAGGTATAGCCCATCCTTCTTGTACAGGTCCCATCGTCCCTGGAAGACTTCCCAGCGATCCACGAATCTGAAACCCTCCTTCCTGCACCAGTTCTTTAGTCACATGTTCAGCTGCACAGCCTCACTAGCACATGTCATGGGAAGTAATCCAGAGATTGCTACTCTTGAGGTCCTGCTTTTTTGTCTTCTATCTAATTCCCTAAATTGCTCTTGAAGGATCTCCCTGCCTTTCTACCTATATTATTTGTACCAATGTGGACAATGTTGTCTGTCTGATTACCCTCCCCTTTTAGGATGCTTTCTACCTGCTCAGAACATCCAGGACCCTTGCACTAGGAAGGTAGACTACCATCCTGGAGTCTTGTTTGCGCCCAGAGAACTGCCTGTCTGTGCCTCTAACTATTAGTCCCCCCGTACTATTGCTCTCCTATTCTCCCCCTTTCCCATCTGAGCCCCAGAGCCTGACTCTGTGCCAGAGACCTGGTCACTGTGGCTTACCCCTGGAAGGTCATTCTCCTCTACAATATCCAAAGCGGTATACTTATTTTGGAGGGGAACAACCACAGGGGATCCTGGCACTGATTGCTTCCTCCCTGCTCCCAGCTGACTTCGTTTTTAGGTGTTATCATTTCCCAATAACCACTATCTATCACCCACTCTGCCTCCTGAATGATCCGAACTTCATTGGAAAGGATTTTAAAGCTGAACTCCGGTAAAGATCTGCCAAGCACCAATTCACTGGAGATCAGGCTCGCTCACTTCTGGTTGGGCTGAGCTCAAGTGCTCAGAGTGCAGGAATCTGATACATGAACTCCTGTTCTAGGGGCAGCCCTGGTACACTAATATGGTCCATAGCTTCACGGCCTTGATGTCCAGTAATACCATGTGAAGTAAAGTTTGTTTATTAGTCATGAGTAAGACCTACATTAACAATGCAATGAAGTTACTGTGAAATTCCCCTGGTCGCCACAGCCTGGTGCCTGTTTTGGTCAATGCACCTAATCAGCACATCTTTAAGACCGTGGGAGGAAACTGGAGCATGGGGGGGAAACCCACTCAGACATGGGGAGGATGTACAAACTCTACACAGACAGTGACCCAAGCAGGGAATCGAATCCGGGTCCTTGGTGCTGTGAGGCAGCAGTGCTAACCACTGTGCTACAATGCTGACCATATGGGCCACCGTAGTGATTAAATGTCCAACAAATGTAAAATATCGAGCTTGGGTGAACAGGCAATAATTTAAATTATTTCACATCAGGAGTGTTTTGCTATTGTAATGACATCAGAGTTTGTAACCATCAAAATGCATAGAATTTTAGCTGAGCAAAGGGAGACGGACAGCCCTATGTGAGTGTTTATGCTTCGTACAAAACATTTTGTTATATATTGCAAACCAATGCATTTCAATCTGATTTATCACATGACGTGTAGTGATGTCCTCAGAGATATTGGCGGATATTTTCCCTTTCTTCCATCCTGGACTGTAAGCCAGCAACTCCTGTCTAATACAGCTTGACTAACTGATCAATAACTAACTCTACTAACCCACTGTATGGCAATGTTTCCATCCTTTTGGCTTGTTGTACAAGCGACCTGACTGTACGAACATTCAACACACACTTGCACACAAAATAGAAGCAGAAGCAGGCCATTCGGCCCCTTGTGTCTGCCCTGCCATTCAATCAGACTATGACTGATTTGTTTGTGTTTCAGGCTGTACATTCCCGTCTCGGTCTCTGCAAGCCATCTCTCACCTTATTTCAGCTCGTCCTATCAACATACCCTTTGCCTTCTTTCTCCCTCAAGCCCTTACTTACTTGTCTCCCCTTCAAAATATCCATGTTATTTACCTATGTAGTAACACGTTCTACATTCTCAACACGCTCCAGGGTAAACATACTTTAACAGATGACTGCAGATCCTTCAAGCAGGGTTTGTTTGGCAGCTGTTAACATGTCCCAGTGTCTCTCTCGGTGATGGTAGCTGAGCTACGCTCTGACAGTAATCCCTCAACAGCACTAAAATGTTCCATTTAGAGCAAGCTGTAGTACTGCTTCATAAATCTAATAATTAATTTGTTCAAAGCTTTTGTATTAGTTTTTATTTTTCCAATGAGATGCGTACGGAGTTTTGTATTTTCCACTTGCAGCAGCTGCTGTTCTCTCTCTGAGTAATTACAGTTTGTGTGAGAAGGTTAGTAAATGTGGACTAAGTGTGTCGATAAATACCAAAAGCACAACTAACAAAAACAGATAACATATTTAGGCAACATAAAATATTGATTGTCTTTGGATTAGTCATGCAAATTTATTACTACTAGAATATGTGTGTACAACATTTTAAATTGGTTTGGGTAGTTTTGGAGATGCAATAAATCACAGTAGAAGCTAATGTAAATGTTATTGTACAGTTATGGATTTATACAGCTAGCACAGTCGCAGGGCATTCTGGGGAGAATGAGGCAACAATACAGCACCAGGTCCTCAACTAACAAAACACATTTTATTTGTTGTTCTTTTCAGGTGTGCTTTGCATTTTATTTAACTACAAAATATTGCAGGCTAATATGATCTCCCTGACAGCATCCCCCTGCCAGACCCCGGATAGTACTGATCTCTCCCCCAGTAGTCCCAACCAGAACCACTGCTCCCATCCACTCCCCACCCTGATGACCAACCCCACCCCCCTGGCAGCCCTGATCCCTCCCTCACCCCAATGGCCAGTCCCAATCGCTGCCTCCTTCTGTCAGTGATCCCTGTGCAGAATGGTAGTGGAATTCCACCCAACTCCTCCTCATCGTGCCCCGATAGACTCCACACCCAGAAAGCCCCTCTCAACAGCCCTCACTCCCTTGGCACTGCCCAGTGCTCGGTGAGCAGTGCCAAGGTGTCCCTTGCACAGAGCCAGTTTGCCCCTTTGACAGTGCCAGAGGGCCAGATTAGCACTGCCTAAGTGCCCCCCTTATCCCTGACCTCCTGGGGAGGCCTCGATGTACCCTCTTCCCTTTAGTGGGGTTAGGCCACCTGTCCCCCATTAGTAGAGGACAGGAGTAAATCCCGCTGGAGCGAACCACGTCTGGCTGGGGGGCAGCGGGGGAGGGAGCACACTAGTGAGCTCGGAGACATCAATCCCAGGCTTGCCAATAGGATATAAATGTTAATTTCAATATTGAAATCTGTGCTGACTTCCGGCACTGAGCTGATTTATGCTGGAAATAGTGGCTGTGGAGACTCTGAGGCCTTGGCGCCCAACAGGAAGCCTGCAAAACAAACCCTACTGATGTCTCCTGCCCATTGCACTGCAGCATGGTGGGAGAATCACCTCCAACTTCTTTGTTTTAGAAAGGGAAATATATGGACAATCAAAGGACCAGCGATGAGGGGCCAGTGGTGATCCTCTACCCATTTAATTTGAGAGATTTTCCTCTTCTCCAACACTTGTTTCAAAGCAGCAAGGTCAATCCTTTTCTCACACATTTACAAAAGCCTGTACATTATCTGACATGAGCAATTATCTATCAAACTTCCAGCATCTTCAATACAGCTGAACAGATGTTTCTCCACAGAATGGCAAATCTTCGAGCATAATTTCACAATAAGACCTCTTTTTTGAGATGGCAATGAGGAGGAATTTCTTCTCTCAGAAGGTAATTGGTATTTGGAATTTTGTCCTTCTGCAGGCAGTGAGGACTGGGTCATTGAATATATTTGAGACTGAGTTGGACGGATTTTGAAATGACAAGGAAGTCAAGGGTTAGGGGAGCAAAAAAGTATACAGAATTAAGACCACATCTGCCACAGCAGGCTCAAGGGTCCAATGGCCAACTCCTGATTCTATTTCACATATTCCTGCTGTTAGTATACAGAGCCTCATTTAGAATATCTACTGCCTCCACAAGATTCCCACCCATTGACTCTGTCTACATATCCCGCTGCTTCGGAAAAGCAGTCAGCATAATTAAGGATCCCACACACCCTGGACATTCTCTCTTCCACCAGAAAAAAGATACAAAAATCTGAGGTCATGTACCAACCGACTCAAGAACAGCTTCTTCCCTGCTGCCATCAGAGTTTTGAATGAACTTAGCTCGCACTAGTTATGACGTAACATTACATTCTGCACTCTCTCCTTTTCTTCTCTATAAACAGTATGCTTTGTCTCTATAGTGCGCAAGAAACAATACTTTTCACTGTATGTTAATACATGTAACAATAATAAATCAAATCAGAGATCCTGTGTTCCAATCATCAAAATACGTGGGACAATCCCTTTTACTATCTCAGCTTTCCAAGCTGAAGGACAACAGGCTGAATTTTTCCAAACCCATAGAGAAGGAAGGGAGATGGGAGCCATGTTGGGATGGCTTGCTGGCACATTCCTGCCTACAGGTGACTTCCCCTCAGGGAGACCTGTTGAGTTACCCATTCCACACAGATAAGTGTTTGGTTAGTGCAATTGAGGTTTCTTTTTGTGTAGGTGATGATATTTTTCTGATAGGGAGCAGACCCCTATTATGTCCAGAGACTGTTAACTCAATCAGGATGTGCCCCCAGTGGCATGCAAGGTACTGGAGCCTCTGTATCCCAATGATGAGGCAATGGGAATGAAAGGCCAAAGCCCCATCAGTTAATAGGCTGCAGCAGAGTTCCTCCTCCCTCCCAATGTTCCTTTTGCCTCCTGATCTCTTTAATTGATTGTGTCTGTGCAGATAGCTGAAGGCACACTCCATCTCCCCTTACATTACTGCAGGTTCTCTGGTTGGGCATCAAGCCTCAGGACTCTTCCACTGTCCTTACCCTCCCCCTGTTCTGTTGTAATGACTTTAACAAGATCCATGAGTTGGATCTCCTGAAATACGAGCTCCCTAAGTGAGGCCTCCCAATCAGGGAGCTCTACAGAAACAAACAATATGGAGTATCCCGGGTCACCGGTACTCAGGATGAATACTCTGTACTGGGAAGTTCCTGTCTGAGTATCACAAACCAGTGTAAATAAATCAGTTTTGGTGAAGGGACACTGGCCTCAAAAATTATTTGGGATGCCCTTTAAAATGTTGTGCCAGTGGGCATGCTGAGGGCACTGGTGGGCACATGACCCCCCCACCCCCCATTGGTTGATATTCCCAAGCCTGGAACAAAATCCATACTCATAAACATTTTATTTTCAAATTCACTTGTTAGTGAATCCATCAGGAAGGTTAACCTGTGAAACATTGCTAAATAATGACAACTTTTATGTCCTACTGATATGATCTTGAATATGCATTTCTTAAAATTTAATTTTATTAAAATGTTTGATTTGTCCTCTAAACATCCCTCGACTTTAGGGTGTTTTATTGTGGTACTTAACTCCAAAACATCACAAGTAGCATCTGGTTTAGTCTGGCTGCCAATTCATTCAATCGAAATACCCAACTGCTCTCTATAAACAAACAGGAAATGTTCAGGAGGCTAGCCAGCATCTATAGAGGGAGAAGCAGACTTGACATTTTGGGAGAACGATTTAAGGATTGTTTAAAGGTCCCGAATAAGATGTAGGAGCAGAATTAGGCCATTCAGCAGATTGTGTCTGCTTCGCCTATTGATCATTGATGAAATGTTTCTTGGCTCCATTCTCCCACCTCTTCCCCAGAATCTTTGGTCCCTTTACCAATCAAGAACCTATCTATTTCTGTCTTTAATACATTCCATGACTTGGCTTTCACAGCTTCCTGTGGCAATGAATTCCACAGATTCACCATTCTCTGACTGAAGAAATTCCTTCTCATCTCAGTTTTGAAGGATCATCCCTTTACTTGAGGCTGGGCCCTCGGATCCTGCTCTCTGCTACTCACAGAAACAACTTCCCTACATCCACTCAATCCAAGCCTTACTTCATTGGAAGTTTCAATGAGATTCCTCCTTATCCTTCTAAACTCCATCAAGTACAGCCACAGAGTCCTCAAATGCTCCTCATCTGTTGAACTTTTCACCACTGCCCACATCATTCCCAAAGTGCGGTGACCATAATTAGATGTAATGCTCCAGTTGTGGCCTAACAGGAAATTGTGAGGGTTCACCATCACTTCCTGCTTTTTTGCTCAATTTTTCAATTAATGAATCTTCAAGTCCAAGATCGATTGCTAATCAGTCTCTCAACCCACCCTGCCATCTTCAAAGATTTATGCATATACCACCACCCTCTCCACCTCCCCACCCCAGGCTTCCTTGTGTCTGCATGATCTTCAGAATTGCGACATTAAGTCTATATTGCTTCATCTGTACCTTTGCCAAAATGCATCACATCACAGTTATCTGTATTAAATTCCATCTGCCTCTTCTTTGCTCAAACATGCGTAGCCTTTAGCTATTGGGCAAACGCACAAGAAGTCTAGAAGATGGAAGATAAAATGTATTTATTATTAGTCACAAGTAAGGCTTACATTAACACTGCAATGAAGTTACATTGAAATTCCCCTAGTCACCACACTCCAGTGCCTACTCGAGTCAATGAACCTAACCAGCATATCTTTCAGACTGTGGGAGGAAACCCATGCAGACATGGGGAGAATGTGCAAACTCCATACAGTGATCCAAGCTGGGAATTGAACCCGGGTCCCTGATGCTGTGAGGCAGCAGTGCTAACCATTGTGCCACTGTACCACCCTCACATGGCAACTGTAGTGCACATCTAAAAGGGTTGTATAAATCTTAAAGGGGCTATGTCCCCTTAAAGAGGCTGCATTGACTTTGCAACCTGAGCCCAACCCACTTGCATTTGTCAGATATCATTGATCAGGTGATTAAATCATAGAAACCCAATAGTGCAGGAGGCCATTTGGCCCATCGAATCTGCACTGACAACAATCCCACTCCGGGCCCTATCCCCACAATCTCACATGTTTACCCAGCTAAATCCATCTATCCTACATGTCCCAGGACAATAAGGGGCAATTTAGCCTAGTCATCAACATAACCAGCACATATTTGGACTGTGGGAGGAAACTGGAACATCTGGAGGAAACTCACGCAGACGTGGGAAGAATATGCAAGCTTCACACAGACAGTGACCTAAGCCAGGAATCAAACCCAGGTCCGTGGAGCTGTGGGGCAGCAGTGCAAATCACTGTGCCACACAGACATTGAAGAGTTACTCTTTTGCATCTGGAATTGTGCAGTCCTAGCTTGTTTTCAGTAGCGAATTTGTCTATTGCTGTAATAAGCTTGTGTTTAGTTTCCAGATATCTGCAACAGTATGTGAGATAAACAGGGCAGTCATCTGTCCAGATGAAATATCAATGCAGGAACGATATAGATCACAGGATCCTTTTACAAACTGAATGTGACTGCAGCTGACAAAAAGTGCATGAATGGTAGTGGGAGAAAGTACAGAATTCGTTAGCTGAGGCTGATGTAATGACGCAGTGTGAATGTGGCTCGTTGTAGATCTCTGGAAATCTGAAGGTTGTGGGTTCAAGAACCATTCCAGAAATTCAAGCGCAAAATCCAGGCTGACGTTTCAGTGTATCGCTGAGGGAATGCTGCACTGTCAGCAGTGCCATCCATTAGTTAAAATGGCATCTCTCTACCCTCACATAAACAATCCCATGGCAGCACTTTGAAGATGAGCACATTCGTAATGCCCTTGCTGAAATGTATCCCTCTGCTAATATCTTGAAACCAGATTGTCTGGCTGTGATTACGTTGCTGTTTGTGGGACTTGCTATGATAACACTTTAAAAGTAACTCATTGGCTGTGAAGTGCTTTGGGGCATTCTGAGGCTGTGAAAAGCACTATATGAATTTTTCACTCTCATGTGGGGAACAAAGTCGATATTTGCCGGAACACCTCTCAGTCCTTGCCAACAAAGGTTGATTGCAGCACCAACATTGCCTGTAAATTTTTGTAACATTTCTATTTGCTATTCCCCTTAACAGACACACATCAAATGATGTCCTATTGACTTCCCCCCATCTAACATCCTTTTATGATTATCACTGACCCAGGTTCGATTCCAGCTTTTGGTCACCATCTCTGCGGAATTTGCACGTTCTCCCCGTGTCTGCGTAGGTTTTCTCCAGATGCTCCGGGTTCCTCCTAGAGGTCCAAAAATGGTCCTGGTTAGGTGCATTGGCCATGCTGTCGGGGGAAAAACAATACACAAATCTGAGGTCACGCAACTCAAGAACAGGTTCTTCCCTGCTGCTGTCAGACTTTTGAATGGACCTACCTTATGTGAAATTGATTATTTTCTACACCCTAGCTATGATGTGGAGATGATGGCGTTGGACTGGGATGGGCACAGTAAGAAGTCTCACAACACTTGTTAAAATGTATTTGGAATCACGAGCTTTCAAAGCTCTGAGTCACTCACCTGATGAAGGAGAACTGCTCTTTAAGCTTGTGAATCCAAATAAATCCTGTTGGACTTTATCCTGGTGTTGTGAGACTTCTTACTGTGTACATCTTAGCTATGACTGCTGTACTACATTTTGCATTCTCTCCTTTTTTCTCTCTATGAACGGTATGCTCTGTCTGTATAGCTTGCAAGAAACAATACTTCCCACTGCATAATATTATATGTGACAATAGTAAATCAAATCAAAAATGAAAAGTTCAAACGCAGGGCAGCATTGTGGCACAGTGGTTAGCACTGCTGCCTCACAGCACCAGGGACCCGGGGTTCGATTCCCGGCTTGGGTCACTGTCTGTTTGGAATTTACATATTCTCCCCATGTCTGTGTGGGTTTTCTCTGGTTTTCTCCCACAGTCCAAAGATGTGCGTGTTAGGTTGATTGGCCATGCTAAATTGACCCTAGTGTCTGGGGGATTAGCAGGGTAAATGCCCAGGATTATGGGAATGGGGAGGTGGTGGGATTGTGGTCAGTGCAGACCTGATGGGCTGAACGGCCTCCTTCTGCACTGTAGGGATTCTATGGAACACATTTACCCATTTTAGCTCCATAGCCCCCAGTGTCTTTACCTTAAGAAAATAGAGAGAAAGGAAAACTTTGGTTAAGCAGTGACAGTTATGAAAATGTAATTCTGATTTGCCTTATCTACCAAATTGTATTTTTTCATTCCAGCCACGAAATGATAATGTGTTCGAACCCCTGCTCAAGCCTGTCACCACCTTATCAAAGTTTAATAGCAAAGGTTCAGGCTGTGAGCTTCAAGATGTTTTTAATGATTAACGTGGATTTTTAAAAATTAAACATGCAAAAAAGCATCTGCTCAGGGTTTTAACACACAGTTTGTATCAAGGCATACGTATTTATCACAGGTGCTTTACTTCATTATGCAAAACCTATATTAAAATGTACTCTGCACGTGTTGGATTTGAGAACTAATCTTATTCCCAGACAACAGTAAGAACAAAAGAACACTTAATGATAAGTTCCAATTAATTCAGAGCAGAAAATATGACTAACTTCTTCCTCACTGGCACAATGATAAATTCAGACACCCAGGAATACTAATTTGTTATTTTCAGAACAAGCTTCATTGTTTATCAGGCCCTATAAAAGTGTTCTGAATATTTATTTGCACATAGATCAACTAACATCAAATTCCACACTCAATTGCTATAAAGGCTGTAGTCTCCAAGATGATTTTAGTGATTAGTGTGAATTTGTAAAAATTATTCAGCTCTGGAGATTTAACATTAATCAGCGAGATTCTGATGTTTTCTCAAGACTGATTGGAAATCTTCGATTTTTGACCAGTCCTGCCACTACCCCCCCAGCCCCACAAAATTTTTCTGAAGATTTTCAGATGCAAGTTTCATGTCAAAAATATTGTTATCTCTTTCTCTAGGCTTCTCATTTTAGCCTTTCCAATACTGGTGCTGAAAAACATGACCCTTCAGTGACCTCAGGCCTCGTCAATAGCAAGTTTTGTATTCTTACTGGTTATTATCCAGATGTTTTATATTCGACTTTGCGCGATGCTGTTATTCTCTTGGTGTGTACCCTTTATCCAGAACCATCCATAACGCCTTCAAGGACTCAATGACAATGACTGCATGGTATCCTGTGGTCTTCTTTTAATCTCGTGGACAGAAACGAAAAATACACAAAAAGCACTGAATAATACAGCGATTTCAACCTGACGAGAATGGGACATGCAGAGCGCTTAAGTCATCTAATCCCCACAGTGCAGAAGGATGTCATTTAGCTCATTGAGCCTGCACCGACCACAATCCCACACAGACTCTTTCCCTGTAACCCTACATATCTACCCTGTGAATCCCCTGATTAAGGACAATTTAGCATGGCTAATCAACCTAACCCACACATCTTTGGAGCATGGGAGTGAACTGGAGCACCCGGAGGAAACCCACCCAGACATGGGAGAGAATGTGGAAACTCCATACAGGTAGTGACCCGAGGCTGGGAATTGAACCTGGGTCCCTGGCACTGTGGGCCAGAATACTTATCTCCCCACACACTCACTCCTTCATTCCCAATTCAGTTTTGAACAACATGTGAGATAGTCAATGACAGGTAAATGTGGAACTTAGAAATGATCAGGAATCAGGGGCTGTTAACGTCAGGTATGCTTTGACATCATTTTAGACTGTAGGTTGTGGGTGGTGTCAAACATGCTGGGGAAAGTTGTCAGCAAGGAAGAGCCAAGCAAGGTAAGATTTGAAAAGCAGTTACTTCTCTAAGTTCCACAAGGAACTGCAATGTTTCTCTCTCATCCTGTCCCCACAGCCTTGGTTACTCCTTTCCTGTGAACACAATTATCTCTTTGATCACCATGAGAACTTCACAGAACACCTACAGTACAGAAAAGAGCCATTTGGTCCATCAAATCTGCGACAACTCTCCAACGGAGCATCTTATTCAGGCCCACACCTCCTCCCTTGTGGGACTCCACTCACCACCTCTTGCCAATTAGAAAAATGCCCATTTATGTGCATTCACTTTTCTACCAGTCATAGAAACATAACAACATAAAAGATAGGAGCAGGAGAAGGCCGTTTGGTCCGTCGACACAGTGAGTTTTTATTTTCTGATGAGGCACCTTATTGAATACTTTCTGGAAATTCCAGGACAGTACTTTTATAGATTCCCCTTCATCAATGTTGAGAATTGATGGGCCACTCTCAGGGCAACTCCTGCCTGATAGTATGCCACTGTGCCAACACTTCTTGCAATGGTAATACCTGGGATACTGTAAAGTATAATTTTAGGATTATAACTGTGTCAGGCTGGGCGGTTTGGTAGCACAGTGGTTAGCACTGCTGCCTCAGACCCCTTATCAAATCCCAGCTTGGGTCCCTGTCTGTGCAGAGTCTGCAAGTTCTCCTCGTGTCACCATGGGTTTTCTTCGGGTTCTCCAGTTTCCTCCCACAGTCCAAAGATGAGTAGGTTAGATGGATTGGCTATATTAAATTGCCCCTTAGTGTCAGAGTGACAAACTAGGTAAATGCATGATATTATGGGGAATGGAGCCTGGGTGGAATTGTGGTGCAGACTCGATGGGCCAGATGACCTCCTTCTGCACTGTAGGGTTCTAGGCTGTTGCACAAGTTGTCTGTGGGATGACAGTTAACTTTGTGCTCTCCCTCCCAGTTTTGTTCCTTTGTATAGGCTTCATAATAGTTTGATATAAGCTTCCTCGGCCATTTCAGAGGACATTTAAGAGTGTTCTTGAGTCACTGAAAGGCCAGAGAAGGTAAGAATGGTAAATATGCTTCCTAAAAGGGTGCTAGATGGGTTTTTAACAACAATCAACAATGGTTTCATTGTCTTTATTATCAAGACTAGCTTCTTAATTGCAGATTTGTTAACAGAATTTTAATTCTGCCAGCTGCCGCAGTGAGATTTGAACCCATGTCCCCAGAGCATTAGCCTGGGCCTCTGGATGACGAGTCCAGTGACATTACCATGATGCCACTGCCTTCGTGAGCTTTCCTTCCACTGTTGGAGACTGAGTTATGAAGGAACACATTTACAGCCTCAAAAGAAGTTATATAGCTTTACAGTTTCAAAAGAAGTTATTTGAGAGGTAATCTTACGAGTTTTTTATTCATTCATGGGACATGGGTGCCATTGACTGGCCTGCATTTATTGCTCATTTCTAGTTGCCCAATTGCAATTGAGAGTCAACCACATTGCAGTGACTCTGGAGTCACATGTAGGGCAGATCAGGTAAGGACAGCAGATTTCCTTCCCTAAAGGACATTAGTGAACCAGATGGGTTTTTCTGACATTCAACAATTGTTCCATGGTAATCAGTAGATTCTTAATTCCAGATTTATCTTTTACTGAATTCAAAACCCACCATCTGTCATGGCGGATTTGAACCTGGGTCCCCAAAATATTAGCCAAATTTCTGGATTAATAGTCTAGTGATAATACCACTAGGCCATTGTCTCCCCAATAAATAGCAAATATTATAGGAAAATATCAATGTGAAATAGTAAATTAAGAGAGGCTAATTTGTTAAACATTGCCTAGAAACAGCCTCTATTTATATAGAGCTTTTCACAACCTCGTGATGTCTCAAAAAAATTTATAGTCAATTAAATACTTTTAAAAGTAGTCACTGATGGGATGTGGGAATCACAGCAGCTAATTCATACATAGGAAATAACAATGTGATAATGAGCACCTAATCAGTAATATTGTTTTGGGGATAATTATTGCCCAGGACAGCAGGGAAAAGCTTCCCTGCTTTTTAAAATAGTGTCATGGGAGATTTCACCCCAGAGGGTGGATGGGACCTGATTTTAATATCTGATCTGAGAGCCAACCTCCAGCAGCAATGCGGCACTCCCTGACCGCTGCATTGGAAGTGCCAGACTGGTTATATGTTTCACTCTACAGACAGAACACGAAACCAGGCTTGATGATTCAGAGGCAAGTGTGTTAGCAATGATGCTTTAAGAACGACGACTGGAAAGCCTACTTCTCACAAACACAGATCAATACCTGGTATAGATTCTCAAGCAGGGTGGCAGAGGTTAATCAATTAAAAATCAGTGCGATGTGGCAATACAGAACGGCGGAGGTGGATCAATTCAGAAAGGCTGGGCGTGGCATTGGAGAAGCTGAAAGGTGTTACTGGATAGATTCATCGAGATGGGCCCAATGGCCTTCCTCATCCAGAATTATATTATGATCCTGAGAAAGGTTTGCTAATCCTGTGACAATAATCACATATTATTATTGTCCTTTTGACCAACCTTAACTCAAAGTCAATTCTTTTCATCTAACCAGAGTTGTTACAAAGTAAAGATCAGTCACAAGGCAGTGGGCACTGCATTTGGAACAGTGGCGTAGAGGTGGTTTCCCTGCACTCGTAATCCAGAGACCCAGAACAAGATCCAGGGACCTGGATTCAAATCCCACCACGGCAGATGGTGAAATTTGAATTCAATAAAAATATCTGGAATTAAAATCCTGATGATGACCATGAAACAATTGTCATAAAAACCCATCAGTACATTAGAGAAGGAAATCTATCTTTGTTATCTGGTTTGGCTTATATATGGTTCCAGAGCCTCAGCAATGTGGTTGATTCTCAAGTACACTCTGGGATGGAGGACAGTTAGGGAAGGGCAATAAATACTAACAGAGCCAGTGATGCCCATACCCCGTAAGATAAATAAAAGCAAACTGTCCAATTTGAATATCAAGGCAAATGGAGTATTTTTTCTGTAGTTATTGATGCTGCCCTTGCTATATTGTCAACTTGTACACATTCCTTTGTAATGTCTGTAAAATAACTCAGGCTGAGATTTCCTGCCCCAATAGCAGGTTTTCCGATGGGAGAGAGGGTCGCTATTGGCTAGCATATCCCCAGCAGCACAGACAGCAAGCAATGCAAATGGACGTTGCCTGCAACGGAACCGGAAAATCCTGCCAGCAGCTAATGGCAAACTATCCCTGCCACTGGAAAACCCACTGGGGAGGGGGGAGGTCCTGGCCTCAGGTTTTTACTTATTAATGATTCATTCTTCATATTCATTATTGGGAAGATGTTACATTTTCGGCCCTACAATGTAATATAGTCAGACCAAAGACGTGTGGGTTACATTGATTGGCTATGCTAAATTGACCATAGTGTCAGGTTGGTTAACAGGATAAGTGTGTGGGATTGTGGGAGTGGGGCCTGGGTGGGATTGTGGTTGGTGCAGACTCAACGGGCTGAATGGCCTCCATCTGAACTGTGGGGATTCTATGAATGCATAAGTTATTCCACTTTGAGGATCAGGAATCAGCTAGTCTCTTCCTAAAATCTGTTCCTTCGTTCATTTAGATGATGGTTGGTCTGTATCTCAACTCATTTTTTTAAAAATTTATTTATTCATGTCACAAGTAGGCTTACATTAACACTGCAACGAAGTTATTGCAAAAATCCTCTAGTTGTCACACTTCACGTGTTCGGGTACATTAAGGAAGAACTTAGCATGGCCAATGCAACTGGCTGTAGGAGGAAACTGAAGCACCCGGAAAAAACCCACACAGACACGGGTAGAACATGCAAACTCCATACAGACAGTGACCTAAGCCAGGAATTGAACTCAGGTCCCTGGTGCTGTGAGGCAGCAATGCTAACCACTGTGCCATTGTACTACCCCATTTATCACTGAGATTCCTGAATACCCTCCCCCTAATTAATGTTAACGTCAGCTTTGGAAAAAATCCCACTTGACCCAGTATCCGATAGCCTTTCGGAAACAGAATTCCACATTTCCACTGCCAGTTTTGTGAGAAGCTTCATCTGGACATCGCTCCCAAATAGCTCTGTTTTCATTTCAGATTTGTGTTTTCTTGTTTGGGATCCGTAAAGGAATAGTTTTTTTCTGTACTTACCCACTTCCATCAAATCCCCTGATGTTTTAAAAACTCCATCAGCCTTCTGAACTCAAACTGAAATATGAGCTGAATGACTTCAACCTGACTTCATAATGGTTTAAAAGGTTAGATTAATTCATTCTGGTGAATTTATGCGATACAACACCACAATTTTTCTTGTGTTCAAAACTAACTAAAACCCTATATACACTGAAATATAATATTCTCGCCCTCTTGGAGATATCTTTTCTGATTGTGTATTGAGTTGGTGATGGTGATTTATTTAAGCAGCTGGATACCTAAATCCAATCTCTCTTTTAACATGTCTAAATTTACACGATTAAGAAAAAATATTCCTCTGCCACTTCGTGAACTGGAGTGCAGAGAAAATATTGTACATGTTGGAAAGCTGGAATAAATAGAAACTGGAGGAAATACTCATCTGAACAAGCAGAGAGAGAAGCAGATGTAATACTTCTGGTCAATGATCTTGTGTGTTTCATTTGTGATCATGAAGGTAGAGTTATCCCAAACTGACTTGGGAAACGTGATGTTCTCACCACAGCCTTACTGCTTTTGAATTCTATTTCAGAAATAATCATTTCCTTCACATCAATATTTGTCTGTGGAACAGATGAATGTGTTGCTTACAAAAGGTTCAAGTTTTGATTATTCTGCCTTGGGTCCCCATGGTAACCTAAACTTCATATTGAAGAAATGCACCGTGGCACAGTGATTAGCACTGCTGCCTCATAGGGACTCGGGTTCGATTCCGGCCTTGGGTGACTTTCTGTGTGGAGTTTATCCCCATGTCTGCGAGGGTTTCCTCTGGGTGTTCCGGTCTCCTCCCATCCTCCAAAGATGTGCGGATTACTGGGTCAGCTGTGCAAAATTGCCCCTTAGTGTCAGGGAGATTAGCAGAGTAAATATGTGGGGTTGTGGGGATAGGACCTGGGTGGGATTGTTGTTGGTGCGAACTCGGTGGACTGAGTGGCCTCCTTCTACACTGTAGAGTTTCTATGATTCAATTCTATTCTATAAATGGACTGAAATTAACAGTTAGAATTCAATGTAAATCTGGAAGATCAGAAACAGGGTCGATATGCCAATCACAATGAAAATGAGTAATATTGCATTAAATGTTGGCTTGTTTCTCTGCCCTTGAAGAGTCCCATTTTCCAACACTGACCTTTCCCAGCTGACATTATTTGTGGAGATCATATAAGAATATTTCAGCTTTGTGCAGTTCCTAAACTTCCCCAGAACCTCTGCTTCAAATAATTTCTCATTTTTATTAGTATCTAAAGCATAAAGAATGACAAGATCAATCTGATCCTATTATTTCATATTCAAAGTGAGTTATTTATTAATATCCATGCTGAACCATGTTATTTGCAAAACAGTTTAATAATTGTCATCATACAGCGATTACTATCATTGCCTTACAGTGCCAGGTGTCCAGATTTGATTCTGGCCTCAGGTGACTGTCTGTGTGGAGTTTGCACATTGTCCCTGTGTCTGCGTGGATTTCTTACAGATCTCTGGTTTCCTTCCACAATCCAAAGACGTGCAGGTTAGATGGATTGACAATGTTAAATTCTCCCTCAGTGTTCAAAGATGTGCAGGTTAGGTAGATTGGCCATGCTAAATTGCCCCTTAGTGTCCAAAGATGTGTTATTTAGGGGGAATGGCTTTGGCAAATATGTGGCGTTATGGGGATGGAGGGGTGTGCACAGGTGGGATACTCTTTCAGAGAGTTGGTGCAGACTTGGTGGGCCAGATGATCTCTTACTGCACTATCAGGATTCTGTGGTTGTGAAATCAGTAAATTAATGTTAAGTCTCATTAAATATATGATCTAGGATTAGTCATTTGAAGTTTGCTTTTATTTTTAAAAAATGGATCCAATATCTCTAATTCCTACCCTCCCCCACACCCTATTTATTTGTCTCTCATCCATGATTGTGTTGTGTTGGGCACTCCAGTAGTGTGGCTGGGAAATCTACTCCAAGGTCCTCCACACCAGTGCACGTACTTGGAGCACCTGTTTGGAAGGGAACCAATGCTGCCACTATCTTTAGTTTCCTTCCCTTCCCACGGGAACATGTCCAACGGATGCTCCATGCCTCCTAATAACAGTATCCGAAAGAGCAAAGTTTCAATGAGTGGGAACTGTACATTGCATTGCCGCAGTTTTTTCACTCTGCCATGAAGCAAGTGTTCCTAAGGAGAGCCATTAGGGAAATAAAACTTCAGAATTGTTAAAAGTCTTGAACTGTAGTATGTCAGCTTCCTTTTCACACCCCACTCTCCACAACGTCAAAAGTTTAGGCAAGTGCTATCAGACCCAGTGCTTAGGGACCTGCATTATGTGTAGGAATACTGCCCAAATTGAACTAGATAAATGGTGCCTTTTACAAATATGGAGCATTTACAACCACTTATTCAGCTAGGATTGATGTACAAGAGGTTATAGCCAGGCACTTAGAGGCTCACTGGGAAGAGTCAGCACTGTTTTATAAAAGGAAAGTCATTTTTAAAAATTTTTAAAGTTTATTTATTACTCACAACTGACAACCTACAGTTTGAGACTTTTAACAATTCCGATTTCCCTAATTGTTGAAGTGGAAATTTTCCTATTTCTTGACTGTGATAGTAAGACTCAACAAAAGTACTTCTGACAAAATATCTAGTCTTTATTAATGAAAGACTGCATGCAGTATTGGCAGTACTTGAGTCCAGAAAGTCGTCGTTACGACTTGCTAATTCCTTCCCAAGTCCGCGCTTACATAATCAGTTCAGTTTTTATGCATAATCATTATCAGTTTGTGTGACCAGAGCTTATTCAGGAATTTGATCAGTAATAGCGTCATAAGCAATGTCATAAATCATGGTACAACCTGCTGACCTTCTAGAACTCTGTCTCATCAGTCATATCTTTATCTTGTCCTTTGATAGAACAGAAGAAGGTTGGTGACTCCTTCATCCCTGACCTTATCTTGTCTTACTCATACAGCTCTAGGCTATGTGGAGTCAGCCTTATCAGGTCTTGACCTTCTCCGGTCTTATTTATGTCTTATGTTATGCAGAATCAGTTTTCCTTATTTTGTACCAGATAGTTGACTAATTTTCCCATCATGTCATTACTTCATTCATACAACTTCACATTCCCTCCTTTTGTCATATCTTGACAATTAATTAAATAGATATATCCATGACCCAATTAAAAATGTATTTACACAAGCAACCAAGTATTCCTATCCCCATCTGCTGCTGTTACGTTTGCCAATTGTTCCAATGCTGAAACCATAAGAATCAGTTCATTAGCTGCCCTGCCCTTTCCATATAGTGGAAAGGCCATCATAAAGAACTGTTCGGTCCCACTAATGGCCATTTTGACTCATGAGGGGTAATGCTGAAGGGAAGGTAGGTAGTGCATGAAAGGTATGACATATCCTAGATAACAAGATCCTATCCAATTGCTAGGAAGTCATGCGTATGCTTTAGTGCCACAGATGAAATAGGTTCCATTATAGGTCGTAAAATCATCAGCCAATGTCATCCAGGGTGCTGAGGAAGATTGTGCCCATGAGTTATTAGAGATTATATTCCATACCCTGGACCAATCAAGAACAACATACTCTTATTAGATAGGTTTGCTTCTGGTCCTTGCCACTCAGCTGTAAAGTTGCAGCTACTTTCCCTGATTGCTAAACCACAGAGAACATCACACATCACTCGAGGGGATGATAAGTGAGGGTGGAAGCGAAGCATGATTATTAGCAGGTTGTTACCAAGCCAAAAACCTAGTCGTTTCATAGCCAGCTGATTTCCATTCTTTCATATCTCCCCTGCTCCCCGTTTGGTTTTGACGCAGAATCTATTCAACTGTCTCTGCTATATAGAATGGGAGAGATTGGAGAGGTATTCCTTCCCTCGAATGGATGGGGATGTGGGTACAAACCTAACACTTGCTTACATTCAATTTTTCAGCATAAATATATGACATATAAATAGATATTGGCATGCAGTCCTTGGGTAATTCGCTTTTTCACTACCGAGTTGCCAAATAGTCCAGAAAGTCCAAAAAATATAATGAAGATCTTCATACTGTGTTCATATCTGGGCTAGAGACAGTCTTCTTGCAATCAGATAGATGTACCCAATTTGAATGTCCTTCTAGCTTGAAAGAAGTTGGTGTGGTCAGTAGTATTTGAAAAGGTCCACTGCAGCATTGTCCTAATTTCTTTCTATCCTGGTTCTTCACCAATATGTAATCTCCAGGTTTGATCATTGGATATCGAGGGGTGACTGTCCCTGCTGTCTCTGGGAAATGTGCCTGTTTCACCTGTGAGTGGAGAAACTTCTGAGAAAATGTTAATTGCTTCAAATAATTCTGCATCTGTTCCCCCATCACATGGAGGTCTACTTGGGCATTCGAGGGGGTCCTCATTGGCTGACCGTAGACTATCTTTGCAGCTGACAGTCCAGTCTGCGAATGTGGAGTCACCTGCATGTGAAACAGTGCCAAGGGCAATATTAGTTTAACCCAGTTTCTTCAATCAATTTAGATAACTTTTCTTTTAAAGTCCCATTGGCCCTTTCCACAATTCCTGCTGCCTGTGGGTGATACGTGCAGTGCAGTTGTTGTTTAATTATGAATGCTTTGCACAATTCGGTACTGATCCGAGCCATAAAATGCAGTCCATTATCTGAGCTCACCATCTTGGGTACCCAAAATGGGGAATAACTTCTGTCAACAATAACTTCATCACCGTATGTGCAGTACAATTCCTGGTGGGGAAGGCTTCAATCCATTTACTAAACACATTGATTATTACTAAACAATATTTATAGCAATGTACTTCTGGTAGTTCAATAAAAATCAAGCTGTATAAAGGCAAAAGGGCCATCTGGCAAAGGAACGGTTCCAGGAGGGTATTTAATGCTCTTCCCCTTATTATTTCTCATGCAAATGAGGCATTGATCCAGCCGTATTTGTGTTGCTGTATTCAAATCTGGGTGCCACAAAGTCTTTAGCAGAAGGCGTATTAGTTCTTCCTTGCCGAGATGGGTACAAGAATGCAAATAATCAAAGTACCAGCAATAAAGAAGCCGGAATACAAACTAGATCAACTGGAGTAAGTCAGAGGTCCCATGCCAAGGGTACGAACACCCCATTGACTTCCATAGTGTACGCTCAGACTCAGAGGCATCCCTCTGTAAATGTTGAAACTCAGTTATCTCTGGCAAGCCCTTTGTCCGTAATGCAAGTACATGATTTAGAGCCTGATTACCCCCAATGGGAACAATTACAGTGGCCGATATAGCTACCGTCTTGACAGCTAAATCAGCACGGGCATTCCCTAATTGCACAGGAGTGACCCCCTACGTATGCGCAATACATTTAATTACAGCCAATTGATGAAGCTGAACAGCATCGAGGAGATTTTTAACCCAAAGAGTGTTTTGAAGGGGAGAGCAGTGAATAGATGGAGGGTCGAGGGGTCAACTCCTCTTCTTCCTCTGTATTTCCTGAATAGGGAAACAGCAGCATGTCAGGGTAACTGGGAGGATTGTTCTGCTGTTTAATCTGATGAGCTAGCCCAACCTGCCAGTCAACCGATATGTTCTTATCCTTACTCTGTCATTTCATCTCATGATGCTTCCTATCCCAAAGTTCACATTCCAATTTTAAAGTTTTCCAATCCTTTGATTTCCCATCCACACATTCATCAATCCCTCTTATGTGCATTATCCCTCAAACTCATTAATAATGATTGTTCATGGCGCCTAGTTCATTCTTTTTTCCATTTGGAACCTGCATTTTTCATCCAAATAAC
Source organism: Sphyrna mokarran (assembly GCA_024679065.1). Classification (NCBI taxonomy): domain Eukaryota; kingdom Metazoa; phylum Chordata; class Chondrichthyes; order Carcharhiniformes; family Carcharhinidae; genus Sphyrna; species Sphyrna mokarran. Next base: position 15,833,598 of record JAGIQG010000025.1, read on the forward strand.
TTTTTCTGTTGCAGTGTGATTTTCCAAGTTCCGTGTGCTGCCTAGTGGCTAAATGTCTTACTGAAGTTCTTTGAAGGAATAACGTGAGTGGATAGAGGGGAACTTGTGGATGTACTGAAACTAGCTTTTGAAAAGTGCGACATCAAAGGTTATTGAAAAAAATGAAAGTTCATGGTGTAAAGACTGATATATTAGCTTGTATTGAAGATTGGTTAGCCAGCAGAAAACAGAGAGTATGCATAAATTGGTCTTTGTTTGATATGCAGGATATGATGAGTGGAGTCTTGCAGAGCCCCAAAGTCTCAATCTTGTACAATTTACATCAATAGCTGATGAAAGGATGATGAGGAGAATAAGACATGGTAGAGTAGGCAAGTGGGAGGAATCCTAGGCCAGAATTTTATGTTGCTCAGGCAGGTATGCACCCAACCCAGAAGCACAAGATCATTTTGAAGTTGCTGGGTCAAAATCCTGGAATTCCTTTCCTAATAGTATTGTGGGTCAACCTAAAGCACGTGGACTGCAGCAATTGAAGAAGACAGCTCCCCACCACCTTCTCAAGGGCAATTAGGGATGGGCAATAAATGCTGGCCAGCCAACAATGGCCATGTCCCACAAATGAATAAAAAGAATTAAAACACCTTACAGAAACATGAAAGATAAATGAGATGAAAATCCTTGAAATATAAGTAAAAACCACAGAGAATAATATGTTTACTCTTTGTTTATAAGAGATTTCTGACTCCTATTATCATTGTGGAGTTCCAGTCTGTTCAATAGAACATAGAACATACAACAGAATGTTAAGCTGTATTTGGCAACTAATTCAGCGACCACAGCCAGTAGAAGTTTTAGCAAGAAGCTGAAACTAAAACAGAAAATGCTGGAAAATCTCAACAGGTCTGACAGCATCTGTGGAGACAGAATGGAACCAACATGTTTTGCGCCTGATGATCCTTTTGCCTTTAGCTAGAAGCTGACTGAGTTAGTTATGTGAACAATATTTATCACTGACCAATTCATTAGCCCTGCACAGGGAAGTTAAATCATTCCTGCTTCTGCTAATGCTTTTGGCAGCATTTTCCCACTAGTGCACACCCTCTCAACAAACTTCTGCTGAACAGAACTGATTGTGCTTTTCATTAATTATTCAAAATGGGAGAAGGTTTCCTTGCACACTAAATAGTTGGGTGCATCCTGGTCCTTAAGGCTTAACCTGCTATTATTGGATGCTGCAACGATCTGGTCCCAGAACCATTGCATTGATTGATCTAGGGTGGGGGCGGTGGAGCATGCCTTATGCATCTATCTCTGTATCTCTGTACATTGAGGATCTCTCTCCTCCATTCCACCACCTCCACCAATGCATCCAGTACTGCACTATAGAAAGTTAGCCTGTAATCTCTCCCGCTTTGTGACAGAATTCGTTCTGACTCTGCCCTCTGGCTTAGCACGGTAGCGGCATGGTGAAGAAGTGGCCAATTCTGCTGCCTCATAGCACCAGGGATCCGCGTTCAATTCTGGCCTCGGGTCACTGTCTGTTTGCAGTTTGCACATTCTCCCTGTGTCTGCATGGGTTTTCTCTGATTTCCTCCCACAATCCAAAGATGTGTTGGTTAGGTAGATTGGCCATGCTAAATTGACCCTTAGTGTCAGGGGGATTAGCAGGATAAATATATGGAGTTAAGGGAACAAGGCCTGGCTGGGATTGGATGGGCTGAATGGCCTCCTTCTGCACTGTAGTTATTCAATGACATGCCTTCTTTCCCCATCAGTGACTGTGTGCTTCAGTTGCTTGGGCCCGTGTTAAATATTTGCAAAGTACGACAAGTATTCTGAGTAACAATATGTTATAGGGGGATTTCTGTTGGACCTCTGTGTGTTAGGGCTGTAATCTGTAGCATCAACAACATGTTTACACGATAAGTTATATTTAATTTAGTTTCCACATGTGGAATGTTGTTATAAGAAATAACAGAAAGAGAAAAGCCAGCCAATAGCTGCAGTGTTAGTGTAATGGGTTTGTGAATGTCCTGAGCCAGCCAGCATGGAGGAAGGTGAGGACTGTTGTAAGGAAGGGCTTTAATTGGAGTTGGAGAAAAACTGGTTTACTCTGTGCCCAACTATCAGCTACTGAAACAGTGGTCTCAGATATGGCCTCATTTTGTCACGCTCAGATAGATACACAGGGTGGGATCCTACAGAGATGCTCGCCCCAAAACCAGAGATTCCTGCTTGAGGTCTATGGACCTTTTTATGTGATAACCCCCCCCCCCCCCACCCCCACCCCACTTGTTTTGATTCCTGTGGTGGGCAGGATGGAAGAATTCAGTCTAGTTCAAAAGGAGTTTAGTTTGCAGGTATTTGATGTGCCCTTATCGTGACTGTTAACAGGATTATAAAGTAACACTTCCCTCGTACTTGTGGGTGGACTTTGATTCCTGCCTTGGTGGTCTTCAAAAATAACATGACCCCAACTTTTCTCTCCTCTGGTGTACCATTTGTGTGTTCTCCTTTTGATTTCAAGAAGAAATTAGATACAGCTCTTGGGGCTAATGGGATCAAGGGATATGGGGGAAGGGGAGGAAATCAAGATATTGAATTTGATGATCCAGCCATGATCAAAATGAATGGCAGAACAGGCTTGAAGGGCCGAATGGCCTACTCCTTTTTCTATGTTTCTACTCTTCTATGATTGCTGTTTAGATGCATTACTACACTATTGCCCACCATGGTTGACACTGGAAGGACATACGTACAGTAAGTGGCACAGCGGTTGGCACTACTGTCTCACAGTGCCAGGGACCCAGGTTCGATTCCCAGTGTGGGTCACTGTCTGTGTGGAATTTGCACATTCTCTCCATGTCTGCATGAGTTTCCTCCAGGCACTCTGATTTCCTCCCACAGCCCATAGGTGGATTGGCCTGCTAAATTGCCTGTTTGTGTCAGGGGGTCTAGTTAGAGTAAATGTATGGGATTACCAACTTAGAGTCTGGGTGGGATTGTGGTTGGTGCAGACACGATGGCCTCCTTCTATACTGTAGGGATTCTATGATTCTGAGATCTGAGGTTTTCACAGCCTCAGCTGACACTCACATTCTGTCTTCCCCCTTGGGCGACTTCTATCTGTTATTGCGGAGGCTGGTGACCAGCCATTGAGATCTCATTCTGTGGCAATGGAAACCATCTTCTGGAAGGAGAGATGGAGGCTGGCCATCAAAGTGTGTTACTAACCCAGCCATCAAAATGAGCAAGGACAGAGCAGTAAGAATGGAAAATAGATGGATGAACTGATGCTTTGGGTATGATGTCCAATTCTGTTCACCAAGACACAAACCTCGAGGCAGTTCTTCAAAGATTCACAAATCTGATTCTGATCATAGGGCTGAGAGGGCTGACTCGGTCAGTCCTTAATGAGGATGACTGAGAGGTGACTATATCAAAATATACCTGTGACTACCCCCCTCATTATCAATCTTTGATAAAAATAGTAAACAGTGAGCAACAAGTTCAATCTTGATCATTCCTTTACTCAACTTTGGAGTAGAACGATGGGACAGGAGTTCAGATTAGTTCACAGCAAATCCAAGAATCCCTACAGTGTAGAAGAAGGCCATTTGGCCTATCAACTCTGCACTGTCTCTGTGACAGAGTATTTTACCCCCTATCCAAATAACTCTACACATTGACCAATTTGTCTCACCTCCACATCTTAGTGGCAATTTAGCATGGTCAATCCACCTAACCAGCATGTTTTTCAAATTGTGGGAGGAAACCCATGCAGATATGGGGAGAATGTGCAAATTCTACATAGACAGTGATTGAAGCCGGGATTTGAACCCACCCCCTGGCATTGTGAGGTAGTGCTGCTAACTGTGCCACCCAGAGTATTGTTTAGGCAGGATAAATTTGATTTGATTTATTATTGTATTGGGATGCAGTGAAAAACATTGTTTCTTGTGCACTATGCAGACAAAGCACACCATTCATAGAATATATAGGGGAGAATGAAAGGAGAGGTGCAGAGTATGGTTTAAGAAGTATGGGAGAAGGGAGGAAAATCTCCCTGGAATAATGTAAGAAGCAATTAATTATCCTGATGGTGGGATTTGATGGGTTTTCCTATCCCACTCACCTCAATTGTATCAATCTGGTGAATAAGATACCATGGACAAATACTGGGCTTGGTGAGCTGTGTGAGCGCTAGGACCCGGCAGGATGCTTTTCAATATGCAGTTGGAGCTCTTGTCCATCTCTTATGAGTGAATCGCAATTTGCAGACAGTGCAGTTCTGGTTTCCCCCCCCCCCCCCCCCTCTCTCTCCAGTTTAAAAGGCAAAACAGCGCTAGCCAGGGACTGGCAGAGTAAAAGCACACGGGTGTCTGACTAACTATGCAGTAAAAAAAAATTAAAATCTCATTAATCATCAGGTCATCCTTTCATTTCATTTTAGTTTTTTTTTTGTTTCTTAGTCCAGCGGGACTTTAACTTAAGAATTTTTTTTTTTGGTGGGCTACAAAGAATGGATTGAGAATTGACACTGCACAGAAGGCGAGGTGTTGCTTGACTTGTGTTAGCCCAGGTAGGGCTGGCCGGCTGGACAAGTATCATCTATGCGGCTACTGTGAAGCATCACTGCTGCTTCATCGCTGGAAAGTGGGGGCATAAAAATAAAGACCCACCGAAAATGCGGAAGAGGGCATTTCTCCTGAGAAAAGGCTGCAGCTTTGAGATACAGAGGTACGGCACTAACTGTGTGTGTGTGTGTGTGCAGGTGGACTTAAGATGCCTGTAGCTTTCCCATTAGACCACTCAATTCCCATGAACTGTTGCCAGATTCGGGGAGATCTTTCATATACCGCCCTGTTTGGAGTTGCTTTAGATGCTGCAATCCTTCTGATAGAAACGTTCTGTTAAAAAATAATTCCCCTTTCCCTTGGAAGGAGACAGAAGTTTGTTTTTCTCTGCCCCCATTCATCGTCAAGGAATGAAATGTTAATATAAATGTATGTGTTTGGGAAATGAGTAACCCATTCTCAGATCTTTATTCTGAACGTTAGATGGAGACAGACACACATCAGGCACGGGGGTTGGAGTGACCTGGGCAGATAAAACATAAAATAATCATTCTGGGTGTGCACCTGCCTTTTTTTTTCCACATAGAGAGGCTTCTCAGATCGAAACCCAGCAAAGGAGGAGGAATGTACAAATGTGGTTTGTAAATGGAAGAGAAAGATCCTCAGCATTTTGAGTCCGGCTGCTATTGATACCCCGGTATTTAGAGAGAGTTTTCCTTTTACACACAAGCTGCAGAGTGAAATAATGTTGATTTTGTGTTCCTGACTAAACCCCGGGGCAATAATCAGTGTGAATGCTCAGCTCCTACCTCTCATTCTGCTCACCTTTAAATAGATTTCCATACGTCTTATATGCGGCGCACTGTCTTCTTCAGATGATATTTGGTTTTTTTTTGCTGTGACTGTGTGTAAAGAGCCTGGTTGCGATAACTAACAGAACGATTTTTACCCCCTCTGGGGGCCGGAGTTAGTGCTATAATCTCACACAGGAACCTGATATAAACCAACTAGGAAAACCTTTGGCAGACTCTGTAGGTAAGGGGGTTAAAGGGGTGCATCTATTTGGTGTTCATTACCCCCCTCCTCGTTTATCGTGCCACAGTTATCTACGGTCCTTTAAAAATCACCCCATTTTATTTACAAGGGATTCTATATTGTCAAGACATTTTTAGCTGCCAGCCCGGCGTTGTGCCCGGTACATAATCTGTTGTCTTTTTGTTTTTGTAATCCCATTTACAGTCATGTTACAGGGTATTGTGAAATCAATCCGTACTATCGATTTGCAGAATGTTTGAGGGCGAAAGTACTGGGTAACTGGCCACAGGGCTGTCCCGTCCACTGATTTAGCTCTATTTCTTCAGACCACACACAAATTTGATATAAACCTATCAGGTTGATTAGCCAACAATATTCTGGGACGCCCAGGTATCACAGAACCTGTCCATCTGCCACTGAAAATGCCCCTTGGCAGTTTGGAATGTGAGTGTGGATTGTCAGTGTAGAATTGATGAGGACCTTTTACCTTGGACTTCAGGATAACACGGCTGGGCAGTTTTCTGTTAGCTCTGCTATCTAAGTAGACAACTCTGACCCTCTGTAGACGACCTGAAGGCATAAACCAAGCAACAAAGAGAATACAAAAAACAGAAAATGCTGGAAAAAAAAATCCCCACTCACATTGTATCTCTAAAGCTTGATAATCTGTATAGGCTCACATTCCAACTATTATTTTGCAAATTGAGTTTGTATCTTTATATGCTCAGTTTGTAAACAGAACTCCTCACTGATGACGAGGCAATGCTCCAAAACTTGTGACTTGTGCTACCAAGTAAACCTGTTGGACTTTAACCTGGTGTTGTGAGACTTCTTATGGAAACAAACCTCAGCAGATCTGACAACATCGGTGGAGAGAGAATAGAGCAAGTCTGAAGGGTCATCCACACTCGAAACACTCGCTCTATTCTCTCCCCATAGATACTGTCAGACATACTAAGATTTTCCAGCATTTTCTACTTTTGTTTCAGATTCCAGAACTGCGGTATTTTGTTTTTAACAAGGAGGATGTTTTGCCAAAGAATGTCAATTCCAAAACACGACCCTGTTTGACCCCACTGCGGATCTCAAAGGCTGTGATGTTGCCTCGTCATAGCTAACCATACCCATCATGTTGTCCTGGAAAGAGGACATTACGGTGAGCAGCTTTGGCAGGCAGCCAATTTTCTCCAGCTGCTTAAATAGACATGGCTGAATGCCATGTGAGATCTTTGGAGGCAATAGACTATCAGCATCAGGAAGACTTGTCATGGTCCAGGATGTTGCTGTACCGTACCCATCAGCATTGACAAAATGATGCAGAAGTTGTTGACTGATTCACATATTTAGGCTCCATGATCACCAACAATCTGCCACTTGAAGCTAAAATCAAAACACACATGGCAAAAGTTGCTTTTGTTATGTTCAAGCTGAGTAAGAGATTGTGGAACAGAAGTAACCTGACTGAGGACATCAAACTGTGAGTCTACCAAGCCTGCATCCTCAAAATATTCCTCAACAGTGGTGAGAGTTGAATAACATTTCTTAAGCAGGAGAAAAAGCAGAACCATTTCCACCTTTGCTGTGCCAGGCATGTCCTTGGCATCTCTTGATAGGTCAAGGCTGCCAGCTCAGAAATCCTAGAAGGTGCTAGTTCCATGAACCCACTCTCATCACTAAACCAGTGTTGTCTGTGCTGACTGAGCCATGTTCATTGGATGGATGAGGGCTGCACACCCAAGCTCTTTTGAATGGTGAACTTGCCATTAGATCACAACCTCAAGAGCATCCTCACCTCTGCTTCAAGGACACTCGCAAGCCAGACATAAAGATGGAGGAAATTTACATTGACCAACTGGGAGACAATTATTGACTCTTTGGAAGGGCATTGGGAGAGGTGAGCAGAAACAAAAGACTTTGCTGCTCGAGAAGAGAGTCCAAAGGAAATAGAGGCCAGTGAACTTTTAATCCACTGCCTTCCTTCGTAGGAAATACAGCAGAGACTACCTTGCCTGAGGCACACAAGACATTACGGAGTTGACCACCATGGCACAAAGCAGTATCTTATGAAACGGAAACATCGAAACAAGAAGCAGGAGTAAGCCATTCAATCCTTAAAGCCTGTTCTGTCATTCATTTTGATCATGGCTGATCATCAAATTCAATATCCTGATACTCCATCCCCCCCATATCCCTTGATCCCTTTAGCCCCAAGAGCTAAATCTAATTTCTTCTAGAAATCACAAACGTTTTGGCATTAATTATTTTCTGTGGGAATGAATTCCACACATTCACCACTCTCTGGCTGAAGAAATTTCTCCTCACCTAAGTTCTAAAAGGTTTACCCCTTACCCTCAAACTATGACCCCCCCCCCCCAGTTCTGGACTCCCCCACCTTTGGAAACATTCTTTCTGAATCTACCCTGTCTAACCCTGTTAGAATTTTATAAGAAGGTTGCCACTGAGTAATATATCTCAGGGTTAGTAAGGGATTGGCACTAGTCACAAAATATAAACGGAAGTGTTGAAGAACACTGTGATTCAAAAAGGATGTATTCACACCTCTGTGTAACGGCACCAAGTGTTGCTGTTTTGGACACATGTAGGTCCAGAATTTTCTGGACTACTCTTACACTAAATGCTGAGTAGCAACTTGTGCCCAAATCTCTTGAAAATTGAACATTGATACATAAAACAAATGAGAATTATCAAAAACAGCTGGAACTTGAAGAAAATCTTCTGACGTTTTGGGTCTTTATCCTAATGATGGGTGGACATTGCTTTATAAGTAAGCCCTGATTTTTTTTTTGCTGACGGTGTTTTAGGCTTTGATAAATTCCGTTCTCCGATGAGACAAATTGCAACTGTTTGCCCTGTTAACAAAAACACATGTTTGAAGGGGGACCCTGCAGCTTTACGTCCACTTATGTGCATTCTAAATTCTCCCATCAACTTCTGTTTTATTCCTAGCCTGCAGACTGAATATACGCTGAGTGTACTCGTGCCCCCGGTGCTTTTGAAAAATAGAGTCTGGAGGGATAAAGAAAAACGCTTATTTTTCCTTCTGTTCCTGCAATTGTGGATTTCATCCTGAACTGAATCAGGTAATAGTTTGAGCATATGTTGTATGTAGCTTTATTGCAAACATGCGACCCCTGCCAATACTACCATGTACTTTTTATTCACAATGAATCCTCACAGTGCCATTAGTAAATATAATCCTGCAGGAAGGTCAGATAGAACAAACACTGATTCTGGGCTCCTTTACTTACACTGTTGGAGTAGATAAGGCTTCTTTGTAAAGTAAACTACCTTGCCACAATGATCAATGGTCATTAAAAATCACCCCATTTAATTTATGAGAGATTCCTTGGATAGGCAGCATTCTGTACAACAAAAGGTCCAGATTCTCCTGAACTGTTATCCTGTAACTATGGTGTAAGAATAAAGTTGCACTAATATGTTTTTCTCCCTGAGGAAATTTGCACAGAATTTAAACTGGTTTTACACTTAAATATCACTGTGCCAATCCCCTCAAACACATGCACCACTCTGAATAATACTCACTGAAAATGTATCAGACTTGATAACATAGCTCTGCCTCCCCACCCATGAAGCCCATAGAACACAAGGTTCCTGCATCTTAGACTTGTTCCAAACCAGAATGAATTTACACTTAAAATTTCAAACTGTCAGGATTTGAATTCACTGTTTCTGGTGTTTTTTTTTCTTTATTCTCCTGACTAAGACTTCTATACATTCTATGTTTTAGAATGCTCTTTAATAGCTTGGCAATATATTCCATTGAAAAGCAAAACACATTCTATTTTCTAAAACACATTTTGATTGATGAGTGTAAAAGCCCCAATTCCACCAAGCTTATCTGCTCCAACAGTGTAAGGAGCCCAGATTCAGTATTTGTTCTATCTGACCTTCCTGCAGGATTAATGGCACTGTGAGGATTCATTGTGAATAAAAAGTAAATGGTAGTATTGGCAGGGGCCGCATGTTTGCAATAAAGCTACATACAACATATGCTCAAACTATTATCTGATTCAGTTCAGGATGAAATCCACAATAGCAGGAACGGAAGGGAAAATAAGTGTTTTTCTTTATCCCTCCAGACTCTATTTTTCAAAAGCACCAGGGGCACAAGTGCACTCAACGTATATTCAGTCTGCGGGCTAGAAATGAAACAGAAATTGATGGGAGAATTTAGAATGCACATAGACAAACTTAGAGCTACAGGGTCCCCTTCAAACATATGTTTTTGTCAACTGGGCAAACAATTGTAATTTGTCTCATCGGAGAATGGAATTTATCAAAGCCTAAAATGCTGTCAGCAGAAAATCAGGGCTTATTCATAAAGCAATGTCTAGTCGGCTAACACTGCCAAGGATAGGGAAAGTGAAGGCTTTAGTAGAAAGAGGTCCTTTAGTCTATTGTGTGTGTGTTGGCCATCGTGCAACTATCTGTTCTAATCCCATTTCCATCACTCAGTCCGTTTCTTTGTGTGCTATGGCGTTTCAAGTGCTCATCTCAATACTTCTTAAATGTTAGTTCTATTAACTTCTGTTTCTTAATAGTAAAGAAAGAGTTGCATTTATATAGTGCCTTTCATGAGCTCTGAATGCCCCAAAGCACTTTACAGCCAATGATAAATAATTAGCTCATCCAGGTTTGTGCCCATGGTGTGTAGTAGCATCATAACGTGACCAATCAAATTGATTTTCCAAAATTAAAAGTAAACATAAATGTGGCTTTGCACCAGCTACAATGGCAGCATGGTGGCAGAAGGGTGGCATGGTGGCGCAATGGGTTAACACTGCTGCCTCACAGTGCCCGGAACCTGGGCTTGATTCCCAGTTTAGATCACTAATGGATGTTCTGCATGTTCTCTCGTGTCTGCGTGGATTTCCTCCAGTTTCCTCCCGCAGTCAGAAAGATGTGCTGCTTAGGTGCATAGGTCATGCTAAATTCTCCCTCAGTATACCCAAACAGGTGCCAGAGTGTGGTGACTTGGGGATTTTAATGTAAGCCTACTTGTGACACTAATAAATAAACTGAACTTAAAGATCCAAATTCATGTTTCAGGAAACCACCAAAATTGTTGAAGAGCTGTGCATGGTCAATAAGTATTAGGTGACAGTAAGTTGAAGCATGGTATCAGTGATACAATGTGAATGGTTCTCCAACAATCTCTATGGTTAAGGCTTTTGTCCAGGCTAGGAATTGTTACTACCCTAAATAGAACTCACTAAAGATGAGGGCAATACCTTACTTTTAACAATGGAACTTCCTCACTGCTTGAAGCAAAATAAAAGTTGTTTTTATATAGGAAGGCTTTACCAAATCTTTGAACTAAATTGGAAATAGTTTTTTAAAACTTTTTCTCCATCTTTAAAGTTTCAAAGCCAATGTTCCGAGTAGACCAGGCAAACCCAAATCCATCGCTTTGCTTGCTCCCAAAAGCAAATTGAAATTCGAGGTGGCACAGCGGCGCTGTAGTTAGCACTAGTGCCAGGGATCCGGGTTCAATTCCGGCTTCGGGTCAATATCTATGTGAAGTTTGCACATTCTCACCATGTCTGAGTGGTTTTCCTTCAGTTTCCTCCCACTGTCTAAAGATGTGCGGGTGGGCTGGATTGGCCATGCTAAATTGACCTTGGTGTCAGGGGATTAGCAGAGTAAATGTTTGGAATACGGGAATAGAGCCTGGGTGGGATTATGGTCAGTGCAAAATCAATGGGCCGAATGTCCTCTTCTGCACTATCGGGATTCTATTCAAATTCCAATTGAGTCCAATTCAAGGTCCCAAGAAAGAGACAAACGAGACCCAAGCTGACAAAATAAAACATTACGCCCCATCTTGGGACTGACAGCACAAGTCATGAAATGTCAGCTCTTTTCTCTCCTTACAGATGCTGCCAGACCTGCTGAGATTTTCCAGCATTTTCTCTTCTGGTTTCAAATGTCAACATCTGCAGTAATTTGCCTTTATCCCATCTTGGGCTTGATCTGAGCCAAAAGGCTGAGATTTTGGCTACTCTGGGTTTAGATGCAATTCCACACTCAACTGCCAACTAACTGATGCTGTTTTATTCACAATTATGCTTATTGGATCCTGGGCCAGTCATGTTCCTGTCAGACTGATGTGTTCCGGATGGTTGAACGATTCTTTTGGGGCAGCTGTTAATGTGCAGCTGGAATTAGCTGAGAAAAAATATGTTCCTATAAACACATCCCGCTTCCCGTCTGCAGCTGTGAGTGAATGGAACTTGTCCATGAAGCGTTAATGTGGAGCATGACTTGAACTGTCAGAATAGAAGATGATACGTCTGTCATTGGGTTACCGGAATAAACAGTTTTTAGCCGAAATTAGAATAGGCCTGAGCAAGAAAGCAGTAGGTTCACACATGGTAACAAGACACAGCTCCTGTCAGCCAATCAGGAAGAAATATTAATGGCATTTGTCAGGTGAGAAATATTTCTGTTACTTGTTAATCACTATGCTACCAAGTGACTGCAGGGAATTTTACATCAGAGAAACAGGCCATTCGGCCCAACACACCTTTACTAGCACAAGCCTTCTTGTAACTCATTTCTCTTCACCCCCAGCAACATTTCTTTCTACTCCTTTCTTTATTTATTTATGTACTTTCCCTTCAATGCGTCCATACTATTTGACTCAACTATATACGATAGTGTCGATCAGATGTCCCCCGGAGCAGAAAGTGAGGGACTTGGGCCAGGCTGTGTTCTCTCTCTCACTGCTTCTCCCTGTTGGAGTGAACACATTTCCAGAGGGATTGATGGTGGAAAGGTAGGAGTGAGAGTTGTCAGCAACACCTTCGATCTCATTGACACCATCGCAACAAATGAAAGAATAGAATCATAGAATCCTTACAGTGCAGAAAGAGACCATTCAGCCCATCGAAGCTGCACCGACAACCATCCTACCCAAGCCTTATCTCTGTAACCCCACGTACTTATGTCACCCTAATCTGCCCTAACCGCTCTAACATCTGAAAACTGGTGAAAATGAATCGATATAGTTATCAGAGTGGTAAATGTGGGCTTATGCTTACATCACTGCAAGAAAATGTATGCTTAGGGCAAGATTTCCCCGTCCCGCCTGGGATCAGAAATTCCTATCTTCGTTCAATGAACTTTCTAATGCTTCCTTAAATTTTCTGTCCCATTGCGACAATTCCCACAGATTGGAAAATTTACATCTATGTTAGTGACAAATAGAGAGGACACGGTACTGTCGCAGGGCAGGGTAGGGGTGAAGGCAGTTTCAAACAGCACAGTTCCGCAGGGTGGTTAACACTGCTGCCTCACAGCGCCAGGGACCCAGGTTCAATTCTGGCTTTGAGTCACTGTCTGTGTGGAGTATGCATGTTCTCCCCATGTCTGCGTGGGTTTAGTGCTGGTGTTCCAGTTTCCTTCCACAGTCCAAAGATGTGTGGGTTAATTGGATTGGCCATGATAAATTGCTCCTAAGTATCAGGGGCAACTAGCTACAGTAAATACACGGTTTTGGGGATAGGGCCTGGGTTGAATTATTTTAGGTGCAGACTCGATGGGCCAAACGATTCCTTTCTACATTGTGGAGATTCTATAATTCTATGATATGGCACTAATGGTCCTCTTACCACCTTTCAATGAACAGAAGGTGTTTTGAATTATTCTTTTAGAATAAGCTGTGTCATATTTCCCAACCATAGAATCAAACATAGAATCATTGAAGCCCAACAAAGCAGAAGAGATCACTGAGTCTGCACCAACTCTCTGACGGAGTATTTTACCCAGGTTCTCTCCCCCGCCCTATCCCTGTAATCCCACACATTTACCACAGCCAATCCATCTAATCTCCACAGTTTGGGATACCAAGGAGCAATTTAGCATGGCCAATCCAACTAACCCACACACCTTTGGACTGTGGGAGGAAACTGGAACAGCCAGAGGAAACCCATGCAGACACGGGGAGAAAGTGCAAACTCCACAATGACATGAGGCCAAAATTGAATCTGGGTACTTGACGCTGTGAGGCAGCAGTGCTAACCACTGAGTCACTATGTCACCCAACCCCGTGGTTTTTCTTAGATTCAATGTCTACAAATAATCCCAGAGCAAACCGGAGGGGGGAGGGGTTAACTCAAAAGGTTAGTTTATTACAGATATCAAAAAAAACCACCAAAAGGAGCATCCGTTTCTCACTCCACGTTTATACAGGATGGAGAGAGTAGGAAGTTATACAGTCCGCAGAGAAAACAAATATTGGTTCAAAAATCCAGAATGAAAGCCCGGAGTCTTTGGCAGCGGTTGGCTGTCTGGAGACTGGTGGTGTAAGATTTGCTTTGCTAGTGGTGGTAATGTCACAAGATGAAGCAGACACGCAGGAATTGGATCAATTTTGTAGGCGATTAGTACAAAATCTTCAGAGCGGAATCAGGTTAGTTGTTCAGCCTGGCTAGAGCTTGCTTCTGTGTAGCCTGCCACTTGGATGTCCCATCGTAAACTTGGGTGTGCAGCTTGAGGAATAAGATTAACCCATCCAACAAGCCAGAATCTTTGGTCATGCTAACTAACTTCTTCACAATGACCTCAGAAAGGGGGTTTATTCAGTCTCCGGCAATGGGCTTTTATTCAGGACTGATAACGTTTCAGCTATCGTGGGTTGATGGAGGTTACTATTTGTTGAGGGTCTAGTGTTTGGGAAACAGGAGGGTGGTCTTTGTGTAGCTCCCTTCAAGGCTGGTCAGTACAGCCCACAGTTTGTCTGGTTGGAGCTCAGGCGGAATGAGCTGTGACATTTGTGAAACTGAGAATTAAAGTCATTTGTTTTGATGACTCACAAACAGAAGGTCAACCTCTTAATTGTCTTCATTCAGCTGAAAACTCCAGGTTAAAAATAAGAAATATTAGTATGGATAATGTTTATAAACAAACGTATAGCGTTGGGTTTTGTTCCATAACAGTGGCCTGAATTTTATGCTCCTCCCTGCTGGGTTTGGAAGTGTTGAGCGGTGGAGGAGGGAGGGCGGGTTGGGTTTAGGGTTAGGCCATTTGACCCATTGAGCTTGCACCAACAACAATCCCACACAGGCCATATCCCCAAGTATTTACCTTCCTAGTCCCCCTATCACTCAGTGTCAATTTAACAAGGCCAATCAATTTAACCAGCGTGCCTTTCGGACTATGGGAGGAAATCGGAGCCCCTGGAGGAAACCCACACAGACCATGGGAGAATGTGCAGACTCCAGACAGACATGACCCGAGGCCAGAATTGAACCTGGGTCCCTGGTGCTATGAGGCAGCAGTGCTAACCACTGTGCCACCATACCACCCACATGATGAACTAAAGTGATTCACAAGAGAGGCAGATATTGCCACTGAGTTCCATAATTAGATAATAGGAGAGCTGACCAAAAGCGTGGTTTTAAAGAGTTTCTTGAAGGAAGATAGAGAAATAAGGAGTCAAGGAGGATGGGGAAAGCATTTCAGTACAAAAGACCTCAGCAGCTGTACGCATGGCAACCAGTGGTGGAGGAATTCAAATTGGGGTTATGAAGTGGTCAGAAATGAAAGAGTGCGGAGATCTCAGAAGGCTATGAGGCAGGAGAAGGTTCCAAAGATAGAGAGGGCAAGGCCATGGATAGTATTGAAATCAAAGATTTAAAAATCAGGGGATGAAGCTGACCAAAGCTTCGAGTCACATATTTATAAATAGGACTTGTGAGCAAATTCATAACCTCATATACAGCCAGTATTGAGGGTTTTGTAGAGGGAGATGTGGGTCCAGCCATTCTATTCACAGAATAATACGAGTGGGTCTACTCATATTGCAATACCCACTTGGGCCCCCATCAGGGAAAGTAAGGCTTGTTTTGATGGTTTTGCTAGGAACTGATTTCAGAATGAGTCAAGAAACATGACTAATATAATCCACGTGCAATATATCTGCACGGTGACTGGAATAGTGGGTTAACCTGAATCTCTGGCAAGATGAACATTAATGAAATTGTAGTTTTACCAATGAAAACAAACTCTTTTAAAATAAATATCATCAACACCACAGAGAAGGTCATTTGCTCATTATCCTCTTGTTGTTTGTGGGAGTTTGCTGACTGTATATTGGTTTAGAACATAGAACATTACAGCGCAGAACAGGCCCTTCGGCCTTCGATGTTGCGCCGACCAATTATGAAAAAAGCAATGACCCTCCAAATTAAACCATTCCCTTCTCTTCCAAAAACTTATCAAATAACCTCTTAAACGCCACCAAACTTGGCGCATCTACAACTGCCGCAGGCAGGGCATTCCACTCCCTAACCACTCTCTGGGTAAAGAACCTACCTTTGATATCCGTCCTATAACTATCACCCCTTAATTTAAAGCTGTGTCCTCTCGTGCTAGCTTTCTCCATCCTAGGAAAAAGGCTATCACTGTCCACCCTATCTAAACCTCTAATCATCTTATATGTTTCGATAAGGTCTCCTCTTAGCCGCCTCCTTTCTAACGAAAACAACCTCAAATCCCTCAGCCTCTCCTCATAAGACCTGCAATTTCTATATTGGCATTTTCTATATTATAACGGTGACTTCAAAAGCCCTTCATTGGTTGTAAAGTCACCCATTGGTCACTAAAGGTACTATATAATCATCATAGAATCCATACAGTGCAGAAGGAGGCATTTATCCATCAAGCCTGCAGCTGTAATACTGCCCTTTTGGACACCATCAGCCATACAGAGACCAGTCCACAGCTTTCCTCCAAGTCATGCACCATCTATATCCTATCCAGATCCATTCCCCATAAAAATATTTACCCTGCTAATCGCCCGATACTAATGGTCAATTTAGCACACCAATCCAACTAACCAGGACATCTTTGGAGTGTGGGAAAAAACTGGAGTATCTGGCGGAAACCCACACAGACACGGGGAGAACATGCAACTCCATACAGACAGTGACCTGAGGCTGGAATCAAACCCGGGTCCCTAGTGCTGTGAGGCAAGTGTTAACCATTGTGCCACCTTGCTGCCCTGAATATTAGTCTTTCTTTCATGTGTCATTTTGGAATTGACAGCATGTAAAGTAAAAAGTTTATTTATTAGTCACAAATAAGGCTTACGTTAACATTGCAATGAAGTTGCATTGCATTTGAACAACTTCAAAGGTTAACATCATGAAACACCCAGAGTAGGTAACCCAAGTGGAATGAGTACACTCCCAGCTTTTACTTGAAAGGAGATACATTGCTTAAAATTGGATCACTTTTTTAACAGGTCTGTTTTATTACTTAGAGTACCCCAGTCCAACGCTGGCATCTCTACATCATTATTACTGAGAGACAGAGGAGGTAAGGCTCCTGTGTAGAGGTTGAAACTCCCACTATCAGAAGCATGGCTTTCCTCCCTGGTGTGCTAGCTCTACATCCTACATATTCCTGAACAACTCCATACAAAATAGCAACAGGAACATAGTCTTAACTTAATTTCCTGGGCCAACTTGTGCACCAACTTGTCAACTGGTCTGACTGCAGTAGTTGAGTAAGTCGGAAGCCCAACCTCATTGCGAGAAAGAAAATAGATCTTTGTAACAACCCTATCATGTTAGATTTGAATAAGCAAATCTTTATCCTTTGCAATATGTAAAATCTGTGGAATGAGATGCACCTTCACCTTCGAGGAATAATGTTACAAAGTTAGATGATGGGATTCCCCTGTGAGTGCTATCTTACTGACCAAGTTGACCATGTTGAAGAATGGAGGAGGAAAATTCTAATCATGATAATGATCAGGGTAGATTACGAATGAATTTGGAATATTATCAGCAAATGTTTCCTGCAACTGTATTGTAACTTAATAAAACCTGAAAGTTCAGTTGATGTAAATCATGAAAGTACTTGACTAATATCATTGTACGCTTATAAAACCTGACAGTCAATGGGTTTTTTATTGGATTTTGTTCTGCATATCTTCACAACGAAACTACTTATCTCCATAGGGAATGGTAGGGGAAGTGGAGGAAAGATTCCCGAGTTGATTATCAACCTCTGAAACCACGTTATGAATGCACCTTTTATGGCCCAGTGGTATTATCATTAGACTATTAATCCACAAACCCAACTAATGTTCTGGGGACCTGGGTTCGAATCCTACCACAGCAGACGGTGGAATTTGAATTCAATAAAAAAAAATCAGGAATTAAGAATCTCCTGGTGACCATGAAACCATTGTCGATTGTTGGAAAAACCCATTTGGTTCACTAATGTGCTTCAGGAAAGGAAATCTGCCGTCCTTACCCAGTCTGGCCTACATGTGACTCCAGAGCTGCAGCAATGTTGTTGACTCTTAAATGCCCTCTGAAATCGAGATGCTCAATTCAAGGGGTAATTAGGAATGGGGACCACATGACATCCTAGTCCTTTATTGTGGCCAAATTACAATCAACACAGGATTAGGAGACCTTTGAGTTTGTTACTTCCTAATGCTAGGTGAAGATTTATTAAAAAATTTATAAAAAAGATTTCTTAATCAATAAAGTCATTCATTGAAATATCTTCAAAATCACTTTAAACTTTATGGGGCCATTTACCCATAGACTGGTGGCCTCTGTGCTTATTTAGTGAGTAACGAGTTCAAGAGTCTGACAACTGCTGATATTTTGCAATATTCTGATATCTTTTTTATTTATTGGACATGGCTGGGCTAGTAATTATTGCCTACCCTGAATTGACTTTGAAGGGGATAAGAGTTAAGAGTCAAGAGTCAAGCACATTGCTGTGGATATGGAGTCACATGTAGGCCAGACTGGATAACGATGGCAGATTTCCTCTCCTAACATTAGTGAACCAGATGG
Source organism: Sphyrna mokarran (assembly GCA_024679065.1). Lineage (NCBI taxonomy): Eukaryota > Metazoa > Chordata > Chondrichthyes > Carcharhiniformes > Carcharhinidae > Sphyrna > Sphyrna mokarran. Next base: position 15,852,076 of record JAGIQG010000025.1, read on the forward strand.
ATTTTTCCGACAATTGATAATGGTTTCATGGTCATCAGTAGATTCTTAAATTCCAGATCTTTATTCCAGTTTCGCTATCTGCTGTGGGGGGATTCGAACCTGGATCCCCAGAGTATTTAGCCTAGGTTTCTGGATTATTGGTTCAGTGACAATACCATTACCAGTGTAAGCCTGACCTTTCGCTGTTGAGTTAGACTCGTTGGTGACTTGTTGTGAAAGATGGGGGATGTCAGTGTTGAAGAATGGGATACCTTTTCAATTTCCTTACTCACAGGCCAGCATGAGGTACTCCCATGTCAGGGTTAGTATGACCTGATGATAGATAAAGTTGCCTTTACTCAGATCCTTACACCGTGCCTCGGGCCCAAGCACATGGAAAGGCGTTGCACAGAGTGGTTCTTCTGAAACAGCCTATTTGACATAGATTGCTGGGTCAGCACCTATACTGGTCAAATTGTAGACAATTCTCTGCTTCACTGGAGCCTTGCAAAGGCCTAAAACTCATTCCAATTAAAGCAGAGAAATGATCCCATTGTCCTGAGGCAGAGTCAAATCCACATAGCCCAGAGCTGAAGGGATATTGTGGCAACTAATTAGGGTCTTGCATATTTCCCTGTTTGAAACTCCCCCTTTTTATCTCTGATGCTTCATTTGTCCTCTATTGCTGTGTTTGCTCCTTTGTCTGGCCTTTTTCGATTTATGCCTCAGCTGAAACTTCAACTAATGTTTTATGGAGCTAGTTTCTGGGAAATACGCAAATTCCTTTACAACTTTTACATCCTTTACAGGGTGGCATAGGGTTAGCATTGTTGCCTTACAGTGCCAGCTGGGGTCATTGTCTGTGTGGAGTCTGCACATTCTCCCTGTGTCTGTGTGGGTTTCCTCCAGGTGCTCCAGTTTCCTCCCACAGTCCAAAGATATGCGGGTTAGGTTGATTGACTATGCTAAATTGACCCTATATCAGGGGGTCTATCCCTGAGTACCAGTGGTTATGGGAAATAGAGCCTGGATGGGATTGTGGTCAGTGCAGGCTCAATGGGCTAAATGATCTCCTTCTGCACTGAAGGGATTCTATGAAATCTTCTCACCCTTTCCTGTGCCCTCTTGTTGTTCAAATGGTTTCCATGGCAATCCATTGAAGACAAAGCTGTATCTTTTCTATTTATGAGATGTAAAAGTGTTACTGTGCATCTTAATCGGATCGTTACTTCCCTGAAACATTTCTTATTCTATTAATCACAGCCTTTTTGATAAATGTAAGATTTTTTATATGAAATAAACATTAGAGTTAGGAAAGAAGTTTCAGAAACAAACATAGAAAATGCTGAAAAATCTCAGCAGGAGAGAAAATTGAGCTAATGTTTTAAATCTGGATGATCCAGGTGCATTTTCTCTCCACAGATGCTGTCAGACCTGCTGAGATTTTCCAGCATTTTCTGTTTTTGTTTCAGATTCCAGCACCATCCTCTATTTTGCCTCTATTTTACAGAAGTTTCAGAATCCTGTCCCACTGTGCCATCTAGTGGCCATTAGCAGACAGCTACGTAGTGACAGTTGACATAGTAAAATTAAATTGGAAATGTTGACCTAACATCTTACAGTGGCAAATGTTAGCAGAAAAGCATGACCAAAAATTATGCCAATAAGCATACTCACCCCTCCCCTGAATCTCCTTCAAAAACGTGCCCCTTCCCATGAATTCTCTTCCAAAGCCTCCTGTAAATCCCCTTTCAAAGATCCAAGAGGCTCACCTTCAAACTTCGTGAGTCAGCTCCCCCCTCTGTGATTGGATCCTAGACTTCTAACCCACAGACCACAATCAGTAAGGATAGGCAACAACAATTCCCCCACACTCATTCTCAACATCCGATGCTCCACTATGTTCTCAGCCCCCTACTATACTCCTTATACACCTTGGTGTAGCCAAATTCCCCTCCAATTCGAGTTTCAAGTTTGCTGATGACACCACCATTGTGGACTGTGAATGGGAGTAGCTCAGTGTCACAGAAGGACAGAATCATTTGGCAAACAGGTTCAAAAGACATTAAAGGCGGGTTGATAATGGACGTTAAAAAGTATTTAATGATTTTTCTGATGAGTTGTCGAGTACAATATCCAAGAGGCAATTATAAAATCTGGACAAAACCTTAGGAAGACCTCAGTTAGAAAATCATAGGGGTAATGGGCTCCACACTCGAAGAAATACATTGAAACTTTTGAGTTTCTCCAAATGATACTTGTTATCCATAAGTGACTTGTTATCCTTGAAGGAAGTTTTATTAGGTTCTATTTATTAGTATCACAAATAGGTTTACATTAACACTGCAATGAAGTTACTGTGAAAATCCCAGCACCTATTCCGGTATACTAGCTGGAATTTTACCAACATGCCTGCCCTGGAATCGGGGCGGGTGAGGTTTGCAGGAATTTTCTGTTACGAGCCTTGTCCAAGGGGGATCATAAAATACTGACCACTGAGGAAGAATTTAGCATGGCCAATAAGCTTAACCAGCATGTCTTTCAGACTGTGGGGGGAACTGGAGAACCCAGAGGAAACCCATGCAGACACAGAAAGAATGTGCAGACTTCACAGACAATGACCCAAGCCCGGAATTGAATCCCACAGTGAAGCAGCAGTGCTAACCGCTGTACCACAGTGCTGCCCAGTGTAAGTGGCTCTCATGGTGAAAAGTTTCCAGGCAATAACAGTGTTAACATTCAGGATTAGGTTCAATAGCTAAACATGGGGAAAGGATTGCAGTAATGTAGTAGCAGAGAGTGGTTAGGACTCTCCGTCCCTGCGCAGAGTGCTGACAACAACTGGTTTTTCAATGCTGCACGTCCAATGTAATTCTATTTACACTATGCCAAAAGGAACTACAAAAGGTCATGAATGTAGCCCAATCCATCATGCGAACCAGCCTGCCACCCATTGACTCTGCCTACGCTTCCTGCTGCCTCGGGAAAGCAGCTAGCATAATTAAGGATCCCACGCACCCCGGAATTCTGTCTTCCACCTTCTTCCTTCGGGAAAAAAATACAGAAGTCTGAGGTCACATACCAATTGACTCAAAAACAGTTTCTTCCCTGCTGCTGTCAGACTTTTGAATGGACTTATCTGACGTTAAGTTGCTTTTTCTCTACACCCTAGCTATGACTGCAACACTACATTCTGCACTCTCATTTTCTTTCCTATGAATGGTATATTTTGTCTGTATAGCACACAAGAAGTGATACTTTTCACTGTATGCCAATACTTGTGACAATTATAAATCAAATCAAATCCAATTTAAATGCTCCCTTTTGCTGAATGCAACGTGTTAAAATAAACAGGGCAAATGGGAAGGGACGAGTCAGTGCAAATCAACTTTACACTGAAGCGAAGGCAGTGCATGTCAGGCTGTGCAAGAAATTATGTGTCAGTGTTTCATTGTGAGAGACTAAATCCCCAGCAGCCTGCCACATTGGCAGGTGTCTGCTCGGCATCCAACAGGTAAGCTCCCAAATCCAGATCCATCTGCTGGATACTGTCGGAAGCACAAACCCAGCCACCCAGAGAGAAAAAAACAATCCCCATAAAGAGCAGAGGCAGTAAGCAGCAGATTTAACTTAGAGTCAGTCTCCTTCACTTCCACTTGGTGGCAGAGTGATTACACAATGAGTTGCCGTGGGGAGTTAGGCAAAGTGCAAAATTTAACATTCTGATTCCAAAAGCTGCAGCTAAAGCTCCAGTTAAATAAACGGTACAAAAACTTCATTTCACAACCTTCAACTAGAAATGAGAGAGTGATTAGCTGGGGACAGTGAGTACTGACAGACTTCAGTTAATGACAATGCAGACACCCCAAACACCAAGTTCTTTTATATACGGTGGAAGCATTGGGGAAAAACTAATTTAAAAAAGTGAGGAACAAAAGGGCAAAGAGGTCACTGCCATGATCCCAAGTTAAAATTGTCTCAGGGTGGAATTTTTCCTTCCCGCCTGCCACAGCAGTTGTAGCCAGGAGGGGGCGGATCATGCAAAGGTCCATTAACCTCGGGCAGAATTTTCTGGTTTTGGGGTGAGCATGGCTAGAAAATCCCACCCTTAGTGTTTGGCCTATGTCTTTAGGCCCTGCAAAGGCTTTAAACAGGCAATTGAGGTGAGTCTGTTAGAGTATGAACTTTTTGATTAATGGCCTCATAGATGAGCCAATCAGGGAGCCTCTTGCTTTATACTTAATCGGGCGTGTCAGTTCCTCTGGGACTCCAAGTGTAGAGGGCTAACTGAAAGAACTCTGTATGCTGTTGTCCGACTTGTAAATGAAGGGATTTTGATGAAGGGACTTCTGCCTCTGAGGATTTAATACAGACCCCAATATACAGAAGTATGAAAAAGAGGCTGGAGTAGACCATTCGGGCCCTCACACCTGTTCCACCATTCAATAAGATCATAGCTGATCTGTTGGTGTTTCTGCTCCTACATTCCCACCTACCCTTGGTTCCCTTGTCCAACAAGAATCCACCTACCTTTTTCAAAATATTCAGTGACTTCCCCCCGACCTTGACTGCCTTCTGAGACAGAGTTCCAAAGTCGCACAACCCTCTAAGAGAAAAACATTCTCCTCATCTCTGTCCTAAAAGGACAACTCCCTAATTTAAAAACCCATGCTCCCTATATCTGGACTCACCCACAAGAGAAAACATCCTTTTCACGCCAAGCTTTGTCGAGAATGTTGAAGACATTGGCGCGAATTTCTTGGCCATTCACACCAGCAGGATTTTCTGCAGTGAGCAGAGATTTGCCCCGTTCGCAAAAGCTGTGGGGTATGAATGGTGAGAAAAATCCAGCCATTATCTCAGTTACTCAGGTCACCCCCTCCCTCTTTTCAATCCCAGTGGAAACAAGCCCAGTCTGCCCACCCTTTCCTCCTAAGACAATTGGTTAATTCTAGGTATCAGTCCAGTAAATTTCCTCTGAATCTCCTCCAATATATTTATACCCTTCCTTAAATAAGGAGACCAAAGCTGCATAGCATATTCAAGGATAGCACAGTGGGTTAGCACTGCTGCCTCACAATGCCAGGGATTTGACGTGGCTCACTGTCTGTGTGGAGTCTGCATGTTCTCCCTGTATCTGCGTGGGTTTCCTCTGGGTGCTCCAGTTTTCTCCCACAATCCCAAGGATGTGTGGGTTAGGTAGATTGGTCAGGTTAAATAGCACCTTGTCAGGATGACAATTAGGGTACATGCATGGGGTTATGGCTATAGGATTTAGTGGGATTGTGGTCAGTGCAGACTCAATGGGCTGAATGGCCTCCTTCTACATTGTAGGGATTCAGCATTTTCTCACCAATACCTTGTAGAAGTGAAGCACAGCATCCTTACTTTTATATTCAATTCCTCTTGTAGTAAAGGATAGCATTGCATTAGCTTACTGTGGGATTCAATTCCGGGCTTGGATATGCTGTACCTGCATACTAGCCTTTTGTGACTCAAGTGCTAGAACACTCAGATCCCTCTGCACCTCAAAATTCTCCAGGTAAAATTCAATATTTTTGTATTATTGGGGGCTTTGTCCCCAGTGCTCTTGAAAAAGTGTGAGCTGAAGAGGTGGCAAGTGGACAGTAGTAGGCAGGATCAGATCAGGAATTTGGCCTTCTGCTCATCTCATTTCAAGGCAGTGGACAGGATAAAGATCCTTTGGACAGGATAATTCCCCTTTGTGGAATGCATAAAGGGGAAGTGATGGTCAAATGGTATTTTCACTAGGCTATTAATCCAGAAACTCAGCTAATGTTCTGGAGACCAGGGTTCGAATCCCGCCATTGCAGATTGTGGAATTTGAATTCAATAAAAAAATTTGAATTAAGAATTCATTGATGGCCATGAAACCATTGTCGATTATCGGAAAAACCCATCTGGCTCATGAATGTCCTTTAGGGAAGCAAATTTGCTGTCCTTACAGGTCTGGCGTAATGTGACTCCAGAGCTACAGTAACGTGATTGACTCTCAACTCCCTCCAAGGATAACTGGGATGTGCAATCAACGCTGGCCAGCCAGCAACACCCATGAACCACAAACTAATATAAAATAATGCAGTGTAGATAGATGTCAGGGTTAAAAATCTATGGTTATAAGAAGAGACTTGAGGCAGTGGGATTGGAGCAAGAAGTCTAAGGAGATTTAAGAAGGGCAGCAGTTTAAGTTTACAGTTTCACAAGTAGGCTTACGTTAACATTGAAATGAAGTCACTGTGAAAATCCCCCAGTTGCTATAGTCCAACACCTGTTTGGGTACACTGAGGGAGAATTTAGCATGGCCAATGCACCTAACCAGCATGTCTTTTGGACTGTGGGAGGAAACAGGAGCACCTGCAGGGAGCTTACAACAACAAGATCATCTATGTAAGATTCCTATTTATTGACTAGCTCAGCCCTCAACACCATTATTCCCACAAAACTCACCTCCAAACTCCATGGCCTGGACCTCAGCAACTCCCTCTGCGACTGGATCCTGAACTTCCTAACTCACAGACCACAATCTGGATAGGCAACAACATCTCTTCCACGATCATCCTCAACACTGGTGTCCCACAAGGTGGTGTTCTCAGTTCCCTTCTATGCTCCTTATTCACCTATGATTGTGTGGCCAAATTCCTCTCCAATTCGATTTTCAAGTTTGCTGACGATACTACCTTAGTGGGTCAGATCTCAAACAATGACGAGATGGGGTAGAGGAATGAGATAGAGAATCTGGTGAACTGGTGCAACAACAATAATCCCTCCCTCAACGTCAACAAAACAAAGGAAATCGTCATCAACTTCAAGAAGCATAAAGGAGAACATGCCCATGTCTACATCTGAATGAAGACAGCTAACAAGGAAAATGTAGAAAGGGTCAAGAACTTCAAGTTTTTAGGTGTCCAAATCATCAACAACCTCTCCTGGTTCCCCCCATGCTGACACTATAATTAAGAAAGCCTTGCCAATGTCTTTACTTTCTCAGAAGACTAAGGAAATTTGACATGTCAGCTACGACTCTCACCAACTTTTACAGGTATACCATAGAAAGCAATCTTGGTGATTGTATCACAGCTTGGTATGGCTCCTGCTCTGCCCAACGCCGCAAGAAACTACAAAGAGTTGTGAATGTATCCCAATCCATCACACAAACGAGCCTCCCATCAATCGACTCTGTCTACACTTCCCATTGCCTTGAAAAAGCAGCCAGCATAATTAAAGGCCCCATGAACCCGGACATTTTCTCTTCCACCTTCTACCAACGGAAAAAAGACAAGAGTCTAAGGCCACTTACCAACTAACACAAGAACAGCTTCTTCCCTGCTGCTGTCAGACTTTAGATGGACCAACTTTGCATTAAGTTGATCTTTATCTACACCTTGTCTATGACTGTGACACTATGTTCTGCACTTTCTTCTTTCCTTCCCCATAAACGGTATGTTTTGTCTGTGTAGTGCACAAGAAACAATACTTTCACTGTATGTTAATGTGACAATAATAAATCAAACCAAATGAGACACGTAGAGAATGTGTAGACTCCATACAGACAGTGACCCAAGCCAGGAATCGAACCTGGGTTCCAGTAGCAGTGCTAACCACTGTACCATCCTTCAGGGAGAGGAGGAGAAACTACGTCATACAAAGGGTATTCAGAGCATGGAATCCTTTGCCAATGGCTTGCTGGAATGTTCTAGAATCTCCAGACATTACCAAGATGAATTTCTTGAATACCTCTGTGTGCAACCTGGGAGAGGAAGCTTTGCTGCATTATAAACATTTCTGTGTTTTTTTAAGCTCCTTACAGCATCTCTATTTATTAATTACGGGAAAATTGAAGTAAAAATGAATGTTGCGTGACTGAGTGGGGCCTCTTCAAACCCTTCAGGAATCAACCTGCCAGAATTCAGGCAACTATTATGGTAATTTTAAGAGTAAAGGCTAAAGATATGGAAACAGAGTAGATGAGGGCTATTTGAGTGCAATAGTAATGGGTAGTCATAGCAAAGAGTTGATGGGCTGAATGGTCGTCATTTGAGCTATAAACATTTAACATTATAAGAGAGCAGCTTTAGATCTATGTGTCAACACTACAATCACTTGGGTGTTGGGAAACATGGCCATCTTGTGTTCTCCTATCCATTTTTCGCTAGCTGGGAGAGGTCGATGTGAACCATTTCTATTCTGTTTTCTGTGTAATTTATAACTTTGCTTGTAGTGAGTCTCTACTGGGCAATTGGGGAATAGATGGGAAGTGGAAATAAACTGCAGGAATGAAAGGATATCATATTAACAAGTCAGCACCACCCTCCCCACACCCTTTCCACCCCGTAGCCTCAGTGCACTCTCTCCATGTCCTGGAGATTTGGTTATACTTTTGACTAGCTGCTCTCATTCGAAAAAAAAGCAACTGTAAAGGAACTGTATTTTATTTTATGGAACAAAAGCTAGTAGTACATGTATACCAGTGCCATCTGGGATGATTGAATACTGGACCCGCTCAGGGGCCTGCTTTATCATGGACTTGGGATACACATTACATCTGTTTAGTTAATTAGCTATTACCATGGGAACTTGTATTCTATGAGTCCTTTAAGTTTTAAGTTTACTTATTAGTGTCACAAGTAGGCTTACATTAACACTGCAATGAAATTACTGTGAAATTCCCCTAGCTCCAGACTCCAGCGATTGTTTGGGTTCATTGAGGGCGAATTTACCATGGCCGTTGCACCTAAACAGCACGCCTTTCAGACTGTGGAAGGAAACCAGAACACCTGGAGGAAACCCACGCAGACACGGAGAAAGTGCAGACCCTGTACAGACAGTGACCCAAGCCAGGAATTGAAACTGGGTTCTTAGCACTGTGAGGCAGCACTGCTAACCTCTGTGCCACCATGCCATCCTACTGTGAGGCCAACCAAGGATTCCCCATGTAAGTCCTGAGAATAATCACAGGCACCTCCATCGGATGGATGGGGGGAAGCATAAAACCAGGCTTGAAAAATTAGGAGTTAAACTCCCAAGGATATCAGTGAGCAAGTCTGGAGAATCGTACATAATAACAGTTGTGCAAGCTGCAAGAGTTTGTAGCAACTAGGAGATGGTGAAAGTTTATCTGGATTTCCCTCACATATTTCAAGATTTGCTGAATTTAAGTTCACAAGCCAGCTGTCCTGCGAAAGCAGGTTTGGGAATATTTGGAAATACAGTAAGTTTTGGAACTACTTCTTTGAGGTGTAAGCTATGAAATGGATGCATTGTAAAGATAGGCTCGAGTTTAAGGAGCACATTGTTCCCCCTGCCCTGAGACAGTTTCAACAGACAGACAATCCTTCTACATCCATAGTGGAACTACAGGTGTCCAGTCCCTGCACACAGGTTTTGAAAGTAAATATCCTGACTCACTGCTGTTTCCCATAGATGTTGTCTGACCCAGCCCTATTCAGTTTCTGCAAGAAGTCTCACAACACCAGGTTGAAGTTAAACAAGTTTATTTGTTAGCACAAAATTTCAGGAGTGAGCTCCGAAAGCTCGTGCTACCAAGTAAACTTGTTGGACTTTAACCTGGTGTTGTGAGACTTCTTACTGTATCTATCCCAGTCCAACACTGGCATTTCCTTCTGTAAAACGTACTGTCCTCTTTATTTCAAAGGGAATGAGTAGAAAAATAGAGAATTCTTGCTAAAACTATACAAATCATTAGTTAGATCATAGTTTTGCTCCCCTTATCTAAGGAAATGTATACTAAGAAGTCTTGCAACATCAGGTTAAAGTCCAACAGGTTTATTTGGATTTACGAGCTTTCAGAGTGCTGCTCCCTCATCAGTGAGTGAACTCCCTGCCGATAAAAGCTCGTGATTCCAAATAAACCTATTGGACTTTAATCTGGTGTTGTGAGACTCTTTGCTGTGCCCACCCCAGTTCAATGCCAGCATCTCAACATCATGAAAAATATATTGGCATTGGAGGCAATCCAGAGAAGGTTTACCAGGTTGATTCTGGGTATAGAAGGACTTCCTTTGTGAGGAGAGGTTGAGTAGGTTGGGCCTGTACTTATTGGAGTTTAAAAGAATGAGAGGCAACCTTATTGAGACATTAGGAATCTCAGGGCACTTGACAGGGTAAATGTGAAGATGTTATTTCTCCTTGTGGACCTGAGGGCATAATCGCAGAATAAGGAGTCGCCCATTTAAGACAGAGAGGAGGAATTTCTTCTCTCTGGGGCTAGTGCATCTGTGGAGTTCTTTACTGCAGAGGGCTGTAGAGGCTGGTTGTTACGTTTTTTTACTGATTCTTAATCAGTAAAGGAAACGAGGGCTATGAAGATAAAATGAGAAAGTGGAGTTGAGGACTATCTCATCTGATCATTCATGATCTCATTGAATAGCAGAGCAGACATGATGGGCCGAACAGCTTCTGCTCCTACGTCTTACAATCTTATTGAACTGAAGCTTCTTCCTATTCATTTCATGATAAATGTATCATTCAGTACAACAGGGGGCCATTTGATCTATCACACTTTGGTGACCCTTTGAAAGACTTGTCTAATTAGTGTCCTATCCCTTGCTTGTTCCCCACAGCCCACTCAACCCATCCCTTCATGTTTGCACATTCATGTTTTCTGAGTGCTTAGTGCTTGCCACAAGGACTTCGGGCAACATCTTGCTCACTGTGTGGAGAGACTGGCGATGTATTACTGAGCTGCCTTTGCAATTATTTCCAGCTGAAACCCTTTGAACATTTTTCCTTCAGGTGTGATACAAGATTGCAGAGAGGGAAGCTGACAGTTCTTAAAGCACATATCCATTTCCCTTCCGGGGCAGGTTCATTGTTTCCACAACTGGTGATGAAAGCTGAGGAAGGTTGTAGTCCCTCCATAGTGTCCTTGGTGGAGCTGCGAGTGTTTTCTACCCATTGCTATGCTCCATAGAATACACCAGGGGGCACCAATGAGCTTTATATCAAATTGTAGAAAAGAAATTAAATTATTGGAAAATTAAGATTGAATGAAAATGCCTGGTACAATGTAAAATTAAAATTCATTCTGATATCCTTATGTTCTAATTGCTCAACTGTAAATATTTTTCTGGAAAATGTCCTTAAATATTCAGCTTATTGATTTGAAGTAGGGATCATGAGCCTCGGGAGTCCCTGGGAAGTGTATAAATAGATGATGATATTGATGTACTTGTTTTTATCCTACAGGTGCTTTGGTCCACCTTGTTGTCTAACAAGGAGCATACACGCGATGGGTCGTGAAAAGGCTGCTCTTGGATTTTTTTTTGAGAGTATCCTAGTGCTTCATGTCGTTAGTGTATACTTGACCTGGACCATTTGATGGGCAACACGACAGCTCAGTGACTATCGCTGTGCTGTGCAGATACATGGATTTGGGCTTGTGTCTGTGGGAGTTTGCGCATTCTCCCCGTGGTTGTGTGGGTTTTCTCTGGGTGCTCCGGTTTCCTCCCACATCCCAAAGATGTGCTCTTAGGCTAATTGGCAGAACAAATTCTCCCTAAATTGTCTCAAATTTGGTTTTTAATCCATAGATCTATAAACATAGACAGGATCACGGGTAGAGGTAGGAACATCGGGGTGGCGGCGCGGGCTCGTTGGGCCGAAGGGCCTGTTTCCCGTGCTGTTTTGTTTTTCTTTGTTTTTTTATTATTAATCACTACAAGTACATTCCAAAGTTAGTTGATGAGTGGGCTAATTGTAACTCCTCAGAAAGATCTGAGATCACACCTAACTTCTTTCTTTTGTTTCGCTTGTTGGTCTATTTGCTTGTTTTTGGGCAGACTGTCCATGCCAGCCATAGGTATTTTCAAAAAATATTAATTTGGAATGATTGCAATTTAAAAAGCTTCGATATGATATTGATACAGCTTCACAGTCTGCCTGATATAAACTAGCAGAAAATATGTTTGTGAACTGTGTTTGTATTGTTATTGCTGGGTGAGGAGGGATGAACTGGCCCCCCTCAATTCAACCCCCTTCACTGGGCACATCAACCGTTAAAGTTTCTTTTCGAAATCCAAATATATTTAACAAGAAATAAGGAACCAATCAAACAGGGATTTCTTGAGTCAAAGAAAGAGCAAATTTATTAACTATTAAACCCAAGGGAAATAGTAAAACATCATAACAGGTAATCAACACTCATGTGCGCGCACACAGACAGACACACACACAGTGCACACACAAACAGACACACACAGAGCACACACAGACAAAGACTCACAGAGACAAACACACACACCCAGTCTCTCACACACACACACAGACACAGACACATAGAGACAAATACATACACACACATAAAGATATACAGACACAGACACACACACACAAACATACACACACAGACGTACAAATATTTGCAAAGATAGACACGCTCGCGCACACACATAAAAATACACAGACACACACAAACAAACACAGACACACAAACACACTCACATATACACAAATACATTCACACAAACACACACACATATACACAAGTAAACACAGACACATGCACATACAAGCACAGATAACGACACACACACACTCGCACGTACAGACATACACACACAGACATACAAATATTTGCATAGATAGACACGATCGCGCACACACACAAAAATACACAGACACACACAAACAAACACAGACACACACAAACAAACACAGACACACTCACATACACACAAATACATTCACACAAACACACACAGACATATACACAAGTAAACACAGACACATGCACATACAAGCACAGATAACCCCACACACACACGTACAGACATACACACACAGACGTACACACCCACATATACACATACATAAACACACATAGGCACATACACACAAACACACAGACATGTACACAAACAAATTAAGACACATACACACACACATTCACACAGATATACAGAGACATACTCATACAGACAGACAGGCATGCACACACACAGACACACATACAGGCACAGACACAAGGATGCAGTCACACAGGCATAGACACACAGATACACGCACACGCGCGCACACACATGCACATACAACACACGCGGATATCAGATATAAGGGAAGTTAGTAACGAAGTTAGTAAAAAATGCACACGGTTAAGTATCCTTTAATCCTTGAGACACTGCCATTTAAACAGAACATGGATTCACTGGTTTGCTGGATATGGTCAGATGATGCAATTATTATGTGATCTTGGTTTGCTGGTTGATTTCTAGTAAAGATATCTGCCGAATCAGATAATCCATCTATTCCAAAAATAGAAAGGGGGAGAGACTGCTGTCACTGCTGGCAACTTCCTTACAAGCTCTCACTCCATATTGCCTGGCAGCCTTGTCCTGAAACATTGGATGAAAGTAAATTAGTGTGGTTGCTGGAGTCTGAAATCAAAAGAGAAAATGCTGGAAAATCTCAGCAGGTCTGGCAGTATCTGGCCAGGAGAGAAAAGAGCTGATGTTTTGAATCCAGATAACTCTTTGTCAAAGCTAAACTTTGAAACACCACCTCTACAACTCTGCGCTTCTCCTTTCTCCACTTAAAAAACCTCCTTTAAAAAAAACTATCTTCAGGACCAGATTTTCAGACACCCCTTAACTCTTAACCGTACATTAATGGCCATTGCTTTCGTCCTTCCATCTGTCATCTTTTTCACTAGATCCTGTGGGATATTGATCGTAGAATCCCTACAGTGCAGAAGGAGGCCATTTGGTCCATCAAGTCTGTACTGACTCTCCAGCAGAGCATCACACCTAGATCCTTCCTTCGACCTTATCCCTGTAACCATGCACATTTACTATGCCAGATTTCCCTAATCTACACAGGCAAGGGGCCTGAGTAAGGGGTAATTTAGCATAGCCAAACTAAGGGGCAATTTAGCATGGCCAACTCGCCTAACTGCACATCTTTGGATACTAAGAGGCAATTTAACATGACCAATCCACCTAACTTGCACATCTTTGGACATTAAGGGACAATTTAGATGACCAATCCATCTAATCTGCACCTCTTTGAACACTAAGAGGCAATTTAGCATGGCCGATCCTCCTAATCCGCAAATCTTTGGACACTAAGGGATAATTTAGCATAGCTAATCTGCCTAACCTACACATCTTTGGATACTAAGGAGCAATTTAGCATGGCCAATCTACCTGACACCTTGACAGGACAGAGTTGAAGAGAAGACAGAGTTGGACAGTGATAGCCTTTTTCCTAGGATGGAGAAAGCTAGCACAAGGGGACACAGCTTTAAATTAAGGGGTATGAGTTATAGGACGGATATCAGAGGTAGGTTCTTTACTCAAAGAGTGATTAGGGATGGGAATGCCCTGCCTGCAGCTGTTGTAGATGCGCCAAGTTTGGTGGCGTTTAAGAGGTTAATTGATAAGTATAGGGAAGAGAAGGGAATGGTTTAGGTTGGAGGGGCATTGCTTTTTATTTTGGTCGGCACAACATCGAAGGCCGAAGGGCCTGTTCTGTGCTGTATTGTTCTATGTTCTATGTTCTAATATTTTCTCTTGAGGGGTGATCTGGAACTAGGTTCAAAAATGAGGGGTTGCCTATTTAAGAAGTTAATGCGAACATGTTCTTCTCTCAGAAGGTTGTGAGTCAGTCTTTGGGACTCTAATTGCTCTGAGAATGGTGGAAGCAGAATCTCTGAATATGCTTAAGGCAGAAGTGGATAGATTCTTGCTAAGGAAGAGAGTGAAAGGTTATCAGAGGAAGGTGGGAGTTTACAATCAGGTCAGTCAGGATCTTATTGAAAGGTGGAGCAGGCTTGGGGGGCCAAGTTGACTCCTTTAAGTTTATTTATTAGTGTCAATAAGCTTACATTAACACTGCAATGAAGTTACTGTGAAAATTTCCTAGTTGCCACACTATGGCACCTGTTTGGGTACAGTGGGGGAGAATTTAGCATGGCTAATACACCTAGCCAGCATGTCTTTCGGACTGTGGGAGGAAACAGAAGCACTTGGAGGAAACCCACGCAGACACAGGGAGAACATGCTGACTTTGCACAGGCAGTGACCCAAGCCTGGAATCGAACCCTGGTCCCTGGTGCTGTGAGGCAGTAGTGCTAACCACTGTGCCAACCATGCTGGCCTGCTCCTAATTTGTGTATTTGTATGCTCAGAACACCATGAATAACCACTTGATTGTGGTTGATAGGCTGCAGTGCCCTAGTTCTGAACTTTAAGCTGTGTTGTTTGGAGCAGGCTGTGACCATAAGGTGACAGTCTGGTCTCACTGTGTCTGCAGGTTCAGGATATGTAATCAGAGATACAGCTCATGGTCTATTCAGCTGCAAGGCTGGCGGGGAATTGGAGACAGGAGTTCGAGTCTTTCTCTCGAAGAGGGAGGGGCTGTGATGTCAACACTTTTCGCCCAGGTGATCGAATGGGAAGCCGGAACCTTCCGCAGCATCTCAGAATAATTCCCTGCACTGGGATAACACTTGGAAGCATGACATCATCTTGCCATAGAAACCAGCTCAGCAGCTTGTGAAGATTCTCAGGGGCTTATAACACTAAATAAACATGGCAGGGAACTCGAGCTGCCAGACTTAAAAATTCTCATCGCCAAACACTGAGTGAGACAGCTTTCAGTGAACAATGTGTTTGGAAATGTTATCCATTTCCTGACGTAAAATTAAAATGAGTCTGAAAGTATACAGGGGAGTGATAGCAATGTGTTTGGGGTGATCTCATTCAGCTCCTCTTGCTTAGACCTATATCATTACTTGTTATTTGCTTTTCACACTTGCTAAATAACAATGCAAAGTGTCCGTCAGTAATCTCTGCTCCAGTTATTAATAGTAGCACGTTCGATCATACCTGTCTGTATGGCAGTGAATCCAGAATGATTCCTGCTTTGGCAATCCGGTGTAATCCCCTAACCCACACACACACACACACACACACACACCACACGCAACACACACACATACACACACACACACACACACACACACACACACACACACACACACACACACACACACACACACCCTCTGTTATAATAATGTGTCTGCACCTGCTGGAGGGGTGCCTTTTATCAAATGTTTCACATCTGTACAGTACCTTTCATGAGTTGGGATCATTTTAAAGTTCTTTACTAGTAATTGTGGGTGGCACGATGGCACAATAGTTAGCACTGCTGCCTCATAGCGCCAGGGATCTGGGATTCAATTCCCACATCAGGTAATTGTCTGTGTGGAGTCTGTATGTTCTCCACATGTCTGCGTGGGCTTCCTCCGGATGCTCCAGTTTCCTCCCACAGTCCGAAAGACATGCTGGATAGGTGTATTGGCCATGCTAAATTCTCCCTCCGCGTACCTGATCTGGCGCCGGAGTGTGGTGACTGGGGGATTTTCACAGAAACTTCATTGCAGTGTTAATGCAAAGCCTACCTGTGATACCAATAAACAAACATTACGTGTGTACGTCCTGAAGTCCATTCATTGCTGTAACGTGGGGAAACATGGAAGCCAGTTTACACACAGCATGATTTGCACATGAGATAAATGGCCAGATAGTCTTGTGATGCCATTTGAGGGAAATGTATCGGCCCAGTGATTGGGCCCCACGTCTTTGAAAAGATTTACAGGGTGCTACTGGGACTTGATGGTTTGGGTTATAACAAGAGGCTGGGTAGACTGAGACTGTTTTCTCTGCAGTGTAGGAGGCTGAGAGATGATCTTATTGAGGTCTATAAAATAATGAGAGGCATAGATCAGCTAGATAATCAACATCTTTTCCCAAAGGCAGGGGAGGGACAATTCTTTCACACAGAGGATGGTGCGTGTCTGGAACAAACTGCTAGAGGTAGTAGTAGAGGCGGGTACAATTTTGTCTTTTAAAAAGCATTTAGACAGTGACATGGGTAAGATGGATATAGAGGGATATGGGCCAAATACGGGCAATTGGGATTAGTTTAGAGGTTTAAAAAAAAAGGGATGGCATGGATAAGTTGGGCCGAAGGGCCTGTTTCTATGCTGTAAACCTCTATGACTCTATGAATGGTGCTGAGAGATATTGTCTGTCCAGCTGAGGAGACTGATAGGAGTTCTGCTTGCCATCTTAGCTGAAAGACTGTACCTTTAACAGTGCAGCATTCCTTCAGTGCTGGCCTGCTGCTCAAATCCTGCAGTGGAACTTGAACCTGCAGCCATGTGACTTGGGCAATTCGGCATAGCTGCCTCACAGCGCCAGGGTTTGAATCCTGGCTTGGGTCATTGTCTGTGTGGAGTTTGCATGTTCCCCCTGTGTCTGTGTGGGTTTCCTCCAGGTGTCCCAGTTTCCTCCCACAGTCTAAAGATGTGTGGGTTAGGTGGATTGGCCATGCTAAGTTGCCTCTTAGTGTCAGAAGATTAGCTAAGGCCGAGTAAGGTGGTGGGAGCAGGCACGCTGGGGCTGTTTAAGGGTCTCTTGGACAGCCACATGAGCGGTATGCAGATAGAGGGATATAGTAGGACTGTTTAACTACGGCTTTTTTTCCACAGGTAATTCGGTCCATACTTGACCAACATTGAGCATGCATTCGGCAGGTGGTGCGAGTACAGCTCTTGGATGTTGATTCATGGGTTGCCTGGTACTTCATGTCGTAAATGAGTGCTTTATGTGGACCATCTGAAGGGCACCATGACAGCTCAGAGACTATCGATGTGGCTGTGCAGACACTTGGAATTGGGCCGGTGTCTGCGGGAGTTTGCGCGTTCTCCCCGTGGTTGCGTGGGTTTTCTCCGGGCACTCCGGTTTCCTCCCACAACCCAAAAATTCGCTCTTAGGCTGATTAGGAAACAAATTGTCCCTATAGTGAGAGTCTTCCATATTAGGAATAACCTAAATCTATAATAGGATAATGGAATTGCTACTATATAGTTATGATGGCGGCGCGGGTTCGTTGGGCCGAAGGGCCTGTTTCCCGTGCTGTGTTGCTCTTAATACATGGGGTTATGGAGGTAGAGCTTGGGTGGGATGTAGTCAGTGCAGATTTGATGGGCCAGATGGCCTGATTCTGCACTGTAGATTCTATGATTCTATGACTCAACATACTAAAACATTGAGGTTTTGATTTAAAAGAAGGCTTGAGTGCACTCAGCCAGTAGGCCAGCTGCATATCGCCCAATTGGCTTTAAAATGTTCAAGATAGTTTAAATGTGACACATACCAGCTTTGGCTCAGGTTTCTATTCTTCATTTACAGGATGTGGGTGCTGCTAACTAGGCCATTTATTGCCTGTCCCTAATTGCCCTGACATGGAGGTGGTCCTATCTTTAACTGCTGCAGGCCATGTAGGCTGGAATTCTCTCTTGCACTTGTCACTTCTAATGCGAATTTGGCACTCAGCCAAATCTCAGTCACTGCAAATCCCTGTCACGGGAGAGGCCAGAGAATTTTGGCACATCCACTGTGCTGTTAGAGAGGGAATTCAAGGATTTTGACTCAGCAACAGTGAAGAACAGCGATCTATTTCCAGGTCAAGATGGTGATGGGCTTGGAGGAGGAGGGGATCCTCCAGGTGCTGGTGTTTCCATGTGTCTGCTGCCCTTGTTTTTCTAGATGGTTATGGGTTTGGAAGGTGCTGCCTAAGGACCCTTGGTGAATTCCTACAGTACATGATTGCCACTGTTTATCAGTGGTGGAGGACCTGAATGTTTGTGATGGGGGTGGCAGTCAAGTGGGATGCTTTACCCTAAATGACATAGAGCTTCTTGAATGTTGTTGGAGTGACAATCATTCAGGCAGGTGGAGAATAGTCCATCACACACCTGATTTGTGTCTTGTAGTTGGTGAGGAAGCTCTGGGGAGTCAAGAGATGAGTTACTCACCACAGCATTCCCAACCTCTGACTGGCTCTGATAGCCACAGTATTCATTTGGCTAATCAAGTACTGTTTCAATAGTAATCCCCAGGATATTGACAGTGAAGTTTTCAGCGATGGTAATGACATCAAATGCCAGGGGGAAATGATTAGATCTTGTCTTGTTGGAGATGGTCATTGCCTGGCACTTGTGTGGCATGAATGTTACTTGTCACTGGTCAGCCCAAGCCTGGATATTGTCTAGGTCTTACTGTATTTGGACATGAATTGCTTCAGTATCTGAGGAATTGTGAGTAGTGCTGAACATTTTGCAGCCACGTATAAACCTTCCCAATCCTGATTTAATGATGGAAGGAAGACTATTAATGATTGCACCTGGGACACTACCCTAAGGAACTCCTGCAGAGATTGACCTCCAACCATTACAACCATCTTCCTTTGTGTAAAGTATGATTCTACCCATCAAAACGTGTGTCTCAGCTAGTTATAATATATGTCAATGAGAGAACCACACATAATATTTCCAGGTTTGCTGATGATTCTAGTTGGGAATGTGAGTGATGAGGATGATGCAAAGCGACTTCAAGGTTGAGTGAGTGGTAAATACATGACAGATGCAGTATAACATGCATAAATGTGAGGTTATCCACTTTGGTAGGAAAAATAATGCCTGCAGATTATTTAGAATGTGAACAATTGGGAAATGTTGAATTACAGAGGGACTTGGGTGCCCTGGTTTACCAGTCAATGAAAGGAAGCATGCAGGTAAAGCAAACAGTTAGGAAGGCAAATGGTGTTTTGGCCTTTATTGCAAGAAGACCTGCCATACTGGAGCAAGGATGTCTTACTGCAGGTGTACAGAGCCTTGGTGAGACCACACCTGGAGTATGTGCACAGTTTTGATCTCATTAACTAGGAAAGAATATACTTGCCACTGAGAGAATACAGAGAAGAGTCACCTGACTGATTTCTGGGATAGCGTAGGAGGAGGGATTGGGTCAATTAGGCTTTTACTCCCTGAAATTTAGAAGAATGAGGGAGGATCTCACTGAAAGGTATAAAATCCTGCCAGGGTTGGACAGACTGGGTACATGAATATTGTTTCCCCTGGCTGAGGATCTAGATCGAGGGGGTCACAGCCTGAGGATGTGGAGAGTCCGTTTAGGACTGGGATGAGGAGAAAGTTCCTCAGAGAATGTTGAACCTGTGGAGGTCTCTACCACAGAGAGCTGTGGAAGCCAAATCACTGAAAATATCTAAGATGGAAGTGGTTAGATCTTCAGACCCGATTCTCCCCCCAAAAAATTCCAAGTGCTGAATTTTCTGGAAATCTGGCGTAAATCAAGTTTATTTTCTCAGTGGGAGTTCAGACTGGAATCTCTCACACGCTGTGCAATGAGAAATCACAATCGTGATTGTGGTGGGACCTATTCACACGGAAGCTGACAGTTCTGGAGCTCTGCACGTGTGCAGTAGCATCGACCTGTCAGCCTGCAGTTTGCTGGCCAGTCCCGGACCCCTCGCAGTCCTTCCCCTCCAGCCCCCATGGCCTGATTGCAGCCCCTTGTCCATCCCCGACCCCCCTCCTGTCCCAGAGCACTGCAATCTCCAGCTGCATCCACCTCAGGAAGTGATGATGTCCCTCACCCCACCCCCCCGGCAGACTACGCTACTGATGAGCTCTCCCCGGGACACAGACCCCCATCCCCGGCAGACCATCCCCTAATCGCTGGCTTCTCTCCAGCCCTGACTGATCCCCATGCAGAATGCTTGTGGGATCTTTTCATCCCCAATTAATGTAGGCCCTACTCACAATAGGCCCCACCTTTTGACCCCATTCTTAGGCTCCACTCTCTATAGGCCCCCTTGTCCCTGCTCCCTTGGCATGCTGGATGCTCAGTGGGCTGCGCCAAGGTGCCTCCCCAGGTATGGTCACTTTTCCCCTTGGGCAGTGCCAAGGGACACAGGCTGGCGCCACCAAGGTGTCATGCCCAGGGGCCATCATTCCCCCTATCGCCTGACCCCTTGGGGGGCTCTGATTATCCCCCTTTCATTCCGGTGGGGTTTCCCACTTCCCTGTAAGCAGAGAGCTACCTGAAACCCTTCTGGAATGAAGTATTCCTAGTAGGATGAGAGATGTTGTTGGGCAGGAGAGTCAGTCCCGGGCCCGATAATGACATTTAAAACAGATCAGAAATGAATTTAAATCTAAATAAATTAAAACCTTGTCTTCCTGCCAGTTTCCAGCACGGTCCTGACTGCGCCTGTTCTCCCACATGTGTCAGAAACACCTGCACGAATCCCACGAAATGGCTGGCATGTGTATCTCCCAACTCGATGCACCAAAAACATGCACGTCGGGATGGGAGAATCAGGCCCTGTAGGTGTTAAGGGATGTGGGGAGTGTATTGCAGAGTGGTGCTAAGATAGGGCATCAGCCATGATCACATTGAATGCTTGAACAGGCTAGATGGGCTGAATGGCCTAATCCAGCTCCTATCTTCTGTAACTCTCTCTTTTTGTATCCAATACTTTGCAAACCCAAATTGGTTTGTGCCCAGCCACCGACTTGAATCATGTAGAAACACACCATCACATATGTCATCCGTTGTATGACATCCTGCAAAACTTTACTCTTGCTCACATTTTCTATATTTCCATGTTTCTAACCCAGCTGAGAGAATTCCCTCTGAAGATTGATTTGGGTTTTGCTCAGCCTCCCTGATGATACATTTGGTCAAGTGCTACTTTTACGTCAGAGGGAATCTCTCTCTCGCCTCACCCCTGGTATTCAGTTCTTTGTCTAAGTTTGAATCAAGGCTGTAATGAGGCCAGGAGCTGAGTGACCCTGACACAGTTCAAACTGAGAGTCTGTGACCAGGTGAGTAAGTGCTGCTTGTTAGCTTTGCTGGTGATCCCTTCCATCACTTTACTAATGATCGAGAGTAGATGGGCAGTAATTGGCTGAGTTGGATTTGTGCAGGACGTAGCCAACTTTCAGAGCAATTTTCACATTGCTGGGTAGATGCCAGTGTTGTAATTGTACTGGAAGAGCTTGGTTAGGGACGCAGCAGGTTCTGGATCACAAGTCTTCATGACTATTGCTGGATTATTGTTCGGGTCCATAGCCTTTGTAATATCCAGTGTCTTCAACTGTTTCTTGATATCACATAGAATGAATCAAAGATTGACATCTTTGGAGACCTCTGGAGGAGGCCAAGACGGATCATCCTCTCAGCACTTCCGACTGAAAATTGTTACAAATGCTTCAGCCTTATCTGTTACACTGATATGCTGGGCTCTTCCATCATTGAGGATGGGGATGTTTGTGGAGCCTCCTCCTCCAGTGAGTTGTTTAATTGTCCACCACCATCCTTGGCTGGACATGGCAGGACTGCAGAGCTTAGATTGAATCTGTTGGTTGTGGAATTGCTGAGATCTGTCTATGATTTGCTGCTTATGCTGTTCGGCATGACAATAGTCCTGTGTTGTAGCTTCACCAGGTTGACACTTCATTTTTAGGTCTGCTTGGTGCAGCTCTTGGCTTTCTCCTTGTGTTCATTGAAAAGTGGTGGTATTCATACCCCTGAGTAAAATTATGGGAGGCATGATGGCACAATGGGTTAGCACTACTGCTTCACAGCACCAGGGACCTGGCTTGGGTCACTGTCTGTGTGGAGTTTCTACATTCCTTCTGTACCTGTGTGGGTTTCCTCCGAGTATTCCGGTTTCCTCCCACAATCTGAAAAATGTGCTGATTAAGTGAATTGGCCATGCTAAATTCTATCTCTGTGTACCCCAACAGGCACTGGAGTGTGGCGACTAGGGGATTTTTACAGTATCTTCATTGCAGTGTTAATGTAAGCCTACTGGCAGTAATAAATAAACTTAAATTAGGGATAGGTAAGAAATGCTGGCCCTGCTGCAATGCTCAAAAGCTGTAAATGAACTTGTGAGTTTACTATCAAATACATCGGTTGGATTTAAACCTGGCGTTGTCAGACTTCTTATTGTATCTGTTTTCTCAGGCAGGTGTAAAAGGTTTCATGGTAATGTTTTGATGGAAAATAAGCTCTCTCCCATGTTCTAACCAATATTTACCCCTGAAACCCCATTACTAAATAAAATCAGGACATTATTGTGTTGCTGTTGGGGAGATGTGTGTAAATTGACGATTGTGTTTCCCACATTACAATATCATTGTGCTAGGACATCATTGGATGTGAAGTGCTTTGGAATACCCTGTGAGAATTGCTCTGTCAATACAATCTTTCGTTTCTGCCACAATGGGGCCATGTTGAAAAGTATTTTTTTGAACCTGTTTTCCAATCATGTTGACAGCACTGTGCATTGTAGGTGTGCCTTGAATAGGTTTGCTCCATATTCTACCCTTCAACTGTTGATATTCCCCAACTCTTTTCATTCATATTGCACAAGGCAGTGGTGACCCTGTTGACCAGCTGACCAGCACACTCTGTCCCTACCTGTTGATAGCTTAATCCAATGTGCCTGCTACGGATGGAATATGAGCATCAGTTTTTATCTTGAAGCACCCAGCCCCACCACATAATCCTGTTATATGGCATTCTCTTGTGGTTGTGCTCCTTACACAACATAACTCAGCATCCTCTAGGGCACGTCGGGATACCCTGGGGAGCTTGCTTGCAGCGCAGGGGCTGGAGAGAAATGCCATAATTGTAAATATTGCTTTCAAAACAACTCACTCCTTCAGGCAATTCAGGCAAAATATCTTTCATTTCTTCAATCTGCTCATTATTTGTTGATCTTAGAAACACACATAAAAAAATTTTGTGGGTGGAGTTTTAGCATCATACAATCCCTACAGTGCAAAAGGAGGCCATTTAGCCCATCAAGCCTGCACTGACAACAATGCCACCCAGGCCCTATTCCTGTAATCCAATGTATTTACCCTGCAAATCTCTCTGACACTAAATGGCAATTCAACATGGCCAATCCACATGACCTGTACATCTTTCTGGTGTGGGAGGAAATCAGACTACCTGGAAGAAACCCACACAAAGACAGGGAGAATGTCTGTGCAGACTCTGCACAATGACCCGAGGCCAGAATTGAACCTGGGTCCCTGGCGCTTTGGGGCAGCAATGCTAACCACTGTACTAACCATTATGTGTTCCATGTTGGCCCGGCTAGTGCACAGTGACTTGACGATCACTTAACTAAAGCAATGCTTTCAACATTGCTCGTCTTTTAAGATTATTGAGAATGGAACAAGGGATAGCAAGATCACCTTGCTCCAGCAATGACTGTAATCATCATTACCCAAAGTTCCATAGCTGCAGGCTGAGGTAGAGCTATCTGGCAATGGATGAGGAGTACACCTGTATTGACTCAAGTTGAACAGGAAGGCAGTCCTCCTGGTCTCCATTGCCCTCACACCTTTTATGCCTTTGGCTTCATCTAAGCTACTACATAAATTTGGTGGAGTAGCAGGGAGGAATGTTAACAACTTTCACAATAGGGTGGCACAATGGTGCAATGGTTAGCAGTGCTGCCTCACAGCGCCATGGACTGAGGTTCAATTCTAGCCCCGAGTGACTGTGTGTGTGGAGTTTGCACATTCTTCCCGTGTCTGTATGGGTTTCCTCTGGGTGCTCTAGTTTCCTCTCACACACCAAAGATGTGCAGGTTAGATTGATTTTGATGCTGAATTGTCCCTAGTGTTAGGCCCATTGAATCTACAAAAGAGTATCTCACCCAGGCCCTTCCCTCCGTCCTAGCCCTCATAACCTGATACACTTACCACAGTCAATCCACCTAACCTGCACATCTTTAGACACTAAGGGCAATTTAGCATGGCCAATTCACCTAACCTGTATATCTTTGGACTCTGGGAGGAAACTGGAACATTCAGAGGAAACCCAAGCAGATGCAAGCAGAATCTATAAACTCAACACAGTCACCCAAGGCTTGAATTGAACCGGGTCCCTGGTGCTATGAGGCAGCAGTGCTAACCACTGTGCTACGGTGCTGAGTTACTGTCTACATTCTGAAGAGAGTTGGATATTTGAAACCCGTGGAAAAAATAACTAACATGGACTCTATGTTTACTTAAGCTTTGGGATTTATTGTCATGCTAATGTGTGCATCTTGTAATCTAATAGTATATAAACTAGAAATAAGGACAGAATAACGTAGAAGGTTGAAATAATTAAAGCATTTAAAAAAATTATGACACTTAATTTTTCCAAACATAAGTAGGGAGTTGCCACAAAACAAGGGAACTTCAAGAAATTGTGATATTTTCTGGTGATTATGTTTTGATAATTTTTTTGAACTGTGAGTAAGATAGTTAAGGTCAGGGAGAGTAATTGTGTGAATCTGAACTGTGCAATTGAGATGTTAATAAGCCTAGCAAGACTGCAAACAGATGTTTACCTAAGGCAAGTTAATAAGAATGGGTACAGAACATAAATAGATCTGAATGGGTTGTAAGATTCAAGGAAAAAATAAGAAAGGTGTGAAAGAATGTTATCATAGGTAAGGTGGATAAAATGAGTTTACTTTTAGACAAAAAAATTAAAATAAAGAGGTGACATTAATCAAGTCTGGGAGAGATCAAAGGAGAAAAAACATATTTAAAGGGATAATGGAATATATGAGGGAACCTGCTTTAAACCTTGGCCAATATAATGAGGAGCTGTTTACTTTCCCGCAAGCAGTGTAAAGGAAATGGATTTGAAAAGCAAACTGCTGGAAGAAGTCCTCAGAAACAATCCCTACAGACATGAGGGCACTGTGCAGTAAATGTTATTGGATTTTAATAGATCTTAAAATCTATAATGTGTTGTGGAACAGACAGGGGAGAGTTAGTTCTGAAGGTAGTTAAACTAAAATTGTTTGGACCAGTTTAAAATATTAATATTGGGTATTATCTTATTTTCTACTTTATTGTCTTTCTTTCTATTTCTTACTCAACATTTATTTTGTTACAAAGTTATCACATGTAGTTGGAGACATCATTTGTGGATGTCAAACCTCTCCTCATACTACACAAATTGCAAACACATTGAGGATATTTGTCTCAAGTTTCCCTTCTGGGATTTGAATGACTTGATGTTTTCCATCAGTCGTGCCCTTAAAACAATGGCTAGATGAGTGAAACGGGTGATTAATGCATTGATCAGCAGGGTAAACACTTTCATCACCATTGTTCCACATGGTGCGGAGGGCTCTAGCCAGCATGTCACTGATGGGAGTTATCCTCTAACCATACAATCTATACGAAGGGAGGGTCCACTACAGGAGGCTCTGGAATGACCACATTTCTTCACCATGGTCTACAACCTGGTCACACAACCATGCAGCATTGCATAGATGCAGGTTGTTAGCTAATCCATAGACATGCCCAACTTAATAAGCTGCTTGCCATTACTATAAAAAGCTCATGAAGCAACTTACATCTCCTGCATTTCAGAGTTATTCACCATCCTGCTCTGAACTGTATTGCCATTCCTTCAATATCCGGTCAAAATCCTAGAGCTCTCTAACAGCACTGTGAGTGTATCTACACAGTATTCCAAGTATGACCTTATCAATATCTTGTACAACTTCAACAAGTCATTCTAACTCCTGGAGTTAATGTTCTGACCAATGAAACCAAGCATGCCGAATGTCGTCTTCACCATTCTGTCCACCTGTGATTCCACTTTCAAGGAGCTATGAACATGTACCCCTAGATCCTTTTGTTCTGTAACTCTCCCTGAAGCCCTATCATTAGGGCTTTAGGGAGAGTTAGGTGGCACAGTAGCACAGTGGTTAGCAATGCTACTTCACAGCTCAGGCACCTGGGTTCGATTCAGTGTCTTTGTGGAGTTGCACATTCTCTCGTGTCTGCGTGGGTTTCCTCTGGGCGCTCCGGTTTCCTCCCATAGTCCTAAGATGTGCAGGTTAGGTTGATTGGCCATGCTAAAATTGTCCCTTCGTGTCCTGAGATGTGTAGATTAGAGGGATTGTTGGTAAAATACGTAGGGATATGGGGGTAAGGTGTGGGTGGGATTGTGGTCGGTGAATCTAGACTCGATGGGCTGAATGGTCTCTTTTTGCATTGTAGGGTTTCTATGATTTCTATTAACTGAGTAAGTCCTGCCCTGGTTCATTCTACCAAGATGCATCACCTCGCATTTGTCTAAATTAAACTCCATCTGCCATTTGTCAGCCTACTGGCCCAATTGATCAAGATCCCATTGCAATTGGAGGTAACATTCTTCACTGTCTATTATGCCATCAATCTTAGCATCACTGCAAGCTTACTAATCATGCCTCCTATATTCTCATCCAAATCATAAATGACAAATAACAGTGGACCCAGCACTGATCTCTGAGGCCACAGGCCTCCAGTCTGAAAAACAATCTCTACAACCACCCTTTGTATCCATTTAGATACCTCACCCTGGATCCCGTGAGATTTAACTTTATGTAACAATCTACCAGGCGGTACCTTGTCAAAGGCCTTGCTAAAGTCCATGTAGACAACATCAACTGCACCACCCTCATCTACCTTCTTGGTTACCCCTTCAAATTTGTGAGACATGATTTTTCACTCAAGACCATGTTGACTGTTCCTAATCAGTCCCTGTGTCTGTAGATGCCTGTAGATCCTGTCTCTCAAAATATCTTTGAACTTCTCCCTCTCATCTTAAGTGTGTGCTGCCTAGTATTAAATATTTCAACTCTGGGAAAGGAATTCTGACTGCCATCCCTATTTGTGTCTTTCATCATTTTACAGACTTCTATTAGGTCTCTCCTCAGCCACTGTTGCTCCAAAGAAAACAACCCTAGTTTGTCCAGCCTCTTCTTATACCTCATACCCTCTAATCCAGGCAACGTCATGGTAAACATCTTTTGCACCCTCTCCGAAGCCTCCACATTCTTCCTGTAATGTGGTGACTGGAATTGAATACAATTCTCTCTGTGCGGCCAAAGCAAAGTTTTACAAAGCTGCAAAACCCTGTCTCTTGTATTCAATTCTCATTGAGAGAGTGAATACGTAAAGGAATGGGAAACGAACGGCAAAAGATGCTTTTTAAGTTGCACGTCTGTTAAGAAGTGTAAATATCTATTGGTTTCCTGTCAACAATGCCAATATATTATCTCAAAAGATTTTTTATGGTGCTGTATAGTCTGATAAGGCTTCAATAATATCAACAAATTCTTCGCACTGTAACTCGTATGTCTGTGTGCAGATGGACAAATGGCGGGCATTTAACCATTAGCAGAAATGGGTTGTGAGTAACATTCGTAGCATTAAGAGCAAGATTGCCACTTTTCCAGTAAAACTCAGATTGGAGCCCCCTCCCCACCATGTACAAGCCCCCTGTGTAAGGTAGAAACAGACAATGGTGGAAATACTCAGAAGGTCAGGCAGTATCCTCTTTGATGCCCTTTCTCTGTAACACTCAGTGAAAATTAATGGAAAGAATATTTAAATTAATAGCTATTAATATAAGTGTCTTAATATTTATTCATTTGCATCCAATCTTGAGGTACACCATTTGATAATTGGGCAGCATGGGGCACAGTGGGTAGCACTGTTGACTCATAGCGCTACAGACCAGAGTTCAATTCTGGCCTTGGGTCACTGTCTGTATGGGGTTTGCACATCCTCCCTGTCTCTGCATGGGCTTCCTCTCACTGCTCCAATTTCTTCCCACAATCCAAAGATATGAAGGTTAAGGGGATTAGTGGGGTAAATAAGAGGGGCTGCAGGGAATAGGGCCACAAAGGGTCTGGGTAAGATGCACTGTGGAATGTCAGTGCAGATTCGATGGGCCAAATGGCCTCCTTTTGCACTGTTGGAATTCTATGATTCAAACACCAGAATAAAAAGAAAACTGGTAGGAAATGTTACCTATCAATTCTAAAGTAATTGTTAATAATGTTAAACTGAATGAAGTTAGCTCTTTTTGGAAAAGACAGAGGTGGTGGTGGAAGAACCTGGAGATATCTATGTTAGATTGATTAGCTGTGGTAAATGTGTGGGGTTACAGGGAAAGGGTGAGAAAGAGAGCCTTGGTAAGATACTATGTCAGAAAGCCAGTCTAGAACTAATGGGCCAAATGGCTTCTTCTGCACCATAAGGATGCTATGATTCTACAGTGCAAAAGGTAAGTGATGTAAAGAGTTTGTAGCATTGTGTGTGCTCATTTTCTACGTAGTCCTGACGTATCCAATTGTAATATTAGGCAGCACAGTGACACGACTGCCTCACGGTGCCAGGATCCCAGGTTAGATTTCCAGCTTGGGTCACCGACTGTGCACAGCATGCATGTTCTCCCCGTGTCTGCGTGGGTTTCCTCCAGGTGCTCCGGTTTTCTCCCACAGTCTGAAAGATGTGCTGGTTAGGTGCATTGGCCATGCTAAATTCTCCCTCAGTGTACCCGAACAGGCACCGGAATGCAGTGACTAGAGGATTTTCACAGTTATAAGCCTTACTTGTGACTAATAAAATAAACTTTAAAGTTTAAGAAACTTTAAGAAACAACATTTCTGACACGCACAGAGTACAATATAATTCAGTGTATTTTAATATTTTAAACTGTATTATGATCTTTAATCTCATTGTTTAATAGCAGTGCAAAAATATTTACTGTGTGATCTAAGATGGTTATTGTGATTTGTGTACTTTGAGTCATAAATACACCATTCACCTCTGAGACAAATAATGTTTGATTACCAGGATAGTGTAGTGAAACAGTTGGTAAGAGCATTGGATAGACTGAGGGCTGACAGGAAGTGGGCAGGAAGCATTTTAGTGTTCAGTTTTTCTTTTAGACTGCAGTTAAACTCCACCAGAACCAGTCTTGCATTGAAACATATAGGCTGCGATTCTCCAACCTCACCTTCAACTGGGATTCTCCAGACCCGCTGCTGTGAATGGAGATTTGGCTGAGTGCCAAGTTCTCCATTCTCGCTGATGGCATGGCATGTGAGATGGCAGAATTCCGGCCTATAAACTGTGCTGGTATTCTGTTTCAATACTGAGGGCATGCTGGGCTGGTGGAGGTGCAAAGGTGGTGGATGAGAGATCAAGCCAAGGCTGTCGGTTCAGGCAAACTTTAGGAATCTGATGTCGGCATGGGAGGAAGAACACAGGGTTTTCCCAGATGTGCAGGCCATTGTTCCTCCCTCATCTCACATCAGCAAAAACACTTAAACCAGTCACTTATCGTATTGTCAATTGTGGGATCTTGATTGACTGTGTATCAATTGTCAAAGCAACTTATTTCCATGTGCATGAATTGTAACAATGAAAGATGCTACTTAAATACAAGCCCTTTTCTTTCTTGATATTACTAATCTGAGATCAATAACATAACTCAATGGCTGGAATCTAACTACTGTTCACGCCGCTGGGATTTTCCCATCCAGCTGCAGGGGATGTAGGTTTGACTGAGTGCCAAATTCTCCAGCCTTGCTGCAGCAGGAGTGTAGCGTGACCCCGGCAGGGAAGTTATGGCGCATGGGTAGAATCCTTTACTCTTGCTGGTGGTAAGCATGGTGGAGGGAGGGGCATTTACATGGTTGAGGTAATGGCCTACCAGAGCTCAATCACCTTTCCATCTCCACCAGAATTAAGTTCATGGTTGGTCTTCTCAGCCCGATTCTAAACCTTTGAGAACCAGGTAACTGATTACTGACCATTTAATGACCTCATCCCATCGTGACTGGTTTGAAGCCCAGCTGCAGGCGCTCCTGTTGCCAAGCAATATGCATGACAGGTGGAATCATATGAGCGGTTGTTGGCTAGGCCAGTATTATTGTCCATCCCTAATTGACCTTGCGTAGGTGGCGATGAGCTGTCGTCTTGAATTGCTGCAGTCCACATGTTGTGGGGTTGACCCACAATGCCATTAGGGAGGAAATTCTAGGATGCTGACCCAGTGACTGTGAAGGAATGGTGATATATTTCCATAATTCCTCCTTCCTGCTCCCCTCTTTCTGTAATCACCAACCCATGAGGTTCCCTCTCCCATCCCACATTACATATCTGGGTTCTCCATGATCCTGGGAATCTGGGAGAGGAGTGGGAGGTGGGGAGGCAGGGTTGTCCATCTGGCTGCAGACACAATTCCCACAGTAGTGCAACTGAGTGCAAGGACTACTGGCCTCTCACTGGCTAGAAGCTCTCGCGAGCTGGAACTTCTGCTCCCAGGATCTCGAATCCAGGGAAAATCCCCCTGCGTGGCCTCGGTGGTGCATGATTGGGGTGTGGTTCAGCGGATTTGAATAGAGATAGAGTGGACCTTTTGTCAGCTGCCCAGCTGAGAGGCGAGACTGCATGACACAGCAACAAGGTCCTACCCCACAGTTCTATCTGAGCTGTAATGGTGACAGTGTAACTACAGGCTAAGAAACATAAGCAGTCAGTTATATCTTAGCCCTTTACTGTTATTGTCTCAATAACAATGATGATAATGGATGGTTGTGACATTTATTGCGAATAGCTGGAACGTACTCAGTTCTTTGATTTCATTATTCTTTTAAAGTAAGCGACTAAGCGCTGAGATGGTATTATGAGCCGTACACATCTTTACAAAGGTTTTCCACTGAACAAGGTGCTTGCTGTGCTTCTTTTGTGTACAATTTTCAAAATCGCTATTACTAAGTAGCTGTCAGTTCTTAAAATCCTTCAGCATCTTTCCAGTGTACTTGAAAACCTCAGTCAAGATGCTCATGTCCCTGCTTATCTTTGTCTTGTATCAGGAGATATCCACACTTAGTGCTGCCTTGGAAATCCCACATTAATAATATAGCTGCTGTTGTGATGCTTTTAAAACAATAATTAAATGTCTTGACAAAAGTCTGTCAGTTGTGTCTTTACTGGCACAATTAACTCAACAGCAAACCAGTAATTTATTTAAATGTTTAAAATGATGCAGCCACTGATGATCACTGGCCTACTGTTAATATACTCATTGTTTACTTATCCCAAAGTATAAAGGTCAAATCCCAGAAGACCATAGGCGCTTTGAAGGGGAGAGTGGATTGATGGTCATTTAACCTGAGGGTCACAGGTTGAGAAGGGTTGAATAACCTTATTTGGTGCAGGAATTGAACCCACGCTGTTGGCATCGCTCCCATTAAGGTACAGATCAGAAATCCCAAGGTACATTATGAAGTTAGACTAGACCCCAATAGTTTTCCTATTTTTGCATTAGTGCGAGGATAAGATGTTTCACTCCAGGCATGATTCTATTGACACACTAGGAAATTTTTATCAAAAGTAACTTTATTTAACATCGAGTTTAACTATAATGAATGAATTAGCTTAACTGTTACCAATTGAAATATTTAAACATGATAAGATATAATTCTTAACTGCTAATCTAATCATTACAAGAATGATAGGGAGTGGGATAGCTTGATCTTGTTTTCAGACAAAGCTCAGCACAACATCAATGGCCGAAGGACCTGTACTGTGCTCTTCTGTATTCTATGTTCTATGTTTAACCTATCTCTATTAGTTCCAATTTAAGCAATATTCCTTATAGACTTAATCACTTCTTCAAAATCAGTTAATAACACATGATGCTTGAGCTACGAGTCCTCGAGTCTCCAGAATACCTGTGGAGGGAGAGACAGAAAGAGGCCTATTTCTCCCAGCAGGTCCCTAACAGCAGCCTCCAGAAAGAGAGAGGAAGAGAGGGATAACTCTTACTTCTTTCAGAACCCAGCAGGAACAGCCTATTTTTCCCTGTAAACTTACTCTTCCCTTAAGCACATGACTATGTGTCAATCAACCTAACCAAAAGTCTACTCTGAAACCTCAGGGGAAATATCAAATAAACAAAAATGCACTTTCTTACATTAAAACAAACACACCCTTAGCTAAAATCAATCATTAGCCAGTATTCTCAGCATTGAATTGCTTGATGCCCAGACAAATTGGAACCGTGTAAAACAGATCTGAATTTGAAACATACACCTACGAAAAAACATGTTATGAATACATTACTTAAAGGCACAGTATCATCACACTTCACATCACAAACCAGCTGTCCAGCTGAACTAACCTATGAGCAGATCAGGGCTACTCACCAGTGCACCCTATGGGCAAAGGGCAGAATCACAACAGCAATGTCTGCGTTTCCACCTATAACCAGAAGTTGCTGTCAATTTTAGAGTAAAAGCGGCAATCACTGACACTTTCATCCTCGCTACTGCAAAACCTTAGCCTGTGTCTCATGAATTCCAGATGCTAATGTGCCTGATTTGCTGATTAAGTATGTTTGTGAAGCTATTGCTTCCAGAGTTCAGAGTGATAGTTTGGAGCATATGGGCACTTGTTGTTCATCCCACAGAATTATATAAAATACACAGAAACAGGCCATTCAACCCACAGGTGTGTTTCTGCTGTCCTCAACCTACTCTCTTCATCCAACTCTTATCAACATCATCTATTCTTTCCTTCTTCATGTGTGTATCTAAATTCATCTTAAATCCATCTATTCTATTCACCTTGACTTTTCTATGTAGTGGCAAGTCCCATACTCCACACTCCATTAAAGGTTTTTTACCTGTTCCCATAAAGGAAATGCCTTCCCTTTTGAACCCCTCCAGATACTGAAAGAGTTGTGTTTCAGAGAAGGAAAAGAAATTAACATGGATTCCCCTGATAATTGTGAGTCAAAGAGCCCAGCTTCCAATCTTCTCGTGCTTGGCAGGTGTGGCAATTACAGCATATAGAAGATCTTTCTCTGATTGCGTTCATGCACCCTACTGCCACTGCCAGGGAGAATTTGGCACAAAAATAGAAAATGCTGAAAAATCTCAGCAGGTCTGACAGCATCTGCGAAGAGAGAATAGAATCATACAATCCCAACAGTGCAGAAGGAGGCCATTTGGTCTATTTAGTCTGCACTGACCGCAATCCCACCTAGCCTCTGTCCCTGAAGCCCCATGTATTTATTCTACTAATCCCCCTGACACTAACTGGCAATTTAGCATGATCAATCCACCTAACCCACACATCTTTGAACTGTGGGAGGAAACCAGAGCACCCAGAGGAATCCCATGCAAACACAGGGAGAATGTACAGACTCCGCACAGACAGTGACCGAAGCTGGGAATTGAACCCAGATCTCTGGCACTGTGAGGCAGCAGTGTTAACCAGTGTGCCACTGTGCTGCCAATGTTTTGAGTATAGATATGACCCTCCAAGTCATCAAAACATTAGCTCTTTTCTCTCCCCACAGATAGTGTCAGACCTGTTGAGATTTTGCAGCATTTTCTGCATTCGATTCAGATTCCAGCACCTGCAGTATTTTGCTTTTATAATTATGGTAAATTTGGCCAAACCCCATTCACTGCAACAGGACTGAGAATCTCAGTTGCAGGCGAGGTTGGACTATTCGAGACAGTATTTATCAATTTAAGGATTTGCCCCTTCTCCTGGACTTCGCCAATGGAGGAAATAATTTCTTTCTATTGATCACATTGAGGTCACTCCTTCATCTATCTTTGAGGAGAAGCTATTTCCTCCAAAGGGCTGTGAATCTGTGGAATTTGCTACACCGAAGTGCTGTGGTTTCTGGGACAGTGAGTAAATTTAAGGAGGAGTTAGACAGATTTTTAATCGGTTATTGTTTGAAAGATTATGGGGAGAAGGCAGGAAAATGAGGATGATGAGCTTATCAACCATGATCGAATGGAGGAATGGACTTGATGGGGCCAAAAGGTCTAATTCTTCTCCTATATCTTATGCACTTACAAACTTACCAACTTTCTTCTGGAAATATGTAACCTGACCTCATAATTTAATCCTTTTAGCTTTATGTCATTCTGATGAATTGCTACTCCTCTCTGTCCAGAACCAAACTGTCCTTCCTGTGGTGTGGTGAATGGGGTTGAAATCAGTGTCCCAAGTGAGTTCTAATCTGAGCTTTATACAACTGTAACATAACTTCCATTCATTTGCCTTCCAAAAATCCCTTCGAGGTAAAGGTTTCATTACTCTTTGTTTTTTTCATCTGTCCATTATCTTTTAGTGATTTCTCTTCTTTGACATTTATACCTCCCGCCACCACAAATCAAAAACTTTTTCAGCATTTAGGAATTACGGCCTTAGTAGCTGATCTCACGTTGAATTTCAGCTTCTACAGTGTTCGTCCCTCTTTCAATCCATTGGTCTCCCCTGTGCAAGCCTATACCCCTATCTACAACATCTTTTCTGCTATCTAAATGTTTGTTTTAGTGTAATGTGACCACAGTCAGTGAATAAAGGTGCTACCTCAGAATCCCCTTACCATGTATGGCAAGTATTTGGGCATGTTTACACTATGTTTAATGTCAGTTTAAAGTTTATTTATTAGTATCACAAGTAGGTTTAAATTAACACCACAGTGAAGTTACTGTGAAAATCCCTTAGTCGCCACACTCTGGCATCTGTCTAGTACATTGAGGGAGAATTTAGCATGGCCAATGCACCTAACCATCATGTCTTTCGGACTGTGGGAAGAAACCGGAGCACCCAGATGAAACCCGTGCAGACTTGGGAAGAAGGTGCAGATTCCACATAGGCAGTGACCTAAGATGGGAATCAAACCCAGGTACCTGGTGCTGTGAGGCAGCAGTGCTAGTCACCGTGCCACCAATTGTTCACATAGGAGGCAGAATTGGACTCAATGGGTGGGATTTTACGGCCTCGCTCATCCCGAAACTGTAAAATCCCGCCCGAGGTCAATGGATCTTCCCATTGTCCTCCCCTCGCCCGCTCCTATTCCCTGGTGGGTGAGGCAGTAAAACTCCAGGCTTTGGGTATGGATGTGTCCAAACTTTAAGATAGTATATACTCAGTAAATAAGTGCATGAGATTACATTTTTACGCATCGAGAATATTCCAAGAATTGACTAAGGTGGAAAAATATTTACAATCGAATTGCAAATCTAAAAGTCATGGCAGTTTCAAATTGATAACTGCATCATGACGTAATCTCTTTTAGCATGAGAAGATAATTCACAGTACCTCCCTGTGGTGAAGCAATAGTTTCATTTATAGTGATGATAAAATCCTCTCTCTGTCACGTGTTAATTTATGTGAAGCTGGTAATTAAAAAACTTGCCTTCTCAAAACTGGGTTTGGAAGGTGATTGTACTGCTGCATATTTTAATTTGAATGGCTGAGAATGCTGTAAAGTGAGTTTTCTTTATGGAATAGTGGTGTAATGGATTAAATCCCTGACCATCTCACACAGCAGAGAACACTCTTTAAAGACCAGATATACTTCAAGGCAATTCTTCCTTCAACAAAGGAATAAAATGCAGCCAAATTAATGGCATTATTGACATGCAGATGAATTCCTAAATGAAAATAATGTCGAATTTAAGTATGATTTTATTTTCAGCATCAACTTTATTCCAGATAAATCCATGCCCCCTGCAAAAAAGACCACAGATTTAACTGAGAAGATACATCGGTTAAGATTAGTTATTAATGAGTTCTTCTCCATTCCTTTTTAGATTACTTCCATGTCATCACATCATATCCAACTTAATGGGCAAACAAGCAGCATATTTTTGGATCTCTTAATACGTTGCTCAGGGCAGCACAGTAGTTAGTACTGCTACCTCACAGTGTCAGGGACCTTTTTGCAATTCCCAGCTTGGGTTATTGTCTGCGGAGTCTGCACCTTCTCTCTGTGTCTGTATGAGGGTTTCTTTTGGTGCTCCTCTTTCCTTCTACGATGCGAAAGACATGCTGGTTAGGTGCATTGGCCATGCTAAATTCTCCCTCAGTGTACCCAAACAGGCGTCGGAAAATGGCAACTAGGTTATTTTCACTGTAACTTCATTGCAGTGGTAACGTAAGCCTAGTTGTGACATTAACAAATAAACTATAAACTTTAAACAGTTACCTGGTTCTCGGAGGTTTGGTCTAAGTTGGACACTTGCCTTTGAGTTTGGAATGGTGGCACAGAGTGGTTGACACTGCTGCCTCACAATGCCAAGGACCCTGGTTCAATTCTGATCTCAGGTCACAGTGTGTGTGAGTTTGCACATTCTTCCAGTGTCTGCATAGGTTTCCTCCCACACTCCAAAGATGTGCAAGTTAAGTAGATTGGTCATGATAAATAGCTGCTTAATGTCCCAAGATGTGTAGGTTAGATAGGTAAGATTTGGGATTGAATTACATTTTGAGTATTTTGTTTTTACAAGTGAATTTACTTGCTATAAAATGTAAGAGCCTACAGCAGCGAGCCACGGGAGTGTTTGCTATGCTGATGACCTTGGCATTGAGAAGGTCACCAATGACTATAGATGTTAAACTGTTCATTTATCTAGTCTTAGAGAGTTAAGAAATATTCATGGTGTGCTGTGGACTATTCACGTAGGCACAGCTGACACCCGAGCAGAATTTTCCCATTCCACCCACAACAGGAATCATAGTGAGCAGGACAGGACCATGCAAAGGTTTAAGGTTTATTCATTAATGTTCATTTATTAGTCACAAGCAGGTTTATGTTAACTTTATGTGAATCCTTTAGTTACTATATTCTAGTGTCTGTTTGGGTGCACTGAGGGAGAGTTTAGTATTGTTAATGCACCCTAACCCATATGTCTTTTAGACTGTGGGACGAAATCGGAGCATCTGGATGAAACCCCTGCCAACACAGCGAGAATGTGCAGACTTCATACAGATAGTGACCCAGGCTGGGAATCCTTGGCGCTGTGAGGCAGCAGTATTATCCAATATGGTCTATTGACCCCGGGTGTGATTTTCTGACCTTGGAGTTAAAATGGCCGGAGAATCCCATCCCAGATAGCCATCAAGAGGGCGGGGGAATGAAGGTGGGTGCCAATCCTTCCTTCACCTCAGCAGTATGAGGACTGGTAGGTTTTCACACCGGGACCCTGTCTGCTGATCTCCCCCTTCCCTGCTGTTAGGTATCGTGTCCAAAGGCAGCAGTGGCCAGGGGGTGGCAGCGCAATGTTGGGGAGCAGGAGGTCACTGCTGAGGATTGGAGAGAATGTTCCCTGTCACTCAGTGCTGTAAATCTTGGGAAGGGTAACCAGAGGTACAGGAGATTTTAACCATTCTTGAAGGGCCACTTCTGTTCCTCCTAACCTCAGTCTGGATGTGGAATGATTTACCTCTTCTGGGTCTCTACTGTATCTGACTTCTTCTAGTGGGTGGCACAGTGCCACAATGGTTAGCAGTGCTGCCTTACAGTGCGAGGGACCGGGGTTTGATTCTGGCCTCGGGTCACTGGGTGGAGTTTACATGTTGTGTCTGCGAGGGTTCCCTCTGGATACTCCGGTATGTGCAGATTAGATTAATTGGTCATGCTAAATTGCCCCTTAGTATCAGGGGGATTAATGGGATAAAGTATATAAGGTTAAGGGAATAGGCCTTGCTGTTGGCGTAGGCTTGATGGGTTGAATGGTCTCCTTCTGTACTGTACGGATTCTATGATACTAGGAGAGAGATTGGCCTGAGAGAAAACAACAACAATGTCCATTTATATAGCATCTTTAACAAGGAGAAATATTCCAAGCTGTTTTACTGTTGCGCAATCAGACAAAAAGAATAAACACTTTCTCCACCCTGGTCCTGGTTAAAACAGCAGTTATACCCCATTGACATTGACAGAGACTCGTTTGCATATTTAAAGAAAGTATCTGCTGATTAAAGATGATGCCACATCTCACCTGGTCCGAACAGGTATAACTGCAAGATGCTGATAAGTCCCATGATGGAAAGTCCCATGGGTAAATTAATTGCCTTGCTGTCTAGTTTGTGTCAGCTGGGCAGTGTTAAATCCCTAGGAGACAGGGGAATCAGTTTGACTGCTGTCTTGAAACAGACTAATGGATTGTTTGCAGCACAGAAAATGACCATTCAGTCCATTGTGTCAATGTTGGCCGAAAAATTAGTCTCCCAGCGTAATCCATATCACCTAATCGTATCGTTGCAGAGGGACAATATTGGAGCCAGTCACTGCCTCGGCGGTTAGAAAACCGGTGGGATCAAAAGCTACATTTGGATTAGCCAAACTATGGATTTCCGGGGC
Organism: Sphyrna mokarran; assembly: GCA_024679065.1. NCBI lineage: Eukaryota > Metazoa > Chordata > Chondrichthyes > Carcharhiniformes > Carcharhinidae > Sphyrna > Sphyrna mokarran. The sequence continues at coordinate 15,890,958 of JAGIQG010000025.1, forward strand.
CAGAATTGGAGTCCAAGTTACTGGAGCTTAGGTTTTTGTTGCTGGGAACTGTCTTGAATGAAAATTAATTCTTTACCAGTGTAAGAAGGTAAGTCGGCAGCCAAAAGGGATAGGACACATGAGGAGAGAAGTTGGCTGAGGTGAACAAGGTTTGATAATGAAGTGTTACTCCATTCCCTTAAGCAGACTCATGACTCATCTGATTAAATGAATCTCTGATGTGGAGATACCAGCGTTAGATTGAGGTGGGCACAGTAAGAAGTCTCACAACACCAGGTTAAAGTCCAACAGGTTTATTTGGAATCACGAGCTCATGATTCCAAATAAACCTGTTGGACTTTAAAGTGTATTTATTAGTCACAAGTAGACGTACATTAACATTGCAATGAGGTTACTGTAAAATTCTCCTAGTCGCTGCACTACAGTGCCTGTTCTGGTATACTGAGGGAGAATTTAGCATGGCCAATGTATCTTATCAGCATGTCTTTGGACTGTGGGAGGAAACCGGAGCACCCACAGGAAATCCATGTAGACACAGGGAGAATATGCAGATTCCACACAATAGCGATCCAAGCCAGGAATTGAACCCAGGTCCTTGGTGCTGAGAGGCAGCAATACTAACCACTTGCCACAGTGCAACCTGATGCTGTGTGACTTCTAAATGAATCTCATCTCACCTTTAGAAATAATGGCAAATCACACCTGAAGGCAAAAGACATGATTATCCAGTTTAAGGTAGATCCTATTGCTACACATCTCTATTACGCTATTGTAGAATTCGTATGTGGACCCCACTTGTGAATGTGCAAAGCTCAGACAGTTTATGGGAGTGAGCCAAAGACGGGAAGGTAGACTTCTTGACCTCTTAAGGCAGTCGACAGCCAATTAAATGACTTCAGAAGTGCAATCACTGTTGCCATATAGGAAGTGTTGTAATGAGCTGCATGACTCTTATCTGAGAGCCGAAACTGCAACAAAGGCTATCATCAATATTCAAACATCTTCCAAAGTAGAACAGACAGCAGCGAACTGATTAAAATGTTCTGCTGTGTTCATTTATTTTAATGAACTTCTAACTTGCTGGACCATTGAACATGCGGGAACACTCATTCAACGCGCAGGTGAAGAGGACAAAAGATAGATCCGGTCATTGGTGACAAATGAAGAACAGTTGGGTCTATTGGGTTGGGTCTGGTGACAATCCTTCTGGAAGTGTACACATGGCTTGATCAACTCTGTTGCCCGTCCAGAACAAGCTGCCCGATGTGAATGGAATGAAGTAGGATTCACCAGTGTAAGAAACAAGAGTCCATTTGTTAGCATTATGCTTTGAGCAATTAGAATGTGTATATTGGGATAGAATTTTCTGTCAGGGTCACATTGGAGCTAATGGAGCTTGCTGTTATTTAAGCACAAATGATACAGCGATTACAAGCATGGGGAAAATACAGGATTAACTGTCAATATCCAGCGTGGCTGTCTGGGTTGTTTCAGTCTACTGTTAACTTGCCAGAAGTGGTATATTGTTCATTGCCTCATAACTGAAGTGATGTGTCGATGCAGCATAATGGACATGCACTAGATCTAAACATGGGTTTCCTCCGGGTACCCTGGTTTCCTCCCACAGTTCAAAGATTTGCGAGTTAGGTTGATTGGCCATGCGAAGAAATTGTCACTTAGTGTCCAGGGATGCGTAGGTGAGAGGGATTTGTGGGTACAATATGTAGGGATATGGGGGTAGAATTTATTTCCCAAGTCAGACTAAAATCTTTGATACTTTATTCCGAAACTGTGCCCTGTGTTTTAGAATCTCCAGCCACAGGAAACAGCCTCTTAGTGTTCACCATATTGTGTGCTTTCAGGATCTTGAATATTTCATTGAGATCAGGAGGGCAATCTTATCAGAATTTGGCAAAGTGTCAAGACTTGACTGCAAACTAATACATTTCTTTCCAGAAAAACAGGCCGGTGTTCTCTCCCAATCTTTTGCCACTCTGTTAAAAAATGAATAGCCACCATGCTGAGGGCCTGGGCCTAAACACCTCAGCAAAGCCTGGTTGCATCAAGATGCCCTGATCTGAGGAAAAAATAATTTCCTGATCTCACCAGAGAGATCTTAAGGAGTCCGCTGTCAGTCCTCCAATCCCCCCCGCCCCCAACCACTCGCAATCAGAGTTGCTCAGCCCCCCAAACAACCACCACTGGCATCCAGAGTTCCACATTCACTCCTCTCCCTTCACAAATGAATGAATTCCCCCTCCCCCATGAGCTCCCACTATGGCCTGCCCCCTGGTGCAGATCGGTATTGCCAGGTTGGCATGGACACAATGTCAACCTGTGTCAGGGACACTGCCAGGTCATTGCCTGACTGTGTCTCTTTTCCCTTGGGGCCTATACTCATCTTTATGCCCTGGAAGTGGGGGGGGGAGGGGGGAGGTGAGGGGGGGGAAGGGGGAGGTGGAGGTAGGGGGGGTGGGGGGAGGGGGGAGGTTGTGGGGGGGGGGAGCACGACAGATTCATGCCTGGATGAACCTGTTATAAACCTTGTTACCATAACAATGAAGTGAGGTACTAAGGTATGGTGAGGGACCAATATATGGCAAGGGTGAGTGTGTATAATTATATGAAAATAAATTAATATGTATTAAAGTCCGTTATAGAACCTGATTATGTTGCCAGCGAGGTAGTGACGAAAATCAGAAGTCACAATCTCGCTGGCAAGATTCACAATTTCTGGGTTTCACCATATCTTGCCACCCCATCATCATTGCCACCGATGATGAGAGTGGTTATGAGATCCTGAGTGTATATATATTTTATATATATATATATATATACACACATACCCAATTTATTCAGCCTCTCACCATTCCAGGAACAACCTAACGAACCTTCCCTGTTCTACTTCCAATCCAATGTACCTTCCTCCAAAATGGAGACTAAAACTGCGCATAATATTCCAGGAATGATTTCATTAAAACTTTAAACAATTGCAGCAAGATTTCTTTATTCTTGTTCTTTGAGCCCCTTTCAATGAAGCTAAACTTCTCAAAAGCCGTTGCAACCCTTGTCATTGTGATTTTGGTTCCTATTCTCCAATTTCCATCAGTTTTTGCCAAGCAGAAAATAATACTTATAAAATATTCTTTCACAGGATGTGGACTTTGCTGGCTAGGCCAGTATTTGTTGCCCATCCCTAAATGCTCTTGAGAAGGTGAGTTGCCTTCTTGAACAGCTGCACTCCATGTGATACACGCAGTTCTAGAAAGGAGGGAGTTCCGGGATTTTGACCTAGTGATAGTAAAACAAAGTGATATAGTTCCAAGTTAGGATCGTGTGTGTCTTGCAGGGAAACTTGCAACTGATGGTGTCATCATGCATCTGGTGCCCTTGCCTTTCTGAGTGGTAGAAATTGGACTGTGGAAGATAATGTTAAAGGAGCCTTGGTGAGTTGCTGCAGCAGAAGTTTTAAATGGTGCGTCAGTGATGAAGGGAGTGAAGTTGAAGGTTGTGGATGGTATGCCAATCAAATGGGCTGATTTTTCTTGGATGCTGTTGAGCCCCTTGAGCATTGGATCTGCATTCATCCAGGCAGCTGGAGAGTATTTCATCACATCCTGACTTGTATCTTGTAGATGGTGAACAGGCTTTGGGGAGTTGCTTACTGCAGAATTCCCAGCCTCTGACCTGTCCTTGTAGCCACAGTATTTGTATCACTGGCCCAGTTCATTTTCTAATCAGTGGTGGCTGCCAAGGTGTTGATAGTGGGGGATTCAGCAATGGTAATGCCTTTGAATGTCAAGGAGCAATGATGGTTAGATTTGCTCTCGTTGGAAATGGCCACTGCTTGGCACTCTTGGTATTAAAGCTTGTTTCAATGATTTGAATGTGTTATCCAACATGGCTTTAGCAGAATAGTAAATACTTATGAACTTTAGACTAAAATACCAAATTAGAAAAATATTGAGGGTCAGACATAAATGCTAATATAATCACAATGCTTAGCAGTGGAACAATATTCACAGAATATTTCAACCATATTCATGAATGTCCTATGTCAATGCTCCAAAACATGCATGGGTGTAGTTATCTTATTTACTGCAAAGATCGAACTGTCTCTAACTACGTTTTGCTTCTTTAAGACCATTTGGATAAATGGACAAAATCAGGGCAATTGTACCTAATTTAATACTGCTAAGATAAACCTGAGAACTATGGGCTAACCAGACTAATGTTGGTAATCATGTGCGGTTTAGGTGGATTAGCCATAGTAAATGCGTGCGTTTACAGGGATAGGGCAAGGGAGTGACCTGGGTAAAATGGTCTTTCAGAGAGTCAGTGCAGATTAGATGGGCCAAATGGCCTCCTTCTGCACCAAAGAGATTCTAGTGGAGACAGTAATCCAGGAAAAAATTAAATGGTATTTGGAAAAGTGCAGACTCATAAGTGATAGTCAGGACAGATTTGTTAAAGGTAAATCATGTTTGATTAATTTGATTGAGCTGTTTGATGAAGTAATGTAGTGGGTTGATGAGAATAGTGTGTTTGATTTTTTTTTGTACACAATTTCGAAAAAGCATTTGACAAAGCACCACATAATAGGCATGTTAGCAAAATTAAAGCACTTGGGATTTAAGGGGCTGTGGAGAGCGTGGACATAAAAATTGGCCCAGGGACAGAAAGCAGTAGTGGTGATGGTTGATTTTTAGACTGGAGGGGATGAGACATTGGTGTCCTCTGGGTCTTCACATTGGAATTTTGTTCTTCATGCTCATTAATGAACTGGGATTGGCCATATAGGGCATTGTTTGAAAGTTTACCAATGATATGGCATTCAGAAACGCAGTAAATAATTAGAAATGTTGTTTTACACAACACTTTGTTGTGATCTGGAATGGTGATGTAAGTAGATTCAGTAGAGAATTGGATAATAAATACTTGGAAGTAGAAAAAATATACAGTTCCATGTGGAAAGAACAGGCGAGTGGGATTAATTAAATAGCTCTATCAAAGAACTGGCCAATTAGATGAAATTTAATAATGGGAAGTGCAAAATTATACATTTTGTTAAAAAGAACAAGAAGAGGCAATATGAACTAGATGATGCAATAAAGAACAAAGAAAATTACAGCACAGGAACAGACTCTTTGGCCCTCCCAGCCTGCACCGACCATGCTGCCTGTCTGGCTAAAACTGTCTACCCTTCTGGGGACTGTATCACTCCATTTCCATCCAATTCATGTATTTGTCAAGATGACCCTTAAAAGTGACTATTGTATCTGATTCCACTACCTCCCCTGGCAGCGAGTTCCAGGCACTCAATACTCTCCATGTAAAAAAATCTTGTCTTGTACATGTCCTTTAAACCTTGCCCCTCGCATCTTAAACCTATGCTCCCTAGTAATTGACTCTTCGCTCTGGGAAAAAGCTTCTGACTATCTAAAGTGGATGGCCAAACTGAGATACCTGCGCTGTTATGTACACAAATGTTTGAAGGTGGCAGGGCAAGTGAATGAAGGCTGTTAAATAATGTAAGTGGGGGGTCTGTGGCTTTAATAGAATAAGAGTACAAACCAAAAAAAATTGCGTTGAACCTTTATAAAATGCCATTTAGGCCATGGCTGGAATTTCATGTTCAATTCTGGGCACTACACTTTAGAAAGGATGTCAGGGTCTTGGTAAGGTGCAGATGAGATGCACTAGAATGGCACCAGGAATGATAGAAGTCAGTTAAATTGAGAAATTAGAGAAATTGGGGCTAATTCCTTAGAACAAAGAAGATTAAGAGGAGACTTGACAGAGATATCCACAATTATGACTGGTTTTAATATCCAAAGATGTACAAATTAGGTGGATTGTCCATGCTAAGTTGAGCCTTAGTGTCAGGGGGATTAGTAGGGTAAATATGTGGGGTTACGGGAATAGAACCTGGGTAGGATTGCAGTCAATGAAGACTCAATGGGCCATGTGGCCTCCTTCTGCAGTGTCGGGATTCTATGAATAAATATAGAAGAGTGGTTTAAGAGTTGGTAACCAAAGGAGATGTGAGAGGACATGTGATCAGTAAACCAGAGCTGATATTAAAACTGTTGTTTTATTCAGCACATTGTTGTGATCTGGAAGGGTAATGCAAGTAGATTCTATAATAAGATTCAGTAGAGAATTGAAGATAAATACATAGCAGCAAAAAAATACAGTTCTATGTGGAAAAACAAGAGACTGGGATTACTTGAATAGCTCCATCAAAGATTTAACTAATGGGCAGAATGGCTTCCTTCTGTATCTAATACATGGAATTGGAGACAGATTGAATGAGATTTTTGATATGCGGATTAGCCTAGCCACACTGTAATCTGATATTTACCTGAGAAAGATAGATGACAATAAGGCATAGAATTTCAGGAATTAAAGCACTGATGGTAAAAGTTGAAAGGAGAGGATATAAGTGAATTTCACACTTACTTTCTAAAAGGGGGAGCTTGTGTGAGAAAGGTCATGAAGAGGAATCTCTAAGATAGTAGTTCAGATATGAAAAGGTCAAAATAAAAAGCAGCATATTAGTGGTAGGGTACATCCTATAAACTGAGGTGAGGTAAACAAATTTGATTCAAGTTCACAGCCACAGATGGCAGCAAACTGGATTCATTCCAAATAAGCTATTGTTTGGGAAATTCTGTTTGAACTGCCAGTTGTTGCTATTCTAAACTAGAGGCAATTCCTGAAAGAGATGGAGGTGCCTAGTGTGGTAACTATTGCTGGATATTGATTTTTGTGTTGAAACCCGTAGAATGTTGTTAGGGGAGGTTTAGCTCTGTGTTTAGGAAAATAAAGGAATATGAAAGTGGGTCAATTTAAGGATATTGAAGTCATTGAGTATATTTTTAATTGCCTTTCTTGTGATGTGTTTCACTGTTCAATAAACATTATTTTGCTTAATTATTAAAGTAAGACTGGAACATATCTCACTGATTTTCACATCTTTCCTCATGTTATACTAAATTGCAAGAAAAATATAGTTAGAAATTGGTATTTCAAGTTTCCCTTCAGGCATTTGGAATTCCTAAGCGTCCCACTTGCATCATTTAACAGCCTTCATCACTTGCCCTGCCACCTTAAAACATTTGTGTACATAAAAGTGCAGGTGTCTCTGTTTGGCCACCCACTTTAGATAGTCGGAAGCTTTTTCCCAGAGTGGAAAAGTCAATTACTAGGGGACATAGTTTTAAGGTGCAAGGTGCAAGGTTTAAAGAAAATGTATGAGATTAGTTTTTTTTTACACAGAGGGTGTTGGGTGCCTGGAACTCGCTGCCAGGGGAGGTAGTGGAAGTAGATATAATAGTGACTTTGAAGGGGTATCTTGACAAATCCGTGAATTGGATGGAAATGGAGGGATATGGTAACATCAGCTGGGTTCTTAACAATTTACATAGCACCTGTCTTTCCTTCAGCACATTTCAACGTACTCCATTGCTTATCAATTATTTTTGAAGTAAAGGCACCCGATTTGCACACAGTCAAACTTCAAAAATGGCAGTGAGATTATCTGATTGGTGGTGTTTCTTGAGAGATGAATATTGGCAAGGATATGATAGAACCTCCCTCTATTTCAAGGTGTTACAGGCTAATTGTGTCAACCTGCAGAGGCAGACATTCTTTCTTGAATGTATCTTTGGGTGGAAGATATCCTTCACAATGCAGTGATGCTTTAGGATGTAATAGCTGTGATACCCAAAGCATCATTGCTCAGATTTATGCACTCTTCTGTGAATATTGAAGATGAAATACATTGAATCCCTACAATGCAGGGGGAGACCATTTGACCCATTGAGTCTGCACTGACCACAATCCTACCCAGGACTTATTCCTGTAACCTCACATATTTACCCTGCTAATCCCCTGATAATAAGGTCAATTTAGCACGGCCAATCAGCCTAACCTGCACATCTTTGAACTGCAGGAGGAAACTGGAGCAAACCCACACAGACATGGGGAGAATGTGCAAACTCCACTCAGACATTGACCCAAGTCCTTGTGGCCATGAGGCAGCGAGGCTAACTACTGGGCCACTGTGTTGCCCTACACACTTTTGTGTATCTTTTTTCTTTTACTATTGGATATGTCACCTTATTCCTGCAGCTCAGCAACCCAAAGCCATGGTCGATTTGTATAAATATAACCTTACATCCTGATTTGAATAGTTTGACAATCTGCCTAGAATTTTATACATAATGGCCCTAAAAACTCAGGGGTTGGAAAATGTGGACTGAGCTGTCCCTGTCCAAAGGACGGCACAGTGGTTAGCACTGCTGCTTCACAGCATTGGGTGCCTGTTTGGGTGGAGTTGCACATTCTCCTGTGTCTTAGTGGGTTTCCTCTGGTTACCTCCCACATTCCATAGATGCACAGATAAGGTGGTTTGGCCCTTAGAATGGAATGTTCCCATCTCTCCCAGCACAGGAATCGTAACAGGCAGGACAGGACCATACAAAGGTCTGTTGACCTCAGGTGGGATTTTCTGGTCTTGAGGTGAACGTGGCTGGAAAATCCGTCCTTACTGTCTCAAGATGTGTAGAGTGGGGGTGGGGAATTAGTGGGGCTAAATGCGTGGGGTTACAGGAATAGGGCCTGGGTGAGATGCTCTGTTGGAGAGTCACTGCAGATGGGCTGAACAGCCTCCTTTTGCACTGTAGGGATTCCATAAGTCCCTTGATGGGTTTTTCTGTAAGTTTGGGCTGCAATACAACATCCAGCTTACAGACCAGTTTGGCTAATATCTAATGCAGTATTCTGACTTCACCCAAACGTTTCAGGACAGTTGAACATGATATGAATTGGATTGCGCTGTGTGGAAGCTCAGTCAGGGAAGTCACAGCGTTAGAGCAACATGGTTGATGTTTGCTGGTTGTGTTCACTGAAACACAGATTAAGCCTGGAGTGTTTTGCGGCATCCTGGTTGACAGGTAGATTTCCAACAGCTGCCAGTCAGAATATAACCAGTGAAATGGATACAGTGGGGGTATCCACCCATCAGCCGAGGCTGGGGGTTGCACTGGCCGCCGGTACTTGTAGTTCCCCCCAGCTTCAGTCTGCCTGTGGTTCCCAGGGCAGAGCGGAGAGGACACAGACTACAGAGGGAGGTGCTTGGGGCTGCAGTCTGAAGGCAGAGAGGGGAGGGCTTAGAGCTTCGCAAGGGGTGTGTGCCTTGCCTCTGTGATGTGTGGAGAATGAAGTGCTGAAGAGTCCACATTCACTATTTAAGATGTGAGCCACGTTTTGTCAGCTCTCATTACCCTGCTATTATTTGGACTTGGAGGGGAGGGTGGCTCACGCTTGCTAATGCGTCGCCTCTCTTTTTTTAATGTTGCATTTTTTTTGCGCTGTGTGTATGTGTGTGGGCATTTCATTGCTACTGCCGGAAAACACACACTTCCAACAGCCGCTGTGGGAGATTGTGTCTTTTTTAGAAAAAATCAGGCTGCAGGATTGAACGTGAAGTTACATTTCTCTCCATTAGAGATTTGCTGCAGACGAAATGTCCAGTTCCATTGACTAGAATTGTGATTGTGTTGGTCGAGAGACGCATGCATGGATATGAGCATTGCGGATACGTCTTCCACTAAGCTGCTGAATTTCACACAACGGTAATACAGATTTCAATATTATTTTTAATGTGTGTGTTTCCATTCTGCTTGCTTTGAGAATTTAAGACGGCGCCTCGCCATTTCAGTGCCTTTAACATGTTGAATAAGGTTTGCCGAATGTTTCCCGATGTGCTGAGACAGTCCTCCTGCAGGTACTGTAACACATACTGACTGCTACTTTATTATTGATACAGGGGACAGAGAGAAATACCAGCTCTCTCTCTCTCTCTGCACTGAAGTGGCGGGGAGGGGAGGGGGTGAGTGATGGAGAAAATCCTGCCACTTTTCCATCATTTCTTCCAACTTTTCTTTCCCCCCCAAAGACAGGGGAGGGGAGAAATGCATTTTTATTGCAGGCTTTCAAAGCCAAGTGTTGTCAGATAGCTGACAGGTGTTTTGTTATTTAAAAAAAGGCTGGCCCACAACACGAAGTGGGCGTAGTATATCTGAACGCTGCATGTTGCTACAACACAAGAATGAACTAACTTCCTTGAGGTGGTAAATTAAAACATATTGCTTTTTTCTTTGGCAAGTATTGGATGATGTCCACTCTGCCATCAGCACCAAGGACAAAACAGTTGGGCTGTTTTGAGGTTATGCCCTCCCCTATCATTGTACAAATATAACTTTTCGTTCCGCATTGTTTCGTTCAAGCATTTCTTGGGAACGTTTCATGTCATCCCGGACACCTGTAATTTTCCTTAACAATCCATAATAATAATTAGTAAGTAGGTTCAAGAGAGCTATTATTCAACATTATGCCTTTGTACCGCCTAATTGCACCGTATTTACTTGTTTAAAAAGTGGCTTGTGAAACCTAACTTGGGTTATAATAAAGGGGAGGTCTCCCTCCCCTCAGAAGTGTTCTATAAGGATTTATGTTATAAATCCTTTATTAAATATCCTTATCTTTTGAATGCATTGGATCCATTCGATGGTTAGACTGCCTCTGTGAAATATTCCTTTACACATGCAGCTTTAACAATATCATGTTGTATAGCAGTGTGAAGGAGTGACTGAAATATTACTTGAGAAAGGATTTAGCTATTGCTGGTCATTTAAATATTTCCACTTGCAGGGCTGGTTAATGTGCAGTGCACACAAGTTGTTGTCTAAGATAATACTACTAATGGAATCTATTTGAACTAATCTTTGTGTAATTTTTTTAAAAAGTGATATGATACAGAGCTGCATAATCTTCCAAAATATGTTTCCCCTGCGCTCCCCCGCCCGCTCACAGTGAAATTACAGAGAGATGCAACTGAGTTGGACAGATCAGAAGGGATTCTCGGAGTTGATGCCTGCTGGTTTTTTCCTGGCGAGGGGTGGGGGGGGGGGGGGGGGGGGGGGGGTGCGTGGTGGGGAGAGCTGTTATATCTCTCTCTGTGGGATGCATACATGAGAGCATTCCAAGGCCAGCATTCCTCCTCCTGATTCCCAGTTAGTGACCCCTGCTGGAAATCCATGCACTGGTACTTGTTGGAGGTGTGTGTGTGCGGTCGTTTGCTAAAGAGGTGGTCACTTTTGACTCTGGCTGGCTCCTAGTGAGATGGAGCAGTGCTTGGAACCTACTGAACAAGATAAAATCGGGAGAGGTAGAGACAGAACACAGGAGATAAAAACAAGTCTATTTGATAGCTTTATTTATATCCTGAATGTGTTAAGAACGTGAAACTGACACCACTTTGAATGTAGTTCAAATGTAATTGCAAGATTAAAAAGTGTTATTCCAACTCTTCTCAAATGCCTTATGTTTACTTAGTTAGAAATGTGGCATGGCGGTTAATGCTGCTGCCTCACAGCGCCAGGGACCCAGGTTCAATTCCAGCCTCGGGAGATTGTCAGTATGGAGTCGGCATGTTCACCCTATGTCTGCATGGGTTTCCTCCGGGTGCTCTGGTTTCCTCCCATAGTCCAAAGATGTGTGGGTTAGGTTGGTTGGATGTGATAAATTGTCCCATAATGTTGAGGGTTAGCAGGGTAAATATGTGTGGATAGGGCCTGGATAGGATTGTTATTGGTGCAGGCTCAATGGGCCGAATAGCCTCCTTATGTAGTGTTGGGATTCTGCTCAGACAAATGGGCTAGGAACAGTTATTGAGTCACGACCCACCTCCAAATGCTGAGAGCTACACACTCTGTTTTCATATCATTGTCCTTGCTTATGTAGTTGGAAGCAATTTATGTTCTTCCACCACTTTCTGCTAGGACAATGGTAGAACAAACGAACATTTCTGCATTGATTCCTCTCTCAGTCGACCACTGATTATATCCCGCAGAAAGGGCATTATTCCAACAACCGCAGAAGATTTTATGAATGCAGTAGAAGAGGATTATTCCTCAGCAGGCATCGAAAGGTGCATCATTCATACTTCCTACCTCCCCCAGAGCTAAAAAGACTTGCTGACATAACCAGGTTTTGTATTAAACCGGGCGTGAATTTACAACAGCCTTGCATGTAGTGAATCTGAACAATAACAAAGGAATGCAAGAGTGTTGATGTTCTGATTTTACATCTAACCCAAGAAAAAAAGAATATCTTTGTACAAGATCCTTTCCTTTTACCTGCTGTCACATTAACCTCAACTCACCTCGAGTCTTTCAGGCGACCGTAATTGCAAACACTTGGGAGGCTGCTTCTGCTGAATACATTCAGGTTTATTGACATGGCTATTGCCAAGTTGACCACTTTAATGTGCTTGTGTGGAGAGGAGAGGGGTTGGGGAATGTGGGCTGTCTGACTCATTGTGTCAGTCCAGTTACCCAATGTGTCTTAATCAGCAATTCTCCACTCCAGATGAAATGGTATCATCCTCAGAGAGACACTTAAAGTGACAGTGCAAAAATTGGCCATTTATTCTGGATACTATCAAATAGAGACTCTTAAATGCAACAACAAAAAAGGAGGGGAAATGAATCTTTTATTCTCCTGTTAGAATTACTTGTTTCAAATTGGAGAGGAGGGGAACAGGGGGCTGTTGATTTGTAGATATTCAATCATTTTGAACTCTCTGACTTATCCTGTTATCCATTCATATAGGATGAATTGCCTGTTGGAACATAGGGTAATGGACCACGATTGTCTGTTCTTTTCAGAACCTTCAAGAACTGAACGGAATCTACTTTCTAGAAACTAATTAAAGTATAATAGGGCAAAAAAAATTGGATAAGATAGGTTACGTATACGTCAGTCAAACCAGGTCTTACTGCGACTCCCAGTTTTCCAGATAAGATTCTCAAATGTAATTACCACTGAGCAGCATCCTTGAAATGTTTATCGATCAATTAATGACATAATATTTAATTGAATCACTGGTTTTCATCTAAAGTCTCACGCATTCCAGATCCTTCCTTTCTCAGGGGCATAATAATGCTGTACTGGGCAGCACCTGACGCTGTTTGCCGGGGAAAGGAAACATTGCTGGTCCTTTAGAAACCATCCCATGAGTGAACTGGTTGAGCCATATCGCCAGACAGTATTTCATGTGAGTGGCCTGGATGCCGTTGGATATGTTCACTAATGAAGCATTTCTCTTCCAGCTCTGCCTCCGAAGACCTGGGCTGTCGGCGTGGGGAGTTCAGCAGGAAACACTATGGTTCCGTGGAGCTGGTAAGTCCCGAGATTCTACTGCCGTGGAAAAGAGTGGTGTTTGATTAGGAAAGAAGGATAGGAAAGTCCTGGTGCCCAACAATGCTGTGCACACTTTATTGCATGTGACAATCCTGAGATGAATGTCGTGCAAAATGGAACAATGATACAGACAAAATTCCATCAGCTGGTTTTATGGGTGTAAAAGAATGGTGCAAATAATGCATGGCAAGTTACAAGTCTAGATCGATTTATCTTGTTGAAGTCTGACTTTTGGATCAAAATATGAATCATTTGTTCTTTGCTGATGCCTCCTATAAATTCAGTTTGAAACGTAAACAACTGATGAGAAGCTGTGAAAAACACATGATGTAATCTGGACCACAGGGCAGTTAATCAAAGTGCCTAATACTTTGCATCCCAGTCAAATTTACACAAACCCCTTGGATTTTCCTATTGACCCTTGCCATGATCTTAACCCTTTTGCAATATGTTTTACTGTGAACTGTCCTCTTCGGAATGCCAGTTTTAAAGATGTGGCTAAATAACTTCAGTCAATATTTTGCAGGTTGTAAGTTGCAACCTGAGGAGCAGGATGTTTCAGATCCTCGGGATTTGACCGAGTATCTCTCCCACGTCATTATAAATAATTGTGTGGTTATTCAGTAAGCATTAAATTCAAGTAACTAAAGGTGCTGGTATAAACACAGAGTCAAATGCAGGCAAGGATATGTTTATTAAGTAGCAAGCTGGTGAAAGATTTTCGATTTAGTAGCTTTAGTAATGCACCGTAAAACAGTGCTGTAAATTAGACTGGTTGCCGACATTGCATGAATTGAGCTTAACATTTCTTCTGAAATACTAAGGCCATATTTTCCCCTCCATGGGCATGCATTAAGAACAGTTCATTAGCAGGAGAAAATGCCAATGTTGCTCCTGTTCAAAATTGATTAGGGGAAAGTTAACAAAAAGCATGAGGTGGTGGGGCCTTTTCCTGCAAAGACCTTGGTTAAAAATCGCCAGCAATTAGTGCAGAATTACTTGGCGAGAGTGCAAAACACGCAACATGTGGGATGGAACTTTTGCATCCTGCTTGCCATGGGACTTGCAGCTGGTGGGATACGGACCATGCAAAAATCCATTGACTTCAGGCAGGATTTTCCAATCTTGGGGCAAACTTGAGCAGAAAATTCTGCCCATGGAACTGATTTTCCAGTTTCAGGCAAAACCAATCCTGGCTCGCATTCTCAACTATTGTTCCAGCCTGCTGGGAAATGGGATTTTTACATGACTGGGAGCTTAGTGATCCGGAAGACAGCTGTGCTGCTGAATTGGAATAGGTTGAGGCAATGGGCATTGGTCAGAACTTGGCTAATCTCTGGCCTGAAATGGCAGTCATTGCTGTCTGTGCAATGGTCTTAAAAAAATGAGATATTCTTCATCCTCTCAGAACCTGGGGCAAGTGAAGAGTTAGAGCAGGATTAGTTGGTTATGAACAATTGATTACTGCTTGGTAGTTTTCATTCTGTCCAGTCTTGCACACTTTTTCCATCAAATAACACTGCTGTCCTTCTTCCAGCCTGCCTGGAATTGGTCAGCATATCAGAAACACCCAAACAGCTTCCAGCCCCAGTGAAAATAGTGGGAAATTTTTCAAATTAATTTTTGATGGGTATTGGGCATTGCTGGCTAGGCCAGCATTTAATGCCCATTCGGAATTGCTCTTTGGAGATGGTGGTGCGCTGCATCCATTGCAGTCCCTGGGATGTAGGTACATCCCACAATGCTGTTAAAGAGGGAGTTCCAGGATTTCAACCCAATGACAGTGAAGGAACGGCAATGTATTTCTAAGTCAGAATGGTGAATGACTTGGAGAGGAACCTCCAGCTGGTGGCGTTCCCTGTTATCTATTGTTCTTGTCCTTCTAGATAGTAGTGATTGTGGGCTTGGAAGGTGCTGTCTAAGGAACCTTGGTGAGTTCCTGCAGTGCATCTTGTAGATGGTACACACTGCTGCCACTGCATCAGTGGTGGAGGAATTGGGTAGAAATCAAGTTGGCTGTTTTTTTCTGAATGGTGTTGAGCTTCTTGAGTGTTGCTGGAGCTACAGTCATCCAAATAAGTGGAGAATATTCCACGACACTCCTGACTTATGGCTCATAGATGATGAACTGGTATTAGGGAGTCAGGAGATGAGTTACTTGTCGCAAGATTCTTAGCCTTTGACTTGCTCTGATAGCCAAAGTATTTATATGTCTAATCCACTTTCATTTCTGGTTAATGGCAATCCCCAGGACGTTGATACGGGGATTCAGTGATGGTAACACCATTGAATGTCAAGGGACAAAGATTAGATCCTCTCTTGTTGGAGATGGTCATTGCCTGGCACTTGCATGGCATGAATGTTACTTGTCAGCCCAAGCCTGGATATTTTCCAGGTCTTGCTGCATTTAGACATGGACTGCTTCAGTTTCTGAGGATACTGGTGCTAAACATTGTTCAGTCATCTATGAACATTTCCACTTCTGACCATATGATGGAAGGAAGGTCATTGATGGAGCAGCTGAAGATGAGAAATTCCTGCAGTGATATCCTGGAGCTGAGATGACTGACCTCCAACAACCACAACCATTTTCTTTGTGTCAGGTACGACTCCAACTAACAGTGTTCCCCACTGATTCCCATTGACTCCAGTTTTGTTCCTTGATGCCACACTCAGTGAAATACTGCCTTGATGTCAAGGGCAATCATCCTCACCTCACCTCTGACATTCAGCTATTCTGTTCTTGTTTAAATCAGGGCTGTAATGAGAAAAGGAGCTGACTGATCGTAGCAGAATCCAAACTGAGCATCTTATTGCTGAATAATGCCATGTTTGATAGCACGGTCGATGACCCCTTCTGTCACTTTATTGATGATCAAGAGTAAACTGACAGTGTTGGATTGGGGTTGGATTTATCCTGTTTCTTCTGTACAGGACATATCTGAGCAATTTTCCACATTGCTGGGTAGATGCCAGTTACGTAGCTGTACTGAAAGGGCTCGGCTAGTGACACGGCAAGTTCTGGAGAACAAGTCTTCAGGACTGCTGCCGGATTCAAAGGTGTGCTCTTGACCATCTCCCTGATGATGCCCAATTAGCCGGGTGGGTGACTTTATTTTCTCACCCGGTTCCCCCAGCTCACCCTGTCACTGTGCCTGGCAAAGCTAGCCTCGCTGGGACACTTATTCAATGCCACACCCACCTTGTGTCCATGGTGCTGACGGAAGTAAAAGCCCTTCAAAGTGGAAATTATCTTAGCCAAACCATGTCTATCCAATTGATTTTGGCAGCTCCTTACTCTGAATGCTAGCTCCATTACATGCCAATGACCACCCAACATTTAGTTCCACAGGAGTAGAAATGTTTAATCATGAAAATGGGTTGCAAAACAATGAAACAGTAACTAGCTGCATTTGTAAAGCACCTTTTAATTTTGAGCGCTGTCCTGCAGTAAGAAAGTACCAGGTATTGAAGCGTTCAAAACCTTGCCTTTGAATATGGAGATAGATTGAAAAATGAGCAACGAGAAGGCTTTTAAAGGTCTCAAGGTCTTGGCAAGAAGAAGGAAGGGACGGGGGGAAAGGCAGGGGGAAGGGTGGAGTTTGGTTCAAAGGAATTGGACCATGAGAGTGCAAGGGTCTACTGTCTGAAATATTGGATGGGGATGACCCGATTAGAGGATGCACGGGGAATGTAAAATTGGACACGGTTGCATAAGAAATGTAAAACAAGGCAATGGAGGAATTTTGGAGAGAGGGACTTAGTGTTGGTCGAGAGGAAGGAAGTGATAGGTAAGTGGCACTTGACTTAGGGAAGAATAATGGCAGAAGAGCTCTGTGTGATGTGAAACTTACAGAGGATGAAGCCCAGAGGCTGAATTCAGAGGTGACAGTGGTTTGAAATGAAATTTGTAACAGAGGCAGCGAATGTTGCAGAGGCTGAGATCAAGAGGCTGGGTCACGCAGAGGATAGGGTGCTTGAAGTTAACTCTCCACTGAGCAGATGTTAAAATTGCACACAGTGGGATTCAATTTGAGCAAATAGACAGGGAAGGCAACAGAGTCAATAACAAATGTCAGGAATTTTTGGCAGTAAATTTGTTCTTCTCAAATTGTATTCAGACTTATCCAGGACCATGTCAAATGGACAGGAGAAGTGGAGAAGTGTCAGCTGAGAACATCCTATTCAGTCTCTGCTGTAAGCTCCTCATGCTTGGTGAAGGAGCTGGGGATGGAAGAGGAGAAGAAAGAGGAGTTTGAAGTGGCTGTTTATAATAAGGATCAAGATTCCTGGGTTGTTCTCGATCTGCAAGATAATCCCGAATAGGAAAATTTGCCCATTGAGTGGGTCTCCATTTGATAATGTACAATAGTTCCCTTACTTCAGTATGCTTTTATATTTGCATTGAAATACAAAGAGAAGATAGTGGTTAAGTTCTAGATTCCAGATAGGTTAACTCTGCCTGATACAGAATGCATGGGTGACAGTCACTGTCTGTGACTGAATGTTCTCTCTATGTCTGCGTGGGTTTCCTCTGGGTGCTCAGGTTTCCTCCCACAGTCCAAAGATGTGCAAGGTTAGGTGGATTGTCCATGTTAAATTGCCCCTTAGTGTCAGAAGAAATATCTAGGGTAGATACATGGGTTATGGGGATAGGGCCTGGGTGGGATTGTGGTTGGTGCTGATATGATGGGCCTTCTCCACTGTAGGATTCTATAATAAAGATGTGGGGGTTTGGTTGACTGGCTATGTTAAATTGCCTCTTAACGTGAGGGGGATTAGCAGGATAAGGTACGCAGGGATGGGGCCTGAGTGGGATTACCAATACAGAATTGATGGGCTAAATGGCTTACTGCAATGGTTTTATCAAGAGAAGTATATTAGTATACCTTCTCACAGGCTGGGAACTTGTGCAACAAATTTTTTTGTAACAGCTTCATTCCCTCTTACTTATTTTTCAGATCGAGGTTTGCTATCCAGAAAGTGACATTTCTTATTTTTTGTTTGAAATTCCTACTTTGAGATATGTGGCATTGACACATTGAAACAATTGGACCTGTTTAAAGAGGCAATATATTACTCTCCGACACATTTTAATTATTCAAATAGTCGTGGCTACAAGCAAATAAATTTGGGATTTTCTCACATTGTTCATTCGTTTTGCAAAGTATTGTGCAAGGTTTACAAACTTTCTGACATTTATTGGTTACACAGATTGTTAAATGCTTGAGATCATGTGGGATAATGATTTTTGAAGTTTGCATGCAAACATTATAATATAGTATTTTTGAGTGGATCACGAGTGGCTCGAAAAGAACAGATATACGTTGTCTAAGAAAGGGAGTTATTGAGGCAAGAATCTATCGGAGACCGATTGTCAGTTCTGAAGGATGCCTTTGGCAAGCTGTCGGTGAAAGGATAAAATCATTCTTAGCCCTTGTTCCTAAGTTCTGACTTGTGTTTCGAGGTGGGTTGATGCAATGGGGAAAAAGCTTTCTACTGTTTCGCTGAAAGACCGTTTTACGAAATTACCATTAGTAAGTGAATATAGAAATGAACAAGTTAAAGCTTACTTCAAAGCAGATTGCAATTCCCAAAGCGGCGCGGTGATTAGCACTGCTGCTTCACAGCGCCAGGGACCCAGGTTCAATTCCATCCTTGGCTGTCTGTTAGTGTGGAGTTTGCACTTCTTCCCCCGTGTTTGCCTCAGTTTCCTCCCCCAATCCAAAATAAAGTTAAAGTTTATTTATTAGCCGCAAGTAAGGTTTGCATTAACACTTCAATGAAGTCACTGTGAAATTCCCATAGTTGCCACAGTCCGGCATCTGTTCAGGTCAGTACATCCAACCAGCACGTCTTTCAGACTGTGGGAGGAAATTGGAGCACCCAGGGGAAAACCCATGCAGACACAGAGAGAATGTGCAAACTTCACACAGAGAGTGACCCAAGCTGGGACTCGAATCCGGATCCTTGATGCTATGCTGCCCTATCCAGATTAGATGGATTGGCCATGCTAACATGCCCCTTAGTGTCCAAAGATGTGTGGGTTAGATGGATAATCCATTATAAATATGCGGGATTATAAGGATAGGTGGTGGTCAGGAAGGACCTGGGTAAAATACTCTCTCTCAGAGAGTCAGTGCAGACTCGATGAGCTGAATAGCCTCTTCTGCACTGTATGGATTCTCTGATTCTATGAATTTTGCCACCTAAATTTTGAGATCAAAAAGTTTTTGCCTGACTATATTTTGCAATCGGCATATTTGGGCTTCAGTGAGGATAACATTTTCATAGGCTGAGACTGGCTGAAGGGAAGATCAAAGAAATACTATAAAATGTCATATTTTATAGATCTAAATTCTCCACAAAATCTTTCGCCTGAAGCATGTTCTTGTTGTAAGTGATAAATGACGACGTTTTTGTGCAGTATTGTTTTTCAAGCTCCTTTCTGCCTTTGTTACCAATCAAATCAAACACAGAATTTACAGAGAATTGGGGTAATATGTGTGGGTGTGTAGTTTTTCATAACCATCATAGTTTCTTGGTGTTTCCCAGTATTGCTTCATCTTATACTGTAAGCTGACCTTAATGTGCACGATGTGTAAGGATTTTGAACAATTGTTGCCTCAATTCAACTTCTATGGATAAGTTGCTGTTAAGGGTCTTGGAGGTCATGCTTTGTGTATATAATAAAGCTCTTATCTGCCTGTAAAGATGAGATAGGATTCTTTCTTCTTGGAGGTATACTCTTGAGATTACAGCAATTGGCATTTAAGGACTCTACACCAAACTAAATTAGAATTATTACATAACATATTTGTAACAAGATCTGTTGTGTCACTTAACGCCTTTGCCTACTTGTAGTGGTATGAGTCTATCAAAACACAAATTTAACAGCTATCTATTTTACCGCTGTGTTATATTATCTTCCATGTTGTAGATGTGTGACAGTGCGAGACCTTTCTAAATCATTTAAAGTAACTGAATCCCTGATGTCGGGGGGAGGCTACATTTTCCATTTATTGATATTACAGCTGCTCAAAGCCCAAGACATCCAGGCAGCCTTTGACTGAACGTGGCATCAATGCGCCCTACTGAAATTGAGATTAATAGAAAGCAGGGGGAAAGCTCCCCACTGGCTGGAGTCATAACTAGGACCAAGGAAGATGGCTGTGGTTGTTGGAGGCCAATAATTGCAGTCCCAGGGCATTGCTGCAGGAGTTCTTCTGGGTACTGTCCAAACCATCTGCAGCTGCTTCATCAATGACCTTCCTTCCAATATAAGGTCAGAAGTGGGGATGTTTGCTGATGATTACAGTTCAGCACTATTCGCATTTTCTCAGATACTGAAGCATTCCGTGTTTGCACACAAGCATTTAGGCTTGGTCTAATAAGTAGTTGATAACGTTTATGCCACACATGTTCCAGGCAATGACCATCTCTACCAAGTGAGATTCTTACATCTCCTCATCATATTCAACACTGTTCCTTCTGTGACAAGTTGACTCTCTCCTGATTCCCTGGAAACTCCACCATAGACAACATGTCAGGAATTTGATGGAATACTTTCCATTAACCTGGACGAATGCAGCTCCACCAACACTGAAGCAACTCAACATCATCCAGGACAAAGCAATTGGCTTACTTGGTACCCAAAGCACTACCTAAAACATTCACTCCATCCCTCATCAGTGCACTGTGGCTGTAGTGTGTACCATCTACAATCTTCCACACACCTGACGAAGGAACACTGTTTCCGAAAGCTTGTGGGTTTACTATCAAATAAACTGGTTGGACTTTAACCTGGTGTTGTGAGACTTCTTACTGTGTGTATCCCAGTCCAACGCCGGCATCTCCACATCATTATTAATGGTGGCATAGAGTACAAAGGCAAGGATGTTATACTGAACTTATACAGGACACTAGTTAAACCTCAGCTGGAACACTCTGTGCAGTTGGGCGCCAAGCTTTGGAAGGATGTGGATGCTTTGGAGAGAGTGCAAAAGTTGCTTTCAAGAATGATTCCAGGGATGAGAAATTAGAGGCTCGATTGGAGAGATTGCAAAGAAGGCGGCTAAGAGGAGATTTGATAGTGATGCCCAAATTGTGAAGGATTGGGCAGGATAAATAGCTAGAAACTGTTTCCACTTGTGGGATGGCATGGTAGCACAGTGCTTAGCACTGCTGTCTCACAGTGCCAGGGACCCAGGTTTGATTCCCAGCTTGGGTCACTGTCTGTGTGGAGTTTGCATGTTCTCCCCGTGTCTGTGTGGGTTTCCTCCCCCAATCCAAAAGACGTGTTAGTTAGGTGCATTGCCCATGTTAAATTCTCTCTCAGCGCACCCGAACAGGTGACAGAATGTGGCAACTAGGTGATTTTTACAGTAACTTCATTACAGTGTGAATGTAAGCCTACTTGTGACAGTAATAAATAAAGGAAAAGGATCAGAAATGAGACTACAACTAAATGCTAGGAAATGGGGTTAAATAGGTAGGTGATTGAGGCTTGTACAAAGGGTCTATTTTTGTAAAACTCTGAGGGCACAGATTTGAAGTGATTTGTAAAAGAAAAGCAAGTTTTTCACACAAAAGATGTATGAAAAAATCGTTTTGCCAGAGTGGGTGGTTTGGGTCTGGAATGCAGTCTTGGAATTGTAACGGAGGCAGGTTCAATTGAGGCATTCAAGAAGACATTAGATGATTGTTTCTATTCAAACAATGTGCAGAAATACGGGGAAAAGGCAGGACTATGACATAGTCATAATGCTTATTTGGAGAACTGGTATAGATATGATGGGCCAAATGGTCTCCGTAACAATTCTGTGATTTTTATTATTACTCCCCATTGCTTCCATATCCTGGTCAGGCTTTTCTTGTATGATGAGTTTTTCACATGCGTTTTTCTACATTTCCTATTTGTAGACCATGAACACAGAGCAAAGCCCGTGGCAATAAATTAAACTGTTACTCAGGGTCATGCAGCGATATTTCCTCTTCTGCTATTTGGGCTCCTAAACTTGATGTTTGTAATAGTTTTTCTGTGTGTTTCTTCTCTCATTCAATTCTCCCCTTCTTTTACCAACCTCTTTATTTCCCAGAAATTGGAGACAGGCTCATTTTGATATATGTCCTGCAAGGAAGTGTTGTGTCTTGAAGAAAAAACACGAATGAGTCATTATCCAAATCAGCCAGAAAAATTCACTACTGTTTGATTAAAAAGATACTCCTTCTACGGAACCTGTTACTGTGGAGAAAGTGCCAAAATCTGTAAACCAAATCTGATGTGTATTAGTAAGAGCCAATGTAACATAGAATCATACAATCACACGGTGCAGAAGGAGCCCATTCGGCCCATTAACTCTGCACTAACTCTCTGACAAAGACTAACTCTCAGGCCCTATCCCCGTACCCCACATATTTATCCCACGAATCCTTCTGACATGCTTGTCTTTCTGACTATGGGCGGAAACTGGAGGAAACCCACGCAGGCATGGGGAGAATGTGCAGACTCCATGCGGACAGTGAGCCAAGGTTGGAATTGAACCCAGGTCCTTTGTGCTGTGAGGCAGCAATGCTAACCATTGTGCCACCGTGATGCCCTGAAAATGTTGGGCAGCGAAGGCCCAGCTATTCGGTATCATTGTACAATATTTTGGCATTTTGCTGTTTCTGACGTCTTGGGTGAGTAAATGTTGGAGAGTGGGATGTCCTTCTGGGAATTGGAACTCCATGTCCGTCAAGAGGATGGGGACAAGCACCACCGCTGGTGAAGTTTAAAGACTGCACGGGGTATTAGTTAACACACACCGAATCATGTGTGAGGTGATCAGTAGCAGCCATTTGGATATGCTGCCATCACCTGACATTGAACCCTAGCTTTCTTACTGTGCTTAATGCTGCCTTCTCTTTTGTTTAAGTGCACACAGTGTGTATGCAGTCATTCTTAACCTGCTGTGGTTAGTGCCACAAAGCTGGCTAATCGGTTTGGATGAGGAGATGCCGGCGTTGGACTGGGATAAACCCAGTAAGAAGCCTCACAACACCAGTTTAAAGTCCAACAGGTTTATTTGGTAGCACAAGCCACTAGCTTTCGGGCCTCTGACCCTTTGTCAGGTGAGTGGAGAGTTCTCCAGTGTTGGACTTTAACCTGGTATTGTGAGACTTCCTACCATAATTATTGGGCCCATCTCTCATTATTATGATAATCTGGTTTCTTTGTTGTGAAATTTCCAGTACTGTACAGGGACTGGACCAAGTATTTGAAAGCAGACACTATCCTGGATTTGTCGATCTTTTTTTCCCCCCTATCTTGAGTTTGGGAAAGCAATTAATTAAAACTCATGCTAGGCTGATTTCTCTGTCTTGGGAGAGAGAGGTGCAGAGCAGGCCATCTACCCTGCCATTAATCCCCACATAGAATAAGTAAGGTTGATGCCAGAGTGGGGTTAGGGTGTCATGACTTGGAGGTGACAGACAACATGATGGGGATTGTACACTCCAGGATATGAACTGGTTTTCAGGTCCTTATGGCCCTTGAGACGCTGTATGGACAGGGGGTGTCTAGTTCCCTGTGTATCTTTGGATGGAATTTTCCCAAAATTTGTCAGTGTCAGGATCAATCTGAAAACTGGTGTCTGTTCCTCCAGGTTTCCTTGCACTCAGTGCACACAGAAT
This sequence comes from Sphyrna mokarran, assembly GCA_024679065.1. Taxonomy (NCBI): domain Eukaryota; kingdom Metazoa; phylum Chordata; class Chondrichthyes; order Carcharhiniformes; family Carcharhinidae; genus Sphyrna; species Sphyrna mokarran. The sequence goes on from JAGIQG010000025.1 coordinate 15,914,904, forward strand.
CTCGGGGCCTGGTCAGCGTTGTTACTGTGGGTGGGATGATGGGTGGTCGTTGAGGGTGGGGGGGGGTTGGTGCTGATAGAGTTGGCAAGGCCAGCTGCACGGAGATTGGGGCACCATTGTTAAAAAGCACCCCAGCTGGCCATGAAAATAAACTCCCTCCATGATTGTGGTAACCTTATAAACATCTGGTGACCCACTTCCCCCAACCACTGCACAAGTATCAGAGCACTCCATTTACAGGCATCAGGGAGTGTTCCGCCCTGCTCCCCCCCGCCCCCAACCACACTTAGGGGAACATATACCCACTTCCCCCCATGTGGATCCCCAGAGAGCACCACCCCTGACAGTGCCAATCTGTCCCTTGCCACCAGTTGGGGGAGGAGAGGCTATGCTTAATCCTGTTTCCCCAGTGTGGTCATCATAACTGGTTTTGTGTTTCATCACGGGCTGGCATGGCCTTATGCTGACTGCCCTGTTCTTTGTTCTTTGGGATATCGTCCCCAGAAGGTTAGGGGTTTTAGTTCAGTGGGGTAGCAAGGTTGGTGCAGGCTTGAAGGGCTGAAGGGCATGTTCCTGTGCTGTAATTTTCCTTGTTCTTTGTTTTTTAATGTGCTTCAATTTATGTTAAAATGCACCAATCAGGCTCATGCCTTCCCTTGTGCCAAACTGATTGTGCCCTCGGAGGGATGAGGGGCTGGGGCAATCTCATTCTGAGATCACACTGACATCAATCCCATTTTGGTCACCTCAGGAGAGTTAGTAGCCAGTGTAGGATTGCCCTCAGGGCTAACATGGCCATTAGATCATGGCCTTCATGTTCAGATTATGACTGAACGTACAAAAGTGACTGAAGATATTGAAAACAAACAAAGCTTACGAGTTATAAGTGAATGAATTAAATGTACTGTTTAAGAAATTCTTTTGCTAAATGACCTAGAAAATCTGTACCGGTCGCTAATGCTCATTTTCAAACTCTCATCACAGAAAACGTAACAAATAAAGGCAGCAAATACTCCATAAAATGTTGTCATTTACCCTGCCAGCTCTGCGATTCCATTGGTCACAATGGGCCACTCTCGTCAGACTGAACAACACAAGCTGATTGGGGAGAGGATGAAGTGATTTGTTCTCATTCCTGTACAGGTTGAAGTGGTTCCACAAGGCCATCGCCAGGGGCCATTGCCCTTGTTTTAGAGAATAAAAGAAAGACCCTTACGATACAGAAGGATGCCATTTGGCCCACTGAGTCTGCATCAACCACAATCCCACCCAGGCCCTATACCCATCTTCCCATGCATTTATGCTAGTCCTCCTGACACTAAGGGACAATTTATCATGACCAATCCACCTAATCTTTGGATTGTGGAAAGAAAGCGGAGCACCCGGAGGAAACCCACGCTGACACGGAGAGAACATGCAAATTTCACACAGACAAGTGACCCAAGGTGGGTAATTGAATTCAGGTCCCTGGCACTGTGAGGCAGCAGTGCTAACTTACTGTGCTACTGTGCTGTCCACCAGTTAGATTTTTTATGAGCAAGTGGCTGCTTTAAATGTCGTGAATAATGATTCTCATAAAAATGTTCATTGTCAAAGCCCCCGCAGGAAGGTTGCATGTTAGAACAACTCACAATGATTGCAAATGAGAGCGGTCAGTGCGTGGGGATTTCCAGTATACAACACAATGTTTTGTTTTTAAGCGTCTCTGGCTGGCCAACATTTATTGCCCATCCCTAGTTGCCTGAAGGTAGTGGAGAGTTAACCACGTTGTTGGGACTCTGGAGGCGCACGTAGGTCAGACCAGGTAAGGATGGTAGATTTCCTTCTCCAAAGGACATTAGTGAACAAGATGGGTTTTCGGACAATTGACAATGGTTTCATGATTATCAGTAGATTCTTAATTCCAGATATTTTTTGTTGAATTCAAATTCCATCATCTGCCCTGGGGGGATTTGAACCTGGACCTCTGGGACATCAACTGAGTCTCTGGATCAATAGTCTAGCAATAATATCACTAGGCCATCGCATCCCCATCTTTCATTGATGGAACATTCATTCAGTTGAGAGGATGGGAATGCCCCACTTGTGATGGTTAACGTGCAGTTAATGCCAAACTGCGTATGGTTATCCATTTGCTTGTCAGTTTGCTGCTAATTGAACTTAACTTTAATAGGAGAGGGCTGTATTATTTCCTACGGGGGCAGAGTTCTCAAGAGAGGCAGGATGGGCACTTGACACCAAACGCGACTTCATAGAATGTGGGACCAGCAGCACTCCCTACAGGTGGGGAGGAGTAGGCTGTATGGTAAAAGGGCAGAAGCTTGACAGAAAAGGGGGGGCAGCCTGCAATACAGTGAGTAAACCGTGGAGCCTTCACGGTGGATCCAACCCAAGCACCTTCGCTTCAGTATATTGGAACTACTGCTGATAGAGTGTGAGATATCAGACTTAACAACAGGAAAACCCTAAAATGTTCTGAGTTAGTAACCTATATTTAATTGGATTTGATGAGGGGAATAAGTGGAACATGTTATAGAATAGTGTATGGGCTTTTAATTTTAAAAAATTAAGTTTTAGAGTTTTTAGGTGTCCAGTTCACCAACAATCTGTCCTTGTCCCTCCAACATTATAGTTAAGAAAGCCCACCAACACCTGTACTTTCTCAGAAGACGAAGAAAATTTGGCATGTCAGCCACGACCCCCACCAACTTTTACAGATGCACCATAGAAAGCGATCTTTCTGGTTGTTTCACCGCTTGGTATGGCTCCTGCTCTGCTCAAGACTGCAAGGAACTACAAAAAGTCTGAATGTAGCCCAATCCATTATGCAAGTCAGCTTCCTATCTATTGATTCTGCTGAATGGCTGAAAGTATAGACAAAGCAGCCGGCATAATTAAGGACCCCGTGCACCCTGGACATTCTCTCTTCCACCTTCTTCCATCAGGAAAAAGATACAGAAGTGTAAGATTATGTATCAACTAATTCAAGAACAGTTTCTTCCATGCTGCTTCATACTTTGCAATGAACTTGCCTCGCATTAAGCTGATCTTTCTCTACACCCTAGCTGTGACTGTAACATTGCATTCTGCACCCTCTCATTTCCTTCTCTACGAACAGTATGCTTTGTCTGTATGGCGCACAAGAAACCATACTTTTCACTGTATGTTAATACATCAAATCAAAATCAAACAATGGACTGTCGTGATGTAAAAGTGAGTTTTTCTTGAAATTGAGATGAGATGTTCAATGGGTTTAGGTAACATAGGTTTGATTCGGAGGCCATGGAAGCCCCCAGATGGCTAGAGCATGGCCAGGCAGTGCCCATCTGTCAGTGACCAGGTAACCCAGTATTGCCAGCTGGAACTTCCCAATAGTGTCTGTTGGGCAACAGTGCCGGGGAAGTGCCAAGGAGTTGGGGCCTGGGTGGGGACTATGGTACAGGAGTCGATGCAGGGGTGGATCATGTCAGGGCTCCTGATTGGGTGTGCATGCTATCTGGAGAACCCCCATGCTGACGGCCCATGTGGGGATGGGAGACCATGGCACCAATTTGGGGGTCTCCATGGCAGGAGGGAGGGATCTCTCAGTGCAGTGTGAGATTGGAATTCCCTCACAAAATGACACTGGAGCACCCTGAAGCCAGGCTCACTGGCCTGTTTATCGCATCTGAGATTCTGGTGCAGATCACTTCATTATTCTCACCCTTATGGCACTGTTGTTTTTTGGGAGAATTCTACCCATAATCTCTCAATGATGGTCTAGGGTGCGTTGCAATGTGGTTTAAAATATTGGCCCTGAGTTTTCCTGGGAGCATAGTGCCAACTGCAGCTCTTATTCTGAATTCTCCCGATCGATCTCTCTTTCTTGCTGTCGACTATGTAAAAAATCAATCTGGATCTCTTCTGACTGACAGGCCCATTCAGGAGTTGCTTGTTCACAGGATCAGAAACAAGTTTCGGAAATAAAAGGGTGAAGCTCCAAGCATGTAGGAGTTTGCACTGGGCTACACCTTCCTGAACGCCAGCCATTCTGTGTCAGTGGCAGCGAGGATATGTGGAGTTATAAATAATGTGCTCCATTATTTAACATAAATTATTGAATCTTGATCCTTTTATCATTTGTCACGGGGATTGTTGCAATTTTTATAATACAATAACTATTAAATAATGAAAGAACTGATGGCTGGTGGTTATTTTGCCAGAGCGTTACTGAATGAAAGTTCTCATAGTGCACACTGAAACTATCTGTGAGTGTCTACCTGGCTTTTATCTTTAATTCAAGATATTCCTCACACCATGAACTGCCAAGGACTCCACATACCTCATACTATCAGTGACATCTGACAGTATGGAGCAATCCCATCCTCACAACCCCATGTATTTACTCCACCAATCCTCCTATACATCTTTGGACAGTCAACCTAACCTCCATACCTTTGGAGCGTGGGAGGAAACAGGAGCACCCAGAGAAAACCCACACAGACACGGGGAGAACGTGGAAACTCCTCAAGGTAGTGACGCAAGGCTGGAATCGAATCCAGGTCCCTGGTGCTGTCAGGCAGTAGTTCTTCACTGAGCCAGCCAGTAATATTTGCACTTCCTTATCTTTATTCATTTATGGGATGTGAGTGTCATTGGTAAGGTCAACATTTATTGCTCATTCTTGATTGCCTTTGAGAAAGTTATGGTGAGGCACCTTCCTGAACAACTACAGTCTGTCGGGGAGGGTGGCATGGTGGCACAGTGATTAGCACCGCTGCCTCTCAGTGCCAGCAACACGGATTCAATTCCAGCCTCGAGTGACTGTCTGTGTGGAGTTTGCACATTCTCCTTATGTCTGCTGGTTTCTTCTGGGTGCTCCATTTTCCTCCCACGCTCCAAAGATTGGCCAAGCTAAATTGCCCCTTAGTGTCAGGGCAGATAGCAGGGTAAATATTTGGGGTTATGGGAAAGTGGGACTATGGTCAGTGCAGACTTGATGGGCTGAATGGCTTCCAGTACTGTAGAGATTCTGTTCTCTGATTCTGTGAGGAACACGATAGATCTGTTGAGGAGGGAGTTTCCAGTGATAAATTTATAAGTCAGGATGATATGTGACTCTGTCAGAGGCAATTTTATTTTCTTGGCACTTTGAGATTTGAAAGATTGGTTACCCATTTCTAGACCAGGCAGAATCTTTTGGAATGCAAGTTGGATGAGCTGCATCTCCATGATCTGAGCAATTCCAGAGTGACCTTCAGACTCAATTCAAGACTGAGCCCTTGCTGCTTAATCTTGAGCAGCTTTAGAAAGCACTAATATGTTCTTCAATATTGGTTACTGGAGGCATTGACCTTCTTCACAATGGCCCCATATCCACATTCAAATCAAAAATCAAAAGCGATGAGGATATTTCTGTCACAATTCATACTTTTTTTTGTAAAACGGGGTGTGGACTTTGAACAAAATGCATTTCCCTTTTTATCATGTTTAGTAGCTCAAGATGGCCAATGAGGAAGGAAGGTGCACTGAGTTGGAGCGTTGTGGCAGTACAGTATGTATGAGGGTGCAGCACCCATCAGAGTGGTACACGCTTGTGGTATTAGCTGTTCATCCGTCACTAAGGATAGCGCAAGCAATAAAAGAACTAACTTCACAACGTAGATCGAAGAGAAAGGCTTGATAAAGAAACTACATTACACCAACACTTGGGGCCACACAAACTCCCCACACTCCCCTACGCGCTATTTATACCGGGTCAGCTGACCATCACACACTTAGCCATTGTTTACATTGTCTACTGGGTCAGCTGATCCTCACAGCATGTTATTACCTATCCAAATCTTCGTTTTGTTTGTGAAAAAAGAGTTTTCTTACTAAAACCGTCAAATTGTGTCCCTCACTGAAAGAAAAGCTTCCTCCTGGCTGCGCTAAGGAGATACAATGATCAAATTCACTTTATTGAATCATATGTTGCTGTTTTCTCTCACTGTGTCCTCTTGGGAAGAACTGAATACTAACTGCGTTCCTCTGCAGTCGTCTTTCATCCTCACATTTCCGCCTTTTTTCTTGTGTTCAATGCAGCAGTGGCCTTATCTTTCTTTCTGCTTGCTCCACCAAGAGCATATTATATATCATAGCAGTAACACCATTGGAGGCAGGAAGTATTGTGTCAGTGGAACTGTAGAAAGGCACAGCGCTTTGTGAAAATGGTGGAGTGGGTCCGCAGATTGTACAATGGAGTGGTGTGATGACACACTATATTCTTCCTTGGAGCTGTGGGGGATGAGCTTGTGCATGTGATTCTCAGTGTTGAGGTTTTTGATCTCTCTCTCTCTGCCTTGCTGCCAAGATTTAGTGGTGGATAACAGCCATTTTTTTTTTTTGAGGCAGAGGCGACATCCCAGTTTGTTCCTGTTACCGAGCAGCCAGGTTCACAAGGGGTCAGGGAACTAGCTGGTTGTCGATCTATTCATCATCTCTTCCAACTTGTGTCACCCTACCTGGGGAGACCCAAGAAGGGGACAGCAGGTGAAAGTATTAAATAATGAGAAGTTATTTAGTTCGTTGAAAAACTAAGGCCAGTTAAATACATTAATAATTGGAAATGACCTGCTTAGCCTCTGTTAATAAGTGGAACTTATTTTCCACTGCTTTTTTATATGACAGCAAGGTGCCAGCTACGTTTGACTGAGCAGGAGTCTCAGGTTCCAGTGAAATGATTCATTATTAAAAGGAAACTGTGGACTTTAGAAGTCACTTAGCAACAACAAGGAGGCATTGAAATGATTGGAGTCAAAGTTGGCATAAAACCTCAAAACCCAAAACATTGTGCAGGATGATCAGAAGGAACACTGTGACGTTAGTGTAATGATTTCAGTTAGGACATTGAGGTTGTCCATTGAGGGATCCATCAAAAAGAGTTCCCTGACTAAGGATCCAATTGGGCCTTTCTGGAAGCATTGTACTTAACTATCAGTTGTTCTGACACCCCCTGGAGGTAGACTGCTAACTGCTAGCACTCTCTGTATTGTTGTCAGCGTTTGTAAATAAAGGGATTTTGGTGAAGGGATTTATGTCTTTGAAGACTTATAGCTAATGTCCCTCTAAGAAATGTTTTTTTAAATCATATATTCTCTGCGGTGATGAACAGTTTTTTGTTTTCATTGTTGCCGAAATATCTGCTAGAAGTCCTTTTATTTGCTGCTTCAATGGTTTAAATGGGGTTTTGCTTTTTTTTAATTCTGGGTTTCGTACAGTGTCTGGGATTTTAAGACCTTTGTTTTTGTTAAGGGAATGAATGATTGACAGGTCAGGTGATGGAGGTTCTTTCATTGTCAATTTTGGATTGCTGGCTGCTGTTTTAGTTTAGAAGATGTTTGGACATCAGACTGAGGAGCAGTACTTCTCCCTCTCCCTGGGTTTGTAAATTCTGTTGGCTAGCTGGAAGTAAGTCTTCTTGTCCTCCCGGGGTGAGAATCCTGCAGTTGATGGTTTGTTAGCTACGAGCTAGAGCCTCTCTCTGTCTCTCTCCCTGGTGTTTTGGGAAACTGTTCTGACTTCAAATTTGTCTGTGTGTGCATCAAGAGGGCTGCTGGAAGTTATGTAATCAGAGTTTCAATTCTCCAACCAAAGGACTATGTTCCAGCATTATGTAAACTTTCAAATTTTCTGCCCTAAACTTAAGGCAAGGGATTTATTTAAGAAGATTTGTTTGGTTGGAACATTCCATATATTTGTCAAGGATTATAACCACATTTGTGATCTAGAATCCCTTCAGTGCAGAAGGAAGCTATTTGGCCCATTGATTCTGAATTGACCACAATCCCAGCCAGGCTCTATCCCCTTAACCCCACCAATTTAGCCTGTGGCTAAGGGGCAATTTACCGTGGTCACTCAACCTAACCCACACATCTTTGGAGTTAGACAATATCATTGTTTTTTTTTTCCTCGTTTGTAATTGGTAAAATTATTGCTATGTTTGGTAAAAGCTTCTTAGTGGGTCATTTGAATCAGACCTGAAGTTGAAACGATGGATGGTACAGTGGCTAGTGCTGCTACTTCACAGCGCCAAGTACCTAGGTTCAATTCCTGGCATAGTGACTGTGCGGAGTCTACACATTCCTCCGCGTCTGTGTGAGTTTCCTCTGAATGCTCCAGTTTTCTCCCGCAGTCCAAAAGATGTATTGGTTAGGTGGATTGGCTATGCTAAATTCCCTTTAGTGTCCAGGGGATTAGTGGGGTAAATAGATGGGGTAGCAGGGAGACGGTCTGGGTGGGATTGTGGTTGGTGCAGACTTGATGGGCCAAATCGCCTCCTGTTGCACTGTAGGCATTCTACAGTGAATTCTATGAAACATCTTATACTCATCCTAGTCAAATCCAAATTGCAAAATGTATAACCCAGGCGGGCTCGATAGAACACTTTGGAGTTTCTGACCTGAATTATAACAACAGACTTGTCTGGGTGATGAAGGTCGTCAAGTTAAAAACAACGGCTTGATCAGAAACGTGATTGACAATAGTAGAGTCATCGGCTGGAATCTAGCTGGCATGTTAACCATGGATGCTAATCCTGTAACAGCCACAAAACCCTGCAGGGGGTCCAAAATGAAATTTGTCCAGCGAGATTTTGGTTTACAGTCTTCCCTGGACCCCCACTCCCTCGCCAATGACACTGTCAGGTTCATGCCCAGTCATGCCTGATTAGCGTATTTTAAAATAAATTTATATCTTATCAGGCTCAATACCACTATTCTGCCCTCTCTGCATTGTCCTACCCAGCCACCGTGATGTTACACCGGTGTGAATCACTACTGGTTTTCAAAGGTGAAAACTGGTCAGGATGACCACATCAGCGGGGTGTGCAGGTAAGCATAGCCCCCAGGGGTGAGGGACAAGCTTAGCCAGTGCCCTGGCACTGCCCCCTGGTAACCTGAGAGGAGGGTGAGGGTGATGAGGATTGTCTGCGGGAGGAAGATTATTTTTGATCGCAGATCGGAGCACCTTTAAAGATGGTGTCCTGATCTCTTTGGAGATGGCCTTGCCACCTCTACTAGGCCCCACCCTATTAGAGTGATAGCATTAACCATGCCCCCATGTTCCCTGCTCTCTGAGTGCCAGAAAATCTGGAGTGAATATACGACTCTGTATTTGGAAAGATACCTGCTGGTGTTCAGTCTCAACCTGACACCCTCTCAAATCTTGGGAAAATTCTGCCCTAGAGTTTACAGCACAAAAAGAGACCTTTCAGCCCATTGCGTCTGTACTGGCCATCAATCACCTGTCTATTCTAATCCCATTTTCCAGCACTTGGTCCTATGACGTTTCAAGTGAGGCTCCCCACTGTATCACCCTTTCAGACACTGAGTTCCAGATTCCCACCACCCTCTGGTTTCTGTTCAAATCCCCTCTAAGCCTCTAGCCCCTTACTTTAAATCTGTGCCCCCTGGTTATTGACCCCTCTATGAAGGAGAAAAGTTTCTTTCTACCCATTCTGTCTATGTCTCTCATAATTTTGTACACCCAGGGAGAGGGTCCCCCTCCAACACCTCAGCCCTCTCTGCAGGAAGGAAAATAGCCCCAGCGACCACCCCTTTTCCTTCATGGATTAGTGAGGAAGAGCAACTCCCACAGGGACCGTCACATTCCAGTCATATTTATCCACATCTTTTGGCCACAGTTCCTCCCTTAGGCATCCATTTGACCACAACTCTGCCTCTTGGCTCCACAGTGTGACCCAGCAAGGCTGGAGGAGGAAACTTTGCTTGCAAGATCTTTCAAAGTTTTTCCCATGAAGGGGAAGCGAGTACATTTGCTTACAATTGGAAAACAAGAAGCAACCTTGGGAGAGCGAGGATGGTTTACACTCAACCTATAGTGAAATGCCACAGGTACCAAACAGGAATCGGGCCACACTGACATATAAATGGATGTGGATGTCGCTGACAAGCGAGGCAATTATTGTTCACCACTGAATAAAAGTAAATTACTGCAGATGCTGGAATCTAAAACCAAAAGAGAAAATGCTGGAAAATCTCAGCAGGTCTGGCAGCATCTGTAAGGAGAGGAAAGAGCTGACATTTCTGTTCCAGATGACTAAATATTTCCCACTTTCTATGCCTCTTAGCTTTGACAAAGGCTGATCTGGACTAGAAACCTCATCTCTTTTCTCATCTTATAGATGCTGTCAGACCTGCTGAGGTTTTCCAGCATTTTCTGTTTCTGTTTCCGATTCCAGCATCTGCAGTATTTTGTCTTTATCTTGGGAATGTGAGGATTGGCTTTCTACAAGTGGCTTGATTCAACTGAGTGAGCGAATGGGCCACTCGAGAGGGTAGAGTCAACCATCTTGGTGTTGCTCTGGAGTCAGATATAGGCTAATCTGGTTGAAGGGTGGCCAGTTCCTTCCCAAGAGGATGATGGTGAACCTGTCGAGTTTTTATGATCATCTGACGGTGTTGTGGTCATTCTCACCAATGCCAGCTAGTCCAGGCTTCTGCCTTATTATTCCAGCAGCAGGTTCACAATGCTTGCCCAAGCGCTTTGAGAGGAACAAGATGGTGCACTTAAGGAAGTCGACGGGAATGTAAAACCCCAGGTTTCATCAGCCTCCTCCTAACTTCATTTCCAAGCATCGCTCTGTGTAAACTGGTGGTGTACAGTTGGAGAACAACATGTGAATCGGCTGAATTAGTCCACCATCTGTCGCCTTTTTCTACACGGCTTAAGGAAGTCCCCAGTCAGGTCTCCTTGGAATTTACAGATGACGGTACTGCCGGGGACAGGCCCGAGAGCCGTTGCCAGGGACAGGTCCTGGGGCCACCGTCACCGCCATAATCACTTGTTCTATTGGTTGATCATGTAGCAGCTCTGATCACTGCCCTTCCCCCACCCTCTAACTTCTACCACTGGTAAGTTTGTTTTTATTTATTGTTGTCACAAGTAGGCTTACATTAACACGGCAATGAAGTTACTGTGAAAATCCCCTAGTTGCCACACTCTGGCACCTGTTCGGGTAACTGAGGAAGAATTTAGCATGGCCAATGTACCTAACCAGCACATCTTTTGGACTGTGGGAGGAAACCCATGCAAACATGGGGAGAACATTGCAATCTTCACACAGACAGCGACCCGAGCTGCGAATTGAACCCAGGTCTGTGGCGCTGTAAGGCAGTCATGCTAACCACTGTGTCACCCCCAGTTGTTCTTTTTGTTTTGGATTTTCTGATTATGTTTGCAGAAGCCAGTCCTGTTTAGAAATGAATTTAATGGATTTTTCTCAGTTCTTGCTACAGCAGAGCACGCAGTCATCAGGAGCTGGAAGTATTTACTCTGTGGGCAGCCTCTGGGGTTCAGGCAGCCATTGGGCTTTTGCGATCAGCAGGGGTTTCCTGAATATCTTCATCTGAAAATGGGAAAATGAGGACCTTCCCTGCATGTGCTGGGAACTCAGTTGTAAAATTGGAATAAAATCAATTAGAACTTTCAAAAACTCATCTTGGCAGGCCAAGCATGAGAAAATCTTGATTAAATATCAATCTCTGTTATTGACTAAATAGCTCCTTCCACTTTATTTATTTATTAGTCACAAGTAGGCTTGCATCAACACGGCAATGAAATTATTGTGAAAATCACTCCAGCATCTGTTCGGGTACACTGCGGTAGAATTTAGCACGGCCAATGCACCTAACCAGCACTGTGGGAGGAAATCAAAACGCCCAGAGGAAACCCACGCAGATATGGTGAGAATGTGCGGACTTCACACTGACAGTGACCTGAGGCTGGGAATCGAACTCGGATCCCTGGGTGCTGTGAGGCAGCATGGCCATCTTAAGAGAGAGCTTTCATCCATAAATAAATTCAGAGAGAATTCTCAGGTATTTCATGGTCCTTGAATCATTTTTAGAAGTGTTGGTGTTTAAACAAGCCTGATGTTCCGTTTGAGTTCAAGGAAATAGCAGGAGGTGAAGGAGCTGTTAATGTATTTTGGATATGTTGGGTGAACAATGTGTATCAAATAGGATACCAGGGAAGCTCACTGCTCTGCCATCAGCGGAGTGTTTTGTACATTCACCTGAATGGGCAGGACTCAGTTCACTGTCGGGCATGAAAGATAGCAGGGAAATTCTCCCTTTCCGTCTGCCATGGGAACCACTGACCTCGGGTGGGATTCTCCAGTTTTGGGGCGGGCATGGCTGGAGAATCTCCTCCCACTCCTTTAATGGTATGACACGACCTCAGTGTGGCTTCTCACCTGTATGTTGACATTATGGCCAGAACTTTACTCCCTTGTCCGCCCCAGAATTGGGACAGCCAGGCTCACAGAATGGCATTCTCCATTGGCCTCAGACAGGATCTTACGAGCCTCAGGTGGGCAAAGCAGTAAAACTCCAGTGTATGAGTCAGTCTGTCTCTGTGGTTTCACCCGAGTTTAATTGGGCTGCCAGCAAAGTTAGTGCAGGAGGTGAAAGTTCATGACAGGGATAACCATACGGGTGTCAGCAATTCAGTCCTTCCACCTTATTCGACTATTCAAGAGAATCATAGAATCCCATCAATGCAGAAAGAGGCCATTCAGCCCATCAAGTCTGTATTGTTTCTCCAAAAGAGCATCCTATCCAAGCTCCCTTCCCTCCACCCTATTCCTGTAACCCCACACATTTAGCATGGCCAATCCACCTAACCTGCATATCTTCATACTGTGGGAGGAAACTGGAGCACCTGGAGGAAACAACACAGACACCGGAAGGAAGTGCAAACTCCTTACAGAAGAGATCCGAACCCAGGTCCCTGGCGCTGTGAGGCAGCAATGCTAACTACTGTGTCACCATTCCTTCCAGAACTGTATTTAACTTTATCCATTCATTTAGGCTTCATTTCTATAACCCACAGACAGCTGAAATTTATTGATCTCATATTTAAAATTATTAATTGAGCATCTACTTTTTTTTTCTGGAAGAGCATTCTATATTTTACCACTGATTGTGAGAAGCATTATTCACTAATGTCTGCCTCAAGTGGCCCAAGCTCTCATTTTAAGGTTATGGTCACTTGTTCCAGATTCCACGTCAGTTTCTCTCACTTTATTCGATCAATCCCTTTAAAAATCCTATAAATCTCAGTCACATCACCCCTCAGGCTGTTTATATTCCAGTGAGCACGAGTCCATTTTATGTAACCTCCCCTCATGATCATGGTATAGCGATTAGCACTGCTCATAGCATCAGAGTTTGATTCGCAGATTGGGTCACTGTCTGCATGGAATTTGCATGTTCTCTTTGTGCCTATGTGCATTTCCTCAGGGTGCTCTGGTTTCCTCCCACAGTCTGGAGAACATGCTGGTTAGGTGCATTAGCGATGCTAAATTCTCCCTCAGTGTATCCAAACAGACGCTGGAGTGAGGGATTTTCACAGTAACCTCATTTGCAGTGTTAATGTAAGCCTACTTGAGACATGAATGAATAAATAATTAATCTTTGTAGACCTGGAAACATTCTAGTGAATTTGTGCTGCTGATATATTTTTAAAAAGGATGTAAAACCCAGAACTCTAGACAGTAGTCCAGATGTGATATAGCGCAGACTTCTTACAGCTGTGGTTAAACTTTATGTTCCAGCCAATAAGATAGATAGGCTGACATTCTAACAGCCTTTTGTCATTTTAGAACAAGACCATTATGTGAAGGTTTTAAAAAACTCTTTGGACCTTTGCTATTCCTAACTTTTCACCATTTAGAATCTATTCTTCCCTAGTGCATAATGAATGATTTTGCATTTACCTGCACCGGATCCCATCTGTTCATTCACTCCATCAATGCCTGTCTGCAAATTGATTATCCTGTGTAGATTACTTACTATGTCGCCAATCTTTATGTCAACAGGACACTTGGATACGAGGCTTTCTATTGTGTTGTCTAAGTTATTAATAAATAGGATGAATAGTTGAGACTCCAGCACAGATCTCTGTGGGCTACCATTAGTTACTTCCTTCCAATTCGGGTAAGGTAACTTGCTTAAGTTTAAAATTTATTTATTAGTGTCACAAGTAGGCTTACATTAACACGGCAATGAAGTTACTGTGAAAATCCCCTAGTCACCACAATCTGGCTCCTGATTGGCCATGCCAAATTCTCCCTCAGTGTATCCAATGTACCTAACCAGCACGTCCTTTGGATTGTGAGAAGCACCCGAGGAAACCCATGCAGACACAGGGAAAACATGCAGACTGTGAACAGTCAGTGACCCAAGCCAGAATTGAATCCAGGTCCCTGGCGCTGTGAGGAGCAGTGCTAACCACTGTGCCAACCTATCATCCTAACTTTGTACCTTTGCCTGTTTAATTGACTTAACCATATTGTTAGTGAGCTAGTCAGCTAGACTAGCTCTCTGCTGTGGTAGGAGCAGGAAACTTTGAGTTAATGAATTGATATTTGAGCTTAGTGCATGAGCAACACTGAAAAGACCTGTGCTTTAAGTTATTAGAGCCATGAAACCGTTGTGGGCAATATTGTACAAGCACGTAACACATTTGTCTGAATTTCTCTCCACCATGTTAGTCAATCTATAAACTGATTTAAGATAAATGACCCTGGCAAAATGAGAGTTGCTACCAACGTCTAGTTGGCTATATATCATATTTATAGCTCTGGTGCTTACTCTATTGTCCTAATGGGTTGATTTGGGGAGGAAAGCTATGAGAGAATCACATTGTGCAGGTACTCTGCCATCATTACCTTTGCACGTTCTGCAGGAAGTGTTGTTATCTGCTTTATTCTTTCATTGGATGTGGGTATCATTGGCAAGGCCAGCATTTGTTGCCCATTCCTAATTGCCTTTGAGATAAGTGGCTTGTTGGGCCATTTCCAAAGACTGTTAAGAGCTTGCTGTGAATTTGGATGGTTTTATACCATATATAAGATGCACTGCAGGAACTCACTAAGGCTCCTTAGACAGCACCTTGCAAATCCACGATTTGTCATCTAGAAGGACAAGGAAAGGTGATGCTCAGGAACACCACCACTTGCAACTCCAACCTAAGCCACGCAATGTCTCAACTTGGAAATATATCACTTCTCCTTCTGGGTTAAAAACTGGAACTCCCTCCCTACCAACTTTGGGGGGGTACAAATTGCATATTACTTGCTGCAATCCAAGAAGTCAGCTCACCATCAGCTTCTCGACAGCAATAAAAAATGGGCAATAAATGCTGGCCTAAGCAACGATGCTCATATCCCATGAATGAATAAAAAAAATCTAAGCTAGACTAGGTAAAGATGGTAGATTTATTTCCATAAAGGGGTTTAGTATAGCGGATGGTGCTTTTGCACCAATCAAGAATAATTTCATGGTCACTGTCTAATGCTGATCAAACTTTCTCTCGCAGTTGAGATACTATCAGAATTTTAATAGGCTGAACTTTTTATTTTAATGAGGGTTTAAGAAAGACCCGGGGGGGTTGGTATTTTTTCCTGCCCACCCGCCTGTCAAGGGAATTGTAGCGGGCAGCCATGCACAAATCCCTTGATCTTGGGCAGGATTTTCCAGTTTTGGGGCAAGCATGGCTGGAAAACCCCATCCCTGGTGTTTTATATAACAGCGCTCCTGAACCTACTGCAAGTTGTGTGCCTGCAATAAGGGAGATGATGGTCTAGTGGTATTACTGCTAGATTATTAATCCCCCAGAAATGCTCTGGGAACCTGAGTTCGAATCCCACCATGACAGATGGTGGAATTTGAATTCAATAAAAAAAAATCTGGAATTAGGAATCTGCTGATGACCATGAAACTATTGACGAATGTTGGAAAAACCCATCTGGTTCACTAATGTCCTTCAGGGAAGGAAATCTGCCAATCTTACCTGGTCTAGCCAATATGTGACTCCAGAACTACAATAATGTGGTTGACTCTGAATTGATTTCCAAGGGGAATTAGGGATGGGCAATAAATGCTGGCCAGGCAGCAACACCCATGTCTCATGACTGAATAGAAAAATATGTATAATAGTTTGGATGCCAAACAAATTGTTTGTGTGCGTTGAATTTGGAAGTCTAGAATTGCAGATAGGTACATCTTCTGCAGATTGTTGAATCTAGCGCAGTAAAAAGTGAACCAATAATATAGATTTGGATGTCCTTGTGTATGTTAAAGTTAGAATTCCCGAATTACAGTTAGGTACATTTCTGCAGATTGTTGAATATGGTGCAATAAAAAAGTGGCAAGAAAGCTTTGAGTTGTCAAAGGGCTGTTAATCCCAAAAGATATCTTGCTGTGCTTGCAATAGAATTGTGTCCTGAAAGAGCAACAGACAAAGAACATTCAGAGTTTGGTGAGAGGGAAATGATGTTAAACTTAATGTGCTTCTTGGCTCTTATTTCTCCCGGAGCAGCCACTAACATTATTTAAAACATAAGCTTGATCCCAGACATATTTCTGAAAGATTAAATTGGCACAGTGCTCCCAATTAATTACTTGATTCCTCTATCTGAGATGTGGCTTAATATTAAAAACCATTTGTGATTATGATTGATATTTTCTGGAGAGCAGTATTTTAACTTTGTTATGATAACAGAAGAAACCAATTTACGTGACTCAACAAATTGTTTTTGAGGAGTTTTCTGCCTGTCACTTTTGTGGTCCTTTGAGTTGGAATTTCATTTTGTTCAGCTCCTTTGTGGCAGCATTGAGCACGCCAAGCTAGACGTAGATAGTTTGGAAACAGAGCAAAGATTCTTCTTTGTCTTGCTCACTTTTGGTGGGATTTTTCAGTCCTCCGCACTCACCCCAATACTGGAAAATTCCGTCCCTGGCCAAAGGACCTTTGCATAGTCTGCACCCCCAGCCTGCTGTGATTCCCATAGCAGGCGGGACAAGAAAATTCCTGCTGCTGTGTCTCAGCCTGGTTACTGCACCACAACAGGTGTGATGGTGCTCCTGACTGAGTAATGCCTGGCATTTTCAATGCCATTAGCTGTAATAATATCAAAACGTTTGCCACTCTAAAAATTAAAAATCCACATCGGCTGTCAAGTATCCAGTGCTGGTCCAGACTCCACCTCTTAACATTGCAATGAATTACTTGCTGAGCAACTTAAATTCGAGTCACGGTGAACTGGCGAGAATAGTGTTGAGGGTGGAATGATTGATTGATTTATGGCTCAGTGGTTAGCACTGCTGCCTCACAGTGCCAGGGACCCGGGTTTAATTCCCGCCTTGGGTCACTGTCTGTGAGGACTTTGCATGTTCTCCCAGTGTCTATGTGGGTTTCCTGCAAGTGTTCTAGTATCCTCCCACAGTTAGGCGCATTGGCCATGCCAAATTCTCCCTCAGTGTATCCGAACAGATGCCAGAGTGTGGTGACTAGGGGATTTTCACAGTAACTTCATTGCAGTGTTAAGGTAAGCCTACTTGTGACAACAATAAATAAATAATAAACTTATCAGTAGTAGAGGTTAGAGGATGGGGGTAGGGCAGTGATCAGAGCTGTCATATGATCAATTAATAGAACAAGTGGTTAAGCCGGTGACAATGGCCTTTGAACTTACTCCTGACAATAACCTTATAACTGTGCCAGTGTACCCAAACAGGCGCCGGAGTGTAGCAACTACTGGATTTTCACAATAACTTCATTTATAATGTTAATGTAAGCCTACCTGTGACACTAATAAATCAACTTAAACTTAAAAGAACTTAGTGTATTGGGATACAGTGAAAAGTATTGTTTCTTGCGAGCGTTTACGGATTAAAACATACCCTTCATAGAGTACATAGGGGAGAAGGAAAGGAGAGGGTGCCGATTGTAGCATTGCAGTTACAGATAGGGTGTAGAGAAAGATCAGCTTAATGTATGGTCGGACCAGATTTGGGAACCCGGATTCTCCTCAATATCGCAAAAAGCTGCTGCCAACCACTTGATAAAATGATATACGTTACTTCCTGTGTGCCAAAGAGAAGTTCCCACTGTGTAGGGAATTGACGGGCCGCTGCTATTTATAGCACTCTCGTTTCATGCAGTCACAGTAAATCCTCACCGTGTCATTCTATTTGCTCATCCATTTGTTTGAAGTAGTAAACTTGAATAAAGCTGTGCTGGATTTATGTAGAACATTGTCTGCCCTGTGCTTCTAGAATGTATTTATGGATGTTTTCAGAATGAAGGGGGAAAGGGCTGATGTTTTATTGCTAAGGCTGCAACCCAGTCATTGGAAAACTCCTGCAAATTGCCAATGATGCAGAAGGCTTTCACAAACAGGACTCCATGTCGGACCTGGATTTATGCACAGCTGTTCCTCAATGCCATTACTCATAGAGTATCATAGAGAGTTCCTACAGTACAGAAGGAGGCCATTTGGCCCACTGTGTCTGCACCAACCACAATCCCACCCAGGCCCTACTCCCAAAACCCCATGTATTTACCTTGCTAATCCCCCGACACTAAAGGCCAATTAACTGCATATCTTTGGACTGTGAGAGGTAAACGGAGCACCGTGAGAAAATCCACAAGGACAGAGAAAGAATGTGCAAACTCCACACAGTCAGAATTGAACACGGGTCCCTGGTACTGTAAGGCAACAATGCTAATCATTGTGTCACTTAGAGGAGATGATGTTACATTCAGGGTATTTCTCACCCCGCTCCTTGTCGCACAGGCCAGCCCCACTATTTTGTGCAGTGAGATGGAAGGGCATGTTAGTATGATGATGAGAAAGGTCTATGGGACAGCTGCCTTTATCAATCAAAGCATAGATTACAAAAGCAAGGAAGTCATGTTGGAGTTGTATAAAACTTTGATGAAGCTGGAATATGTATAGAACTTTGGTGAAGCTGGAATACAGAACAGCGTGCCAATCTGGTTGCCATAGTATAGGAAGGATGTGATAGCACTGGAGGGGAGATTCACCAGGATGCAGACTGGGATGGCACATTTAAGTTATGAAGAGAGTTTGGATAGGCTTAGGTTGTTTTCATTGGAGCAGAGAAGACTGAGGGGTGGCCTGAATAAGGTGTACAAGATTATGAGGGACATGGACAGAATGGATAAGGAGCAGCTGTTCCTCTTAGCTGAAGGGTCAGTCACGAGGGGACATAGGCGCAAGGTGAAAGATAGGTGGTTTAGGGGGATGTGAGGAAAAACATTTTACCCTGAGGGGTGGTGACGGTCTGGAATGTGCTGTGGTTGCCTTTAAAAAGTATCTGGATGAGCACTTGGCAAATCATAACGCTCAAGACTGTGGACCAAGTGCTGGTAAATGGGATTAGGTGGGATATTAGGTGTTTCACACATCTTGATGCGGATGTGATGGGCCAAAGGGCCTCTTTTGCACTGTGTGATTCTGTGAGATGAGTAATTCTTCAGTCAACAGCCACGATCCCATTCAATTCATGATGATAATGATGCCTGTGTTGCCAGAAAATTCAGAGCATTGTACCACAGGAGTTTGATCTTCATCAGTTACCATTATAGGAATTACTTTCTCTTTGGTGCTTCATGTCTTACACCGTGGATATTCACTGGCTTTTCTACTGATCACCTCCACTTTCAAGCCAGTAGGTCTTTGTTAACCAATATTACTAACGAATGATCATTCTGTAGCACTGCCTTTCAAATGTTTTCATTATTTTCCTATCTTATACCTTCCCTCCATTAATCCCAAAGTCCTGGATTGTGTTGTTCCTTCCCAATTATGTGCCCACCATTCCTTAGTTGGAATCTAAGGTCCTGGCAAAATGACTACCCTATTCAAGCTCTCATCTTCTGTGATCACGATGACAATTTGTGGTTCCTGCGCTAACTCTTGCATCTCTGCTGCAATGATGTCCTCCTCAGCGGACACCTTCCTGGAACCGTCTCTTCTTTCCCCAGTTGAGACAAGGATACTAGTGGGTTAACATCGGAGTTGTACATTGGTTCTCTTTTCGTTGTCTTTACAATTCGCCCAGGTGTATTTGCTTGGATGCACAGGTTCACGTTCTGACTACACACAGCTGCATCTCTCCTCTTTTCTGTTGATTCGATGGCTGTTGTTAAATTTTTTAACTGACTATCTGACCTCCAGTCTGTTGTGAATCAAAATTTCCTCTGCCTTAATGAGGGTGTAACAGTGCCATTGCTTTCTTTGGCTTCTAAAAGCTCCTACATCCTTGTGGAATTAATTCTGTTAAACCGTCTGGCTGTTATCTCATGACAAGGCTGTTGGTGGAATGTCTTGGCTTGTTGCTTGATCTAAAGATGCTTCTTTGTAATCCAAACAGCTTTTCAACAGTCATACCAAATTCATGCTCCGTACATTCTGGTATTATATTTGAGTCTGCACGTGGAGGATGTTTCGATGACTTTCAGGGGCCGCAAATCCTGCAGGATTAGCCTGTCTCAATTCCACCGTGAATTGGACTGCTGTGATCCCAGTTTTCCTGGGAGCATAAGTGTCAGGAATGTTAAAATTCAAGGACAGAAACTCCAAAGTGTTTTATGAAGTCTGCCTGGATCATACATTTTGCAGTTTGAATTAGACTGGGGTGAGCATCAAATGTTTCACTCTAGGTATAATTCAAATGACCCACTAGGGAGCTTTTATCAAATAAAGTCCATTTAAGAATATTGTTATCATATAGCAATAACTTTTAGCAATTACAAACAAGAAAAAGAATAACCATGATTTTGTATAAACTTTAACACCTTTATGAAATGTTCCAACCAAACAAACCTACCTATAAACATGCACCTGCCACAGTTTTAAAACAGAAAATATGAATGCTCATGTGATGCTGGAACTGAGTCCTTTGATTGGAGAATTGAAACTTCAGCAGCCCTCAAAGTAAAGATAATACCTCTGCTGGCCTCTAGCTTTTATGATGTAGAGATGCCGGCGTTGGACTGGGGTAGTAAGAACTCAGTAAGAATCTAGCAACACCCATTTAAATCCAACCAATTTATTTGATAGTAAAATTGTGAGTTTTCGACACTGTGTCTTCATCAGGCAAATGCAGTGTTCTGGCAGACCAGAACACTGCATTTGCCTGACGAAGACACAGAGTGTCTATGACTTCTCTATGACTGTAACATTCTGCATCTTTCCTTCTCCCCTACGTATTCTATGAATGATATGCTTTGTCTGTATAGCATGCAAGAAATGTTAATTTTCACTGTGTACTAACATATGTGACAATAAATCAAAATTCAGTGATGCTGAAAAGAGATTGAGCTTTATAACAGTGCAGACAATGAGTATGATCCTGCTGCAGTGGCTGGGGAACCAGGTTAAATGTTCATTGGAGCTTTCCGAACATCACCACAGCTGGATTCTCTCCTCACAGCTGGAAACCCCAACATGTCCTTAGATTATTTTCAATTGTGTAATTATCTCATTTATAACCAATACCTCTGAACTATGAACACAAAACTCGATGGCCCCTCATCCCACATGTTTTGTGTGTTGTCAGATTAATTGATGCTGACTCTGCTTGTTTGGAGTCTGCAACACTCTGGCAAAGCTCAGAAGTTATCACAGAAAACGCTGGAAAATTTCAGCCAGTCTGACAGCATCTGTGGGGAGAGAATTGAGCCAACGATTCAAGTCTGGATGACCCTGAAATGTTAACTCTGTTCTCCCTCCTGCTGAGATTTTCCAGCATTTCCCGTTTTAGTTTCAGATTCCAGCTTCCGCACTCATTTGCATTTGTCATCGATGATCACCTTCATTCCTGTCGCAGTTGCCCACTCGGAATCTGACGCCTGCAGGAAAGTGACCTCATTCTATGATCACCATAGTTTTAAGCTGATCTTTCTGTTCTCAATGCTGGGGAGGGGGATCTTTGGTCAGTAGCAAGTCGGACTTTGTTGAGATGTGTGGCAATAAGAGGGCACTGTGTTGATTCTCACTTACTCAATCTAGCAGTCAGCAGATGCAAGCTATGTTCAGATAGTTGCACTGTTCATACACAGACCCGCTCTGGATAGAGTACTTGTAAAAACAAGCAGTGCAGTGTTCCCAATTGCTCACTCCTTCACATTTATCATTTTCACATGTGTCCAACCACTGGTGAACCAGCATTTGCTAAAACTATTGCAAAAGTTGCTGACTTACAGTAAATTACCACTAACTTTTGGAGTGCTGCTCCTTCGTCAGGTGAGTGGGAGTTCTGTTCATAATTAGGGCATGCAAATTTCTGTAAATTGAATTTGTATGCCCTATTTGTGAAAAGAACTCCCACTTACCTGACGAAGGAACAGTGCTCTGAAAGCTAGTGACGTTTACTACCACATAAACCTGTTGGACTTTAACCTGATGTTGTGGGACTTCTTACTGTGTGAGGGCAGTCCCAGGAGGCTGGAGTTTACTGTTATGTCAGCTGATGCAGTTGGGAGCCAGGGTTAGAAGATTAGAACTTGAATTCCAAATGGCCGCTCCAGTGAGGCAGTGAGAAAGGGAATGCGGAATTGTTAGCAGTGCCATCTTTCGGATAGGACAATCATCATTTGAAACGAACAGTAGGTAACAAAGGAAGGTTTGTAAGAGCGGGTGTACGAGGACACAGTCCCTCTCCAAACATTTAACATAATTAATTAATTAGTATACAAGTAGGCTGTAGGCTTACTTTAACACTGCAGTGAAGTTCCTATGTAAATCTTAAATGAGAAAACAGCTTTTGTAGCCATGGCCCCTGTTTTGATGGCTGGAGGAGAGGGGAATGCACCAGGGTGTTGGCCTGTGACTCTGGCTGCACCCAGCCTGGCAGGGTAGGCCTCTAAGCCGGCCCCTCCTCAGCATCTAAACTGGTCTGTGCCACTTGTGGGAAACAGGATCACGGTCGACCTTCTTCAGTTAGAATCAAATGTTAACGAGTTGTATTGGCCACAAGCTGTTTGCAGGTAGCATTCTACCCCCACGCACAACACTCTCCATTTCTGCCCATCCCCACTACCACCTCCCTCATCCCACTGCTCCAAAAATACCTTTGGGAAAGGATGGAGCAGGAAACCAGCACGGTGGCTGGCAATGCCGGTGAGGACCAGTGACTGTAGCAGGGCAATACCAAGGCAGCTGTGGTGAGGGAGAGCTGGATCCTGGAGTCAGTCAGCAGCATTATGAATTGTGCAGGAAGCAAGCTGGCAGGAAGATAACGTTGACAAGGCTGGCAGGATGGAGGTCACATGGCTCCTTCGATCAGTCAGGGAAGGATTTCGTATATGGCCAGTTTCAACACAGATGTGTGTTCAGATTATATTTTTGTGACATTGGAATGATCATGGAAATCATAGAATCCATACAGTGCAGAAAGAGGTCATCCGGCCCATCGCATCTGCACCGACCACAATCCCAGCCAGGCCCTATTCCGCATAATCCCAAGTGTTTACACTGTTAATCATGGCCAATCAACCTAACCCACACATCTTTGGACTACAGAAGAAAACTAGAGTACGTGGAGAAAACCCACGCAGACACAGGGAGAACGTACAAACTCCCCACAGACTGTGCCGTCTGTTGTTGAGGCAGCAGTGCTAACCACTTTGCCACCCCAAAACCGAATAAATTGGGGTTGAACTTTGGCATTCTGGCTTTTGCGCTCCATTCAATATCTCCATGTAGAATGCTCTGTGCTCCGTGTTTTGTTTGGTCTGTATCTCTGCAGCAGCACCCAACAACACGATCCAAAGTTTGTACAGTGAGGTTGGCCTTTTTATGACGGTGAAATGAAATTAATGGGCTGCCTTGTTGGCAGCCTTGGCTCCAGTTGAAAACCCAATCAATAAGATTGGAAGATTGGCAAAACAGAGCTCCTAATGAGGACTTCTGTACAGGATTTACAACAGTGAATGAGAGCCACAGCATACTGGACAACTTGTTAAAACACCCTCTCTTTGGCAGCTTCCCAAGCAGTGTGGTATTGACTGCACTTGCACTCAATGCTTCCTCTACACATACACTGCTGTTTGTGGCTTGCTAATCATGATATTGGGACTATTCATTGAGTGGAACATGAGTGAGGCAGTGTTCAAAACACACGTGTCACTCCTGTACCATGTGACAGCCAGCCTCATTAATTACAAATGGAATAAAAGTTGAACATTTTGGCTTGATTAACAATACTTGAATAAAAATACTGCCACCTCCAGACTTGATTTACTTCAATATCAATTCTCCTGTCTTTCTGAGCTTGCACTGCTCCACCCTCAGGACTGTTTGAAGTTCTTTATAGCCAATTAAACACATTTTCGAAATGTGGTCACTGTTTTGGTGTTGGAAACGCAACAGCAGGGTCTCTGGAAAGAGCATTGTGAGAGTGAGCTGATAATCTCTTTAATGGTACCAGTTTAGCGATGAATGCTGACCAGGAAACGGAGGGATGGGGGTGAGGGGGGGTGAGATCATTCCGCATTTCCCCAACACAGCATCTCATGGTCTTGTATATCTGTCTGACAGGACAGATGGAAGAGTTAACATCTCACCATGAATTATATGGATTTCCAAAAGCTTATTGGATAAAGCCCCTCACCAGAAGAGTGTGAGCTCCTGGCATTGAAGGTGAATTATTGACTGCTTAGGAAACTGAGCGACAGAAAACAGGGAGAGAGATAATTGGCAGAATATTACTGGTGGTGTCACGCAAGGATCTGTGTTGGGGCCTCAATGGTTCAGTCTATTTATAAATGACTTAGCCAATTAGATATAAAGAATACATACCGAAATGTGTTGATGGCACAGAGATATGGGGCATTCTAAGCATTATCGATAGGAATATAACATTACAAAGAGTTTTTGGTAGATGGAGTAAATGTGACCAATGGGCCTTTTGGCTAAGATCAAGTGTAGTTTTGGCATCCTGCACTTGATTAAAGCCATGAGGTCACAGTGAAGCAATTTTTTATAAAGTGGCATCTGGGTCTTTTGGCTAAGAAGCAAATGAGATCAAGCCTTGGAGGAGGTGCAATCCAATCAGCTTAGATTATATAGGTCAAGTCCAAAGCAGGAAATGGGAAGCCTGTCTTGTCAGCTTGGATCGGGAATGTCTCACTTGCTGAGACTTTGAATTGGACTTTGGATTGAATTGGATATAAACAAAAAAAAACAAATGTGACCCCTCTATTTCAATAGAAGCAAACATGAGGTTCTCCATATTGGACCCAAAGATGACAGACTGGGGGAACTTCCTATGCGGCGAATAGCTAGAAACACTGGGGGACCCGAAGAGACTTGAGTGTCCAAATACATCTATCATTAAAATATGCCATGCAGGAAAGAATCAATGGGACTTATAGAATGCTTTCTTTACCCCATCTTCTCAAGCTGTCCTTCAGAGTTGAGGATGATTTGCTTCCACACTAGGGGGTGCAGCAGCGGTGAATGAGGTGCCCTAGTTGCCATATGCTCCATTCACTGTTGACATTTGACCTGGGGCCAGAAGTCACGCTGCAGATATATGAAGCCCTAGTTCCACTATATCTGGAGCAGCTCTGGGCACCATACCTTAGGAAGAAGATATTGGCCTTGGAGAGTGTGCAGAATGATATGCAGATCCCAAGGAGATGGTGAAATTACATCATTAAGGGGTTTTATTCTTTGAAATATGTAAGTTTATAGGGTGATTTGTTTGAAGTTTAAAATATCAAGGGACAAATGGAGAGATAGAATGAAACTATTTTCATTGACTGGGGATCTAGGAACAGGATAATTGTCCAGAATTTAGAGCCAGACCTTAAAATTTATTCATTAGTGTCACAAGTAGGTTTACATTAACACTGCAATGAAGTCACTGTGAAAATCCCCGAGTCACTGTTTCTTCAAAAGGAACTCTTCAAAATGCAGCTAATGAAAATACAACAAAAATTACTCCAACTTATAAATCATAAAAAGGGTTTAATAAATTTCATTATTCCAAATCAGGAGCCTCACCCTGAGCCATAGTTCCTTATTTGTAGCAACTCAGCTGACTATTGCATCACTCGGTAATTGGTAATTCCACGGTTTACTGGGTCAGTTGACCCTTACATTTTTGTTCCCATTGGTCACGTTACATCCAATACAAAATTGTCATTGATTACATTTTAACAATCACCACATCTGGTACCTGTTCGGGTACACTAAGGGAGAATTTAGCATGGCCAATGCATCTAACGAGCACATCTTTCAGATTATGGAAGGAAACCAGAGAGCACCCGGAGGAAAGCCATGCAGACATGGGGAGAATGTGCAGACTCCATACAGACAGTCACCCAAGTTGGGAATTGAACCTGGGTCTTTGGCGCAGTGAGACAGCAGTGCTAACCAGCTGTGTCATCGTGTCGCCTTAATGACATTAGGAAGCGTTTCTCCACACAAAGGATGGTAGAAATTTGAAAGTCTCTTCCACAAATGTTGACCAATGCTAGACCAATTGTTAAAATTCGAATCTCAGATTGAGGAATGTTTTGTTCATTGAGGCTGCAGACTGGTCTTGATCTCATCGAATGATAGAAAAGTTGTGAGGGCCTAAATGGCCAACTCCTGTTCTGATATTCCTACCCATTTCCACTTCAGTGGGGTGCTAGATCTCTGAAACTGTCCAGGAATTACAATGCAACCCAGGACCTATCATTTCCTAGCAGAGTGCTCCAATGCATCAAATGGATTACCAGGAACTTTCCTCACAGACCAATACTAAAGTGAAGTGCCATCCCATCAGCAGAGCTCTTTTTGTGTCTCATTAATTCACTACTTGTTCGCTGCTTTGCAAAACAATGGGCGCTGGAGAAACAATATTGTGACAGTAATGATGACCTGACTGACTGTGCCAATAATGTATGTTTATCTTTATTATGCTTTGCATTATTCATTGACTTAACTGTCAGTAGAAAATCTAACACGTTCTCCTAATTGTCAAGATGAAGATCAAATATTTATCAGTGATATTTAAGCTCAGGAGATTTTTTTAAGTGTGGCATTCTGTGCAACTTGATCCTTTTTTATGGACAACCAGTTTAGTGATTTGAATGAGGAGAGACATTGAAATGATTATTAGTAACTCCATCAATGATATAGGTGGCATGATGACACTGTGATTAGCACTGCTGCCTCACAGCACCAGGGACCCAGGTTTGATTCCCGGCTTGGCTGATTGTCTGTGTGGAGTTTGCAGATTCTCCCCATGTCTGTGTCGGTTTCCTCTGGATTCTCCAGTGTTCCCCAACACTGCAAAGATGTGCCTGTTAGATGGATTGGCCATGCTAAATTGTCCCTTAGTGTCAGGGTGACTATTTGGAGAAAATGCATGAGGATAGGTCTGGATGGGATTGTGGTCGGTACAGACTTGATGGGCTGAATGGCCTCTTTCTGCAGTGTAGGAATTCTAGAATTGTGGATTCTATAAATGCTTCTTACTTTAATCATAGAACCCCTACAGTGCAGAAGGAAGCCTGCACCAACAAGAATCCCTCCCTTCCCTACCTCCATAACCCCATGTATGTACCTTGCTATTATCCCTGACAGTAAGTGGCAATTTAGCACGGCCAATCCATCCAACCCGCACATCTTTAGACTGTGGGAGGAAAGCAGAGCACCCGGAGGAAACCCGCACAGACACGGGGAGAGCTTGCAAACTCTACACAGACAGTGGCCCACAATCCTGGCACTGCGAGGCAGCAGTGCTAACCACTGTGCCACCATGCCATCCTGTAATGCTGAGTTAAATTTAGTGTGATCATATATTCCCTCAAAGGAGAGTGAGAACCCTGAAGGAGCTCACATTGTGAAGAAGCACAGTTGAACCTTGAAAGTGTGTGTTGTGATCACCCATAGTCACAGCCACACTTAAGTGTTGGCACCTCCCAGTTTGTTTACTAATGTGTGTGAAAGGAAACGAACTACTGACTTTTCTCTGAATTGTCGTATATTGTATCCACATATAGGGGTACCTCAGTCTCCAAAACCCTTTCGGATTCTAGTACAGGAATTCCACCCCTTTACCACGCTTTGACCTCTCGTGTATTCTCACACGAGATAGTTGTGACTTAACGCAGATGTAAGGCACCAAACTGTCAATGTGACATAATACCTGGAGGATGTTGAATATTTAGCTGTTCAGTAGCAAGAGTTAATGACCTACGGTAGGGGAGACGATGGCCTAGTGGCATTATCGCTAGATCAGTAATCCAGAAATTCAGCTAATACTCCAGGGATCCAGGTTTGAATCCCAACCGTGGCAGATGGTGGAACTTAAATTCAGTTCAAAAACTTGGAATGAAGAACCATGAAATCATTGTTGATTGTCAGAAAAATCCTATTGCCCTTTAGGGAAGGAAATCTGCCATCCTTACCTAGTCTGGCCTACCTGTGACTTCAAAGCCACAGCAAAGTGATTGACTCTCAACTACCCTCCAAGGGCAATAGGAATGGGCAATAAATGCCGGCCCAGCCAGCAACGCCCATGCCCCACCAATGAATTTTTTAAAAAATGGCCTCTGAAATAAAAAATGAGGATCTTCACAATGAAGTTTATTTATTAGTGTCACTGGTCAGCTTACACTAGTTACTGTGAAGATCCCCCTAATTGCCACACTCTGGTGCCCATTCAGGTATACTGAGGGAGAATTTAACATTGCCAACCAGCATGTCTTTCAGACTGTTAGAGGAAAGTGGAGTACCCAGAAGAACCCCAGGCAGACATGGGGAGAATGTGAAGACTCCATACAGACAGTGACCCAACACTGGAATTGAACCCAGGTCCCTGGTGCTTTGAGGCAGCAGTACTAACCAGTGTGCCACTGCACAAAGTCTTGATACTTTGATGTTTTCTGCTTTATATTTTATGGTTCTGTTGCATGAGAGACCATTGCAGTTTACTGGCTGTTTTAAAAAAAAAAATTGTATGATTTTCTAAATGTATATATAATATTTATTTGCATAACATAACATAAGGAGTTAGGTAGCCCAGGTAATACTCTTGCATTAGCAAATGAACTCAGCACGGACTAATGCGATCAAAGTATTCAGCATCTTGCCTGAAGGTTTTCTGTGAAATGAATTTGAAGATTAAATTGTCAATATTTTAGCTCAAATTGATGTAAAATTAGTAATGTAGCTTGGAGAAAACTACAAGAATGGCGTTTGCAGGGAAGCAGATAAGTTCATTTTTCTGTGACAGTGAGTGCTGTTCAAAGCATTGGGATCAGCTTATTGCTGGGCCAGAGTAGAATAAGCTGTGTTGCACCTTATCATAGAATCTCCGTAGTGCGGAAGGAGGCCATTCCGCCCATCAAGCCTGTATTGACCACAATCCCCGTAACCCCACGTCTTTACCCTGCTAATCACACTGACGTTAAGACTGGGATTTTCTGGCCTCGCTGATCTGAAATACTGAGATCCCACCTGAGATCAATGGACCTTTGACCCCCTTCCCCCACTATGACACCTGTGCGGGCAGGTCATTTGACACAAGGGCCAGTCAACCTAATACACAAAGCTTTAGAGTGTGGGAGGAAACTGGAGCACCTGGAGGGAACCCACACGGGGAGAATATGCAGACTCCACATAGACACAGTTACCTGAGGCTGGAACTGAACCCAGGTCCCTGGCGCTGTGAGGCAGCAATGCTAACCACTGTGCCACCCTATAAATATTGCCAAGCACGGCGCAGCACTGTGAATGTTGACCTGGGGCGGCTCGGAATGAAAGACACCTCAATTTGTTTTTAAGGATTACACTGAGCCTCGAATACACTTGCCAAAGAATAAAATGGATTTCTGTAATTACCTTTTGCTGGAATAATCCGTCAGTGGTTCTGTTTTGGTGGGTTGTGATAGGTGAGTGATGTGCTTTTGCTGAGAGCACTGTGTACACAGTGCTGCTTTTAGGTAGTCTGCTGCTCATATCTTTAATGATTGTTGTGAATCCACAATTGATGAATGGACAGCTGAGGGCTGTACTGGAGGCTGCATGGTTAAAAAGTAATCATGACTCAGCAGCACCGATCGACATTATTTCCTTACGAACCAAATTAAAAAGGCTGAAAGCCAGCAATGATCTCATGGCGAACCATGGAAGGTGCGGGGATGTGATTGACATTGTGATTGTTACTGAGACAGCCTCTGGTTCTAGCTGTGCTAATCTAACTGATGCTGATCAGTTCTGATGAATGGTCATCGATCTGAAACGTTAACTCTGTTTCTCTCCCACGGAGCGCTGCCTGACATGCTGTGTTGCATTGCTTTCTTTTGTCACTCTGATGTCTTTGTTAGCCCCCAGTGTCGAAACTTTGCCTGCAAAGTGCTTCGGGGCATTTCGTTACAAACGCAGGTTTCCAAGCTGAGAAGCACCCCTAAACTCAGTATTTGCTTCCTGAGGCAGCTCTTGTTGCGCTTACCTCTGTAGACTAAGGGGCATAAAGAATCACAAGCGAGGCTTGAAAACATCAATACTGCGAGCTGGTTATTGAATACCCATTCATACTCTGGTCTAAGACTGCCCAACAAAGTCCCTCCCTGGGTGGCATAGTGACACAGAGTGGTTAGCACAGCTACCTCACAGTGCCAGAGACCTGGGTTCAGTTCACAGTTTGGGCTGCTGTCTGTATGGAGTCTTCACATTCTCCCCAGTGTCTGTATGGGTTTCTTCCGGGGTGCTCCGGTTTCACCCCACAGCCTGAAAGGCTTGCTGGTTTGGTGCATTGACCCAAACAGACGCTGGAGTGTGGCAACTAAAGGAATTTCACAGTAACTTTATTACAGTGTTAATGTATGACTTACATGTGACTAATGAATAAACTTTAACTAATAGCCCAGGGGTCATCTGACTCGTAGCCTTAAAGGGACAAGCATGCTCCTCAAACCCCCACATGCATTTTGTGAATGCATACACCACAGTTCTCAGGTTTGAGGAAGATTTGCTTCCACTCTGAGTCGATGATTCTGAGATGGCTGATTAGTTCATTGCATGGCAGCTGATGCTTCAAGAGTTGGGTTGATAGGCTGTTTGGGGGACTGTGAGCTCTGCCTGATGTGGCACCTTCACCTCTGTAAATAACCCAGGAAATCCCATGAAAAAACTAAGTTCAAAAATGTGCTGGTTAGGTTGATTGGCCAAGCTAAATTGCTCCTTAGTGTCAAATGACTAGCAGGATAAATACATGGGGTTAAGTGAATAGGGACTGGATGGGATTGTGGTCAGTACAGATTCAGCAGACCAAATAGCTTCCTTCTGCACTATAGGATTCTATGAATCTATGAATTTACCAAGCTGCTATTGAATACTTAACATAGTGAAGTTATCAGACAGTCTGCGACGGTAGTTCAAGAAACCAGACAGTTCCAGGAAGGTAACTTTGTGGGCATGACTTCCATACTCTGTCCGTTAGCAATGCCAAATCATAGAATCCCTACAGTGTAGAAGGAGGCCATTTGGTCCATCAAACCTGCACTGACTCTCCAACAACAATCTCACCCAGGCCTTAACTCCATAACCCCATGTGTTTATTCCACTAAACTGTCTAACCTACACATCTTCAGATACTAAGTGGCAATTTAGCAAGGCCAATCCACTTAACTTGCACATCCTTGAACTGTGGGAGGAAACCGCAACACCCAGAAGAAGCCTACGCAGACATGGGGAGAATGAGCAAATGCCACACAGACGATTACCCGAGGCCAGAATTGAACATGGGTGCCTGGTGCTGCAAGGCAGCAGTGCTAACTGCTGATGTATACCTATGCAGTACTGAACTGGATTAGCTGCTTCAAGTGTAGAAGTTGGCAATATTAATGCAGAAGATGCTTAATAAATTCTCAAGGCTTTCCTGTGCCCATGGTTATTAACAGCTGTGTTAGAGCAGGTGACAGGGGAATATGGTGGGAACGTACAAAACATTCATTAACATCAGCAAAGTTAACTTCAGATAAAATTTATTTCTTAGTGTCAGAGGTAGGCTTACATTAACACTGCGATGAAGTTATAGTGAAAATTCCGTTGTCTCCACACTCGGGTACCTGTTTGGGTACACTGAGAGAGAATTTAGCATTGCCAATGCACCTAACCAGTATGTCAATGCAGCAGAGGATGCAAATGTGTCCATGTTTTTCCAGCCTGACTGGAGCTGGATTGAGTCATATCGAAGTTAGGCTCCTGATGGAAACTGTTGTTAGTTGATGTGCGTATGTTTTTATTATAAAAGATTCATTTAATATGAGGTTTGGAGATACAGTGCCAGAAAATGTTATCTGGAAATGGATTGCACTTGTCCTATTTCATAACAATTTGTTTTACTGCACACATTATTGACTTTGTCATATAATATCTTAATGCAAAGTACGGAGGAGTTGCACAGAGATTTCATTGTAATTGCTTTAGACCGAAAAGCTTTCAGAGTCTAAATCTAATGAACCCTACAGACAATAAATGAGTTGGAATCTTACTCATTGGAATTGCAAAACACACTGCGCAATGTCTGTGCTATTATGCAGTACTTTATGCAGGATGGGGAAGGTAAGGACTTACAGCCACAGCAGATTGTTTTTAGTTCAGTGCTCCACCAGAAGTTTTTTGGCTCTGTTGAAGAGCTACTTAACATGTGATGAATCTTCATGAGTCAGGCTGAACGCTGAAGATGCTTAATTACAGCCCCCAACCCCCCCTTCCAATCCTATCTTTCTTCTGTGGGACCTTGATTGTCCTTTAATTCTCCCTCTATAGGCATCACAGTGACACAGTGGTTAGCCCTGCTGCCTCACAGCACCAGGAACCTAGGTTCAGTTCCTGGCTTGGGTGACCATCTGTGTGAAGTCTGCACATTCTCCCCATATCTGTGTGAGTTTCCTCCAGGTGCTTTGGTTTAATATAAGAACTAGGCGCAGGAGTAGGCCATCTGGCCCCTCGAGTCTGTTCTGCCATTCAATAAGTTCATGGCTGACCTTTTTGTGGACTCAGCTCCACTTACCCGCCCATTCACCATAACCCTTAATTCTTTTATTGTTCAAAAATTTATCTATCCTTGCCTTAAAAATATTCAATGAGGTAGCTTCACCTACTTAACTGGGCAGGAAATTCCACAGATTCACAACCGTTTGTGTGAAGAAGTTCCTCCTCAATTCAGTCCTAAATCTGCTTCCCGTTAATTTGAGGCAATGCCCCCTTGTTCTTGTTTCACCGGCTAGTGGAAACAACTTCCCTGCTTCTATCTTATCTGTTCTCTTCATAATCTTATATGTTTCCGTAAGATCTCCCTTCATTCTTCTGAATTCCAATGAGTGTAGCCCCAGTCTACTCAGCCTCTCCTCATAAGCCAACCCTCTCAATGCTGGAATCAACATGGTTTCCTCCCATAGCTTGAAAGATGTGCTGGTTAGATGCATTGGTTGTGCTAAATTCACCCTCAGTGTCCCCGAACATGTGCTGGCGACTAGGGGATTTTCACAGTAACTTCATTGCAACATTAATGTAAGCCTTCCCGGTGACAGTAATCAATAAACTTTATTGTGAAGCTCTTCAATTTTTATTTCAGAGGTCGTTTTTATAAAATTCATCATGGGACATGGGCATTGTTGGCTGGCCAGTGATTAATTATTAATTCCCATTTGTAGTAAATAAAAAACTTGACTTAGTTGCAAACACAACTGTACTCAAAGCCCCCGCCTTGAAAAGGTCTTGTTTCAGTTCAACTTTGCTTTGTTGACATCCTAAGGCCTGCTGGAACGACAAAGTATTGACCGCAATGCACTGATCAAAGAAGAAGAGCATCTTCTGGAAACTTGTAATTTTGGTTCTGATGTTCGAACAACATGATGACCCTCACTATCTGGATCCAGCTTGAAAGGATAAGCATCTTTGGGTGAACTAGTAAGAAGGGCTCATAGGTTCAGGAGAGAGGGGCAAAAAAGCCCCAAGAAATTAAAATTTAAGACAAAAAGGAAATCCAAAACACAATGTGGGATGTTTTCTGGAAAATGTTAATGTTCTATGGTGGATGGCAGGGTGGCACAGTGATTAGCACCGCTGCCTCACAGCACTAGAGATTCGGGTTCAATTCCGGCCTTGGGTTACTGTCTATGTGGAGTTTGCATGTTTTCCCGGTGCCAGTGTGGGTTTCCTCCAGGTGCTCTGGTTTGCTCCCACAGTCCAAAGATGTGCCAGTTAGGTGGATTGGCTGTGCTAAATTCTCCCTCAGTGTCAGGGGGATTAGTGGGGAAAGTATGTAGGGTTATGTATGTAAGTATGTAGGGAAAGCATGTAGGGGCTGGCTAGGATTGTTGTCATACAGGCTTGATGGCCTAACGGCCTCCCTCTGCACTGTAGGGATTCTATAATTTTCTATCAACTTTTGTTCTGGACAATTCCAATTCTATGGCTCTAGGCAGTTTTGGTGACTGAATTACACTTATAGAATATCTCGTTCTGTTATTTGTGTGGATCTTGGGAAAATCCTGAGCAAAAGATATGATTGTTTGAACATGTCAGTTTTAATATGGATTTCTTATCCTGCATTACCCCCACTTCCCACAGCATGTTCCCTGATCTCCGTTGTGACCACTTAAGTGGATTAGAATGCACCCACCAACTCTTATCATTGAATGGAATCCCTACAGTGCAGAAGGAGGCCACTTGACCCATCAATCCTACACCAACTCACCCAAGGCTGGAAAAGGTCTGTGTCCCACCCACTATGTTGTCCGTGGTGGACAGGACAGGAAAATTACACCCAGTGTCTTTTTCCTTCAAATTTTACACTTTTCAAGTTACTAAAGAAATGTGTTTTTTAAAACATGAAGAACACTCCACAATTTAATTACCTGGACTGCGCCCTTCAGTACACTCCAGGGCATTCCTGCAATGTTGGTAACTCAATATCACGTAATCAATTTCCCTACAACACCGAGGCTATATTTTTATCCATCTGCTGATGCTTACTTACCGGGAAACACAGATACCACTTGACCGAAGCAAGATAGGTTTAAAATAAATGGCTATCTTGGAAGGTGAGTTGCTGAATCATTTACAATTTAACATTACTGTTTGCAGGGCAGCTTCTGATCTGTTGATGTATGGTGTATATCTTTGCACCAGCAATCAGAATATGATTGGCCGATAATTCATGACTGCCTGAGCGAAAGGTAGAGTGTTTAACTTTCTCTGGCTGAAGAATGTTTAACTGTTTGAATACCACACTACCCATTTTCTGTTTGTTTTGGCACTTCCGTTTGCCATATGGCATAACATAGAACTCATAGGATCTTTGAATCATAGAATTCTTACAGTGCAGAAGGAGGCCATTCGGCCCTTCAAGCCTACACTGACAAAAATCCCATCCAGGTCCTATCTCCATAACCCCACGTTTTACCCTGCTAATCCCCTGACATTGAGGCCAGAATTGTATCGCCTGCCACTGGAATCGTAACACAGAAAGGTCTGAATATCTTGGATGGGATTTTACTGTTTCAGGCTGAACAAAGCTACAAAATCCCAGCGTAAGTGTCAATTTAGCATAACCAATCCAACTAACCCGCACGTCTTTGGACTGTGGGAGGAAACCGGAGCACCCAAAAGAAATCCACGCAGAGACAAGGAGGAGGTGCAGACTCTGCGCAGACAGTCACCCAAGAATGAAATTGACCTCGGGTCCCTGCACTGTGCCATTGATGATTGTGGCTGGAAAATTTATCACAATAACGTAGAACATAGAACATTAAAGCGCGGAACAGGCCCTTCGGCCCTCGATGTTGCGCCGACCAATTAAGAAAAAGCAATGACCTCTAACCTAAACCATTTCATCCATAAACCTATCCACGCCCCCAAACTTGGCGCATCTACAACTGCAGCAGGAAGGGCATTCCATACCCTTACCACCCTCTGGGTAAAGAACCTACCTCTGACATTCGTCCTATAACTACCACCTCTTAATTTAAGGCTACGTCCCCTCGTGCTAGCTTTCTCCATCCGAGGAAAAAGGCTATCACTGTCCACCCTATCTAAACCTCTAATCATCTTGTATGTTTCAATAAGGTCTCCTTTTAGCTGCCTTCTTTCTAATGAAAACAACTTCAAATCCCTCAGCCTCTCCTCATAAGATCTGCCCTCCATACCAGGCAACATCCTGGTAAACCTCCTCTGCACCCTCTCCAATGCCTCCACATCTTTCTTATAATGTGGGGACCAGAACTGTACACAATACTCCAAGTGCGGCCGCACTAGAGTTTTGTACACTTGCAACATGACGTTGCAGCTCCGAAATTCAATCCCCCTACCAATAAAAGCCAAGACTCCGTATGCCTTCTTAACAACCTTATCGACTTGATTGCCAACGATTACAATATGATTTAGTTCTTCACTGGATATTAATTGACACCGACATGTATGCAGCAATGTGACAGTAGCATGATAAATACTGAATTTTGCAGGTTTATCCTGTGGAAAGACTGGTGTTGGCATGTCAGAGATGTGATTTCTGTCTCTTGTCTGGTCTCCTTGGGATTTTAAGCATTGATAGTCGTGTGTGTGTCACAGGAGTTTAGTGTTTGAAGTAAGCTGCTGTTGAAGGTTCAAGCCTCCGGGCATGTTGTAAACCAGAAACTGAGCAAGAAACGGGAAGTATTCCTTCACAACCTCGTGTCTTTTAATTATACAGCAGGCTTAGTTTTATTGTTGTCAGAATGAATTAAAGCTGTTCTGGAGCTGTGTCTCTGGGCTGGCATGTTTTCAGACTCATGGATATGTATTAGAAACATACATACTGATCATCATTGCACCCTTATTCTGACATATTCTTTTTTCTGCTCACTAATTTTGGTGTGCAAGAGGACATGAATATAAAGTAGGAAGTGTCACTTTATACTTGTACTGGAGACCTTGGCAACATTTACAAATGGAGGAAATGTATTATTATTATTATTATTATTTGAGTAGCTTTCTGGAGTTGTGATTGCTCCTTCAACATTTCCCATTTAGTGCCTCAAGAGTTAATGTTTGCAATGGAGAATAGATGGGGAATGCACCTGGCTGGGGAGCCTGTTAGAGGGAGCAGGTGGGCAGCAGGCAGAGGGCGAGGAGCTGGGTCTGTTCTGGGGCACTTGACTGAAGTGGAATGCAGAAGATGGAATTGGGCAGAGGTATTGGCTGATGATAAGGAGGAAGGGGAGAGGTGGTACTGGATTGGGGAAATTAGCAGAACTGATGGTGGGTCGGGGTACAAAGTGTGCTACTGAAAAAGTTAAAGTTTATTTATTAGACACAAACAAGGTTCACATTAACACTGCAATTAAGTTACTGTGAAAAACCCTGATTTGCCACACTCTGGCGTCTGTTTGGGTTCACTGAAGGAGAATTTATTTTGGCCAGTGCACTTAACCAGCACTTCTTTGGACTGTGGGAGGAAACCAGAGCATCCAGAGGAAACTCCACACAGACAGTGATCCAAGCCAGGAATTGAACCTGGTGCTGTGAGACAGCAGTGCTAACCACTGTGCCATCATGCTGACAAAGCTGGATAGGGTCAGGATGGGTGGGAGTGGGGGGAAGTGGGTATAGAGACAGAGGTGGGGTAGGATGGGTGGGCTGGAAGAGTGGGTACGGAGTTGCTACAGACAGAGGTGGAATGGGGCTGGGGGAGTGGGTACAGAATGTGCTACAGACAGAGGTGATGTAGGTCAGGGTGATTAGGAATTGGAGGAAGTCTATGGAATGTGCTACAGACAGAGATGGAGTGGGTTCCAGGCTAGGGAACTTGGCTGGGGATTAGAACACTGGCAGTACTTGGACAAGCAGACACACTCGGAAGTTAAGGCTAGACTTGGTACCTTCAGAGCTGGAAATAAAAGTGGATGATGCATTTTTTTTTCTGATATGCGTCTTTTAACTGGACCGGAAGCAGTGTGTGTAACTCTGGAATTTACCAGTGTGGTAGAATCCATGTCAGCTGATTATTGATAAGCAAATATATCTAAAAAGCATCTCACTAGCGTTCTGCCTCTGTATCCTGTGTCCTTTAGCAATATTTAGCCATTTAAGTAACTTCGTATGAGTGCAAAAAACTGACCGCTTTGTGACAGTGTGCCACAGAAAAGAAAATTAATTGACTGTTGACAGGAGTAAGTGGATACAAACTACAAGGAAAAAAGATGAATATTAAAGAGGAGAAGAAATAGTTTTGTGGTTGGCTGGCTATGTGAAATAGTTTCTTTTCAATTTTTTTAACCTTTTATATAAAGTGAGTGATGACTCATATGCATTAGTGGCACTATCCCCTGTAACACAGTTGGGATGTTTGCACAGCTGGATGTCATATTCCTTCGTGAAGCCATCCCACCGTCTCTGTGTCAACTTGGTTTCATGTGCATTCATCATCCACAGAAATATCGGGGTCCACAGCAGCGATTGACCGGAGGGTCCCAGGATTGGAAAGAAATGCAGAGTGCTAGTGGGCTGCAGTCACTCCTGCTGCTTCCCCGCTGTGCTATTGTCGAGTTTGTAGCTTTTATTGTTTGCAGGGCACAGGACGGAGCTGTGTTTTGATTGTAATACAAGTTGAACAGCTGAATCATCTCCCACAAAAGCCACGGTTTCTCTTTCACTTTGGTATATTTTGGAAGTCAGTTTTATCTTGCAGAGTTATTGTTAACAGCAGGGTCAGTGTCTGAAAGCAGCAAGCGGTAAGTACACTGTGCTGCACTGGCTTTAGAAATGGTGAATTCATAATATGACAGAAAATAGAGGCGGAAAAATGAACAAAGTACACTACAGCATAGGAACAGGCTCTTTGGCCCTCCAAATCCGTACCGATCATGATGCCTGCCTAAACTAAAACTTTTTGTACTTACAATAGAGTCCGTATCCTTCCATTCCCATCCCATTTTTCTAATTGCCCCTTAAATGACCCTGTTGTACCTGCTCCCATCACAGCCCTGGGCAGCACGTTCCAGATATTCACTATCCTATGTGTAATAAACTTACCTCGCACATCTCCTCTAAACTTTTCCCCATGCACCTTAAACCTACATCCCCTAGTACTTGACTTTTCTACCCTAGGAAAGAGCATCTGATGGAAGGGCTGAGGAGAAACACTGCAGTGAAGTAACTGTGAAAATCCTCTCATCGCCCATGATGTACTCATCAATCTGGAAACATGCAAGAATACAGAGCAGAATACAGGCAGTATTTGGATGCACAGACACAGTTGGAAGTTAAGGCTGGACTTGGTACATTCAGAGCTGGAAATAAAAGTGGATGATGCATTTTTCTTGATATGTGTCTTCCAGTGTCCAAGTCCAGCCTTAACTTCCAATGCGCCTGTGTGTCCAAATACTGCCTGTATTCTGCTCTGTATTCTTGCATGTTTCCAGATTGATGAGTACATCATGGGCGACAAGAGGATTTTCACAATAACTTCATTGCAGTGTTAATGTAAGCTTATTTGTGACACTAATAAATAAACTTTAAATGTTGCACTATTGCAAAATGGGAATTAATTGTGATTTGGATTGATTTAAAAACATTAACTAATCACTTGATCTCCAATATTCATTTCTTCTGGGTGGTTTTGAATGTTCTTGGAACTGTGTCTGAAACAGCAGGGGGATAAAGATCACCTGCTTGGATGCTGTGTTTGTTCCGCTGTATGTTTCAATAACCTGAAATATGCAAGTTGCTGTACAGAGCAAGGAAGGAGGGATTTTGGAAAGAAGCCTCAGTGTGCGGTTGCTGCAAGACTGGACCCGGAATCTTATCACCGTTCAGGCCGGTGAGAATTTCCCATCTCACAGCAGTGAGCAGAGATTTGACTGATTGCCAAATATTTCAACTTCATTGCAGTGGGAGTGTGATGTGAATGGGGCAGGTAAGGTGGATTGACATTGCTAAATTGCCCGTTTGTGTTCCAAGACGTGTAGGTTAGATGGGTTAGCCGTGGGAAATGTGTGGGGTTAAAGGGAAAGAGCCTGGGTAAGATACTCTGTCAGAGAATTAGTGCAGACTCGATGGATCAAATGGCCCCTTTTGCACTGTAAGGATTCTTTGATTCTATTTATGGAGCTCACAAAGGCACTGTCCAAAGCACTTTCACACCATGATTTCTGACACCTAGAAGAACAAAGGCAGCATGTTCATGGGAACACCACCAGTTCCCTTGTAAGCCAAATACCATCCTGTGTTAGGACTCTATCATCATTGTAGGGTCAAAATGCTAGAACTTCCCCCTGGATAAGACTGTGGGTGCCTCTCAGACTGCAGTGGTTTAAGAAGCTGGCTCACTACTATCTTTTTAAGAGTAGAGAGCGTTTAGCAAAACTTGCTGGCCTAGCCAGTGACAATCACATCCCATAAAAGAGCTACCTCTGCAAAGTCTTCTGATGGCTGTACCTTGACATCCTAGTCAAAGCATCTCACACAGCCGTGTCCTGAATGCTGGACAATCTTACCATTAGCCTTTTTTGAGCAATACAGTGCAGAAAGAGGTCGTTCAGCCTAACCAGTCCATACCAACCATGGTGCCCTCCCAGCTAGTCCCAATTACCTGCAATTGGTCCATATCCCTGTAATCCTTTACCAACTATGTACTTATCCAAATGCTTTTTAAATGTTGCTATTGTACCTGTTTCACCACTTGCTTTGGCAGCTCATTCCAGATACTCTATGTGAAGAAGTTGCCCTCAAGTCCCTTCTAAATTGTTCCCCTCTCATCTTAAACTTATGCCTTCTGGTTTTCAATTCCCCCATCCTGGGAGAATGGCTATGTGTGCTATCCTATCTATGTCCCTCATGATTTTATACATCTCAGTAAGGTCACCCTTCACTCTTTTATGTTCTAAGGAATAAAATCCTAGTCTGGCTAACTGCTCCCTACAACTCAGGCCACTAATCCTGGTAACATCCTCATAAATCTACTTAATTGGCTGGTCTTATTGATTCTTTAAAACATTTGATTGAATTTTTGATTAGTGATACTCACTACTTTTTTTATTAGTGTCAGTGGTCGGCTTACATTAACGCTGCAATGAAGTTGCTGTGAAAATCCCGTAGTTGCCACCGTCTGGTGCCTG
This sequence comes from Sphyrna mokarran, assembly GCA_024679065.1. Classification (NCBI taxonomy): domain Eukaryota; kingdom Metazoa; phylum Chordata; class Chondrichthyes; order Carcharhiniformes; family Carcharhinidae; genus Sphyrna; species Sphyrna mokarran. The sequence continues at coordinate 15,955,866 of JAGIQG010000025.1, forward strand.
ATGGGTACACTGAGGGAGAATTTAGCATGGCCAATGCACCTAACCAGCATGACTTTCGGACTGTGAGAGGAAACCAGAGCACTTGGAGAAAACCCACACAGACATGGGGAGAACATGCAAACTCCAGACAGACAGTGACCCAAGCTGGGAATTGAACTTGGATCCCTGGTGCTGTGGGGAAGCAGTGCTAATAACCACTGTGCCACCGTGCTGCCCACTCCTTTGGAACATGTGTGTCTTTATCCTTTTGGCCAATAAAAGATACGATATGTGATCTTTCCTGCTTTACACAAAGGCTGCTCAACATTGAGGTAACACATATTTGTAATTAAAATGAGAATGAACAGTGACCTAGTTAGGAAGATTTGACTAGGTGTTTTGCTTCAAGATACTATGTTGTTCCATTCTTTGAATTTTGAAACACTTATCAAAGGAAATGGATTTTTCATTCTCTGAGGAACTGCAGTAACAGTCCAAGGAAGTAGTCTGGATTTAAGCAGTAATTACTCAGCAGATGGAAATGGAGATTGACTGAGAAACAATATTAAATCAACCAAAATGAATCAATAATTCCACCGAGATATATCCGTGCTTCCATTTATACTGTCACTGATCTCCAGTTTGAGTGACAGAAGCAGAAAGAAAGGTAACTTGCATTTATATAGCACCTCTCACACCCTCAGGATGTCACAAAGCACTTTGGAAGCCAATGAAGTACTTCTGAAGTGTAGTGACAGCAACAAGCAATAGTGAGATGAAGAGCCAGATCATTTGTTTTTGGTGCTGAACAATCAGGGGTATGCGGCTGTGATGCAGGAAATGCGTTGCAGCCAATTTGTGCACAGCAAGATCTCACAAACAAATGTCAGACCAGGGAACTGCATGTTTCCCTAAAGCTTCGGAGAGGTCCAGGTGACCAAAATTGTCGTCTTTTCCTCTGCATTGGGCAACGCTGTGCAACACACTTCAGTTGCATGGCTCTGAGGTGGCTGGGTGAGTGGGTGGCTGGGTGGGAGGAAGTGTTCAGTTACAATGCCCTAACCATCGATTATCTTACTACTTGCATGTTGCGGCTAAATAACTGACTCCAGCCCTTTCCCCAAAGTGAATCACTAAACTGGAAATGTCGCACTGTATTTCGAGAAGACTCTGAAGGTTATGCTTGCAGCTTTTGAACATTTCTGATGCCCTTCAGGGTTTCTGAATGTTGAAACTTTTGCTCGAAAATAAATCAGCCAGAGGCACACTATTCTTTAAGATGAAAATATATCAAATTGCACCTAATTTTGGTTGCTAAGGTGATATATAATGAACAGATATCTTTGCTACACTGCCCCTTAGCAGCTGGTGAGTTCCACTGTGAAACCTATGTTGGATGTTTGGCTCTCTGTGTATAGGTGCGTGAATGAGGAAGCGAACTGGAACATGTATTATTGTCATCAAAAATGCACTTAAATTACAAAGTGCCTTTTAGAAATGTACAGTGCCCCTCACTACTTCATGAGCTCCATCGGGACATATCCAGACCATGAAAAGTGAACAGATCAGAGAGAGAGAACCTTTCTGATTTGCTAGTGAAGTTGAAGGGTGGCACAGTGGTTAGCACTGCTGCCTCACAGTGCCAGGGATCCAGGTTCGATAACTGGTTCGGGTCATTGCGTGAAGTCTGCACATTCTCACCTTGTCTGCATGGGTTTCCTCAGAGGGCTTCCTCCCACGGTCTGAAAGACGTGCTGGTTAGGTGCATTAGCCGTGCTAAATTGCCCCTCAGTGTACCTGAACAAATGCCAGAATTGGCAACTAGGGGATTTTCATAATAACTTCATTGCAGTATTAATGTAAGCCTACTTGTGATGATAATAAATAAACCTCAAGGAAAAAGTACTTCTGAGGTGTAGTTGTGGCAAAGTTACTCTAGCAGCAGTGCGTATCTGTTTTGGCAATGTTTGTTGTGGGGTAAATGTTGGAAATACATTTGTAGCACACAAAATTCTGCAAACGTCAGAACCGTGTATTGTACACATGCTTGTATTCTCTTCCATGGTTTGTGAGGGGGGGAGAAGACCACTGATTGAGGAGTTCTCTAGCTTTAACATTCCACAACCATCCTCAACTCTGATGCCCTCTGCTGTATTCCTTATATAGCTATGATTGTGCAGCCAAATTCCTCTCCAACTTGATTATCAAGTTTCGCTGATGACACCAGCGTCGTGGGCTGGATCTCAAACAATGATGAGACAGAGTACAGGAATGAGATAGAGAATCTGGTGAACTGGCGCGGCGACAATAATTTCTCCCTCGATGTCAACAAAATGAAGGAGATAGTCATCAACTTCAGGAAACGTAATGGAGAACATGTCCTTGTCTACATCAATGAGGATGGAGTAGAAATGGCCAAGAGCTTCAAGTTTTTAGGTGTCCAGATCACTAACAACTTGACTTGGTCCCCCAGTGCCGACGCTATAGTTAGGAAAGCCCGCCATTGCCTCTATTTTCTCAGGAGACGAAGGAAATTAGGCATGTCAGTTACGACTTTCACCAACCTTTACAGATGCACCATAGAAAGCATTCTTTCTGGTTCAATCACAACTTAATATGCCCAAGGCTGCAAGAACTACAAAGGGTTGTGAGCATTGCCCAGCCCATCCCCCAAACCAGCCTCCCATCCATTTCCTGCTGCCTTGGTAAAGCAGCCAGCATTATTAAGGACCCCATGCACCCCGGACATTCTCTCTTCCACCTTCTTCCATCAGAAAAAGATAGAAAAGGCTGAGGTCATGCACCAATGTCTCAAGAACAACTTCTTCCCTGCTACCATCAGATTTTTGAATGGACCTACCTTGCATTAAGTTGATCTTTCTCTACACCCTAGCTGTGATTGCAACACTACATTCTGCACTCATTGCCTCCTTCTCTATGAACGGTATGCTTTGTCTGTATAATGTGCAAGAAATAATACTTTTCACTGCATGCTAATACCTGTGACAATAATAAATTAAATTAAAATCATTCAGAAACCACACAGCATTCTGCAGCCGTAGACTCATCGAAAATTTCAGCATGGAAACAGGCCCTTAGGCCCAACTTGTCCGTGTGGTCCTTTTTTTGTAACCATTAAGCTAGTCCCAATTGCCTGCGTTTGGCCCATGTCTCTTGATAGCCATCTTACTCATGTAACTGTCTAAATGCTTTTTAAAAGACAAAATTGTACCCACTTCTACTATTACCTCTGGCAACTTGTTCTAGACACTTACCACATTCTGTGAGAAAAAATTGCCCCTCTGGACTCTTTTGAATCTCTCCCCTCTCAGCTTAAACCAATGGCCACTAGTTTTAGACTTTCCTATCTCTAGGGAAAGATTTTGACTATCTGCCTTATCTATGCCCCTTGTTGTTTTGTACGCCTCTATAAGATTGCCTCCGTGTCTTCTACTCTCTAGGGAAACAAGTCCCAATACATCAGCCTCTCCTTATAACTCAAACCATCAAGTCCCAGTGGCTTTTGAAATAACCAAGGTGCTGTGTGCCCAGTAAATGGGGGCTGCTTCAGCTCTTGAGCTTTGCCCCTGCTTCATAACATAAACATGTCTGATTCGATTTGCCAATATTCAGAATTACCATTCACAGTGTGGTCAGTTCTCTTTGAATATCAGGCAGAGATCTGTGTGACGAGATAAACATTTCCTTAGAATGTGAGCTCATATTGAATATCTTTTTTTTCCCACATTTTCCTTGGCAAACCGAACAAAGGAGGCCTGATGAACAGAATGGAGGATGGTTAAAGGTCGGACTGGTTTATGTGGAATTGATTGGGTGTCACTAGAAGCAGTTGCTTTGCATGTGGCGCTGAGTCACATGATAAACCTATCACTTAAATAAAGATTGATGCACTGACATGTTAACATAAGAAGCTGTTTTTATTGCTGATTGACAGGGGGTCTGAGCTGGAATTTGGTGCCTGTATTAGTTGGTGAATGTGGTCTCTAACTGCATGGGGCTGGGAAGCTCTGCTGCTCAGAACATCACCTCAGTCAACCTGTGCATGATTCCCAATCACTTCTCCCTACTGAGTGCTGGCCAACTCTTAGGGAGTCGGAGAGAATGGCCGGGGAAGGAGAGGGATGCTCCTTGCCGATGCTAAATCCCACCCTCCCACTATCCCCATCATTTGACTTTCTTTGAAAATGAAGCAAGTGGGATGGAAAAAATCAAGCAGGTATATTTTGTTTCCAACTCTGGATTTATCCTGCAGGTTTTACCACGTAACCACACCATTGTAAAAGTACAATTCGTTTATTAGTGTCACAAGTACGGCTTACATTCACACTGCAATGAAGTTACTGTGAAAATCCCCCAGCCATCACACTCCAGCGACTGTTTAGATAACACTGAGGGAGAATTTGGCATGGCCAGTCATCTAACAGTTGGACCCCCCCCCCCCCCCCCCCCACCCCACAACTATTTTCAAACATCCTGGCTAGTATTTTCGGGCTCATTCTCACCCTGCCCATCTTTAATTCCTGGGCAACCCGGAAAGTTCATAGAATCCCTACAGTGCAAAACGAGGCCATTCAGCCCATCGAGACTACACCGACCACAGGCCTTATTTCTGTAACCCCACATATTTGTCCTGCAAATCTCCCTGACACTAAGGGGCAATTTAGCATGGTCAGTCAATTTAACCTGCGCATCTTTGGAGTGTGAGAGGAAACCAGAGCACATGAAGGAAAACCATGCAGACATGGGGAGAATGTGCAGACTCTGCACAGGCAGTGACCCCAGGCCGGAATTGAACCCTCATCTCTAACCTCTGTGCCACCGTGCCATTGGATATATAAGGGGGTTTCAATAAGCATTGTGGAGGGTGGAAGCAACTGATCCTGAAACTAGGAGTGTGTGGCTGAATCTGAGCTATGAATTGTAGCAATGGGCTGAAACACCAAGTCAGCCAGGAAGGATGGACACAACTGAGCTTCTCCCAACTGGTGAAAATGGATCTTAATACAATTCCAATGGTGGTGTAGAATTTACTTGTCATGGCAAGTCCTGTGCTTTGGTGGGTAATTCCCTGCCTCTGAGCTCCCAGTTCAAGTTCCACTCCAAGACTTGACAGTCACAGAAGATGCGGTCATGACAGGGCCGGTTGATGTTTGCACCCTGTAAATCCTTCAAAAGGCCTACAGCAAGAGGTAAGAATAGGAGAGTCTCTGCTCAGCCGTGCTTGATGTGGAATGGTGACCCCCAGCTGCAGCCTCAGGACAGCGACCTATTCCAGGAAAAGCCAGCATTAAAGAGAAATAGGAACAGGAGAGGGTTTTCTTTGGCCCCTGGAGAATGTGCATTTCCTGATTCACGTGTCATTGGACACAGGAAAACAACCTTCGAATTAAAGTCAAAGTCACTCCTTATGGGCAGCGGCTGCTATCTTGAAAAAGCTCCGATCTAAATGGTTGAAAAGCTGGGCCTATTTGGAAGGCTCCTTTCAGTAAGCAGAGGGGGTTGGTGCTGTGATGCACATAGGACTCCTGAGTGCTATGTTGGGACGGAGGTATTTGAAACTTGTCTATGCAGTCACTGACAATAAAGTGAGTAGTAAATAGCGATACAAAGAGTGATGTACTCAAATGCCATAAAGGAGATTTGGCATCAAATGAAATGCTAATCACAGGTTTCTGTCTGAACAAAAGAAACGCTTGCATTTATATAGTGCCTCAATAAGCTCCAATTCCCTTCTTTGCTAGTGAAATTTAGTTTCTGCTGTAAGATAGGAAATTTAGCAACAAAGTTACGCACAGCAAGCACCCCCAAATAGCAGCATGATAATGACTACATTTTTGATTTGATTTATTATTGTCACATGTATTAGTATACCGTGAAAAGTATTATTTCTTGCATGCTGCACAGACAAAGCATAGAGAAGAAAAGGAGAGGGTGCAGAATGTAGTATCACAGTCGTAGCTAGTGTGTAGAGATAGAACATAGAACAATACAGCACAAACAGGCCCTTCGGCCCACGAGTTGCGCCGATCACATCTACCAATCCACAGACCTATCTATAACCCCCTATCCTATTCTTTTCCATATACTCATCCAGAAGTCTCTTAAAAGACCCAGTGAGTTTGCCTCAACAACCTCCGACGGCAGTCGGTTCCATTCACTCACCACCCTCTGAGTGAAAAACCTACCCCGACATCTCCTTTGTATTTGCTTCCCTGCACCTTAAATCTGTGTCCTCTCGTAGTGACCATTTCAGCGCAGGGAAATAGTCTCTGAGAGTCCACCCTATCTATTCCTCTCAACATTTTATAAACCTCTATCAGGTCGCCTCTCAACCTACGTCTCTCCAGTGAGAAGAGTCCCAGCTCCCTCAACCTATCTTCATAAGGCCTGCCTCCCAATCCAGGCAGCATCCTCGTAAATCTCCTCTGAACTCTCTCAATAGCCTCTACATCCTTCCTATAATGAGGCCACCAGAACTGCGCACAATACTTCAACAGGGGTCTGACAAGAGTCTTATAGAGCTGCATCATTACCTCCTGAACTCTATTCCTTGATTAATGAAGGCCAGTACACCGTACGCCTTCTTGACCACTTCCTCCACCTGCGAGGCAGATTTAAGAGTCCTACGGACCCGGACCCCGAGATCCTTCTGCTCTACAACACAGCTAAGACTCATACCTCTTATATTGTACTCCTTCATCCCATTATTCCTGCCAAAATGGACCACTACACATTTATCTGCGTTGAAGTCCATCTGCCACTTCTCTGCCCAGTCTTGCATCCTGTCTATGTCCCGTTGCAACTTTTGGCATCCCTCCAGACCATTCACAACACCACTGATCTTTGTATCGTCGGCGAACTTGCTAACCCATCCCTCCACTTCCTCATCCAGGTCATTTATGAAAATGACAAACAGTAGGGGTCCCAGAACAGATCCCTGGGGCACTCCACTGGTTACCGACCTCCATGCAGAACAAGACCCATCCACAACCACTCTCTGCCTTCTGCCGGCAAGCCAGTTCTAGATCCACGAGGCCAAAGCCCCTTGGATCCCATGCCCTCTCACCTTCTCCAGAAGTCTTGCATGTGGGACCTTATCAAACACCTTACTAAAATCCACGTACACTACGTCCACCGCCCTTCCTTCGTCAATGTGTTCAGTCACATTTTCGAAGAACTCAACTAGGCTCGTAAGGCATGACCTGCCCTTGACAAAACCATGCTGACTATTTCTAACCAGTCCAAACTTCTCCAAATGTTCATATATCTTATCCCTCAGAAGCCTCTCCATCAGCTTATCAACCACTGAAGTCAAACTCACCGGTTGGTAATTTCCTGGACTATCCCTGTTCCCTTTCTTAAAGATAGGAACCACATCCGCAATCCTCCAATCCTCCGGAACCTCACCCGTTTCCATGGACGACGCAAAGATCATCGCCAGGGGCTCTGCAACCACTTCCTAAGTAGATAGATCTACTTAATACAAGGTAGGTCCATTCAAAAATCAGATGGCAGCATGGAAGAACCTGTTGTTGAGTCGGTTGGTACGTGAACACAGAGCTTTATATTTTATGTGGTGGAAGAGAGTACGTCTAGGATGCGAGGGGTTCTTGATTATGCTGACTGCTTTTCCAAGGCAGTGGGAAGTGTCGACCGAGTCAACGAGTGGGAGGCTGGTTTGCGTGATGGATTGGGCTTTGTTCATGACCCTTTGTAGTTTCTTGTGGTTTTGGTCAGAGTTGGAGCCATACCAAGCTGTGATACAATCAGAAAGAATGCTTTCTCTGGTATGCCTGTAAAAATTGGTGAGAGTGGCAGGTGAGCAAGTAGAGGTGTTAGCTGGCTTTCTTAACTGTAGTGTCCCCTCCCATTAATCAGCAGCTCAGCTTTCAGCATCCTCCAGGTATTATGTCACATTGACACTTTGGTGCCTTACGTCTGTGTTAAGTCACAACTGTCTTATGTGAGAATACACGAAAGGTCAAAGTGTGGTAAAGGAGTGGAACTCCTGTACTAGAATCCGAAAGGGTTTTGGAGACTGAGGTACCTTACATGTGGTTACAAAATGTGACAATTCAGAGAAAAGTCAGTAGTTTGTTTCCTTTCACACACATTAGTAAACAAGTTGGAAGGCGCCAACACTTACGTGTGGCTGTGACTATGGGAGATCATGAGGCACATTTTACAAGGTCTAATTCTGCTCCTTCGCAATGTGAGCTCCTTCAGGGTTCTCGCTCTCCTTTGAAGGGATATATGATCACACTAAATTTAACTCGACATTACAGGGCTCTACAGTGGCACAGTGGTTAGCACTGCGGCCTCAGTGCCAGGATTGTGCGTCACTGTCTGTGTGGAGTTTGCATGCTCTCCCTGTGTCTGTGCAGGTTTCCTCTGGGTGCTCTGATTCCCTCTCACAGTCCGAAGATGTGCAGGCCAGGTATTTTGATTGTGCTAAATTGCCGCTTAGTATCGGGATAATAGCAGGGTAACTGCATGGTGTTACGGGGATAGGGAAAGGTGGTATTGTTATTGGTGCAGGCTGGATGGGCCAAATAGCTTCCTTCTGCACTGTAGGGGTTCTATGATTATGGTTAAAAGTAAGGAGTATTTTTAGAATCCAGAATCATAGAATCCTTACAGGCCAGCAAGAGGCCGTTCGGCCCATTGAGTCTGCATTGACCACAATCCCATCCAGACCCTATCCCCATAACCAAATGCGTTTACCCTAGGTAGTACCCCTGACACTAAGGGACAATTTAGCATGACCAATCCAGCTAACCCACGCATCTATGGACTGTGGGAGGAAACCAGAGCACCCAGAGGAAACCCACACAGATGTAACAATGCAAGTTTGGATTTCTTTGTGACGTTACCTCCCACAAAGCACCCTCAGTCAGAGAACATGCTGCAAAACAGAGAGAAGGAAGTGGTTTCTGCCCGAGAGCTCTGTAATCAGCTCGGAGAGGTTACACCACACTCGCATGCTTTGTGTGTTTTTAACCTCAGGAGTGAGAAAATCCTCCATCTCCCGTTTGACACCTACAGCAAAAGCTGGCTGAGAACAGGAATGTGAAACTATATTTTAGTGACATTTTTATAAAGATAATTGTGCTGCTGCCTTCATTGTAAGGCTCTCTGTTCTAACCTTACCTCTACTGAGAAGACTGTGGCTTTTGTGTTCTATAATGGCACATTAAGGAGAACATTCACTTACCCTGTGTATCTTATTGGAACATGAAGACACTCAGTTCTCCACACTGGGCCTGCATTCAGAACGTGTACAGTTTGAAGCAGAGCAAACCCTCACTGCCGGGCTGGAGGAGGGTCATTTGATTTTTTAATTTGATTTATTATTGTCACATCTATTAACATACAATGAAAAAAGTATTGTGTCTTATGCACTATACAACAAAACATACTGTTCATAGAGAAGGAAATGAGAAAGTGTAGAATGTAGTATCACAGTCACAGCTAAGGTGTAAAGAAAGATCAACTTAATATATGGTAGGTCCACTCAAACGTCTGATGGCAACAGGGAAGAAGCTATTCTTGAGTCTGTATGTGCCTCACACCTTTGTATCTTTTTCCTGACGGAAGAAGGGGGAAGAGAGAATGTGTAGGGTCCTTAATTATGCTGGCTGCTTTTCTGAAGCAGCGGGAAGTGTAAACATAGTCAATGGATGTCAAGAGAAGCCCAGAGAATTAGGACTTGCCATTCTGGTCAGATCCCACTTCATGCATACCATTCTATCACCTTACCCTCAGCATCTGCCAATCTGCATCACCGCATATAGAAAGCAATGAGGGTGTCATGATGTGGTCCTTGATCTTCTACCTTGTAAATACTAGCCTGGACCTAGCATCCCGTCAAAGTGTGCTTTTATAGGCAAGCAGCATTATTACCTGTTGGGAATGGTGGAATGGAAGTGAATGTATGGAGAGTGAGGAGAGCATCTCTGACATCCCATCACTTCTCTCGTCTATTCATAGGATCATTTTTCCAAATGTGTGATTGGCGTTCAAAGCATCTTTTCAGGGATCTTCAGGTTTGATGACGAAGGAAAACAAGACGTGGGGCCAGAATGTTCACATTCACCAGGAAAGATTGAGAGCTGCCATTTATACAAACATCTTTCGCAATCTCAGAACATCACAAGGCTTTCAAGTTGGTGGATTAGTGTCACGTTAACACTACAATGAAGTTATTGTGAAAATCCCCTTGTCGCCATACTCCGGTGCCTGTGGGGGTACAACTGAGGGAGAATTTAGCATGGCCAATTCACCTAACTAGCACTTTGGACTGTAGGAGGAAACCAAAGCACCTGGAGGAAGGAATAGAACCTGGGTCCCTGGCGCTGAGACAGAAGTGCCAACCACTGTCTCACTGTGCCACCTAGGCTGGGATACAAAACAAAGTGACATTTGTGATTTCAGAATATTGGCTATCCAATGGCTCCAGAGATTACCTGCTGCATATAAGGAAGTTTAATATTATTTCTGTAACCTCACCACCATTTTTCCCTGGCTACATTGGAGATGTACTTTGACGCACTGTGTATCTCAGCACAATGTTCTCTGATGGCAGGAATCATTGATGTTGATTAAAGTAGTATAATAGGAGGGATTTCACTACTTCGCTTGTTCTGAAATGGTAAAATTCCACCCGAGATCGAAGATATTTCCATAGTCCGTCCCTCACCCACTCCGATTCCATGGTGGGCGGGGAGGGAAAGTTCTGGTGAATATATCAAAATCATATTGGTTTTCGTTGTATGTGACCATCTGTTTGTCTGACAATCTGTCAAAGCTTTGAGATCTACTGCTTTAGTTCCATTGGGCTGTGCCCCATGCCATTGGGATCTCTGCCCCCAACTCCCCCACCACCGTCTCCAGCCTCTATGATATGAGAGGCTGGAGATTTCAGATTTCACAGAGATTTGAGAAGCTGGGGTTCTTGGTATTTGATCTGAAACGGTAAGGGGAAGACATTGGAAATAATGAGGGTAGGACAAGTAGGGAGAAACAGTTTTCTCTGACAAGTTATGGAAAGCGAAGAGAATTGTCAGGGGATACAGCAAAATATAGACTGGTTGGAGACTTGGGCGGAGAAAAGGCAGATGGAGTCTAATCCGAACAAGTGTGTCATAATGCATTTTGGAAGGTCCAGTATATGTAGGAATTATACAGTAAATGGTAGAATTGTTAGGAGTTTTGACAGGAAGAGTGATCTGGGTGCACATGTCCACCACTCACTGCAAGTGGCAATGCAGGGGAATAAGGTGGAGGATATTAGCTGTGAGGAGAGGTTGGATAAACTCAATTTGTTCACACTGGAACAACAGAGGTTGAGGGGCGACCTGATAAAGATCTAGCCTGAGTGGCATGGACAGAAAGGATAGTCAGATGCTATTTCCTAGGGTAAAAAAGTAAAGTACTAGGGGGCATAGGTTTAAGGAGCATGGGGAAGAGGAGATGTGTGAGGCAAACTTATTACGCAGAGGGGGTGAATATCTGGAGCGTGCTCCTCAGGGAGGTGATGGGAGCAGGTATGATAGCGACGTTTAGGGCAACTAGACGAAAACGTGAATAGGATGAGAATGGAGGATATGGACTCCTAAAGTATATAGGTTTTAGTTTAGGCAGACATCATAGGCTTGGAGGACCGAAGAGCCTGTTCCTCTGCTGTACTTTTCTTTGTCCTTTGTGGGTCAATGATGAAAGTTCCTGGATTTAAAATAATTGCCAAAGGAGAATCTCCACCTCCCCTTCCCACAACGCCGGCCAGAGATCCATCTGAGTCCCGGCCCCCTCCTCCGGCAGACACCAGCAGAAGGCCAGGAAAGTACCACAGGCTGTGCAACGTTTGCAGTAAGAAGTCTCACAACACCAGGTTAAACACCAACAGGACTTTAACCTAGTGTTGTGAGACTTCTTACTACCAGTATCTCCACATCAATGAGTGCAAGTCAGAAGGATGATGGAGGAACAGCAGTAATCCAGGTAGGTTGGGGTTGTGCTCTGTTGAGGGGGGTGCCTGCTTCCTGGAGGGAGTGGGGGGATTGCGGGGGCGGGTGTGCTCTGCTGAGGGGGCCTGCCTCTCAGGGGGAGGGGGTTCAGATCATGGGGGGTGGTGGGCCTGCCAGGGTGGTTAGCAGGGAACTGCGAAGGATGTTCAAGGAGGTTCCCCTGCAGAATAGAAATCCGCTTCAGTTCATGAAGTTTTTTAAATGCATGCTAATGCATTTAAATCGTCAGGACACCTGATTGGGGCGCAGAATGGATCCGCACCCAAATTGGGTATCGGTAAAGGCACGATCTGCTGGGTTCAGGTGCGGATTACGTTACAGGCCCGACACCCAAATTTCCCGCGATTTCAAATTTTGGCAATGTTCGGAAAGGTCGATGGAATGAGATAATGTCTGTGCTTGAGGTGATCTAATTTCCAGGATTATCGGGAATGTCAGGATGTAGGTCTAAACTGGGATAGATCTCTGAAAGAGGCAGCGAAGGCGCTGCTGAGTGGTCATTATCTGTGCTGGAAGATTTCCATGGCTGTAATCCCCGACTCTCCCGGGATTGGGAACAGAGGTGGACGGACACAAAGATGACAAACTTGGTCCACGTGTCCATTTGCTGACCTTACATTTGATGTCAGCCATTTTGGGGAGGGAGGTCCAGGGCCCACCAAGACTGCCCATCCCCACCAGCCGGCATCTGAGCTCATTGGGAGCTTTACAAACTGGGGATGGAGACTCCTGTCCACCTCCAGTTTCCCACTGTGCTGAAGGGCAGTTTAACAGGCTGGGAGTTGTCTTTGAAGTTTATTTATTAGTGTCACAATAAGCTAACTGCAATGAAGTTACTGTGAAAATTGTCTAGTTGCCACACTCTGGCGCCTGTTTGGGCACACTGAGGGAGAATTTAGCATGGCCAATGTATGTAACTAGTGTGTCTTTCAGACTGTGGGAGGAAACCGGAGCATCCGAAGGAAATCTGCACAGACGTAGGAAGAATGTGCAGATTCCACAGGAATCGAACCCGGATCCCTGCCGCTGAGAGGCAGCGGTGCTAACCACTGAGCCACCCTTGTGATCACTCTTTGACTGACATCTGCAACAGTTCAGCACCAGAGACAAGGAGACCTATTCCATTTGTTCCCAGGATGTGGGCGTCACTGGCTAGGCCGGAATTGCTCTTCAGAGCAGTCCATGTGGCATGGGTACACCCTTGGTGCTGTTAGAGAGGGAGTGCCAGGGGTTAGAGCCAGTGGCAGTGAAAACTCGATCACCTTTTTAACTTCTCACACAGACATCAAAGCTTATTTAGTGGAGATACCTGAACACAACAAACTGTTCAGATTATCCTAAAGCGAGGGTTTACCCTCGGTACTCTGTTTCTCTAAGATGCCCTTCTCCCATATGTTCAACACGGAAGCAGCACTGAAGGAGAATTTAGCACGGCCAATACACCTTACCATCACATCTTTCAGACGTGAGAGGAAACTGGAGCAGCCGGAGGAAACCCATGCAGACACGGGGAGAATGCGCAGACTATGCACAGACGATGATTCGAGTCAGGATTGGAACTCTGGTGCTGTGAGGCCATTGTAGAGATTAGGAACTGATGGCAAAAGGTGGGAATATTTTGGGCACTCTGATGTATTTTAGGACATCCTGATTGGCTGTTTGAAGCAAGTAAGTATTTTTTCTCTGAAGATTTTCCTTCTTGTTGAAATCGTGTCTCAGCTGAAGGCTGCGTACTGACCTGACTCTGCTCGCTTTACAATTCTGTTGTGAGGGAAAATTCTGTTCATTCTCAATCATCTCCTTCATTCATCATTCTGGTGTCCTGCAATATTGTGGTTTTCCTCAGGTACTATCACCTCATTATGTTCTTCAGCTCTGCGCATCTTTCTCATCAATTTTCACTGACATCTGTCTCACCAGTGATGAGTTGAAGAATGTTCTATTAATCCATCCCACCGACAAACAGGGCTGGCCAATTCATCATTGAGTGACTTTATCATTGGTACTTGCTCTGGAGACATGAAGCGAAAGCTTTAAATGGGTCGGTGACAACTATAAACATTCATGATGATGTAGAGAAGTGCGTTAATGTTGCCCAATGCGCATCGCTGTCTCAGCCACGAGAGGTAATGGGCCCTTTAAGAATACTTGCTGTCTTGTTCGATGATTCTGTTTGATCGCAGTCTGGTTTCCGGAGATCAGATTTTCATCACTTACAAAAAAGAATGGATCATTCAAATGCCGAGGCTTCCTGTTTAAAGTTTATTTATCAGTGTCACAAGCAGGCCTTACATTAACACAGCAATGAAGCTTCTGTGAAAACCCCCTAGCCACCACACTCCGACACCTGTTCGGGTACACTGAAGAAGTGTTCAGCATGGTCAGTGCACCTAACCAGCACATCTTTTGGACTGTGGGAGGAAACCAGAGCACCCAGAAGAAACCCACACAGACACAAGGAGAACATGCAGATTCCACACAGACAGTGACCCAAGGCCAGGAATTGAACCCAGGTCCCTGATGCTATCAACTAACAATACTAACCAGTGTGCCACCATGCCGCCCTATGAGACAAGAATGGTCTGTTGTGGGAAGATATGGCCAGTTTTTAATATTGTTTAAAAAAGAAGGGACTATTGTGTACAATCCTGCAACTGGGAGGATGTGAATGCATTGCAGAAGAGATTTACAGGAAAGACTCCATGGTGGCATGGTGGTTAGCAGTGCTGAATCATAGCGCTAGAGACCCTGGTTCAATTCTGACCTCGGATCATTGTCTGTGTGGAGTTTGCACATTTTCCCCTTGTCTGCAAGGGTTTCCTCTGGGTGCTCTGGTTTCCTCCCACAGTCCAAACATGTGCAAATTAGGTTAATTGACCCTAGTGTCACGGCAATTAGCGGGGTAAATATGTAGGGTTACGGGAATAGGGCTTGGACGGGATTGTATCAGTGCAGGCTCGAAGGGCCAAATGGCCTCCTTCTGCACTGTAGCGATTTTATGATTCTCTAACTCTTGGGATAAGAAACTTCAGTTATGAGGGTAGATTAAAGATGGTTGAAAGGAAATTTGATAGAGATTTTCAAAATCAGGAGAGAGTGGACAGGGAGAAACTTCCAATTTGTAAAAAGATCAAGAAGGAGAAGGTATAATTTTAAACTATTGAAATTGAAATACTATGAGGAAATAAAGGACATCTCCCAATAGAGTAAAATCCTCTGGTTGATTTTGCAAACAGCATAGGATCTGGTTCCAGGCGAGCAGGCAGCTTGTCAGGCAATTCCCTGGAAAGGGTGGGGATGTGGAAGCTGGGTTGGTTAGATTGATGCCAGCTTACAGCAAAGTGTTTTCAATCTCTCTCTCCGCACTACTTCCCCTCACTCCCTCACTCCTCCGCCTTGCTTCCCCCAGCGTGTTAATGTGGCCCACAGCACCAGATTCTTTTAGCCCAAAGTGCTGGATTAGCTGGAAAGAAAGCTCGGCTGTGCAACCTGCCAGCAACGCACTGGTTTTTTCCCTTCAGCCAGCACTCTGTACAGAGCACACCGGCTGTGGGATCTAACACCTCCTCCTAGGGCTGTTGTGTGTCACATTGGAAGAGGCACCGCAAAGAAGGGAGGCTTGGAAAGTTAGGGCTTAGAACTGAGAAGGCAAAGAGGGATTATTAAAGCTTCTGAAGGTGTAATTAAAGGTGGTTTGATTGGTTTGCAAATTAATATCAAGAGTAATAGAATTGTAGTGGGTAGGATGGAGGGGAAAAGAGGAGAGTTAATATCATCAGGAGATTCTAAGGGAATGGAACACTTCATCATATAAGAGAGGAAGGATTAAATAGACTGGGCCTTACTCTCTGCAGTTCAGAAGAATGCGAGTTGCTGTCATTCAGAATCCTCCTTGGGCTCGATGGGTTAGACAATGAGATGTAGTTTCCTCTGGCTGGGGCTGCTGTCTCAGAGTAAGAGGAAAGCCACTTAAATCAGAGATGAGGAGAAAGATCTTCACCCAGAGGGTAGCGAAAGTTTGGAATTCTCTGCTCCTGTGGAAGCTTAGTCATTGTTCAATTCCGAGATTGATACATTTCCACCTTTTAGAAACATGAAGGGATACAGGAATGTTGCAGAGAAATGATGACCAGCCATCATTTTATTTGAATAGTGGAGTGGGCTTAAATCGGAGAATGTTTGATGTCTGCTGCTATTTCTCATGTTCAGATAGAGTCACAGGTGAGTGCTGGATCAGAGGAGAAAAGCTGTGTGAAACTCACTCACTTCACTGACTCTTCTTCTCACTGATTTAGTGGCACTCTGAATAACTTCACACTGGGCAAGAGTCTGATTAACATCACTGGGGAGTGGGGGCTGGGGGTGGGAGATGTCAAACTGAGATCTCACCAGCACAAATCCCATTCTTAGCCTCTCGCCAAAGTTGGTGGTCATAAAGGGATCTGCATCCATGGTGAACAGGGCCACTCATTCAAGAACGTAGAGTTTTACAGCAAGGAAAGAGGCCCTTTGGCCCATCCTGTCTGCACTGGCCAGCAAACACCATTCCCCTATTCTGACCCCATTTTCCAGCACTTGGCCCTTGTATGCTATGGCATTTCAAATGCTAGTCTAAATGCTTCTTAAATGTTGTGATCCCTTCCAGGCAGTGAGTTTGTGATTGCATTTTCTGATAGTAATTCCCTTTAAGCAAACATTGGGGCAATTGGGAATGGGGAATGCCGCTTGGTGTTTCAACATTTACGGGGCGTTTTGCAGACAAACCTTCCTGCAACTGGGAAAACAGTGTCCCAGATTACAAGGCCAGCTCGAGGTATATTCCTTGTGTTCGTTCCAGCTGTACGTTTTAATAATATTTTGGCTTTCTAACGGAAGTTGGCTTCTTCCACACGATGAGTATTGACATTCCTGATGTATTATTTACACATGGATCCTCAGCTCAGACCCATTGGCATGCTTATGAAGTGCTTGCCCCTCCCCATTAGCCCACTCAATTAAGACTGACATTTTTGCATCTGCCTTTTAACAGCCTCGCCGCGCAGTCAGCCTGCTCCAGCTCTTGTTCACCAGCGGGTGGCAAAACCTAATTTGATGCTGGTTTTCTTCGGATGCACTGACTGCCGAGCTTTACTCTCCATAGAAAGCACCCCAAGGTTAATCATGACTCCTGCTGAAACTGATCCCCACCCATGTGGGTTCCACACTGGCACAAGATCCCGCCTGTGGCCTGTGACCAGCTGCCCCCGCAGGGTGGAGGACAGGGGATCGGGAAATGTCGGCCAGTTTTAGTAATTTGCCAAGAGTCCACTGGGGTGGAGTACACAGCCCACATTGTGCATGTCTGTGTTTGTGTTGTGTGTGTGTTGTGCATGAGAGTATGTATTGTGAGTGTATATGTGCAAGATGATTGTATGTGTGTGTGTTTTGTATGTATGTGTGCATGTGCGTGTGTGTATGTATGTATGTATGTGTGTGTTGTGCGTGTACGTGCGGTTGTGTTGTGTGTGCACATGTATGTGTGCGTGCACAGAGTATACAAGTTTTATGATGAATTCTCCAGCACTGCAAAGTACTAACGTTAAAGATCAGATCGTACCTGAAGTTACACGGCCGTGAGTATAACAAGGTGTGTTGTATTCGAACAAAAAACATGCAGAATGTTTTCAGATCATCCTGCATGTGAACTACATCAAGTATATTAGTAACAGCAAGATCCCCAAAATAGCTGCTTTCACTGAAATTCTGTTGTCATGGTTTCAAACAAAATTTCAAAACGCATGGGTATTACTGGCAAGGTTGGCATTTGTTGCCCATCTGAAACCAGCCAGACTTCCCTGGAATATATCTGTCTTTCTGGCGGTGGAAAGCCAGAATGAAATTCTCATGCTGGAGAGTAGATGTGCCTCCCTTCAGAGGCCCCCCAAAATCACAACGACCAATTGGTTTTTCTGTCACTTAGAAAAATTCCAGAGAATTCTATTCCATTCTGTGTCAGGACAGTAGGTGAGCTTGGGGTGGGGCAGCCGTTGATGTGTAGGAGGCCCATCCTGGCAATGCAAACACCGTCCCCCACGTCTAATTATTTGGACGGTCTCTGATTTTGGGAGAGTGTGGATGGGAGTTTCATTTTTGCACAAGAACTAGACTAGTATGGTGGAACCTCCCACAGCCCAACCCTCCACCTACATCATTTGGATGTCCAGGTTCCATGTCATGCTGCCGATGGAGCCCAAGGTTACGAAATGAATGCTGTTCGTTAGCATAATGGGGAGAACTTTACTGTCTCCTGCTAGTGGGTTGGCAGATGAGGAAGCAAAATTCCCTTGATGGCCTTCTGTCTGCCCTCCCACCCCCTTCACCCCCATGATGGGTCCATCATACTACAGCATATGAGCGACGCCAAGGCCAGTCCACCTGCCCCAACTGAGACCCTTGAGAGGGCCATTAATAACCGCTTAGTGAGCCATTTTCCTCCCGACCTCCATTTTGAGACTTTTGGGGGATGTTCAGGGGCAAAAGGGAAGCCTGACAAGTCACCCTGCTCAGACCTTGGGTGGGAGGCATGGCATGGAGGTGGGGTATTGGGGAAGTGAAGTAGGGCAGGGATGCAAGAGGTGGAAAGGACCATCCAGCAACCTCCTTTACAACCACACACACCTGCCTGGCCTCGGGCCTTGGGACTTTGAGACTGCTGGTCATCCCACTCCTGTTTATTGGTGTTTCTGGGAGGTGATGGCCTAGTGGCATTATAGCTAGCTGAGTAATCCAGAAACTCAGGTAATGTTCTGAGGGATCCGGGTTGAAATCCCGCCATGGCTTTGGAATTTGAGTTCGATTAAAAAAAAATCCAGGAATTAAGAGTCTACTGATGACCATGAAACCATTGTTGATCGTCATAAAAATCTGTCTGGTTCACCAATGTCCTTCAGGGAAGGAAAACTGCCATCCTTATCTCGTCTGACCTACATCTGACTCCAGAGCCCCAACAACGTGATTGACTCTCAACTGCCTTCCAAGGGCAACTGGGAATGGCAGTAAATGCTGGCCCAGCCAGCAACGCACATGTCCCTCAAATGAATAAAAAAAGTTGCTGGTCAGTCAGATTTAAGGATGGAAATCCTGTCTTCAACCAATGAATGCCCTTTGCTTTTTAATAACAGCAGGCACTGTTCAGGGGGCTTGTGAGGGGGAGTGGGAAGGAAGAGGGTGTGCTGGGTTAGAGTCCTACCATCCAAAAATGATCCTACGTTATGCGTTAGAATGCAGTACACAGAGGTTATTGTTGGTTCGGGTAAGGGAGATTTTCACTGTGATATCAGTAATTGGAATAAGTGAGATGCTTTTATCAGTGTTTGATTTAGACACCGAGTAAATGCAATAGTGATTACACTTCACTGTGTTTCACAACTGATGAATTATTTTTGAAGTCCTGGGGAAACAATAAAGTGCTATATAAATAAAGTGCCTTTCCAACTGAACAGGTGACATATTCTTAACTTAACCTGAGGTAGTGTTTCTCATTTTTATTTGCCATAAATAACTCTCTTATCTTCTGATTCTATTTCAAACTTGTGTAGAAGGGCCAGGTATAATCTGAACACGAGGTGGTGTGTAAGTTGTTTTATGTTAAAGACTCCGGGGTTAATTGATGTCAGAATCATACGCTTTAGTTGCTGAGGCACTTTTGAAGTTGTACAGTATATTCACACAACTAGTGTATTGAAATACTAAATGAGCTTAAAATGGAGATGCAGATTGCAAAGGCCATTTGATAGTCAACTTGACATTGTGTGATGTCCCCAATAAATGCATTACTGTGTATAAAATAAACTGACTATTGCTTCTGATAAGTCGGTGATAAAATAATTCCCAGATTTTATTATTGATACTTCAGCCATTACCAGGTTTTTGCAATTCACGCATTCAACCAACTCCTTAACCAAAAGAGAAAATACTGGAAAATCTCAGCATCTGACAGCATCTGTAAGGAGAGAAAAGAACCCTTTTCTCGCTCTTTACCTGCTGAGATTTTCCAGCATTTTCTCTTTTAGTTTCAGATTCCAGCGTCTGCAGTCATTTGCTTTCAACCAACTTTTTAAACTTATACTCAGAGCAATAAGGAGTCACTGTGTGTTGACCCACGTCTCCCACGAGCTGACATTCGCACTCTCACACACAACATGAATAGGTTAATTAGTAACAGCTTTGGGATAAGTATATGGACTGTACATCACCACATTCTTTGGCCCAGTTCAAAAGCTAGCAGTTGTTATACCATCAAACCTGAATGTTCAGGCTAAAACAACGAGTGGAATTTATTTACAGTTAAGATAATTACACAGATCAAGAAAACACAGCAAGCAATTAGCTGCGCATCTCTTAGCATGCATGATGCAAAATATTTTTCGATGAGTCATGAATCTTTGGAAGTTCGTTTTGGTACTTTCTCAGTTGTGTCTCTGATGGATGTTGTGTGACAAAAAGACAATTGACACTACTTCACTCAGATTAGGCAATCCAAAATGGGGAATCACATAAAACAGGTAGATGTGAAAGATCCCATACGGCACAAACTCGCACAAAGGTGTGCAGGTTCTCAGTCAATGTCACTAATAAGGTCACTCACAGCTCCAGGGACCCGGGTTCAATTCCCGGTTTGGGTCACTGTCTGTGTGGCGCTTGCTTGAAACCCCGTGGCTGCGTGGGTTTCTTCTGGGTACCCCAGTTTTCTGCCTCAAGTTCAGAAGATGTGTTGGTTAGGGTGTGTTGGCCATGCTAAATTCTCCCTCAATGTAACCTGAAAGGGCACCGACTAGAGGATTTTCACAGCAATGTGAATGTAAGCCTACTTGTCACAATAATAAATAACAAACCATCTGGTCATTATCACCGTGCTGTATGTGGGAGCTTGCTCTGTGCAAATTGGCTGCTGCCTTTTCTGCGTTACAACAGTGACATCAGTTCAAAAGCAATTGATTGGCTGCAAAGGACTTTGGGGAGCTCTGGCATTGTGGAAGTTTGGGATAAATGCCAGCAATAAAAGCAAAGTACCAGAGACACTGGAAATCTGAAATACAAGAAGGAAGTGCTGGAAGATCTCAGCAGCACGGGGAGCACAGACTGGAGCTGTTAACTCTGTTTCTCTCTCCACAGATCGTGTCAGACCTGCTGGAGTTTTTCTAGCACTCGTTGCATGATTAGAAATGCCAGTGTTTCATTTAGTTGGGTCTATTTGGACATATTAGAAGATGAGTGCAGTTTTCTCCACAGTCGGAGTATTATGCACTCACTTCTAGAAGTCAGGTTGGTAATGTAGGAACGGCCTGAATGCACATTCAGGCTTTTGTGTGCTTTTTAACACCTGGCTTTCAGATAAACTGTTCGTACTTTCTAGCTGGAATGTGAAATTTTCATTCTTTATCATTGCACAAATGCAAGGAACCAGCTGAATAAACTCGATCTGCTGAGTCTCTGTTTGCAACCAGTCAAACTAACAAAGGACTCTCCCACTCTCAATAGAAGTGTCGATATCTCCAGATAGTGTTTTTTTAACCGGCTGCCCTCCAACGTAAAGTTGAAAGTTTCAGCGGTAGCTAACTGAATTACAAATACTGTTCCCATTTAATGCATGATGAATCTCAAAATTGTTCTAGTGCCAACACACATTCATGAACCCAAAGATTCCATGCAGAATGCCCAGTTTGCATCTTCATTTCAGAAATACGTTGCCAGTCTTTCGCTCACCTTAACAGCCTAATGACAGTGTTAGTAAATGCTATTGTCGTTACATTTTGCTTCCTTGCTCATGGTCCTGTTAAATTATTTTGCTGGTCTGAGCGCAGAATTCGCTACTCCAAAGTGCGGTGGATGTAGGGCAGTGAGTAACTTTAAGGAGGAGTTGGACAGATTTTTAATTGGTTATGGGTTGAAAGTTATGAGGAGAAGGCAGGAAAATGGGGATGGGGAACATATCAGGCTATAATCGAATGGCAGAGTGGACTCAATGGGCCAAATGGCCTAATTCTCATCCTATATCTTATGAACTTAAGAATGTACGAATTGGGGAAAAACACATTCTTCAACATGGTGGGGACGTGGATATTCCTCAGTATCGATGACAAAAGACTGAGCTCATGTACCAACTGACTCAGGAACAGCTTCTTCCCTGCTGCCATCAGAATTTTGAATGGACCTACCTTGCATTAAGCTGATCTTCCTCTACACCCTAGCTACGACTGTAACACTACATTCTGCACTCTCTTGTTTCCTTCTCTATGAATGGTATGCTTTGCCTGTATAATGTGCAAGAAACAATACTTTTCACTGTATGTTAATACACGTGATAATAAATCAAATCAAATCATTGTTTTTTTTCTCTTGGAGAACGGTGGTTAGAGAAGATGAGGTGGGATGCTGCACAGCCAGGTAGCTTGGCAAGGATATCACTTGGGGAAGCTAAAATTAGCAAAGTGAGGCTATCTTGGAGGATTGAGGAGCTACAAGAAGTTATAGGGATAGGGTGGGGCGAGATCCTGGGAGAGAGTTGAAAACAGGAATGAGAATTTTTAAACTTAAATTTCTGCTTAACCAGGCGTCTACGTAACTCAGCAAACACAGGAGAAATGGGATTTATGATGCTGGCAACAGAGATTTGTGTGGCCTCAAGTTGATGGAGACTAGATAGAGAATGGCAGCTGATAGTCATTGAATGTGTTTTGTTGAGATTGTTGACTTTAACACAAATAACTTTTAGTTGCTTGGCAGTACTTGAATATTGCTGAAAAAAGACACTGGAAACCAGTTTATGATGAACAATCGGGCTCGTGTGATTGTATGTGGCTTACTCACCCATGCTGGAAGCTACATATGTTCACCCACCTTTGCAGACAGCAGGAGTGTGTCCATGCATTGTGTCTTTTTCAAACAAACAGTGAAAGGAATGACAATTTATACTGCATGAGAAGAGTGTGTTGATTGGTTGGCAAGTGGATTCTGGTAGAGGAGTGGCCATGGAGAATGCACCAGGGAACAATTAACTGCTAAGCTTTTGTTCAAATTCAACCCAGGTTGACTCTGGTCAAAGCATTGCAATGGGGAATGAATCTCTGCAGCCCCCTGTGGTAAAGAATTTCATAGATTCACTCTCTCTGAGAAGAGAAATTCCTTTGTTTTAAGTGGGCGTCCCCTTACTCTGAGATTATACCCACTGGTCCTTTAAAATATAACGATCCTGCAAACTAATGCAACCGCACCTCCTTCCAACTGTCTTGAGATTATTTTCATTTTTGTTTTAATTAGTATGTGTCTTGCCCACCCCTCCTTACTCCTGCGGCTGTCACACACTCCATCACTAACCCTGTACCTGTAATCACTGCTGGGTTATTGCCAAGCAAAAGTGACATTGGGCACTAATAAGATTTGATGCTTCTGTATGTGCTGTCATGATTCATGCATCTTGAGTATGTTTGGTGTATATTTCCCAACTCCTTACTCACACTAGGCTTTGTGTTTTAACCAAGCTCCTCTCTAAACAACTCCAAGCACTGTTTTATTATAAAATCATTGCACATCCTGCCTCCTTCCAAGCTCATACAACTCCATCAGCCACATGGGCTGGGGATTGGTGACAGTAGGGGTGGCCATATCTGTGACTCAGTCCTGGGGTAAACACTGTCCCCGTGAGCAGATCAAATGGGCAAGGGCGATGATGCCTTAACTGTTCAGGTTACTCAACATTGCGGATTAAGATGACCCATTTTCTTAATCTTGTGCATGCCACAGATTCTTTGTTAAGACCGTAAGATATAGGTGCAGAATTGGGCCATTTGGCCCATTGCATCTGCTCCGCCATTCAATTATGGCTGATATGATTCTCATCCCCATTCTCCTGCCTTCTCCCCATAACTCTTGTTCCCTTTATTCACCAAGAATCTGTCTATCTTTGTCTTAAAGAGATGATCTGACTCCACAGCCTTCTGCGTCAGAGTTCCATAGACTCACCACTCTCTGGCTGAAAAAATTCCCGCTTATCTCTGTTTTAAAGGAGCGTCCCTTCACTCTGTGGCTGTACCCTCGAACTCTAGTCTCTCTCACAAGTGGAAACATCCTTTTAAAGTGTATTTATTAGTCAAAGTAAGGCTTACATTTTAACACTGCAATGAAATTACTGTGAAATTCCTCTAGTTGCCGCACTCTGGCGTCTGTCTGGGTCAATGCACCTAACCAGCACATCTTTCAGACTGTGGGAGGAAATGGAGTGCTGGACAAAACCCACGCAGACATGGGAAGAACATGCAATCTCCACACAGACAGTGATCAGAGTTGAGAATCCAACCCCGGTCCCTGGTGCTGTGAGGCAGCAGTGCTGTTCCACCGTGTGCTCCACATCCACTCTATCTAGGCTTCTCAGTATTCTGCAAGTTTCAGTTAGATGTCCCCTCGCGTTTATAAACTCCATCGAATATAGACCCATGAAATAACCATGATGGAAAAGTAGATGTATGTAGCTACAAGTTGTTGTAGCTACACACAGAGTAATGTATCAGGGCTGTCGGCAGCACTGAGGTAACCCAAGCAGTTGAATTGGTAACCTAATGCTGCCCCAAAGTGTAGGGAAGATTACAGGGGATTATGTGCACCAGAGGACAATTCAGTCAGCCTTTAGTATTTATGTACAGTGAAAGAAAGAATGATTAAAATCAACCTCCTAAAATGCACACATGATGTTACTATGGAACAAGAAAAGAAAAATGAGCTACTGTGTTTGTTCTGGGTTAGGTTCTGTTCAGATAATTTTACTTGAAGAGTAGGATTGACTCTGTCTGGGATTCTAATCTGTGATATAATATTCTGTATATCTCTCTGAGAAGTCTCTTGATAGCTCAGCTAATGATTTGCAGGCTGCTGACTCGAACACTATGATCAAGGTCTCCTGTGGCGTGGAAGGGAATGATACAGCGTTGCTCTGTCACTGCATGGTGCAGAGCTGAACATTTAGCTGTTTGTCAATGTGTTGAGGCAGTTGTGTCACCTCGCTAATGCACGCCAGCTCCCCTTTCACAATCCGGTCACGTGTTATGACCTCTCACAGTGCCCTGGCATTTCCAGGGATTCTCACTCCGGGGAATGCTATCCCGTGCTAACTTTGAGCCTTGCGCTTCGTTCTGTTATTGGCCTTGCGTGTGGTCACCTTTGGTGGGTCTTCACAGCTTCTTGCCAGTCTGGTGTGGAGATGCTGGCATTGTACTGGTGTGTGGGCACAGTAAAAAGTCTCACAACACCAGGTTAAAATCCAACAGGCTTATTTGGAATCACAAACTTTCACTCATGTGATGAAGGAGCAGTGCTCCGAAAGCTCATGATTCCAAATAAACCTGTTGGACTCTAACCTGCTGTTGTAAGACTTCTTATCTTGCCATTCTGCCAGCACAACTGCCTTGTTAGCAAAAATGCCAATTATATTGTGTAGCTCAAAAGGAAATTACGTAGAAGAACCGTCTGTAGAAATATGCTTACTTAATTCATACAGCATTTGTGTAGACTGAAGATTAAGTCCTAGCCAGATGTTGCAGGAAAGATTTGCATTTGCTTAGCACCTTGTTGCAGTTCTCAGAAACCTCCTATAGCAATGCACGATAACTGTTTAAAATTAATTTACGGGATGTGGGCTTCGCTGGCTGGGCCTTTCTTTTCAAAATGTTTTTTGAGAACCAATCATTGCCGTGGATCTGGAATTACACGCAGGTCAGGCAATGTCCTTCCCTAAAAGATATTAGTGAATCTGATGGATTTTAACAGCAATCACCAATAGTTTCATAGTCTTCAGCAGACTTTTTAAGTCCAGATTTTTTTTTATATTGAATTCAAATTTCACCATCTGATGTGATGGAGATTTGAACCCAGGTTCCCAGATCTCGCCTTGGGTCTCTGGATTACTAGTCCAGTGACAAAACCATTCTGCCACTACCTCCTGCTACTGTACTCATTTTAAGGGCCTTTCCTGACGTCCATGGACCTTATGGATCTTGCTGTCAGGAAATTGGGCCAGTCGGCAGGAGAGTGTGTACCACAGGTCAAGGAGACACACACAATTGGAGAAGGGAGTCAAATAGAACAGTTGCAATTGTAATTCAGTCTGACCTCGTTGTGTATGTGTATAATATATATACCTCCTTATTTGCCAATAAAGCCTGTTGTTGATTCAAGCCACACCAGATTGCCTCCAAACTGTTACAGAAGCCCATTACTGTTTGTCAGCAGATGTGCAGTTCTTGTGCATGAGTGGCATGGTGACACATTGGTTAGCACTGCTGCCTCACAGTGCTAGGGACCTGGATTCGATTCCCAGCTTGGGCCACTGTCAGTGTGGAGTTTGCATTTTCTCCCTGTGTTTGTGTGGGTTTTCTCCCAGACTCCAAAGGTGCAGGAATTATGTGGATCAACCATGGTAAATTGCCCCTTAGTGTCGGGGGGGGGGGCAATTAAAATTGATGTATTTTAATCAATTTAAATATCAGTAACAGCAACCCTTGCTCCCCTCCCCCACCTCCTCTCTGCCACCCACCACTATTGATCCATCATTGTAGTCACGTTGGCAAGGTTTATAACAGGTTCACCCAGAATCAACCTGTCGGGACAGGAGAGATCCCCCCTCCCATTGCCCCTCGGACCCTCTAAACTCAAGAGAATTGAAACCTGTATTGTGCGATTTTGCTGATGTGTTTAAAATGATTGAAGTGGCTTTGAAAAGGGAGACAAAGACGTTATTTCTTCACCCCGAACAAGAGGCTCTTTCGGAGTGAGATCAGGAACCATGTTTTCATAAATAGGACAGTGGAAATTTGGAACTCAACTCTCCCTGCCCAAACGCTAAACCAATTGGAATCCATAGAATGTTGTTAGCTGGTGTGTTATGGTGGCCACAGGGGAACATTAATAGATTTCCCCATGGGTCAGAGAGAATATCAGCTCCCCTATTAGGTGGTTGGAGACTCACCCCAGCAGGGAAAGTGTAACGGGGGGGCATTTAACACCAGCTGCTCCATTCAGGCTGGAAGTCAGTCAACTTTGGGTGACTTGTGCTCTGAGCCATTGAGTGATGTTCATGTATCACCGCAAATAAAGTGGTGATTGGTGATGGAGGACTGGCCTTGGTAAGGTTATTATCTGATGTATTAAGGATGTGGAGTAAAGGTGGGATTATTAGATGCCAGATGTCTAATATCTCAGTCATTGTCTTAATGAATGGACCTGATGAGAGGTCACAGGACACCAGGTTATAGTCCAACAGGTTTATCTGAAATCACAAGCTTTCAGTGCTCCTTTGTCAGGTGAAGTAAATGGTAGTAAAGGCTTGAGGGGCTGAATGGCCCACTCCTGTTTCTACACTCTTAGTGTCTTGAATGATTTCTGGTTTCAAGAGAATCTGCACCAATCGGGAGACAAATACAGACTTTATTAAAACAATTGGGCATTAATATCTCACCAGTCCACAATGAGAGCAACATTTGTTAATTTAGTTTATTTATTAATGCCACAAATAGGTTTACATTAACACTGCAATGAAGTTACTGTGCAAATCTGCTAATTGCCACACTCTGGCACCTATTCAGATACACTGAGGGAGAATTTAACATGGCCAATGCACCTAACCAGCACGTCTTTCAGATTGTGGGAGCACCCAGAGAAAACCCATGCAGACACCAGGAGAACATACAGATTCTGCACAGACAGTGATCCAAGCTGGGAATCGAACCTGGGTCCGGGGAGCTGTGAGGCAGCAGTGCTAACCGCTGTGCCACCGTGCTGCCCATTGTTACTAAATGGAAATAACTTGGTCTTTTCAGCCTTCCTTGCTTTTGGTGGTTGTGTGGCCTATTGAATGGTTTTGCCCCAGTTTCTCATCAACCTTTGATTTGCCAAAACGATATGTTGATGTTGAGTTAATTGCCAGTCTGGGTCACTTCAGGAGTTGCTAATTGCCACATTGCGTCTGTGCTGCCTATGGAATCTGAGCAGACCTCTTACAGAGGGCCCAGGCAGCCCTGCTATTCCCTAATAAGTGATGTGTCCCTGTCTGAATCAGCAGCTGGACTTTCATGGGTGCTACAGTAAGTTGTATTGCTTCAGTCAGTTAAACTCCTTAAACACTTTACCTGCAGGGCTGCCCAAATGCAGGCACTGCTGCTCTTCATACTAATTCACTGAGAGGTAGGAGAGCTGATAAGGAGAGCACTCCGTAGAATACCTCCAACTCGATTTTCAAGTTTGCTGATGACAGCAATGAAGTGGGTCAGACCTCAATGATGAGACAGAGTACAGGAACGAGGTAGAGAATCTCTCCCTCAATGTCAACAAAACAAAGGAGATTGTCATCGACTCCAGGAAACATGCCCCCGTCTATATCAGCAGGAACGAATTAGAAAGGGTCAAGAGCTTCAAGTTTTTAGGTGTCCAGATCACTAACAACCTGTCCTTGTCCCTCTATGTTATAGTTAAGAAAGCTCACCAATGCCCCTACTTTCTCAGAAGATTTCTCAGAAGAAATTTGGCATGTCAGCTATGACTCTCACCAACTTTACAGATGCACCATAAAAAGCGTTTTTTCTTCTTGTATCATAGCTTATTATGGCTCCTGCTCTGTTCAAAACCACAAGAAACTACAGAAGTCTGTGAATGTAGCCCAATCCATAACGTTGCTTGTCTATAAAGCACACTTCTACTGGATGCTAGGTCCAGGCTTGTACTTTGAATGTAGAAGACCGAGGGCTGCATCACGATGTCCTCATTGTTTTCGGTGTGTGACGAAGCAGGTTGGCAGGTGCTAGGGGTATGTAATAGAATGGTATGCTAGTCGCGGGATTTAATTCTCCAAGCTCCTCTTGATATCTATTGATTCTATGTACACTTCCCATTGCCTCAGAAAAGCAGTCGGCATAATTAAAGACCTATTCTCTTCCACCTTCTTCCGTCGGGAAAAAGATACAAAAAGCCTCAGGTCACGTCACAACTGACTCAAGAACTGCTTCTTTCCTGCTGCCATTAGACTTTATATTAAGTTGATCTTTCTGTACACTCTAGCTATGATTGTAAGACTACATTCTCTCATTTCCTTCTCTATGAAGGATGTACTTTGTCTGTATAGTGCGCAAGAAACAATACTTTCACTGTATACCAATACATGTAACAATAATAAATCAAATCAAGTGTGTGTGTGTGTGTGTGTGTGTGTGTGTGTGTGTGTGTGTGTGTGTGTGTGAGAG
The DNA here is from genome assembly GCA_024679065.1 of Sphyrna mokarran. Lineage (NCBI taxonomy): Eukaryota > Metazoa > Chordata > Chondrichthyes > Carcharhiniformes > Carcharhinidae > Sphyrna > Sphyrna mokarran. The sequence continues at coordinate 15,985,153 of JAGIQG010000025.1, forward strand.
AGAGCCAGACTATGAAGGCTAACATACCATTTGCCTTCTTTACTGCCTGTAAAAACAAAAATCCAGATTTCTAACAATGTGATCTATATTTTCCTTTATATTAAACACACTTGCGGAAATTACACTCCCTCCCAAAATCAAACCTATTCCTATATTGCATAGGAAGTCACATCAGAATATTTTTAATGTGTGGTTTGTTTCTCTTAAATCTCCATGGATTTTCCTAACCATGGGAATCGCACTGCTTTAGACTGACCCAAATTGTTAAATTTAATGAATCCTCTTTGGTTGAGAGACACCATGACACATCAATCTCAGTGAACGTTGCCAAGTTCCCGGAGACACATTGTAGTTTGATGCCTTAAGTCCATGCTTGCTATAAATGGCACCGTTGTTCCCAGTCACTGATTATCATAGTGTGTCTTCTCCATGAGTGTATGAACACAGCACTGTCTTTGGAACAATGTCACTTGGCATTGAAACAACCATTCAACAGAATTTGTCCACTGAGTGAACCTTCAACTCTTTGATCATCCTTCTGTTCACTGCTTCAGCATCGCTGAGTTGCGACCACTCAACTAATTCCAAGTGGAAGCCAACAACTATCCAAGATCAAGATAAAGACAAAATACTATGGATGCTAGAATCTGAAACAGAAAGAGAAAATGCTGGAAAATCTCAGCAGTCTGACAGCATCTGCAGAGAGAGAGAGAGAGAGAAAATAGAGCTAAAATTGCAAGCCTGGATGACCCTTCTTTAGAGCTCAAATTATAAAAGATCATCCCATTAGCCTGGACCGGATTTGAGCTGCCAGCCCAGAGACAGAAGAACATTGTGTTAGCCCAGTGTGATGTGGAGATGCCGGAGTTGGATTGGGGTAAGCACAGTAAAAAGCCTCAGAACACGAGGTTAAAGTCAACAGGCTTATTTGGTAGCACCTGAAGAAGGAGTGATTCTTTGAAAGATTATGCTACTAAATGAACCTATTGGATTTTAACCTGGTGTTGTGAGACTTCTTACTTAGCCCAGTGTCCCATAGAACAATCATCTGAATGCTCCCCAGTGTACCACCATTGTTTGGCCATTGACACGCTAATGGACTTGACATTTGCAATTCCACGAACATAAATCATGATTAACATTTTCATCGACATCCCTGTGTGCAGAGGTGAACTGCTGAATATTTTCGCTGTCTGCATAAGGAAGTCACGGAGTCTCTCAAAGTAGCACCAGATACAGACTGTATTTATCGTGAACTTTTGCCCACAATTGAATTTTATAAAATCATAGAATCCCTATAGTGCCGAAGACGGCCATTCAGCCCACTGAGTCTGTACTGACAACAATCCCACACAAACCCTTCCCCCGTCACGTCACATATTTACCTTGCTAATCCACCTGACACTAAAGGGCAATTTAGCATAGCCAATCCACCTAACCTGCGCATCTTTGGACTACAGGAGTAAACAGGAGCACCCAGAGGAAACTCATGCAGACATAGGGAGAACGAGCAAGCTCCACACAGCTACCTGAGGCTGGAATTGAACCCCAGTCCCTGGCACTGTGAGGCAGCAGTGCTAACCATTGTGCCACCATGGATCAGACTGGTGGAGAATTGGCTTGCACCCAGTGTGTTCTGGGCACTCTCAACATGCACCCTTCCATGAAATAGGAGCCAACATATTTTGCAGTGCGATTCCCATGGTTAGGAAAATCCATGGAGATTTAAGAGAAACAAACCACACTTTAAAAATATTCTGATGTGACTTCCTATGCAATAAAGGAATAGGTTTGATTTTGGGACGGAGTATAATTTCCGCAAGTGTATTTAATGTAAAGGAAAATATAGATCACATTGTTAGAAATCTGGATTTTTTTTTTACAGGCAGTAAAGAAGGCAAATGGTATGTTAGCCTTCATAGTGAGAGAGTTTGAGTGTAGGGATAGGGATGTTTTGCTGCAATTGTACAGGGCGTTGGTGAGGCCACACCTGGAGTATTGTGTGCAGTTTTGGTGTTCTTGGCTGAGTAAGGATGTCCTTGCTATAGAGTGAGTACTGGGAAGGTTTACCAGGCTGATTACTGGAAAGGCAGGTCTGTCGTATGAGGAGAGACTAAATTGGTTGGGATTGTATTCATTGGAGTTGAGAAGAGTGAGAGAGGATTTCATAGAAACTTATAAAATTCTAACACGATTGGACTTGGTAGATTCAGATGAATGTTCCCACTGGTGGGGTGAGTCCAGAACTAGGGAGTCATAGTTGAAGGTAAGAAGTAAATTTTTTGAAACTGAAGTGAGGAGAGTGAATGTGTGGAATTCACTGCCACAGAATGTAGCTGAGACGAAAATGTTGCCTAATTTCAAGAAGAAATTAGAATAAAATCCTATGGTATAAAAGGAGGCCATTTGGCCCATCAGAACTGTACTAACAACAATCCCAACCCCACATATTTTTCCAGCTAATCCCCCAAAATTAGGATTAATTTAACATGGCCAATGAACGTAACCCACACATCTTTCAGACTGTGAGATGAAATCAGAGCACCTGGAGGAAATCCACGCAGACACATGGAAACGTGCAAACTTCACACAGATAGTGACCGAAGCCTGTGATCGAACCCAGGTCCCTGGCGCTCTGAGGCAGCAGTGCTAGCCAGTGTGCCACCATACCTCTCCGTAGCTCTTTGGGTTCAAGGGATCAAGAACTATGGGGGAGGGGTCTAATTACATTGAATTTGATGATCAGCCATGATCATAATGAATGGTGAAGCAGATTTGAAGGGCCAAATGGCCTCCTCCTGTTTCTGGTTTCTATGTTTTTTTTGTTTCCACCAATGATGCTGAGCAAGACTCAAGTCCTAGATATTCTACGCAGGAAGGGAATCAATATCTGTTTATTACCTGTATCATTTTTGGTGACCATCTTTCTATTATTAATGAATTACTAGCGTATTTGGATGAATGGAGACATGGGGTGGATGGGGGAGGGAGGTGATTGATGCTGATAAATGTCAGCATGCATAGAGGGAAAACATGGGGTGGGGGCAATAGGCAGTGGTACGGTTTACATAAGGTAGGGGTTTTAGATGTCCTGATGAAATTAGCACAGGGATGTTTTGCACCAAGATTTTCTGTTTTCTTCTGTTTGCCTGTCTCTCCCTATCTCTCTCTCGCTGACTTTGGATTATAAATTAATTTTTCAAATCTCCGCTTTGGCTGTCCTGAGGTAATGAGATTATTTCTGGGTTTTTATCTGAAGGATCTGGTTTGGTGCTGTTAAAGGGCAGGAAATGTGATCATCACGTCAGAGGAACCGGGCATTTTACAGCACTGCAATTTCAGCAAAAGTGCAATTACTTGCTGCATTTCATTGCATATCATACATCACTCCGGACACTAAAGATCACAGCGGTCGGCTGATTAGAAATAAAAACGTCAGGACCAAGGCAGAGTTGTTGATTAAGAAAATTTCACTTTGGAGAGCGAGAGTTTCTCCAGAGCTCCGACTGTAAAGTACATTTTGCTTTGAGAATGTTTACAGATTGGGAGTTACACTGAGTAAAAACTCACTGGGGTTAATTATTTCCTCTCTGCTGTGAGGGTAAACTGTTCCTGAATTCCAGATGCAGCTTTTTTCTGGTTATCCTGCCATTAATCATCAAAGCAACGCACTATCTGTCCATCCCTGTCTTCCTTTTTGTTCATCCAACTGTATGTCCAACTATCTATCTCCCTCTGTTGGTATCTCTTTCTCTCCATCATTCTCTATCCCTCTCAGTTGATCAATTGCTCTCTGTTTCCCTCTCTGACGGTCTGTTTCTCCTTTGATCTCTCTCTGTTGGTCTCTCAGTCTTTCTACAGTCCCTCTATCTCTCTCCTTCTTTTCCAAATTTTCTGTCTCCCTTTTCACCATTCTGTTTCTGACTCTATCCATCTCAGTTACATAGTCGTTAGCTTCAGTCTCTTGTTGATCTGTCTCTTTATCTGTCCCCCTCAGTCTCTGGTCTGTCTCTTTATCTGTCCCTCTCAGTCTGGTCTGTCTCTGTATCCGTCCCTTTCAGTCTCTGGTCTGTCTCTCTGTCCGTCCCTCTCAGTCTCTGGTCTGTCTCTGGGTAACTATTAGCACTGGCCTACACCAGCCTCCTATGAGTCTCCTCTAGCCCCCCATGACCCCCTCCTCTCATAGGACTTCTCCCCATCCCCTGATGTCTCAGGATTAACTCCACCCCTCCACCATCATCCAGGCGCAGCTCCCACCTCCACCCTGCTCCCCTACCCCCGCACCAATCCATTCTTGACCCCCATTCCCCAACTCGACTCCCGACTCTCCCTTTTCCCCAGACGCGACTCCTGACTCACCGTCAGGTAATCCTGGGGGGTACTGCGATGTGATTGTTCACATCTACCAGCATCTCCAGTGTATCCTGCTGCTGTGAGGACTCTGGAGGAGAGTGACATGATGTTCCAGACCTACACTGATTGAGTGTCTGTTTAATTTGTTTTTAATTCATTCGTGGGACATGGGCATCGCTGGCTGGCCATTGTTTATTGTCCATCCCTAGTTGCCCTCGAGAAAGTGGTGGTGAGCTGCCGTCCGTGTGCTGTGGATTGTCACGCTGTCCTTCAAACCCATGTGGTAATAACATGGCGGGTGATTCCGTGCCCGCCAGCCTCAAGATTTGCTAAACTCCTTGGAGAGACATCGTTGAGTTGAAAAGTGGAAGAACAGCACGGGGTGGCATGGTGGCACAATGATCAGCACTGCGGCCTCACAGCGCCAGGGTCCTGGGTTCTATTCCAGCCTCGGGTCACTGTCTGTGTGGAGTTTGCACATTCTCCCCGTGTGTGTGGGGGCTTGCTCCCACAGTCCAGAGATGTGTGAGTTAGGTGAATTGGCCATGGTAAACTGTCCCTTGGTGTCAGCAGGATTGGCAGGGTAAATATGTGATGTTACAGGAATAGGGCCTGGGTGGGATTGTGGTCAGTGCAGATTCAAAGGGCCAAATGGCCTCTTTCTATGCTGTAGGGATTCTATTCTATTCTTCTATTCATTGCACATTGTCACTGGCCCTGCTATCCAATAGAAATCACACTGACTTTCCCACATGCCACTGGGCTTAAGGTGGGATCTTTTTGCCCCGATGCTGCCAAAGGTGTTTTGACCGGCTGACCACAACTGCCGCGGTGGGATCGGAAAATCCAGGCCATTGTCTGCGGGATTGGATGCCACATTCAGCAGCTAGAATGTGGCATCCTGGTCTCCCGTGTACTAGGAAAGCTACATATTGTCGAATTCGTCCTGTCAGACAGTGAGAGAGATGCCAGCCCTTGCCCTGGTACTCTGATACTCTGTTAGAAGCATTTCATTGGTGCCAGTCTCTGGGCTGTGTTCCTGGCCCACTTTCCTGATGCTGTGTGCTGTGCCCCATACACAGCATCAGCCCAGTGAGCCACTCGTGTCATGTGTTTCTCAATGATGCAATGTTTAAACTGTCAGAGTGGGGAGCTCAGTAACATCAGGCCAAATCAGTCTTGTGCCAGGGCTGTGAGTTAACCCTTAATACTGTTGTGGAGTTGAGTAGAACGTTGCAGTTTGTAAAATTAATTTTAAATAATTGTAAAATGCTAAGGGGAGAAAGCATTTCATGGTTCTGCTTATAAAAAAAGAGGTGTTTTATTTTCCGTACTGAAGAGATGCAGGTGCATGCGGTACACAGACTGAAACGTGGCAAAAACAGCAGGGTTGCCTTGGTAACAGGTTTCAGGCATCTGAATGCTTTTGAAGTTTTCCCAGTCAGTTTAAACTTGGCATTTGAATAACAGCAGCCCATCAGGTTTGAATTTGACGTTTTGATAACCTGCAAAACCAGTCTTACTGTGGCGATTGTTGCTATGTCATCAGGGGTAAGAGCCAGCTCCCAACTCCAGAGCTACCAGCAGCAACTACCTCTGCCAGTCTAACAGCCACATTTGTGTCTTAAAAGCAAGCCTCATCTCCATAGTGAAGAAATCAGTAAAGAAGACAGAAGATTCTGAAAGATAAAACCTGGTTGTATTTTGAGTATGACTAATAATTTAGTTTATTTTATTAATAAGTGGGGATTGTATTTATCTAAACAGTATTCCATTAGAATAGTGTTTTATCCACTTTGTTTAATAAACCTGTTCACTATTAGTTAGATAAGATAAGTGTTACTTGTTGCTTTATTTCAGAGAGAATCTCAGGTTGTTATTTTGATTTAACCATTAAAAGTTGCTGAAACGCTGGTAATAATACTCCTCACACATTTTAACATTCTGAAGGAAGGTACTTCTCATTGAGTGCTGGTTCGGAGAGAGGAGATCAACTTCCCCTTTTGTAACAATATGAAGCCATGGACTCTGTATACTCAGAAATTGCCCAGTGATCACACAGCTTCTGATTCTCTGTCGCCAGGCATGAAGTATCAGTCTGCAATGGCAGGATTGTGCTCCATAATGTCAATAACCTCTTTGACCCAGCTTAAATGGACAAAACTCCCACTTACACTTTTGTTTTATCATCACAAGTTGCAAAGATGACAGGATTGGCTCCAATAGAGGGTTTGCTTAATCCAGAACCAGCTGCATTACATCATTAAGTTTTCAGTAAATGATTCCGATGTCTTTGTAGCCTGTACCCTCTGTGCAAGAAAATACATCCCGTCACTTGTCTTGCTTTTGCCCTTTGCCACCTTGCCCGGTTGCCTAAACCTGTTCAAAAGTCTTCTTGGAGATGTACTGTGTCTAATTTATTAAGTAACCCTGAGCATCTCACCACTAAACAATGCAATATTGCACTGAGGTCCCATGTCCAATTGTGTCATCCAGTCTTTCCCTCCAATGCTATCTGAATGATTTTTTGTCTCGTTATGCTCCAGGCCCTGTCATCCAGGAATGTCCAGAAGTTAGTTAGCTCAGTTGGCTGGATGGCTGGTTTGTGATACCAAACAACACCAGGAGTGTGGGTTCAATTCCCATCCTGGCTGAAGTTATTCATGAAGGCCCTGGTTCTCAACCTTGCCTGAGGGATGGGGATCCTCAAGTTAAATCATCACCAGTTTGCTCTTCCCTCTCGAAGGAGAGAGTAGCTGATGGGACTTTACCCTCACCAGGTATGTGCTCATTTCTCTGGGTAAAGCTTAATCATGTACAGCTTCATAGTATTATGGAGAATTCCTCGATGCAGGAACAAACCATTAGGGGCCATCGGGTCTATATAAATATTTATACTCCTCTCACCTTCCCCCAGGATGTCCATCCATTCCCTCTGCTTTCTTGTATTTACCCAGCTTCCCCTTAAATGCATCCAGAATATTCACCTCAACAAGTTCTTGTGGTAGCGAGTTCTACATTTATAGAATCATATAATAGAATCCCTAGGGATCTCACTGTTTACCCCATCAAGTCTGTAACCAATCACAATCCCACCCAGGTCCTATTCACTTCACCCCACATATTTACCCTGCTAATCCCCTGACACTAGGATCAATTTATCATGGCCAATCAATCTCCACAATCAGTTTGGATTGTGGGAAGAAACCAGAGGAAATCCACGCAGACACAGGGAGAACGTGCAAACTCCACACGGACAAGATTGAACCCGGGTTCCTGCCGCTATGAGGCTGCAGTGCTAACCACAACCACCCCATTCTAACCACACTCTGGGTAGAAGAGGTTTCTCCTGAATTTCTTAGTAGATTTATCAATGTCTACTTCCTGTTCATTGCCTCTGCTTATGGACTCTCCCACAAATGGAAATATCATCCCTCCATTCACCCTACTCAATGCCTCCGTCATTTTAAAGACCTCATCACAATCTGCATGGGTTCAAACTCAACTGAAATGGTGAGGTATCCCAGCATGCTTTGTTTGTTGTGGTTTGGTTGGTTAAGGGAGAGAGTTCAATCCTGTCAGGCCTGTCTGTTTACAGGACTCACCACTCAGCCTTTTAGCTAAGATCCAGCATCGGGCCGAGCCCAGGATGGGCTGCGATGTTTTATCTTGTCAGTTTGGATCTTGTTCGTCTCAGTTGTGGGGAATTGGATGTAGTTTGAATTTGGTTTTTGTATAAGCAAGGAGATGGATTTGGGGACCTCCCAACCTCTCTGAGCATTGGTTTTGTAACTTTCAGAATGGAGGAAAAAATTTAAAATAAATAATCATCCTATCTATCTGAATGCTTGGCATAGCTGAGTGAGTTCAATGTCCAGTAACTGGCAAAATGCTGAACAAAAGGAGATGAACAAGACCTCAGCATGGTGAGGGTAAAACTCTAATGTTAACATGTATTGCCACATTGCTATCTGGCCAGCGAGCACTCGGCCACCCACCCACTCTGTCACCTGGCCATCCTCCCACCCAGCCACAGTGAGAATGGGGACTCTGCCCACAGTGAGAATGGAGACTCTGTTCACATTAAGGATGGACACTCTGTCCACAGTGAGAATGGACACTCTGTTCACATTAAGGATGGACACTCTGTCCACAGTGAGAATGGGGACTCTGTCCACAGTGAGAATGGGGACTCTGTTCACATTAAGGATGGACACTCTGTCCACAGTGAGAATGGACACTCTGTTCACATTAAGGATGGACACTCTGTCCACAGTGAGAATGGGGACTCTGTCCACAGTGAGAATGGGGACTCTGTTCACATTAAGGATGGACACTCTGCCCACAGTGAGAATGGGGACTCTGCCCACAGTGAGAATGGACACTCTGTTCACATTAAGGATGGACACTCTGTCCACAGTGAGAATGGACACTCTGTTCACATTAAGGATGGACACTCTGTCCGCAGTGAGAATGGGGACTCTGTCCGCAGTGAGAATGGGGACTCTGTCCGCAGTGAGAATGGGGACTCTGTCCGCAGTGAGAATGGGGACTCTACTCACTATCCCCCTGACTATGACAGAGCAAAATGATGTGGATATCTTAACAAGTGCTGGGCATTGCCAGCTAGGTGACGTTGGGGCAGTGGGGTGAGCAGTTCATGGTAATCAGGCATTGGTTTCCTTCCCATTCTGTGATTCGATGCTATGAGTTTTCATGTGGTCCAGAGTCGATATTGAGGGTCACTAGGGCTGCACCCTCCTGACTGTATACCACTGTGCTGCCACATATGTGTACCACTGTGCTGCCATCTCTGTGTACCACTGTGCTGCCACTTCTGTATACCACTGTGCTGTCAACTCTGTATACCACTGTGCTGCCACATCTATGTACCACTGTGCTGCTACTTCTGTGTACCACTGTGCTGCCACTTCTGTATACCACTGTGCTGTCAACTCTGTGTACCACTGTGCTGCCATCTCTGTGTACCACTGTGCTGCCATTTCTGTGTACCACTGTGCTGCCATCTCTGTACCACTGTGCTGCCATCTCTGTGTACCACTGTGCTGCCATCTCTGTGTACCACTGTGCTGCCATCTCTGTGTACCACGTGCTGCATCTCTGTATACCACTGTGCTGTCACCTCTGTGTACCACTCTGTTGTCACCTCTGTGTACCACTGTGTTGTCACCTCTGTGTACCACTGTGCTGTCACTTCTGTGTACCACTGTGCTGCCACTTCTGTGTACCACTGTGCTGCCATTTCTGTCTACCACAGTGCCGTCAACTCTGTGCACCACTGTGCTGCCATCTCTGTGCACCACTGTGTTGTCACTTCTGTATACCACTGTGCTGTCAACTCTGTATACCACTGTGCTGCCACCTCTGTGTACCACTGTGCTGCCACCTCTGTGTACCACTGTGCTGCCACCTCTGTGTACCACTGTGCTGCATCTCTGCATACCATTGTGCTACCATCTCTGCGTACCACTGTGCTGTCACCTCTGCGTACCACTGTGCTGCCAACTCTGTACACCACTGTGCTGCCACATCTGTACATCACTGTGCCGACACATCTGTACGCCACTGTGCTGCCACCTCTGTATACCACTGTACCAACACATCTGTACGCCACTGTGCTGCCACCTCTGTATACCACTGTACCAACACATCTGTATACCATTGTGCTACCATCTCTGCGTACCACTGTGCTGTCACCTCTGCATACCACTGTGCTGCCAACTCTGTACACCACTGTGCTGCCACCTCTGTATACCACTGTACCGACACATCAGTACACCACTGTGCTGCCCCCTCTGTATACCACTGTACCAACACATCTGTACACCACTGTGCTGCCACATCTGTACACAACGTCTGCTGGATTTGCCGTGGTGGTGGGACAAGACATCCGCAGGGATGAAGGTGGTTTGGACATTATCGGTAAGATATGAATATGACTGTGTCAGGGTGTCTGATGTTAGTAAGCCTCCAAACGTTAGTAAGAACTTTGTTGTGTTTGTTGATGTTCCTTTATCAGTGCCTAAGGAATATTTGAGACACTTTCTATGGACGCTTTGGGTGGGACTTTCTGAGTTTTCTACTAGTGGGTCTGGCTGGCTGTCGGCTGAGGGTGGGATCTTCAGTCCCTCCCGATACGTGTGACATTTTGCATGGCTCTCCATCGTGCTAATCCCTTTACTTCCCTGGCTGATGTAATGTGAGATATTTTGGCAGTTGAATAATGCACCAGCCTACATAAATACAGCTATTTCTTTTCAAGTGCATTTACAATTCATGTTGTTGTCTAACAGTTTAACTGACAAATTACTTTGTGAATGTTTCCTCTTTACACAAAAAAAAACCGGTACGAGGTTAGCGTGAGAATAAATATTTGCCATTTGCAGCTGCTGAAGTTCCCTTTCTCTCTTATGGTGCGACTCTCGGACACGTGTGGAGAAGGGGCTCAGTTTGGCTTAGCTGGCTGAACTAGCTGAGGAGATTGAGCTGTCCCCTTATCAGCTGAGGTTATTCACAGCCTTCTCAACCTCGCCCCTTGCCTGAGGTGTGGTGATCCTCAGGTTAAGGGGGTTTAATCAGCCCTCTCCCTCAAAGGAGAGAACAGCCTATGGGACTGTGGCAACGTTTACATTTCTTTTTACTTTGCCGAGGATAACATGTTCACCACACGCGCGGCACACCGGGCATCTTATGGTGTACAGAATGGAGAATACATGTCACGTGCTAGTAACCCATAGGTCACAATAACATGGTTAACTAGGAGAAAAATATACCTCAGGGTGCGATTATTCTTCCAATTAGGGGAGGCACTTGAATCCTGAAACTCAGCTAATGTTCTGGACACCTGGGTTCGAATCCCGCCATGGCGGATGGTGGATTTTGAATTCAATAAAAAATATCAGGAATTAAGAATCTACGGATGACCATGAAACCATTGCTGACTGTTGGAAAAACCCATCTGATTCACTAATGTCCTTTAGGGAAGGAAATCTGCCACTCTAAACTGGTTTGGCCCACACGTGATTCCAGAGCCACAGCAATGTAATTGACTCTTGGGGCAGTCAGAGATGGGCAATAAATGCTGGTCTAGCCAGCGATGCCCACAATTGAATAAAAAAAAGTGACCTCGTCTCTCAGTAAAAGCTAAGATTAGTCAGAAAGCCCTAATGTCGTCGGGTTTCCTGAGTTACAAGTGTTGATATTGTGAATTGATGGTTGTCCCGAACCCAGTGATAGGAACCAAAAGAGAAAATGCTGGAAAATCTCAGCAGGTCTGGCAACATCTGTAAGGAAAGAAAAGAGCTGATGTTTTGAGTCCAGATGACCCTTTGACAAAGCTACGAGACATAGAAAATGATAAGAAAGTCTGCCCCGAAGTAATGAACACCCTACCCTCAGTCTGGGGTACTTTAATTCCAATCGGTTACCAATTCGAAATAACACAATCCAAAAGGACTACTCGATGTGCTGCTATTAATGTCCATTCTTCCATTCAAATTCCTGCCCCATTAATTATTTAAAACAAGGGATGATTGAATGGCCAGGAACAGATTGTTCTGTTCTTCAGAATGGTTTGCCAGTCTGAGGGACATGCTTGCCGTGCCTGAAATTATTTTTTCATTGCTCTTTGTAGTGTCAGGTTGACAGATGGGAGAGTGCTGGGGGTCTGGGGATGGCGCTAATCTTGACGGAAGGGTGAGGTTGAGTAGCAATGCTTGGAGACAGGGAGACTGTCATTTCTGGAGGTCAATACTGGCCGAGGAACATTCGTAATGTTCAAATTGTTTTACAAGTTGTGCGTACTCCTGCTGTCTCAGTGGTGTGTGTTGTGTGTGTAGGTCAATTCATGGTGGCACAGCGCTTAGCACTGCTGCCACACAGTGTCAGGGATCTGGGTTCAATTCCAGTCTTGGGTCACCGTCTGTGTGAAGTCTGCACATTCTCCCCGTGCCTCCTTGGGTTTCCTCTGGGTGCTCCGGTTTCCTCCCCCAATCCAAAGATAAGCAGGTTAGATTGGTTGGCCATGCTAAATTGACCCTAGTGTCAGGGGGATTAGCATATTAAATGAGAGTTATGGGAGAAGGGCCTGAGTGGGATTGTGGTCAATACAGACTTGATGGGCCAAGTGGCGTTCTTCTGTATCGATTCTGTGGTCAGTGGCTGTGATCCTAACATGCCATCTCTTAATGTACAAGCATCCCTGACCTGATCCCGATCTAATATAATGCAGGGCTCACACACACTGTCAGCTCTGACCAGGGGTCATCCACACTCAAAACATTGGCTCTACTCTCTCTCCATCGATGCTGTCAGACCTGCTGAGATTCTCCAATGTTTTCTGTTTTTGTTTCAGATTCCAACTTCTGGAATATTTCATCTTTATTATTATGAGATGCTCCCTGACCTTATCTCAATCCAACAATATGACATTGTTAATGTCAGTAGATTCATAGGGAGAAACATGGTGGTCTATAGACTGTTGGTGATATTTTCATTTAAGAAATTAATACACTTATATGACATTGCTCCGTTGCTGTGGCAGAATTATTAAAATAACCAGTTTGATTTCTTTGTTAAAGTATTAAAGAGTGAAGTAGAAATATGTGAGGCTGTAAACTGTTTAATAATTTATACATATGCCTTAGCCTCTCAGCACCAGGTATAAGGGTTCAATTCCCACATCAGTCGATTGTTTGTGTGGAGTTTGTATGTCTCCCTGTGTCTGTGTGTGCTCCGGTTTCCTTTCACAGTGTGGAGGTTAGGTGGATTGGCCGTGTTAAATTAATCCTTAGTGTCCCAAGGTGAGTAAGTTAGTGTGGTAAATACATGGGATTAAGGGAAAGGGTCTGGGTAGAATCCTCTGCCCGAGAGTCAGTGCAGATGCAATGGGCCGAATGGCCTTTTTTTTTTTGCACTGTTGGCCCAACTTGTCCATGTTGCCCAGTTTTTATCACTAAGCTAGTCCCAATTGCCCACGCTTGACCCATATTCCCCTATACCCACCTTACCCATATAACACTTTTTAAAAGACAAAATCTTACCTGCCTCTACTACGGCCTCTAAAGCTTGTTCCACCTTCTGCATGAAAAAATTGCTCTTCTGGACCCTTTTGTATCTCTCCCCTTTCATCTTAAATCTATGCCGTCTAGTTTTAGACTCCTGTATCTTCAGGAAATGATGTTTACTATCTACCTTATCTATGTCCCTCATTGTTTTATAGATCTCTATAAGATAACCCCTCAGCCTCCTACACTCCAGGGAAAAAAGGTCCCAGTCTAACTGGCTTCTCATAACTCAAACCATCAAGTCCTGGTAGCATCCTAGTAAATTTTTTCTGCACCCTTTCTAGTTTAATAATCTACTTTCTACAATAAGGTGACTAGAATTGTACACAGTATTCCAAGAGTGGCCTTACCAATGTCTTGTACAACTTCAACAAGACATTCTAATTCCTGTATTCCGTGTTCTGACCAATGAAACCAAGCTTGCCAAATTGCTTTTTCACCACTCTGTCCACCACTTTCAATGAGCTATGAACATGAACCCCTAGATCTCTTTGTTCTGTAACTTTCCCCAACACCCTACCATTAATTGAGTAAGTCCTGCCCTGGTTCGATCTACCAAAATGCATCACCTCGCATTTATCTAAATTAAACTTCATCCGCCAGTGGACCCAGTATCGATTGCTGAGGCACACCACTGGTCACAGGCCTCCAGTTTGAAACATAACCCTCCACATCTACCCTTCTGTCTTCTGTCATCAAGCCAATTTTGGATCAAATTGGCTATCTCACCCTGGATTATAATGGACTGGAGCAGACTTGAAGCAATGACGACAGGGCAATGAGGGTGCGGAGCTGCCTCATGAGATTGAAGATAGATTGCAGAGCTGTGGATATTTCGCAGGGTGGAGTTGGTGAGCTGGCAAGGTTAGTATTAGCAGAATGGTTGGAGATGTGTGAGAGATTCAGCAGAGGGAGTGCAGAGAGTTAATGTTCTGGAGCTGGAAGGAAGCTGCACTTGTCGATGGACTTGAGGGGGTTTTGAATCTCAGCACAGACCACCAGGATCAACCTGCGGGTGACAAAATGAGTTTCGTGCGCTGAGAAATCTCCGGCGGAGATAGAACTTGCACCGGCTCTGCTGCCAATCCTGAGCTAAAGCAAAGCCTGGCAGTGAGAAAGAGTGTGTGAGGAGGAGTAAACTGTTCCAGCAAGAGAAACAAAGCAGGAGCTGAACCCAGCTTTGCCAATTCAAACGCTTGCCAATTTGCCATTGTCGGAGCTGTGGTATCCAAGCAGTAAGCAGCCTGCATGATTTCTATCTGTTCTCTGACGGAGACCACTTCCACCTCCATTCCTTAAGTCAGAATAAAATCAACAGCTTAATTTTAATTAGAAAAGCATTCAGAGCCTAATCCTCTGTGATGCGTGGAAAAGACTTCAGAAGCATCAGCTCCTCTTATTCCAAAGCAGCACTGGGAGCCGCTGATAAGGGACTTGTATGAAGCTCATTGCTATTGGTTTTCTCAAAGCACAGTGGAGTGCTGAGCAACACTCATATGTGTTTGATTATTGCTGCGTTCATGAGAGAGTGATCCACCCCACAGTGCTGTCCCACTAGTTCCCCATCTCTGCGACATCCACTTTCAGAAACACAGTAACCTGCCTTGCACCGAGGCAGTGTCACAGCGTGCTGCAAAGTGAGTTGTCATCCCCCTCTTGCCTGGACCAGTAACTTGCTAACATAGCATCCCAGATCCTGGTGTAGTTCAGTGGAACCCATGGTCTGGACAAGGTTTGCAGGATGGCATTGTAGCCTCGTGGGGCAATGAGATGATATTTGCACTGGGTGGGCTACATGACCCCTCCCATTTACAGAACCTTGAGATGATGAGGGGCTCTCTCTCGCTGCCTTGCTCTACTGGACCCTTGCCCCTGCCATCTGTCCTCCATCTTCCAGCTCTTCCTCCCCCTTCTTATCCTCCTGGGCCCCCTCCTCCCCAGAGGCATCCATCTACATGCTCTCCTACTTCCCTTCCTCCTCCAGCAAGTCTCCTCACTGCTGCGTCATGGTTATGGAGTGTACGGCAGATCACACTAATGCAGGAGACTTCCAGGTGGCCGTACAGGAGAGTTTGAAGTTATGGGTTCCATGTCTTATGAGCGATTTGTCTGTCCCGCCGTCATGATGCGACTTGCTTCAGTGCACAGCTAGCGAACCAGGAAACAATCTTCACCCGGATGCTCCCCCTTGGAATTACACTGGCGTGAAGCTGGCTCTATCCCGGTACTATCTGGGCACCACTCCTCCCAACCCCGAAATGGTGCAGAGTCTCCTGGGACTACTTGCCAAGTGCACACCATCTGAGCCCAGTCACGTTTCATACTGTCTTGACATCGCACCACCATGGATGGATCTTTTGACATGGGTGGGAAGGGGATATGAATTTGGTATGGGGATATGATAATTATGTGTTAATTTATGAGAATGGAGTTCCTGTCAGGTAGGTGGGGGAGGGGGGTTGGGGGAAATGAGCGCTTCTTGGATTGACGTCATCAGGAAGCATGACTTTGACCTTGTTATGGTATTTTCCACTTGCATCGCCAAACCCGCCTGGACGGGAGCGGGAAATCTCAGCCCTTGTAGCATGTTGATTTGTTGAATTGATACAGATTGATTAGTATGATTAGCCAGCAATTCTAATATTATCATTTCTTGTATGGCACAGTAGCACAGTGCTTAGCACTGCTGCTTCACTGCTCCAGGGACCTGGGTTCGATTCCCAGCTTGGGTCACTGTTTGTGTGGAGTTCGCATGTTCTCCCAGAGTCTGCGTGGGTTTCCTCCGGGTGCTCCGGTTTCGTCTCTCAGTCCAAAGATGAGCAGGTTAGGTGGATTGGCCTTGCTAAAAATTGCTCCTTAGTGAACTGAGATGCGTAGGTTTGGGGATTAGCGGGTAAATATGTAGTGATATGGGGCTAGGGCCAGGGTGGGATTGTTATTGGTGTAGAGTTGATGGGCCAAATGGCCTCTTTCTGCACTGTAGGTTTTCTATGTTCTGTGTGACGTCCAGGACTGTAGAATGAGTTGGACCTTGGTCTTTGTTCTACTGAGAAAGTGTCCAGGCCATTCATCGAAGAACCTGCCACTGGGTTGGTCCTGTAATGCAGAAACTTCCCAGTCAGGGCACTTGTTATAACTGGAGTTCAGTGTAGATGGATACTTTGATTCTAAGTGAGCGATGGTGTATCTACATCTGCAGTTAAGATGTTCCACTTCCTCCCTGTGTTGCTTTGCAAGCTATTCTGTGGAAGAATGCAATCAGTGTTTGTTACCACACTCAAGTGGGGCATGAGCTAAGTGTTATTGGGTAATTATCAGCAACATCTTTGGAGGTTGAACTAATTTGGAGGTCCACTGGATCGAGAGTCAATGGCCAAGATTCTGCTGAAAAAGTAGCAATATGTGAATGATGCATAGTGATTCATATATGAAAGTTATGGCAAGGAAGGGATATTGTTAGCTGTGAATCACTGGAATAATTCATGCCTTTCCGTCATTCACTTTGTGAAAATATCAGGTCAGTTTTAACCTCACCTAGACTTCTGTGAAGTTGTTGCATTTGCACATTAATCACCCATTAAACTCGCCACAGAAAGTCACTGATAATTGAAAGCAGAAGTAGCCAGGTAACAACATGATAATTGTTAATGATAACTGCTCAACCTCTCCAGCCCTGAAAATGAACAGACTAAAATCAGGATTTGCTGAGGTAGGCACAACTTCCCATGAGAGGCCTTAAACTAGAATCCTGCTGACAAGATCTCGTCCCCATACCTCTCCCCATCAGCAACATAACACAGTCCACGTCCAGGAAGGTTGGCAATCTCAATTAAACACCTCACTGTGTCATTAACAGGTATTATTCCCCCCTGTATTTGCATTTCCCTGCTGGGGAAGGCTGTTACAGCTCTGGAGCAATGTGTACCATGTCAAGAGAATGGGCCAGGGAGATCTTCTGATCTCACTGAATGCAACTACTGTACACCACCCCCCCAAGTGCTCCATTGCAGGTTCCTCTAAGGCTGAGGGTTCAAACATCCCTAGTGACAGGGTTGGGACTGGATTATCCGGCCAATCCGACATGCCCCATGGGGACAGAGGGAGAATCCAACTCAACGACTCTCAGAATGTTTCTCCTTCCAGTACGTATCCAGATTCCTTTTCATATTTGATATCATATCTGCTTCCATCAGCTTTTCAAACTGAAGACTCCAGATCAAAATAAACTGTTGTGCAAAAGCGAATGCTGGGATTTTACCGTTTCACCTGCCATGGGAATCAAAGTGGGCAACGGGCAGACCATGGAATGGCCTGTTGATCTTGAGCAAAATTTTACGATTTTGGGATGAGCAAGGCTGTAAAATTCCACTGAAAGTCTCCTCAACTTTTCAATTTGATTTATTATTGTCACATGTTAGTATAGGGTGAAAAGTATTGTTTCTTGCATGTCATACAAAGCATACCATTCATAGAGAAGGAAATAAGACAGTGCAGAATGTAGTGTTACAGTCACAGCTAGGTTATAGAGAAAGACCAACTTAATGAGAGGTAGGTCCATTCAAAAGTCTGATGGAAGTAGGGAGGAAGATGTTCTTGAATTGATTGGCATGCTTTTGCATCTTTTTCCCAACGCAAGAAGGTTGAAGAGAGAATGTCCAGGGTGTGTGGGGTCCTTAATTATGCTGGCTAGTTTGCCAAGGCAGCAGGAAGTGTAGATTATAAATGGATGGTAGGCTGGTTTGTGTGATGGACTGGACTACATTCATAAACTCCACTTCCTTTACCAATAACCTTAAATCTCTGTCCTCTCACAGACCTTTCTGCTACTAGAATTGAAGGTTCCTTTTTTATAATGCGGGCACTGTTCGTCCCTGTAGGTGTTCAAATTCTGGAGATGGGTTATTAAATGGTTAAGGTGGAATAGTGGTGGCCTGGCATATAGTTTTCAGTAATGGGCCCACATCCAAGCTACAGAAACAGCAACACTGAACCATACCAATTTCCTCAAGACATTTCCACAACAGATCATCTTGATAACTGAGTTAGTTAGAAAGATTAGTGAGGATGCTTCCTATTATTCATGCCCACAGAGGGTTGTGTTTGAAGAGGGCAGTGTAACCCTTTGCAGCTTGAACACTATTCTGAATTTCCACTTGATTGATGTTGCCACGTGCGTTCTCTTATTGTAATTTTGCTTCCCTAAGTTTGGGAGATTCATGCATTATTGATCCATGAGATAGGATCGATCCAGCAGCCTATCAATAAAAATTCATTTATGGAACATGGGCATTGCTGGCTGGCCAGCATTTGTTGAGAGTGTCACTGTCTTGGCTAGTACTTATCGCCTACCCCTAGTTGCCCTTGAGAAGATAGTGGTAGTGAACCATTGCAGCTCATGTAGTTTAGGTACATCCATAGTGCTGTTAGGGAGGAGTTCCAGGATTTTGATCCAACGACAGTGAAAGAATGGTGGTATATTTCCAATTCAGGGTAATGGTGCTTGAAGGTGAACCTGCAGATGGTGTAAAGAAGTTTTGCTATGCTTTAGCATGCATTCGGTAATTGTTATTAGTTATAGTAGTAGTTTCATTCTGGTTTTAGCACTAATTATGGTTGTAGGCTAGCTTTGATCACACAATATTTGTAATTTTTTTAGGTATGGTAAGTTAGCATTTGAGAAAGTGCTCAAAATCATGTTTAGTTACAGGTGTAGTTTTGTACTGGTTTAACACTGGTTACAGTTGTAGTTTGTACTGGTTTAAGACTAATTACAGTTGTAGTTTAGTTATAGTTTAGCACTAGTTATAGTTGTTTTGCAATGGTTTACACAATTACAGTTGTAATTTAGTTATGATTTAGGACTAGTTGCAGTTGTAGCTTTGCACTGGTTAACACTAATTACTGTTGCAATTTAGTTATGATTTAGGATTAGTTAACAGTAGTAGTTTTGTACTGGTTTAATACTAGTTACAGTTGTAATTTAGTTATGATTTAGAAATAGTTGCAGTTGTTGTTTAATTGTGGTTTAGCACTGGATGCAGTTGTAGCGTTGTAATGGTTTAGCATTGTTACAGTTGTAGTTTTGTACTGGTTGAGCACTGGATGAAGTTGTAGTTTAGTTATGGTTTAGCCCAGATTATGGCTGTAATATCCAAATGGTTTAGCCCTGGTTATGATGGTAGTTTTATACTTCTGGTCATGGTGAACAGTAGAAGTTTTTCTTTAAGCTGTTACCAACAATGCAAAATGTTCTCTATCCATTGTCCATAACGTATCAGAAAAGTGTTGCAATACGGCCTAATTCTCCATTCCTTTTTTAGTAATCACGGCAAAGGGCCAGCACAGTGGCTGGCACTGCTGCCTCAGAGCTCAGGGACCCGGGTTCAGTTTTGGCCTTGGTGACTGTATGTGGAGTTTGCTCATTCCCCCCATGTCTGTGCGGGTTTCTCCGGGTGCTCCGGCTTCCTCCTACAGTCCAAAGATGGACAGGTTAGGCAGATTAGCCATGGTAAATGCATGGGGTTACAGGGGATAGGGTGCAGGGGAAGGCCAGGATAGGAGAATCAGTGCAGGCTTGATGGGCCAAATGGCCTCCTCCTGCTCTGTAGGGATTCTGTGGCTCTAAAGATCTCAGTTCCTTACTAGGCTACCCAGCCTCTGATCGAGACAGTGCTTTGCCATCTGGCTGTTGTGTAGGAGGAACTTTTCAGGATTCTCAAACTCTGCGTTCTTCAAATGTTTAATTGTATTTGCTGCGTGATTAGGGTAATTATAGCGCGTGCTGACTGCTGATAACTTAACTTGCTTGGAGCTACAATTAACATAGCTGTGAAAGTAGCTGAATGAAAATAAGCATCTTTGCCTGCTCGGTATGCAGATCTGAATCGTGAGACGTAAATCTCTTTTACATGGCTAATTAAAATTCTGCACCTTTCAGGAGATTTCCACATCAATTTTGTTCGGCTTTAGTCTTCGCTTCATGGGTGAGTGGTACATACTCTTGCAGTTCGAGTGATGGAGCAGGGACGTCTTGTTGCAATTATACAGGGCCTTGGCTGTGCACAGTTTTGGCTTCCTTATCTGAGGAAGGATGTTCCTGCTCTTGGGGGAGTGCAGAGAAACTTTTAGCAGATTGATTCCTGGGATGATGCCACTGACATATCAGGAGTCAGTTTAGGATTGTATTCCTTGGGATTGAGAGAAATGAGAAGAGAATCACATAGAAACCTATAAAATTCTAACAAGACTACAGAGGGTAGATGCGGGAAGGATGTTCCCGATGGTTGGAGTGCCCAGAACCAGAGATCACAGTCAGGATACAGGGTAGACAGTTTATGGTAGAGATGAGGAGAAATTTCTTTGCAAGGATCTACAAAAGGTCATGAATGTAGCCCAGTTTATCACACAAACCAGCCTCCCATCCATTGACTCCATCTACACTTCCCCCTGCCTCAGCAAAGCAGCCAGCATAATTAAGGACCTCCTGCATCCCAGACATTCTCTCTTCTTCCTTTGGGAAAAAGATACAGAAGTCTGAGGTCAACTGACTGAAGAACAGCTTCTTCCCTGATGCTGTCAGACTTTTGGATGGACCTACCTTGCACTAAGCTGATCTTTCTCTACACCCTAGCTATGACTGTAACACTACATTCTGCACTCTCTCTCATTTCCTTCTCTATGAACGGAATGTTTTATCTCTATGCTAAAAGATGTGACAATAATAAATCAAATCAAATCAAATCAAATCCAGAAGTGGTACGCCTATGGAATTCGCAGCCACAGTAAATAGTTGAGGCCAAAACATTGGATGTTTTCAAGAGGTAGTTAGATATAGCTCTAGAGGCGAAGGTGATCAAAGAATATGGGAGGAGGGCGGAATCAGGTTATTGAATTGAATGATCAACCATGATCATAATGAAGGGCTGAACGGCCTAAACTTGCTCCTATTTTCTGTGTTTCTATGTCTGTTATAAGGAACAGCTTGGCCTCATGTTATTCATGATGTCAGCATCATTTTAGATGCTGGCTTATGGCAGCTACCTCTAACATTCTGTCAATGAATTCAGTGGATAAACGGTGAGATGATTTTTACTGACAAGGACTAGTGATCGATGAAGTCAGTAATAACCTACGGACTGGGAGGGGTTATTTAAACATTTAAGAGACACTTGGGGAAACTGTGGTGTTATTGTATTAGGAGGTTTGTGTTTGTAATGTTTCACTCTGCAAATAAATGTTAGGTTGACTAAGATTGGTTCCAGTACAGTCTTTCACAGCGGAAGTTCAGAGAAAGTTTAACCAGACTGATTCCTGGGATGACCACACTGATGTATGGGGACAGATTGAGTCGGTAGGATTGTATTCACTGGGATCCATGTGAATGAAGGGGAATCACATAGAAACATACAACATTTCACAAACTGGCTTTCCAGGACACAACAGGAAGAATTTATATTGATACAGCACCTTTTACATTTCAGAAGGAAGCGCCTCAAAACCAATGAAGTGTAGTCAATGCGACAATGCACAAAAATACGCAGACAATTTTGCACACTGTGATGATGTGGCCAAGCTAATGAGGTTGGTTTGCTCGACTATTAACCAACTGATGAGTGCTAATTGATGGTTAAATCAGGGAGAGTCATGCTCCCTATTTAAAGCAGATGTGTGAGACTCCCAGCCTGCATTCAGCAGGGAGCAATTGGAGAGTTGGCTGTGTACGATGTATGGTGTAAATAAAGTAACTCGGTGACGGGACTTTCGTCTCTGTGCAGTTATTATACTCAGCAAGGCCTCAACAAATAAAAGTGAGACAAATGATCAGATAGTGTTTTAGCTGACGTTGGCTGGGGGAATCAATGTTGGCAAGGCCACCAACAGAGAGATACCCCTGACTGAATAATGCCACTTGAAGTAACTATTGAAGATTGAACAGTTTGGAACTGTGCACAGTCTTTGTTGTAAATGAAATATTGTTTGTGATTAAAAAAAAGACTTTGAGAAGTCAGAAAATTCCCCCCTCCCCACAATTCGATTTGTTCGCTTTAATCAGTAAGCTGACATCTTTATGCTTGATGGATATGTATGTACTCCTTGATATATATGTATACATATATATGTATGTAAAGATACGTATGTATGTATCCCTTGGAAATATGTATGTATGTATGTACAAGCATCAATGTATGTTTTTGTCTGTGCGTGCATGGTGTGTATTTATATAAAGTTTAAAGTTTATGTATTAGTGTCACGAGTTAACACTGCAATGAAGTTACTATGAAAATCCCCTAATCAACACAGTCCGGCTCCTGTTCGGGTACATTGAGGGAGAATTTAGCACACTTAGGTCAGTGCACCTAACCAGCTCTGGATTATGGGAGGACACTGGTGCATCCAGAGGAAACTCATGCAGATACGCAGAGAATTCTGTGCAGTCAGTGAGCCAAGGTGGGAATTGAACCCGGGTCCCTGGCGCTGTGAGGCAGCAGTGCTAATCACTGTGCCACCGTGCCACCTGCAGTCTAGGTTTGATTTTGGTTTAAAATGGCGGTTTAATTAATGTTGTGGATACTTCATATTTCTCCACTCAGGATCCCTTGGTGCACAGAAATGGCCCAGTTAGCATTGAACCTCTGGCATAAATGAAAAAGTGACTCGATCCGGGATTCTTTCATTACTTGTTCCTCAGTCCCGACTGATTGCTTCTGTTTCTCAGAAGTTGCCTGAGTGTCTGATGATCCGTTCATATTTAACCTACACCGTGCTGATATTACCCCTGATTCACACAGCACTTAGATGATTTACTTGTTTTGATGTTGCAGAAATGTATCTGTTGTTAAGTTAATCGTGTGAAAGAAAAACTCAGGCAGTGGGAGGTTGGAGTAGGCGAGTTTTCCATCATTGTTACATTTGCTTCTTTAATGCTGTGTCCTCTGAGTGCACTGTATTCCACAAGCGCTATTTCTAAATATGATGTTTACCGTGACAATGCTTCGCCGAGTGTCTTTTTAAAAATAAAAGAATGTAAAGCCTTTGAAACAAAAACAAGTGTAGTTTTTGCAGAGCACCTCAAAATCCCGGAATGGGTTAGCCTGACGGCAATCAGGCAATTTAAACGCTGCAACTGATCCGGTGTCGACACATCATGCTGAACGGAATCAGCTATAAATAAGAATACATTCCCAGACCGAACACCGCGTGGGACGCCCTCCCTCCCCAACCAACATCCAACACCCAACACTTCCCCTCAACTGGGGGACTGCCTCTTAACACTGGCCCCAAACTGAGGCACCCCACTTCCTGATCTCCTCCCCATTCAGGATTTCCCACCTCAACCCCCCGTGGACCCCTCCTATCACTATCCCCAAACGAAGCACCCCATTCCCTGCGTCTCCCCCCCCCCCATACTTAGTTGACAAGATGGAAGTGAAATGTTATTTTGCGTGGGACAGTTTTGTAAATCTTTTTAAAGTATGAGTTTCCAATTTTGCCAAGTGTCTGCAGCAACCATTAAAATGAAACGTTTTGTTCCCTCTTTGCAGCTTATTTCTAGTGACGCAGATGGAGCGATACAGAGAGCGGGGAGATTCCGGGTGGAAAATGGATCTAGTGACGAGGTAAGACGTCTTACTGGTCACACTCTCCCATCACTGTGTTTTATGGGGTGGGGGGTAATGACATGATTTGGATTATGATCACTATGTGGAGATGGATGTAGCCAGCAGATGGTTTCTCTGTTCTTGGGCTCGGGCAGGAACCCTACCTTGTATCGCTCTGTTGAAAATGTAATAGTTTGGAACCAATTATTGGGAAAAAAAAGCAAAGGTCACACAAAATGTCAACATTTTCTTTGAGAAGGGACACCAGCAGATAACACATATTGATTTATAAAGAAAAGCAAGTTATCTATTTCAATCGGGCTCCTCACGAGTGCACCAGATATCCGAAAGTGCTTCACAGCCAATGAAATATTTTTTGAAGTGTAATCAATGTCATAATGTTACGATGTAGAGATGCCGGTGTTGGGCTGGGGTGGGTACAGTAAGAAGTCTCACAATAAGAGATTGAAGTGCAACAGGTTTATTTAGAATCACGAGCTTTTGGAGTGCTGCTCCTTCATCAGGTGAGTGGAGAGTTCTTCCACAAACCCCAAGAGGCCAACAGTGAACCCAATGAGAAAAAAATCCACTCACTCGAGGAAGGAGCAGTGCTTCGAAAACTCGTGATTCCAAATAAACCTGTTAGACTTTAACCTAGTGTTGTGAGACTACTCACTGTTTAATGTAGGACATACAGCAGCCAATCTGTGCAGAGTAAGCTTCCACATATAACAGTGTGAATGTGACCAGATAATCTGTCTCTTTGATTTATTATCACATGTATTAGTATACAGTGAAAAGTAGTGTCCCTTGTGCACTAAACAGACAAAACATACCGTTTATAGAGTACATGGAGGGAGAAGGAAAGGAGAGGGTGCAGTTACAGCTAAGATGAAGAGAAAGATAAGCTTAATAAAGTAAAAATAAAGTTTATTTATTGGTCACAAGTAATACTTACATTAACACTGCAATGAAATTATTGTGAAATTCCACTCGTTGCCACAATCCGGTGCCTTTTCAGGCCAATGCACTTAACCAGCATGTCTTTCAGAAGGTGAGAGGAAACCGGAGGACCCAGAAGGAAACCCATACAGACATGGGGAGAATGTACAACTCCACACAGACAATAACCCAAGCTGGAGCATCGAGCTCAGGTCCCTGGTGCTGTGAAGCAGCAATGCTAACCACTGAACCACCATGGCTTTGTGATAGGCCCATTCAAGAGTCTAATGGCAGGAGGGAAGAAGCTGTTCTTGAGTCGGTTGGTATGTGTCTTTGGACAGATCAAAGCAGCGCTATTTAAGGACCCCACGCACCCCAGACACACTCTCTTCCACCTTCTTCCATTGGGAAGAAGAAACAAAACTCTGAAAACACCAACCAACCCAAGATGTTGATTGAGGGATAAATATTGGTCAGGAAACAGGATAACTCTCCTTCAAAATAGTGCCATGGGATCTTTTACATCCACCTGTCGGACAGAGGAACCCTGAGTTTAGTGATTAATTGGGAAGATAGTGCAGCACTCCTTCAGTACGGCACTGGAGTGGCAGTCTCAGTGTTTGTGCCTGGGAGTGGGATATTCACACAGAACCATATGACTCAAAAACCCTTTCTGTTTGTGTCATACTCTGTCCTGTTACTCATGAATGTCCATGGACCAAACTATTCTTTTATATTTCAGACTGTGTGAATTAGGAGCAGGATTGGCCTCTTGCCCTCTCCGAATTATTCTGCCACCTGTGACACTTTTACGTATTTCCAGTTATTTTGATGGACATGTTCTACAGTCTCCTTCACCCATCCAAACCCCAGAACACAGCACTCCGGCCTGTTTCAATATTTCCCCAAGATGGAGTTCTTCTGGCCAGCAAACTTGTGCTGATATTCTGATCCACTGGCTGATGCTCTGTGCACCTGATTTAGACGCTGTTAATTAAAGATAAGGCTCCGAGTTTCCCGGATTTAACACGGTAATGCAATTGAAGGGGGTGTGTAAATGAAGGTGACCCACAATTCAACCTCACACCATTCAAGACTTATTATCTTATAATCTTGGGGCCTGCATTTGGCTAATGTGTGATTGTACCATAAAAACTGAGCTCTCGGTCCCCGTGGTGACCCAGTCTAGAAGAGGGAAGGTGCGTGATGCCACGTGTTCCCGTTTTGCCGGAAGCACCCAGGTTTGTCTCACTGCTTCGAAACTGTCTGCCTGTGGCCCAGCCACTAGTTTGACATCAAGTCAGGTCTGAGCCATTATTTTTTCCAGCAATGAATTGACAAGATTGGGATCAGTCTGCACCGTGTCTGTGATATCATTCCTCTCTCCACTATAACCCTGCAATTGACCTTTATAAAAACTAGAAGCAGAAATAGGCCATTCGGCCTCTCGAGCCTGCTCCACCATTCACTATGATCATGGCTTATCATTAAATTCAATACTCTGATCCCACCTTCCCACCCATATCATTTGATCCCTTTAACCCTAAGAGGTATATTTAATTCCTCTTGAAATCAGATGATGTTTTGGTCTCAACTACCTCATAGCATCAGAGACCTGGGTTCAGTTCCCACTGGAGTCACTGTCTGTGTAGAGTCTGCATGTTCTCCTCATGTCTGCATGGATTTCCTCCAGGTACTGTGGTTTCCTCCCACAATCTGAAAGACGTGCTGGTTAGGTGCATTGGCCATGTTAAATTCTCCCTCAGTGTACCAAACACGCTGGAGTGTGGCCACAAGGGAATTTTCACAGTAACTTCATTGCAGTATCTATTTGTGATACTAATAAATAAACTTTTTTTTAAGCAACTGCTGTTGGTGGTACTGAATTCCACAGATGCACCTCTCTCTGAGTGAAGAAATTTATCGTCACCTCTGTTCATGGTAGCACAGTGGTTAGCGCTGCTGCCTCACAGTGTCAGGAACCTGGGTTTGATTCCTGGCTAGGGTCACTGTCTGTGTGCAGTCTGCACATTCTCCCCATGTCTGCGTGGGTTTTCTTGAGTGCTCTGGTTTCCTCTTGTAGTCCAAAAGACGTACTGGTTAGGTGCAATGCCATACTAAATTCTCATCATTCTCCCCAAGTCACCGGAGTGTGTTAACAAGGGGATTTTCACAGTAAGTTCATTGCAGTGTTAATGTAACGCAATATACTGGTGACTAACAAATAAAAATAAACTCCTAAAAGGTTTACCTCTTCAAACTATGACCACCAGTTCTGGATTCCCCCACCATCAGGAACATTCTGAATTTGCCTGCCATTCTTCTGAGGTCAGAGTACACCTCACCATCATTGACAAGGCGTTCATAACGATTCCCTCACTGAAGTGGCTCAATTAGTTGCATTCTCACTCTGAATCTGAGAGTTCAAACCCCAATCTAGATTGGGCATGATATCTGAGCCGACACTCCAGTGCTGTATTGAGGGATTGTTGCATTTGGGGCAGCATGGTGGCACAGTGATTAGCACTGCTACCTCACAGTACCAGGGACTCACTTTCAACTCTAGCCTCTGGTCACTGTCTGTTTGGAGTTTGCACATTCTCCCCATATCTATATGGGTTTCCTCTGAGTGCTCCAGTTTCCTCCTGTAGTGCAAAAATATGCGGGCTGAGTTGATTGGCCATGCTGAATTGACCCTAGTGTCAGTGGGATTAGCAGAAGGATATGTGGGATAGGATTTTGGTTGTTGCAGCCTTGATGGACCGAATGACCTCTTTCTACACTGTAGAGATTCTATGATTCATTGTATCATCTCTCAGATCTGAAATAATAACAGTAACCCTAAAGGTCCATGCCAAATTTACATTAATTGTATGTATTTGATGACCATTAATTGGGGCTTCATTTGAGTAAACAAAGAATATGTATATTGAAACAGAGAGAGTGATTGTGTTGGGAGATATATGCTTGCGATATTTCACTCTGTGAAATATTTAAAGATTGTGTCCACTACTATCCTTCACCAACTGGTTTTCTAGAATTGAAGAGTCCACATGGGTTAATGTTTTTGAGGGAACTTCCACCAGTTCTGATGAGGGACCTCTGTCAAAAATATCAGCCAACCTTTTCTTCCCCCCGAGGTGCTGACAATTACTATTCATGTCTAATATTTTCCATTTTAGCTTTTAATAGAATAAGTTGGTGTTTTCCATATCGAGGGTTTCTTATCAGCTAACGAATGACTTCATGATAATTGTGATGAGGAAATGCCGGCATTGGGGTGGGCACGGTAAGATGTCTCATAACATCAGGTTAAAGTTCAGCAGGTTGATCTGGAATCACGAGCTTTCGGAGCATTGCTTCTTCATCAGGATTCACCTGAGAAAGGAGCAGCGTTCTGAAAGAAATAAATCTGTTGGTCTTTAACCTGATGTTGTGAGACTTCTCACTCGTGATATTTGGAAATTGTTACTAGATTGTGAATAGTTTTAAAAGTGCTAAAGTGTGAACAGACACTCGAAAACTGGTGACAGTAACAATCAAATGTTGTGGTCAGCTCAGAATGTGTTCCTTCTCCTTACATCTGGGATCAGGCATTCTTCCAGCTCCACTGTTAGGCTGCTTTATTGTCAGGAGGAATCAGATCCAGTGTTGATGGCAGCTTGAATGCCAATGAAGAAAACATTTGCATTTCTGTAGCACCTTTCATAACCTGAATATGTCTCAGAGCTTACAAAGTAACTTTGAAGCACAGCTTTATTTTGAATGTGCTAAACATTAATCTTTCCGTTATGCATGCTGAAGGGTGGCATGGTGGTTACACTGCAGCCTCGCAGCACTAGAGACCCCAGCTTTGATTCTCGGCTTGGGTCACTGTCTGTGTAGAGTCTGCACATTCTCGCTATGTCTACGTATGTTTCCTCTGGGTGTCCCAGTTTCCTCCCACAGTCTGAAAGGCGTGCAGATTAGGTGGATTGGCCATGCTAAATTCTCCCTCAGTGTACCCGAACAGGCTCCGGAGTGTGATAACAAGAAGATTGTTCACAGTAACTTCATTGCAGTGTTAATGTCAGCCTACTTGTGGCACTAATAAATAAACTTAAAACCTCAGCACCTAACTATTTACAATGTAAAGCACTCCTTTAAGCAGACTCTCAGATGTACCCAATTCTAGTGCAGGCACTTATGGGGCAGTTGTTTTTTGGGGAGGGTGGGTTGGAGAATTAGCTTTTCAGTTCATTCATGGTTTATTTATGAAGTTCACAAATAAACATGCTAACTCCCACGACTGTTACAATGCAGAAGGAGGCTGTTCAATCCATCAAATTGCACTGGCAACAATCCCAACCAGGCCCTATCTCTGTAACCCCATGTACTTACCCTGCTGGTTCCCTGACACTAAGGGGCAATGTAGTATGGCCAGTCAAACTAATCCACACACCTTTGGACTGTGGGAGGAAACCAGATCCCCCGGAGGAAACCTACGCAGACACAGGGAGAACAACCGATGAAGGAATTAATGGATGTAAATCCTGCAGCCTCCCAATGAGCTTCATGGGGAAAGGAGAAGAGGTGGGACTCCCTTTGCTGTTGATGAAATCTTGGTGAGTTGCTGCAATGCGTCCTGCAGATGGTACACACTGCTGTCTACATATTTAATATTTCAATATTTAAGGGGTGTCGATTAAGCATGCTGCCTTCTCCTGGGTGCTGTTGAGATTCTTGAATGTTGTTGTGGCTGTACTGACCTGAACAATTGGAGAATATCCTAACACGCAGCTGACCTGTGCCTTGTCGATGATGGACAGGGTTTGAGGAGTCTGGAAGTGAGTTAATTCATCCCAGGATACATCGCTTCTGACTTGTTCTTGTTGGTGGGTGACTCACCGATGGTAATGTCACTGAATATCAGAGAGAAGTGGTTTGATCGTCTTCTGCTGGAGAGGGACGCTGCCTGCAGCATGACATAAATGTCAGTTCTCAGGCTAGCTCAGATCAGGACTTGCAGACAAAACGTGCTTTGACATCTGAGAATGGTACTGAATGATGTGCAATTATCACTGAACATCCCCGTGTTACCTGCTTGGCCACGTTGTGAACTATAGAATCCCTGTAGTGCGGAAGGAGGCCATTTGGCCCATCGAGTCTGCACCAACTCTTTAAAAGAGCAACTTTCTCAGGCTTAAACGCCTTCCCCCATCCCTAACCCTACACATTTCCCATGGCTAATCCACCTAACACACGTCTCTTTGGACATTAGGGTTAATTTAGCATGGCCAACCAACCTAACCTGCACATCTTTGGACTGTGCCTGTGCAGAGTTTGCATGTTTTCCCCATTTTCCCTGTGCCTGCATGGGTTTCCACCGGGTACTCTGGTTTCCTCACACAGTCCGAAGATGTGCAGGTTATGTGCATTGCTCATGCTAAATTATCACTTAGTGTCCTGGAATGTGTAGCCTGGAGGGATTAGTGGGATAAATATGTGGCATAATACAGATAGGGCTTGGGATGGGATTGTTGTCGCTGCAGGTTCGATGGGCTAAATGTCTTCCTTCTGCACTATAGGGTTTCCATGATTCCGATGATCAACTTGACTGGTTGATAAAACTCTGAGACAGGAGGTGTGAATTGCATCTTCAGCACAGAACCTCGGCTGAGTAATCAGTGCAGGACTGAGGGAGTGTTGCGCTGTTGGAGGTGATGCTATTCAGGTCTGACCTCCAGTACAGATCCCAAAAGCCTGCAAAACAACTTGTCGCACTATTTAAAGATGAGGGAATTCTTTGGATGTCCGGGGAAACATTTATCTCTTAATTAACATCAGCAAAAGCAGATTAATTGGCCATTTATCTCACTGCTGTTTGTGGGACCTTGCTGTGGGCAAACTGGCTGTTTGCCCATCTTGCAGCAATACTTCAAACATACTTCTTAGGAAACACTCCAGGTTCACTATCAATCCAAGGTTGTTCTACCAGAGCAATGATGAGATTAACATTTTCTGGGATGTCAGGGCTGAGTGAAGATTCACAATTCTATTTTTCCTGGGGGTTGGTGTATTTTTAATGGGGTTGGGAAGATCAACAATGTCCCTGATTCCCAGAACAGTTACTGTGCCTAAATAGAATGAAGAGAGAAATATAAACTACACCACACAATTATGAAGAGGTTAGGAGTAGAGCAATCTGGAGGTTTTTAGGTGCACAAGTCTTTGAATGTATGGCCCTTAGAGGGAAGTTGAGAGTCAACCACATTGCTGTGGCTCTGGAGCCACATATAGACCAGACCAGATAAGGATGGCAGATTTCCTTCTCTAAAGGACATTAATGAACCAGATGGGTTTTTCCAACAATCATTTCATGGCCATCAGCAGATTCCTAATTCCAGATATTATTTATTAAATTCAAATTCCACCATCTGCTGTGGTGGGATTCGAACTTGAGTCCCCAGAATATTCGTTGAATTTCTGGATTAGTAGTCTAGCAATAATAGCACTAAGCCTTCTCTCCTCAGTGATGATGATTTAACCTGTGGATCATAGCAATATAGAAAATAGGAACAGGAATAGGCTATTTGCCCCTTTTAGCCTGCTCTGGCATTCATTTTGATCATGGCTGATCATTAAAATATCCTAATTCTTCCTCCCTTCCCGCCCCCTCCCCATATCACTTGATCCCTTTAGCCCCAAGACCTAAATCTAATTTCTTCCTGAAATCACAATGTTTTGGCTTCCACTATTTTCTGTAGTAGTGAATTCCACATTTTCACCACCCTCTGGGTGATCACACCTGAGGGAAGGAGGAAGGTTGAGGAAGTGAGGCCTTTGTGAATAACCTTGGCTAGTACGGGAATTGAACGTGCACTGTTGGCATCACGAACAGGCTTTATCAAACATTGGTTAGACCTCATCTGGAATACAGTGGCTGGTTCTGGGAACCACACTTTAGAAAGGATTTCAGTACCTTAGAGTGCAGAGGAGCTGTATGCTACGTGAGGACCAGAAGTGAGTGACTTAGACAATGCAGCATGGTCAGTGCAAGCTTGGAGGGCTGAAGGGCCTGTTCCTGCGCTGTAATTTTCTTTGTTTGATCTGGGAAGTGGGTGGGAAAATGGAGTTGAAACCGAAGATCAATCATGATCTTATTGAATGGTGGAGCAGGTTCGACGAGCCGAATAGCCTCCTCTGCTCTTTGCTCTAGTTCCAACCATGCACAATTAAGAAGCGCTGTGTTTGGGGACAGGATTTAGTATTTCTGAACTCTTTTGTCATTTTAACCAGGAAGGAGGGGTTCCCGGTTGTTAGGAAAATCTAGATCTCGGTGTGGAGAAATTTATTTTGCTTTCTCTTGAAAATTCCATCCATGTGGTTTGGTATTGTTCTGGAAGCACTGGCTAGGATTTTCCAGCTGGGATGGAAAATTTGGCGACCCAACAAAACGTCCATTGACTTTCAGTGGGAAGACGATGGGAAAAGCCCAACCACTGAGTCAATCTAATCAACCCCATCCTTTCATAATGTTCAACACTTGCATCAAATTTCAGATTGTTTTGATGAAAAAGCCCCAATCTTTCACATCTTCCTTCATACATTCCTCATAGCAGGCATCATCCTGATGGACTCTACTCAAGCCTTGTTATCTTTCTTAGAATGTGGAGCCCAAACATGTACTCATTGTTCCAACTGATGTTTTACATTGACTTACCATCGCTCCTTACCTTTTCCCTTTGGAAAAGGAGCCTGAAATGCCATTGGCTCCTATTTACAGCTTAATCTTGTGCAACCATTTGCTGTTCCACAGCGCCAAGCCTCCTTTTGTTCATGGTGCCGTTATCGCCATCCATTTTTATATCACACAGTCTAACATTAAATGTCATGGTCCACTTTTGAACCCATTTCCTCATCTTCTCAACATCTCCACATAACTGACTCTCATAATTAGCGACTTCTACCGGTAAGGAGGGGAGGCTCAGGGAGCTGAACGAGATGGATACCTTCCAAATCCTTATCTCTCCCTTGTAATGGGAGCTCAGTTACGTTGAAAAAAATGACAGTACAGCGGCACAGTGGTCAGTACTACTGCTGCACAGCGTCAGGGACCCGAGTTTGAATCCTGGCTCGGGTCACTATCTGTGTGGGGTCTGCATGTCCTCCCCATGTCTGTGTGGGTTTCCTCCCACCGTCCAAAAGACATGCTGGTTAGGTACATTGGCCATGTTAAATTCTCCTTCGGTGTACCCAAACAGGTGCTGACTGGAGGATTTTCACAGTAACTTCATTGCAGTGTTAATGTAAGCCTTACTTGTGACACTAATAAATAAACTTAAAAATAAAGATTCAGCTTCTGTTTGCCTTCATAAGCATGGGTAGAATGAACAGACTAACGTACGGTACTATTTAACATATGTTTACAGAATCATTGGGTTCCATGCAGGAATTAATGCCGCTGTAACTTGTTTTCCCATTCAGATCCCAGCTGGTCCCTAAGTGCTTTCATTATGAGTTTCAGTGAATCTGGCTCCATTCACCACAGTTCAGATAAGTAGCTCTTATAAAGAAATGACCTTAGAACCACACAGACAAGAATCAGACTCTTGAGTGGGTCCCACTGAAACCTCTTGAACAATAGCAGCTTCACTCAGGTTGGAACTGCTTTCTCCTCCAGCTCGCAAGGTTGCTTGTCATTCCAGAATTTTAGTTCACACAAGCTGGCCTTGCCCTCTGGCACAATCCTGAGGGATTGTTTGACGAGATGTTAAAGGAGGACCTGTCAGCCTTTTCCTAACTGCGGCCTTTGTCAGCGAAGAGCTAGGAATTCTGGCCAACAGTGTAATAAAAACCAGCAAACTCTGGAAGTGTTCAGCATGTCAGGCAGCATCTGTGAAGAGAGACAGAGGGAGGGGCAGCTGGGATTTCACTGTCTCGATTCCTGTGGTGGGCGAGAGGGGAGAAACTCAGTCAGAGTTAATATTACAGGTCGATGAGCCATCCTCTGCAACTGCTTTGCTTTTCTATTTACCCCTTAGTAAATGGGTGAAAATAACTTGATCAGCTGCTCAGCCTATCGCCGTTTTACAATGGATTAGGTGGAAGGTCAGGTGTTTCCCATGGGACAATGCAAACTCGATGGGCCGAAGGGCCACTTCTGTACTATATGATTCTACGCTGTTTGGAGTCTGACTCTCATATTTAATCACACATATTTCAGTATCACTCATTCAGTGAAATGCTTTGAGGCATCTCTAAGGAAGATCTATATAGAAGGATGTTGGAGCAGCATGGTGGCACAGTGGTTAGCATTGCTGCCTCACTGCGCCAGGGACCTGGGTTCAATTCTTGGCTTGGATCACTGTCTGTGCAGAGGTTGCACGTTCTCTCTGTGTCTGCGTGGGTTTCTTCCCGGTGCTCCGGTTTGCTCCCATAATCTGAAAAATGTGCTCATTAGGTGCAATGGTCATGCTAAATTATCCCTCATTGTATCCGAGCAGGTGCCAGAGTGTGGCGACGAGGGGATTTTTACAGTAACTTCATTGCTGTGTCAATGTAAGCCTACTTGTGACTAATAAACTTTTACTTTATATAAACATAATTTCATTTTCATAGAATCCCTAGTGCAGAAGGAAGCCAATCGGTCCATCAAGCCTGCACTGACAACAATTGCACCAGTGCCCTGTTCCTGCAACTCCATGTATTCACCTTTCTAATTTCCCTGACATTAAGGGACAATTTGCCATGGCCAATCAACCTAACCCACCCATCTTTGGATTTTGGAAGGAAGCTGGAGCACCTGGGGGAAACCCATGCAGACACGTGGAGAATGTGCAGAATCTGCAGAGACAGTGACCCCAGACCAGAATTGAACTCAAGTGCTTGGCGCTGTGAGGCAGCAGTGCTAACCGCTGTGCCATTTTTAGTGCTGATGAACAAGATGGATGGGCTGGAATTGGCCATGTTTTCTCATCACCATACAACTTTTTTTCTCCTGTCTCACACTGTGAACAGAACTGTTGCAATCTTTCATAGAATCATGGGATCGTACAGTGCAGAAGAGGCTCCTCGGCCCATCGAGTCCACACAAACACATCAGAAATATCTGAACTCCCACCAATTTCCCAGCACTTGGCCCATAGCCCTGATTGTTATGATGTGCCAAGCGCCCATCCAGGTACTTTTTAAAGGTTGTGAGGCAACCGGCCTCTACTACCTTCCCAGACTGCACATTCCAGACCGTCACCACCCCCGGGTTAAAATGTTTTTCCTCACCTCCCCCTAAACCTTCTGCCTCTCATCTTGAACTTGTGTCCCATGGTGACCCTTCAACTAAGGGGAACAGCTGCTGCCTATCCATTCTGTCCAGGCCTCTCATAATCTTTTACACCTCAATCAGGTCACCCTCCCCAATCTTCTCTACTCCAATGGAAACCAACCCAAGCCTATCCAACCTCTCTTCAAAACTTAACTGTTCCATCCCAAGCAGCCTCCTGGTGAATCTTCTCTGTAGCCCCTCCAGTGCAATCACATCTTTCCAATAATGTGGCGACCAGAACTGCACACACTACTCTAATTATGGCCTCACCAAAGTTCAATGCAGCTCCGGCATGAATTCCTTGCTTTTGTAATCTATGCCTGGATTGATAAAGGCAAGTGTCCCATGTGCTTTTTTCACCAGTCTATCAACATGCCCTTCTGCCTTCAGATGTCCCTTTGCTCTACAGAAGTTCCTACTGTCATGCTACCCTTGTAAAATTACTCCTTCCAAAGTGTATCATCTCACACTTTTCAGGGTTAAATTCCATCTGCCACTTATCCATCCACAAGCTGATGTCACAGTTTTAATGTCAATTCCCTACCTAAGCAATCCAGTGCCTTGCTGGACAGCAACTGTAACTCCAAGATGCCACCCTCAGATTTGGGTTCAAGGGAGATGTTATTAGGTGGTCTGAGGTTTGGTCAGCATTTCTGCTGTGGCAGCCTGGCACGATTTTGAGATGCCATTTGGCCACATTGACTGTGTCCAGTCGGTATTCTATTGAGAGTTGTCTACACTGTCCAGGGTTGTTTAAAGCCTGATTGTTGAGTTGTTGGGTCAGGGATGTTGGATGGGATTTTCCTGCTGGCAGCACTTTCCGATTTCACCAATTATGCACCCTGCCCACGGATCCCCCAGCAGCAGGGCAAGGATTCATTGGGGAATTCCATTGACAGCGATGGGAACAGAAGATTTCATGACTGGCCACCTCCTGCCACCAAGAAGCACGTTGTGAGGAGAGCCAGAGAATCCCGCTGAGTATGTGTATTTGAAAGACTGTTCTCTACTCCGGGTTCCATCAGTTCTGTGGTCAGTTCAAACACGATGGGCCGAATGGCTTCATTCTGCTCTGTAGGGGTACTGTGATTCTATTCTATGGTTGGGTTTACATCCAGAGAGGGTTTCATACAGCCATGTGGTTAGTTGGGTTGGAGTGGGAGGCTCTCTGTGAGTGGGCATGTCCAAGTTTGCTGCTAATACGAGTTATTTCTCTGGGTGTTGCTGTGCACCATCACAGAGAGGGAGGGGCAATTTTTGAGAGCATTGGTCACCATTGAACTGAAGTTGATCTCACAGCTCCACAGATTATCCTCATGACTGAATGAAGTTGTGTATCAATGAGTTTGATGTGATGACTTAAGGTCCATTGGGGTGTTTCACTGTCAGGAGATCATGAGGCCTGAACTTACTCGGAGTGGCAATCAGAGTTAAATTGCTGCTATATGCCCAATTATTGTTAATTTTCTTTGTCCAGTCTGTCTCGCCTGACCTTCCAGTTCAAACAAGTATAGTCCAGGCAGCACACCGTGTTCCTAAGGCTCAGTGTTGGAATGTGGGTGAGTTAGAGAGAAAGGACCACACTCCACTTTTTACAGAACTAACTGCAGTAACCATGGCGGAGGGGAAAGGGGTGTGTGGGGTGTGCTGGTGACTGTTTGGCACCTGGCATTTAACCAACACATTGGCCCCTTCCCTAAAGTTGCTGCAATGGTTTTGTGCAAATATTACTCAGTTTTATTAGTTCCCCCTGTTATTTTGGTAGCAAAACCTGGGCCTTTGGAAGATTAGGGCTGCATTGTGATGTGTCTCAGCAACATTAACAGTGATTGGTCTTGAACACAGTTCCTGTCAGCAACTGTTAACATTTCAGCCCTGTATGACCCACCTCACAGGAGCCCCTGCTTATTGCACCTACAGTGTACCATCTGGAACATCATATAAAATGACAGACCTCATCAAATAACATTCACATTCACTTTGGGAATGTTTCTGAACAATTTTTTTTCTCTTGGTTAGATAAGAACATAAGAACATAGGAAATAGGAGTAGGCCATCTAGTCTCTCGAGCCTGCCCCCGCCATTCAGTAAGGTCATGGTTAATATGAAGTGGATCAGTTCCACTTTCCCGCCTGCTCCCCATAATCCTTAATTCCCTTATCGATCAGAAATCTATCTACCCGTGACTTAAACAGATTCAACGAGGTAGCCTCCACCACTTCAACGGGCAGAGAATTCCAGAGACTCACCACCCTTTGAGTGAAGAAGTTCTTTCCAAACATTTTGAGGCTGTGTCCTCTAGTTTTAGCTTCCTTTCTCAGTGGAAAGAATCTCTCTACCTCTATCCTGTCAAGCCCCTTCATTATCCTATATCCCTTCATCCCTTAACCTTCTAAACTCCAACAAGTACAGACCCAGTCTACTCAACCTCTCCTCATAAGCTGACGCCCTCATCTCTGTTATCAACCTTCTCTGTACTCCCTCCAAAGCCTTTCACAAATAAGGGGACCAAAACTGCACACAGTACTCTAGTTGCAGCCTCACCGGTGCCCTGTACAGTTGTAGCAAGACCTCCCTGCTTTTATATTCTATTCTCCTCACGATAAAGGCCAACATTCCATTCGCCTTGTTGATCACCTGCAGAGTGCAGACTGAGTTTTTGCAATTCATACACAAGGACCCCTAGTTTTTTGAATTCTCATTGAATCTTTGGTTTCAAGCGAGTGGCATCCAAGCCCTTTCTCTCGTACATAGCTCCAGTATGCAAAACGATTCTGATGCATCTGAGGGAATGTCTTGTAATGGAGAAGGCAGCATGGTGGCACAATGGTTAGTACTGCTTCCTCACAGCGCCAGAGACATGGGTTTGATTACCTGGCTTGGGTCACTGACTGTGTGAAGTCTGCACATTCTCCCAGTGTCTGCGCGGATTTCCTCCGGGTGCTCTGTTTTCCTCCCACAGATCGAAAGAGGTGCTAATGGTGCATTGGCCATGTTAAATTCTGCCTCAGTGTGCCTGAACAGGCACCCAAATGTGGCAATTAGAGGATTTTCACTGTAACTTCATTGCAGTGTTAATGTAAGTCTGCTTGTGACACCAATAAATTGTGATGTTAATATACCTTTAAGAATTTTTTTTAAATGCTACTCACCTGATGAAGGAGCGGGGTTCCAAAAGCTCGTGATTCCAAATAAACCAGTTGGACTTAAACCTAGTGTTGTGAGACTTTTTACAGTTTTATTTAAATCATGTTCTCAGTACCTTTCAGCTTTCATTGTGGCACTGGCTTGTCTATGATGAGTCCTTTTATTACTCCTTAAGTGACTTAAATGGGTGTTGTTTTTATTTTGGTAATTAGTTTTATGGCCCTGTATTGTCAGGAGGAAGAATGTTTGCAGGGCAGGTGACAGGAGCTCCTTCATTTGCAGTCCTGAGCTGCAGGTTTTAATTTTTAGAAGGGACATCAAGCTGGAAAGCAGTGTCTCTCTCCTTCCCTGATTTTGGGAAATTCTACAGGTTTAGCTAAAAGTCTTCCTGGAGTGGAAAATCTGATGGTGGCTTGACCAGAGAGTTCCCCTGGTGTCCTGGGAAGCTGTTTTGATTTCAA
The DNA here is from genome assembly GCA_024679065.1 of Sphyrna mokarran. NCBI lineage: Eukaryota > Metazoa > Chordata > Chondrichthyes > Carcharhiniformes > Carcharhinidae > Sphyrna > Sphyrna mokarran. The sequence goes on from JAGIQG010000025.1 coordinate 16,024,043, forward strand.
ACTGTTCTGAGTGTTTCAAGAAAACAGCAGCATTCATCCAAAGGACTCAGTTCCAGTTTGCTTGAGTCTTTGCTGTGTTAAAGGGTTTTGTCTAAAGGAAGTTTGGTTTTGATTGGAACGTATTAGATGTATTTGTTAAGTGTTAAATATTATTGTGGTTGTTTTGTTTCTGTTTATCATTGATAAAAGTTATTGCTAATTTTCTTTCCGTACATGTTAACTATATTCTTAAATAAATTTTGTTTGGTAAAAGCTCCCTAGTGGATCTTTCAAATCATATCTGAAGTGAAACATATCATGCTTATCCCAGCCAAATTCAAGGTGCAAAACTTATGATCCAAGTGGGCTTCACAAAACACTGTGGAGTTTCTGACCTGAATGATAAAGTTAACTTTAAAACTTTAACATGCAACTGTGAGCATTTGAGCATTAGAATTATGTTTGAGGTGGGGTGCTTTGGGTATGAATGCTCAACATATGAAATATCTTTGAAGCACTTTATCAGGATTAAAGTATTTATCTATGCTTTCCATTCAAAGATTTCATTTGGTAACCAAATAATTACTGCTAGTAAATAGCTGATGAAGTCACTTAATTCCATTTCTTTTTATGTTTGAGAGTTTGGAGAGGTAGTTCGTCAACTTCCTTCACAGAGCCATCTTGTACCCAAATATGCAACTAAATTGTGACCTCTGACATGGTTAGTTGAATGGGAAGTTGTTGATTTTTTTTATATTTGGGCACCATTTATTATCCATTCCTAGTTGCCTGAGAGCAGTTGAGAATCAGCCACATTGCTGTGGCTCTGGAGTTACACAGATCAGGAAAGAATGGCAGATTTCTTGCCCTAAAGGATATTACTGAACCAGATGAGTTTTTCCAACAATCGATAAAGGTTTAATGATCGTCAGTAGATTTTTAATTCCAGTTTTGTTTTTACCGAATCCAAATTTTAGCAGCTGCCACGGCGGGATTCGAACCCGGCTCTCCAGAACATTAGCTGAGTTTCTAGATTATTTTTCTAGCGATAATACCATGAGGCCATCATCGACCCATAGGCCAGGGGGATGGAAACTCACGTGAGGAGTCCGAGAAGGAGAGAGCAAGGACAAAATGTGGGGAGAATGTACCAACTACATCAAAAATCAAGAAAAAAGTTAGAAGGAAGAAGAACTCAGGAGACGTTATCAATGGAAGTGTTAGAATTCAAAAAGAAAGTCCAAAAACTAGCACAAGGGCACTTTATCTGAATGCTCGTAGCATTCAAAACAAGGTAAATGTGTTGTCTGCACAAATCATTGCGAATGAGTATGATTTGGTAGCCATTACAGAGACATGGTTGCAGGATGGTCACAAATGGGAGTTAAATATCCAGGAGTATCAGACTGTTCGGAGGGACCGACAGGAAGGTAAGCGAGGTGGTGTGGCTCTGATATTTAAGGATGACATCAGGGCTAGTGAGAGATGATATAGGTTCTACGGAAAAAAAATGTGAGATTACCCATTTTGGTAGAAATAACAACAAAATGGACTTTTATTTAAATGGTAAAATATTGCAGCATGCTGCTGTGCACAGGGACCTGGGTGTCCTTGCGCAAGAATCTCAAGGAGTTGGTTTGCTGGTGCAGCAGATAATTAAGAAGGTAAATGGAATTTTGTTCTTCATTGCTAGAGGGATGGAGTTTAAAACAGCGAGGTTATGTTAGGCTGTATAAGGTGCTGGTGAGGACACAGCTGGAGTACTGTGTACAGTTTTGGTTCCCTTACTTGCACTGGAGGGGGTGCAGCCGAGATTCAGTGTATTGATTCTGGAATTGAAAGGATTAGCTTATGAGGAGAGACTGAGTAGATTGGGGCTATACTTATTGGAATTCAGACAAATGAGGGAAGATCTTATAGAAACATATAAGATTATGAAGGGAATAGATAAGATAGAAGCAGGGAAGTTGTTTCCACTGGTTGAACTAGGGGCTTCAAATTTAAGACTGAGTTGAGGAGGAACTTCTTCACCCAAAGGGCTGTGAATTCCCTGCCCAATGTAACAGTTGAGGTTACCTCATTGAGTGTTTTTAAGGCAAGGATATATAAATTTTTGAACAGTAAAGGAATTAAGGGTTATGGTGAGCGGGCGGGTAAGTGAAGCTGAGTCCATGAAAAGATCAGCCATGATCTTATTGAATGGCAGAGCAGGCTGGAGGGATCAGATGGCCTATTCCTGCTCCTAGTTCTTATGGTCTTAGTTTACAGTAAACATGACACCCGTGCGTGGCCACCATTCTCGTGATAGAAATTTGTGTCTCACGCAAGGTTTTTTCATTATAAATTCTACTAATGCCTGGGATTGTGATGGAATAGTCAAGGCATATTTTTCTAGTAATAAAATTGGGAAATGTTATTCCAGGAGGCTGACTGCTGATGTAGAGGGTATTCACTGGGATTCACTTGCCTGTTTTGTAAATGTTTTAATGTGCAATATGATAATGTGTACAAGGGAACATAACATCTCAGTATTCATAACATCTCAGTATTCAGGAGTCAGCTTTCAGGAATTACAGTTGAAGATACAAGAGGTTTTCCAGGTTAATGCCCAGAAAATCAAACGTACACAACATGCTGCTGGTTGTGAAGCTTACTAAATAATCCACATTGAATAATGTAAAGACGAAGACTGTCAAAGTATTGGTTAATCTTTCAGTTCATGTCATAACTGGCCTGGGCACATTCTGTGTTGATGATTGTCAGATACATTTTACGCATATTAATCGATTTATTATTTTCTATCCCTGCACATGTGTATCAGGAGGACTTGCTCACCTATTTTTTAAAATTTATTTATTAGTGTCACAAGTAGGTTTACATTAACACTGCAATGAAGTTATTGTGAAAATCCCATCTGGCACCTGTTCGGGTACACTGAATTTAGCATGGCCAATGCACCTAACCAGCACGTCTAACCAGAGCACCCAGAGAAACCCAGGCAGCCACAGTGAGAATGTCTGTGCGGAGTCTGCACAATGACCCAAAACCAGGAATTGAACCTGGATCCCTGCCGCTGTGAGGCAGCAGTGTTAACCACTGTGTGTGCAACCGGCATGGTGGCAATCGATGGGATTTTCCAGTTGTGCTCATTACAAGATCAGAAAATCCTGCCCGAGGTCAGTGTACCTTTGCATAGATACAATTCTCTTGGTGGTCAGGACAGGAATACTTTTCTCAATGTGTCTATTGTACCTATTGGGCAGGATTTTCCAACTGTTCCTGCCAGTGGGATCTCCTTGTCCTGTCAAGGGTGACCCCCCCTGCCCCAGGCAGGTGTCCCCCAGCAGTGGGACAGTGTGGTGGAGCGGGGGTGGTGGTGGTGCTGGTGGGGGCAGTGTGCGAACAACCCTGTTAACAGAGATGGGACCAGTAGATCCTGCCACTGACCAATGGCACGCTGCCTCTGCTGCCACAAAACACGCTGTAGGCGGATGTAGAAAATCCCAGCCAATGAACAGATAAACCAAAGAGTCTCAAATTAGAGAATGGGAAAAGTGTCATCTGATCCAATGTTAATAACAATTGCTTCTGGTTCAAATTGCGCAAACTGGGGACAGTTTAAAGTAAAGAGATTTTCCCATCTCTTATTGTTTAGGTCTGAAGCCCATCTGGATCATAGATTTTGCATCTTGATTTTGGCTGGGATAAGCATGATAGGTTCCACTTCAGGTATGATTCGAGTAACCCACTAGGGAGCTTTTCTCCAACAAAGTTTTTTTTTTAAGAATATTGTTAACTTGCATTGTAATAAAATTAGCAATGAGTTTTATCAATTATAAAAACAAAACAACCACAATAATGTATAATCCTTAACAAATATATCTAATATGTTCCAATTGAGTAAAACTTTATTTAAACAAAACCCTTTTCACGGGTTTAACACAGTAAAAACTAATGTTCACATCATACTGGAACTGAGTCCTTTGAATGAATGCTGCAGGTCTGATGATACACTCAGAACAGCTTCCCAGAACACCAGGGAGGGACTCTGATCAAACTACTAATGACTGATTTTCTACTCCAGAAATGTTTACAGCAGAATTTCCCAAAACCAGGGAGAAAAAAGAGAGAGAGAGAGAGACATTTTTTTCCAGCTTGGTGTCTCTTCTAAAAACTAAAACCTGCAGTTCAAAACTGAAAATGAGAGCTCTTATCACCTGACTTGCAAACATTCTGTTGATCAGGGACAGTGTCATGGCTGCAGAGAAGGTGGATACCGAGGAGGGAATGTCTACGGAGTCTCTGTGGGTGGAAGTTAGGAATAGCAAAGGGTCAGTGACGTTGCTGGGTGTATTCTATAGGCCGCCCAATAGTGACAGGGAAGTTGAGGTGCAGATAGGGAAACAGATACTGGAGAGATGTAGAAATAACAGAGTTGTTGTGATGGGAGACTTCAATTTCCCAAACATCGACTGGAATATCCCAAGGGTAAGGGGTTTGGATGGGGAGGAGTTTGTTAGGTGTGTTCAGGAGGGTTTCCTGACACAGCATGTGGACAAGCCTACGAGAGGAGAGGCTGTACTGGACCTGGTACTAGCTAATGAACCAGGACAGGTGATGGATCTCTCGGTAGGAGAGCATCTTGGGGATGGAGATCATAATTCTATCTCCTTCACCCTTGCATTGGAAAAGGATAGGATCAGGCAGGCTAGGAAGGTGTTTGTCTGGAATAAGGGGAAATATGGAGACATCAGGCAGATGTTGGGGCGAATAAACTGGAAGGAGGTGTTCTTGGGGAAAAGCACAGAAGGAAGGTGGCAGATATTCAAGGAATGCTTGTCTGGAGCTTTGCACGACAACGTTCCGGTGAGACAAGGAGGTTTTGGTAGGACGCGGGAACCGTGGTGCACGAAGGCTGTGGTGAACATAGTCAGGAAGAAAAGAAAGGTGTATAAAAGGTTCAAAGAGCGAGGAGATGTTGGGGATCTAGAGAAGTATAAGGCTTGTAGAAGAGAGCTTAAAAAGGAAATTAGGAGAGCCAGAAGGGGTCATGAGAAGGCCTTGGCTGGTAGGATTAAGGAGAATCCCAAGGCCTTCTACAAATATGTGAAAAGTAAAAGGATGAGAAGAGAAGGGATAGGACCTATAAAAGGTGAAGGGGGAAAAGTCTGTATGGAACCGGAGGAAATGGCAGAGGTGCTTAATGAGTACTTTGCCTCAGTATTCACGGTGGAAAGTGATCTGGGAGGATGCACTACAAGTTTGCGGCAGACTGAAAAGATTGAGTATGTAGATATTAAGGAAGCGGATGTGTTAGAACTTTTAAATGCTATCAAGATAGACAAGTCTCCGGGACCAGATGGGATGTACCCCAGGTTATTGTGGGAGGTGAGGGATGTCATTGCAGAGCCCCTGGCGATGATCTTTGCGTCATCGATGGAGACTCGAGAGGTTCCGGAGGATTGGAGGATTGCGGATGTGATCCCTATTTTCAAGAAGGGGAACAGGGATAGTCCTGGAAATTACCGACCGGTGAGTCTGACCTCAGTGGTTGGTAAGCTGATGGAGAGGCTTCTGAGGGACAAGATTTACGAGCATTTGGAGAAGTTTAGGTTGATTAGAAATAGTCAACATGGTTTTGTAAAAGGCAGGTTGTGCCTTACGAGCTTAATTGAATTCTTCAAAAATGTGACTGAACACATTGACGAAGGAAGAGCAGTGGACGTGGTGTACATGGACTTCAGCAAGGCATTTGACAAGGTCCCCCATGCAAGACTTCTTGAGAAGGTGAGAAGGCATGGGATCCAAGGGGCTTTGGCCTTGTGGATCCAGAACTGGCTGCCTGCAGAAGGCAGAGGGTGGTTGTGGATGGCTCTTTTTCTGCATGGAGGTCGGTCACCAGTGGAGTGCCCCAGGGATCTGTTCTAGGACCCTTGCTGTTTGTCATTTTCATAAATGACCTGGATGAGGAAGTGGAGGGATGGGTGAGTAAGTTCGCCGATGACACGAAGGTCGGTGGTGTTGTGGATGGTCTGGAGGGATGTCAGAAGTTGCAGCATGACATCGAAAGGATGCAAGACTGGGCGGAGAAGTGGCAGATGGACTTCAACGCGGATAAATGTGTTGTGGTCCATTTTGGCAGATCCAACGGGATGAATGAGTACACTATCAAAGGTAGGAGTCTTAGCTGTGTGGAAGAGCAGAGGGATCTTGGGGTCCGGGCCCATAAGACTCTCAAATCGGCCTCCCAGGTGGAGGATGTGGTTAAGAAAGCTTACGGTGTACTGGCCTTCATTCATCGAGGGATTGAGTTCAGGAGTCAGGAGGTAATGCTGCAGCTTTATAGGACCCTTGTCAGACCACACTTGGAGTACTGTGCGCAGGTCTGGTCGCCTCACTATAGGAAGGACGTGGAAGCTATTGAAAGGGTGCAGAGGAGATTTACAAGGATGTTGCCTGGATTGGGAGGCATGCCTTATGAAGACAGGTTGAGGGAGCTGGGACTGTTCTCCCTGGAGAGACGAAGGTTGAGAGGCGACCTGATAGAGGTTTGCAAGATGTTGAGAGGAATAGATAGGGTGGACTCTCAGAGACTATTTCCCAGGGCTGAAATGGTCGCGACGAGAGGGCACAGATATAAGGTGCAGGGAAGCAAGTACAGAGGGGATGCTAGGGGAAAGTTTTTCACTCAGAGGGTGGTGAGTGAATGGAATCGGCTGCCGTCGGTGGTGGTAGAGGCGAACTCGCTGGGGTCTTTAAAAGACTTCTGGATGAGTATATGGGATCCAATGGGATTGGGGGTTATAGATAGGTCTATGGCTTGGTAGGTTTTGATGTGTTCGGCACAACTTGTGGGCCGAAGGGCCTGTTTGTGCTGTAGTGTTCTATGTTCTATGTTCTATTCTTCCTCCTGACAATGCAGAGTCATAAAACTCATTCCTAAAATAAAAAATAAATAAGCCTCATTCAAACTACTGAAGGAGCAATAAAATGGTTCCTAGTAGACAGCTCGATATCAATGAGATCAGATAAGGCTGTGAGCGTGATTTAAAAAAAATCTGAAAAATAAATTAACATCACATACCTCAACAGCTGCTTGATGGAGGTCTTGTCATTGTATATCATTGTGCATCAGCTCATGTGTTGGAGTTAGCATTGCTGCCTCACAGCACCAGCGACCTGTTTTGATTCCCAGCTTGGGTCACAGTCTGTGTGGAGTTCGCACGTTCTATCCCGGGCATTCCAGTTCCCTCCCACAGTCTGAAAGATGTGCCAGTTAGGTACATTGGCAATGCTAAATTCTCACTCAATGTACTTGAATAGGCGTCAGAAAGTTTAAGTTTAGTTAATAATGTCACACTAACATTGCAATGAAATTATCAAAATTATTGTCAAATAGTGCCAAATAACAGGCCGTTCTGTATTATGGAATCACCAAAATTCATTTTACGTAAGATTCTGTACCTAAAAATGAAAGAGGCACTTTAAAGTTTAAGTTTATTTATTAATGTCTCAAGTATGCTTACGTTAACACTGAAGTTACTGTGAAAATCCCCAAGTTGTCACACTCTGGTGCCTGTTCGGGACCATGTAAGGAGAATTTAGCATGTCCAAAGCACCTTATCAGCATGCTTTTCAGACTGTGGGAGGAAACTGGAGTACCCAGAGAAAACTACACAGATACACGGGAGAAAGTGCAGATTCTGTACAGTGACCCAAACCAAAAATCAAATCCAGATTTCTGGCACTGTGAGGCAGCAGTGTCAACCACTGTGCCACCCTGCCACCCAGTGGCGACTGGGGGATTTTCACAGTAACTTCACTGCAGTGTTAATGTAAGCCTACTTGTGACATTAATAAATAGATTTTGAGCTTTAAAGCTTTGAACTTTAAATTGGTTAAGATTTAGTAAAATGATTGAAGGTTCCAAGTTGAATCTTGATTGATCTTCTCTGAATGAACCAGAAATGAACCAGCTGTGTCTCGGACCCGTGTTTTGTGCATCAGATCAGTTCCAGCTGAGTTGCCATCATCATCATGCCTCAAGGTCCTGATATTGTATTGTGAGAAATCATCTGATTTGACGGCAGGAAGTAACTGATTATAACGAATGTTCAGATTGTTTTGAATAACTAGAGAGTAAGTCTTCAATTATTTGAATACAGTTCTACCCACGCATATCATCATGTTGGGGACCATTTTAATTCTGTTGACATAAGTAGATTGCAGGCTTTGTGACTTACGATAAGATGCAGCATATCTGTTCTAGTGATGTTGTCAGTGATGTGTACTGAATCACAGTCTTTCTACTCTTTATCCCTCGTACACAGTTATCCCTTGGTGCAGTTTTGAATGCACTTTACAATCAAGGCTATTATGTTTGCATTATACATATGTCCAGGCAGTAGTCTCTGTCATACGTGTAGATAAGGACCTGTTGACATCCATGGTAATAAATACTATCAGGAGATATTTTAGAAAATTGTTGAATTATGTGTGCCAGAGTTTATGTCAACACTTATATATTCTCTGGAAAGGTCAACATTTACTGTCGTAGAATCACCTCAGCGCAAAAGCAGGCCATTCAGCCCATCAAGTCCAACTGTCCAACAGAACATCCTACCCAGACCCTCTTCATGTAACCCCAAAGAGTCACCCGATTAATCACATTACCCTACACGTCTTCGAACATTAAGGGGCAATTCAGCATTGCCCACTCAACCTAACCTGTACATCTTTGGACTGTGGGCAGAATCTGGAGCACCCGGAGGAAACCCATGCAGATGTGGGGAGAACGTGCAGACTCCACACAGACAGTAATCCAAGGCCAAAAGGAACCCAGATCCCTGATGCTGTGAGGTAGCAATGCTAACCACTGTGCCACCGTGCTGCCCTATCTGTCCCTAGTACCCTGTGAGGAGGTGGTAGTGAGTCATCTTCTTTAATTGCCATAGTTTGAGTGGTGAAGAGAATCCCATTAGGTAGAGATTCAGGAATTTCAATCAGCCACAACATATATCCGTCTCCGAGCAGAGGAAGATGGAAGTGGTCGCGCTCCCCAACATTGATGCTCTGTCCTTCTAGTTTAACAGAGGTTACATCTTTGGGTGGTGTTGTTGCATTGCTGCTGTGCAGCTGATAAAGTGCACACTCTGTTACACTGGGATGTTAATGGTAGACAGACTAGATGATCAGGGTGGTCAAGTGACTACTTTACCCTGGATGGTGTTGAGCTTGTCTCGGTTTTGTTGGAGTTGTGTTCATCCAGGAAAGTTCTATCACACTTCTGACGTGTTAAAGATACAGAGGCTTGGAGGCATCATGCACTACAGAATACCCAGACTCTGACCATAAGATCATAAGAAATGGATACAGGAGTTGACCATTCAGCCCCTTCAGCCTGCATGACCATTTATGACTTATCCAGCACTCCTCAGGCCCACTTCCTGCCCTTTCCCTGAGGCCTGGGATTCCTGACTGAACAAAAATCTATCTGTGTCTGCCTTCAATGTGCAAAAAGACTCTGTCCCCACAACTCTCTGCAGCAAGGAGTTCCAAACACTCACAACCCTCTGACAGAAGAAATTCCTTCTCATCTCAGCCATAACTTGGTGTCCCTATATTCTGAAACTATGTCCTTTGGTCCTAGGGGGGAAGCATTCTCTCACTATTTACCCTGTCAAGCCGCTTAAGATTCTGGGCTGCCCTTTGCCCAAGACTTTTGATAAGGAATATTTTGTATTAATGTGCAACAAAGGGTCACCTATTCCACATTTGTGTCAATATAAAGCAGGATTTCAACATATATGACCTTGAGATAAATGTTAGGATTTAAGTGGTTAATGTATTTAATCTAATCATAGAATCCCTATAGTGCAGAAGGAGGCCATTTGGCCCACTGAGTCTGCCCCAACCACAATCCCACCCAAGCCCTATCCTCAAATCCCTACATATTTATCCTGCTAATCCCTCGAACCTACGTTTCCCAGGACATTAACAGGTAATTTAGCATGGCCAATACATCTAACCTGCACGTGTCAGGACTGGGGGAGGAAACAGGAACACCCAGAGAAACCCACGCAGACATGGGGAGAACATGCAAACTCTACACAGATAGTGACCCAAGCCAGGAATTGAACTCAGGTCCTTGGTGTTGTGAGGCAGCAGTGCTAACCACTGTGCCACCATGCTGTTTTCATTAGGATTGGATTCTCAAATGAATTTGATTTGATTTATTATTGTCATGTGTATTAGTATACAGTGAAAAGTATTGTTTCTTGAGCTATACAAGCAAAACATATCATACACAGAGTACACAGCAGTGAAGGAAAGGAGAGGGTGCAGACTATAGTTTTGCAAGTAAAGGAAGATCAACCTAATATGTGGTAGGTCCATTCAAAGTCTGATATCATCAGGGAAGAAGCTTTTCTTGAATGAGTTGACACTGGTCTGAACTGTGGGAAGAAATAGTTAGTAAATTGTTTACTCAGATTGGTTCTTTGTGTTTGGGGCGAGAAAGTAGAAGATAAGCAATTCAACCAATGGGGAAATTATCCAACAGTAGAAGATGTACCTACTTGGAGAAGGGGCCACAGATAAGGAAGGAGGAGAGCTTTCAATTGGATGGCTTGATGTGGAGGAGAAAACTAAGGTTCTGTCTGTTGTGCTCATTGTTAAAGTGAGGTGACACTAAGCTCGAGAAAGAAGCTGGGATTGAGTCAACAAGATGGAGTTTTCAAGTTCTGCTTTGACAAGGGAGAATTGGATGAGGCATGCTGGGAAAAATAGTCTCCTCCTGAGCAAACTTCCACAGCATTAAAGATGGGCTGATCCAGAATGAAAGATTGTTTGATGTAGCGTTAACAGTGTTGGACAGGAATGGATAATCATTTCCAAGACTGAAGTGAAGGGGCTCCTCATATCCTATCTCTCCTCATCTGGATAACCCTCTATTTCATTTTCCCTTAAACACTTGAGGGATGGGGCTGTGGTGTAGAAGATCAATTATAGAATCATAGATCCCTACAGTGCTGAAAGAGGCTATTTGGCCCATCGAATCTGTGCCAATCCAGGACTTATTCCCATAATCCCATGTATTTACCCTGCTTGTCCTCTGATGATTTAGCGTGGCCAATCCATCTAACCTGCACATCTTTGGACTATGGGAGAAAATTGGAGCACCCGGAAGAAACCCACACAGACTTGGGGCGAATGTGCAAACTCCATGCAAACAAGTTGGAAATTGAACCCTAGTCCCTGACGCTGTGAGGCTCAAGGAGCTGAATGCCCTGCTGCTGTGTTCCTAAAGTCTTCCTCTTGGGCTACAACATCCTATAATTAAATTAAAAATATTCTGGGCCCGATCTGTTGCAATTATGTTGATGATAATTGGGGTCAGATCAATCCCCTGGCAAGAGAACCTTCCAAAGCGAGAGGTGCTTTCTGAAATGGGGTGGAAAAGATCATATTTTGGTCCCATAAATGGTCACAATAATGATTAGTAAAGATTCAGATGTTATTGTCCAAGGGTAATATTTTGATTAGCAGAATGTCTAATCCTGTTAAATTAATTAACAAATTCAAAGGTTCCTTCCAGTCATTTAAAAAAAAGCATTTAAAATGCCTAAAGGTCACGTTTCTGCCAAGCTTTTCAAACAACTGACCATTATCTATCTCACAATGTCTAACACCATCACAGTCCTCATTAATAAAGTCAGACAGTGTTCCCAAACAGAAAATATGGGATCAGCATAACTTTTGCAAATGCTGTTAGGAAGTGTTGTGGTTGGTATTATGCAGTGGGTGTTTCTTCTTATACAAGAAAATAAGTTTGGGGAGACATTGGCCTAGCGGTATTGTCGCTTGATTATTAATCCAGAAACTCAGCTAATGTTCTGGGGACCTGAGTTCAAATCCTACCACGGCAGATGGTAGAAATTGAATTCAACAAAAACAAAATCTGGAATTAAGAATCTACTGATAACCATGAGACCATTGTCGATTATCGGAAAAATCTGGTTTACTAATATCCTTTAGGGAAGGAAATCTGCCATTCTTACCTGATCTGGTCTACATGTGACTCCAGAGCCACAGTAATGTGGTTGAGTCTCAACCGCTCTCAAAGGGCAATTAGGGATGGGCAATAAATGTTGGCCAATCAGCGACATTCAGCTCTAAAATGAATAAATTAAAGAAAGGTGCTTTGGAGTATTGAAGGCAATATATAAAAGGAAGCTGTTTAAAATGACAGGCAGCCCATCTTTGGAACTGTCTGCCCTCAGGTGTTACTGTCACCTTTAAAAAACTGCATCTAGAAGCTAATATCTCATTTTCTGCAGATAATTTGGCTAATCTGGTTACACTCACTGCAGTTTCATTGTTTTGTGATTGAATGTGGGGCCAAATGTGAAAAGCAGCTAGATATAAAGCTGGTGTGATTTGTGCATGTTGAGTTTTGTTTTCTGCCATTTTTATAGTTGGACTACGGCTGGCTGTGCTTTGACTCAGCAGTTTGGCCTGTGCTTTGATCTCTGAGCACTAGACTATTGGTGACACTGGGCTGATTTATAGATATGAGGGGGGAGAGGGGGGGTGGGAAATCAGAGCTTATTCTGAAGGAGCCGTGTCACTCTCTCTCTAATGTACCTAATAAATAGCTGTGGGCTCATCTTGATTGTAGGAACAGCTTTAATCAAACTCCACAGTGCTGAAGGAGCAAACTGCATCTTTGTCCGCTGCCTCAGAGTGCTGTCACAGTAATCACGTTCAGGAGGGTGCATGAGGGGCAGGGAGTTCAGGGGAAGGCAGGCTGGCCTGCCAGGCAGGAAGCTGCAGCATCAAATGCGAATCGAGCAGATTGCATTTGAATGTTTCGCTCTGCCAGCCTGGAAATCCATTTGAAGCGTGAAGCCTCCACAGCTGGCAATCAGTCGCTGGTCCTATGGCGACACAAAAACGTGCGACACGTTTAACTGTGCAGACCTGGAGTGTGCACCCACCTTCCCGTTACCATGGTAACACCGGACAAAAGGCCCAATGGCACGTAGGACCCTGTGCGTGTTTAGTTTCTAAACGAGGAAAGCTGGATGAGGGCAAAGATTTGCAGTGAGCTCTTGGACAGCTTCACCGAGTTACACGTCAATGTTGGGGAAGAGAGGATGAGCCAAACAGAATGGGATCTGATTTTAATACAGGCCCAGATTGTGAGCGCGTTATTTACATGCAGGCTTTCACTGCGAGCATGCTAATTAAACAAGAGCCCTCGAATGTTGAGCTGGCAAAGCCCAACTGATTGCAATTAAATCTGGTACGCGCACTGTCGGTGTAAAACCTGAGGTGGCAAAGTGTGATTTTAACACGAACATGCTCTGACTGAAATGTTTTCATTGAAACCAGGGTGGGAGCTGTTCAGACGTAAGATGAGGCTTTGCCGTGTATCTGAATGCAAAGGTTGGCTGACAGTTAGTCCATTTGCTCCTGTTAACTCCCAAGTTTTCTTTTGCATAAAGAAACATATAAATCGAATTGAGTTCTTTAAGGAATTCAGCACATAAATAATCAACTGGAGAGCTAGATAGAATTAAACAATTTCTAATCAAAGCACGCCCTGCATCTTGGGTGAAAGTAAGGAGGGCTTTCTCTGCCCCTAGGGGGTATGGCCTCAAAATAAGGGGAAGCAGATTTAGGACTGAGTTGAGGAGGGACATCTTTACCCAAAGGGTTGTGAATCTGTGGAATTCTTTGCCCACTGAAGCAGTTGAGGTTACCTTGTTGAATGTCTTTAAGGCAAGGATAGATACATTTTTGAACAGTAAAGGAATTAATGGTTATGGTGAGTGGGTGGGTAGGTGGAGCTGAGTTAACAAAGAACAAAGAACAACACAGCACGGGAAACAGGCCCTTCGGCCCAACGAGCCCGCGCCGCCATCCTAACGTCTTAATGACATATAGAGACCAATATAGGGACAATCTGTTACCCAGTCAGCCTAAGAGCACATTTTTGGGATGTGGGAGGAAACCAGAGCACCCGGAGAAAACCCACGCAACCACGGGGAGAACACGCAAACTCCCGCAGACACAGGCCCAAATCCATGTGTCTGCACAGCAACAGCGATAGTCTCTGACCTGTCATGTTGCCCATCTGATGGTCCAGTTTAAGCATACACTAACGACGTGAAGCACTAGGCCACTCCTGAAGTAACCTCCAGGAGCAGCCCTCACACGACCTGCCGAATGCATGCACCTTGTTGGTCAACAAGGTGGACCGAATAGCCTGTGGAAACGATTAAAGTATTTAAACAGTCCTCATATATCCCTCTATCTGCAGACCGCTCATGTGGCTGTCCAAGAGACCCTTAAACAACCCTAACGTGCCTGCTCCCACCACCTTACTCGGTAGTGCATTCCACACCCCCACTACCCTTTGTGTGAAAAAATGCCCTCTTATACATAACCCCCCTCACCCTAAGGCCGTGGCCCCTCGTTCTATCCAAATCTAATGGTGGAAAAAGCTTACCACCATTTACTCTATCTATACCCCTCATAATCTTATATACCTCTAATAGATCCCCTCTCAGCCGACGTCTTTCAAGGGAAAACAACCCCAGTGCGTTCAACCTTTCCTCGTAAGACAGCCCTTCCATACCAGGCAGCATCCTGGTAAATCTCCTCTGCACTCTCTCCAGGGACTCCACATCCTTCCGGTAGTACGGCGACCAGAACTGGACGCAGTACTCCAAGTGAGGCCTAACCAACGTTCTATACACTTGCAACATCATACTCCTACTCTTGTATTCTATACCCCTTCCTATGAAGGCTAACATACCATACGCTTTCTTTATCACCTTTTCCACCTGTACTGCCACCTTCAGAGACTTGTGAACCTGCACCCCCAGGTCTCTCTGCATCTCTATACTCCGGATAGTTTTACCTTTTATCCTATAACTCCCCTCTACAGTATTCCAGCCAAAATGCATCACCTCGCATTTATCCGGATTAAATTCCATTTCCCATCTATCTGCCCAATCTACCAGCCTATCAATGTCCTGTTGTATTGCCTGGCACTGCTCCTCAGTCCCCGCCAATCCAAGTATCTTAGTGTCATCAGCAAATTTGCTGATCACACCACCTACCTGAGTTCACGAAAAGATCAGCCATGATCTTATTGAATGCAGAGCAGGCTCAAGAGACAAGATGGCCCACTCTTGCTCCTACTTTTTATGTTCTTAAGTAAATTTGTAAAGTCTTTAGAAAGGCATCTTGAGTCAGCATAGGTTGGTGGGCCGAAAGGCCTGTTCCTGTGCTTTTTGAATTGATTTGATTTATTATTATCATCTCTATTAGCATACAGTGAAAAGTGTTGTTTCTTGCGTGCTTTACAGACAGAGCATATCATTCATAGAGAAGGAAACGAGAGAGAGTGCAGAATGTAGTGTTACACTCATAACTAGGGTGTAGAGAAAGATCAACTTAATGCAAAGTAGACCCATTCAAAAGTCTGACAGCAGCAGGGAAGAAGCTGTTCTTGAATCAGTTGGTACGTGACCTCAGATTTCTGTATCATTTTCCCGATAGAAGAAGGTGAAAGAGAGAATATCTGGGCTGTGTGAGGTCCTTAATTATGCTGGCTGCTTTTCTGAGGCAGCGAGAAATGTGGACAGAGTCAATGGAAGGGAGACTGGTTTGCTTGATGGACTGAGCTACGTTCAGAAGGCAAGTGAATACCACTGAAACTGACTCAAATGTCATTCATAACTAATTGTAAAATTGGTAACACTCAGATTTCCTCAGTGCCAACAGTAAAATGCTATAAAATAAAAGTTAAAAATGCTGGAAATAATCAGCAGATCAGACTGCATCTGTGGAGAGAAGCAGGTTCAATTTGATCTGAAATGTTAGATGGATATCTCCTGCAGAGCACTTGGGGCGACATTGCGCAGGTGCTCTGATCTCCTGGGATTGCACTCGGTGTACTCCTACCATCTCTGCCTGCTGATCACTGCCTGTGCTGGTTCCTCCCCCATCCCTCCAAGCACCACACCACCCCCCACCCCACACCATTTGCAGAGCTCACCTTGGCAGAGCTCCTTCCCTGTCGGTCACCATCCCTGCAGAGATCCCCTATTGCCTCCCCTTCCATCATTGCCCCACCTCCACTCAGGTCCCACTCCCTGAATACTGTCTCTGGCAGAGTTATGGTGTCTGGTGGACAGTGTCAGGGTACCATGCTGGCACTGCCTAAAAAGCATTGCCCAGCCCTGACTTCTACCATCCAGGGGCTTCGATGACCTCCAATCCCCCTGGTGAGGCCATTACATCTGGTGTCTCTTGGTGGAGACCAGCAGTGATTCTCTCTCAGGTTGAGCCTCAATGACAGTGGATAACATCCGGGATGCAATAATGATAGATTAATATTGTAATTAACACAGGAATTGGCTTTGCACTCAGAAAGGGCGCAATGCTGATTTCGCTGGCAAAATAGAGCTGGTAAGATCAGATGAGGCGAGAAACTAGGTGCGAATCTGATCCTTCACCTCTTACCCAATCTTCCCACCTCCAATGACAGTTGGGACAATCTCATACGATGGTGTTCGTAGAACTTCACAGCGCAAAAGGAGGCCTTTTGGCCCATCGAGAATAAACCAGCCATGGTGGGGGTGTTGCTGTGGGGGAGATAGTAAAAGACATGACATTGCACACATGGGTATCAGAAGTAAGGAAAGTTAGAGTCTAAATAAAAGTTACAAGAATATACGGTTAGATATCCTTTCCTTGTCTTTGAGGCAAGAATTGTTGAATTTTGCTACTATTTTAAGTTAGTTGGCTTTTTTAGAATCCCAGAGTTGAATCAAAGTCCAAGGAGTTGCACTTGCTGGAGACAATTTCCATTTTGCTTGAGTAAGCCATCTTTTCCAGAAATCAAAGAGTTTCTCCTGAGGCTCTTTGCAATGGAAGTACACTAGGGCGAGGTGGGAAAGGCGGGGGTGGTGGGGCACAATTCTCTCCCAAAATTCTAAGTGTCGAATTTGTGTAGGAACTGGAGTAAATGCCGCTTTTTTTAAGCGAGATTTTCAAGATGAACCTCTCACGCTCTGCGCGTTGCAGAGCGCCACCTAGTCTGAGTCTGATAAAAATTCAGTGGGCGGGGCCTATTCCTGCTCGAGAGGTTGGCAGCGCAGTGCAACGCCAGCCTCCCAATCGGTGGTCAGCCCTGTGATCCAGCATTGCTGCCTATCTGAACAACCTCTCCCCCCCCAGGGCTCAATTGCTGCCCTCCCCCCAGCCTTGACTCTACCCTCCAGCCTGCCTTGAAATCCCCCCCTCCCCCATAGCCCAATCTCCAGATACCCTCCCCACCGTGGTTCCGACCTCCCGGATGCTCATCCCCAATCGCTGGCCTCGTTCCCTCTGCTTGCGGTCCCTATGCAGAGAGGCGACGGAATTCACACCTCCATCATTTGCCCCAAGAGGCCCTGACACCAGCAGGCCCCATCCCCATTAGGCCTTAGCTCCTTGGCAATGCTCTTTGGCATTGGCACTTTGTCCCTTGGGCAGTGCCAGAGTCTCAGGCTGGCACTGCCAAGATGGCAATGCCCAGGAGGCAGTCCCCTCCTTGGTCCCCAACCCTCTGGGGGGCCTTGATTGACTCCCCTTCATTACAGTGGGGCCATCCATCTGCTCCCGCAAGTGAGGTGCGGTACTAAACCCCGCTGGAGTGAACCACTCCTGGCGGGAGAGCGGGGTATGGAGGATTGGTGGCGGACGCTAGCCGGTCTGGAGATTTCAGTCCCGGGCCCGCAAATGGGATTTAAATGATATTCAAATTAATATTAAACGGCTCTGCACTGATTTCTCTGCTCAAATCTCCCGACTTGCTGTGCTGCAGAGGAAGTGCAGCAGGATGGGAGAAGCGCCCCCACTATTTCTACGAATGGTTAAGAAAAAGGAGCTTTGCTCAACTTAAGGGAAAGAGAGATTCTTTACTGCTGCATTCGGTGTGAAATTCCGCGCAACGTATCAGGTTAGGTTTACAGTGTAATCCCTGTAGTAATCTCCCAGAAAACTTATAATACCAGTTATCAGGTGACTTATGATAGTCTTCTCTGGCTAGCATTTTCTCTATTTTTCTAAGAAAAGGTCCTGTTTAGACATTTCAGTCTGTTTTCAGTTAGCTGGTGAAATTATAGATAGACCTCCCATTGTTGTGACAAAATACCGTTCCCAACACTTATATCATTTGTGCTAATTATATGAAACACCTTCTATCTGGCAAATGATGCTTTAACCTTTGTAAGTAGGTGGTTGTTGGTCCCAGTTCATTCTGTGTTTGATCACTGAACCTAATTCAGGATTGAAGATTCTACATAATTGAGAATTCACTCAGCCATGTATTTCCTTCTCTCTTGGCATCTCTAAAAGAAATTAAACAATCCACTGTTTGGATCACACCACATGGCTGGATCAGCTTTGAGATGTTGGGGGTGGAGAGAAGGTAGTGCAGTAATATTGTTGTCACTGGACAAGTGATCCAGAGATCCAGGTAATGCTCTGGGGACACGGGTTCAACTCCCCTCATGACAGGTGGTGAAACTTGAATTCAAGAAAAATATGGAATTAATATGGGGCAAGACACTGGCAAAGGGGGCAGCTCAGTGGTACAGAGGGCAACACTGTAGCACAGGGGGCAGCACACTGGCACAGGGGGGCAACACTGGTATAGGGGGCAGCACGGTAGCACAGGGCAACACACTGGCACAGGGGGCAATACAGTGACATGGGTGGGCACAGTAGCACAGGGGGCAACACAGTGGCACAGGGAGCAATACAGTGACATGGGTGGGCACAGTGGCACAGGGAGCAATACAGTGACATGGGTGGGCACACTGGCACAGGGGGCAACACAGTGGCACAGGGAGCAATACAGTGACATGGGTGGGCACAGTGGCACAGGGAGCAATACAGTGACATGGGTGGGCACAGTAGCACAGGGGGCAACACAGTGGCACAGGGGGGCAACACTGGTATAGGGGGCAGCACGGTAGCACAGGGCAACACAGTGGCACAGGGAGCAATACAGTGACATGGGTGGGCACAGTAGCACAGGGAGCAGCACAGTGTTTAGCATTGCTGTCTCACAGTATCAGGTACCCAGGTTCGATTCCTGGCTTGGGTGATTGTGTGGAGTTTTCACATTCTCCCCATGTCTGAGTGGGCTTCCTCCCACAGTCCAAAGATTTGTGGGTTAGGTGGATTGGCCATGTTAAATTGACCCCTGTGTCAAAGCAGCTAACTGGGATAAATGCATGAGGTAGGGCCTGACTGGGATTGAGGTCAGTACAGACTCAGTGGGCCGAGTGGACTCCTTTTCCACTGTAGGGATTCTATGATTCTCTAAAAAGGCCACCACTGTCATTAAGAGAAAAGCACGAGGCGATATTTTCCCATCCTACTGGCGGCGATAATCGTTGTGGGTGGGGCACAGTATTAAAGATCCTCGAGCGGGATTTTCCAGCTTTGGGGTGAACGCAGCCTGAAAATCCCACCCTTTGGTTCAGTTATATCCCTTTAGGGAAGGAAATCTGCCAACCTTACCTGGTCTGGCCTACCTATGACTCCAGAGCCACGGCAATGCAGTTGACTCTTAAATGCTTTCTGAAGATGGCCAAGCACACCGGTCCAAGGGCAATTAGGGATGGGCAATAAATGCTGGCCCAGCCAGCAACACTCACATCCTCTGAATGAATGAATGAATAAATAAAAACAGGCTGTGTGATGGACAGACTCAGATTCTGTCTCTGAATCGCACAAGACACAGGCACTGCTGTTTGATCTATGTGTGCTGTGAGAAAGCTTCATGAATGGACTGGACCCTGCCTGCTCGTGCAGAACCTTTGGCTGATAGGTTGTGCTTTAACCATAAAGTCGCAAGAATCCTAGAACTTGCTAATAGCATTAACACAAGTGTGGCCATTATATACCATGGGGGACTGCAGAGGACCACAAAGGGAAAAAAGAATTCCAATACAAGATATATAATGAATGCTTTGAGCACTTGATTTGTCAGTCCTGCATGCTACCACGTAAATTCTGTAAGCTACAATCAGTGATGCATTTCAGAACCATGTGACGGACTCCCTGTGGAAGATAGCACTTCGAAGCTGGTTGCATACATTTGGAAAAGGAACACAAGCACAAGATATAAATCGAGGCAGTCATTCCTTCTGTTGCTGCATCTGCCAGGGCTCATTTCTGTACCCTGCATGTTCATTTCTGTCACATGCCAGTGCAGTGCTGGATCTGGGAGAGGCAGGGATATTTATCCTCATTTCTGGAGTTTTACGTTGACGCAGTTATTGGGCTGTGCGCGAATCCGGTGCTAACTGCTGGCCCTCAGGAAAGGAAGCCAACCCCTGTCCCATCTGATCTCCACCCCACCCTGAAACAACCCAGTAAGATACTTAGGGGTGTATTATCCCGTTCCCGGGAATCGGAGCGGGCCACAGGGAGTACAGTGGAAAAGTCTGTTGACATCAGGCGGGATTTTCTGGTTTCACAATCGGAAAATCCATCCCTTATTTGTTCAGCACAAGCAGGAAATGGTCAGTAATTATGGTTTTGCCTTTGGTGTCCACATTCCAAGAAAAATAATTTTAAAATGGTTTCAAAAATGAAAAATCTCAGCAGATCTGACAGCATCTATGGAGAGAGAATAGAGCCAATGTTTCGAGTCTGGATGACCCTTTTTCACAGTGGAGGAAGTAATTCCATAGCGGGAGGCTAATTCCACAGTGGGGAGAACGAAGTAATTCAATAGCAAGAGGAGTTATCCCTTGGCGGGTTGGGGGGTAGTGTAACTTGGGAAAATTTGAAATTTTCCATTTTGGCAAGACAAATAAAACAGAAGCTCTGTCATCTAAAAGGTGCAAGATTGCAGAGCTTGGATGCAGAGGGATCTGGGTGTCATAGTGCATGAATGGCAAATTGCTTGAGGAAGAGCAAGTAATTAGTATTTTTATTAGCTAATAAAATGTTACTGTTTATTGCAAAGAGATTTGAGCACAGAAATAAGGAGGTTCTGCTTCAGTTGTGCAGAGCATGGGTGAGACCATGGCTACAATTCAGAGCTTGTTCCCCCCCTCCCCCCCCATGTGGGATATTCCCAGAATGGCCATTAAATCCTGCAGAAACTCAGAAACACTAATCTCAATGGTGAGATTTGAGTTTTTGACCTTTCCCATCCCCTGCCAGTGATGTATCAGTTTCATGCCCAGAAAGAGTGTGAACCTGATCGACATTTTTTTAAAATTCTAATATTATGAAAGAGCTTGATGCCATAGCATCTGCCCACGCTGCATCTCACCCCATCTTCCCCCTCCCTGCCATTCTGCCCCCACCCAGCTGTCCTCCCTCCTCCTCGCCATCCCCCACCCTTCCCTCCCTGCCATTCAGAAGTCCCAATTCTGGCCGGTTTCAAATCTTCCCCATTCCTCACTGCCGATAATGAGTTGAATCTGTTGTACATTCATTTGATTAGGTTTAAATATTATTAACCCCATCCCACTATAATCAGTTTACAGCAACTTCACCCTGATGTGAACCTGTCGTGGGAGTCTCCCCAGGGTTGTAAACGTAAGTATAGCCCCCTGGAGAGAGGGGCATGGCCCTGGCAATGCTGTCTGGCATTGCGCCTTAACTCATGTTGTCACTGCCAGTTTGGCACACGTGGATCATTGTTTAAAAATAAGGTGTTGCCCATTTAAGGCAAAAATGAAGCAAAATCTTTTCTCTCTGAGGGTCGTGGAGCTTTGGAACTCTGTTCCTCAAAAGGCAGTGGAAGTATTTTGAATATTTTTAAGGCAGAGCGAGATGGATCCTTGATTAACAAGGGGGTGAAAGGTTATCAGGGGTGGGCAATATCGTGGGGTCAAAGTGACAATCAGATCAGACATGATCTTATTGAATGGTGGAGCAGGCTTGAGGGGCCAAGTGGCCTATTCCCTCCTAATTCATATATTCAATGGTGCAAATAGATTCGGAGAAGAGAATCGCAGACTTCCATTACTCCTTGTGTGGATAAAATGCTTTCTAAACTTTCTCCTTAAATATTCATTTTGTGTCTCCTCATTTTGCTTCCAGCTTTATCAAATGTTTTAAACAATTCAAACACCTTGGTTCAATTATCCTTCAATAATTGTATCAGGGAGATACAAACTGCCTCCAAAGTTTAATGCTTTGATGCCCCTGCATCATTTCTGTTTGACCCGGGCTGCAGACTCTTCTGAGAATTGTAACCAGGAATCCCACCATGGCAAATGGTTTCAATAAAAAAAATCTGGAATTAAGAATCTACTGATGACTATGAAGTCGATTGTCAGAAAAACCCGTCTGGTTCATGAATGTCCTTTAGGGAAGGAAATCTACCGTCTTTACCTGGTTTGGCCCACATGGAATTCCAGAGCCACAGAAATGTGGTTGACTCTCAACTGCCCTCTGAAATGGCCCAGCAAGCAACTTATTTTCAAGGGCAACTAGGGAGGGGCAATAAATGTTGGCCAATGACGCCCATATCCCACAAATGAATAATAAAAAAGAACGGGGATTAAAATGGAAGGATTCGTACATTCCTAGTGCTGTTCGGAGGATGACACAGCCTTAATTGTGTCATAACTGAAGATGGGATTTGAAGTACAATGTGGAAAGTGTTATGGTTAGTTACGATCTGTATTAGATGTTGCTACGGCCTCACCTACATTCCTTAACTTGAACAAAACAGGGTCGTAAGATGAGAAATATTAATGCATGTCACTGTTCTTTATTTCCAGAACATTGACTACACACCAGGAACATGGCACCGGACTGATGTCCACTTGGAGAACCCTGAGTATCACACCAGATGGTATTTCAAATATTTTCTCGGCAAAGGTAATGCTGCAATTGAAAGTTGTGTTTTAATGGGTCAAAGGTGGCTGCCAACAAACCTGGTGCTCGGCTGGATTTGATTTGGTTTATTATTGTCATGTGTTGGGATACAGTGAAAAGTATTATCTCTTTCACGCTATGTAGACAAAATATATCATTCTTAGAATACATAGGGGAGAAGGAGAGGAGAGAGTGCAGGATATAATGTTGCAGTTACAGATAGGAGGCAGAGAAAGATCAGTTTAATATATGGTAGGTCCATTTACAATTCTGATGGCAGCAGAGAAGGAGGGCAGAGGATTTGAACTGTCAGATGGTCAAGACAGCCTCTTGTCCCACCCTGGACTTTCTGTCATTGTATAGAATGGTGGAGGGTGCACTCATCCATTCTGAGACCGTGTGGGTTTGATTGAACAGATTCTGAGTTAGAAGTAATATATTTACATAAGAGCAAATTGCTGTGCAGTGCTGGAATCTGAAACTAAAACTGCAGGAAAATCTCAGCAGGTTTGTCAGGATGTATGGAGGGAAGAACAACGCTTATGTTTCGTGTCTGGTTGACTCTTTGTCAGAACTCTGCTAACATGGCACGGTGGCACAGCGGTTAGCACTGCTGCCTCACAGCACCGGAGACCTGGGTCCGACTCCTGACATTGGGTCTGTGTGGATTTCCTCCCGGTTTCCTCCCGCGCTCCAAAGATGTGCAGGTTCGGTGAATTGGCCATGCTAAAATTCTTCCTCAGTGTACCTGAACAGTCACTGGAGTGTGACGACTAGGGGAGTTTCACAGCAATGCTAATGTAAGTCTACTTGACGCACTAACGATATTAACAGTTGCCAACCCTGCCAGTCTCAGTACAGTAAAGTTTTACAACACCAATTTTAAATCCAACCGATTTATTTGATAGTAAATTCGCGAGCTTTCGACTCTATAGCCTTCGTCAGGCAAATGCAGTGTTCTGGTCTGCAATAGCATTGTGTATTTTCTCCAGACAGCACAGTAAGTGAGGTTTTTGACACACTATCTGTAACCCCCGTAACTTGCCTGGGTTAGCAAAAAAACCTCACTTACTGTGCTGTCTGGAGAAAATACACAATTCTCTAACCAATGCTCAGGATTCCCTTCACACACATTGTTAGCCACTTTAACGCTTGAATAGCAGGTTAGATGTAAGGATTCGCATTCTAATCAGCAATCTGTAACTGTCTATGTGGATATGAGTGCTATTGCAGACCAGAACACTGCATTTGCCTGACGAAAGGTATAGAGTCGAAAGCTCGCGAATTTACTATCAAATAAATCGGTTGGATTTAAAATCGGTGTTGTAAAACTTTACTGAGTTTACCCCAGTCCAACGCCGGCAAGTCTTATTACAGCCAACATGACTCTGTTGGCAGCAAACAGCACCATGCTCACTGGACGAGAGAGCTTGTGAGCATAGAGACTTTTTGTAATGTTTCAAGCTAAGTTGCCACTGTGATAATCTGGGATGATAGTGATTTTTTACCTTTATATCAGCAATGAAATATGGATACTGTGGTAATGTAGGGAAAAAAGGACAGTGAATTTGCAAACAGCAAGATCCAACATAGAGCAACAAGATAATGCAGAGGCAATCTGTTTGTAGCTAATGCTGTTTGAGAGACAAAAGTGGTTGTTCAGGAAATTCCTCTACTTTTAGGGCGGCAGGGCGGCATGGTGGCACAGTGGTTGGCACTGTTGTCTCACAGTACCAGGGACCTGTATTTGGATTCCCGGCATGGGTCACTGTCTGCCTGGAGTTTGCACATTTTCCCTGGGTCTGTGTGGGTTTCTTCCAGGTGTTCCAGTTTCCTCCCACAGTCCGAAAAGCTTGCAGGTTAGGTTGAATGACCGTGCTAAATTGCCCTTTTAGTGTCAGGGAGACTAGCTAAGGTAAATATGTGGGGTTACAGAGATAGGGCCTGGGTGGCCGGTGCAGACTCAATGGACTGAATGGCCTCCTTCTGCGCTGTAGGGATTCTATATTACTATGATAGTCTGGGCTGGAGTTTCCATTCTCTGAGAACGTCACAGCAGTATGTTCTGTCAACAGTACAAACACGGACTGCTTTTACAAAGCCCATTCCTATAGCTGTCGAAACGGGATGCAATACTTGATGTTGTAATGAATTTGAACTTGTCACTGTCTTAGAGATTAGCTTTCCATATTAATTATTCTGCCACTGTGAGAATTGCTGCGAGATTGCAATCTAATTTGCACAGATATTGAACACGCAGCAGCTGGAAATGGTCCAAAAATCAAGAATGTTTCTTATTGTAACTTAATAAAGAAAAATCCATCATCCACCCTCCTCCCCTCCAAACCGTCTCTTACTTCCCACCAAGATTTCCACCTTCATCACTGCTGATTTCTATCTTGAAGGCTGCAGTTAATCTGCATTCATAGTTTGAAAGGAATAACTAGGGAAGTTTCTGTATACAATGGATTGTAAGTTCATCACTAGCATTTAGACTAATGTTCCGTGCTGGTTATTATCAGAAGAGTCGGTGCCCACACTTCTGTCAGGAGATTCGATAGTAAAACTATTAAAGATTGAAACAATCCAACAATCCGTTTAAGCCCTTTTCCAACTGGGTTACAAGTTGGACTGCAAAGTTAAACTGCAGGAAGCAGGAAATCCAGGCAACAAAAAAAGTCTAAGGTTTATTTATTAGTGTCACAAGTAGGCTTACATTAATACTGCAATGAAGTTACTGTGAAATTTCCCAAGTTATCACACTCCGGTGCCTGTTTGGGTCAATGCATCTAACCAACAAATCTTTCAGACTGTGGGAGGGAACCATAACAACCCAGAGGAAACCCACACAGACACAGGGAACATGCAAACTCCACACAAACAGTCACACAAGGCTGGAATTGAACCCGGGTCCTTGGAGCTGTGAAGCAGCAGTGCAAACCATTGTGCCACTGTGCCTTTCTAAGAGTTTTCAGCTGAGGGTCTCGCCTACTTGTATTTAGTGTGTTCCAGAGTTGAACAGAGAATGTGAGTGATTCTGCTGTATTTCCAGAACGCTTTAATGCAAGTTTCTGTTTTTCTCTTGTCTCTGCACAAACTTGTCAATCTCAACCTCTGTAATCACTTTCCCTTTTGTAACTCAGTCAGAATCCAGCCTCTGCTCACACAGCTTTGGATTCTGAGTATTCGCAACTCCCATCCCCAACTTCCCAACTCCCCCTCCCCCACTCCCTCAACTTCTCTCCACTTCCCCAACTTCCCCCAAACTCCCCAACTCTCCTCCCCCTTGCCCAACTCCCCTCCCCCTCCCCAACTCTCCTTCCATTCCCCCAACTCCCCCCCACTTCTTCCAACTCCCCTCCCACTCCCCCACTCCCCCTCACTCCTTCCAACTCCCCCTCACTTCCTCCAACTCCCCTCCCATTCCCTCAACTTCCCTCCCCTTTCCTCCAACTCTTTCCCTCACTTCCCCGACTCCCCTCCCCGCTCCTCCAACTCTCTACCCCATCCTCCTTGAGTTGGGAGTTAGAATTTAATCCAGACAAATGCGAGGTAATGCATTTTGGTATATCCAATTCAGACAGGAGCTGTAAAATAAATGGAGAACAATTAGGAGCATAGACACATGGAGAGATCTGGGAATACAGGTCCACAGATTCTTAAAAGTGGCAGCACAGATGGAAAAGGTGGTGGAGAAAGCATATGGCATGCTTGCCTTCATCGGCCAGGGCTTTGAGTATTAAAGTTGGCAAATTATGTTGTCAGTTATATAAAACGTTAGTACGGCCACATTTGGAATACTGTGCCCAGTTCTGGTCACCTGCTTTGGAGAGGGTTCAGAAAAGGTTTACCGGGATGTTGTCTGGTATGGAGTGTATTAGCTATGAGGACAGATTGAATAAACTAGGATTATTCTCCCTGGAAAGACAGAGGCTGAGGGGCAACCTGATAGAAGTTTATGAAATTATGAGGGGTATAGATAGGGTGAACCATTGGAAACTCTTTCACAGACAGAAATGACAATTACAAGGGGGCACAAGCTCAAGGTGAGGGGGGAAAGGTTCAGTGGAGATGTGTGGGGGAAGTTTTTTATAAACAGACGGGAAGTAGAGGGATACAGGCAGTTGGTCTAGAAAGGACGCATGATTGGCCCAGGGTTGGTGAGCTGAAGGGCCTGTTCCTGTGCTGTATTGTTCTTTGTTCTCTGAGCATCCCTATCTTCAACTCCCCCCCCCCCACTACTCTCCTCCCTCAAAACTCCTGTCCCCCCCTCCCAGCACACCCCACCCCTAGCCTCTCTGCTGTCAGCCATCTCCCACTGCTCAGTTCTCTGAAACTCTCTTAAAGCTGTTGATGTTGTTAAAGGTGCATTTCAGTGCATTACTGGGTTGAGACTGTTTGCCTTGAAGGAGATTGAGATTCCCTTGAGTGCAGATTACAGGTAATGGTTGAAGTGCGAGTTGCAGTCTTCAGCGGCCATGTATCCGGTCATTGCGACAGGCTGAGGGGCAGTGATGTGTGCATCTTGTACAGACCCCAGCTTTAAACCCTCATATTTCACTGTGTCATCCATCAGCAGGTATCTCGCATTCTGCTATAGTCCTGCTGGCTGCCTTCCAGCCACAGGCAGCATTGCTGCAGGGATAAAGCAGTGGCAAGATCGATTTGACGTGCAGTGACTACAGATTATTAACACAACAGCCTTTATTAGAGGAAATTTTATGACATGTTTCAGGAGCATCCAGAATATTAAAATTAATTTCAAACCAGATGCAACACTGAAACCAAACCCAGCAGACTGACATGGCAAGAGATATATGTTACCAAGCTGATGTTTTCAGATCTGTTATCTTGGTACTCGACAGTTTTACAGATGATTACAAGTGGAACTGGTGAATCCTGGAGATGCACTTGACGCTTCAGACTTTGAAGTGGCACCATATTGGGATGGCATAGTGGTACAGTGGTTGGCATTGCTGCCTCACAGCGCCAGGGACCCGGGTTCAATTTCGGCCTCCTGGGGCTGTGTGTGTGGAGTTTGCACCTTCTCCCCATGTCTGTTCCTACCACAGTCCAAAGATGTGTAGGTTAGATGGATTGGCCATGCTAAGTTGCCCCTCAGTGTCAGAGGGCCAAGCAGGGTAAATATATGGGGTTACAAGCATCGGGCCTGGGTGGAATTGGTGTGGTGCAGACTCGATGGGCTGAATGGCCCCCTTCTGCACTGTAGGGATTCAGTGATTGCATATCATTACTGGCCCAGGCTGAAGTTACTTTATCTTATGTTATACATATTCAACCAACACAGATAAACAGTGAAATTGAACTATAACAGGCAAAACAGCAAATCAGAATTATTTACAGTTTCAAAATTTACACAGAAGCCAACGAAAAATCAAGATGCTATTACTGTGCAAACGCAAATGGTAGGATAAGGAAGTATCTTTCCTTCCAGCCTATGAAAAATTGGAAAAATGTTTTGATAATGATTCCATGTTGCTGATGTTTACAGACCACACGGAAAACAATATCTAGTTTCCATTCACTGCATGAAACTGATCCAACTCCCAAACAAAGGGAAGTGGATCAAGCAAAGGCTAACATTCACATCCAAAACTCTTGGATAATAACTCTAACACGCAATTCGCACATGGTTATACATGGGGAGATGGTGTGTGCTGGGGGCAAAGATTCAAATCCTACCATGGCAGCTGGTGGACTTTGAATTCAGTTAAACCTGGAATTCAAAAGTTACCCTCAGTAATGGTGACCATGAAGCTATCATCGATTATTGTAAAAATCCATCTGGTTCACTAATGCCCTTTAGGAAAGGAATTCTCCCGTCCTTACCCGGATTGATCTACAAGTGACTCCAGACCAACAGCAATGTGGTTGACTCTTAACTGCTCTCTAAAATAGCCTAGCAAGGCAGTCAGTTAAAGGGAAATTAGGGTGGGCTACAAATGCTGGCTTCATCATCAAAACCCACATCCTGTGATAAAATAACAAACAATACGGTTAGTTATTTTCAATAACATTATTTGCCTCAGCCTATTTGTTGCTGAAGCCCTCATTCATTCATTTGTTTTCTCTCGGCGTGACTATTCTAATGCTCTGCGTGTGGGTCTCCCACATTCCACCCTCTGTAAACCCCAAGTTGTTCGAACTTGTACAAAATCCTATTTACCTCACCCTTGGACTCATCAACTGACAATGGTTCCCAGTCAAACAACATCTTGATTTTAAAATTACCCCCCCTTGTTTGTCAATCCCTCCATGGCCTCACTGCTGTCTGTTTCCATAGTCTCATTTAATCCTGATCCTGGGACTTGATGAAGTGTATCCCAGGACACTGCAGGAGGCGAGGGAGGAAATGGCGGGACCCCTAGCAGAGATATTCAAATCATCGATATTCACAGTAGAAGTACCTGAAGATTGGAGGGTGGCAAATGTTGTGTCTTTGTTTTAAAAAGGGCTGTAGGGAAAAGCCTGGGAACTACAGGCCAGTGAGCCTCACATCTGTGGTGGATATGTTGTTGGAAGGTATTTTGAGAGGCAGGATTTACAGGCATTTAGAGACATAAGGACTGATTAGGGACAGTCAGTATGGCTTTGAGTAGAAAATGTCTCACAAATTTGATGGAGTTTTTTGAAGGGGTGACCAAGAAGGCAGATGAGGACAGTGCAGTTGATGGACTTTAGCTAGGCTTTGACAACTTTCCATGTGGTAAGTCATTGCGTAAGGTTAAATCTTGTGGGATCCAGGGTGAAGTAGCTAAATGGATACAAAAGTGGCTTGATGACAAAAAACAGAGGGTGGTTATAGAGGGTTGGTTTTCAAGCAGGAGACCTGTGACCAGCGGTGTGACTCAGGGATCGGTGCTGGGTCCACTGTTAATTGTCATTTATGTTAATGATCTGGATGAAATATAGGAGGCATGGTTAGTAAGTTTGCAGATGACACCAAGAGAAGAAGATTATCACAGATTGCAATGGGATCTTGATCAGTTGGGCTGTCAAATGGCAGATAGAGTTTAACTTAGATAAATGTGAAGTGATGCATTTTGATAAATTGAACCAGGGCAGGACTTACTCAGTTAATGGTAGGGCGTTGGGGAGAGTTACAGAACAGAGAGATCTAGGGGTGCAGGTTCATAGCTCCTTGAAAGTGGAGTCACAGGTGGACAGAATGGTGAAGAAGGCAATCAGCATGCTTGGTTTCATTGGCCAGAACATTGAATACAAGAGTTGGGACATCTTGTTGAAGTTCTACAAGACATTGGTAAGGCCACACTTGGAATACTGCACATAGTTCTGGTCACCTATTATAGAAAGAATACTATTGAACTAGAAAGAGTGCAGAAAAGATTCATCACCGGGACTTGATGGTTTGAGTTAAGGAGAGGCTAGATAGACTGGGACTTTTTTCTCTGGAGTGTAGGAGGCTGAGGAATGATCTTAGAGATGTCTATAAAATAATCAGGGGCATAGATCAGGTAGATAGTCAATATTTTTTCTTAAAGGTAGGGGAGTTTAAAACTAGAGGGCATAAGTTTAAGGTGAAAGGGGAGAGATACAAAAGGCTCCAGGGGGGAATTCTTTCACAGAGGGTGGTGAGTATCTGGAACAAGCTGCCAGAGGTAGTAGTGGAGACAGGTATAATTCTGTCTTTTGTGAAGTGCGTAGACAGTTACATGGTTAAGATGGGTATAGAGGGGTATGGGCCAAATGCAGGCAAAAGGGACTAGCTTAGGGGTTTAAAAAAAAAGGGGTGGCATAGACAAGTTGAGCCGAGGGGCCTGTTTGCATGTTGTAAATCTGTATGACTCTATGACTCTTACAATCTTCTATAATATCTGTGCTCATCACATTCTGGCTTTGATGCATCACTTATGGCTCCCACCATTAGTAAATGTGTCTTCATCTGCCTTGACCATAATTTCTGGAATTCCCTCCCTAACCCCCTCACTTCTCTCTCTTCCTTTAAGATACTTCTTCAAATCTACTTTTGTCGAAGCTTTTCACTTATCTGATGAAAGAACAGTGCTGTGAAAGTTTGTGCTACCAAGTAAACCTGTTGGACTTTAATTGGTGTTGTGAGATTTCTTACTGTGCCCACCTCAGTTCAATGCCGGTATCTCCACATCACATTCTGAGCCTTTGATCTTTGGCCCTAACATCTCCTGAAGTGCCTCGATATCAAACAAATCCTGCGAGGTTCTTGGATGGCTTGCTATATTAAGGGCACCATTGTTGTAGCTAGTCAGCGATCAGACAGTTCTGCAAATAACTATTTTACAGACATTAAAATACACAATTAAACCAATAGCTGGTGCTTGGCAAAAGATGAGAAGCCTCTAGATAATTAATTTAATTGGCCGATGACTCAAACTGATTTTAAAACAAAAGTGTTTTTGATCATGGATTCCTCATAATTGTAATCGCTTTGACAAAGTTTCACTCAGATGAAAATTCTATTTGTATTTGGAACATGTCACACCAGATCCCCAAATTTAAAGGCAGGCTTTTCAATGTTACTTTCAGCTGAATAGACTCTGCAATTTTCTCAAGACGGACCATTTCAGATGTTGGGGAGCACTTTATTTTCAAAGCCCTTCCAACTTGATCTTTCCAAAACATGTATATATATTTTGATTATAACCTATAATAAAATCAGTCGCTTTTGGATAATCCTCTTGGCTACTCAGTGCATGTTGCTTTATCTGGAACGTATCTCTGTGACTGTCCTGAAATCCAAGAAGGTTTTCTTCAACTTCAGAATGCTGTTGTTGTGCACTCCTTTAACAATAAGAAGTGGGGTATTTTTTGTGCTGTGTTATCTGCGGAAACTAGGGCCTAGGTCTTTTGATTCTCTGGGGATCATAGAAAATTTAATGTACAGGTAAAGAGTGGTCGGAATTTCTGATCCTGAGGCAGGCCTGGAAGATCCTGCTCAAGACATCTCTACAAAGATGCAGGTAGAATAGATAGAATCTCTACAGTGCAGAAGGAGACCATTTGGCCCATCAAGTCTGCACCGATTCTCCAACAGAGCATCCCATCCAGCTCCCTATCCCCATAACCCCACCTATTTACCCCAACCGATACCTTTTGGGACACTCAGGAGCACTTTAGCATGGCTAGTCCACCTAAACTGCACACCTTTCAACTGCAGGAGGAAACTGGAGCACTTGGAGGAAACCCACACAGACACGGGGAAAATGTGCAAACCCTACACAGACAATCATCCAAGACCAGAATAGAACCCAGGAATGCTAACCACTGTGCCATCATGTTAATGTTATATAACTTATACAGTTAAGGCTAATTGAATGGCTGATTGAGTGTCTTGAACACATATACCGATTTAAGGTGCAGGGAAGCAAATACAAAGGAGATGTCAGGGGTAGGTTTTTCACTCAGAGGGTGGTGAGTGAATGGAACCGACTGCCGTCGGAGGTTGTTGAGGCAACTCACTGGGGTCCTTTAAGAGACTTCTGGATGAGTATATGGAAAAGAATAGGATAGGGGGTTATAGATAGGTCTGTGGATTGGTAGATGTGATCAGCGCAACTCGTGGGCCGAAGGGCCTGTTCGTGCTGTATTGTTCTATGTTCTATGTTCATATGAAAAATGACCGCTGGGACATTGGATTGGTCGAAGGCGAGGTGGCAGAGACACAATACTTCATTCTGTAAATAAATCATCAACCTTGAAAAGGATTTGGGCCTAGACTTCTGCTTCACCACCTGGCTTGGGATTCTTTTAACACTGAAATGCACTCGGTGGAGTTGTATTTCCCATCTCTCAATCAGTTGCCCTACCTTTGCAGCAAGAGTTACCACACACATTGATTTATTTCCAAATGCGATTGGTATTATTTCAGGGGCCCAGTATTTAAGGGTCAGTAAAAACGGCAACAAGTAAATCCTGTACCAAAACACTAGAAAAGCAAACAGCTGAGGAGTTTAATAATACAGCAGCCATCTCCGGATGTCATGGATGCAGTCTGGCTCCCGTTCATGGCATGACTCACAGCCCAGCCATACTTTATGGAACTTGTGCCATTTTTAAAAAGAATTCCTGTATGTCAAACAAAATCTGCAGCTTGTGAAAATGCTCATCCTCCCATCTGTTTTTATCCTATTGAAGCATATGTGCAGTTTGTGTCACACAGAAAAGGTTACCACAGGCATCCCATAATTGAATTGTGACTATTCTATTACACTGACGTAAAAACATATTTATCATTCCCCCTCCCCCCCAACAGATTTTAATTCTCGTCAAAAATTATTGTCAATATGTATAATTTCTGTGTTTTGGTAGTGCTATGAGCATTGTTGACACGAGTGCGTTAGATTTTTCATTAAATTAGAAAACTTAGCAGAAAGATGCATGAATAAATCATGTTGCTCCATGGTAATGTCATTTCAGAATATTGTATTGCCCAGACAGCATAAGGAGAAAAAGATTCAACAACACGCTGATACACATTGTTTTCCAGCACTGCCTTGAGTAACATATTCCTCTTCCTTCATGCTGCCATCATCATTCAGAGCCTCAGTAAAAAGCAACCAAGCACTTCAATAAGCTCGGACTCCATTCCGTGTAGAAATATCAGCCAGAATAAGACCATTATACAAAGCAGCAGAATTAAGCTACTCTTCACATCGAGTCTCTCCGCCATTTAGTCAGGGTTGATATTTTTCTCATCCCTATCTCGTCCCGGTAACCCCTGATCCCCTTATTAATCAAGAACCTATCTATCTTTGTCTTAAAGACACTCAATGGCCTGGCCTCCACAGCCTTCTGCGGCAAGAAGTTCCACAGATTCACCACTCTCCGGCTGAAGAAATCCCTCCGGTGTCACGTGCCCCGCCAGCCGGAATGGAGAACTTGGCGCTCAGCCTAATCTCCATTCACTGCAACGGTGATTGAAGAATCTCAGCTATGGGCGAGGTCGGAGAATCTGGCCCAGCATCTGGTCTTTTCTTAAAATCTCCAACCTCTGGGAAAGTTCATGTCGTTCGGGTTCTGGGACGGAGCTGCGGAATTTTCAGAGCCACCGGCCACAAGCTGCATTTACTTCCAGCGCCTTTGACACAGCGAAACATTCCAATGTACCATCACAGAAGTGCAGTTGAGTTTCTGAGTGTGTCTGTCGAGATGTTTGTTATTTGCAGCTGCTGTTCTTGGTGACAACTTTGGCATCCTTGGAGATGACGGGCTTGGCCAGTTCCCTGGGCAGCAGGAGGCGGACGGTGGTCTCCCGTGAAGTGGCGGTCTGCCGCAGCGGACAATGGGGGAAGCCTCGCAGGCAATGCACTCAAAGATGTTGTTGACGATCGAGTTGATGGCTGTGGAGGCGATGGCCGTGTCAGGGTGGACCTGTGTCAGCACTGTGTACATGTAGATGCTGCAGCTCTCCTTCTGGCTTTTCATGCACTTGTTCTTAGCTTTGATGTGCATCTTGGTGCGATTGCTTTCTTTGATCCCTTTTTTGGGGGCCATGCCCTTGCCTGCCGCTTCAGGCATCACAGACAATATTATTGTCCCATATAATCGGGGTAATTAAAAAAATAAATAAATACCCAACCAAAGATGTTCTTTAACTGTTCTTTGAGGAGGTAACAAGGAAGTTAGATAAAGGAGAACCAGTGGACGTGATTTATTTAGATTTCCAGAAGGCCTTTGACAAGGTGCAGCCTAGGATACTGTTAAATAGGTTAAGTGCCCATGATGTTAAGGGTAAGCTCCTGGCATGGATAAAGGATTGGCAAAAGGCAGAGAGTGGGGGTAAAGGGGTCTTTCTCAGGATGGCAGGCAGTGACTAGTGGTATGCCTTGGGGGTGAGTGCTGGAACCACAACATTTCACAATATACATTAACAATTTGGAAGAAGGAACTGAAGGCACCATTGCTAAGTTTGCCAATGAAACAAAGATATGTGGAGGGACAGGTAGTATTGAGGAAGCAGGGGGTTGCAGAAGGATTTGAACAGGTTAGAAGAGTGGACAAAGAAGTGGCAGATGGAATAAAATGTGGTAAAATGGAAGGAGGAATGGAGACAGTCTATTTTTCCAAATGGGAAAGTGCTTAGGAAATCAGAACACAAAGGGACTTGGAATCCTTGTTCAAGATTCTCTTAAGGTTAACATGCAGGTTCAGTCGGTAGTTAGGAAGGCAAGTGCAATGTCAGCATTCATGTTGGGAGGCCTAGAATTCAAGAGAGGGATGTACTTCTGAGGCTGTATAAGGCTCTGGTCAGACCCCATTTGGAATATTGTGAGGAGTTTTGGGCCCCATATCTAAAGAAGGATGTGCTGGTCTTGGAAAGCGTCCAGAGGAGGTTCATAAGAATGATCCTTGGAATGAAGAGCTTGCCATGTGAGGAATTACTGAGGATTCTGGGTCTGTAGTTGTTGGAGTTTAGAAGGAGGAAGAGGGATCTTATTGAAACTTACAGGATAGTGCGAGGCCTGAAAGAGTGGACATGGAGAAGTTTCCTCTAGTCGGAAAAGCTAAAACCAGAGGGCACAACCTCGGGCTAAAGAGACAATCCTTTAAAACAGAAACGAGGAAGAATATCTTCAGTCAAGAATGGTAAATTTGTGCAACTGTTTGCCGCAGAAGGTTGTGGAGGCCAGGTCATCGAACGCCTTTAAGACAGAGGTAGATTCTTGATTCATAAGGGAATAAGGGGTTATGGGGAAAAGACAGGAGAATGGGGATGAGAAAAAAATCAGCATGATTGAATGGCGGAGCAGACCCGATGGGCCGAGTGGCCTAATTCTGCTCCTATGTCTTGTAGTCTTTTGGTCTTATGTTAAGACTGCTCAATGAAAGCTTGATCCTAGAAGTAATTTTTAAAGAACGGCTGATCGGAGAAAGGAGAAGGGCTGAAGGAATTTCCACATCCCAGGACCTTGATGGCTGAGAGTACAGCACCAGTAGTGGGCTGAAGGAACAGGCAGATGCACAGGCACCCAAACTTGGAGGAAGACCCAATTCTCTGAGCGGTTTCAGTCTGGAGGAGGTTACAAGGGCAGAAGGTGAGGGAGAAATTCCGTCGTGGAGGGTTGACATTGAGAATTTTCTAATTGATCCATCGGGAATCAGACTGTGTGGGTCAGTGAGGACAAGGGTGGGTGAAACTTGCTGTAGGTTGGGATACAGGGAGCAGAGTTTTGGATGTGCTTATGTTTGTGGAGAGCGGAAGTGGAAGGGTGGTGAGAAGAACTTTGGACTGTCCCGTCTTGACGTAAGAAAACCCTGGGTTAGGTTTTCAGCAGGGATCAGGTTGAGACAAAGAATGGGCTGAGATAGGAATTAATGGTGTTGGTGAGCGAGAGGATATTGGGTTCCAATCTCAGACCAGTGTCAAATAGAAACATAGAAGCGGGAGGAGGCCATTTGGCCCTTCGAGTCTGCTTCACCATGCATTTTGACCGTTGTTCGTCATCAAATTCAATATACTGACCCCCCCTTCCCCCCGTATCCCTTGATCCCTTTAGCCCCAAGAATATCCAGTGCCACAGTAGAGAACAGCATAGTTCAACCTGAAGCAGTGACCAATAAATGGGATGGAATCAATGGCTAAGGAAGGGAGTTTGGGACAAGGTCCGAAGGCGATGTCTTCAACTGGTTTGAGACATTGGGGGTAGGGTGTGGGTCAGTGGAGGTAGTGAAGGGGTGGGTGGTCAGTATAAAAGGAACCTTACATTATCAACAGTGCGGGAGTACCACCACCTCAAACATTGCAGCCACTCAGAGAGAAGGTCCATAAATATCTTGTCAGCCAATGCGGCCTTGCCGTTTCACCTACATCCTGGGGCTAAGTTTAACGAGATGGCTTCAGAGTGAAGGATAATGTGGGAGAGGGGCAGCACCCTCAGATGGCATTGAAAGCTAATACTGCTGGGTGATATACGATCAGGACTGGTTCTGTTCCATGAAAAAAACAATTTCTGGAACAATCCCAACAGACTTCTGGCCTTTAAAAAAAACAAAGAATTGTCTTGTCCTTTACATATTCTGCAAGTTCCATGTGTTGACAAGCAATGGGATTGGTTGAAGTATTGGGGTAGTGAGGCAAGGCGCTGTGGCCATTTTAACTCCCTGGGTGGAAAGGATTGAAAGTGGCTTCCTGAAGAGCGGAGAAAACAGATTAAAGAGCTGCAAAATACAGGGACAACATCTGTAATGCAGCTGTGCTGGCATCCAAGAAGGGCAAGAGAAAATAGGTTCTGTGTTGAACATGGGGGAGAAGGGCACTTTAGAGAACCATGCACTGAGGGTAAACGCTCGCGTTAGGATAATCTGAATACTTGGCTATGTTCGGGTATCTTGAAGAAATAAGCTTTGTTGTCTGTGTGAAAAGTTCACAGATGGTCGAGCTTTCAGTCAGCAGTTAGGAAGGCAAATGCAATGTTAGTATTCGTGTTGAGAGGGCTGGGATACAAGAGCAGGGATGTACTTCTGAGGCTGTATAACGTTCTGGTGAGACCCCATTTGGAATACTGTGAGCAGCTTTGGGCCTCTATCAAAGGAAGGATGTGCTGACCTTGGTCAGAGGAGGTTCACAAAAATGTTCGCTGGAATGAAGAACCCTTTGTATGAGGATCGGTTGAGGACTCTGGGTCTGTACTCAGTGGAGTTTAGAAGGATGAGGGAGGACCTTATTGAAACTCACAGGTACTGCGAGGTTTGGAGGGAGTGGACGTGGAGAGGATGTTTCCACTAGTAGGAAAAACCAGAACCAGAGTTCTAGTTTAGAACTAAAGGGACAATCCTTTAAAACAGAGACGAGGAGGAATTTCTTCAGCGAAAAGGCGGTGAATGTGTGGAATTCTTTGCCGCAGAAGGAGGCCAGATCATTGAGTGTCTTTAAGACAGGTTCTTAATAAGGATCATGGGTTGGGGGGAAAAGGCAGGAGAATGGGGATGAGAAAAATATCAGTCATGATTGAATGGTGGAGCAGACTCGATGGGTTGAGTGGCCTAATTCTGCTCCTGTGTCTTGTGGCCTTATGGTCTTCCTGCCACTGGTTCTAATCCCTGGCAGTTCCTCTGCAACAGCATCGAGAGTGTACCTGCACCATACGGACTGCTCTTAAGAGCAATTTGGGATTGGTGATAATCCCTGGCTAGTCAGTGTCACCCGCATCCTATGAACAAATGGAATAAGTCTCTTTGTCTTTTGATGCTGAACCGTTGCAGATGTGAGTCAAAGGGTGACCCATTGGTTAGCACTGCTGCTTCACAGAACTAGGGACCTGGGTTTGATTCCCAGCTTGAGACACTGTCTGTGCAGAGTTTGCAAGTTCTCCCCATGTCTGTATGGGTTTCCTCTGGATGCTCCTGTTTCCTCCCACAGTCTGAAAGACTGGTGCATTGTCCATGCTAAATTCTCCTTCAGTGTTCCTGAACAGGAGCTGGAGCGCGGTGACTAGGGAATTTTCACAGTAACTTCATTACGTTGTTAATGTAAGCCTACTTGTGACACTAATA
Source organism: Sphyrna mokarran (assembly GCA_024679065.1). Lineage (NCBI taxonomy): Eukaryota > Metazoa > Chordata > Chondrichthyes > Carcharhiniformes > Carcharhinidae > Sphyrna > Sphyrna mokarran. Next base: position 16,062,449 of record JAGIQG010000025.1, read on the forward strand.
GATGAAATGTAACTTTTTTTGCACAGTTCATATCTTCAGATTGCTGCTGGTGTCAATCAGTCAATGACCCGTGTCAAAACTACAGTTCCTGGGTCTTTCCCTCCTCACTCAGAAAAGTCTTAACATTATCCTTTTGCCAAAACTACCAGTTGCCATCACAGCTGAGGTGAGGTGTGAGGTCCACCCCATCACCATGTTTGAGTGTCATGTTGAGACTCTTTCATCTGCTATCAGTCATCTCCCTTTGCAGATTTGAGCTCTTGTATCTAGTAGCTCATCAGTAATCTGCATTACTTTGTCAGTGCCAGACACTTTTACAGGAGGTTATTTACAGCTTCCTCTTTACAGGTGAAAGAGGTTGGGCCTGTAGACTGCTGGGTCAAGACTCCAGGGCCCAATGCGCAGACTGCTGCTCGGCAGAAGTATTAATTAACAATTCGAGTCACAGATTTGTAACCGCTCACACATTAGGAGCTCGAAGGTGTGTTTCTGTCTGTGTCAGTCTGAGTAATGTGTGTACTTACCTTGACGTGTCCTCCAGAGACCACAGAACATCTTACATAGGAACATAGAAAATAGAAGCTGGCCATTCAGCCCTTCGAGCCTGCTCCACCATTCATTTTGATCATGGCTGATCATCAAATTCAATATCCTGATCCCAACTTCCCCCCTTTATCCCTTTAAAGTTAAATTTTTTTTAAGTTTATTTATTACTGTCACAAGTACATCAACACTGCAATCGAGTCACTGTGAAAATTCCATAGTTGCCTCACTTCAGCACCTGTTCGGGTACACTGAAGGAGAATTTGCATGGCCAATGCACCTAACCAGCACGTCTTTCAGCCTGTGGGATGAAACCGGAGCATTCGGAGAAAACCCACGTGGACGCGGGGGAACTTGCAGACTCCACACAGTCAGTGACCCAAGCCAGGAATTGAACCCGGGTCCCTGGCGCTGTGAGGCAGCAGTGCTAACCACTGTGCCACAATGCCAAAATCCAGACTTTAGGGTTCTGCCACCATCACTCTATCCTCACCTTCCACCCCCACACTCCACCATACCAGTGTGTGCAATGGGAAACCTGCCTAATCCCCGCCACTACCACTGTGCAGGTTCAGCCAGCACATTGCAGCCACATGTACCAGTGGGAAAGTAATTCTGCACAAGTCTCCTCTTGCTCACAGCACGGGAAAGGCCGAGTGAAACAAGGAGTCTGGCAGCGCAGCCAAGCTGAGAGAAGGATTGATTCCTCAACAGGCAGCCCGAAGAAGATTAACCAGCTTTGCTCTACTCTGCTGGCATATCCTCCCCTCACCACCAGCAATGTTGTGGACTTTGCTTAGCTCCCCCTGAGCTAATAAAGGATTCACTTGTATTATGCAACATGCACGCAATGTGTCTGCATTAAATCTATTGCTAAATTCCATTGGCTGTTGAATAAGATTAGAGCAAGTTCCTCCAGCACGGGGCATGACCAACTCACCAAGTCAAACAAAGACAATACCAGGCTTAAAGTGCATTAAAGGCTGATTCCACATCTGGAATCACACCAGCTAATGCGTCAAGCTGCCAAACTCCTTACATAATGTCATCATCCCAAAAGACCTACGTAACTGGAATGATCTCTGCAAGATTCTGGCTCCTTTCCAATGTTCTCTTTCTAATTAAACATTCCAGTCCTGCCACGTACGATCCAAGAGGGATCTTGGTTGGCTCACAGCTTGTGACAGGATTCAAGTCCTTTCAGCTTGTAAAATGTTAGCCAGGTCCATGGATTGATGCATTCCTCGGTGATGCATTCCTTGGTGTTACAAAGATAATGAGGAAGACAATGGAGGAGTCTAGAATTAGGGGTCAGGTGGCATAATGGTTAGCACTGCTGAGTCACAGCGCCAGGATCCTGGGTTCGATTCCTGACTGGGACACTGTGTGGCATTTGAATATTCTCTTTGTGCTTGCATGGGTTTCCTCCAGGTTCTTCTCACACAGGTGTGTGGGTTAGGTGGATTGACCAAGGTCATTGCTCCACAGGGGACTAGCTAGGGTGAAGTGCATGAGGTTATGGGGATAGGGCCTGAGTGGGTTTGCAGTCGATGCAGACTCGATGGGCTGAATGGTCTCCTTCTGCACTGCAGAATTCTATAATTTGAGAATAAGGAGTAAACCTTATAGGCACAGAAAGATGTCTCACAATACCGGGTTAAAGTCCAACGCTGGCATCTCCACATTAAGCCTTTTAGGACTGAGGTGAGGAGAAATTTTTTCACCCAGAGAGTGATGAATGTGTGGAATTCACTACCACAGAAAGTAGTTGAGGTCAAAACTTTGTGTAATTTCAAGAAGAAAGTCAATATTCCTCCGGGTGCTCCAGTTTTCTCCCACACTTCAAAGATGTGCATCTTAGGTTGATTGGCCATGTTAAATTGACCTTAATGTCAGGGGGATTAGCAGGATAAATATGTAGGGTTATGGGAATAGGCTCTGGGGGGGGATTGTGGTAGGTGCAGACTCAATGGGCCATATGGCCTCCTTCTGCACTGTAGGAATTCCCTATTCTATATGATCAAAGTCTCTTTTTTATTTATTTGTGGGACATGGGCATTGCCGGTTGGCCAGCATTTAGTGCCTATCCCTAGTTGCCCTTGAGAAGGTAGTGGTGAGCTGCCTTCACCTCACCTTCCTGTTTAAGTTGCTTCCTCTTTGATCAAGCCCCTCTCATGCCCTAATCCCCTCTGCGTGGCTCCATGCCAAACTCCTGTCAATCAACTCCGCTGTGAAGTGCCTTGAGAGGTTTTGCTGTATTAAGGTGCTTTATAAATTCACGTGATTATTGTTACTGATGTGCTTTGAGTTGCAGTTTTCTATTTATGTGAATATATACTATTGGTTGGTTTTATTTGTGATGTCAGTGTTTAAGCTGTGGTTACATTGTATTTCTCAGTAGACTGGGAACAGTGTTTAATGCAATAATACAGTCCTCGATCTCAGCAACACACTTTAGTAACAACCCAAAGTTGATAATGGCACGTGGGGGCTTTGTTTGTGCCCAAGTTTATGTATTGAGGATGGCAAAAGGTCACCAGGCCCATGTGCGCTCACTCTGTCCTTGAATGTGCCAACCCTTCCCAGTGTCTTTGGAAAGGCCGCACACCAGTAACCATTTCAGGAGCCCAAAGAATCCTACTTTGTCCCTCATAAATGCTCGTCAGATTCCTGCAGGTTCCACACCTATTCATTTTTACCCCCAGGGATTCGCTCTAACCTTTTCATGGGCCTTGGTTATCTCTTCACTAAAAAGAAATGGGCTGAATGACCTCCTTCGGCACTGCATGATTCTATGATTACCTCAATCTGTCAAATTCCTTTCAGATGAAAATATTAACATAGAAACTAATTGCAGGAGGAGCCATTCAGCCCTTCAAGCCTGTCCCACCGTTCATCTTGTTCATGGCTGATCATCCAATTCAATATCCAGATTCCCCCCTTCCTCCCCATATCTCTTGATCCTTTTAGCCCCAGGGGCTATATACAATTCCTCCTTGGAAATTACACAATCTTTTGGCGTCAACTACTTTCTGTGGGAGTGAATTCCACACATTGACCAGCCTTTGTATGAAGAAATTTCTCCTCACTTCAGTTCTAAAAGGTTTACCCCTTATCCTCAAACTATGACCCCTAGCTCTGGACTCCCCCGCTATCGGGAACATTCTTTCTGACTCTATTTTATAAGTTTCTTTGTGATCTCCTTTCACTCTTCTAAACTCCAATGAATATAATCCTAACCAACTTAGTCTTTCCTGATATGACAGGCCTGCCATCCTACGAATCAGCCAGGGTGTACTCCCTCTGTAACAAGGACATCCTTCCTTAGATAAGGACACCTAAACTGTTCACTACACTGCAGGTGTGACCTTAACAACGCCCTGTGCGCTGTTACTTAATATGTTAACATGATGGCAAGATCGTATTGGACAGTGTAACACCAGAACGAGTCCCGATGCGTGACTAGAGTGTGGGACAGATGGGAAGTTTCAGAATGATGAAGATGTGTTTGAAATCGGGATAGCCGCAGATATGTGAATCACAGATATGTGGAAAGCGTGTTCCTGCAGCTCTTGGGAACACTCTCATGACCGATTCATGTATTTTATGTGGCTGCGTTCGTCCATATGAAATACAGACCACTTCCTTCCATATAGTTGTGGCAGAAAATCATAGCAAAGCCAGTGAAATGAGACTCGATGATTGCCGTGTGGCAGTGTGACTGTTTGATTAGACAAGGAGTTAATGATAATTGGTGTTTATCAAGCAACTTCCTCTCAAAATATTAGACAAAAGTCAAGCAAGGTGCTTTGATATTCTCTCCTTTATACTGAAGTTTTTTCTTCTATTTTTCTTTGGTTTTAGGTTGACTCATCATTGGGCCTGCATTTTTGTAATGACTTCAATCAGGCTACTGAGATTGGCCTGTTGGAGTATGAGCTCCCTGATTAAGGAGTGGGCACAGTTGGTGCTTTCTGTGCCTCCTGGGCACTGCAGGGATGTATTATTGATCCCTTTAATCACATTTTAATTTGATGTTTCAAGTTTCCTTTCCGTTTTGGTTTTTGTTTTTGGTGGTTCCCCTCCTTTTAGAGAGCTGCCTCTTTTGAGTTGCCCCTGAGTTAATTTGAGTTTGTTTGTTTGGTTCAACACAAAAAGATATCCATGATTAAGGATCCAATTGATGGGCCATTCGGGGAGTCTTTGCCTTGCACTGAAGCAGCTGTCAGTTCCTCTGACATCCCCAGTGGTAAACTGCGAACTGCTAGCACGCAGTGTATTGCTGTTAGAGTTTGTAACTACAGGGATTTTGGTGAAGTGACTTCTGCCTCCAAAGGCTTATTTCAGTTTTATTGTGATTCAGGCACCAGTTTGACCTACCAAGGTGTAGCCCATGGCAACACAGTGGCCTAGAGTTGAGTACACATTGCCCTGATACAACACATCTCTATGCACCAGTGTCAGGATAACAGAAGGACAAAGAGATGGGAGTTTTCTGACAAGTGGGAATGGTTCTAGAGTCTGCCAGAAGGAGGAACTGACCCAACTCTGGGTGTGACTGTCTGAAAATTTTTCCAGAGAGTTGGTTTCAGTGAGCAAACTGTTCAGCCGAATTTTCCCTCTGGATTCTCTGAAATCCCGGGCATGGTTTGTATTGTCTCGCTGGGTGGAGGCTGATTAGAGTCAGAAAACAAGCTGTACAGAGATCAGGGCATTATCTGAGATCAGATTAAAGGGGAGATTGATTTCTGTTAAAAAGAAACCTCTCACATACAGACATGGGGTTCACCACACAAGTATCAGGGTGCCTCACCACACAAACATCGGGGTACCCTTCTATACCTCATACAATCTCTACAATGCAGAAGGAGGCTATTCGGCCCATCGGCGCTTGCACTGACAATAATCCCACCCCAGGACCTATCCCCACAATCCTACACAGTTACCCTGCAAAGCCCTCTAACATACACATGGACAATTTAACCTAACCAGCACATCTTTATACTGTGGGAGGTAACCAGAGCATCAGGGGGAAATCCACGCGGTTGCGGGGAGAACGTGTAGACTGCATACAGACAGTGACTCAAACTGGGAATCAAACCTGGGTACGTGTTGTTGTGAAGCAGTAGTGCCAACACTGTGTAACCACGCTGCCTGTATGGGTAAACTCCCAATGGGACTCTGCAGTGGCATTCCCCAGTGAGACCCCCCAGTGGGACTGCTCCTGGCATGTCCTCTCCCCCAGGGGTATACTTACTTTCCCACATAGACAGGTTCCCCTCGAGTGCCTCAAGCTTTTAAAAACTTGTCGATGTAATGCTGGCCAGGTATGAGCTTTCAGTGAGGGGAGGACATATTGCAGAGTAGCCCTGTAAAGCCCTTTGTATTAACATGTATTGAAATTATATTTCTGTCCTCCTCGTTATGTTATGGCCGACGGCTGGGGGGTGGAAAATCGGGAAATGACCTCGTGGCAATATTCCCTTTTTCTGACTCTTGCGAGACGTTGAGTCCATGTCATCATTAATGACTGGCGGCTAACATGGACTCAAACGTGCCCCCTCTATGTGTACTGAGAACACGGGATGCCAGAAAAACTCACCTACATCCATTAGGAGAGAAACAGCACGAACATTTGGAGTCTTCCAATTCTTGGTCAAAACTGACAGGAGGGTGAATGTGCTGGAGCTGGCTGAGTTTTCCTGCTCTTATTTCAGTTTAAGAAGTCTCACAACACCGGGTTAAAGTCCAACCGGTTTATTTGATAGTAAACCCACAAACGTTCGGAAACGCTGTTCCTTTGTCAGGTATGTGGAAGGTTCTGATCAGAGAAGAGCATATAAAGGCTTGAACAGCAGGTTAGTTGTAAAGACTTGCATTCTAATCAGTATTCTGTAAACTTTGTGTGTCTTTATATGCCCTTCTCTGATCAGGACCTTCTGCACACCTATTGAAGGAACAGCGTTTCCAAAAGCTTGAGGGTTTATTAACGAATGAACTGGTTGGACTTTAACCTGGTGTTGTGAGACTTCTTACTGTATTTACCCCAGTCCAACGCTGGCATTTCCACATCTTATTTCAGATTCCAGCACCCGCAGTAATTTGCTTATTTCAGCATGCACCATGGGCAAATAAAGATCAGCAGAGGTTACTGGAAACAACATATCGTTCGGAAGCCAAATTTGACCAGATTTCCCATCACGTCCAACCCTGTTCACTCCTGGTGGAGTTGTCTGCCTACCCAACAGCTGAATTTCCAGGAGATATTTCCCATGTTTTTAGACCCATTGCTTCATCAGACCATTAAAAATGTCAAGACACAATTCTCTCCCCTCTGTAGTAATCAGATGATGAAGGGTCTCTTATCCCCATCATCAGACTATAAGACATTGGAACAGAATTAGGCCACTCGGCCCATCAAGTCTGCTCCACCATTCAATCATGGCCGATATTTTTCTCATCCCCATTCTCTTGCCTCCTCCCCATAATCCCTGACCCCCTTATTAATCAGTATCTGAGAAAGTCACACTATTGCTACCTGCAGATTTCAAGGAGTTTAATCGCTATTGTTTTGTTAGTGGTAATGTTGCTGGGGTACTCCAGAGGCCAAGCCAATCCTCTGGCTCACGGGTTCAAATCCCACCACGACAGCTGGTGCAATTTCAATTCAGTTAATAAGATCTAGAATTAAAAGCTCATCTCAGTAATGATGATGGTGAAACTGTCAGCAAATGTCATTAAAAGAAACCTACTGATTCACTAACGCACTTTCGGGAAGGAAATCTGACATCCTTGCCTGAATGGGCAATACAGTGGCACAATGGTTAGCATGGCAGACTCACAGTGCCATGGACCTGGGTTCGATTCCCGACTTGGGTCACTGTCTGTGTGAAGTCTGATGTTCTCCCCACTCCTCCGTGTGCTCTGGTTTTCTCCCACAGTCCAAAGATGTGCAGGTTAGGTGGATTGGTCATGCTAAATTGCCCCTTAGTATCAGGGGAACTAGCTAGTGTAAATGCATGGGGATAGGACTTGGGTGGGATTGCGTTTGAGGCAGACTTGATGGGCCTCATGGCCTCCATCTGCAGTGCAGGAATTCTGTGGCTCTATGATACCTGGTCTCGTCTACGTGAGACTCCAGAGCCATAGCAATGACTCTTAATTACCCTCTGAAATGGCCAAGCAAACCACTGAGTTCAAGGGCAATTAGGGATAGGCAATAAATGCTAGCCTTCCTTGTGAAGCTCACATGTCTTAATAAAGACTCAAATTAATAATGAAACCACAAATCTAAGATTCAGACTCAAACCAGTCCAAGTGTAATATCACTTAAAGTTCAGTTATCATTAATTTTCCAAGCACAAGTCATAGTAAATGTGTTTCAAATGTTTTTTTTTAATTCTTTTCATGGGATGTTGGTGCTGCTGATGAAGCTAGCATTTATTTCCCAATCCTAATTAGCCTTGGGAAGGTGATAGTGAGCTGCCTATTTGAGCTACTGCTCTTTGCTTGGTGTAAGTACATCTACAGTGCTTGGAAGGGGGTTTCAGGGTGTAGACCCAACAATTGTGAAGGAGCAGCGATATAGTCAGGACGATGTCTGGTTTGGATGGAAAGTTTCAGGAGGTGGTGTTCCCGTGTACCTGCTGCCCTTGTCTTTCTGCTTAGTAGAGGTTAATGGATTGGGGAGATGCTGATGAAGGAGGCTTGGTGATTTGCTGCAGTGCATCTTCTAGATGGTCCACACTGCTATCACTATGTGTGGTGGTAGAGAGAGTAAATGTTTAAGTTGGTGAATGAGATGCCAATCAATCGGGATACTTTGTTCTGGATGATGTGATTTGTAGTTGGAGCTGTACTTACCGCTAGACAAGTGGAGAGTATTCCATTACTCTCCCTAACTTATGTCCTGTAGCTGATGGACAGGCTTTGGAGAGTCAGGAGGTGAGTTATTCACCACAGAATTCCACCCTTGGATCTGCTCATGTAGCTACAGGATTTATATGTCTAGTTCATTCAGTTTCTGGTCATTATTAACTCCAGGATGTTAATAGGGATGACTCAGAGCTAGTAATGCCATTGAATGTCAAGGAGGCATGGCTAGAATCTATCTTATTGGAGATGGTCATTATCTGGCACTTCTGTGGCACAAATATTACTTGCCACTTTTCAGCCAAAGTCTGAATTTTATCTATGTTTTGCTGCATTTGAACATGGACTGTTTCAGTATCTGTGGAGTTGTGAATGGTGCTGGATATTGTGTAATCATCAGTGAACATCCCCACTTCTGATCTTATGATGGAAGGAAGGTCATTGGTGAAGCAGCTGTAAATGGTTGGACCTCAGACACGATCCTGAGGGACTCCTGCAGAGATGTACCCCACACCCCTCACCCACATCTCTTATCCACACCCCTTGCCCCACACCCCTCGCCCCACACCCCTTGCTCACCTACATCCCTCACGACACTTTTCGCCCTCACCCACACCTCTCGCCCACATACCTCAGCAGCAGTCACAGTTTGTTGGTTGAAATGAGCATTCACTATTTACCTGACCGTTAACATTCAATGGTTCAGAGTGGTCAGAGTCTAATAAATGTCAGCAATATAATTAATCATTAAAAACAAGAAATCTGAAGCACACAGATTCCCGTATCCCCCTGTGGAGCAGTGGGACAGGGAGCTGGGATAATAGGGCCCGTGGCAGCACTGATGGGTGTGGAGTAGAGATACAGAGTGCAAGGCTGGGCTTTGAGGAGCAGACTACTGTTTTTGGAAATGGGCATGACCTTATTGAAGGGGACATGCACCCCCATCGCTGCCTGCCAAACGGGAAGTGTCTGTGCTCCTTTTCTGTGTACCTTTACTCATGCTGTTTGAATCCCCCAACTCCTTACACCCTGCTTCACAATTCTCCCCCTCCCTGGTTGAACAACTCCCCCCACTCCCTGGTTGAACACTCCCCCCCCCCCCTCCCTGTTTAACAACTCCCCCCCCCCCCCGCCTCCCTGGTTGAACAACTCCCCCCCCCCCCCCCCCCATCCCTGGTTGAACAACTCGCCCCCTCCACTGCTTAACCATCTGTACACCATACCACCCTCCCCAACTTCCTACCTCCCCAAAACCCTCCCCCAACAATTTTCACCCTAGGATCACATTAATACGGGTCACCATGGGTAAAGATTGTGAAGCTTTGATCTAACGATGCTCTGATCCATGTAGTGAACGCTTTACTGCATCGAAACTCTGCTCACCCATAAAGCGTATGACAGGATTTGAGATAATTTTATGAGCTCTCAGTTCCCTCACATCTCTGTTGGATGTCCTTGAGTACTCAGAATTAAATAATTTATCATTGAAAATAGAACATCCATTAAGGCTTCGCTCTCTGAATGGTGTGGGTAGATGAAAGAGAATCGGAGTGAGGGGGAATCGGAATGAGGGGAATCAGAGCGAGGGGGGCGTCGGAGTAAGGCGGAATCAGAGCGAGGGGGGATTGGAGTGAGGGGGGTTTGCAGTGAGGGAGGATTGTAGTGAAGGGGGGACCGGAGTAAGGGGAATCAGAGCAAGGGGGGATCGGAGTGAAGGAGGATCATAGTGAGGGGAATCAGAGCGAGGGGGGAATCAGAGTGAGGGAGGATTGTAGTGAGGGGAATCAGAGCGAGGGGGGATCAGAGTGAGGGAGGATTGTAGTGAGGGGAATCAGAGCGAAGGGAGATCAGAGTGAAGGGGAGAACCAGAATGAAGGAGAGAACCAGAGCGAGGGGGAAACTGGAGCGAGGGTGGAACTGGAGCGAGGGGGGGATTGGAGTGATGGGGATCAGAGCGAGGGGAGATAGGAGTGCAGGAAAGGATCAGAGTGCAGGAGGGGATTGGAGTGCGGGGGTAATTGGAGTGCAGAGACATCTGTCTGAGGGGGGACTGAAGTGAGGGGTATCAGAGTCAGAGGGCAGCAGAGTGAGGGGTATCAGGGTGAGGTAGAGTGAAGGGGGAACTGGAGTGAGGAGAAGAACTGAGCGAGGGAAAACCAGAGCGAGGGAGGAACGAAGAGAGGGGGAATGGCGTGAGGGGGCTCGGAGTAAGGGGATATCAGATTGAGGGGGAACCGGAGTGAGGGGGAAACCGGAGAACGGGGTGAATGGGAGTGAAGGAGAATCAGAATGCGGTAGAATGAGAGGGAAACTGTCTTCAAACTGCTCTTTCCGATGATGGAGTGAAAAGTGACTTTGTCAGATTTTGAAGGAAAGATGCCTGTGGCTCTGCTCTCAGCTGGGGAAAGGTTACAGTCTCAATGCTTCATACTAAGTCTAGATAGAAAGACCATAAATCTGTGTTTAATTTGTCTTGTTGTTTGCGAGTGGTATGAAGTCAAATCATCAAGTTTTAGGCTGTAGGGCGTTGTAAATCATTGCCTATTAGAAGTCGCTTTGTTTGAAAAGCTCCACAGTTTGCAGAGGGCCATGGTTGTGTGAGAATTGCATATTAGCAGCATCTATCTTGCCTTGCAAAGGGAAGTTTTCATTACAGTCTAAAGCAGCGAGCAAACTCCTCCCTGCAGAAACTGCTCTAAATTATTACCTCAGATCCAAAAACAGCAGCATTGCCTCTTATTGCAAATAATTACCAGTGTGCCTTTCCCCGATAACAGTGATTCATGCAATAATTTATTGGGAAAAAAATAATCTTTTTAATATTCTTATACCAGTAAACAGACATGCATTTTCTTGCATCATAATGCTTTAATTGACGTTGATTAAGACTAATCTTTTTACCCAATTTGAGTATTGGTGTAAGATCTGTATGCTGATAGGTGATTTACTAATATCCAGAAAGAATCAAGTTTCATGTGTCGATATATATTTGTTTGTGTAGGGCATGTACTTCTTGCCTTGAAATCTTACTTCCTGATGTCAGTTTTTTTTGGTTTGTTTCTGCGTCTCATTGGAAATTTGCCATGTCATTATTTTCCATTCAGTTTTCCTATGTCAACAGTCACAACTTCATTACAGGCCTTGTCCACTAGGTGACTTGGATTTTGAAATCTCTCTTTCTCTCTCTTCTCTTTAAAGTTTATTTATTAGCGTCACAAATAGGCTTACATGAACTTACTTTCTTGTGGGCTCTTTCCTCAATTGTCAGACAGCTATTCCGAATGGCCATCAATAAAATATTGTGGCCTGCAGCTGATTCTGTCAAGTGTTTCCCGGAGAACCTTTAATAAACTCAGAATCTCTGTGCTGCTTCATTCAAAGTTTCTTCTCCACGAAAGCCAGACCACGCTCACCGAGACGGCACTGGGTTGAATTTACAATCTAGGCTGAGTCAACTGGTCTTGGCTAAAGAGGCAGCCGCAGATAATGGACCTCAGCGGAGGGGACAGCAAGAAGGGTGCCATTGGCCAGAATTTCCACTCATCCTTGTTATTCATTAAGCCCTTTGTGAAAATGTCTCTGTGTGTAGACATTGATTGAATGGTGCTGTCAATCCTGGTTGTGATGTATCCTTTAACGGGAGAGCAGCCCAATAGTTAGCCCATGGGCAGTGACTACTTGAGAGAGAGGGAGCAGACCTGAATCCCAGTTAGGAGTTAATGTCTTCAAGAGGGAAGAAAATTGGTGAGAAAAATGAACAGATAAACATCACAGGCTTCACAACGCCAAAGGTTGTGGATTTTTTTCCATGTCAGAATCATTGTTATATCAGAATAGCATAACATATTTGTAATGACCTAGTCATTAAATGCATTTTCAAAAGAGAAGCTTGATGTCAGACTCCCTTTTCCCTTGCACTCTTGACCTCAGTATTATTGGCCCCCGGCAGCTGGATTTGGAGCTTGCAGTATTTGTAACCACTACAGAGTTTAGTCCCTCTTGCTGACGTGGGTGCACAGAGCACTGGGCAGTGCAGTGATAGCACACCGCCGCAATGGCATCCCCCTGCCTGCTTGCCTGCAGACAAACAACACCGACACACACACATAGCACTCTCACACATGGCACTCTTTTACACACACACACACACACACACACACACACACACACACACACCACACACCACACACACACACACACACACACACACAACACACACACACACACACACACACACACCCTAACAAAGTCTTCACTGTGTAAGGTCTGTGTGGTAAAACTCATTGATCAGTTGGAGACAAGGGGAACCTCCATCACCGACCTTAATGAGAACCAAACCTTCATCTCAAATTTTTTTTTAAATGCTGTGTAGTAAAGCATGATCTTGGCACAGTGGTTAGCACGGCTGCCTCACAGCGCCAGGGACCCAGGTTCAATTCCTGGCTTGGGTCACTGTGTGTGCGGAGTCTGCATGTTCTCCCTGTGTCTGCGTGTTTGCTCTGGGTGCTCCGGTTTTCTTCCAGAGTCTGAAAGATGTGCTGGTTAAGTGCATTGGCCGTGCTAAATTCTCCCTCAGTGTACCCAAACAGGTACCAGAGTGTGGCAACTAGGGATTTTCACAGTAACTTCATTGCAGTGTTATTGTAAGCCTAATTATGACACTAGTAAATACAGATTGATTGAGCTGTGTTAATTGGATGGCTCATCCCTGTTTCATTTGCAAAATACAGAAATGAAGGATAGGAAAAGACTAGCTGATCCATCAGGTTTCTCTTACACTGCTGCAATTTGATCTGTACTCACGGTGACTCCCATCCGCTTTTCTACCTGAGCAGCCAAGAGATGTCCTGAGAGAGGCACCATTATACGCACCCTGGCAACTGGCACCGTCGCAGAGACATTCGCAGCTGGGTGTACCTGGAGAGAAAGTGTGTAGTATCCACAGGCACATTGAAGCGGTCTGTGCTGTGAGACAGCAGTGCTAACCACTGTGCCACCGTGCCGACCAGTTCAGACCAGTATTCCTATTTCCTCATTTCACCGCTGTTCCATTTTAAAGTATTCACGACCAGTTCAAACCACAGAATCCATACTGTGCAGAAGGAGGCCATTCAGCCCATCGAGTCTGCATTGACAACAAACCCACCCAGGCCCTATCCTTATAACTCCACATAATCCCCTTCACACAAAGGGACAATCCCACCCAGACCTGTTCCCCATAACCCCCCTAATCCCCCTAATCTACACATCTTGGGACACAAAGGGGTAATTTAGCATGGCCAATCCATCTAACCTGCTCATCTTTGCAGAGTGGGAGGAAACCCACACAAACACAGGGCAAATGTGCAAACTCCACTAGTATACTAATTTCCCAGTTTTATTATTTCCCCCTTATTATCTTCAAATTTAATCCCTTCTGTTATCTGAAAGACCTCAGTCAACTCTTCTCAAAGTGCACTTAATTAAAGTCTCTCAGACTAACATGGAAAGTTAAGGACATTTAAATGAAGCAGCTGTCTGATAGTCCTCCTTTGAATCTGTTCTGAGGCCCTGGGTGCCAGTCGCCACATGAGAGGGACAGGGAATACTAGTAGAGGTAAGATTCAGAAACGAAGGTGTATTTCTTATTTTGTGTTAAGTTGCCCTGACGACATAAGAACATAAGAAATAGGAGCAGGAGTAGGCCATCTAGCCCTTCGAGCCTGCCCCACCATTCAACAAGATCATGGCTGATTGAAGTGGATCAGTTCCACTTTCCTGCCTGCTCCCCATAACCCTTATTTATCAGAAATCGATCTACCCGTGACTTAAATATATTCAACGAGGTAGCCTCCACCGCTTCAATGGGCAGAGAATTCCAGAGATTCACCATCCTCTCAGTGAAGAAGTTCCTCCTCAACTCTGTTCTAAACTGCACCACCCCCACCCCAGGTTTTTTGAGGCTGTGCTCTCTAGTTCTGGTTTCCTTTCTAAGCGGAAAGAATCTCTCCACCTCTACTCTATCTTACCCCCCCCCCCCCCCCCAATTATCATGTAAGTCTCTCTAAGATCTCCCAGCCTTCTAAACTCTAACGAGTACGGGCCCAATCTCTCCTCACCATGTCCAGTTGATCCCTGAGTGAGGGTTTGAAGTGCTGCTTGATTTCTGGATCATTTTGCCTTTTGAGAAATGCAAGTAGGTAGTGATGCCCCAAGGAAAATCCTCCTCTGTTGGAGCTATACTGCCTGGTTTAAAAAAAAATGGAAATCTGTCGGCAAAACGACTCCTGTGCACCTGCATTTAATTAGGGAAGATAGAGGTTAAGAGGCAATTAGATAGAATTAAAATACATCTGATTCAGTTCTTCCGAGCTGATTAAACCCTAATTGTTACGTAGCAAGCTTCGGAAAATGGAACAAGGGTGTTCTCCTGGTGCATTTCCATTCTTGCTGTGAGATTTTCTTTTCATGTGCAAAGCTATACATGTAAAAGAGTCTCGTGGGCATCCAGCACATTGTACTCATTAGGAGATTGAATCGAAGGAATAATGAAAAGGATCAGGCGGGTAGTGGGGGTCAGTGGGGCCGATGGTTAAAGACTTGCACTATTGATTAGATTTTGCCTTCCTCGGTGTGCAGAGAGCCTGGGCTTCAGTGAAAATGAGGAGCTTGCACCACACTGATGCAGACCTCAGTGATACAGCCAAAAAACACATAAGTTTTAAAGCTTATTTGTTAGTGTCACAAATAGGCTCACATTGACACTGCAGTGAAGTTACTGTGAAAACCTCGAGTCATCACACTCCTGTTTGGCTACACTTTGGGAGAATTTAGCATGGCCAATGCACCTAACCAGCATGTTCTTTGGACTGTGGGAGGAAACCAGAGTACCCGGAGGAAACCCACACAGAAACAGGGAGAATGTGCACACTCTGCACGGACAGTGACACGTCAGGAATCAAACCTGGGTGCCTGAAACCGTGAGGCAACAGTGCTAATCACTGTGCCACCGAGTGACTGAATTGACTGTATAAGCTGCTGGTGAGGCCAAACTTGGAGTATTATGTGTAGTTTTGCTATCCTTATTTGGGGAAGGGTATCCTGCTATAGAGGGAGTACAACAAGGGTTTACCTTGGATGACAGGTCTGTCATATGAGGACAGGCTAAGTCACTTAGGATTAGATTCATAGAATCCCTACAGTGCAGGAGGAGGCCATTGGACCCATTGAGTCTGCACTGACCTCAATCCCATACACGCCCTGTCCCCATAAGCCCACATATTTACCTTACTAGTGCTCTTTACACCATAGGCAGTTGAGCATGGCCAATCAACCTAACCCACACATCTTTGGATTGTGGGAGGAAAGTGGAGCATTTGGAACAATCCCATACAAACATTGGGAGAACAGGCAAACTCCAGACAATCAACTGAGGCTGGAATGGAATCCAGCCTTCTGACACTGTGAGGAAGCAGTGCTAACTACTGGGACACCCTATTCACTGGAGTTTGGAAGAGTGAAAGGGGATCTCATAGAAACTTATAAAATTCTAACAGGATTAGAGAGTATAGATTCAGAAGGAATGTTTCCAATGGTAAGGGGGAGTCCAGAACTAAGGGCCATAGTTTGAGAATAAGAAGTAGAACTGAGGTGAGGAGAAGTTTCTTCACCCAGAGGGTGGTGAATGTGTGAAATTTACTACCACAGAAAGTAGTTGAGGCCAAAACATTGTCTGATTTCAAGGAGAAATTAGATATAGGTCTTGGGACTAAAGGGATCAAGGAATATTGAGGGATGGGGGGAGGGGAGGAATCGGGATATTGAATTCAATGACCAGCCATGAACAAAATGAATGGCACAGCAGGTTTGAAGGGCCAAATGGTCTCTCACTGCTTCTCTTTTCTATTTTTTGTGACTTTTCTAGATCGTCTCCTAGGCAAAGGCAGCGACTAATTTATTCTCGCTAAATGTGATGAAACTGCAACTTCATTTCACTTTCAAATCCTCCATTTCTGATATTAAGAAGGCCAACAGTCGATCCTGCCATTGCAATGAATGGTTTAGATATCTGCTAGAAAAACAAGGAGCATGTGTGCGTTTTTTGAATGCACAGTGACTTGGCGTTTATTGCAAGGGGAATTGAGTTTCAAAGTGGGAAAATGTTGCAACAATTGTGCAGGATCTTAGTGAGATCTGGAATACTGTGTACAGATTTCGTCAGCTTACTTTAGAAAAGATATACCTGCATTAGAGGAGGTTCAGAGATGTCCACTCAACTAATACCTGGGACCAGAGGGTTATCTTATTAGGACTGATTGAGTAGATTGGGCCTGTTTCTATTGGAATTTAGAGGAATAAGATCTTATTGAAACATGTAAGACCCTAAGGGGACTAAATGAGGTGGACCTGAGAGGATATTTCTTCTTGTGGGAGAGTCCTTGGAGGAAACTGGAGCACCCTCAGAGGAAACCCACGCGGACACGGGGATAATGAGCAAACTCCACACAGACAGTCACCCAAGTTGGTAATCGAACCCGGGTCCCTGACGCTGTGAAGCAGCAGTGCTAACCACTGTGCCACCATGCTGCCCCTCTCATTCTAGCTGCCTCCCATTCTATTGACTTGATCTGACTCTTTTGACATATCTTTCTCTTTCTTTCTCTGCTGCCAGAGAAAGTGGTTGAGGCAGGTACAATAGAACATTTAAAAAACATTTGGATTACTACATGGATGGGAAAGGATTAGAGGAATATGGGCCAAATATGGACCAAACATGGTCAATTGGGACTAGCTGGGAGGGCACCATAGTCGGCATGGACCAGTTGGGCCGAAGGGCCTGTTTCTGTGCTGGATTGCTCTGTGACTCTATGATTCTGTCATAAGATGGGGCCAAGTGGTGCATTTTAACCATATTGACAAAGCAACAATTGTGCTTGCAGACAAATAAATGAGATGATCAATTTAACTTTGCTCTTTTTGTCTGTTAAGCAGCAGATTTCACTTGTTCAGGTACAGGTTTACTGTGTGCTTCTGTATTTACCATGCCCATCAGTGTTAATACAGGTTGCATCAATGTAATTAAAGCAATCATTTTTCTCCTGTGTAATTCTGCCGGGTTTTCATTAATGTCATTACTTGCATCGAGAGGAAAGGAATTAAGTTGTGGTGTAGATATTGATGCAGTGACGGGAATGGAGCAGCAAAGGGTGTATTCAGACCAGGGCGTTGTATGATACGGAGGGATGAATGTCCCCGACGGTGGGGAAAGTCCAGAATTAGGAGGTCAAAATTTGAGGATAAGAAATAACCCTTTTAGAACTGAGGTGAGGAGAAATTTATTCACCCAAAATTTGATGAATGCATGGAATTCACTACCACAGAATGTAGCTGAGGCCAAAACTTTGCATGACTTCAAGAAGAAATTAGATATAGTTCTTGGGGCTAAAGAGATTAAAGGATATGGGGTGATATTGATGGTGAGAATGCCCTAACTTCAGTTGCCTGATGTGGCTTCTCTTCCAGATGTAGTACACCAACAGAGCCTCAAAGGCCAGATCCTTAAACATGAAGTTTTATGTATCCATATTGGACATTCCTGCTACTTGGAATCATTGTTTTACATACAGTGAAATACAGCATGTTTGAAGTCGACTGCACCCAAACTATAAAGCATCAGTAGGAATGATGATTGATCTATTTTCTAACATTGTTGCAGAGAACACAATATCGGGGAGGCCGAACTTGCAGTGAAGTAGCACGTTTCACAAACCTGGATCATAGAAACCCAATAGTGCAGAAAGAGGCCACTTGGCCCATCGAGCCTGCACCGATAACGATCCCACCCAGACCTTATCCCCACGTAATTACCCTCTTAATCTCCCTGACATTAAGGGCAATTGAACATGGCAATCAACCTAAACTGCACTTATTTGGAGCGTAGGAAGAAGCCAGAGCACCCAGAGGAAACTCACGCAGACAAGGGAGAAGGTGCAAACTCCACATTGGGAGTACTGTGCACAGTTCTGTCACCCTATTATAGAAAGGATATTATTAAACTAGAAAGAGTGCAGTAAAGATTTACTAGGATGCTCCTGTGACTTGATAGATTGAGTTATAAGGAGAGGCTGGAGAGATGGGACTTTTTTCTCTGGAGCGTAGGAGGCTGAGGGGTGATCTTACAGAGATCTATAAAACAATGAGGGGCATAGATCAGCTAGATAATCAATATCTTTTTCCCAAGGTAGAGGAATCTAAACTTGAGGGCATAAGTTTAAGTTGAAAGGGGAGAGATCCAAAAGTGTCCAGAGGAGCAATTTTTTCACACAGAAGGTGGGGAGTGTCTGGAATGAGCTGCCAGAGGTAGTAGTAGAGGCGGGGAGACGGGTACAGTTTTGTCTTTTAAAAAGTGTTTAGAGAATTACATGGGTAAGATGGGTATAGAAGAATGTGGGCCAAATGTAGGCATTTGGGATTAGTTTAGGGGTTTAAAAAAATAAGGCAGCATGGACAAATTGGGCCGAAGGGCTTGTTTCTATGCTGTAAACCTCCATGACTCCACATGGACAGTGACCCGAGCCTGGAATCAAACCCGGGTCCCTGGCACCGTAAGGCAGCAGTGCTAACCACTATGCTGCTCAATATGTTCCAGGGAAATTTTGAGTTGTTCCTTTCTGGAAATGGAGTTCAACTGTCTTTGTGAAAACCCTGAGAAACCACTCGGGGGAATGGAGTGACAGGTTGAAGAGGCACCACAGACTTCACAATGAAATGAAATGAAAAGCTCTGTGGGATAAACAAGAAATTCACTTTGAATTTCAAGAGGGTTCCACGTGATGAAGTTATCAAAAGGATTCAGTGTGATCAAAGGCCTTTTGAATCAAATTCTCTCTCAATTGAGCATCTGAAAGTTATTCCTTTTCATCAAGATAGAAGCTTAATATGGATTCTATTCAATTAAAACTTAAAGGAGAGTCTTGAGATGCCGTTTCAATGGATAGATTGTGCCAGCCCTGTGCATTTCACTCTTGTAGACACAACATCAAGCTTCATATTCCCACAAACAAAAACTATTTTCTTTTCCTTTACAGGCTTTAAACTAACCTCAAATGTGTTATGTCTGTTAAATGATTGTATGACAGCACTAATAACCATAGCTAGTTTTTTATTTTCTGAGCTTTGGTAATTTTATCCCAAGTTAGTTGTCCACAATTGTTCACCTGGGTCAAAGGAATGGCTTGAGTGAAATGTGTCAGACCATTTCCAGGTGTGTTTGAGGTATATGTATTCTATTGAGAATAGAGAGTACCAACTCTTGCTCAACACAAATCTATCAAAGAGTGAGAAGGAGGGCTGGATGGAATGTGAAGATTAGTTATGGGCCTCCTTATTGTTGGGGAAAAGTCATCAGGTGAAGAGAAAAAAGGAATCGCCATGGAAACTGTCTCACATAGACTAATGTTTTGTTAATTTGCGAGTGTGTCATGGTATAGGTCAGAAACTCCAAAGTGTTTTATGGAGCCCGCCTGGATCACACATTTTGCATCTTGAATTTGGATATGATCAGCATAAGGAGAAGTCTCACAACATCAGGTTAAAGCCCAACAGCTTTATTTGGAAACATGGGCTGATGAAGGAACAGCGCTCCGAAAGCTCGTGAATCCAAATAAACCTGTTGGACTTTAACCTGGTATTGTGAGACGACTTACTGTGCTCAACACAGTCCAACACCGGCATCTCCACATCTAGGAGAAACATGATGTGTCTCACCTTGCGTATGATTTAAATGATCCTCTGGGGAGCTTTTACCAAACAAAATTTATTTAAGAATATAATTAACATGTATGAAAAGAAAATTAGCAATAACTTTTATCAATTAGAAACAAAAACAAAATAATCACAATAATGTATAACCCTTAACAAATATATCTAAGATGTTCTAATCAAACAAAAACATCTTTTGGGCAAAAATAACACCCTTCCACAGGTTTTACGTAGCAAAGACTAATATTCTGGTGATACTTGAACTTTGAATCAATGCTGCAGTTTTATTGATATACTCAGAACAGTTTGAAGTCAGAACAGCTTCCCAGGCCAAGGAGAAACTCTCTGGTCAAGCCACCAACAGCGGATTTTAAACTCCAGAAAGGTTTTCAGCTAAACCAGTAAAACCTCCCGAAACCAGGGCGAGAGAGAGAGAGAGAGAGACTTCTTTTTCAGCTTGATGGCCCTTCTAAAACTAAAACCTGCAGCTCCGAACTGAAAATGAAAGAAGTTCTGCCACTGCTCTGCAAATATTCTTTCTCCTGACAATGCAGGGTCATAAAACTAATTACCCAAAGTAAAAATCAATAACCCCCATTTAAGCCAGTGAAGGAGAAATAAAAAGTCTTCTTGTAGATAGCTCGGCAACAATGACATCAGTTAAGAATGTGAGCTTCGGGGAGCATGATGTTTAAAAAACTCTTAAAAGTACACCGATGTCACAGTAACAGGCAACAAAACAGAGTGCAATGAGATAAAGTTTTATTCAACCAGTCCTCTTGGGCTTAAAGACTGTGTCCAATCTTCTACCCATTTTCACAGAATCATAAAATCATAGAATCCCTACAGTGCAGAGGGAGACCATTCGACCCATCGAAGCTGCACCAACAACAATCCCCACCCTGGCCCTATCGCCATAACTGCATGTATTTATCCTGCTAGTCCCCCTGACACTGAGGGGCAATTTAGCATGGGCAGACTACCTAATGCACATCTTTGGAGTGCGGGAAGAAACCAGAATACCCGGAGGAAATCCATCCATCCTGAGAAAAAGTTTCTCTGCTTCCCAGGAAACATATCCAACTTTACTTGGGTTGCTTTCTGAATCGTTGAGGCAGGTGGGGGGGATGATGTTGGTGGTCATGTGATCCAGGTAGAAGTGAATCAACAACCCCGTGGCTGCCAATTCTCCAGCACCAAAGACTAATTGTGTCCCATTGTTCTGGTGGGAAGCTTGCCAGATCGATAATATGCTGAAAGTGCTGGAATTTTAATGGCTCAATCTCTCTGGATCACTGCTCGCAATGGCAGATAACCGGTGCTGTGTGTGTGTGAGGTGGACATGAGTGAAAAATAGCATGAATTTGAAACTAAAAGGAAAACATAAAAGATTGAAGGGAAGTAACAGAGTCGGGGGTGGGGGGGAACATCATTTTATAAAGCCTTTGGAAAGACTTTTCACTACTTCTGCCAGGAGCAATGGGATAGGAGGGAGATCATGAAGTGAAAGGCAGGCATAAAATAGAAAGAAAGCCTGTGGTGTAGGCAGCTTGGTAAAGCGAGTGACTGTGCCAGCGTGATGGTGCATGTGAGCAGCCGGTGACCTTCCAGCACAGCTCAGCCTCTCACTCTGTGCCAAGCCCAAGCTAAAGGTGCAACGTGATGCTCTGCATCAACGTTGCCAAGGTTTCTTCAGTAGCAGCTCCCAAGCCCGCTGCCTCCGCCTTCTACAGGGGCAAGGGCAGCCGGCGGCTGAGAAACCACCACCTATCAGTTTCCTCTGAGTCACACTGCTGACTTGGAACTGTGTCACCATTCATTCGTCATCACTGCTTCAGAATCCTGGAATCCCTCCCTGACAGCACTGTGGCCAGCAGTTCCGACAACGCCAGCCGTGCCTGACCTCAGCAGTGGGCGTGGCTGACCCTGCAGGGAGGCCAGTGAAGATGGTCGTCAGGCACTGGACCCCATGAAAGGCCCCCCTCCGGCCTTTTGGGAGAGGAAGGATCACACACTCGTAGGAGAGGGGTGTGTGAGGTGTGGGTGGGCTGTGGGTTTTGGAGGCCAGGAGGGAAGATACAAATGTGGTCTGGAAGGGGAGGTGGGGGGGAATACCTTGGATGTGGAGTTCCCCTCAATATACATCTCTCCTTCCTGTCTTATCACCAAATTTGCTAAAAGAACAGCCTTCCCACTCTTACCCAACTGCTAGTGCCCAGCAGTTTTGGGGCAAATGGATGGCTTGTGGGAAAAAAATTGGCCATCTACATCCCTCAATAAGCCTAAATAGGTTGTCTATTGGGTGCTCTATATTGGTGAGGGTAGGATTGAATGGTGGTGCCCCCCACCCCCCGCTCCCTGAAAACACACACAGTGGGGTGCTATAGAATCCAGCCCTAATTCCTATTAGTTAACCAGTCCTCTATCCATGCTAATATATCATCTCCAACATCTTATCTAGTGAAGTAATCTTTTACGTGGCACCTTGTCCAATGCCCTTTGGAAATTCATCTACTGTTGCTCCTTAATCTACCCGGCTTGTTGCATCCTCCAAGAATTATAATAAATTTGTCGAGCAGGATTCCCCTTGCACAAAACTATGTTTTTTAAATTCATTCGTGGGACATTGGCAGCATTTATTGTCCATCCCTAGTCGCCCAAGGGCAGTTGAGAGTCAACCACATTGCTGTGGCTCTGGAGTCACCTGTAGGCCAGACCAGATAAGGACCAAATAAGAAGATTTCCTTCCCTAAAGGACCTTGGTGAACCAGATGGGTTTTCCAACAGTTTCATGGTAATTGGTAGATTCTTAATCCACATATTTTTTATTGAATTCAAATTCCAATACCTGCCGCAGTGGGATTTGAACCCAGGTCCCCGGAACATTAGCTGAGCTTCTGCGACTCTGTCCATTGCATTATGATTTTTTAAACGGCCTGCTCCTACTTCCGAGATAATGGATCCTCTCGATGGCAGATGTTAGGCAAACCGGCCTGCAGTTTCCTACTTTCCATCTCCATTCTCACTTGAACCCAGGTTTACATTCACACTTGCCTGATCTGCTGGGGTCTGTCCACAATCTAGAGAAGTTTGGAAGATTACGACTAATGCACCCGCCACCTCTGCAGCCATTTTGTTTAACGGCTGAGGATATAGGCCAGCAGGTCCATAGGACTTGTCAGCTTTAATCCCATTAGTCCTCCTAATCCTTTTCCTATAGCGATGGGGACGGTTTTAAGTTCCATCTTCATTGTGCTCCCTTATTTTCTACTGTCCTTGGGTGTGTTTTTGCATTTTCTATAGTGAAGACAAATAAAAAATATCGTCAAGTAGGGTAGATTGTGAAATAAATGATTGGATTAGGCACATGGGATTAAGGTAAGAGTTAAAAAGTATCAGAAACTTAATATAAGTTGAATTTCCTATCATAATTGAAAAAATTAACATTCAACATTATCCCTTCAGCATCAGTGAGGCTGTTTAGCAGTAATTATAACGCTAGTTTGCTATTAAAAAGCATATTCCCCTTCATTCAACATATTGTAGCTTTTTCAAAACTGGAACTAAAAATCATGAGTAGAAGTTCTTGTCAGTGATGATGAAGAAAGCTTTGATAGGAGCGTCTAAAGGGCCTTTTAAATAAGCACGTGAATATGCGAGGAATAGAGGGATATGGAGCAAGAACAGGTAGAAGGCATGAGTTTAATTTGGTGTCCTGTTCGGCATAACATCGTGGGCCAAAGAGCCTGTTCCTGTGCTGCACTGTTCTATGTTCAAAAAATTGGTTCCAAAACTCTTCCATTTCCTTGCTTCCCATCACCATCCCCCTAGCCTCATACTGCATGGGGCCAAAGCTCACTTTAACATCTCTTTTCCTTTTTAGTCAAAGCTTTCACCATCTGTTTTTATATTTTGTAGAATCCCTTCAGTGCAGAAGGAGGCCATTCAGCCCACCAGGCCTGCACCGATCACAATTCCAGGCCCTATCCCTATAATTTCACACATTTATAATGCTACTGACATTAAAGATCAACTTTGCATGACCAGTCAACCTAACACGTACATCTTTGGACTGTGGGAGAAAACCGGAGCACCCGAAGGAAACCCACACAGACTTAGGGAGAATGTGCAGACTCCACATAGACAGTGACCCAAGCTGAACTAGTGTCCCTGGCGCTGTGAGGCAGCAGTGCTAACCACCGTGCCACTGTGCTGCCTGATGGTTTTCTCTCTCAATCCAATTCATCCCTCTTTCTCAGGTCTTTTCAGTCCATCCTTTGCTGGTTTCTGTTTTTCTTTCAGCCCTCTGACCTGCCATGAATCCCCTTAGCATCCTCCCTCTCAATGCGATGCCACCTTTCACTTCTATAGTTAGCCACAGACGGTGGGTGCATCCTGCTTGCAGAGTCTTTCTTTCTGGATTATCCTTTGTCAGGAGTTGTGAAATATTTCTTCAAATGGCTGCTGCTGTTTTCTCTACACCATGCGTTCCTCCTCCACGTTGCTGACGTTGCACGGTCTGTACCTCGGGGTGAGAAATGTTCTTTCCCAAGTCAGAGATGGAGTGCAAGTAAAATGATAGAAAACCACGGTAACAGAAGCAGAAAGAAGTAGCTCTTATCCCAATGTTATTACTCTGCGTGATACGAATCAGTGCGATGTGGGAGCTATTTCCTTCCATTAGAATTCATCGAACCACCTGTTGTGTTAAAGAATGATGATATAGTTGAACATTATGCGCGAGTTTAAAATTAGCTATTTCAATTTGAACCAAGCTGTTTACATTTTCCTTGTTTTCTCTTCCTCTTTGCAGTTCATCAGAATTATGTAGGTACAGACACAGAGAGGAATCCTTTCTTCCTCTCAGTTGTCCTTTCTGACCAGAACAATCAACGTGTACCACAGTATCGCGCTATTCTCTGGAAAAAAACAGTAAGTGGTTATTGGTGCATCTTTGTTATTCTCGCTCGTTCAGACTTGCACAGTTCTGATCCTTTTTGTATCGGCCACAAAGCCATTTGTAGTGGAAGGCAGCCATTTATTCATTGGGCGACACTGTGGTTGGCATGGCTGCCTCACAGCACCAGAGACCCCGGTTCGATTCTGACCTTGGGTGACTGTCTGTATGGAGTGTCCACGTCTCTGTTGATTTCCTCCGGATGCCCTGGTTTCTTCCCACATTCCAAAGACGTGATGATTAAGTGGATTGGCCATGCTAAATTTATCCCTTATGTCCAAAAATGTATAGATTAGTTGGATTGGCCACGTTAAATTGCACCTTAGTGGCCAAAGATGTGTAAGTTACAGGGATTAGCCATGGTAAATGTGTGGAGTTAGAGCAGGGAAGGGGGGCCTGGGTAAGATACTCTGTCAGAGTCAGTGCAGACTCAGTGGGCTGAATGGCCTCCTTTTGCGCTGTGATTCTATGATCTACACTTCAAATGCTTTCAAATTAAAAATCAATTGAAGTCTCTTTTCAAAGCAAAGCTCTTTGAAAACCACACCCTTATTATCCCTACTAGAATATTCCACTTTTGCCTGGGTTGGGGGGGTTGTGGGGTAGTACGCATATTTCAACAGACATGGGTTCAATTCCCAGTTTGGGTGACTGTTTGTGCAGAGTCTGTATGTTCTCCTCCTGTATGTGTGGGTTTCCCCTGGGTGTTCCGGTTTCCTCCCCCAGTTTGAAAGAAGTGCTAGTTAGGGTGCATTGACTGGAACAGGTACCGGAGTGTGGTGACCAAGGGATTTTCACAGTAACTTCATTGCAGTGTTAATGTAAGACTCACTTGTGACTAACAAATAAACTTAACTTTAATTTTCACACTCAAGGGGCCGATCAGCAAATTTTAGAAAAACTTTGGCACAACATTCGATATGAAATTCATTCTAAAAAAAACCAGAGGTGTGAAAAGAAACAAGTTGCTGAGCAAAAATACAGTAACTAGTAAATAAAGAGTATTAGAGTGTGTAGTGTTAGAGTGTGTTCATAGCTCACTCCCAGACTCACACTCACACTCAGTCGCAGTCAGAGTGGACGAGGGGGCACAATGGTGTGTGAGCGCCAGTGAGAACTCTCACTGAGAATGACCCACAATCTGTGCCCCCCAACACCCACTCTGTGCCTCCCATCCTCACTCTGATACTCTCCCATCCCCCTCTGCACGCGCTCCCCCCCCCCTCTGCACGCGCTCACCCCCCCCTCTGCACGCGCTCACCCCCCGTCTGCACGCGCTCACCCCCCCCCCTCTGCACGCGCTCACACCCCTCTGCACGCGCTCACACCCCCCTCTGCACGCGCTCACACCCCCCTCTGCACGCGCTCACACCCCCCTCTGCACGCGCTCACACCCCCCTCTGCACGCGCTCACAACCCCCCTCTGCACGCGCTCACACCCCCTCTGCACGCGCTCAACACCCCCTCTGCACGCGCTCACACCCCCCTCTGCACGCGCTCACACCCCCCTCTGCACGCGCTCACACCCCCCTCTGCACGCGCTCACACCCCCCTCTGCACGCGCTCACACCCCCCTCTGCACATCCAAACCCCCCGTAACTCTCAGTCCCCAAACACATTCTTACTCCCCATCCTACACCCTCTCTCTCCACTTCATAATCTCTCCCTCTTCCCACAGACACTCCCCACTCTGTGTCTATCACTCTCTTACACTTACCCTTCACACAGTCTCTTTCTTCCTCACACTCTCTTTTCCTCACTGTCTCTCTCTCTCTGTCTCTCTTTCACTCAATCTTCCTATATCGCTCTCTATCCCTCTTCATGTTCTTTTGCACCCCTCATACTCTCTCTCTTCCCCTCTTGCACTGTCTCCAGTCACTCATTTACTCAGAGGCCAGTAGGCCCCACTCTGGATATCCTGGGCCTTGCTCCACTGCTGAGCTCCCTGGCTCCAGTCCTTATCTTCCCAGAGCCTGACTCCCTGGGTCCTGAACTCATCACCACGGGTGTTTGCTGCCCACTCAATCACAGGTTGTTTCTCTCCCACATTTGTAGCTGATAGGCTCACTAATGAGTCCATGAGCAGCAAACATGAGTGAAGTGGCTGGTGATTGGAGGAGAAGCTCCTAGAAGATTCTTCCATTCAGACTTTTCTACTGGGCCGGCATTTTGAAAACTGGTGCGGGGGTGAGGTGGTGGGGTGGGCACATAGGAGAGGCTTTGAAGGCCTCATTCTACCCTCAGGCTGTACATTGGACTAGCTTGCTCAATACAATTTAACATGGAAAGCTAACTCCATTCTAGTAAAGCTGTGTTGTTCCCTGAAATCGTTTTCTGTTCACCAACATCCATATTGGGACATAGAATCCCTGTGGTACAGAAGGAGACCGTTCAGCCCATCAAGTTTGTACTGACCACAATCCCATCCAGGCCTTATTCTCATTTAACCGGTTAATCCCCCTGACACTAGCGGCAAATTAGCATGGCCAATCAACCTAACCTGCACATCTTTGGAGTGGGGGAGGAAACTGGAGCAGCCGGAGGAAACCCACACAAATATGGGGAGAATGATCAGACTCCACACAGACAGTGATCAAAGCTGGGAATTGAACCCGGGTCCCTGATGCTGTGAGGCAGCAGTGCTAACCACTGTGCTACTGTGCCGGGACCAAAGAGATCAACGTGATGGACGTGACATTTGAAGAAGAGATCAGAAACTCGATAAAACATTTTAAGATAGAAAGCAAAGAAACTGATCAAATTTAGAGAAGTGTATTTCAAATGGGAAAAAGTAATGAAGTCATGTTGAACCTATATAGAATCCTGGTTAGGTCGCACTCAAGAATAGCATTGGAAAGATTGAAGAAACTTGTCAATTGTTGGAAAATCCATCTGGTTCACTAATGCCCTTTAGGGAAGGAAATCTGCCATCCATATCTGGTCCGGCCTACATGTGACTCCAGAGCCATAATAATGTGTGCCCTCAGGGAAGGGTAATAAATGCTGGAAGATGCTAAGATGTCTGTTTCTCCAGAGTTTGAGCCACTTTTAGAATCATAGAATTCTACAGTGCAAAAGGAGGCCTTTCGGCCTATGAAGTCTGCATTGACCACAATCCCACCCAGGTCCTGTTCCCATAACCTCATGCATTTAGCCCAGCTAGTCCTCTTGATACAAAAGGTCAATTTAGCATGAGCAATCAACCTAATGTGCACGTCTTTGGAGGAAACTGGAGCACCCAGAGGAAACCGATGCAGACATGGAGAGAATGTGCACATGGAAGGTCAGCTAAGCTGGGAATCAAAGCCAGGTCCCTGGCGCTGTGAGGCAGCAGTGCTAACCGCTGTGCCACTGTACCGCCCAATGGCCCAGTTTGGTCATTTAAGATTATTATTACAGATTGAGGTGTTAAGCTCTGAAAAAAAATTGGTACCATGTTTCTGGTGGACCTGTTGAATACAAAAATCATGTTATTAATTATTTGATCAGGAGAAACACTGGTGTTGAAACAGCTTGCTTTGTTTAGCTATACCTTTCTTTTCAAAGCTAGACTCCAACTAAAGGAGAATTGGTTTGCAGCGACAGTTCCACGGTGCTGCCAGAACTTAATGTAAAAACAAGGTTCAACAAGGGTTCACGTTACAGCCTGCGCTCACACTGGGTGCCACTTCTGTTCTAAGTGATGTGTTTTGACACTGCGGTTAGGAACAGCTGTTTCCCACCAGTGCGTGGGCCCCGGAGTCAGCAAGACCAAGCTCTACACCTTCAATACTTTCCCCCTGCTTGTGCTGGAGCAACTTTTTGCTGCATCTCTGCTCACCGTGACAGTAAATTCAACTTTAGGTTTATTATCTCCAGGCTTCTTCAGAGACGCACGCTCCTGAATGCTAATACAGAAGCTGTTACTTTATGCGATGGTTATTTGCACAGGATGCGGCCGGTTAGCCAATATTCCATAAATGCGTTTGCTATCTTTGAAAGTGGATAATGAGTTCTCTGCTCTTGGTTTAATGAAGGGAGCAGTCTGCTCCATTATTGCTCGCAAAGGCTGGTAAGGATGACAGAACCAAGGCTGGGTAGATGGAGCTGAAGCACAGATCAACTGTAATGTAATTGAAGGGCAGTCCAGGCCCGAGGCCTTCCCCAGTTCTTCTTACACACAGCCTCGTCGCTTGCCCTGTATTTGGCCATCAGCACGGATGTTCAGTTGAGCGTTAAGAAAACAATTGTGTCAAGGAAGGCGATGGGCAAATATCACAGGACGGCACTTTGCAGATTCACTTCTGGGTTCCTCTCTCCGAGAGTCTGCAACCGGTGCAAATTTCAGCGTGGAAAGGGATAAGCAGCTTTTAAGTCACATTAGACATGTCCTTTCTCCTTCAGGTGCCGTGCCCCCGAAGGGCATTGGTGGCTGGGGCACAGTGGTTAGCACTGCTGCCTTACAATGCCAGCGATCTGGGTTCAATTCCCAGCCTCGAGTCACTGTATATGTGGAGTCTACATGTTCTCCCTGTGTCTACGTGGGATATTTTCTAGCCTTTCAATTTCCTCCCACATTCTAACAGTGTGTAGATTAGGTGCATTGGCCATGCTAAATTACCCTTTAGTATCTAAAGATGTGCAGATTAGGTGCATTGGCCATGTTAAATTACCCCTTAGTATCTAAAGATGTGCAGATTAGGTGGATTGGCCATGTTAAATTGCCCCTTAGTATCTAAAAATGTGCAGATTAGGTGCATTGGCCATGCTAAATTACCCCTTTGTATCTAAAGATGTGCAGGTTAGGTGGATTGGCCATGTTAAATTGCCCCTTAATATCCAAAAGTGTGCAGGTTTGGCCATAGTAAATTGTCCCTTGGTGTCCAAAGATGTATAGGTTAGATGGATTGGCTATGTTAAATTGCCCTTTTGTACCCAAAAATGTGCAAATTAGGTGGATTGGCTATGGTAAATTGCCTCTTTGTGTCCAAAGATGTGTAGGTTAGGGGATTAGCGATGGTAAATGCATGAGGTTACGGGCTCAGGACAGAAGCGTTTGGAGAGTTGATGCAGATGCGATGGGTCGAAAGGCCTCCTCCTGCACTGTAGGAATTCTATGGACTCCTTCAACCATGTAGATTAACTGCAAGATCAGGACAAGGGAGTTACACCAGGGCTGTCCGACTGTCTGGCTGTAACTTTGTCAAGAAACTAACACAACACTTGTGCTTCCATCCTTAGGAACATGTAAATGGTTACGGCATACATACATCACAATTCCTGATTTCCCAACTAAGCTACTAGGGGTGAGCAAGGGATCCGGTGGGAAATGCCAAAGGCTGGATCATAACTGACCTGCTACAGTGCTGATCCATGATCCCAAAAGTTAGCTGTAGGAAGAAGCTGGTCCGGATTCAGACAGTCTGTGCGTGTGAGCTGAAGGCAGAGAATGACTAGGTTCATTCCTTGGTATTATTTTCCTGTTATTTTAGTCAGGTTCAATAATGTGATTGATATTGAAAAGCCTCATTATCATCAAAACTGCTCCTAACAGCCCTTTAATTCTCTAGACTTTCACATTAATCTTACATGGGTCAATTTGATCAGATTACTGCCTCTTGCAGTTTGAATGCTTTCATAAGTGAGTTTTACCTTGTGTGAAACAAAGTTGTGAATGGGAGGTGAAAGGGTCAGAAGACAATGGCTTCTCAGAAAATGAAATTAAACTCTCTGAAAGAGGTTATTTATAGACTTCTTTTTTTCTTTTTGCAGGGTACACAGAAAATATGCCTTCCTTACAGTCCTACAAAAACACTTTCTGTCAAATCTATTTTAAGGTAAGTGTGGGATCTTGAGACTTTGATCTGGAAGGTGGCACAGTGGTTAGCACTGCTTCCTCACAGCGCCAGGGGCCCATGTTCAATTCCAGCCTCGGTCACTGCCTGTGTGGAGTTTGCGCCTTCTCCTCGTGTCTATGTGCGTTTCCTCTGGGTGCTCTGGTTTCCTCCCACACTTCAAAGATGTACAGGTTAGGTTGATTGGCCATGCTAAATTGCCCTTTAGTGTCTGGGAGATTAGCAGGATAAATATGTAGGGTTATGGGGATAAGACCTCGGTGGGATTGTGGCTGGTACAGACTTGATGGGCCAAATAGCCTCCTTCTGCACTGTAGGGATTCTATGAATTCATGATCATTGACCTTTCCTGCTTTTACCCGATTATCTTTCACTCAGGGAAGTGATGGCCTAGTGCTATTAATGCTAGAACACCAATCCAGAAATTCAGCTAATGTTCTGGGGACCTGGGCTCAAATCCCACCACAGGATTCAACAAAAAAAATCTAGAATTACGAACCTACTGATGACCATGAAACCATTGTGGATTGTTGGAAAAACCCAACTGGTTCACTAGTTGCCCTTTAGGGAAGGAAATCTGCCATCCTTATCCAGTCTGGCCTACATGTGACTCCAGAGCCACAGCAATGTGATTAATTCTCAGCTATCCTCCAAAGTAGTTAGGAATGGGCAATAAATGCTGGCCATGTCCCTCGGATGAATAAAGAAAAACTCCCATTGTGGGTTGGAGCACCACACTGTGCAGGAGTGCAGCAGTGTCTCAGGCAGTGCCACAGAGAGAAATGGATGTGGTCCCCTGTGGCCCACGGGTAATGACTTTATCTTATGGGGTGGCACAGTAGTTAGCACTGCTGCTTCACAGCACCACGGACCTGAGTTCGATTCCTGGCCTTGGGTCACTGTCTGTGTGGAGTCTGCATGTTCTCCCTGTGTCTGTGTAGGTTTCCTCCGGGTCCTTCATTTTCCTCCCAAAGTCCAAAGATGTGCGGCTGCTGGAGGATAGTTGAGAATCAACCATATTGCTGTGGCTCTGGAGTAACGTATAGGCCAGACCGGGTAAGGACAACAGATTTCCTTCCCGAAAAGGCATTAGTGAACCAATTTGTTTTTTCCAACAATCAATAATGGTTTCACGGTCATCAGTAGATTCATAATTCCAGATTTTTTTTTTTGTTGAATTCAAATTTACCATGGATCGACCATGCTAAACTGCCCCTTTGTGTAAGAGGGATTAGCAAGGGTAAGTATATGGATTATGGAGATAGGATCTGGGTGGAATTGTGGTTGATGCAGACTCGATGGGTCAAGTGACCTCCTCCTGCACTGTAGGACTCTATGATTATATGACCGGGATGACTGTTCTCTCCCTGCTGATGAGATTGCAAATCTAACGTACACACTAATATTACCCAATAGGTAGGGAGCATATGAATAAGAATTTCATTCAGCCACAGGCCATTCACTTGCACAGAATTGGGCTCAATTTTAACTCTTGTGAAAGACGGAAAAGTAGGAACCTGACAACTCGGTGTCTCTCCCAAACTCTTTAACTCCAGCTGCATCATTTCAGGCATTGTTAGGAGTGTCAATAGTCCCCTGTTTAAGAATTGATTATGTCCGTTGTAATAAGCTGTACAAATAGTTCATATCCACATATACCATCTTCAAGAGCATGCATTTAATAATTACCAAAATACTGTGTTCAGGGTGATTTTATCTGAATATATGAGGGAGCAGTGCCAATAAACCCCTGGGAAAATGTCTCAAGACTTTTTACATTGGGTCACTTAGTGAAGATTTTGATTTGATTTATTATTGTCACATGTATTAACATATAGTGAAAAGTATTGTTTCTTGTCTGCTATGCAGAAAAAACATACCTTACATAGAGAAGGAAATGAGAGAGTGCACAATGCACTGTTACAATCATAGCTAGGGCGTAAAGAAAGATCAACTTAATATAAGATAGGTCCATTCAAAAGTCTGGTGGCAGCAGAGAAGAAGCTGTTCTTGAGTTGGTTAGTACGTGACTTCAGATTTTTGTATCTTTTTCCCAACCGAAGAAGGTGGAAGGGAGAATGTCCAGGGTGTGCGGGATCCTTAATAATGCTGGCTGCTTTGCCGAGGCGGTGGGAAGTGTAGACAGAGTCAGTGGATGGGAGGCTAGTTTGAGTGATGGATTGGGCTATATTCACAAATGTTTGCAGTTTGCTAAGAGCAGGAGCCATACCAAACTGTGATACAATAGAAAGAATGCTTTCTATGATGCATCTGTGAAAGTTGATGAGAGTTGTAGCTGGCATGCCAAATTTCCTTAGTCTCTTTAGAAAGTAGAGGTATTGGTGGGCTTTCTTAACTATAGTGTTGGCATGAGGGGACCAGAGTGTGAGGTGATTCTAGTTACAAACCCACCCAGAGTGCCATTCACTTGGGCCTGGAGAGTTCAAGACATAGGCCAGTTGTGTGGGAAAGGGTGGGGGGGGGGGGGGGGGGGGGTGGGGTGTTTGGGTGGTTGGTGGGTGGTGGTGTTATAGGGTGGGTGACTTAAGTGAGATGAACTAATGAATGCATTTAAATAGTGACTTCAGCACAAAAAACATCCCAAGTCTTCTCAAAGTAGGGTGAATGTTCAGGAACAGGCGCCGGTACAAAAGATTGAGATACCAGGAGAACCGACCAAAAGAGCTGAGTTTAAGAACACCCTATTGGGAAAGGAGGAGGGAGAAGGGCAGAGACTTTTCCAGAATAGAATCATAGGCCAGCATTTTCCACTCCCCCCGGGCGTGCTTTCTGGTGACTGAGGCAGCTCGCCATTAGCCATCCAATCCCGTCAAAGTCAGTGGCCATTTATGTTGCTCATCCTTGCTGCTGTCAGGAACTTGGGGGAAGGGGAATAGAGGGAGGTGCCATCGATGGGACTGGAAAATCCCGCCATTGGGAAGGGCCAGCAAATCTCGGCTGTAGAATGGTTACTGCACAGAATCGAGGCTATTTGGCCTGTCATGTCCCTGTCAGTCCTCTGTCAGAGTAACCCACCCCATTTTCCTCCTTTTGCCTTGCAGCCCGACGAAAACGGACAGTGACCTGTTTCTCTTTTGAAGTTCTCGAATGGATCTGCCCCCTCCCACACCACACCTGTATCTTGTCCTTTTCCTCGTAAAACTCGATGTAATCCCTGTATTGTCGTTATATCTCGGTGAACCATTGGCTTTTGCCAGTGTTTGCTCCAAATAGCAAGGTAACCTAACACAGAGTCGGATCACCAGAAGAGGTACAGGTGTAGACCGAGTATTATCCGGGCCTGGGCTTAACAACACCAGCAGCTGTTACGTTCACTGCTGCAGTGACGGAGCTGAGAGTATCTGGCAATTCTTACACTGTGTTACCTGTAGGGAAAACATTAACATAGACACTTCTTCCCCTGATGCACAAATCATGGATTCAGTCTCGCTGGGAGCTCAAGAGGTGCCTGGGACCTGGTAAACTGAGCAGCCATGCAGCTGATAATGTTCTGGGAATAACCGGATTGCTCCCTCCAGGAACGTCCCCATTCTGGGATGAGTGTAATTGGGGAATGTCAGGATACAGCATTCTGTTGAGAGGCTGCCGTGGTATTTGGAAGAAATGGCCTGTGTGTGTGTGTGATATAAATCACATTGAACAATCTCATCAATTTTCAAATTGTTTTACAGTGCCATGAACCTTGATAAATTCGAAAAGGGCCCCAGGGAAATTTTTAATGCAGAAGTACAGAAGGTAGGACTCGATTTGTTAAAGTGACGCTTCTTGTGGTTTCTGCAGCAAATATTCCAGACGTCGTTTGCTAATTGAAATGAAACTGACTCACATTCGAGATCTATCTGCTTATCACCACAAAGCGTTTAAGGGTTAATGTTGTCTGCAGCATACTATCCTTGTGGCAGTAGAGTTTGAAGTTAATTCAACAAACTCCTATTTAATTCAGCCGCCATTTTTGTGGCACTGGATTTGAAAGCTTAAACATCGCTAACCAAGGTTATGCAGCAAACGGATCTTATTAACTTTCGGTTTAGGTCTATTGAAATGAACAGACTGTGTGGACCTTGCAGGTTCTCCCCATGTCTGCATGAGTTTCCCCCGGGTGTTCCAGTTTCCTTCCACACTCCAAAGACGTGCAGGTTAGGTGAATTGGCCACGGTAAATCGCTCCTTAGTTTTCCAAGATATCTGCTGGAATTCTACCTGCCCCACCTGCTACGGAATCGGAGTTGGCGAAGGGCAGTCAGCGGAAATGTCCCTTGACCTCAGGTGGCAATTTCCGGTCCAACTCGAGCAAGAGAATAAAATCCCATTTGGGACAATTTAGATGGATTGGCCATGGTAAGTGTGCAGGGTTATGGGGATAGAGCAGAGGGGTGGTCCTGGGTAAGATGCTCTTTCCAAGAGTTGGTGTAGACATGATGGGCCGAATGGCCTCCTTCTACACTGTTAAAACAAAACTAGAATTCCCTCGGAGGTGATTCCCCACTCTGAGTCCCAATAGGTCACCAAGGCCTGGTGACCTTTCCTCTGCTGTGTTGACCACATGCTTCTGCTCTGACAGTTTTGTTGTCACTATTGTCCTGGGTGACCCACACGGCCATTCCCCACCTGCCATATTCAGCACTGCTTGGCTATGACGGAGTTGAGACAAATTAACAACCTTTCACTCACCTGATGAACAGAAATTATGATGCGAACGACTAAATCCCCTTGTTATTGTGCTTGACAGGACTTACTGGTGTTAGAAGAACAGGAGGTGAGTATACCGTTACTGTCGTCCAGTAGAAATTGCTAAATACCTAGTTGCTCCCAGCACGCTGTTTTAAATCTGTGCACAAATTTTAGAAGAAAATAACAAAATTTAAACGATGGATGGGGCACACGAGGTGGAGGGGGGGTACGTGAGGGCGGAGGGGTAACTGAGGGCGGAGGGAGGTACATGAGTGCAGAAAGGGGTACAAGGGAGCAGACGGGGAAAACAAAAGCAGAGAGGGGTACTCGAGGGCTGAGGGGAACACGAGGACAGAGGGGATACACGAGGACAAAGAGGGTTACACAAAGGCGGAGGGAGGTACACAAGGGCGCAAAGGGGAATGCAGGGGCAGAGGGGGTACGCGAGAGTGGAGAAGGTACATGAGAGCAGAGAGGGGCACTCGAGGGCAGAGGGGTTACATGAGAGCAGAGGGGATACATGAGGGTGGAGGGGGGTACACAAGGGTGAAGGGGTACACAAGAGTGAAGGGCAGACGGGGTAAAGGAGGACGGAAAGGGAACATGAGGGCGGAGGGGGTACACGAGGATGGAGGGGGGCACAAAAGGGTGGAGGGGGTACACGTGGGCAGTACATGAGGGCGGGGGGGCTGCAGGAGGCTGGAGGTGGATAAAGGAAGCTGAAGAGGGGATAGAGGAGGGTTACAGGAGGGTGGAGGAGGTTACAGGAGAACAAAGGGGGTGCAGGATGGCGGAGGTGATGCGGGGGGTGCGGGGAACAGAGAGGGGCAGGGGCTTACGGGGCTGAGAGGGAGGGGGTAACAGAGGAGCAGAGAGGTACAGGAGGGCAGACAGTATAAACGAGAGGAAAAAGAAATCTGGGATGACAGTTTTGGACCTTTCTCACAGGAGCAAGAACGTTTTGCTTGTGTGGTTTCCAATGACCAGATAATGCGGGAGTAACATGAAGATGTCAACTGATGGGTAGAGTACACTTGTGTAAATGATATGTTCCATGGTCCCTTAAATGAACTCAGAATGTTCTTATCTTAATCTATTTAAATGGCTCAGTTTAGAATCTGGTAAGGGAGACTATTAAATCATTTATCAATCACAATTGTGAAGTTTCTCTGTGTTTAGCACTAATCTAATAAATGTAAAATGATCTTTATTTGCCACATACTTCTGAATGGTTTTTCTCCTAATTAGGGGTCAGTGAATTTTAAATTTGGAGTTCTATACGCTAAAGACGGCCAGCTAACAGATGATGAGATGTTTAGCAATGGTAAGTACGTGTGAGTCGCTGCTGCTTATATGATAACCGGAGGGTTGAATCTCATTTGAACCAATATTGATACGAGCTGTTTGTTGTGATGATGT
Source organism: Sphyrna mokarran (assembly GCA_024679065.1). Classification (NCBI taxonomy): domain Eukaryota; kingdom Metazoa; phylum Chordata; class Chondrichthyes; order Carcharhiniformes; family Carcharhinidae; genus Sphyrna; species Sphyrna mokarran. The sequence goes on from JAGIQG010000025.1 coordinate 16,099,504, forward strand.
TTTCTCCGCTGTTCCGGCTGGAGCCCTTTTACACCATCCAAGACTGCTGACGATCTGAAGGAGGCTCTTCAGCCCATCAGGCCTGTACTATAATCCTGTGCTGATTCGAATCAAAATGTAAATTACAATAACTTAAAAGTAATTCTTTAAAAATGGATCTGATGTGGAATGTCAGGAAAGCCATGCAAAGCTCAGAATTCTATCAGATGCAGAATATATTAATTTTGTCAATTTGGAAACTATTAATTTGCATACATATCAACGAGGGCACAGACTCAGAGTAAAGGGACTAGCTAGGGTAAATGCTAGGTTATGGGGATTGGGCCTGGGTGAGATTATGGTCGGTGTGAATTCGATGGGCCTCCTTCTGCGCTATAGGATTCTATGATTCTCCCACGATGCCACATGTTGCTTCAAAAATGGCCTCCATGATTTTGCAGAATGACGGTTGTGGCACATGTGATGACTCGTCACAAGGGTTAGAATCACAGAATCAGTCCATTGAGTCTGGACCAACCACAATCCCATCCAGTCCCTATTCCCGTAATCCCACATATTTACCCTCCTAATCCCTTTAAGATTAATGTAGCGTGGCCAATCAACCTAACCTGAGGATGGAATTGAATCCAGGTCCCTGATGCTGTGAGGCAGTAATGCCAACCACTATGCCTTTGTGCTGTCCTGTGACTATGGGTGGAGTGGGGTCGGTAGTACGGGAGGGTGGGGGGGTGGTGGTGGAAAGGTATAACGTATGTATTTTTTTACTTGCATTTTGTCTCCTGTAGTCCCTCTGTGCTACACTTGCTTGGGCCCAACAGAATTGTCGAGGGACCCAGCTGTACAGATCTTTGTTCCAGGCAGTCCAGAGGTTTAAACTCTACTGGAGGCCATTTTAAACCTGGAGCCCAACCAACAAGTCAGTGAGACTGTAGAACCGAACGGGTAGCCATTGTTAGCCAATATTGCAGTAGGGTCATCAAGTAGGCTCCACGTAAATTCAGAACCGTTCGCAGTCCAACGTATTTGCATTTCTGTTGGAGTTTTCTTTTTTAAAAATGTGCTTGTGTTGTTCATACTGCTGTTAAAAGTAAGTGTCATGACAATGGTTTCCTTAAGCAAGTCACAGGGTGTGTGACGAAAATATTGTGAAGCTCCCTGCCTGAGATGGGTGACAGACTGCAACATAAGTCACGACATGTGAGGTGAGGGACCTTAAAGGTGTAGGCCGTGGGTGGGTGAGCTGAAGGCCAGACCATTCACACCAGCGGGATTTCGCAGTCCTGCCGACAGCACAACCCCCTACCCGCGGGTCTCCCAGTGGTGAGTGGTACATTCAGCAGGAAACCCCATCGACAAAGCGAGGCCAGGCGAGTTCCAGGCCCAGGGAAAGCCATCTCCCACTGCCAGGAAGGTTGTGTGGAAAATCCCACCCCAGTGGCCCCTCGGTGGGGGGGTTTATCTCCTCACAGAGCCAGGCTTTGCTGACCCTCCATGGCCATCCCATTCCTCCCAGTCTATCGATGGAAGGGTATTCACAAAGCCAGCTGGAGCAGCAAACGGGCTCGGGGGAGGGAAAGCTCTGCTAAGTGGTTGAGACCCGTGTTTCCACAGTTGGCTGTAACGTCCGTGGAGTGATGTTCGGATCTGCTCAGCGCTCTCTTCTACTTTCTTTTCACAGAGACTGGGAGTGACAGTTTTCAGAAGTTTCTGAACCTTATGGGGGAGACAATCACGTTGAAGGGCTGGATCGGGTACAGAGGCGGACTTGACACCAAAAGTAAGGACTAGGCTAAAATTCAAAACAAAACAACACATAAGGAAGGGTACCTGAAGAAACAGCGAAACAGATTACATCCAAAATAACTGGTTCATTAAACGCAGGAACCTCATCCTGAGTATCAGATACCTTCCAGGTTTGGTATGCTAAACATCTACCACCTGTTTACACTATTTTCTGGATCTGCACTGAGTTTTGAAAATATAACTTTGTATCTCTGAAAACCTGTCGATTTGTACTCTATCTGCTGATTTGTGCATATAATCTCTATCCTACTGCCTGCCCTGCTTTGACAATGATTTTAATAGCCAGACCTCGTACAGGCAGGATAACGCAACATGTTCATCATGAGGTTGATCCCTTCCTTTGTGTCCAGACAGAGGGTGTAGGGTTAAAACAAGATTACCCTTGTGCTTAGCAATTTATAGCATCACATACATTATTCATAATGAGCAAGGGAGCAGCTGATTCTAATTGATGCAGACTGCAGTATCTCCTCTGCAGACCTCTCTCTCATGAACACATGTATGATCCTTTATTGTTATTCTGTGACTGTCCCACAAATACACATACATGCTTACACACACACACATATACAGGCTCATAAACAGGCACACAGATTCACGCATACACATTGACTCAACACAGAAACACATATGCACGCACACATATGCACACTCATACATACAGAAGCACATTCACACGTGCATGCACAGACACATGCATATGCACACATACAGATTCATAAATCCACACACAAGTGCATGTATTCACACATGCACACACAAACACACACAGATCCAACATACACACACACTCTCAGATTCATGCACATACACATACAAACTCACACAGATTTACACATCAGATATTCACAAACATGCACACATAAACTTGCACACAGATTCATGTATGCATGCACACATATTCACACATATACATACACAAAGGCTCACACACAGACACACACACACACAATCGCACATATGAACACACACACATCTAGTTATGTGCTCTGCCATAGATGTATAAACACATTTTTGTTCCTCACATTCTTCCAATATTCCAGTGGTAATTTCATGTGGTTCCACGATATTCTGCAGACTTCCAAAATATGTTTAGATTGTAATGATTGAGGCCAAAACAATGTAAGACCCGATTTTCTTTCTGTTTCTCTCTCTTCATTTCTGTGCCCTTATTTCACTCTGTCTTTGCTGCAATTGTACAGGGTGTGGTGAGGCCACACCTGGAGTATTGTGTGCCCCCCACTTTGCAATCTGCGATATAGTGTGATCACTCCTGTGCCCTTGTTAACAGGCCCCATCTCCATTTCCTATCCAAGATCTAAAAAGGTGTTGATGCCAACTCCAATAGCCATCTTTTTCACAATCTACTTTCTGGAACTCTCAAGTCAAGTTTCCAATCCTCTCCAAGCAGTGAAATGTTTCTTATTTAAGTCTCGGAGCTTATTCGAACTTACAGAAAGACCCCAAGCCTTACCAATCTTGATCGGCCCCCAATCTCCCCACAACATTAATCCTCTGTTACAATTCTTCTGTGACTTTGCCCTTCCCTATCTCTGGGCTACCCTCCAGTTCGATAACCCCATCCTGTACCCCATAACTCTCCATTCTTCCGACCCTGGTCTCTTGTGTCTCCCAGTCCCCCCTGCCCCCTTTTCTCCCCAGCCCCTTCTGCCCTCTTTGTCCCCCCAGTCCTTCCTGCCCTCTTTGGTCCCCCCAGCCTCCCACCCCCTTCTTAATAAATCTCCCTTGCGAGACTTTGTCAAAGGCTTTGCTGAAATCCATATAAACTACATCAAGCACAGTATCCACTTGGTTACATGCTCGCATGGATCAGTAAATTTGCAGATGATACTAAAGTTGGTGGAGTGGTAGATAGTGAAGAGGGGTGTTTTAGTTTACGGAGTGACTTGGACAAGTTGCAGAGCTGGGCCGAGAGGTGGCAAATGGAGTTTAATGTGGAAAAGTGTGAGGTAATGCACTTTGGCAGGAACAATAAATGTGTAGAGTATAGGGCTAATGGTAGGGCTCTTAATAGTGTTGATGAACAGAAGGATCTTGGTGTATGTGTCAATAGATCCCTGAAAGTAGGCAGTCAAGTGGATAAAGTTGTTAAGAAGGCATATGGAGTCTTAGCTTTTATTGGTAGGGGGATTGAATTTAGGAGCCGCAGCATCATGTTGCAACTGTACAAAACTCTAGTGCGGCCGCACTTGGAGTATTGTGTGCAGTTCTGGTCGCCACATTATAAGAAAGATGTGGAGGCATTGGAGAGGGTACAGAGGAGGTTTACCAGGATGTTGCCTGGTATGGAGGGCAGGTCCTATGAGGAGAGGTTGAAGGATTTGAGGTTGTTTTCGTTAGAAAGGAGGCGGCTAAGAGGGGATCTTATTGAAGCATATAAGATGATTAGAGGTTTAGATAGGGTGGACAGTGATAGCCTTTTTCCTAGGATGGAGAAAGCTAGCACGAGGGGACACAGCTTTAAATTAAGGGGTATGAGTTATAGGACGGATATCAGAGGTAGGTTCTTTACTCAAAGAGTGATTAGGGAGTGGAATGCCCTGCCTGCAGCTGTTGTAGATGCGCCAAGTTTGGTGGCGTTTAAGAGGTTAATTGATAAGTATATGGAAGAGAAGGGAATGGTTTAGTTTGGAGGGGCATTGCTTTTTATTTTGGTCGGCACAACATCGAAGGCCGAAGGGCCTGTTCTGTGCTGTATTGTTCTATGTTCTATGTTCTATGTTCTAAAATTCAAACAAATTTATCAGCTGTGACCTCCCTTGTAATGGTATATAGTGAAAAGTTTCCTGCACGCTATACAATCAAAGGATACTGTTCATTGAGAATGAAGAGTGCAGAATGTAGCACTACAGTCATGACCAGGGTGTAGAGAAAGAGCGACTTAATATATGGTAGGTCCATTCAAAAGTCTGATAGGAACAGGGAAGAAGCTGCTCTTGAATCAGTCGGTACCTATCTTTTTCCTGACAGAAGAAAGTGGAAGAGAGTATGTATGGGGTGCATGGAATCCTTGATTCCACTTGCTGCTTTTCTGAGGCAACGGGAAACGTAGACAGAGTCAATGGATGGGATGTTGGTTTGCATGATGGATTGGGCTTCATTCATGACTCTTTGTAGCTTCTTGCAGTTTTACTCAGAGCAGGAGTCATACCAAGCTGTGATACAACCGGAAAGGAAGCTTTCTATGATGCATCTGGAAATAGTTAATGGTAGTAAAAGTAGTGTAATGACAGTGGATATAGTGTGATGGTAATAGTACTGAAATGATAGCGGAGATAGTTATATGGAAGTGACTGAGATTCACAGTCTTGTGGTTGGGATTCTCCAGTCCTGCTGCAATGAATGGAGTCTTGGCTGAGTGACAAATTCTTCATTCTCACTGGCAGCAGTGGTGGGACAAATGAGATGGGAGAATCCTGGCCGATTTATGTATTCTGCGTCTTGGAAACTTTGGCAGTGATCAGATCTGCACAGAGGACACTGCCTGTGCTTATGAAGCTGACACAAATGAGATTTGACTGTCCCTTGGATCTCAGATGACTCATGTCTCCAATATTCTGTAACTTGGTGGCTGTGAAATGAATCAAGGCAGAATTTTTTGACTGCAGGAAAGAGTTCTCTTTAGATCAGTCTCCAAGTGAAGGGCATTGTACGAGAATGTTTATCTCTGGGCACAATGAGGTCAAGGTCCACAGCATAGAGCATTTGTGTAAATCCCCAATAGCTAAAGCTTGAACATCACTTACAGCAGCGCTGTCAGGGGTACAGGGGGTCTTGCTTATGGAACAAATCTGCCAGTTAGCAATCTCTTACCAAAACAGGCTCCTGCCAAACCTTGCAGGGTAGTTTTTGACTGAAGATGATGTATTGTGTAGGCCGCCAGTGGAATCCTGAAGCATCGGTGCCATCGAGTAGTCAGATAACCGCTGCCTCCCCCTCACCCCCTCGCCCCCACTGCTCTTGGCTCTGGTTAGAGGCGGGAAGTGCAGGGTGCAAATAAAGTTCGGAGAGGCACAGGCTGTTCACGCACACTTGCAACATTTGGTGTGCCGCGTCGGTAGAAGCTAAATCACAGATAGATAATTAAAGGCAAAATTATGTGGATGCTGGAATCTGAAACAAAAACAGAAAATGCTGGAAAATCTCAGCAGGCCTGACAGCATCTGTGGAGAGAGAGAGAGAATAGAGCCAATGTTTTGAGTCATTAGAGCTAAAGACAAAGGAAATCGGACAAGATTTATACTATGGGGGGTGGGTGTGGGGAGGGGGATGCTGTAATTGGACAAAGGGAACGTAAAAGGCAATGATAAAGGCTGAGAAAGGTGCTAAGTGTATCCATTAAGTGATCAAAGTGTGTGAATGACGGAACAGATTGTTAGGGGACCTGAGGACAGAGACAGTTGGCTTTGGGGTGGAGTGGCGGGAGTGTGCTGGGGGAGTTGTTAGGAGACAAGATGGAGAGTGTGATTTCAGAAATGGAAAAATAAAGATGACAATATGGTGATAATGGATGGGATGAAAAGGTAGCGGTGCAGTAAAATAGTCTCAGTGATGGCCTTCTGTCACACTTGTCCATTGAATCACATTGCAGCAGAGAAACAGGCCATTTGGTCCAGTGTTTACATCACAAAAGAGCCTCCGTCTATCCCTTTCCACCGAAACTCCATCAACAGATACAATTTTCAGCCAGTTTCCAAATGTTAACAATGAAGCGTTCAATCTGAGTCTCCTAAGTTTGAAGTAGTTCCAGTTCTGAAATGAACAGTGGGTGAGATTAGCCCCCTCCCAGTCCTTTGAGGGTTCAAATACAGTGATGGTCTTCATGATTTGCAAGATCATATTTATTTGGTGAGGGCAACATCGAGGAGGATTAGCTGGAAGTCTGATGAGAATGAGAAGTTGTGTCTTCCCAAATCCTCTTGACTGATGAAGTGGAGTGGCATGGTGGCACAGTAGTCAGCACTGCTGCCTCACAGCCGCAGGGACCTGGGTTCGATTAGTTCACTGTCTGTGTGGAATCTGCACATTCTCACCATGTCTGCATGGGTTTCCTTCCGCAGTCTGAAAGACATGCTAGTCAGGTGCACTGACCATGCTAAATTCTCCCTCAGTGTACCCGAACAGTTGCTGGAATGTGGTGCCTAGGGGATTTTCACGGTAACTTCATTACAGTGTTAATGTAAGCCTACTTGTGACACTAATAAACAAATTTAAAACTTTAACTGAGGTTAACATGCTAGCTGGTTACTATCAGCTCATCGGCTTGCTGTGATTACCTGGCGAGTGTCAATCCTCATTCATTCTATAGAATACTGATTTAAATGTGTAGTAAGGTGCTGCACAAATAAAGATGTTTTCCTCCGCTCCCCTTCAGGTGAGACGTGAAATGTGCTCTGACCTTGTGACATTTTAATGTAAGGATATCCTAGTAATTATTTACAGTGCTACACAAAAACAGCTCTCTGCTTTTCACAGATGATACGACGGGGATACATTCCATATATACAGTCTACCAAGGCCATGAGATCATGTTTCATGTCTCCACAATGTTGCCGTACTCAAAAGAAAACAAACAGCAGGTAAACTCATTTTGTATTCGTGACTAAGCTTGTTACCGCTGTAAACACTTGCTGCCTTTTATGGATTTCTGTACTCTGCCTCTGCACTGTTTGTTAAGTGGGCTGATAATTGAATATCTTACAGCGTTGTACAAGATGCCCAGCAGGGATTAGTTCCTCATCACGGGACAAGAGGCAAGGAGCACCATTTTTAAAAGATTTCAGAAAGGCTCAATACACTCCAGCAGAGCTGTTATGTTATATATTCCAGCAAGGCTGCTGTATTACACGCTCCAGCAAGGCTGCTGTATTACACGCTCCAGCAAGGCTGCTGTATTACACGCTCCAGTAAGGCTGCTGTATTACACGCTCCAGCAAGGCTGCTGTATTACACGCTCCAGCAAGGCTGCTGTATTACACGCTCCAGCAAGGCTGCTGTGTTACACGCTCCAGGAGGGCTACCGTATTACACACTCCAGCAGAGCTGTTGTGTTACAGTCCCCAGCAGGGCTGTTGTGTTACATATTCTAGCAGGGCTGCTGTGTTACAATCCCCAGCAGGGCTGCTGTGTTACAATCCCCAGCAGGGCTGCTGTGTTACAATCCCCAGCAGGGCTGCTGTGTTACAATCCCCAGCAGGGCTGCTGTGTTACAATCCCCAGCAGGGCTGCTGTGTTACAGTCCCCAGCAGGGCTGCTGTGTTACAGTCCCCAGCAGGGCTGCTGTGTTACAGTCCCCAGCAGGGCTGCTGTGTTACAGTCCCCAGCAGGGCTGCTGTGTTACAGTCCCCAGCAGGGCTGCTGTGTTACAGTCCCCAGCAGGGCTGCTGTGTTAGAGTCCCCAGCAGGGCTGCTGGGTTAGAGTCGCCAGCAGGGCTGCTGTGTTACAGTCGCCAGCAGGGCTGCTGGGTTAGAGTCGCCAGCAGGGCTGCTGGGTTAGAGTCGCCAGCAGGGCTGCTGGGTTAGAGTCGCCAGCAGGGCTGCTGGGTTAGAGTCGCCAGCAGGGCTGCTGGGTTAGAGTCGCCAGCAGGGCTGCTGGGTTAGAGTCGCCAGCAGGGCTGCTGGGTTAGAGTCGCCAGCAGGGCTGCCGGGTTAGAGTCGCCAGCAGGGCTGCCGGGTTAGAGTCGCCAGCAGGGCTGCTGGGTTAGAGTCGCCAGCAGGGCTGCTGGGTTAGAGTCGCCAGCAGGGCTGCTGGGTTAGAGTCGCCAGCAGGGCTGCTGGGTTAGAGTCGCCAGCAGGGCTGCTGGGTTAGAGTCGCCAGCAGGGCTGCTGGGTTAGAGTCGCCAGCAGGGCTGCTGGGTTAGAGTCGCCAGCAGGGCTGCTGGGTTAGAGTCGCCAGCAGGGCTGCTGGGTTAGAGTCGCCAGCAGGGCTGCTGGGTTAGAGTCGCCAGCAGGGCTGCTGGGTTAGAGTCGCCAGCAGGGCTGCTGGGTTAGAGTCGCCAGCAGGGCTGCTGGGTTAGAGTCCTACGGGGTTACTATTTCCCTGGGCTGAAATGGTAGCTACAAGAGGACTCAGATTTAAGATGCAGGGAAGCAAATACAGAGGGGATGTTAGGGGTAAGTTTTTCACTCAGAGGGTGGTGAATGAATGGAATCGGCTGCCGTCGGAGGTGGTTGAAGCAAACTCTCTGGGGTCTTTTAAAAGACTTCTGGATGAGTATATGGAAACAAATGGGATAGGGGGTTATAGATAGGTCTGTGGATTGGTAGGTATAGATGTGATCGGCGCAACTCGTGGGCTGTATTGTTCTATGTTCTATGTCCCCAGCGGGGCTGCTGGGTTACAGTCCCCAGCGGGGCTGCTGGGTTACAGTCCCCAGCGGGGCTGCTGGGTTACAGTCCCCAGCGGGGCTGCTGGGTTACAGTCCCCAGCGGGGCTGCTGGGTTACAGTCCCCAGCGGGGCTGCTGGGTTATAGTCCCCAGCGGGGCTGCTGGGTTACAGTCCCCAGCGGGGCTGCTGGGTTACAGTCCCCAGCGGGGCTGCTGGGTTACAGTCCCCAGCGGGGCTGCTGGGTTACACACTCCAGAGCTGCTGGGTTACAGTTCCCACCTGGGCTGCCGTGTTACAATCCCCAGTAGGGACTGTGATTCTGCATCGTACAGCTGGTTATTCGATTGTAATATTATTGGGAATATTGAGAGTTATTTTCTGTCAGTGTGGCAGGAATTTGACATCTTCCAGCCAACATGGGGAAAGCTGAAACACGCTGGGAGCAGATCCTGAAGAAACCCAGTTTCTCCATGAAGATGATTTTGCAGGGATGCTATTTTTAGCTTTGTGAAGTGAAATCAACAGTTGGCCAAATGGATAAGAGGAAAGTCTGATTATATAAGTCTGATGGATCCACCCTAGTTTCATTATCTAGAGTATATGTTGTTTGGTGAAAGCTAACACAAACTAAGTTCCGTAATTTAGCAATTTTTTTTGACAGACTTAACAAGCATTTGACCTGAGCCTGATTTCGAACAATCAGCTGCAGAATTTGCCAATGTGAGATTGGAAAGTGCCCAAAAGCGGAATGTTGTGTGGCTTTACCCTGATGGGAGCCACCACATGGGGTAGGGGGCTTTCCAGCCGAACCTTCATTGACTTTTGGTGGGACTGGATGATCCTGGCGGTGGGAAGGGCTGGAAAATCCCACTCCAGGCCTGGCTCTGCCTTCTGAAGATCCACCTTCGACCCTTCCGCTGCAACCTCGCCACAACCTTGGGGTGGCACAGTGGTCAGCAGTGCTGCCTCATTGCACCAGGGACCCAAGTTCGATTCCCGGCTTGGGTCATTGTCTGTCCGGAGTTTGCACATTCTTCCCGTGTCTTCATGGATTTCCTCTGGGAATCGAGCTTCCTTAGGTTATTTTGGCCAGGCTAAGTTAACTCTAGTATCAGTGGGATGAGCAGGGTAAGAGTGTGGTGTTAGGGAAATAGGAGCTTGTGAAATAGGAAATTGTGATTAGTGCAGACCTGATGGGTCAAATGGCCTCTTTCTGTACCGTAGGGATTCTATTCTATGAAAACCTGATCATGAAGGATGGCTTGTGCTGGGTGTTGCTTTTAAAAAGTTTTTAAAAACAAAACTGCATTTGTATTGCTGAATGCCAAAAATATGAAGGCAAATGTGTTGACACACTGTGCAATCCAGTTGTACAGTGACTGGCAACTTCAAAGCTTTATCCATAGTTCTGGGATCTGACAGAAGGTGCCTTAGGCTACTGTACTCTTCAGCAATGTTCCAACAACACTCAGGTCAGCAGTAATCCATATTCAAACCAAAGCCTTCAATATTTGTGACAGAGCACTGTTGCAAATATAATAGCCCTTCAGAACAGAGATGAGGAGGAATTTCATCAACCAGAGGATAGTGAATCTAGGGAGTTCATTGCCACAGAAAGCTGTGGAGGCTAGATCATTGAGTATATTTAAGGTAGAAATAGATATGTTCTTGATTTTTTATTTGATTTGAATTATTATTGTCACGTGTATTAGTATACAGTGAAAAGTATTGTTTCTTGCACACTATACAGAGAAAGCATACCGTTCATTGAGAAGGAAAAGAATGTAGAATATAGTATTACAGTCATGGTAAGGTGTAGAGAAAGTTCAACTTAATGCGAGGTAGGTCCTTGGTAAGGGGATAAAAGGAAAGGCAGGGGAAGGGGGTTGAGAAACTTATATCAGCCATGATCGAATGGAGGAACAGACTCGATGGGCCGAATGTCCTAATTCTGTTCTGATATCTTATTGGGTGAAGGTTGTTCAGTTTTGCCCATCTGTGTGCTGATCTCAGCTCACTCATCCATATCCCCACATCAGCAGCTCGGAGTAAGTAGTGTGGAGCCTTGATCCCTGGAGACAATACTCTCTGAATTAACCTAACTGCACACTTCAGGACAGCCAGGTGTATTCACCAGTGAAGTCGATAGTTTCAAACTATGTTTCTTTTCATTGAATAAGTGATGTGATGTAGCTTCTAATCTTCTCATGGAACACAAAGAGGCAAAAACAAGGCGAACCAAGACTTTCATAAGAGAAATTTGTTATAGGTGATGGGCTGAAGAGGTCAGGATCAAATCTTGGACCCCAAATGATTTCAGGAACAATCACTCTATGGCTACGTGGGTTTCTTCCGGGTGCTCCAGTTCCCTCCCACAGTCCAAAGATGTGTAGGTTCAGGAGACCTGTTATGGTAAATTGTCCATTAGTCATAGAATTATCAAATCAGTTCGGTGCATCGAGTCTACAACAACCACAATCACACCCAGGCCCTATCCCCGTAACTCCACATATTTACCCTGCTAATTCCCGACACAAGGGTCAATTTAGCATGGCCAATCAACCTAACATGCATACCTTTGGACTGCAGAAGGAAACCGGAGCACACGGAGGAAACCATGCAAACACGGGGAGAACTTTACACAGACAATGACCTGAAATTGGAATTAACCCGGGTCCCTGGTGCTGTGAGTTAGCAGTGCTAACCTTAGTGTCCCAAGATGTGTAGATCAGGTTAAGTGGCTATGGTAAATTGTCCTTTAGTGTTCCATGATATGTAGGTTAGGTGGATTGGCCATGCTACTTTGTCCTTTAGTGTTTCAAGATGTATAGGTTAGGTGAATTGACCATGCCAAATTGTCCCTTTGTGTCCAAAGATGTGCAGGTCAGGTTAATTCGCCATGCTAAATTCCCCTTCGGTGTCCCAAAATATGTAGGTTAGATGGATTGGCCATGCTAAATTGTCCCTTAGTGTCCAAAGATGTGCAGGTTAGGTGGATTGGCCATGTTAAATTGCCCCTTAGTGTCCAAAGATGTGTAGCTTAGATGGATTGGCCATGCTAAATTGCCCCTCAGTGTTCTAAGATGTGTAGCTTAAATGGATTGGACTGTTGACTTGCCCCCTAGTGTCCCAAGATGTGTAGCTTTTGGATTGGCCATACTGACTTGCCCCTTAGTGTCCTAAAGAATGTAGGCTAAGGGATTAGCCACGATAAATGCATGCGGTTACAGGGATAAGATGGAAGGTGTAGGCCTGGTTAAGATTCTCTTTCTCAGAGTTAGTGCAGACTTGATGGGTTGAATGGCCTCCTCCTGTGCTATAGGGATTCAGTGGTTTTAATTATTTTCACACATAACTTGGATGCTCAGAGAGTGAAACCTATTTCAATATACAAATGCAGCTGGCTGCTCCCAAGTAGCTCTAATGGCCACATGAGTGCAGTCGATTACACACTCTACCTAAGGGATCCACCCTGAAGCTCAGCTTCAGAAAGGTACAGAAAATCGTTTTCTGAAGTATGTGGAGAAAATTGGATGCTAAAAGTACACTGGGTCACGACTGGCTCCCTTTCTTGTGCTGGAGTTCAGAAACTAAGTACAGAAAATGCTGGAAAGAACTTAACAGATCAGGCAGCATCTGTGAGGAAGGGAATAGAGTTAATGGTGTGGGTCCGCATGACCCTTCTTCAGAACTGAAGAAATATATCTGACCAAGGGTCATCCAGACCTGAAACATTGGGTCTATTCTCTCCACACAGACGCTGTCAGACCTGCTGAGATTTTCCAGCACTTTCTGCTTTTGTTTCCGCAGTATTTTGCTCTAGATTTCGGTGTCTGTTTAGGATCTGATTGTTGACCCTCCTGATTAGGACATTTGTCACCACATTTTGACACCTATGAGATTTGACCTGGGAACTGGCACACAGCTTCGTTGTGAAGTCCTTATACGAGCAGCTGGGGTTTAGAAGAGTTAGAATCCCTACAGTGCAGAAGGAGGCCAATCAGCCCATCAAACCTACACCGACAACAATCCCACCCAAGTCCTATCCCCATAACCCATGTATTTGCGCTCCTAATCCCTCTAACCCATACCTCTTTCAACACCAAGGGTCGATTTAGCATGGCCAATCAACCTAACCCACACATTTTTGAACTGTGGGAGGAAACCAAGGCACCCAGAGGAAACCCACGCAGACATGGGGAGAACATGCAAACTCCACACAGACAGTTGGCCGAGGCCGGAATTGAATTTGAATCCTTGGCGCTGTGAGGCAACAGTGCTAACCACTGTGCCACCCTGCTGCCCAAGAATAAGGGGTGACATGATTGAAACAGAGATGAGGAGAATTTTTTCTCAGAGGATAAAAAGTCTTTGGAATTCTCTTCTCCAAAAGCATTGGAAGCAGAGTTTTGAATATTTTTAAGGTTGAGCAGGATAGAATCTTTATATGCAAGGGGTGAAAGATTGACAGGGTGGAGCTGAGGTCGTAGTCAAATCAGCTATGATTTTGTTGAATACTGGAGCAAGCTCAAAGAGCTGAGTGGCCTACTTGTGCTCCTAATTCATATGTCGTATGCTGAATACATTGTGAATACTTTGCATTGGTGTTTACTGAAGATAATGGCACAGTAGTTAACACTGCTGCCTCACTGTGCCAAGGTTATGGATTTGATTCCTGGTTTGGGTCACAGTCTGTGCAGAGTTTAATCATTCTCCCTGTGCCTGCGTGTCTTCCGGGTGCTCCAGTTCCCTCCCACAGTCCAAAGATGCATGGGTTAGATGTACTGGCCATAGTAAATTACCCCTTAGTGTCCTGGGATGCATAGGTTAGAGGGATTAGTGGAGTAAATGTATGGGATTATGGGGATAGGGCCTTGGTGGGATTGCTGTCAGTGCAGACTCGCTAGGCTGAATGCAGTGCACTGTAAGGTTTCTATGACTTGAAAGACTGAATGGCTCTGTCAATGTTGATATGACTCTGTGTATCTGCAGCAGCATTAAGGGGAGTGTTCTATAAGAAGATAACATTCATTCAATGGAGTTCGGCTCTGTTTCTCCAATTTATGCCTTACATCTGTGCATTGGAACAAATATCTGTGAGGTAGTCAGAGAGAACCCAGTGAGCTGAAACTGGGAAATCCCTCTGGTCGCAGCTCACTAATCTTCTCCCCAGTGATGCCCCACACAAGGGGCTTGAAGGTGAAGCAGAGAGAGAGGAGGATTTTACTATGTTCGATATTGAGACCAATAAGAGACCAGGAGGTCAGTGATAGCAAACTAAGTGGAACAGTTTATTAACACGCCTCTATCCAAGCACAGTCAGCACAAGACTGGCTAGGCAAGTGGGTCACCTGACCCTGTTCTCTTAAACAGGCAGGGCCCAACGTACATAACGGATTTGATACAAAAATTCAATGTGCAAGTGGAAACCTACTTGAAAGAGAAATTAATTGCAGGGATATGGGAAGGTGTGAAGAGAATGGAACTAACTGCTCTGTTCTTGGAAAGTGCTAGAACAGTCTAGATGGGTCGAATGGTCTCTTTCTGTGTTGCATCATGTTACGATTCTACAAAATGTCTGCTCCCAGGCACCGTCTGAGCGGTAGATTGACAAAGAGGCTTGGGAGGCACCAGTAAGTTCTTCCAGAGGACTGCCTTCTGTTCGATTATGAGTCATATACCAGTTCGAATAAACGCACTCATCCAATTCATTTCCCTTGTATTGTAACACTTCTTACAAAGTTAAAAACGTATTGTAGCTTCCAACATTGGCATGTCGTGCTGCAAAAACCCATCCAGTTTGCTATGTTTGGCAGCGGAATGTGGAAATATTCACTCTAATCCGTGGAGTTGTTTGTTCACAGGGGATGGGAATGTGGGAGTGAGTTTTGATGCTGTTAGATAAGGGATTTGAATCCTTTTACATTCACGTATTATGCAAATATGATGAGAAAAAAAATGATTTCCAAAGGCTCAAAGAGACAAATTAAGTCTGATAATTGCTTTGCAGTTTATGTTGCTTCTCCATTTCCCTAATTACATTGCACTTTTTACAACTGACGATGTATTTATATTCGCTGTTTTGGCAGTGTGATTTTGATTCTTACCATCATCATTAGCACTTGGATCATTAAAGAGTTTCAGGGAAACATATCAGAACTCTTATTGGATCTGAAATTTGAGTACCATTGAATCAGGAGATTGAAATCCCATTGGCACAAAAAAGATATTGTGTCTAACTTTCTGCAGGAGTATGAATTTCTATCGAGGTAGCAGTGAATTGGCCCGTTTTGTTTTAATTGAGGTCTTCGGCATGCAGTTTTCTGTTTTAGTATTCTGGGTTTGAATCCCACCGTGGCATGTGATTGAATTTGAATTCAATAAAAAATAAACCTGAAATTAAGCATCTACTGATCACCATGAAACCGTTGTCGATTGTCAGAAAAACCCATCTGGTTCACTAATGTCCAGGTGACCCCAGAGCCACAGCAATGTGGTTGATTCACCACTTGCCAGTTAGGGATGTGCAATAAATGCTAGCCAGCTGGCGATGCCAATGGCCCATGAATGAATAAACAAAAAGACTGATGTTTTAGTGACATTTTAACATCTTTCTCAATTGGTCATAAGCTATCAAATGCCCACTGCACCTGCAATTTATGCTGTTAGGCTCCATGAGGACCACTGTAGATTTCTACCTTTAGATGCAAGCCAGAGCAAATCTTCTAGCTGCTTGTCCCTCGATGAAAAGCCCAAACTGAACTACCTGCCTCTATCAGTAAAAACACACAAATTAAAACAAAAGAGTCTTCTTTCTAAGGCTCCATCCTGAATCACTATCTCTATGGCAAGATGATGAGCTTTAGGATGACTCAAAAAGAAATGCAAACAAATTATTTTACCTTCAACACAAGTGTTTGATTCTACAGAATGAATAATTTGTGTTGATAATGGTGTTTTAAGACTCCTCAGGACTCCCTGGCTCAATTATAAGTTCAAATGTGGATTGTAGAATAAAAGGCTCCTACTGTGCAGAAGGAGGCCATTCAGCCCATCAAGTCTGCACTGACCGCAATTCCACCCAGGCCCTATCCCTTAACTCCATCTATTTACCCTACTAGCCCCCCTAATACTAAGGGGCTTGCATATCTTTGGACTGTGGGAGAGAAACCAGAGCACCCAGAGGAAACCCACATAGACATGGGGAGAATGTGCAAACTCCACACATACAGTGACCCAAGTCAGGAATTAAACCCAGGTCCCTTGTGCTTTGAGGCAGCAGTGCTAACCACTGTGCCATCCTACATTACTATCTCTATGGCAAGGTGGCATGTTTAGGATGATTCAAACAGATATGCAAACAAATTATTTTACCTTCAATATAATGCTTTGATTCTACAGTATGGATAATTTTGTTGCTAATAGCGTTATAAGACTCCTTTTCCAGACTCCCTGGCTCAATTACAAGTTTAAAATATGAATCATTGTTGAAGCTTTTCAATAAAACCTTGACCTTTTCGTTCCATACAAAACGGTCAGAAATTTAAGCTTCTCTAACAAATTTACATTTAACCTTAATAATAAGCAAAATGTTGCATATGTTTCAAGGATGAAAGAGCAGGCTACCTTCTAAGTTTAATAAGCTCAGACTTGATTAAGTTGCAGTAACATCAGAGTTGTTTTCATGACTTTTTCGACCAGATACCTCAATATTTCCAGAGTCGTAACTTTAATTTTCAAAATTGAAAGTTATATTGTAAAACACAAGAAATATGAACTAGATTTCCACAACAGTGCAGACAAAGAATGGACTTTGGAGTTCCCTGAAACCTGACACTCCTGGGGGGAGCAGTGCTCATTGGAAGGATATCTTAGCAAAACCCATGCACAGTCCCCAAGTGTGTACTCCCTGGAGTGCTGAATATAGCTGGGGATCACACTAGGTCGTGGATCCTGGTTCCATTCCAGATCTCCACTGTGATTTGGGTTTACGTATCGTGTTATCACATTTCCCTATTACATGCTGAAGAATCACGGAAATTCAGCTATTAATTCTTAATTAAAGCTAGTTGATTAGGTACTAAAGCACAATCCTTAATATGCATTTCATAACAGGTAACAAACAGAACATAACTCACATATCAGGTTTCCCCTTCAGGAGGTCATCAAGATTGACTGCTTACACTAGCCCCAGCAAGCTCAGGAAGGTCCTGAAGGAATCCCATGATCTTTATCCTTTATATTTATAATTACATCCTAAAGTCATGCTATTACATTCTCTGCTATCAGATCTATTGACTGATTAATGAGATAGCATGGCTATTGGTTATTTTATATCCTGCTAGTACATCAATAATGTGGGTCTGTTTGTGACTGTCTGTACGAAGTCTGCAAGTTCTCCCCATGTCTGTATTAAATAGAAAGCATACAGATCATGGGGTTTCTTCAGGACTTTCCTGAGCTTGCTGAGGCTATTGTAAGCAGTCAAAGATGACAATCTTGTTGACTCCTGAAGGGGAACCGTGGTACATGAGTTATGTTCTGATTGTTATCTATTATTGAAGTGCATATCAAGAGTTGTGCCTTCGTATCTAATCAACTGTGTACCTCTGGGTGATCTGGTTGTCTCCCAAAGTCCAAAAGGCGTACTGGTTAGATGCATTGATCTTGCTAAATTCTCCCTCAGTGTACTGGGAGTATTGTGACTAGGGGATTTCCACAATAATTTAATTGCAGCATTAATGTATGCCAGCTTGTGACACAAATTAATAAACTTAAAATAAATAGCCTGAGCTTATTAAACACCAGCTCCTCACAATTACTTGACTAATTTATTGTATCTTTCTATAAATAGTTAATGAGGCTGGAATTCTCCTATCTCATTTACTCCACCAGAACTGACAGCAAGAAGGGAGAATTTGGCACACAGCCAAAACTCCATTCGCAGCAGCAAGTTTGGAGAATCCAGAGATCGGAGAATCCGGCCAGTGACTCCAATGCTATCAGTCTTGGCCTTGGATATAGACACTCTCACCTCCCTTTAGCTGCTGGGTTTCCTGGAAAAGTCCAAGTCATTGCATTAGAAGTGTTTCCAAAATCCAAGGAACAGAACCTCATTAACAGATTGCAATGATTGACCCACCTCAATTTGGCAGGGACTCTCCAATCTGGCATTTTCCCAAGGCGTTGGGAGTGCTTTACATTAGTTGGAATTCTCCAATCTCGCCCATGGCTAGAATTCTTTAGTCAGTGAATGGTGTTTTGGCTGAGCTCCAAGTTCTCCAGTCTTGCTGGCAGGGTGAATGTAATAACTCCACAAAGACAAAAATCTTGTCACAAAGTTACTTTATTTACATCTGTATGCAGCTAGCTCTCCTATTGCTCCCTGCTGAATGCAGGCTGGGAGTCTTACACACCTGCTTTAAATAGGAAGCATGACGTTCCCTGACTTAACCGTCAATTAGGACTCAACAGGCAGTTCATACTCAAGTAAGCCAACCTCATTAACCTGGCTGAAGTCATCACAGCGAATGAGATTGGAGAATCCCATTCCAAATCTTTTTCAAGTTAATACCCTCACCCTCTCCCACCAATCTTGGAGGAGGTTAACATTACAGTAGTTCAATGCTGCACAGTGGCACAACTGCCTCACAATACCATGGACCCAGGTTTGATTCCCGGCTTGGATCACTGTTTGTGCAAAGTTTGCACATTCTCCCTATGTCTACATGAGATTCCTCCGGGTGTTCCAACTTCCTCCCACAGTCCAAAGATGTGCGGATTAATTGGATTGGCCATTGGATTAGTTTTGGGAGGAGTGGCAGGATAAATATTTGTGATTAGAGAGATAAGGTGAGATTGTCCTCAGATTGTCCTCTTTCTGTATTGTAAGGATTCTACAATTCTGAGTGGTACAGAGAAGAAGATGATTTCTTTATAGAGGGGTTGTGTTGTTTATAGAACCGCCAATCTGCCTATTCTTACAAGATTGAATGATGATCAAGCAATGTGAACAGACAATATTGTTCCATAGATGCAACTAATTTATCACTGAGACCATTTTATTTCCATATTTCTGACAACATCAGCTAATTATTCAACTGCTGGTGTTGTTAGTTTCACATGTATTTACATCTGTATTAAATTAGAGTTGCAATTACTGACAGACATATTAATTATAGGCAGGATGAGAAAAGCAACAATTTAATGATGTCCAAAAGCAAACAAAAATCATGAAATATTGAAGAACTTCAGGTTCGCACTGCTGCCTCATAGCGCCAGAGACCTGGTTCGATTCCCAGCTTGGGTCACTGTCTGTGCAGAGTTTGCATATTTTGTAAATATTATGAAATGCCAAAGTTACCACTTTCTAAGTGTAATTGTTTGCTATTCTTGCTCTGATTTACTCCCTTTCTCACATGAGGCTGCCATCCTCCACTGAGATTAGATTTCACAAGTGATGACCTTCAAAGCTCTCAACCAAGCAGCCATTCTAAGCGTAAACCTGGTTAGCATCTTTGTCCCTGTGTCTGTGTGAGTTTTCTCTGGGTGTTCCGGTTCGCTCCTACAGTCCGAAAGACCTGCTGGTTAAGTGCATTGACCGTGCTAAATTCTCCCTCAGTGTACCCGAACAGGTGATGGAGTGTGGTGATCAGGGGATTTTCACAGTAACTTCATTGGAGTGTTAATGCAAGCCTATTTGAGTGGCACGGTGGCACAGTTGTTAGCTGTGCCAGCACCTGGTTTCAATTCTGGCCTTGGCTCACTGTCTGTGCGGAGTCTGCACATTCTTCCCATGTCTATGTGGGTTTCCTCTCACAATGCAAAAGATGTGCTGGTTAGCTGCATTGGCCAGGCTACATTTTCGCTCAGTGTACCTGAACAGGTGCTGGAGTGTGGCAACAAGGTAATTTTCACAGTAACTTCATTGCAGTGTTAATGTAAAACTTACTATGACACTAATAAATGAAGTTTATTTATTTTGATACTGTACTGTAGCACCCTTTAAATATTTGACCCCAAGCAATCTTAGTGCCGGGTTTAAGTAAAACATTGATAATTAATTTTAACCCCAGCACACTTATACAAATTCAGAGCTTTGAAATACACTCTCCTTCAAAGGACCTGACAGGAATCTGTGCAAATAAAACAACTGCCTCAGAAGTGGACAGAAAAGATAAGATTCAATTTTGTTGTTTTGTAACGTGACTGTTTAGAATTTCTTTTCCTCTCAGTTTACAAGTGCAGTCAAGGATATTGCAGTTCATCCATATGTCACGTGTATCTGTCTGTTTGTGTGCCTGTGTGTATTCCGACATGCCCCAGACATTTGTTGAATGTTTTCCTGATGAAGATTGTCAAGCAGATGCTAATTTCCACCAACAACACATTATATTCATATTGTGTCCAACTGATATAGTGAAACATCGAAAGGTGCTTCACATGTGCATTACAAAACATAATGAAGAGATATTGGGTGGAATTTTCCTGTCCCGCCTGCTGCAGGACTCATAGCAGAGAGGACACGAACGATGCAAAGCTCCATGGACTTCAGGTGGGATTTCCCGAACTTGGAGTGAATGTGGCTGGTAAATCTCACCCATTAGGTCAAACGACTAAAATCTTGATTAAAAGAGCAGCTTTTAAGAATTAGAAACTTTAGGAAAAATAGAGAATAGAAGCAGGAGTAGGCCATTTGGCCCCTGGAGCCTGCTCTTCCATTCATAATGATCAAATATCCTGATCCCACCTTCCCTTCCCCATACCCCTTTAGTCCCAAGAGTTATGTCTAATTTCTTCTTGAAATCACACAAGCTTTAACCACTTTTTGTGGTAGTGAATTGACACATTCACCAGCCTCTCGGTGAAGAAATTTCTCCTCATCTCAGTTCTAGAAGGTTTATCCCTTATTTCCAAATTATGACCCTGAGTTCTGAACTCCCCCACCATTGGGAACATTCTTTCTGAATCTATCCTGTCTAACCCTGTTAGAATTTGATAAGTTTCTTTGTGATCCTCTCTCACCCTTCTAAACTCCAGTGAATATAATCCTCACAACTTAGTCTCTCCTCATATGATAGACCTACCATCCCAGGAATCAGTTTGATAAACCTTCACTATACTCCCCCTTTAGCAAGGATATCCTTCCTCAGATAAGGATACCAAAACTGCATACACTACTCCAGGTGTGGCCTCACCAAC
Source organism: Sphyrna mokarran (assembly GCA_024679065.1). Lineage (NCBI taxonomy): Eukaryota > Metazoa > Chordata > Chondrichthyes > Carcharhiniformes > Carcharhinidae > Sphyrna > Sphyrna mokarran. The sequence goes on from JAGIQG010000025.1 coordinate 16,120,857, forward strand.
ACTTGACACTAATGCAGCAAAAAATCCCTATTCCTGTACTCAAATCCTCTCCCTATGAACAGCAACATACCACTTGCTTTTTTTAATTGCCTGCTGTACCAGCGCACTTCCTTGCAGCGACTGATGCACAAGGACTCCAAGGTTTCACTGAGTTTCAATTTATATCCATTCAAGTAATAATTATCTTGAAAGACAAAGAGAGGTAGAGATGTTTAGGGAGGGAATTCCAGAACCCAGAACCTGGACAACAAAAGGCGCAGCCACCAGTAGTTGTGTAAGTGGCCAAAATTAGTGGAACACAGATGTTTTGAAAGGTTGTGAGATTGGTGTAGATTTCCGAGATAAGGGGAAACAAGGCCAAAGGGACTTTGTCCTAGCCAATGACACCCACATCCCAAAAATGAATTAAATGAATTTGAAAACAAGGATGGGCATTTTAAAGTCAACAATTTACTGTCAGTTCTGATTAAGGGGATGTATCCACCTTATTAATTGCTGTTTCTTTTCTCCAGATGCCAATGGACACACTGCGTATTTCCAGAATTTGTATAGAATTCCTCACAATATCCCTACAGCGCAGAAAGAGGCCATTGAGCCCATTGATCCTGCACCTACAGTGATCCTACACAGGCCCTATTCTTGTAACCCCATATATTGACCCTGCTAATTCCCCCTGATACTAATGGACAATTTAGCCTGGCCAATACACCTAACTCACACATCTTTGGAGTGTGGGAGGAAACCAGAGCACCCAGAGGAAACCCACACAGGTATGGGAGAATGAGCAAATTCCACACTTACAGTGATCCAAGAAGCCAGGAATCGAACCCAGATCCCTAGCGCTGAGAGGCAGCAGTGCTAATCACTGTGCCACCGTGCTGCCCCCTTTTCTGTTTTCATTTCAGATTTCTACCAATTTTGGTTTAGAATAATTTAGATCATTGGGAGGTCTTCAGGAGGGAGGGTCACCTATTCACGAGGGATAGGGAGCAGTTGACTGGGAGGGGAACACATATTTTAGCTGGGAGGTTAGCTGGAGTGTTTCAGAAATGTTTAAACTAATAGGGAGGGAGGGTGGGGAGACAGCAGGAACTGGGAGTGGGATAGAGAGGGATGATAGGGCAACACCAGTAGGTAGAAAGGTATTTCCGAGAGCTGAGGGTCTTCAGTGCATGTGTTTTAATGCGAGGAGTGTGACTGGCAAAACAGATGAACTGAAGGCAATAATGTTCACGAGGAGTTTAGACGTGGTGGCGGTGACCGAGACGTGGTTGAAGGAGGGGCAAGACTGGCAATTGAATATTCCAGGGTATAAGTGTTTTAGGTGTGACAGAGTTGGTGTGAAGAGAGGGGGGGAGTGGCTTTATTAGTTAAGGACAACGTCATAGCAGTGCAGAGGGAGAGAGGTATGGATGATTTAGGAATTGAGTCTCTATGGGTGGAGTTGAGGAATAGGAAGGGAGTGGTTACTCTGTTGGGTGTTTACTACAGACCGCCCAACAGCCCGCAGGCTGTGGAAGAAGGGATATGCAGGGACATTTTAGATAAGTGTAGGAAAAATAGGGTGGTAGTGGTGGGAGATTTCAATTTTCCTGGAGTAGATTGGAGTGTGCCCAGGGCTGTAGGAGTGGATGGGGAGGAATTTGTACAGTGTGTTTTGGAAGGGTCCTTGGAGCAGTATGTGGATGGCCCGACTAGAGAGGGGGCTATACTGGATTTGGTTCTAGGGAATGAGCCAGGCCAGGTGGTTGACGTCGAGGTAGGAGAGCAGGTGTCAAATAGTGATCACAACTCTGTCTGCTTTAGGATATTAATGGAAAAGGATGAGACTGGCCCAAAAGGGAGGGTATTTAACTGGGGGAGGGCTAGATACGGCCAGATTAGGCAAGATCTTAAAGATACGGATTGGGATAAGCTTTTTGAGGGCAGGTCGACGAGGTACATGTGGGAGTCTTTCAAGGGAAAACTAAACTCTCTGCAGGAAAGATATGTGCCGGCAAGGAGGAAGGATGGGAAAGGTAGGATTAGAGAACCTTGGCTTACCAGGGAGATTGAGGACTTGATCAAGAAAAAGAGAGAGGCTTACATTAGATCTAGGCAACTAGGGACTGAGATAGCGCTGGAAGCTTATAGAGAGTGTAGACGGGATCTTAAAAGGGGTATTAGAAAGGCAAAAAGGGGCCATGAGGTGGCTCTGGCAGGTAGGATTAAAGAAAATCCAAAGGCATTTTACACCTATGTAAGGAGCAAAAGGATGGTTAGAGGCAAGATTGGACCTCTTAGGGACAGTGGAGGGGATCTATGCTTAGAGCCTGAGGGAATGGGGGAGATCCTGAATGAATACTTTGCGTCGGTATTCACGCAGGAGACTGGACAGATGTCTGTGCCTGATGTTGACAAAGTTGAGGATCGGTTGAGGGAAATAAGGATTACGAGGAAAGAGGTGTTGGGGCTGTTAGGCAGCTTAAAGACATATAAAGCTCCGGGGCCTGATGGCATTTACCCCAGGCTGCTAAGGGAGTTGAGGGAAGACTTGGCTGGGCCTCTGACGCAAATCTTTGTCTCTTCCTTGGACACAGGTGAGGTCCCAGAGGACTGGAGGATAGCAAACGTAGTACCGTTGTTTAAAAAAGGTCAGAGGGATCACCCAGGGAACTATAGGCCGGTGAGCTTGACTTCAGTTATAGGTAAGCTAATGGAGAGGATCCTTAGGGACAGGATGTATGAGCATCTGGAGCGCTGCGATCTGATCAGGGATACGCAGCATGGCTTCGTCAAGGGGAAGTCTTGTCTTACGAATCTGGTGGAATTTTTTGAAGAAGTGACAAAAACAGTTGATGAAGGACAGGCTGTTGATGTCGTCTACATGGATTTCAGTAAGGCGTTTGACAAGGTTCCTCATGGTAGACTGATAGAGAAGGTGAAGGCGCATGGGATACAGGGTCGGGTATGTAGATGGGTCGAAAACTGGCTCGGAAGGAGGAGACAGAGGGTAGTAGTGGAAGGCTCTTTTTCCAGCTGGAAGCCTGTCACTAGTGGAGTGCCACAAGGCTCAGTACTAGGTCCTCTTCTATTTGTGGTCTACATAAACGACTTGGAAGTAGGGGTAGGTGGTGAGATCAGCAAATTTGCTGATGACACCAAGATGCTTGGATTGGCGGGTACAGAAGAGCAGTGTCAGGCAATACAACAGGACATAGACAGGTTGGTAGATTGGGCAGATAGATGGCAAATGGAATTTAATCCGGAAAAATGCGAGGTGATGCATTTTGGCCAGAAAAATGTAGAAGAGAATTATAGGATAAAAGGTAAAACTATAAGGAGCATAGAGACGCAGAGAGACTTGGGGGTGCAGGTTCACAAGTCTCTGAAGGTGTCCTCACAGGTGGAGAAGGTGACAAAGAAGGCGTATAGTATGTTAGCTTTCATAGAAAAGGGTATAGAATATAAGAGTAGGAGTTTGATGTTGCAGTTGTATACAACTTTGGTTAGGCCTCACTTGGAATACTGCGCCCAGTTCTGGTCTCCGTACTATCGGAAGGATGTGGAGTCCTTGGAGAGAGTGCAGAGGAGGTTTACCAGGATGCTGCCTGGTATGGAAGGACTGTCTTATGAGGAACGATTAGATAGACTGGGGTTGTTTTCCCTTGAAAGACGTCGGCTTAGAGGGGATCTCATAGAGGTGTATAAGATTATAAGGGGTATAGATAGAGTAAATGGAGGTAAACTTTTTCCACCTTCAGAAATGGATAGGACGAGGGGTCATGGCCATAGGGTGAGGGGGGCTATGTATAAGACGAATATTAGAGGGCAGTTTTTCACACAAAGGGTAGTGGGGGTGTGGAATGCACTGCCGAGTAAGGTGGTGGGAGCAGGCACGCTGGGGCTGTTTAAGGGTCTCTTGGACAGCCACATGAGCGGTATGCAGATAGAGGGATATATTAGGACTGTTTAACTACGGCTTTTTTCCACAGGTAATTCGGTCCATAATTTGAGCACGCATTCGGCAGGTGGTGCGGGTACAGCTCTTGGATGTTGATTCATGGGTTGCCTGGTACCTCATGTCGTATATGAGTGCTTTATGTGGACCACCTGAAGGGCACCATGACAGCTCAGAGACTATCGATGTGGCTGTGCAGACACTTGGAATTGGGCCGGTGTCTGCGGGAGTTTGCGCGTTCTCCCCGTGGTTGCGTGGGTTTTCTCCGGGCACTCCGGTTTCCTCCCACAACCCAAAAATTCGCTCTTAGGCTGATTGGGTAACAAATTGTCCCTATGGTGAAAATTTTCCAAATTAGGATTAATATATATATTATTATATAGGAATATTAAAATAGGATAATGTATTTGGTATTACGGTGGCGCGGGCTCGTTGGGCCGAAGGGCCTGTTTCCCGTGCTGTGTTGCTTAAAAAAAAAATAATTATTTTTGTTTGCTATTTTGCATTTGTTAGCACTGTAATGGTTAGCACTGCTGCCTCACAGCACCAGGGACCCAGGTTCGATTCCGGCCTTGGATAACTGTCTGTGTGGAGTTTGCAAATTCTCCCCATGTCTGCATGGGTTTCCTCTGGATGCTCCAGTTTCCTCCCACAATCCAAAAGATGTGCTTGTTAGGGGCATTGGCCATGCTAAACTTACCATTAGTGCCAGGAGGATTAGCAGGGTAAATATGTAGGATTACAGAGATAGAGCCTAGATAGGATTGTGGTTGGTGCAGACTCAATGGGCTAAATAGCTTGTGTCTGCACTGTAGGGATTCTATGATTTGTTTTCCTTAGAAAGTCTTCACTTCTGCCCAATACATTGGCCAGTGATCCATTTATACGTAAACCTCACTTTTGACAATTGTCAGTTTGTATCTAACCTGTTTTTTTTATCTCGCTCGCAGTTATCTTTGCTATCTTCCCTCTCATTATTTTGCCTGGTAAACTGATAGCATCAATAAAAGTCATCTTTAACAGTATAGATTTACAGAAAAATACAGACAGGGGATTAGATTCTAATTTTCTCTGTAGCACAGTTTTGTCAAAAGGGTTGTGATGTCTCCCTTATCTGGGATATCAAATGATTGCGTCATTGGTTCCTAGACCATGGAAGGATATTTGTTTTGTTGTGGGGATTTTTATCGGCTGCAGAATTTTTCTTTACTTTGCACTATTTTCAGTTGTCAGAGTGTTTCCTTTCAAGGGCTGGTATTGATTTTGGAAGGAGTGATAGTTTCAGCCTTTTGATGGCTCCTTAGCCCAGCAGTTAAATTTTTTTTGTTGTCCAAGGGGCTGATTTTCCCGGTATATCCCCCCTGATTTCAGGGCAGGTGAGGCTCGTGAATTAGCATTCTGCACTGATCCCGGGCACGATCTCTCGAGCCTTGGGTGGACGTGCTGGTAAGATTCCGGCCCAAGTGTCTAATATAATACTTTGTGAAAAAGACACATTTCCCTTTTTAGTGACACCCTTTTTCTTCCCTCTCCATTTTCCATTTCTCATTATCCACACAGCCAGGACCATGCTGCTTTGCTGGGGCTGTCCTGCTCGTCATGATTGATGGATCTGTTTTGGTGTAGCGACATGGGAGGGCTCCCAGTATCCTACTGTCTCCCAGTATCCTGCTATCTTCCAGTATCCTGTTGTCTCCCAGTTGGTGGCAAACATTTTTGGAGCAGCTCAATCTGCAGCCAGGCTGGAATTTTCATGCCAGTGGGATTTTCCAGCAGCACACCACCCCCCCCCACCGGCGGTTCCCTGCCAACATGGAATGATGTAATTGGGAATTTCCATTGACAGTGGCATGACCAGGAAATCCCGCTGCTCGCAACACAGCACCACCTCCCCACTGGTGGAGAACACACGGCTAGGAGCTGGAGAATCTCACTCAGTGATCTTCATGGCTGCTGGCTGTATGCATTCATCTTCCTCATCCTGACCGATGGTTCTCTTTCTGAACCTCAGGTAGAAATTCCAGTATTTACAGGTTCACTTCTGAGCTGGTAGCCTTACCCAGCTCTATATTAACCCCCAGTTGAGCAGCAATGAACTGGGTCTCATAGAAACCTATCAAATTCTAAGAGGGTTAGACAGAGTAGATTCAGAAGAAATATTCCCAATGGTGGAGGAGTCCAGACCTGGAGAGTAGTAGTTTGAGGATAAACAGTAAACCTTTTAGAACTGAGGTGAGGAGAACTTTCTTCACCCAGACGATGGTGAATGTGTGGAATTCACTACCACAGAAAATAGTTGAGACCAAAACATTGTCTGATTTCAAGAAGAAATTAGATATAGTTCTTGACACTAAAGGGATCAAGGGATATGCGAGGAAGGGGGGATCAGGATATTGAATTTGATGATCAGCCATGATCATAATGAACAGCAGAGCAGGCTCAAAGGGCCCAATGGCCTACTCCTGCTTCTAGTTTCTATGTTAAGGCTGGCACTTGAGTGTAGCCCTGAGAGAGAACTTTCAGATGAGATATTAAAACTAAGACCCCGTGTGTCTGTTTAGGGAGATGTACAAAAGAAGAACAGGGGATTCATCCCTCAACAGTCACAGGGACAGATCATCTGGTCATTATTGCATTATTTGTGTGAGCTTGCTGTGCACAAATTGGTTACATTACAATGGGGATACACTCTAGAAATAACCCATTGAACGTAAAGAGCTTTGAGACATCTAGCAATCGTGAAAATTGCTGTATAAAGGCAAACTATTTTTAGATGCATGGAACTTGAGGTCTGGGATTTAGTTAGTTGTTCACCATTTCCAGAGCACCTTGAACGTATCGCCTGTCTCAATCTGCTACACACAGAGGACATAAAACATTGATGTCCTATTCTTTACAAGGACATAGGAATGATGCAGGGGAGGAGGGGGAAGCGGGCTTGGTGGACTAACTTGTCCTTTTCTACCTGTAAACTTTGTGCTTCTGTATCCCATCCCCCTGTTCAAAGAGATGCTATTTCAGAGTGGCTGGTTGGATTCTCAAGTCAGTAATGCTGTGTTAAATATTAGGAACACCTCAACACACACTCTGTTGGTAAAGATATGTCTAATTAATCTTAACATTTCTCCTGCACCTCTCCTGGCAAGCTACCAAATAGCAAAGAGACAACCCTCCCTTAAATTGGCCAACCACCTCTGTTGCAGCTGTTGATTTTTAGTTGCACCTCTCTCTCACACTATTGCTGTTAATTAATTACCCAGACGCTTCTAGTCAGTCACACACCCAAACACATGCACGCCAGCAGAAAGCTTCCCAATTGTTACCCAGTCTCACTTGACAATTCCAGCTGGTCACCTCTGCTCCCATGGTAATATGTTGCAGCTTTCCCTGTTACACACTGCACAGGTTAGATGAGTGTGGATTTCGAACATTTCCGCAACATCATCAACTCAGAATGACAATGAAATTATTGTTGTAAGTTTGTCTTATTCAGCCACCTCACAGCTCAGCATATTGGCTTCCTTGTTGGTTAATAGCAAAACAGCAGTCAGAATAAATTCCCACCATTGTTCAAAACTCATGGCTTGTGTTATTAAAAGCAGTGATAACCCACTCTTGTAGTATCGGCCTCTGCATGTGTGCTAATGGCAGATTTTATGTATCACCTTACAGTAAGGGCATTTTGATTGAAACAGAGAACAAAATGATTCCAAGAAAGGATGTATCATTGAGGTGCTAAGTTGCCACAATAAATCCAGAACAACTGATTATTGTAGTGCTGAATTGTCATAATGTGACCAATGGTAACATTGGAATCTGTCATAATGTGACCAATGGTAACATTGGAATCTGTCATAATGTGACCAATGGTAACATTGGAATCTGTTATAATGTAACCAATGGTCACATGCTCTGAGGGTCAGCAGACCCAGTAGACAATGTAACCAATGGCAAAATGATATGGCGGTCAGCTGACCCAGTATAAAGAGAAAGCAGATGGGAATTGTGGGAAGCTTGTGTGGCCCAGAGTGTGGCCTCAAGTATTGGAGTAATGAAGTTTCTTCATTAAACCATTTCCTTTGGTTTATTTGTGAAGCTAGTTCTTTTATTGCTTGCAATTGTAGACCCTCACTGCCAGATCAATATGTATAAGGGTCTGCCATGTAATGTGGGATTGAGTACCTTATTGCCCACACAATGGTGTAAGAAGGATCATTACCCAGGCTGCAGGTCAGGATGGTGCTGAATAGAGGCAGGTTAAGACCAGTCATAGAGATATCTCTGAGACTATACCCTTTACTGTATAAATGTATACAGTCACTTATAGTTATAAAGACTCACTGTTAACATTCAGAAGAATACAAAGACTTTTTGAATGGGTATGTTCTGTAACCAACACTATCCCAACAATGATCATGCTTCCAGCAACATAAAGAGAGTTAATGCTATTACTGAGATGATGTAGACAAGGTTCAGTTCAATATAAGTGTGGATTTTCTTTAATCTTCTCCACGACCCTCCAAAATATCTGCTCTTTTCTAACTCTGGCCCCTTAAACATCCTCTGATTTTAATTGCTTAACCTTTGATGGCAACGAATTCTCATCTATGACTCTCAGCTTTATTGAAAAGCAAAGGAAGATCTGTATCTGAACTTACTTACTTACAGCAAGCAAGTCAGTTCCTGCAACCTAACAACAATAGTCCAGGTCAAAGTATGGGTTTTAAGTTCCTATTGCTTAATTCCTATTGCATGAGCCTCTGTATGCTCAGTAAAGGACTTTGTACTCCATGAAGCCCATGGGAAGATCTATTGATAATTCTCCATCCCTTTGATGGGCATCACAACAGTCACAAATACATAGGGCGAGGAGTGTAGTGTTCTGGGAGATTAGAATCATGAACATCTCTATCCATAATTATTGTCCAGATATTAGTGGACTGTGACCTTTACAGACCTGACTCCGTTTTTGATGGAGTATTGCAGTTCATCATCCACCTTGTTCAGCTTCCTGCTAATGGCGGCTGGCTTGCTGAAATGCAGCCAGCCTACCCTCAGGGAAAGCTGCTGGGGACAAGGAGATGTCTGCAAATTCCGGGTTTAATTCCTGGCTTGGGTCACTATTTGTGTGGAGTTTGCACGTTCTCCTCGTGTCTGCATGGGTTTCCTCCAGGTCTTTGGTTTTCTTCCACCATCCAAAAGACATGCTGGTTAGGTGTATTGCATGCTAAGTTATCCCTCAGTGCAGCTGAACAGGCGCTGGAGAGGGCTGTTAACATTCAGAAGACTAAAGACTTCCTGAATGGACACATTCTGTGGAGATTTTCATAGTAATTAATTTCATCGCAGTGTTAATATAAGCTGACTTGTGACACTAATAAATAAACTTTAAAATCAGCTGACGTAATTTTAATTTTACTCAAATGTTTCTTGTGGTTCCATTCACTAAAAAGAGTATAACAGAGTCATACAAGGTGTGTAAGGTATGCTGAGAAGTGTAAGGAATGAGGACAGCACAGTGGTTAGCCCTGCTGCCACACAGTGCCAGGGATCCAGGTTCAATTCTGGCCTTGGGTGACTGTCTGTGTGGAGTTTGCACATTCTCCCTGTGCCTGTGTGGGTTTCCTCCGGCTGCTCCAGTTTCCTCTTTCACTCCAAAGATGTGCGGGCTCGGTTGATTGGTCATGATAAATTGCCCCTTAATGTGTGATTAGCAAGGTAATATGTAGGGTTATGTGGATAGGACCTGGATGGGATTGTGGTTGGTGCAGACTCGAATGGCCTTCTTCTGCATAGTTGGGATTCTTTAACTTTGAGATCTATTCTCTTTGCTTTCCAGGTGGAGAGGAAACGGCATATTGGGAATGATATTGTAACCATTGTATTCCAAGAAGGAGAGGAATCATCACCGTCCTTCAAACCATCAATGATTCGATCCCATTTCACACGTATCCTTTTCCCTTGTGCTTTTCAGTATAGTTGCTTCACAAGACTTGAAAGCCTTTGAGCTGGAACCCTTTGCCTATTCTAGATCTTCGTTTCAACTTCCTTTACTTGCTGCTAAACTATTACCATTGGAGACATCATTTTTAAGTTTCTCAAAAGCTCTGTCCATGGTTTGTTGGTTTTTCTGCCACATCGGATTCCTGTAATTTGAGTTTGTAGTGTTCTCTAGAGTGACTGGCTGGCTGGAGATTTTGATGTTTGGGTCTCAGGGTTGTAGCTTGTGTACAGAGTACCCAGGTTACACCAAAATCATCAGTTCCCCAGTTGAAGTCCACTAGTTACTTACAGTGTCAAGAGTATGAACGTTGATTGCATGGTTCATGACTCCTACATTTAGCATTGTGGCTTGAGTTACACCGCATGTCCAGGGCATGCCTATTTTCCATGACTGTTCCTCACATATGTGATTTCCCAATATGTGTGTGTACAAAGAACAAAGAAAATTACAGCACAGGAACAGGTCCTTTGGCCCTCCAAGCCCGCACTGACCATGCTGCCTGATTTTAACTAAAACCCTGTACCCTTCTGGACCATAGCACTCTATTCCCATCCTATTCATGTATTTGTCAAGACGCCCCTTAAGAGTCACTACTGTATCCACTTCCACTACCTACTCTGGCAACGACTTCCAGGCACCCACTACTTTCTGTGTAAAAAGTCTGCCTCATACATCTCCTTTAAACCCTGCCCCTCACACCTTAAACCTATGTCTCCTCGTAAATGACTTTTCCACTCTGGGAAAAAGTTTCTGACTATCCACTTTGTCTATGCCTCATAATCTTGTAGACTTCTATCACCTCCATCGTGAGAACAAATCAAGTTTCTCCAACCTCTTCTCATAGCTAATGACCTCCATACCAGGCAACATCCTGGTAAATCTTTTCTGTACCCTGTCCAAAGCCTCCACATTCTTCTGGTAGTGTACTTGACAATTTTACCTAATCTGGTCTTTGATTAACCCAACACCATTCCAACAACTGAATCGTGGAAGGTTAGAAGTTACTATGTACGGATAGAATCTGCACAATGGACAGTGGTTAGCACTCTGTTTCACAGCGCCATTGACTTGGGTTCGAATCTCAGCTTGGGTCAATGTCTGTGTGGAATCTGCATGCTCTCCCCATGTCTGCATAGGTTTCCTCCATAAGAACTAGGAGCAGGAATAGGCCACCTGGCTCCTTGAGCCTGCTCCGCCATTCAATGAGATCATGGCTGATCTTTCTGTGGACTCAGCTCCACTTATCTGCCTGCTCACCATAACCCTTAATGCCTTTACTGTTCAAAAGTTTATCTATCTTTGCCTTAAAAACATTCAATGAGGTAGCCTCAACTGCTTCACTGGGCAGGAAATTCCACAGATTCACAACCCTTTGTGTGAAGAAGTTCCTCCTCAATTCAGTCCTAAATCTGCTTCCCCTTATTTTGAGGCTACGTCCTCTAGTTTCTCCTGCTGGTTGAAACAACTTCCCTGCTTCTAACTTATTTATTCCATTCATAATACTATATGTTCTACAAGATCGCCCTTCACTCTTCTGAATTCAAATGAGCATAGCCCTAGTCTACTCAGTCTCTCCTCATAAGCCAACCTCTCAACTCAGGAATCAACCGAGTGAATCTCCTCTGCAGCCTCTCCAGAACCAGTGTATCCTTTCTCAAGTAAGGAGACCAAAAAAGTACTCCAGGTGTGGCCTTACCTGCATCTTATACAGCTGCAACATAACCTTGCTGTTTTAAACTCTATCCCTCTTGCAATGAAGGACATTTCATTTGCCTTCTTAATTACCTGCTGCGCCTGCAAACCAACTCCTTGTGATTCTATCTCTCTCTCTTTCTCTCTCTCTGTCTTTGTGCTCTCACCCGTGACACTAATAAATAAACTTAAACTAGAAAACAAGGTGAAGCCCTTCATAGACCCTGAAAATAGATAAATAAAAGGCATTACTTTGCTCTAATGTGTAACCCAGGTCCCTCTGCACAGCAGCGTGCTGCAATTTTTTACCATTTAAGTAATAGTGTATTTTGCTGTTACTCATACCAAAATGGATGACCTCACATTTATCAACATTGTACTCCATCTGCCAGACCCATGCCCACTCACTTAGACCATTTATATTCTTTGCAGATTTTCAGCATCTTCTGCACACTTTGCTCTGCCACTCATCTTAGTGTAGTCTGCGAATTTTGACACAACTCCAAATCATCTATGTAAATCATAAACAATTGCAGTTCCACACTGACCCCTGAGCCACACTAGTCACTGATTGCCAACCAGAAAAACACCCATTTTCCCCCACTCTTTGCTTTCCGTTAGTTAACCCAATCCTCTATCCATGCTAATACATTACAGGTAACACCGTGCATCTTTATTTTATGTAGCAGACTTTGATGTGGCACCTTGTCAGATGCCTTTTGGAAATCCAGATACACCACACCCACAGGTTCCCCATTGTCCTCTAGACATGTAATGCTCTCAAGGTGCTCCGGTTTCCTCCCACAGTCCAAAACATGTGCTAGTTAGTTGCATTGGCCATGCTAAATTCTCCCTCAATATGCCTGAACAGCCACTGGAGTTTGACACCTAGGGGATTTTCACAGTAACTTCATTGCAGTGTTGATGTAAGCCTTTTGTGACACTAATAAATAAGCTTAAACTGGAAAACAGGGTGACAGAGCCTTCTCCGAAGCCTGTCATAGACCCTGAAAATAGATAAATAAAAGGCATTTCTCTGCTTCAATATGTAACTCCTTTAAACCCCACTCCATACCCTCTTTATCCCGCCACCATCCCCTGCCTTAATCAGATGCAGAGTTAATCCAGTGTGGTGAGTGGAATATTTGTGGTTGAATGAATTAAATTTTATATTCACTTTTAGTAAAAATGGTGCTCTACGATGCAATACTGAAGTTAATTAACACTGGAGTGAATTATCAAAAGTCCTATATATTTTCAATGAAATTATATTTTCAATAATTATTATGTTCTGAGTCAAATGAGGAGGAGGTCATTTAGCAGGTGATTTTGAAAACCAATTGTATGAAGAGGTTGCTCATTCCTGACAGGGTTATAATAGACTGAGTTAATCTTCTGGCTGTTTTGTTGAGGGATTTATGTTTGATCAAAATGTAAAACATTATGACATATTTATGTCTATTTGAACAGTAATGGTCTCTACCTAACACATTTGCATCTATTGCATGACAGCTGTAGTGTGCTTCATGGTAGGATAAGGCTGTCCCTAGTCTGTTTACTTTACATGGTATCTTGACACTGGATTTTAGAATAAACTGACAACTGTCTCTCTGCCACAAAGACTATCCTGTTGAGGTTGAGACAATCACTGCTTCACAAAACTTGCCTGTTTTTCTATTTACTCCACTCCAGCACTGGAGCATCAGCCAGCAACAAATTTCTTCTGTCTACTCTTCTGCAATAGTTCCTGCCACATCCCATATTGTGTTTTCCTTGTTTTCCTTCTCCCTGAGGTGTTTTGGGTCTTAACCGCAGCTTGTGTCAATGGGTAAAACTTTATAGATGTCAATTGCGCTTAACAACTCTTATCCATGTTTTTGCCGTTACTTTTTATGACAACTCATTTTTGTGACCTAAAGCTTTTCCACTGTAAGGTTGCAGCAAAACAATCCAATTTGAGGAGAGGAGTTCAAAGGTGAATTGGGCGTCACGGTGATTAGCACTGCTGCCACACAGTGGTTCGATTCCCAGCTCGAGTCACTGTCTGTGCAGAGTCTGTACATTCTCCCTGTGCCTGCAAGGGTTTCCTCTGTGTGTTCCAGTTTCCTCCCACAGTCAGAAAGACGGGTTTATTAGGTGCATTGGCCATGCTAAATTCTCCCTCTGAGCAGGTGCTGGAGTGTGGCGTCTAGGGGATTTTCACAGTAACTCCATTGCAGTGTTAATGGAAGCCTTCTTGCGACACTAATAAATAAACTTTAACATGAGAAGCAGTGGAACCAATGCCTTGTGCTATTTGATATCATCCGTATTTCATACTCCAATAAAAAGGTAAACACAAAAAGTGATGGAGAAACCAACTGTAAAAGTTTAGTAGATCATCCCAATGGACCAGATAGTTCATTTTGCCTTGGTTGTGGGAGGTGTGCCCTTGACAGAATGGCATTATCGGTGCTGAATCCCTCATTATTAGCATTGACCATTCTGGACTAGTCATTTAAATACAGTGGCTACAAGAGCAGGTTAAAGGCTAGGCTCACCTCCTGATTCTCCACAGCCACCTCACCATCCATAAGGCACAAGTCAGAAGCTTGATGGAATACTCTTCACTTTCCTGGATGAGTGCAGCTCCAATAACACTCAAGAAGTTGACAGCATCCAGGACAAAGCTGCCTGCTTGCTTGCTATCCCTTCCACAAATATTCAGTCTCTCCACTACTGATACACAGTGACAATAGTATGTATCATCTAGAAGATACACTGCAAAAGCTCATCAAGGCTCCTTAAATGGTACTTAAATGAATGAGTATATGGAAAAGAATAGGATAGGGGGTTATAGATAGGTCTGTGGATTGGTAGATGTGATCGGCGCAACTCGTGGGCCGAAGGGCCTGTTTGTGCTGTATTGTTCTATGTTTTACTTTTCAAACCCAATGATCTCTTCCATCTAGAAGGACAAGAGCAGCAGATACCTAGAAACAGCATCACCTGGCAGATCCCTTCTAAGCCACTCAAGGTCCTGACTTGTAAATATATTGCAATTCCTTCACTGTCAAAATCCTGCAACTCTCTCCCTAATAATATTGTGGGTATACCGACGCCTCAGGGACTGCAGAGATTCAAGAATTCAAGACCCATCACCACCTGTCAAGAGCAACTCAGGATAGGCAATAAATGCTGATCTAGCCAGTGATACCCTCATTCCATAACTGAATCTAAATAAGATACAGGAAAAGTGAACCATCGTGCAATCATATTCTGTCATATAACCCTGTCAGGTCTGAGTAACCTCTTCATACAATTGTTTTTAAAATCACCTGCTAAATGGGGGCATTCTGGTGGTACAGTGGTTAACACTGCTGCCTCACAGCCACTGGAAACTGGGTTCAATTCTGGCCTCGGATAATGCAGAGTCTGCATGTTCTCCCCATGTCTTTGTGGGTTTCCTCCAGGTGCTCCGGTTTCCTCCTACACTCCAAAAACACATTGCTATGATAAATTGCCCCTTGGTGACAGGGAGACTAGGTCTGTGATAAATTGCCCCTTGATGACAGGGAGGCTAGGTCTGTGATAAATTGCCCCTTGGTGACAGGGAGGCTAGGTGGGAATATATGTGGGGTTATGGTGATGGGATCTGGGTGGGATTGTTGTTAGTGCAGACTCAATGGGCTGAATGGCCATCTCCAGGACTGTAAATTCTATGACCTCCTCCTCCTTTGATTCAGAACATACTGATTATTGAAAATATGTAGGATGATTGATATTTCACTGTAGTGTTAATTGATTTTAGCATTTTAATGCACCATTTTAAAAAAGAAGTGATAGCAAAGTTAAACTCAGTCAACCACAAATATTCCACCCACAACAGCTGGAATTGAGAAGGTAGTGCAAAGGAATTGTCACTTTTATTAATGGAGCCAAATTACATCTACGCCAGTGAAATCTATGAATAATTTAATTGAAATAATCTTTGAGCAATTGTTTGTGATTCTTTGTTAATATATAATACATGGGGAGGTGATTGCTAGACTATTAATTCAGAAACTCAGCCAATTTCTGGAGACTCAGGTTCAAACCCAGACTCAGATTTGGAATAAATAAAAAATAACCTGGAATTAAGAATCTACTGATGATCATGAAACCGTTATTGATTATCAGAAAAACCTATCTGGTTCACTAATGTCCTTTAGGGAAGGAAATCTGCAGTCCCTAGCTGGTCTGGCCTACATGTGACTCCAGAGCCACAACAATGTGGTTGACTCTTAACTGCCCTCTGAAGTGGCCTAGCAAGCCACGCGGTTCAAGGTCAGTTAGAGGTGGGCAATGAATGCTGGCCTTACTTGTGAAGCTCAGGTTTCTTGAACGAATAAAGAAAGTGGTGCCCATGTCCCACAAATGAATAAAAAAAATTATAGCACCCTCCAAGTGAATGAACAGTAATATAACATTGGATTATTGATGGTGAAAGAGGTGTTTGTTCTTTAGCCTATGTCACAGATATTTTTGCCTTAGTCCGATACAATAAGCAAAATGATAGTTATCGGTAAGTAAATCACTTAAGTCAGTTCCATCTTTCTTTATGTATCGGTATTGTTTCATTGTAAGGGAACTGCGAGATGGATCACAGCAATCATGCTGGAAGGTGCAGTGTTGCTGAGTGTCACAGTAGCCTTGTACAAGCCAGTGGAGTGGGAGCAGGCAGCCCATTCTACTGCTGGACGCAAGCTGTGTTCCAAAAGAGAGGCAGTGAGTTGACGTGAAGCATCTGGGCAAAATGGGCCAAGAACTCCACACTCAATGACTACCTGAATCCCTTTTTATCTCAGTAAAATGTGGACCAGGCAGTGTCCCAGGAGCAGGCATCCTCGCGTCCTTACAGTCAATCGCTGCCAGCAAACTTCAAATAGTAAGTAGTGATGTACAGAATAGTTTAAACTCTGACCGCTGTTGCACACGGTGGACTTTCCCCCCTTGTTATAGATGTGGAGTATTTTCAACTCAATGCTGCTGATCACTCCGCTGTGAAGCTGGACTCGAACCCAGAAAGAAATTCAAATAGCCAGCAAAGTGAAATCCCAACCACAGCATTCTTGCTCACCTTCAGGTTCCAACAGAGTTACAAGTGGCTGACACTGCTGCCTCACAGCACCAGGAACCCAACTTGAGTTCTGGCTTCGAGTGACTGTATAGAGTTTGCATGTTCTCCCCACGTCTGGTGGGTTTCCTCCGGGTGCTCTGGTTTCCTCCAACCATCCAAAGATGTGCAGGTTATGTGGATTAGCCATGCTAAATTGACCCTTAGTGTACCAAGATCTGTAGTTTAGGGGGATTGGTCATGCCACATTCTTCCTTAGTATCCACACATGCGTAGGTTAGGCGATTACAGCTAAAGGGCCTGGGTGGGATCCTCTGTCAGAAAGTCAGTGCAAACTCACTGGGCCGAATGGCCTTCTTTTGCATTGAGGATTCTTAAAAAAACAAACCTTTGTACTGTTGTTACACTTTGCATTTTGACCTCATGTTCACACGTTTCAGTTGATACTTCCATTTGGTGCAGAGTCAATGGGCCAAAGGGCCTCTTCTGCACAGTATGGTTCTGTGTATGATTCCCCTCAGAACTTGTGCACATCCCGTTCTGAGAAAGTTTTCTCTTTCTTATTTGCATTTCATCAGCGTAGTTATCCAATTGATTGATAATGCAGGCATTGGCACGATTGCTATTAGTGATGTTGGAATGACCTTTAGATTCATTTTGAGCTGTTCTCGAGTGTCAGTTTTGGAGTAAAGTCGGGGGTGGCGGGGGAGCGGAGTGAATAGTTAACGTAATAAAAATCACAAAGCAGTTGAACCAGAATTCCGTTGAAATGTCAGGGTTAAAATTGCATTCCGTCTGATTTCTGTTGACACTTTGCTTTCTCTGCAGGCTTAAGATATTTTCCGAAGAGAGTGTTCCACTGTTTGGACCTCCTCTCCCTTCTCCACCAGTGTTTACAGACCATCACGAGTTCAGGGACTTTGTTTTAGTTAAATGTAAGTCTGGCTGAAGCTGTTTGTTGTTTGGATTGTCGCTTTCTGATACGTGTTGGGACCATGATGAGGTGTGTGGGACAGGGGGGAAGTGGTTAGGAATTCCAATTCATCTTAGCCCTTATAAAACCTGAAGACATTGGAGCAATGCACCCAGAGCGGATGATCTTTTCAGTGTCACCGCGCTGAGCTTTGGTAGTGCTGCTCAAGGAATGGGTGTGCGAACCTAGCTGGCTTGATTTCATACACAAGACATCTCCGGGGACATGCCTCTCTCCTAACACTCTCACAAACACAGACCTTTATTACTTACCTGCTTACTTGGTTTTGGCACAATTGTGTATGATTTACTCTGCAAGAAGTAACAGCAATCCCTTATTAAGGAAATTGCAAATGAATACTTCCACTCAAATGTTGTAGTTTTGAGGGAGGTGCTGGTGCAGTGGTATTGATACTGGGCTAGCAATCCAAAGACCCAGGGTCATGCACTTAGGACCCGGGTTCAAATCCCATTATTCCAGAGTGAAATTTTAATTCAGTATAATGATACCATGAAACCATTGTCGTAAAATCCCATCTGATTCACTAATGTTCTTTAGGGAAGGAAATCTGCCATTCTTACCTGGTCTGGGCGACATGTCACTCAACAGCCATAGCAATGTGATTGTCACTTAAAGAATGCCCTCTGAAACGGCCTAGCAAACCATTGAGTTCAAGGGCTACTTGAGATGAGCAATAAATGTTGGTCTAGTCAACAACACCCTTATCCAGTGAAAGAATTTTATTTAATTTTATGGGACCATCATGCCGTCCCATTAACAAAGGTAACTCGAGAGGGATGCACGTGTCTGGTCATTAACACAAATGAGGGCGAGTCCAGATTAGTGACTTGGGGAAAAACAGGTCCATATATCTATCTTCCTCTGTTTGCAGTGTCTATTCAAACAGATTCATCTATCTGAATGGCTGGAGCACCCACACAGGGACACAGGTTTTAAGGTATTATCCATTTGATAACATTTTTAAATCCCGTACATTTTCCCTGCAGCTGTCTGCGATGTACTGTTAGAAGTTCTTTACATTAGAGGTGCTGTGTAAATACAAATTGTTGATATTAGTGACTGGTGCATACGTGGGAGACTGGCTTTAATGTTCTACCTGCCACTTTTGAAGTCTCATTGCCAATATTGTCCATTGCTCATTGATTCAGATGGGGGAAGTGCTGTTAAAATTATGTCTGCCACAATTCAGGGCAATCCAGTTTATTTTTAGCTCTATATAAAGTGAAGCCAAGTTAAAATGAGCAGGGTCAATCACAGCATGTTAGGTGACTTACAAGCAAGAGGAAACCCACAGACATGGGCACAGTGGTTAGCACTGCTGTTTCACAGCTCCGGAGACCCAGATTGAATTCTGACCTTGGGTCACTGTCTATGTGGAATTTGCACATTTTCATGTGTCTGCATGGGTTTCCTTCGGGTGCTCCAGTTTCCTCCCACACTCCAAAAATATACAGGCTAGGCGGATTGGCCTTGCTAAGTTGCCCCTTAGCATTGCAAGATGTGTGGATTAGTTGGATTAGCCATGATAAATATGTGGAGTTACAGGAATAGGGTGAGAGAAAGGAGCTGGGTAAGATACTCAGTCAGAGTTGTCGATACAGACTCAATGGGCCAAATGGCCTCTTCTGCACTGTTGGGTATCTATGACAATACCAGTCCTGATATCCCTGATTTACTTCAGGTCTGATTCAAATGACCCACTAGGGAGCTTTTATCAAACAAATGGCCTATTTAACTCTATTTAAGAATACAGTTAACATATAGCAATAACCTGTATTTATTATAAACAAGAAAAAAAAACCATGATATTGTATAAACCTCAACAACTAAATGCTGTGTTCCAAACAAACAAACTTACACATATACACCTGCCACAGGTTAGCACAGAAAATAAGAAGGCTCATGTGATGTTGGAACTTAGTCCTTTGGCTGGAAAATTGAAACTCTGACTTTTCAGCCTTGTAATTTGCAGCAGTCCTAGAGCTAGAGGACTGGCTTCTAGTTTTTCCCAGTGAACCACTGCAAGAAACAGAAAGAGAGAGACTCTAGTTACTAGCTTGCAAACCACCAAGACTAGAATTCTCACTTCAGAAAAGCAAGAAGACCTGCTTCCAGCAAGCCAGCAGAATTTACAAACCCAGGGGAGAGAGAGAGGACATTGCATCCAGCCTGAAGTAAAAACATCTTCCAACTAAAACTGAAAGTGAATCCTTGGATTCGTGTCTGGAGGAATCATCTGACTTTGGCTTATCAATCAATCTTCCCACAACACTTCAATAAACAAAACTCCATTTACAGCATTTAAGCAGCAATAGTTTTTATTTATTAATCACAATTAAGCTTTCATTAGCACTGCAGTGAAGCTACACTAAAAATCCCCTAATTGTCACACTCTGGCATCTGTTTGGGTACATTGAGGGAGAACTTAGCCTGGTCAATGCACTCTAGCCAGCATTTCTTTTGGAGGAAACCAGAGCACCCAGAGGAAACCCCATACAGACACAGGGAGAATGTATAGACTCTGCACAAACAGTCACCCAAGCCGGGAATTGAACCAGGGTCTCTGGTGCTGTGAGGCAGCAGTGCTAACCACAGCTTCCTGCAATAAAAGGACTTCTAAATCAGTGCCACAATAAAAAAAACTGCTTACAAAGTGTAGAGAATGTGACTATTAAAAAGCACATTTAAAGGTACGCTAGCCTCACAACATCACACTGCAGAACAAAGATAGATTTCAGTTAGGACCGTACATTAGGTTATTCGCATAAACTATATATCTTAGGATACAAAGGTGCAATTTAGCATGGCCAATCCAGCTAACCTGTATATCTTTGGAGTGCGGGAGGAAACTGCAGCACCCAGAAGAAACCCATCATTCTCTTGCCTTGTATCAATTCAGACAGCCGTCTCTGATCCTTCCACATCGTATTCATTTGAAAAACATGAATCATATTCTCTGTCATCTTCTCATTAACAAATAATCTCAGTTTTTCGAGTTGATCCATATATGTTTTATTGTGTGTCCCCTTTAGCATTAGGTAGTTTTCTTTTACAACTCAGCTTGGAATATCAGTATTTTCTCATGAATCACGTCATCCCAAGCCTACTCTGTATCCTTATGGTGACGATATTGCATTTATTGACATTCAGTCTCCTGCTTCTCGAAATGTGTTAGCTGGCCTTGCTGCTTGCCTCCATGTTAACTGATTTTGAGTTGAAAACACAAACAATGTGGTTCAGATATTTTAGAAACAGGTTAAAGAGTAGCGATCCCCCAGTGCTGAGCCCTGAAGGACTGCATTGCCCAAAACATCTCAATTCTCATTCACACCCATCCTCTCAGTGCCCAGTCATGATATAAACTGCAGCCAATGCCGTGTCTACTCATTTTCAAAATGAGGTCAAAGAACAGTACAGCGCAGGAACAAGCCCTTTGACCCTCAAAGCTTCTGCTGTTCCCATTGTCCTATCTAGATCAAGTGCTTGTATCTCTATTCCCCATCAGTTCGTATGTCTATCAAGATAATTCTTAAATGTGGCTGACGTAATTGCTTCAACCACCTCACTTGGCAGTACATTCCAGGCCACCACTATCTCTGTATAAAAAACTTTTCCTGTACATCTCCACTGAACTTTCCCCCCTTATCTTGAATTTGTGCCCCCTTGTAATTGTCATTTCTGCCTTGGGAAAACGTTTCCAATTATTCATCCTATCTGAACCCCTCATAATTTTATAAACTTCTCTCAGGTCGCCATTCAGCCTCCATTTTTCCAGGGAGAACAAGCCCAATTTATTCAATCTCTCCTAATAGCTAACACCTTCTATACCAGGCAACATGTTGATAAACCTTTTCTGTACTCCTTCCAAAACCTCCACATCCTTCTATTAGTGTGGTGATCAGAATTGGCCACAGTATGCCAAATGTAGCCAAACCAATGTTTTATATAACTAACATAATATGCCGACATTTATATTTATGCCCCGGCCGATGAAGGCAAGCATGCCATATACCTTCTTCACAATGTTCTTGTGAAACCTTTCATCAAGAGTTTCAATAAAATCTATTGCACCTGCATGCTTGCCCTTGGTTTTATCTTGTGTTACTCTATCAGAAAAAATTATTCAGATTCTCTGGCATGGCTTCACTTTTGTAAATCCATATCTCAGTAGACATTTCACTACCTTGTCCTTCATAACTGATTGGATACACGGTACAGAAACAGGCAGCATTTCTACTCCACTCAAGTCTTCTCCTGTCGTGCCTAATCTAACTCCATCAACATAACCCTTCATTGTCCTTCATGTGCTCCTCTAGATTCTCCTTGGATTCACCTAGACTGTTAACCAAGACTACTCCAGGTGGTAGTAAGCTTCATATTTGGATCGCTCTCTGTGTCTTTCTCTCTCTTGTGTAACCTCACACCCATACTGCTTTTTATTCTTTGGGGAAGAGTGGGGAGAGTGCCGAAAGGATCCCTGAACTGATTATCAGCCCATTCAAATGCATTGAACGCTCCTTCCGTGGCCAGCAAGACCTGATGTTAGGTTCGAACCTTAAGCTTCTGGCCAGTGGCAGGCGCTATAAGACCTCCATGCTCTCTGGGTAAAATAATATTTTTTGAACACTCTGTGATTTCTTCAGACTATCTGATATTGATGGCTTCTAGTTTTGCACTTCCTTGCTATTGGAAACTCTGTTGCTCGCTTGCTGTCTCTCTCTATTTCTAACAAGATCTTGCATAATTATAAAGATCTATCGGCCTTCTCTTTTTAAGAGAAAAGAGATTTGGCCTGTTTACCTTTTCCTGATAGGTATTGCATTACATTTCTGCCTTGTATTCAATTTTCAATTCAATATCCTTGTAAATTAATTTTGTACTCTTTCCAGAGTCAACGCGGTGATTCTCCCAGCATGCTACGCTGCTTGAGCAGCACAGTGGACTGGGAAACATCAGTGGAAACCATTTTATGGGCTTCCCACTGGGTGCCACTGATTGCACACGTCTCCAGGCCCCAGATATCTGGTATTATCAGCTTCTAGCTGGAAATCAATGTGCTGATTTAAATCTTAAAATCTTCATTTGAATCTTATTAGTAGGCCTCTCTTCCTCCCCTCGGCAAGAGTGGTTCACTCCAGCAGGGTTTTCAACAGCTCCCCACTGACATGGAATGAAGGGAGGACCCTCCCCCCCCAAAAAAAAAGGTCAGGGGGTGAAGGGATATCCCCTGGACATTGTCAGCCTGGCCTGTAGCATTGCCAAAGGGACAAAGTGGCAGTGCCCAAGGGGCACCTTGGCATTGCCCAGTGGGCATCAGGCAAGTCCAAAGAGTGGAGTTGGGGAAGGCCAGTTGGCATGAGGTTGATAGGTAGGAGGGCTCTCGCTGCCACTCTGCAGTCAGGATCAGTGACGTTGGAGGGAGTGGGCTGATTCAGAGTGGGGGCGAGTGAGGGGTCAGGAAGATTGGGACTACCCGAGGAATCTCGGAGATTGAGGCGAATGTGCAGTGGGTGGTGGGAGGTCAGCGCTGGCTCGGGGACATCTGGGAAAGCAGCAATCAAAGGGTGGGGGGGGATGTTGGAGAGGCAGCAATGGGGAGGGTGTCATAGGGCTGGCCAGCAATCGAGCTGGCCAGTGATAGGAGGTTGGCAGTGTGGGGCTATTGTGCACGTGTCAATCTAGGCACTGACAGATGGACAATGGCCCACACAGTCCATGCTGCTGGCCTCTCCGCCAGGAATAGGCCCCGCTCTGAGATTTCCAGCCTGATATACCTGCACTGCACAGAATGTGGGAGATTCATTTTGAAAATCTGGCTGAAAAAAACTAGCGGAATTTACTCCCGTTTATATGCGAATTGTTTTGGAAGAATCCCGGTCTCTGTATCCTTTCCAAAAGATGCCATTGAGAATTGTACTCCAAGCGTGGTCTAACCAAGGCTTGATGCAAGTTTGGCTATTTTTCCATTCTATACTTCGAGAAATAAGCCTGGGTGCTTAGTTTGTTTTTAAATTTCGGTGCTTGGATTACCTATTCTAGAGTTTTCTCTTTGGCTGTATTGTGAGACTAAGGGCATAATTTTCCTGTCACATCAGCCACGGGAATTGTAGTGGGTGAGAAAATTCATCGGAAAATTCAAAGGTCCATTGATCTCGGGTGGGGATTTCTGGTCTTCAGGCGAGTGTGGCCAGGAATCCCCGCTAGCTCGCTTATAAGTTGCCTTACACTAAGTGTTTCCTCGTGTTGATTTGTGCTATCCTCTTGTGTGGAGTATGAGAAGGTCTTTGTTTTCAAAATTTTATTAATAGTTTTAACGGCTTTCATTACCTTTCCTGCCACGCACACTGGCCTTTTGTCAACTCTTCCTCTGGTTCCTAAGACATCCATTTTCCCCATACACTGAAGTACCTTCTCTACTCTGCTCTGATAAAGGGTCATCCAGACTTGAAGCATTGGTTCTATTCTCTCTCCAAACATGCTGTCAGACTTGCTGAGATTTTCCAGCATTTTCTGTTTTTGTACTTTGTGTTTTTTGTTCCTTAACCTGAACTATATAACCTGGCGATCATTCCTGCAGCTTGCTTTCACTTTAGCTTCCAACGCATTGTCCCTCTCCGTGAGGTCAAATCCAGCCTCCTTTACAGCTTGTACATTAAAATGTTGCTTCCGCTAACACTCCTTTACCATATCCAGGAATGATGGGATCTTTATGCTACCATCACTACCCAACTCCATTCCGCATCAAGACATTTCAAATCCCCTTTTTCTTTAACACCCTTGCAGTTTTCTTCACATAGCATAGGCAGCAAGGTGGCTCAGTGGTTAGTACTGCCACCTCACGGTGCCAGGGATCCGGGTTCAATTCTTGGCTTGGGCCATTGTCCTGTCTGTCTGCAGGTTCTCCCCATGTCTGCCTGGGTTTCCTCCCACAGTCAGAAAGATGTGCTGGTTGGCTGCATTGTCCGTGCTAAATTCTCTCTCAGTGTACCCAAACAGACAGTGGAGAATGACAATTTGGCGATTTTCACAGTTAGATTGATTGGCCATGCTAAATTAACCCTAATGACTAGAAAGATAAATAAGAGGAGTTATGGGAATTACTGGGTGGGATTGTGATCGGTGCAGACTCAATGGACGGAAAGACCTCCTTCTGCACTGTTGGGATTCTGATTCATCATTGTATGATTCAGTGTTAATGTAAGCCTAATCAATAAACTTTAAAGGGCTTGGCTATGGCATACACCTCAGTGCGTTTATGAGCTGTCTCTCCAAGAAGACACTTGGTTATCACTCTACCTTCAGCTCACTAGAAAAGTAGCAGTGGAAGTTTTGAGCCAGATGTGTTATAATTTTAAATGATAAATTGGCGTTGTGTCTGGGACAGTTGGCCTTCATCACAGTGTTGCTCAGCTTTAATGTGTCATTTTCAGTAATAAATGGTGAGAAAGCAACCCTGGAAACCCCGACCTTTGCTCAGAAACGTCAGCGCACCTTGGACATGTTGATACGATCTCTGTATCAAGATCTCATTCCAGACTTGCATAAGGTACAGTAGTTACTGGTTGTCACAGTTGACAGTGTGTGGTTACATGTCACTATAGTAATGCATTTTGCCTTATTGTTGCCATCAATCTTTCTCTTACTAATTGACACAAATTACTTGCAAGGTTTACAAATCCAATTAACAAGGAGCATATTTGCTTTGAGTTATGCCAAGAAATAGATCATATTCGCATCGCTGAACTTCTTCCGCAATTCTAAAAGAATAGTTTTGCTGAATTTCAGTATTTAACCGAATGTGGCCAGAAAGTATTATTGACAATCATTTGGCTGAGAAAAGTATCCATGGGTATTCTCATATTCCCCTTGCCATTAAAATTAAGCTGTGAGTTGTAGTGGATTCAAAATAACAAGCTAACATGCTGGACTTGTTACCAGAGGCAGATCTTGTTCCCTTTGTGCCCTTGTGAATGTGCTGTGGTCATAGAATTACAGAATCCTTACAGTGCAGAAGGAGGCCATTCAGCCCATTGAGTCTGCACCAACCACAAACCCATCAGGCCCCTATTCCAGTAACCCATTTACCTTGCTAATCCCCCTGACACTAAGGGACATTTTAGCGTGGCCAATCAACCTAACCCACACATCTTTGGATTGTGGGAGAAAACCAGAGCACCCGGAGGAAATCCACAAAAGGCACAGGGCCATTAACAATGGTTTGAGAAAGTGAACGTTTCCTAGCAACAATCGAAGTTCTCAATAGAACTTCAGTGAGAAATCCTTTACCATCGACCTGAAAATAAAAGAGACAGCATCAGTTTTAAAATTAAAAGAAATTAAAGGATGGTCCATGGTGTACTCAACACAGTTATAGCTGATGGGGGATGCAGAGTCAGCTCCAGGCCTGTTGTTAATCTCATTTCCAGTGGACCTGGGCTACAGTGTCAGTATCCCAGCATCAGTCTCGTTTAGGTAATAAACCAATACCTTACCTCAGTCCTTAACTCTGACTCATTCCTGTTCAACAAATCAATAGCAGCACAGTGGCACTGCGGTTAGCACTGCTGCCTCACAATGCAGGGACCTGGGTTCAATTACAGCCTCAGAAGTCCTGTGCGGAGTCTGCACGTTCTCCCCGTGTTTGTGTGGGTTTCCTCCACATTTCCTCCAGTTTCCTCCCACAGTCTAAAGATGTGTGGGTTAGATTGGTTGGCCATGCTAAATTACCCTTTAGTGTCAGGGGATTAATAGGGTAAGTGTGTGGGTTTATGGCCTGGGTGGGATTGTTGGCGGTGCAGCCTCGATGGGCTGAATGGCCTGCTTCTGCACTGTAGGGATTTTATGTTTCGATGATTATCATTATTGTCCAGTATAATGTGGGGGAAACTGCAGTTCTACTTGTCCAAGCTTCGAAAGGGAGTTCCTGTCATCAAAGAGTGAATGCGCTGGAGACAATACAAATCAGAGCAACCCCAAATTAATATTGCATCAGAGGAGTTATTTTTGCATGCACTAAACACATGTTTAAAATATCCATTCCAATATAATTTGTATGTAATAGATTGAGTTTGGAAAGTTCAGAATGTACCAGAGGTAATGGATTTTTCAAACTAAGTCAATCATTCTCAATTGCAGTTATTAATGATGTTCTATATTGCACTGTTTAAAGAATGAATTGCTATGTATTTGATCATGTTCTTCTATGAACATTAAGATTGCACTCACTTCCTGGTTTAACTATAGCTTTGTTAATGTTATGCACATAATGTAGTGAACGACTCTTCAATGTCACATTTCTTCCTTAGGAAATGAATGAAATCCAACTAGGCTGGATAACAGTGAGATCATTTATCTTCTCTTTTTGCATCCAAATGCATCAGCGTTCCTTCTTGTACAACAAGACTGGCAATTTTAATGCATTGCAACAGCATCACAAGTAATGCAAGCCAAACATATATTAATCCTTTGAGACTCGATTCCCTGGGTATCATTCTTGTTTTCAAATTGTACACAGTCCTACTGGTTCCTGCAACCGCTGAAAGATTCTGAATCTGAGTAGCGTGGAAAAACCTGCCTCTCCAAACTGACCCTCAAAATTGGGATGATGTCTGAGATGGCTGCTACAACAAAATAATTTTGTCCTCAAAGGTTTAATATTGCTTTGTCCATGTTAATAATGTTCATTGTCACTTGTTAACTGCATCTGCCAACTTAGCATGGTTTTTGAAAGTGATTAACTATGTGCCATCACCCTGTCTCTAACTGAAAGAAAAATTGCATTTATGAGATTGCGCTGCAAGGTCTATTGATCATTGTAATGTGTGGAATCGACACCCGTGGCATAAAGGAGAAAGAATTGAGCTAACAGGTAGCTGAAGTGAAATCCATGACTTACGAGCGATGGTACATCAATATGTTTAACAGTCACATCATACATCTTTGCAAAAGCAATAATGAATTACAGACAGCTGTTTGACCCCGTGTACGGTGCGTGTGTGCTTGTCAATGCGCCAACAATTCCTCTCCTCTATCCTCTGTGCAAATCCTTCCTTTCCGTTTCCGTCTTTTCGTTTTGGCGAACTGTGTCTTGTCTGACAGTTGTTAAAAATTGTTGCAATTATAAATCATTTTAGATCTTCGTTACTGCAGGTTGCCAACTTAATTTTAACACGTCTCTGACATGATTTGTAGCTGCCTGGTCAAACATTAGACACTAACACAGAAAGTTGACTAACACAGCGTAGACGTATGAGATGGAAGGTTACCACCACCAGTTAAACAAAATGATCCCTAAGGAGGATCTGAAACCTTATATTCTTTGCCCCAGCAAACACTCTTGCTAGGATGCTGCTAAACATTGCACTTCCATGCAAATTTGACTGTAGATTAAAGATGCAACTAATTTTGATTTTTTTTCAATGATGCAATCAGCAATTATTTGTTTGTGTTCCCTAATAATGTTCTGGGCAATCAGCTGAAACAGGCCGAAGTAAATGGTCCCTTAAATTCCTCTTCAGCCACAGCAAGAAATTGGGAAAGATTTGAAAATAGCATCAGTTGTAGATTAAAACTAACTGATATCACAAATCTGTAGCAGCACCAAGCAGTAAAAAATAGACACAGGGAAATATGATACTTATCGCAGAGGATAAGCTTGTACACTGCAACTGTGAAAGTCATTCATCTTTGATTGATATTTAAAAATTTATCATTGTGATGAATGAGATTTTAAACCCATTTGGCACGTTATAGCATTGCAACATACCATCAACATGTAAGCAAATATTTAATAAAGTTCCATCAGTGGGACGATATGAAATTCTAATCTGAACTATTCAATCACAATCAGCTGTCTTTGTTAAATGAGGGCGAGAGGGGATACAGCAAGGCTTTGAAACTTGTTACCTGAAATAATTTCTCTTCCTAGTTAGTGCGTTTTGATTAAGGTGAGGTGAGGTCACACCTGGAGTATTGTGTGCAGTTTTGGTGTCCTTATCTGAAGAAGGATGTCCTTGCTACAGAGGAAGTACAGGGAAGGTTTACTAGGCTGGCTCCTGGGATGGCAGGTCTGTCATATGAGGAGAGACTAAGTCGGTTAGGGTTACATTCACTGGAATTCTAAAGATGAGAAGGGATCTCATGTCAACAAATAAAATTTTATCAGGGTTAGACAGGGTAGATTCTGAAAGAATGTTCTTAATGATGGAGGAGTCCAGAATGAGGAGTCATAGTTTGAGGATAAGGGGTATTCCTTTTAGAACTGAGGTGAGGAGAAATTTCTTCAGCCAAAGGTGATGTATGTATAGAATTCACTTTCACAGAATGTAGTTGAGGCCAAATTGTTGTGTGATTTCAAGAAGAAATTAGATATAGCTCTTGGGACTAAAGAGATCAAGAGATATGGAAGAAAGGGGAGAATCAGGATATTGAATTCAATGATCAGCCACGATCAATATGAAGCTGGCTCGAAGGGTCAAATAGTCTACTCCTGCTTCTTAGTTTCTATGTTTCTGTGTAAGATTTTGACTATGACACTAAGTTAGTTTTCCACTGGAAATCTGGGCCGAGATTCTCTCACTCTGCTGCACTAAAAACATTGGCACAATGGGCCAGGAGATTTAAGCGGGGCACGATCCGTGGGCTCAGTGAAGTACGTTTTGTAAATAAAACGTCGCCCAATGTCAGATTTCGGGCAGCATTAGCTCCATGTGGAAATCCACAGGGAGGTGCATAAGTTATTTAAATAGGACTTTACATGTATTTTAAATATCTGAAGTCTCCGTCACACTTTAGACCATTGAAGTGAATTGTATATAACAATACAATATTAGCAGCACAGCATTATGGCTGATAGGGCTACTCAATGTTGCACTTCAAAGTGTCGAGTGAACTGAGGTGTGGCTTGTGCACATCACTTCTTTATACATGGCTTTAGTGAGACCACACCTTGAGATCTGTGTGCACTTTTGGTTTCCAAGTCTGAGGAAGGACATGCTTGCTATTGAGGAAGCTCAGCAAAGGTTCACCAGACTGATTCCTGGAATAGCAGGACTGACATATGAAGAGAGACTGGGCTTGTGAAGAATGAGAGGGGATCTCATAGAAACATATAAAATCCTTACTGGATTGGACTGGTTAGGCAGGGGAAGAATGTTCCCAATGTTGGGACAGTGCAGAACTAGGGGTCATAGTCTAAGAATAAGGGGTAAGCCAATCAGGACTGAGATGAGGAAGAATTTCCTCACTTAGAGAGTTGTGAATTAGTGGAATACCACAGAAAGCTGTTGAGGCCAGTTCATTACTTATGTTCAAGAGACAGCTAGACATGGCCCTTGTGGCTAAAGGGATGAAAGGATATGGAGATTTCCTGCTGACAGGATTCTTCACCTTTCTGCCTTGCTCAGCCTCTAAAGATGCTTTCATCTTGTTTGTAACATCAGCCAAAACCAGTAGCAGTGCTGCCAACTGTACAGAACGGACGTGGCAATCACTGTTTCATTGCTCTTCTGGCAATTATTCCTTCTGCCCCCTTTTCAGAAGTGTGTTCTCCAATGTCAAGAAACTGCTCGTGTGTGGACAGTTTGATCTCCCATTCTGCTCAGGTGAATTATTAGCAAAGACAATTCATTGCCAGCCGCTGCACTTTATCTATGACAGTTCCACACTGACACCTTATTCATCTTCAAATTCTAGGCCTCGAATGGAAAACCAGCTCAATCTTCCTGTGTAAAGCTTGGATTCCTCCGGATGAGTAGAAATTCCCATCATTAAACGTTAGGAACACCAAAGACGTGGGGAAAGATTTCCTGCCTCTACTCCTTGCCCCCACAGCCTATTTTCCAGCAGTGAGGGTGGCCTGCTAATGGCCAGCAGCAGAAGGATCTTCCAATCATGCCGATGTCACTGGGGTTTTGTGTGCCCTGCATGCTCCACCAATGGGAAACATGCTGCAGGGAGTCACCGTGGATGGGATTGGGAGATCCCTGCCAATGGAAAGGGCTGGAAAATTTCATCAATTTATAAAATCATAGAATCCTACAGTGCAGAAGGAGGTCATTAGGCCCACCGAGTGTGCACTGATCACAATCCCACCCAGGCCCTATTCTGGTAACCTCCCCATATTTACCCTGCTAATCCCCCTGGCAGTAGGGACAATTTAGCATGACCAATCCTCATGCATATCTTTGGACTGTGGGAGGAAACCGAAGCACCCGGAGGAAACCCATGCAGACAAAGGGAGAACATGCAAACTCCACGCAGACAGTGACCCGAGGCCAGAATTGAACCCGGGTCTCTGGCGCTGTGAGGCAGCAGTGCTAACCACTGTGCCACCGTGCTGCCCACAATGTGTCTCCAATCCCCAATACCAACTCCACTGCCAGATTACCAACTCCATCCCAAAAGGCCATTCTGTATTTTCTAAGTCATTGTTTGCAAAGGAAGAAGACAGCAGAACTTTTATTGTATTGTCGAGGATTTCTGTTAGCTTTTAAGTGTTGGAAGGAAAGAATGTGAATACTCATGTTAGTGCACTGTCCTTAAGTTCCGATTGGCTTATGCTGTTCCACAGCCAACCACTTAACCAGCAGGTAAATTTTGATTGCGCGATTCTATCTTTGTTTTCTGATGGCTGAAAGTTGATACCAGCTTTCCAAAATTGAAAGGTAGATTTTGCAGCCTCACTTGTCCCAAAACCATAAAATCCCATCCCAGGTCAAAGAACCTTTCCACGTTCCGGCCCTCACCCGCTCCCAATTCCCGTGGGTGGGCGGGGCGGCAAAATTCTGGCTGAAATGTCAAATACTTGGGGGCATGCATTTAAAGTTGTGGGGGGGGGGGTAGTTGAAAGAAGATGCGAGGGGTATGTTTTTATACAGAGAGAGTGGTAGGTATATGGAATGCGTTGCCAGAGATGGTGATGGAGACAGGTATGATTGGAGTGTTTAAGGGAATAGAGGGATATGGACCAAAGGCAGGCAGAAGGGATTAGTTTAATTTAGCATCCTGTTCAGCACAACATTGTGGGCTGAAGGGCCTGTTCCTGTGCTGTACAGTCCTACGGTCTATGGGTAGTTTTGCATACTGTAGGTTATGATGCAACGATAAAGTGGGTGCGTACTCTTTCAACTTAATTTCTTAGGTAGTAATCCATCTGCCATTTATAAAGATTTACTGATACTCCCGCTGCCTATAAGCAGAAAGGTAATTTAGTCAAGTGTTCTTTTTGTGCTGGAATACACTAGTTTGATGTTTTATTGAAACATTAATTCCCTTTGTATGGAATAACTTGCCCGCTTTTTGATAGGCTGTTAAACCCCAAGTGGTTTACTGGCTGGCCAGTGAGAGACAGCAATTTTAATCCTCAGTAATGTTTTGCGTAGTGGCATTATGAGAAAGGCAAACTGTAGGGAAGGGGAGGTATGTTGATAGAGGGCTGTACAAGGGTTTTATGAGTAATAATTCTGAAGTTATGTCCGCAAAATCCAACAAAAACAGATGAATGACTCGTTACATATTGACGACAATGACATGACTCCCTGTCTATTCATTTGTACCTTGCAAACGCGATCCATCGGGCACACTGAAGGATTTGATAGTGGCTTACTGAGGAGACACTGCTGTCTGGGCCTGTTTGAAATGTTGGATGTGGCGATCGGTTAAAATTTGGTGCGATCATTTGAGTTTGTGGCTTCCCTCCTCAAAAAGAACCAAAACGGATCATTCGCACAGAGTAAAAGCCCGAGGTTGCTGGACATGCAGTGTCTCTTTGGTGAATCGACTGAACTGATGTGATCTTGTGCAGAGGTGCTCATTCATCCTTCTGTTACGTACCCAGAACATGTTAAACAGGAGGTCGTTTAGCGACGTGCTGCCAGACTCACCCAAATCAGCCCGGAAAAAGGAAGAGGCACGTCAAGCAGAATTTGTCAGAGTGGGCCAAGTAAGTTCCGTCTCTTAGCCAGTCGCTGTTTAATTTGATCGATTCACAGGCTTGTTCACGTTGGAAGCCGTGTCACATGCTTCACTCTGCATCCACACAATCCAGTCAGGAGAGACAATGGCGTATTGGTCTTGTCACTGGACTAATAAGCCAGAGGTCCAGGATAAAGGTTTGGGGACCCGTATTCAAATCCCACAATGGCAGATGGTAAAAGTCGACGAATAAAAATGTCAGCTGGGATTTTCCAACCACGATCACCCAAGGTTGAAGGATATTTTCATGGTCCATCCCTCACCTGCTCCGATTCCTGTGGCGGGCAGGATAGTAAAAATTGCCCTGTGGAATTAAAGGTCTTAACGATGACAAAATTGTTGATTGTTGTAAAATCCCAGTAGTTCATTAATGTCCTTCAGGGAAGGAAATCTGCCATCCTTACCTAGTCTGGCCAACATGTGACTCTAGATCCACAGCAATGCGGGTTGCCTCTTAAATGCCCTCTGAAATGCCCTTGCAAGCCAGTCAATACAAGGGCAATTAGGAAACATACTGCACCAGTCAGAGAGAGACTCACAACAAATTTAAAAAGAGAATGTCAAGCAAGTTACATTAATTAAACAAGAGTAGGGACTTTTTTAAGGGCAGTGTCTGTAATGAGCACAACATGTTCTGTCACTCAATAACGCAAGCTGAGGCCTCTCCACCTCATCATACT
Source organism: Sphyrna mokarran (assembly GCA_024679065.1). Classification (NCBI taxonomy): domain Eukaryota; kingdom Metazoa; phylum Chordata; class Chondrichthyes; order Carcharhiniformes; family Carcharhinidae; genus Sphyrna; species Sphyrna mokarran. The sequence goes on from JAGIQG010000025.1 coordinate 16,154,235, forward strand.
AACCACTAGACTAATGTAAATCTTTGAGACTGTGGGAGGAGATCGCAGCATACGGAGAAAACCCATGCAGACACTGGGAGAATGTGCAAACTCCAGACAGACAGTGACCCAACTCGTGAGGGAACTCGTGTCTCTTGACGCAGCAGTGCTAATCACTCTGTACATTCACATTTCTTCTGTCCCCTGTGAAAATCTGATTAATTAAACCGTGTGGCCCTGCGAATTTGTGTCCTCCTTTCATAACACTAATTATGCGGTAAGATGTTACTAATTTTACAGGGTAATTTATTCAAACAGCTGGCAGAGAGGTGCAGAATGATCGTGGCATTTAATCCCTGTTTTGTTCCGCTGGACTGACAAAATGTGGCTGTTAGGCAAATAAAATCCCCAGCGCACTCTGCTTTTGGCCTGTGTATCACCTGAGAGCAGTGATGGTTGCCAAGGTGATGATGTCCATGTTGTGATGCCCTGGCGCTCTGATTCCAGGTTCCCTTCGCTCGACCCCATGATGTCAATCAGAGTAAGAATGCAGTGCTAACGGCATGGCAGACTATTATAGTCCAGATGTTCTTTTTCTTCAGGCCCTCAAGCTGAAAACTATCGTCAGAGGAGATGCTCCCACCAGCTTGGTAACCACTGGCCTGTACAGGAAAGAGGTGAGCATGATGTTAACCTTCCTTCTCTCTACCTACATATTTCAACAAAACTGTTGCAGAATTTGACTATCGTGCATTACGTCTGTGTCGCAGGCCCAATTGTTTTGTTCATTTTAGTGAGCGTACACCCAACTGAGTCATTGCAGCACAGAAGGAGACCATTTGGCCCATCAACTCCATGCCAGCTCTCCATGGAGCAAACTATTCCGCTATTCTACTCGCCTAGTTAGTCCCTGCAAATTCACTTCCTCCAGTGTCTATTCAATTTCCTTTTGAAATTGTTGCTCTTCTCTGCTTCCAACCCCCTCCTCACAGGCACTGAGCTCCATATCATTGTCGTTTGACAGTGCTAGTCAGCAATATAGAAGGAAGAGATCATTATGCCTATTTTTATGTTGGAAGAGATGTTAAGATGTGCCGGAAATGTGTCACATTCTGAGTTTTTTTTCATTCATGAGACTTGAGCAATGCCACCATTTATTGCCCATCCCCAGTTTGCCATTCACAAGACAAATGAGGATGGGCAATAAAACATTTCTTCCTCACACCCTTCCTGCATTTCTTGCCTCAAAACCTTATATCTGTGTCTAACTTGCACTCCCCACCCCTCCCTGTATCATCAGTTGATGCGAATAGATTTTCCTTCTGTACCTCATGTAAATGATGGTAATTTTACACAGCCCGTCGTGCACCCAGGCAATTGTCAGTCCCCAGCTTCAATAATTTGCTCAGTACTATTTCTCTGGTGGCTGTAACTTTCCCGGGTTCCCCCATCCCTTCCATTTCCTGGTCTATAGCTGCTTCAGAGATGTTCCCTGTATTCCCGTTAGTGAAGATTGATGCTAAGTACCTGCTCAGTTTATCTCCCATCTCCTTGTTTTTTTCATCATCAATTCCCCAGACTCATTATTACTCTGCTTCGTTTTAAATATTTGTGGAAACTCCTACTGTCTGTTTTTACATTTCTGACTAAAGTAAAATAAAAGTGAAGTTTATTTATTAGTCACGAGGAGGCTTACATTCACACTGCAATGAAGTTACTGTGAAAACATTATCTTTCATTCTCCAACTTATCCCTCCTTATTAATCTTTTTAGTCATTCTTTATTGTTCCTTGTATTCTGTTCAATCATCTGACCTTTCACGTACCTTTGCGCAAAAGGATGTGACTTTCCTTTAACCAAACGAGAAAACGCTGGAAAATCTCAGCAGGTTTGACAGCATCTGGATTCGAAACATCAGCTCTTTTCTTTCCTTACAGATGCTACCTGACCTGCTGAGATTTTCCAGCATTTTCTCTTTTGGTTTCAGATTCCAGCATCTGCAGTAATTTGCTTTTATGTCCTCTTTTAAAGTTTGTTACACCTTTTTAGTTAATCACGAATGATAGATTGATTTCTTTACCTTTCCCTTATTCCTTGGAATGTATCTATTCTGTGTATTCTGAAATATCCCCTTAAATGTTCGCTGCTGCGATTCTGTTGACCAACCCCTTAACCTAATTTGCCAATTCACTTCCATGACCTCAAATTTAAGTTTAAAAACAGAGAAGGGAATTCTCCTAAGAAGATTCTAAGTGTCAAATTTATGTGAAAGCTGGAGTAATTCACACTTTTTTGTCAGTGGCAGATCCCACACTCTGTGCACTGCAGAGTGCACCAGCATGAATATCATTATAAATTGGGGGGAGGGGGCTATTCCTGCTGGAGAGACCAGTAGCATAGCGCTGGATGGGTCACTGCGCATGCACTGATTTCTCTATGCTGAGACTGGCACATGTGCAATGGCACATCTGTACTTGTGAGCCTCCCATTGCTTGCCAGCCCTGCAATCTCTGCAACGATGGCTCTCTGCCCTCCCATGGTCTGATTGCTAGCCCGCCCCCATCTCCAGCCCCCTCTGCCTCTCTCTCCGATTCCCCACCTGACCACCCCCTCAGCAGGCTAACCCTGCCCCAGCCCCCCCGCCCACCCATTTCGCTGACCTCCCTCCTTTTCCTACCGATCCTGTCTGCAGAGTGGCTGCAGGACCTCCCCACTGCCCCCATTGCCCCGCTGGGCCCTACCCCCATCAGATCCCACCCCCCTGAGCATTAGCACTTTGCCCCTTGGCAATGCCAGGAGGCAAGGCTGGCACTGCCAAGGTGTCAATGCCTAGGGGGCACCAACCCCCACCATCTGAGCCCTGGGGGTCCCCGATTGCCTCCCCGTCACTCCAGAAGGGTCGGATTGCTAGTTCCCTATGAGTAGGGGGCTTGTGAAGTCCCCGCTGAAATAAACATTTTTGGCGGGAGTGGGTGAAGGTGCAGACGGAGATACTAGTGTGGAAGTTTAGTCCCAGGCATGCTAATCACTTGTGGCCTGACCACAAGTTTAAACAGCGGTCTTTCTACCAATCCATGCATGCTGATCCTTTGAACCATTTCAATTGGATCACTAAAGATTAGCAGTCCCCTCTCTAACTGGGGAGAGGGGGCTCCTCTGTGTTGAAGGAAGAAAATTTTTCTTTGCCCACTGTCAGGTCAAATGCTTCAGGTGTGTGGTTGGCAGAGATGAGGTGGGATGGTCTGGGGAGGTGGGTTGGCAGGGGGGGTGAGAAAGAGCTTAGACATGTCAGGTTATCTGGGAATTTTGGGAACCTCAAAACCCCGTTAATCCCCAAGAAATTCTGGGAATGCCATCGCCCCACCCCTTCCTGACCCATCCTCCCCGACCATCTCCCCAGTACAGCCATCCCACTGTAATCTCAGGATTATAGAAGGAAGTCTTGAAGCTGGAATGGATTCATGGCTGCCTTGCAATGTCCCCCAGAACCAACAAGTGGTGCTGTGATCAACGTTGAGTTTGCAAAGGAGGTCGTGTTTCAGTTGTATTTCTGTGAACTATTTTCTTGGTGGTGGGGGGTAAAATATCTGGGGATATCCTGTTTCATCTTGAATCAAAGTAATTCTTAAGAATGTTAAGTGATGATCATCCAAACAGGTAAGGATGTTTTGTTTTAAATATTCTTGGTTTTTTTGTGCCCCTGTGTCTTGAACGTTGCTGTTTGGCACCAACAAGACAAGTCCATCTGATTAATGTTTTAACGTATGTGTAATCCCGTCAAATTAACTGATGTATATGTTTGGCAAGCCTTGCTCTGAACATCATTTCCTTTACTCCAGAGAATTTCTCCGAAGCCTCTCGTCTAATTTGTCTTGACACTGTCTATAACCTGACTTGAAGCCATAATTCATCAGTGCTGAGACTAGCTGCGGTTCTCACTGAAGGGAGACATCGAGCCACGGCCATTCGATAACCTGGTCCCAAACGAGGTGGCCATCCCGACACTTTGGCCCTCTGCTCGCCACTTCAGAATAATAGCGAGACACCCATTGCAGTGACAGGGTAGAAAAATAAAAGTTAATAAAATTTCTACCCTACACACGGTAGTCCAGTTGACACGGATTCTCACATTAATTTAGCCAAGCTAAACACATGAAAGGGCACAAGGAATCTCCGGCACATAAAGAAGTTAACTGCATAGATAAGGTGGTGCCGGAATGCGGTGACTTCTTGAGAGCTGAACCCAGCGCACTCTCTAATTCTATACTTCCCTCTCGTTCTATATTCACTATATTCTTCACCTTCTCCTTTCCTACCCCCCCATGTACTCTATGAATGGTATACTTTGTACAGCACGCAAGAAATAACACTTTTCACTGTATCCCAATACATTTGACAATAATAACTCAAATCAAAGATATGCCACAACATGGCAAATAATGGAGGGAGATTACTTTGGAGTTAAGACAATTTTCCATCAGTTGACATGGGGAAAGAATGTGTGTAATATCAGTCAGCCACCCAGAATCTTACAATGCAGAAGGAAGCCATTCATCCCATGGTGCCTATGCCAACCCTTTCAAAGAGCTATCCAATGAATTCTCTCTCCTGTTCTGTCTCCGTAATGCTGCATGTCTTTCCTTTCCAAGTACTTATTCACTTCCCTCTTGAATGTTCCTATTGAACCTGCTTCCACCACTCTCTCAAATAGTCACTGACTCTGCCACTAGTGGAACAAGATTCTCTCAACCCACCCGATCATCCCCTGTCAGAATTGTGAACACCTCCAGTAAATGGCTCCTTGGCCTTTCTCTGTTCTCATTGGGAACAATCCCAACTGCTGTCGTCTCTCAACTTCACTCCGATGCCATCCACACTGCGTCCTCGTCCAGGTCAAGAGTGGCACGGTGGCACAGTGTTAGCACTGCTGCCTCACAGTGCCAGGGACCCAGGTTTGATTCCCGGCTTGGGTCACTCGCTGTCTGTGTGGAGTTTGCATGTTCTCCCCATGTCTGCGTGGATTTCCTCTGGGTGCTCCATTTTCCACACTCCAAAGATGTGCAGGTTAGGTGCATTGGCCAGCTATATTGATCCTTAGTGTCGGGGGATTAGCAGGGTGAATACAAGGGATTAAGGAGATAGGATCTGGGTGGGGCTGTTGTCAGTGCAGACTCAAATGGCTTCCTTCTGCACTATAGGGATTCTGTGATTCTAGGTCCTGACATCCTCCTGAAAGCTTGGTGCCTAGGATTGGATGCAGTCCTCACCTCTTGTTTTTAAAGGTTTAGTGCAGCATCTCCACTTTATCAGGCCCAGCATCTCATCATTTTTTAACAGTCTTATCAACCTGTATCATTTTGATAGTTTATGTGAGGGAGCCCCTGGATCTCTTTGCTCCTGCACCCCTTTTGAAAACTGTCCTGTTTGCTTCATGTCATTTGCCTTTCCAAAATGCATCTGACCTCTCAGCATTCACTTTTACCTGCTTGCCCACTTGCCTGTCTCTTTATGTCCTTGTGAAGCCCACTGCCTGCCTTCTCACCATTTACTGTGTTTCCAAATTCTGTGTCTGCAAACTTTAAAAGTTATTCCCTGTAAGCACAAGTTCAGGTCATTACTATACATCAAAAAGAGCAATTGTCTTAATTACCAGCCCCTGGGAACATCACCGTATACCTCCCTCCAGCCTGATAAATGACTGTTCACTGCTACTGTCTGCTTTCTGTCCCTTAGCCAATTTTATACGCTTCCTACCCCTGTCCCTTTAATCCCTCGGGCTTCAATGTTGATGACAGCTATTACTTGGCACTTTATCAAATGCCTTTTGAACATCCACATCAACTGCATTCTCCTCATCCAGCCACTGCCCCCTTCCCCCGCCTTATTTACTGAAATAACTCAATCAGGTTTTTCCAGCCAACACATATTGATGCCAGCTGTCATTTATGAACCCATGGCTTTTTCACATGACAAGTAATTTTGTTTCAAATTTGGGTTTCTATCCCACCACTCTCCCAACCTGTTAGGCTGACTGTCCTGTGCTAGGATCATAGAATCCCTTCAGTACAGGAGGAGGCCATTCAGCCCATTTCATCCACACCAATTCTCATGACACAGTATCTCACCCAGGCCTTCACACCCCCCCACCCACCCCACTCACCTTACCCTCATAACCCTACACATTCACCACCGTTAATCTATCTAAATGAAACATCTTGGGGCACTAAGGGACATTCTAGCTTGGCCAATCTACCTGTCTATCTTTGGACCATGGGATAAAACTGGAGCATCTGGAGGAAACCCAGCAGACACAGGAAACATGTGAAAACTTCATGCAGACAGTCATTATTCAGTTTATGCCTCATTCTTCTTCTTAAACAGGGGTTTTAAGATTTGTAAGTGCCCTGGCATTGTCTCCATACCCAATGATGACTAACTGATGCCTAATAAATGGCACAGTGGCGCATTGGTTAGCACTGCTGCCTCACAGCGCCAGTGAACTGGGTTCGATTCAGGACTTGGGTCACTGTCTGTGCGGAGTCTGCATGTTCTCCTTCCACAGTCCGAAAGACGTGCTGGTTAGGTGCATTGGCCGTGCTAAAGCATCCGTCAGTGTATCTGAACAGACACAGGAGTGTGGTGACTAGGGGATTTTCACAGTTACTTCATTGCAGTGTTAATGTAACCTACTCATTACACTAATAAATAAACTTAAAAGGTGCAATGCGCGATGCAAATTCTTTTAACCATCCAGACATGAATTACGTTTTGTCCATGGTGGAAGACCATTAGCTATTGCCTTGGCTGTGTTCCTGGCTATGCGCGCTTGCATCTCCAAATGGCCAGTTTCCATGCTGCAAGATCAATGTTGGTCTATATAAGTGAGTTAAAGATGTGATTTACTGGGGCGTTTGAAAGTGCGAATGATGGATTTATACTGGGGAGAAAAAAAAGCACAATAACTTTCCCTCTATCATGACAGGATGACCTGGATGAGTTTAGCAGATCCTTGGTTCATTTTCCAGCCAGCAGCACATTGGATGAAGGAATAAAGGCTTTAACTTGGTCAAAAAGAAGGAAAAATGTAACGTGTTTTTGTAAAGGAAATCTTAGTTATATTTGAAATATTTTGTCCTATTCCGTTTGCTATAATCATTAAATTGTGTCAAGTTATTGAATGTGACTGTGTATAATTCTCAAAATGTTCATGTTCAGAAAATGCAAAGTGACTACAACAACGCTGTAAGGTCCTATGTTTCACCCAACTGTTCTCCCCTTCCTCAGTAAGTGGAATCAGCATTAGACTAGCACTCCAGCATAGACCTGGTGGGCTGAATGGCCTCCCTTTCTGCTGTATGATGCTTTGGATAGGCAGACAATAGGAATAAGGAGGAACTTATGCACATCCTCTAGACTGTTTCGATATGGATCAAACTTCCAATTCGTCATCTGTTTTTCACATTAACACTTGTTTTCAAAGTGCATGCAACTAAGTAAAACGGATGGGCAAAGAAACAGGTGAAGAACATCCCAAATCGAACACATAACAAAGATACACCTCAAAATTTTACTGCCCCACCTGCCATGTGACACAATGCAGGAAAGGGGCAGAAATGGGAAGATCCTTAACCTCGGGCGGGATTTTACAATTTTGGGACGAGTGAGGCCTTAAAATCTCACCCATAGTATCCAATACAGCTACGTGAAGCAATCATTCCTTTCACATTGTTTGACTTACTGAGGAGAAAGCACTACTTTAAAGATGTCCAAGGTCCAAAGATAAGTAAATCGGCCATGCTAAATTGTCCCTTCATGTCAGGGGAACTGGCAAGGGTAAATGCATGGGGTTATGAGGATAGGGCCTGGGTGGGATTGTGGGTCGGTACAAACTCAATGGGCCAAATGGCCTCCTTCTACACTATAGGATTCTATGATTCTAAATGTGTTCCGGGATAATAATGAGTGTGGGGAAGATTTCCTCACTTCACCCATGAGTAATTAAATTGTAAATGTGCTCTTTTGTAAAGGGTTTTGCAGCTTTGGTGCAGTGCATCTGGAACACAGAGGCAAACCTTTCCTTGTTAAGCCAGTGAGCCAGCAAGGCCAAGTTTCTACCTATCAAACCACTGGAATCAAAGCAATGCAGAGAGAATATAAATCAATGTGCTGCCCTTCACAGTGACATTTCCTGACCAAGATATTCCACAGGGGAATCAAAGCTGCCTCACACGTCTCTCTTTAAGTTGCAATGATACCTTGAGTTGCAGAAGCACACTTTTGGACTCCAGGCAAGTTGCTTTAGCTGTGAAGGCAAGGTCAGATGTTTGATCAGTCGCCTCTTAACCAGCTGTGACCCATTTACAACAAGGCCGGAATTTTTCTGCCCTGCCTGCCTCGGGAATTGCAGCTGTGCAAAGGTCCGGAGGCGGGATTTTCCGATCTAGGGGTGAGTGTGGCTGGAAATCCCGCCTTAAGCGTCTCGCCCGTTTTTTGCTTTCTGTCAAATTGAATGGGCATAAAGGCAGATGCTACCATAACAGATAGACAAAATGGACACTGAGGCTACATTGCTGCATTTACGTTCAAAAAATTATCCCCGGGGTGTGAAATATTTGTCTGTTTCTGCGCTTTAATGTTGAACTACGTTCATATCTATATTTGCTTCTCTTGGATACGTCTGTATTCCTCAACATGCGAATCCATTCAATTCGCAGCAACAGCTCAGCTAAACATAGAAACATAGAAGATAGGAGGAGGCCTTGGAGCCTTCTCTGCCATTCATTACGATCATGGCTGATCGAACAACTTAATAGCCTAATCCTGCTTTCTCCCCATAACCTTTGATCCAATTCACCCCAAGTTCTTGAATACCTTCAATGTTTTGGCGTTAACTACATCCTGTGGTAATGAATTCCGCAGGCTCACCATTCTTTAGGTGAAGAAATGTCTCCTCATCTCCGTCCTAAATAGCCTACCCTGAATCCTGAGACTGTGACACCTAGTTCTGGACTCCCCCACCAGCAAGAACATCCTCCCTGCATCTACCCTGTTGAGCCCTGTTAGAATTTTATAAGACTCTATAAGATTCTCCCTCATTCATCTGATCTCCCATGAAAACAAACCTAACCTAGTCAATCTCTCCTCATACATCAGTCCCGCCATCGCCACAATCAACCTGGTAACCTTGTGCTGCACTCCCTCAAGAGCAAGAACATCCTTCCTCAGGAAAGAAGACCAAATTGGCACAGAATATTCTAGAAATTAAGTGTCTGAGTGAAAGTGGGAATCTATTCAGAATACCACAATTATCCTCAGCCAACCTAAACCATATTTATCCATATCTATAGCTCCTGTAAGTTCTAATAAAAAATGGAGATGCTTCTTACTCCATTGACCGATATCAAGAGGATGTAAAGTTAATTGAGAGGCTTACATCCACATCCGGATCCTTGAGTCTTATCGGCCTGCATTTCCCTCCCTCTGCAAACTGGTCACCCAAACTCTTGACTTCCTGCTGTCAATAATTGGTGTGAAGGCACAAAGCTCAGATACCCATCCAGTCTCCCTTCCTACCCTCAGGGCACCGCCGAACCACCAGAAGATGGGGTGAGCCTGGGGTAACAGTGTCAGTTCAGGAGGGAGAGGGCTGATTAATAATCCTGTCACACAAGTCTTAATAAAAGTGTCGTTAAATGGTAAAACCTATATTCAGCATATATCTGTGTAGAGCTGATGCTTAATTCGGCCTGAAGCTTCTGGCAAACCCTTTTTCTAAATGTCTCTGTTGGTCGTACCGTGGACAGATATCGGTTTTCACAAAATCACAGAATTGTTGCAACACAAAAGGAAGCCATTCAGCCCATCTGGTTCTGCACTAGCTCTCTGAATGGACTTGATGCCATTCCCCTGCCTTCTCACTGTAATCTATTCTTCCTTTTTCAGATAACAGTCTAATTCACTTTTTAATGTTTCCTTTGAACCTGCCACCACCACACTGCCAGGCACCGCATTCCAGACCCCCACTATTCACTGAGCAAAAAGAAGTTTTTTTTCTCACATCACTTCTACTTTTTTTTGGCAATTACTTTAAACTTGTGCCCTCTTGTTCAGGATGGAATAGTTTTTGCCTGTCCACTCACTCGACCAAGAAATATCTTATCCTTCTGGCATCAGGTCACTGTCTGTGTGAAGTTTGCATGTTCTCCCCATGTCTGTGTGGGTTTCCTCCAGGTGCTCCTGTTTCCTCCCACACTCCAAAGATGTGCAGGTTAGGTTGATTGGACATGTTAAATTGCCCCTTTGTATCAAGATAAATAGGGGATAGGGCCTAGCTGGGATTGTGGTTGGTGCAGACTCAAAGGGCCAAATGGTCTCCTCCTGCACTGTAGGGATTTTAAGATTCGATTAGGTTTTTGCAGAATCACTTTAGCTTTATGAGGGGGGAGGCTGAAGAGTTGGAGTGTCTCTGGGGAGAGGCAGATTGGTTCTTGGATTTGTTAGTTGGGAGAACAAGGTTCTCTACCTGTCCTGTTGCACACCTAAGAAACTGTGCTGAGCACAAGCACAAGGTAGCATAGTGGTCAGCAATGCTGTCTCACAGCATCAGGGACCCAGGTTCAATTCCTGGCTTGGATCACTGTCTGTGCGGAGTCTGCACATTCTCCCTGTGTCTGAGTGGTTTCCTCCAGGTGCTCCGGTTTCTTCCCACAGTGCGAAAAACGTATTGGTTAGGTGCATTGACTGTGCTAAAATCTCCCTCAGTGTAACCTGAATGGGCACCGGAGTATGGTGACTAGGGGATTTTCACAATAACTTCACTGCAGTGTTAATGTAAGCCTACTTGAGACACAAATAAATATTAAGACTTTAGGGAAAGTCTGTAGCCCATTTTCTGCTGGCTGAGTGCTTAACTTCCAGCGTAATAAGGAGCAAACCAGGGAATTATGGCAAAAGAAAGAGAATGTGTTCAGTGATAACGCAGCCCTTTCAACATCATTATAAAATGGAAATCACAATCGACCTCTAAACTCTGGAGAAATGAATTTATGTTCTTAAAAGTAATTTGAATGAATGTGTTCGTGTTTGGCACCATCCTGTTCTGTTCATTGTCAGATGATCTAAATAGTATTCTTTGTGTCCTTTCCTTTCCAGCCCTGGGAGCCTCAGTGTTTCTGCAGCACTTTTCCCTTTGAAATGATCTGCAGTGATTCGTGGGGACAATCGCTACTCATCTCTACAGAAGCTGGAGTCTTACTCTTAGAAGGTTAGTGCCTCATTCACCTCCAATTGAAAGTAGGTGTCCACCATCTTTTGCCACTCAGTAACCTTATTTACATGCACCATGCACATCGCATTTGTTTTGCAGTCGGTTTTAAATCCAGACTGGAATGTTGCGCAGTGTGGTCCACAGCCTGACACTCAGGATTGTGCTGGAATACTCCCCACTTGCCTGGATGGGTGCAGCTCCAACAACACTCAAGAAGCTTGACACCATCCAAGACAAAGCAGTCTGCTTGATTGGCACCACATCCACAAACATCCACTCCCTCCCCCACCAACACTGAGTAGCAGCAGTGTGTACTATTTACAAGATGCACTGCAGCAATTCACCAAAGATCCTTAAACAGCTCCTTCTAAACCCATGACCACTTCCAACTAGAAGGACAACAGCAAGCAGATACATGGAAACACCACCACCACCTACAAGTTCCCCTCCAAGCCACTCCCCATCCTGACTTGGAAATATATCGCTGTTCCTTTGCAATCGCTGGGTTAAAATCCTTGAATTCCCTTGCTCATGGCATTGTCAGTCAACCCACAGCACACAGACTGTAGCGATTCAAGAAAGCAGCTCATCACCACCTTCTCGAGGGTGACCGGGGACGGGCAATAAATGCTGGTCTAGCCAAAGGCACCCATAAGCCATGAATGAATAAAAAAAATGCTGTGACTGACTCGGGTAATTGGCTTCCTGACCGCATCCAGCAAGCGCATTCTGAGTAATGACGAGGACCTTTTGCACCGGGCACCATCACTGTAGATAGCACAGCATCTGCAACTGGGATTTTCACACACAGTGGATGAACAAAATACTTGTGGCTTCAATCTTTTGAAGCTGAATAACATTGTCAGTATTCTGAAGCCAATTTCTCGATGGAAATGCAATGGGGAAGTCAATATGCTTCCCACTAAGTTGCAAGCTGCTTTAGCACAATTGCAGCTGTTTATGACAAGGCCCAATTAGGTAGCATTTTCCTTTTGCATCTTGCCAGCACTAAACACATTGCTGGAATGTTATTCGAGCTTGTTGTGGAGCACTAGATAAAATTGAGTTTCAATAACCTATTGAACAGGACGGAATTTTACCGGCACGTTCGCCTGAGGTTCAGGTGATCCCGCCTGATGCCAACAGGAAGTTCATTGTCTGACCTTCGCCTGCTCCCGGAATTGGGCGGGCATGCTATTAAACTTCCAGCCAAGGGGTGGAAAAGGACACAGCAATGTGTGGTTCAGGGCAACTTTTACTTCATGAGCTCTAATTTCCCCTAGAAAGTGGCAATTTGTGTTATATGATCCAGCAATCAAAGTCCAAGTTGAAATTCCCTTTCTGTTGTGAGTCTGTGGAGTATATTCACCATCTCGATGACTAATGTAAAGCATTTTTGTTTCCAAAACCCAACAGTTTAAAATTATTTTTGTTTATTTCATGTTTACTTACATTAAATGTTAAATTGTTCAAATTTATCCAAAAGAATGTCCCTTTATTCTTAAGACTAGAAATTCTCACACAAAGCCAGGTTAGTTTGAAATGTAAATGCACTTTATTTTAATGCTGTGCCAAAATCTTACAGACAGACAGACAGACACACACACACACACACACACACACACACACACACACACCACCACATGCAGACACACACCACATGCAGACACACACACACACCACATACATACACACACAACAAACACATACACACACACAACAAACACACCACACGCAGACACACAGGCGCGCGCACACATACACAGACACGTGCACATACATATATACACACACACTTACATGCACACACACCACACACGCGCGCGCACACACACATGCACACACACACGAAAACACACGTACAAGTTCACAAACATTCAAATATGTACACACAAACATGTCCTCACTCAAGTGCATGCACACACAAATACACAAACATGGAACATCTACATATGCACATAGGCAAAACATACTCACAAATGCAAGCACATGATAGCATGCATGCACGTGCAATCATGTAGACAACATGCTCCCACTCAAGTACATGCACATGTATGCAGATAAACATGCACATGCATTCATATACAATCATATGCACGCATGAGTCTGTGCAATCACACAAATACATGCACACACAGACACGTCACCTCTCAGGCATGACCACTCATGGACGTTTTTTTAAAATCGCTGGCTATGTCAGATTTTGTTGCCCACCCTAAATGGTGGTGAGCTGCCTTCCTGAACTGCTGCAGTCCATGTGGTATAGGTACATCCATAGTGCTGTTAGGGAGGGAGTTCCAGAATTTTGATCTGATGACAGTGAAGCAACGGTGATATATTTCTAAGTCAGGGTATTGAGTGACTTGGAGGGGAACCTCCAGGTGGTGTTTTTCACAAGTATCTGCTGCCCTTGTCCTTCTAGATGATAACAGTCATTTGTTTGGAAGGTGCTTCCTAAGGAACCTTGGTGAGTTTTTACAGTGCTTTGTGTAGATGCTACACGCTGCTGCCACTGTTCAGCAGTGGTGCAGTGATTGAATGTTTGTGGAAGAAATGACAATCAAGCGGCTGCTTTGTCTTGGATGGTGTTGAGCTTCTTGAGTGTTGTTGAGGCTGCAGCCATCCAGGCAAGTGGAGGGTATCCAGTCACTCTCCTGACTTGTGTCTCGTAGGGGCAGATTTCTCGTAGGGGCAGGTTTTGGGCAGCCAGGAAATGAGTTATACCATAGGATTCCTAGCCTTTGACCTGCTGTGGTAGCCACAGTACTGATACAGCTAGTCCAGTTCAGTTTCTGATCATTGGTAATAGCCAGGATGTTGATAGTGGGGATTTCAGTGATGGTAATGGTATTGAACGTTAAGGGGTAATGATTAGATTTTCTCTTGTAGGAGATGGCCATTGCCTGGCCCTTGTGTGCTGCACATGTTACTTGAACACGCAAACACAAAAACATGCAAACATTCATGAACATAATCATACACCACACCCAAACATGCACATATGCAAACGCACACATGTCTGCGTCAATATCCTGCTCTGTATTCCCTATTGTTTATTAATTTTACAGGATTGAAAGCGAGTGTGACACAAATGTTTAAAAGTTATTCATTTTTCTTTAATAAGTTGGAAGTTTAATGAGAAACCTGTTTCTGATGGCTGAATAAGAAATGTTCAAATGTTAACATGTGAACAGATTACTTCATATATTCTAGAAATAAAATTAACTGACATTTAATTGAACTTAATAGCCAGTGATTGTGCTGGTTGAAAAGTCACTGAGGGGAAGGATGAACTCTGATTGTGCTGACTCTCCCTCTCAGGGTGCAGTCCACTTTCTCATCTCAGTTCGAGCAGCAAGTCTTCCTGAGTCGATCTGTTGTCTAAGCCCACTAATGTAACAGGACGTGATCGGCAATATAACTTCTACCCAGGGATTCCTTTCTCTGTACAACTGCCTGCCCAAAGCAATCTGCATGAGTTTCCTCTGGGTGCTCTGGTTTCCTCCCACAATCCAAAAGTGTGCGGGTTAGGTTGATTAGCCATGCTGAGTTGACCCTTAGTGTCGGGGATTAGCAGGGTAAATATGTGGGGTTATGGAGATAGGGCCTAGGTGGGATTGTTGTTGGTGCAGGCTCGAAGGAACTAATTGCCTCCTTCTACACTATAGGGATTCTATCGTTCCATGATCTCTAATTTTTTTTTGTGTTAATTGCATTTAACTTTTGGTTGTAATTTATAACTTTGATATAAAATGCTGTATTCCCTGCATAGTAGGGAATTAGATTGGAAATGGACAGATAGTGGACATCAAACATAATGAAATATAGATGAGCGGCATGGTGGCAGAGTGGACCTGGGTTCGATCCCGGCTTGGGTCACTCTGCGGAGTCCGCACATTCTCCCAGTATCTGTATGGGTTTCCTCCGGGTGCTCTGGTTTCCCCCTGTAGTCCGAAAGACATGCTGATATTTTGAAATTTAACCAGAAAATTCCGGTTAGGCAGCAACTGTGGAGAGAGAGAGTTAATGTTTCGAACTCATGGTAACTATTCCTCAGAACTTTGTTTCTCTAAGGATGAGTTATATTAGACTCGAAATATTAAGTCTGGCCGGAATTTTTGGGTTTGCTCGCCCTGAAGCCAGAGAACCCCGCCCGAGGGCTTCCCATGGTCCGTCCCTTGCCTGCTTTGATGCACAATGTGGACAGGACAGTAAAATTCGCATCACAGTCTCTCTCTCCCCTCTCTCTCCACAGTTGCTGCCAGACCTGCTGAGTATCTCCAGCACTTGCTGTTTTCATTTCCAATTTCCAGCATCTGCAGTATTTTGCCCTTTTGCTCCCAATGATTTTATTCAGTGAGGAAAGGGTGAATTTTTTTTTTTGTTAAATGTCTAATTTCTGCCCTGGTTGTTTCTGGTTTATTTAGAGGGACAAACCCCAGTACCGGTCTTTGACAGGACACTGCTAGTGAAACAGATGGACATTTTGGAAACTCAGGACCTCTTGTTTACCAGAGCTGATAAAGGTAAACTCCGATGAGTACGATGTTCCGAGGCCAGCCTTCAGAGCGAGAAACTTGTGAGCATGTGGACACCTTATTTATGCAGGGAGACACTGGCTTTGTGTTAATATCATTGTGCCAGTAACCAGGTTAACACTCTGGGCACAGCAGGTTCAAATCCCACCACAGCAGCTGGTGGAATTTAAATTGATAAAAACTGTGCGGAATATAAAGCTTGTCTCGGTGATGGTGATCATGACAACTTTCATCGATTGTTACAAAACCCGTCTATCCTGCTCGGCTATTGTTCGCCCCCTAACTCCGTAACTAACTCCCAGCCATACAATTTCTCTGTTCCCTCAGCTTTGGCCACTTTTGCCCCCTCACTCCCTTTGCCAAGCTTTTGGCATTTACTCCTCACATCCCTCTGCCCCTACAAACTCTCCTTCCTCCTTTACTAGGGGAAGCAGTGATACTATCCCTGGACCAGTAATCCAGAGGCCCAGACTAATATGGGAGGCATAATGGCACAGTGGTTAGCACTGCTGCTTCACAGCGCCAGGGACTCAGGTTCAATTCTTGGGTTACTGTCTGTGTGGAGTCTGCACGTTCTTCCTGTGTCTGCGTAGGTTTCCGCTGGGTGCTCCGGTTTCCTCCCACAGTCCGAAAGATGTGCAAGTCAAGTGGATTGGCCATGCTAGATTGCCCCATGGTGTCCAAGACATGTAGGTTAGATGGATTAGTCAGAGTAAACGCAGGAGGTTATGGGGATAGGGTGGGGGAGAGGCCTGGATAAGATACTCTGTCAGAGAGTCAGTGCGGACCCAATGGGCCGAATGGCCTCGTCTACACTGTAGGGATTCTATGATAATTCCCTGGGTCATTATCTCAAATTCCAATACAGCTGGTGGAGTTTAAATTCAATTAAAGGAAAAAAGTCCAGATTTGAAAGCTGTTTTCAGTAAAGGTAGCCTTGATACTATCTTTGACTGTTGGAAAAACCCATCCGGTTTCCTTTAGGGAAGGAAATCTGCTGTTCTTACTCAGTGTGGCTTAAACATATCTTGAGACTGACAGCACTGTGGTTAATTCTTAAATGCCTGGTGGCATAGCTGTTTGTATCACTGCCTCACAGCGCCAAGGACCTTGGTACAATTCCTGGCTTGGGTCACTGTACGGAGTCTGCATGTTCTTCCCATGTCTACGTGGGTTTCCTCCAGGTCCTCCAGTTTCCTCCCACAGTCCGAATGATATGCTGGTTAGGTGCATTGGCCATGCTAAATTCTCCCTCAGTGTACCTGAACAGGAGTGTGACAACTGGGGGATTTTCACAGTAACTTCATTGCAGTGTTAATATAAGCCTACTTGTGACACTAATAAATAAACTTAAAAATGGCACAGCAAGCCACTTGGTTCAAGGATATTTCGGAGATGGGCAGCAAATTCTGCCCTCGCCTACAACACCAACATCCCATTAAAGAATAACAGAAACAGGAGTAACCAGAAGCTCGAGGGACCCAACGGCGCTGCTGTTTCTGAGCTTTGCCTGGCAATGTATTGCTCCCAAATTGTTTGAATTCATTAACATGTTGGGGATGTGCGTCTAGCTGCCAGCCTGCGGAAGGGTGACATTATCCACCAGACACTGCTGTGTGACTGTCTCATCAGGAGGCATGCTTTTTAATCTGTCACCAAACGCTCATTCATACTCCGAGACCAGGCCTTTATTATCCAATGACAAGACGAAAGCTTTTACCAGTGACCCAGCTCGCTGTAGATCTGTAATCATGTTCGCTGCTTTGAAATGATAAATCTTAGCCATTGACATTTATTGTGCATATAAATGAATGAGTGGGTGAGTGATATTAGCTCAAGGCTTCAAACCAGGGTATGCGGAGTTTACAATTTCCATTACATGAAATGATTAAAGAAGCATTTCTTGCTGCTGGTTTTAGAATTAAAAACTGAAAATGCAAGAAACTGTAATATATCTCTAAGGCTGTATAAACTACAGGAACTTTACAAGTGTTGTAATGATTCCTCTGTCATCATGACCATCAATCTAAGGATTTTAATATGATGTGCTTCTAATCTGATGTGGCAGAGTGGTGGAGTCTTGGCTGAGTCAGATTCTGATAGGTTCATCAGAATGTGTATATTAGAACAAATTGCAATATTTGTCTGGACTTAATCTAAATTCCTAGCTCTGTAATTAAGGAGTCCTGTCAACAACTCTGTCTATCCGACCTCCCCCTGAGACAAGTGGTGGAAATTCTTTCCAAAAATGTATTTGTGGGACATGGACATCGCTGGTTAGCCAGCAATTATTGCCCATCCCTGGTTGCCTTTGTTCAGAGAGTAATTGAGAGGCAATCACATTGCTGTGGTCAAGAGTCACATGTAGGCCACACCAAGTAACGACAGCAGATTTCCTTCTCCAAAGGACATCAGGGACCCAGATGCGTTTTTTTTTCAACAATTGACAAGTTTCATTTCTAATTCCAG
The DNA here is from genome assembly GCA_024679065.1 of Sphyrna mokarran. Classification (NCBI taxonomy): domain Eukaryota; kingdom Metazoa; phylum Chordata; class Chondrichthyes; order Carcharhiniformes; family Carcharhinidae; genus Sphyrna; species Sphyrna mokarran. The sequence goes on from JAGIQG010000025.1 coordinate 16,172,487, forward strand.
ATTTTGTTTATTGAATTCAGATCTCGCCATCTGCCATGGCGGGATTCGAACATGGCTCCCCAGAACATTAGCTGAGTTTCTGGATTAATAGTCTAGCAATAAGGTCACTACACCATCAACTCCCTTAACGTGATGTATTATTCTCTTCTTCACTAGAAGAGAAATCAGTGCGCTCCATGAGTAAAACTTGGCATAACAAAGCGAATTTTCACCAGTGTGAACCCTCATGCTTTTCAGATTGGCTCTATAATGGGTCAAAGGGCACAGTTACACTGCTGGACTGAAGGTTGCAGTTCTCTTTGCATTGGCTGCACTCTGTTACCCAGCACACACTGGCAAACGTAGGCCCCAGGCTCTTCCACTGGGATAAAGGAGCAGATTTCTATCACAATACAAATTGTCAATGTGAAGGGATTTGAAAGCTTGAGTTTTTTTTCACTCATGGTACATTTTTATATTTGGACTGGAGTTAATTGTGAAAGGAGAATAGTAACCAGTTGTTGCCAGGACCACCAGCTGTCAGGCAAGTACCGCTGCATGGGAAGGATCATTTCACCATTGGCTGATAAGGCGGCTGCTGGATCAGCTACCTCACCCCATCCCCCATCCCTCCCCATACACACACATTGGTGCGTCAACCACATTGATTACAGCCAACAGGAAAGTTACCCATTGTTGGCCAAAAGCTGTGGCTGCCAGCACAAATCTCCCAGTGTAAAACTTTCCCACTTCCTGGGCTCGAACCGTTCTCCTCTGCCTTTATCATTGTTACAGCTCCTTTCCCTAATTGCGTTATCCTACCCTGTTTGTCAAACATCTTCCACTATGTTCATTCCCATTGACCACAGGTGGATGTATCCTATATCATCTGCCATACAGTAACCCCCAAATTCAAAACCCACCCATGTGTGCCCTGCCATGCAAATTGATTTAGAACTCTTGCCCTGTGTTAAAAGTAGCATGCTAAAAGTAAGCTTAGAGTCATAGAAGTTTACAGCATGGAAACAGTCCTTCAGTCCAACTTGTCTATGTCCCCAATGTTTACCACTGAGCACATCCCAATTGCTTTGGCCCATATCCCTCTATATCTATCTTACCCATGTAACTGTCTAAATACTTTTTAGAAGACAAAATCATATCAGCCTCTATTACTACTGCCCTGTTCCAGACGCTCACCATCCTCTGTCTGAGTGAAGTTGTCCCTCTGGACTCTTTTGTATCTCTCCCCTCTCACCTTAAACATATGTCCTCTAGTTTTACACTCCCCTATCTTTGGAAAAAGATATTGACTTCCTTATCTATGCCCCTCATTATTTTATAGGCCTCTATAAGGTTGCCCCTACGCTCTGAGGAAAAAAAGTCACAGCCTATCCAACCTCTCCTTTTAACTCAAACCATCAAGTCCCGGTAGCATCCTAGTAAATCCTAGTATATACCTGAATTCAGCAGATCTGATCATTTGTGGTCTGGTAATGGCAGAAATAAAAATAAAAGTCAATGTTTCGTTGTCTAAAAAAACCCCCACTTAATAGAATCACTGATGTTCTCCGATAGACCTACGCTGAACTCACCCACTCAGTTGTAAACACGGTTGCTATGGAAAACAGCTGGCAATGGGGGATAAATTGTTGCCCTCTCTGTGCTACACACCCCAAGATTTGGAAAGAAGGGCTAGGAAGGCAGGCATTAAAGTAAGGTAACTGGTAACACTGCTGCCTTATAGTGACAGGGACCTGGGTTCAATTCTGGCTTTGGGTCACTGTCTGTGTGGAGTTTGCATGTGCATCCCATATATGTGTAGGTTTCCTCCCACAGTCGGAAAAATGAGTAGATTGGATGGATTGACCACGATAAATGCATGGGTTTACAGGGGTAGGATGGCCGGGTGGATGTGGGTGGGCTGCTCTTGTTGGACACTCGGTGCAGACTCAATGGCCGAATGACCCCTTTCTACACTGTGGAGATTCTCTGGTTTTATGGTAACACCAAAGCAATCTGCAATTCGGCTTGTGTTTTCTCACTCCATCTCTGTAGCTGGATGGATTCCAATGTGAACAGATGTACGTGTCACACTGAGGTTGCAGTGAAGATTGCGCCTGCCTTCACTGCTCATCAGCCACTGAGTCTAAGCAAAATGTGTCGCTTCTCCCCGCAGGGAAAGATGCGCGCCTGTTTGTCTTCAGACTGAGCGCGATCAAGAAAGCTCTGGAAGAAAGGCATCCGGTGAAAAGCAAATCCGACTGCAAGGACAACAAGCTTGAAAAAACAAAAGGTGACCGAGATTGGTATCACTTGAGGATGTTGTTCCCCAGAGAGTCAGCAAAGTATTCAATACGTTCTTTGGTCAACAAATGAGGGTTACTCACTAACAGCAGAGATCCTGCTGCAGTAAGATAGCCCAGATTCCCTGAGCCAAGCTCACTGGGGGCATGGCCCAATGCTCAGAGTACAGAATCATTGCTGTACGGTTGAGAGGAAGTTAGTTTGGAGGAAGCTCATGTGGGACATACGTATGTTAAGTTGTTGATTTGCTGTATAATTCTATGTAACTTTATAGTACGTCAGTCACTTGCAAACTCATTTTAGGATGCTGTTAAAATGCAACTATTGCTTTGCAACAAATAGTTGACATAATTGCAAAGAAGTTGACATGTAAATTCACATAAGGTTACAGAAACGGTGGAACAGTGGCTGACTCACAGCACTAGGGACCTAGGTTCAATTCCGGCCTCGGGTCACTGTGTGGAGTTAGCACGTTTTCGCTGTGTCTGCATGGGTTTCTTCTGGGTGCTCTCCAGTTTTCTCCCACACTCCAAAGATGTGCAGGTTAGGTGGGTGGCTGAATTACCCCTTAGTGTCCCAAGATGTGTAGGTTAGGGGGATCAGAGGGGTAAATACTTGGAGTTACGGGAAGTGGGTCTGGGTGGGATTCCTTAGTGTCGGGGGATTACATGGGGTTTCAAGTATAGGGCTTGGGTGGAATTGTTGTTGGTGCAGACTTGATGGGCTGAATGACCTCCTTCTGCACTGTAGAGATTCTGTGAAAGTTCTCAGGGCCTGATGCTCTGCATCTCAGAGTACTTAAGGAAGTGTCTTTAGAAATGATGGGTGCATTGGTGATTATTTCCCAGCATTCTGTAGACTCTGGAAGAGTTCCAATGGATTGGAAAGTAGCTAATGTAATCCTACTTTTTGAACAAGGAGGGACAGAGACCTGGTGGTGGGGAAAATGCCTGGAGTCAATTATTAAGGATGTAATAATTGAGCATTTGGAAAGCAGTCCAAGGTCCAAATCAGCATGGATTCACTAAAGGGAAATTGTGCTGACAGATTTTCTGGAATTTTTTGAGGATGTGACCAGTTGAGTGGACAAGGGTGAACCAGTTATGTATCTGGACTTTCAAGACTTTTGATAAGTTCCTACATAAGAGATTAGTGAGCAAAATTAAAGCTCATGGTATTGAGGGTAACGTATTGATGTGGATAGAGAACTGGTTGGCAGACAGAAAGCAGAGAATGGGAATAAACAGATCCTTTTCAGAGTGGCAGGCAGTGACTAGTGGAGTACCAGAAGGTTCAGTGCTGGGACCCAAGTTATTTACGATATATATTAATGATTTGGAGAAAGGAATTGAATGCAATATCTCCAAATTTGCAGATGATACTGAGCTAGGAGACAGTGTCTGCTGTCTGGAGGATGCTAAGAGACTGCAGGATGACTTGGACAGAGTGGCTGAGTGAGCAAATACTTGGCAAATGCAACATTAAGTGGATAAATGTGAGGTTATCCACTTTAGTGGCAAAAACAGGAAGGAAGATTATCATCCGAACGGTGGCAGTTTAGGAAAAGGGGAAGTGCAGTGTGAGCTGGGTGTCACGGTGAAACTGTTGCTGAAGGTTGGCATGCAGGTACAACAGACAGTGAGGAAAGCTAATGGTATACTGGCCCTCATAGGGAGAAGATTTGAATATAGAGTAAGGATGTCTTGCTGCAGTTATATACAACCTTGGTGAGGTCACACCCTGAGTACTATGTGCAGTTTTGGTCTCCCAGTCTGAGGAAGGATATTTTTGGGTAGCTGATGGCTCACTCCATCGGTCTTGGAAAAACGTCTCGTGGGGAGGGGTCTCAGCTACAATCTTCAATGAGCAGTGCTGAGATATCTCGTCATGTTGCAGGCTGACACTATTTTTATTTCTACTGTTTTGCCTCGCAAGGCTGCCACCTGTATGCCATCAACACGCATTACAGCACTGAGCTGCGGATTGTCGTAGCCATTCGGAACAAGCTGCTACTTATTACAAAGAAAAACCTCAACAGGTCCAACAGCTTCCCAAGCCTGCAAACATCTGCAGAGTCGCCTGTCGAGGATTTCCAGTACATCAGGGTAAGATTCGCTAACTGCGGTGATTTGTCCCTGCCCCTGTCTCATGGTCTAGTCAATCCGATAGAACTAGACATATAGATCCCAGTGATGGGGGAGTCCAGAACCAGGGGTCAGACTCTGAGGATTCAGGGTGGAGGTGAGGAGACCCAAAGAGTGGTGAGCCTGTGGAATTCACTACCACAGGAAGTATTTCATGTCAAACCATTGAATATGTTCTAGAGGCTGTTGGATATAGCACTTGGGGTGAATGGGATCAAAGATTATCAGGAGAAAGCAGGATTAGGCTGTTGAGTTGAATGATCAACCATGGTCATGATGAATGATGGACAGTCTTAAAGGGCCAAATGGCCTCCTCCTACTCCTGTCTTCTATGTTTCTGTATGTTGGAACGTAACATAAGAACTCGGAGCAGGAGATAGCCATCTGGCTCCTCGAATCTGCTCCGCAATTCAATAAGACTATGACTGATCTTTTCGTGGACTCAGCTCCACATACCTGCTCACCATAACCCTTAATTCCTTTACTATTCAAAAATCTATCTCCCTTTGCCTTAAAGACATTCAATGAGATAGCCTCAACTGCTTCACCGGGCAGGGAATTCCAAATTCACAACCCTTTGCATTGGAGCTTTGCTTCACATCGTGTACAAGGGAAGCAGGGTCTTTGGGTGAATGGTGCGATGTCATTGTGAAGTCAGAAGAGGATAGAACGCTGTCCAGTTGGTCCATTCCCAACACACCTTTGATTAAAAAGAATTCAGATTGAAAGATTGGAAGGTGCTTCAATGCCCTGTCCTCAACCTTTCAAAAAAAAATCAAATAAAGAAACAAAAAAGGCTGCCAGGTAACCACTGCAGAGAACAGGAGGGATTGGCAAGTGGGTGATGGGGAGATCTGTCTACTGGCTGGCCTTTTCTGTCCAGGCAGGCAGGCAGAGCAGGAGGCAGAGAACACAACTTAGTTCCAGAATCACAAGGTTCTGTGTACAAGCCCCATTCAAGGACTGAGTCCCGTGATCCGGACTGATCATTATTGCTTTACTGAAGAAGCGCTACATTGACGGGGACACTGCCTTTTGCACTGGACTCCTAACAACAATCCAGGAGCGTTAATTTAATTTGCTAATTAACAGATGCCACCCTGTTGTTTGAGCCAGCTTTAATCCCTAAACCAACACTACCACAAACAGAGAAAATGCTGGATAAACTCAGCAACTCTGGCAGCATCTGTGGAGAGAGGAACACGGTTAACTTTTTCAGCCCTAATTACTCTTCTGCAAGAACTTGTCTGCAGGACTCGAAACATTAACGGGGGTGGGGGGGACAGGGTTTCTCTCATGCCTGCGTGCCCGGGGACGGAAATCCCCGTCCAAGGTCAATAGATGGAAAATTCTATCCCGCCCACTGTGATTCCCACGGTCGGTGAGACAGGAAAGTTCTCTCCTTACTTTTCTCTCCTCAGATGTTGCCAGACCTCCTGCATTTGATTTTACTATCAGAAGCAGGATCACTCCCCTTGTCCAAGAAGGGGAAGAGAGACCTTCCAAGGAATTATAGGCCAGTGAGTCTTACTTAAGTTGTGGGCAAAGTATTGGAGAGAATTATTAGGGATAGGATTTATAGTTATTTAGAGAGAAATGAATTGATTGGGGATAGTCAGCATGGTTTTGTGAAGGGTAGGTCGTGCCTTACTAACCTTATTGAGTTTTTTGAAAAAGTGACCAAAGAGGTGGATGGGGGTAAGGCAGTTGATGTGGTATATATGGACTTTAGTAAGGCGTTTGATAAGGTGGCCCATGGAAGACTTCTGCAGAAAATGCAGATGTATGGGATAGAGGGTGATTTAGCTAATTGGGTTAGGAATTGGCTAGCAGATAGAAGACAGAGGGTGGTGGTTGATGGGAGATATTCATCGTGGAGTTCGGTGACAAGTGGTGTACCTCAGGGGTCTGTTTTGGGGCCCCTGCTGTTTGTAATTTTTATAAATGATCTGGATGAGGGTATTGAAGGATGGATTAGTAAATTTGCAGATGACACTAAAGTCGGTGGAGTGGTAGATAGTGAAGAGGGGTGTTATAGTTTGCAGAGAGACTTGGACAAGTTGCAGAGCTGGGCCGAGAGGTGGCAAATGGAGTTTAATGTGGAAAAGTGTGAGGTAATGCACTTTGGCAGGAATAATAAATGTGTAGAGTATAGGGTTAATGGTAGGATTCTTAATAGTGTTGATGAACAGAGGGATCTTGGTGTATTTGTGCATAGATCCCTGAAAGTAGGCAGTCAAGTCGATAAGGTTGTTAAGGAGGCATATGGAGTCTTAGCTTTTATTGGTAGGGGGATTGAATTTCGGAGCCGCAACGTCATGTTGCAACTGTACAAAACTCTAGTGCGGCCGCACTTGGAGTATTGTGTGCAGTTCTGGTCCCCACATTATAAGAAAGATGTGGAGGCATTGGAGAGGGTACAGAGGAGGTTTACCAGGATGTTGCCTGGTATGGAGGGCAGGTCCTATGAAGAGAGGTTGAAGGATTTGAGGTTGTTTTCGTTAGAAAGGAGGCGGCTAAGAGGGGATCTTATTGAAGCATATAAGATGATTAGAGGTTTAGATAGGGTGGACAGTGATAGCCTTTTTCCTAGGATGGAGAAAGCTAGCACGAGGGGACACAGCTTTAAATTAAGGGGTGATAGTTATAGGACGGATATCAGAGGTAGGTTCTTTACCCAAAGGGTGGTTCGGGAGTGGAATGCCCTGCCTGCAGCAGTTGTAGATGCGCCAAGTTTGGTGGCGTTTAAGAGGTTAGTTGATAAGTATATGGAAGAGAAGGGAATGGTTTAGTTTGGAGGGTCATTGCTTTTTATATTGGTCGGCGCAACATCGAAGGCCGAAGGGCCTGTTCTGTGCTGCAATGTTCTATGTTCACTCAACTTTTGTCCCATTGCTGTTGTGGAATTTTGCTGTGTGCAGATTGATTGCAACATATAAATAAAATGTTCACACTCAATAAGTAATTGAGTGCATATTTTCCCACGATATTTTGCTAAGTGCCTCACTGATTGTAAAGTGCTTTGAGATGTCCAGTGATTCGGAAGAGCACAATGTAGAAGCAAATCTTGATTGGCTGGAAGGAGGAAGACTTGCATTTTTGTACTTCCTTTCACGATCGTAGGATATCCCAAAGGGCTTTACTGTCAATGAGATTCTTTCAAAGACTGGTCAATATTGTAATCCAGCAGTCAAATCACGCACCAGCCAGCTCCTCAAGAATAGCAGTGTGACGACGATAATGGCCGGAATTCTTTGGTCTCGTACGCCCCACCACCACTCCCAGCGAGAATGGAGAATTTGGTTCTCTACCAAATCTCCATTCACTGCAGCGGGGCCAGGAGACCGGGGGAAGAGCTCCCTCAGCTTTCCGTGTAGGGTCATGGAATTTCTTTATGGAGAGGGTGAATGGGGCCTTGGTTTAATCTCTCTCACAAAAGATAGCACCTTTGACAATGCAGCACGCTGGTAATAGAAAGACAAAATACTGCAGATGCTGGAATCCGAAACAAAAACAGACAATGCTGGGATATTTCAGCAGGCCCATGAGTGTTTGTGTCTCCACGGATGCTGGCAGACCTGCTGAGACTTTCCAACATTTGCTGTTTATGACTCTGGGAAGAGACTTGGACTTGTGACCTTCTGGCTCAGAAGCCGAAGACACATTGGGCAATCATAGAACGGTATATTTTAGAAGGTTGTATATAGAGGATTGTTTAGTCCATCTATGCTGGCTGTTTCTCAGGGCAAACCTGTTAGTTCCAGTCCCCTGCTCCTTCCCCAATATCATTGTAGTTCTTTTCAGAGAATGCTCGAGATTCTGCGGGGAGGGGATTCTTTCTTTTCTTGCTGCCTCTCGGATGTAACCGTCTCGCCTTCTTTGTCTGTGCCCAGGAAATATGCTTGTCTGACCCACCCATCGTGATGACCCTGGTGGACGGACCCACTGGAGAAAATGACAACCTGATTTGTGTCGCGTACCGCCATCAATTTGACCTGGTGAACGAGAGTACGGGGGAATCCTACAGGTTGCACCACGTGGATGCAAGTAAGGTGAGCACAGAGCTCGAGGCATGCAACTACCTGAATGAAACCTGCCTCTTATCTTAGCCACATTCACTTTGTGCTCCTTCGTTGTCTCAAAAATAACTTGGGTTAATTATGCTACACTAACATGAAACTAGGAATGACACCCCCCCTCTCCTGCTCCAGCTACATTCAACTCCATTCACAATGGTGGGACCAGAAGATTCTGCCGCCGGCCAAAGGCAGGTCACTTCCACGTATTGCAGACACTCATGCCCAATATGAAGCAGCGGAACAGGGAAATCTGAAGAAAAAGGAAATTAGACTCTTGCTCAAGGACAATCTGAAATAAAAACAGGAAGTGCTGGAAAAGCTCAGCAGATCCAACAGTGTCCACAGAGAGAGAAAAACAGAGAGCATGATTTTCCGACCCCCCCCTCCCCCTATCTCCACGCCACCCATGGCGGGTTTTGCAGTGGCAGAGATGGCTCTCCTTTGGCTGATGGCTAGATCATGCGGTGCCACTTCTGTCAACAGGATTTCCCAATATTTGCGCCCTCTGCCAAGGGAATCTACAGTGGGGGCGGGTGTCCCCAGCGGTGATTCCGGAAGATCCCACCACTGGAAAACACATCCAGAATTAACCCTTTACAGCCCATATAGAGTCATAGAATCATCAAGATTTACAGCTTGGAAACAGGCTCTTTGGCCCAACTTGTTCACGCTCCCCTTTTTAAGCCCCTAAAATAATCCCAATTCCAGCATATCCCTCTATACCCATCTTACCTACGTAGCTGTCTAAACACTATTTAAGAGACAGAATTGTACCCGCCTCTACTACTACCTCTCACAGCTTGTTCCAGACACTCACCACTGTGTGAAAAAATTGTCCCTCTGGACTCTTGTGTCTCTCCCTTCTCACCTTATACTTATGCTCTCTAATTTTAGATTCCCCTACCTTTGAGAAAAGATATTTGGGAAAAGATAGCTGATTTATGCCCCTCATTGTTTTATAGACCTCTATAAGGTCACCCCTCAGCCTCTTATGCCCCAGAGAAAAAAGTCCCAGTCTATCCAGCCTCTCCTTATGACAATATGACTCTACCTTGGAACGGAAAACCTGAAGCATTGCTGAATACACTGCATATTGTTAAAGCAAGGTGTGTTCCAAACTTAGAAAGACAGCACTTTTGTTTGGCTTATTATTGAACAATCTTTTCAGTTTGGTGAAAATTTACACAAAGATAAAACATTTCACCAGGCGTGTAGCCAATTTTATGTTAAAGCGCCTGAGTAGACAGAAATCCCTGAGATCCTTTAACTGAATCAAATTAAACCGCACAAGGGTGATCGCAAATTGTCCAACAGCAAGAAGAAAATGGTTGAGATTTAAATATTCCATAATAAGCAAACAAAAAATGCTTTGGAGATTGAATAGAATATGAAATAGAAGCTTTACAGTACAGAAGAGAATACAGTGCGGAATTTTACTGTCCCATCCGCCAGGGAATTGTAGTGGGCGGGACACAGACCGTGCAAAGGTCCATTTACCTGGGGTGGGGTTTATCGGCCTTGGGGTGAGCGTGGCTGTAAAATCCGGGCCAAAGAGTTTTATGGCACAGAAACACCTTTCAGCCCATCGTGTCCGTGCTGGCCATAAAGCACCGATCTATTCGAACCCCATTTTCCATCACTTGGTCCGTAGCCTTGTGTGCTATGGCATTGAATCTAAGCTAAGAACCTAAATGCTTCTTAACCTCTACCATCCTTTCAGGCAGTGTGTTCCAGATTCCCACCACCCTCTGGGGGAAAAATATTTTCCTGAAATCCCCTCTAAATCTCCTGGCCCTTGCCTTAAATTATGCCCCTGATAACTGATCCCTCAATACACAACCACTGTGTCTCACTATTATCAATAATTAAAATCAACCCTTTAGTCTCCAGTTGGTTGTTACCCTGGGAATTGCAACCTTTGATGATGAGTATATGTTGAGGAACATGGTTTTTAATTGAGTAACAGGATGCAGTTGTGCTTCAGATCAAGTGCATCAAATGCTTGCTCTGCCCCTTACTTCTCTGTAATTTTCCCACAAGGTTCATTACTGTGGTGCTGCCAGCTGCATCACAGGAGGGAAAAGAAATATTAGAAAATGCTCAAAATAGATCTACTTTGGCCAATGTGACTCACTCCAATAAACACAGGTTTGTGGTAGGAACTGCCTTTCTCGCACCAGTCCAAATACAAAGCTGCCTCGAAAGAGCCGGCAAGATGGCAGATCACAGGACGTCGCAGCTACGTACGAAACTTCAAATCGCCCGCAGGGTGGTGTTAATGGCAGCATCACCCCACACCGTGTAAGTGCAGCTGATGCATCTTCCTCGCATTGTGTTTGCGGCTGCCAGCGCTGTTCTTGTAAGGCACTTGTGGGAGGTTCTGATTTCACATTTAATGGCCAGATTTGCTTAAATAAATGGAACAGGGACGTGCACACTCTGAAACCGTCATTCTAAGGGTTCTGCAGAGATTGGGAGCAGCCTTCATCCATTCATCAACCAGCATGTGAAACAACTCTGATGCTGCCGCCAACTCTGGTCTGGTTTCATCTCGCCCGCTTCCTCCTGCCAATTGTGCGATTTATTATCCTCATACCTTTACCACTCCAGTAATTGTCCCCCATGTTGTAATCTTGGCATTTAGTCCTGAACATCCTCCAAACCTTGTGCTGAATCCAAACAGCTTCAATTTCCTGTTCCTCGCCCGGCGATGACAAGCTCATTATCAAAAGTTCTGACTCCTGGTGTTCTGATCGATAATTGTAACCATGGCAACAGTAGATTTTTTTTCCCCTCTCCGCTGGATGCTGTAAGATATTTAACCAGCAAGAGTATTCTCGCCTTTGCTTCCGATTTGAGAAGAGAGAGCTCTCCGTGGTCCTGAACGTTCACACATTTTAATCCTCACTTTCGTTCAGCACTATTTGAATCAATTTTGTTTTTTTTTGGTATGTGAAGGCTCTCATTTAATGAGGTCTGTTTTGATTTCCACGGCAAGACACTGGGATTATTCCAAATCCATTTTTTCCTGAAACTTAGTCCTTTTGAAATTTTCCCTCATCATAGTTTGTGAGGGGCCTCGGGGTAGACTGGACAGGAAGGGCTTTAACAGTGAGGTCAGTGACCAAGGGGTATTATTCATGGAGGGATTAGTAGAGGGCAAGTGGGGAAATTTTCCTTCTCTCACAGGATGATATGTGACTGGAACTCACCGCATGAAAGGCACGATAGTAGCGGCAATCCTCATCTCATTTAAAAGGTATCTGGATGTGTGCCTGAGGTGCTAGACTCTGGACTAAACACTGGAAAGTAGGATTAGCCTGGGTGGCTCCTTTTCTCAGCTGGTGATAACTCGATTGGCCAAGCAGCCCCCTTTTGTTCCATAAAACCTTCTATGATTCAAAGATGTGCAGTTAGAATCCCTACGGTGCAGATGGAGGCTAATCAGCCTACCGAGTCAGCACTGACTCTCCAACAGCATATCTCACCTAGGTTCTAATCCCATTGCCCCACATATTTACCCCATTAATCCACCCAACTAGCTTGTATTTCAGACTGTGGGAAGAAACCAAAGCACCTGGAGGAAACCCATGCAAACACGGGGAGAACATGCAAACTCCGCACAAACAGTGACCCGAGCCAGGAATCAAACATGGGTTGCTGATGCTGTGAGGCAGAAGTACTAACCACTGTAGCCACAGTGAATCATAGAATCCCTCCAGTGCTGAGGAGGCCATTCGACCCATCACGTCTGCATTGACTCTCTGACAGAGCACCTTACCCAGGCTCCCTCCCCCCACAGTATTCCTGTAACCCCACACATTTACCATGATTAATCTACCTAACCTACACATCTTTGGAATGTGAAAGGAAACCAGAGCACGCAGAGGAAACCGACGCAGACACTGGGAGAATGTGTGGACTTCAGACAGACAGTCACCCGAGCCAGGAATTGAACATGGGTCCCTGACACTGTGAGGCAGCAGTGTTAATCACTGTGCCACCCTCCTTTCCAGTCTGTGTATCCACACTTCTGACCCCTGTGAAAATCTGATTAAATTGTGTGGCATTATAGTTGGGCCTAGAACCCTGAGGAACTCCTACAGTGATATCCTGGGACTGAGGTAACTGTCCTCAAACCACCCCAACCATCTTCCTTTGCGTCAGGTCTGGCTCTAACCAGTGGAGAGTTTTCCCCCAATTCCTATTGATTCCAGTTTTGCTAGGGCCGCACTCATTCAAATGCTGCCTTAATGTCGAGGGAACTATCGTACCTTCACCCTGGCTGCCATATTGAAATCTTGCTGCTAGTGGTTGCTACTTGTGTCTGCTGTCACATCTGTGTTTTCCAGCTTATCTTGTGGTGCTGTATTGATCCAATGACAGCATGAACAGCAGGAATAGAGTCTATCACTATTAAATCTAAGTGAGGCTACAGACACAGCCATATAACTAGGAGTCCTACCTTGCAATAGTTTAGAATATTCTAATAGTATAAGAATCTGAAACATATAGGGTTAATATGGGACTGAGTACAGCACCATCCACCCAGTGATGTAAGGGAGCACATAAGAACCACCAGGATCAATCTATTGTTGAATAGAGCAGTGTGTACCAGCAAGCATGGAGACAGCTCCTAGTTTGCACCATTTATTAGGGACATTGGCCATGCTAAATTCTCCTTCAGTGTACCCAGAGTGTGGAGACTAGAGGATTTTCACAGTAACTTCATTGTAATGTTATGCAAGCCTATTTGTGACACTAAAAAATAAAGTTAGAATTTTATTGTATATCTGTAATTAGCTCTAAGAGGAAGTAAAATCTTACAGTTAACCCACGTGTCACCAGGAGAACCTCTTCACTGATCAAATTGTAATGAACTTCATCTTGAAATCTAGCAGAGATTATTTGGCTACCATTTAGGTATCATCTATTCAACTAAAAGAATTGATTACCAAAGAATTGGCCATGTTATATTTTCCCTCAGTGTACCCAATCAGGTGTCAAAGTGTAGCGACTAGGGGATTTTCACAGTAATTTCATTGCAGTAAGTCTACTTGTGACACTAACAAATAAACTTACTTTATATAGTCTGAAAACAGTTGCCATTCTAGCAACTGATGTAATTTGTATGGTGATTTATGCCTGTATATTTTTACACTTTTGCAATATCCTATTTCATCAATAAGCCACATTCTACTGATGTTCAATCGTGACATTTCTGATGTGCAAATGTGAGAGATCATAATCTTGTTTATCAGTGGCTGTGTGTCCTCCGAACAGTGACATAGCTCAGAAATATTAAATGGATGGATTGGCATTGCTGGCCAGCAACACTCACAAGTTTTTGCTACTCTCCTTTATCAGTGTAACTTTGAGTTGGGGGTGGTGGCGGGAGGGACAGTGGCTATACTGAACTTATCCTTGCGTATTGAGACCTTGTTTCAAAAGCTAAGACTTTCCATAGTTCGTGTCAACACTGTGCACTACCCATTATCATTGCAGGTTAATTTTGTTGCAGCTATTGATGTGTATGAAGATGGTGAAGCGGGACTTTTACTCTGTTATAACTGTAAGTTGAAATCTTCTCTGTGTTTCCTTGGAACTGATTTGCTAGCAGCACGAGTTTTGTTTTGTTGAAGAACAGCCCAGATGCCAGCTATGAGTTGCTCTTTTTGTAGATATCTTCCGTAACATTGGCCATGATTTTATCAGCATGGCAGCCTGAGGTTCTTAAGATCGCACTCCCCTGCCACCCCTCTGGCCAAGGCCAATGGGGAATGCTGCTCTGTGAGCTTCACCTGCTTCTGTTTCAGGGCAGCCATGCCGGTAAAATCAGGGCCATTGTTTAAATCTGGTTTTCCCCGTAGTTGGATGACATGGATGGATTAAGGCACCATTTAAGTACCGCAGTTACATACACTTCTGGTCAAGTTTCTTTTGTTTTTATTGTCTGTTTACTACCCTGTAGTCCAGAGACTGTGTTGCGGACAGAGTTACAGACTTTCGTCTGTTTTTGGAGCTAGTAATTCCGGCAGCTGGTCACTAGTCTGTTGTCAGAGGCTTATATCTTAAGGGCATATTTAAAGAACACCTTAAGGATCCTCACTCCACATGAAACATGGTGATTGGGAGTCCTTCCCATTCTTACTGCCAGCCTTTGATGTATTTGGAAGGATTCTGCAAGTTGACACTCAACCTGTTTGACCACGTTATGAACTTGGTCGCCAAGCCCTGGGGTGGATTCGAACCAGGAGCTTCTGGTTCAGAGGCAGGAACACTACCCACTGCACCACAAGACTTCCTCCAGGGTTCCATATGCCTTCCTATCTTTCAGGAGGCCCCTGTGGTATAATGTGTTGATGTACCAGCAATGCCACCTGGTGAGCTAGTCTGGGTACCTTGTAAAGGGGAGCATCAACATCGGCGGAGGTTTGACACAGTGAAACCCATCGGCCCTCTGTGCCCTGGACCCATGTGTTTTAGAATTACTTTTATTCCCTATTTGCAACACCGTTGGAGATGGACTCAGTTCCAGAGCCTATCCTCCTCTCAATGTTAATTAAGTTCTATTTAACCTTAAAGTAACCTGGTATTTTTGTGTTGTATTGCAGATATCTGTTACTATAAAAAGGTGTGTCCCTTTAATGGTGGCTCTCCATTGATTCAGCCTTCAGCTTCAGACTTCCACTTCTGCTGGAATCAGGTTCCTAACTCTATAGGTACAAAGATCTGTTTATTACAAGCACAAGTTAAAATAGTCACTCTGGATTGTCTCCTTATAGTCTCACTTCTTGATGCTTAACTGGATGAGAGAAATTAAGAAAGTCTGACCTCAAGGTGCTCTTTATGGTGCTTCTTGTATATGGTTAAAACTTACTTCTGATCTTGGTGTTGCTTCATACCTTTGGTGCTTTGGTTACTTTCTGTTTGCTGTTGACGTGTAGCGTGCACTGTCAATTCAAAACAGCACAAGGGGCAGCATTGAAAATGAAAGCAAGATATTTGGAAGCAAAGTATGGAGAAGAGTGGGGGTGTGCAGCCTGGAGAGATACTGTGAAGTTGCAGAATCATTTCAAATGTCCCCTTTCTGCGGTAAACATAGACATTGTTGGCTATCAGACAGTAATGAACAATAAGGCTTTATTTACAAGCAGATAAATACACAGAGCGCTTTCACCATGTTAACACTTCCAGCTCCAGGATCGACTCTGGCTGCTAAGACCCACGCTCTGCACTCAGATCCCCACGCTCATTCCCCATTGGGTGACTGGGTCACATGATCCTCCTTGTGTATGCCCCTTAAAGGGCCAGCTTCCTAAAACAAGAATGCAGAGAAATTACTTCACTAAAAGAGCTGTGAGTTTTTGGAATTCCTGACATTTACCATTGTTATTTTCAATGATAGACAGAGGGAGTTTCCATTTTGATTAACTCCGTTAAGCACATGATTTTACAATTCTGTTTTGTTCCTTAAACTCTCTCGAAGTCTGCCCCTCTGACTCACCCTATCCTTAATAAGATGAAAAAGGCTCGGGGGGACAACATAGGCAGAGATTTCCAGAGGAAAGGTAGCACACTCACAGTGTTCAGTTCCAGCCAGTACTTCAAGAGCAATAGTTAAGCATCGCGTAAGGGAACTCTCCTCAGGAAATCTTGAGATGGTTTTCTGGACTTACCTGCTGGCAGGATTTTCCAGTCCTTCCGAAGGTCATTCCCCATTCCGTCCGCGGCAGGATCCTTATCAGCAGGATGGGTTAGCCACGCCAATGACAATCCCCCACTGTCAAAAAACACAATGCAGAGCAGGCAGAAAATACCGTCCCATTTATGTCAATCTCTCAGATAACTGAGTTCTCGGTGGCAAACTCACCCACCAACAGCTCAAAGGCAATATCAGGCGAATACCACATGACTGTAGTCCTCCCCAATCTTATGAATTGACACCATTCCAGATGCATCTTGTAAGTAACAGGCCATCAAGACCAATACTAAGGGGCTGCATTATGGCCCAGTGGTTAGCACTGCTGCCTCACACCGCCAGGGACCCAGGTTCAGACCCGGCTTGGGTCATTGTCTGTGCAGAGTCTCCTGTGCCTGTGTGGATTTCCTCCGGGTGCTCTGATTTCCTCTCACAGCCTGAAAGACATGATGGTTAGATGCATCGGCCATCCTAAATTCTGCTCAGTGTACCTAAACAGGCACCAGATTGTGGCAAAGTGGGGATTTTCACTGTAACTTCATTGTAGTGTTAATAGAAACACAGAAGATAGGAGTATGAGAAGTCTTTTGAGCCTGCTCTGCCATTCATTACAATCATGGCTGATCGTCCAACTCAGTAACCTAATCTTGCTTTCTCCTTATAACCGCTGGTCCCATTTGTCCTGACATATCTTGCATAGAAACATAGAAGGTGAGTAAGGTGGTGGGAGCAGGCACGCTAGGGCTGTTTAAGGGTCTCTTGGACAGCCACATGAGCGTTATGCAGATAGAGGGATATAGTAGGACTGTTTAACTATGGCTTTTTTTCCACAGGTAATTCGGTCCATACTTGACCAACAAGGAGCATGCATTCGGCAGGTGGTGCGAGGACAGCTCTTGGATGTTGATTCATGGGTTGCCTGGTGCTTCATGTCGTAAATGAGTGCTTTATCTGGACCATCTGAAGGGCACCATGACAGCTCAGTGACTATCGCTGTAGCTGTGCAGACACTTGGAATTGGGCCGGTGTCTGCGGGAGTTTGCGCATTCTCCCCGTGGTTGCATGGGTTTTCTCCGGGCGGTCCGGTTTCCTCCCACATCCCAAAAATTCGCTCTTAGGCTGATTGGGAAACAAATTGTCCCTACATTGAGACTCTTCCATATTAGGAATAACCTAAAATTAGAATAGGATAATGGAATTGTTACTATATAGTTATGATGGCGGCGCGGGCTCGTTGGGCCGAAGGGCCTGTTTCCTGTGCTGTGTTGCTCTAAAAAAAATGAAGTGATGTAAGTCTACTTGTGACTAATAAATAAACTTTAACTTTGAGACAGTCACTGCGCGGAGCCTTTCTTGCCTGTTACCATGTCAGGCAGTGAAGTTTACAAATTTCAAAATGTTAAGATAACACTTTTGTTCCATTTTTTTTCCCCATCAGTTTGTGTGTTTCCATATATTTTGGCTTTCACTACTGATTCTATTGAGATTCGATTGGTGGTGAATGGAAATCTCGTTCACACTGCTGTAATGCTTGACCTGCATCTCACAGCGTCACAGGTACGAGGCTCCAGTGCGGATTACATTTTTACTCATTTAACTCCTGCAAAATGACGGGTCATTGGGGGCAAGACGACGCAGAGACAGAGCTTGGCCTAGCAAGGAACGGGTCAACTGGGGATGAGTAACATTGTCATGGTCCAGCGAGCATGTGAAAGATTCGGTTGTAACTGGAAGGACGGATTTATTTAGAAATTAGTTTTCAATGCAGTCCAATATAACTGTGTTCAGAGTTGGAAGAGCCGGCTTGGTTTGTATATTGTTATATGGCATATGTAGCTTGTTGGAGAATGCTCTGCACGTGGGAAGAATGAATCTTTTGTGCTAATCGTGTTTAGTAGTCGAAGCTGAGGAATACTTCTCCAAGTTCCCTACTCTGTGACTGCCCATGGAGCCTGAAGCAAACACAGAATGAGTATCTCAGGATGACACAGGGATATGGTTTAATTACAGTCACACAAGAATAACTCAATTGCACAATTCTACATCATACACTTTAACATCGAATCCCTACAGTGCAGAAGAGACCATTCAGCCCATCGGGTCTGCACTGAATCTCTGACAGGGTAAATTACCCAAGCCCTCGCCCTATCCTATCTCTGTCACCCCACACATTCCACTTAACCTGCACATCTTTGGACACTAAGGGACAATTTAGCATGGCCAATCCACCTAATCTAAACATCTTGGGGCACTAAGGGGCAATTTAGCATGGCAAGTCCACCTAACCTGCACACTTTTAGACCCCAAGCCCTCACCCTACCCTATCTCTGTCACCCCACACATTCCACTTAACCTGCACATCTTTGGACACTAAGGGACAATTTAGCATGGCCAATCCACCTAATCTAAACATCTTGGGGCACTAAGGGGCAATTTAGCATGGCAAGTCCACCTAACCTGCACACTTTTAGACCCCAAGCCCTCACCCTACCCTATCTCTGTCACCCCACACATTCCACCTAACCTGTACATCTTTGGTCACTAAGGGGCAAATACATACATCTTTGGATGCTAAGGGGCAATTTAGCTTGGCTAATTCACCTAACCTGCATACCTTTGGACACTAAGGGGCAATTTAGCATGACCAATCCATCTAACCTGCACATCCTTGGATACCAGGGGGCAGGTTAGCATTGCTAATTCACCTAACCTGAACATTTCAGACTGTTGGAGGAGACTGCAGCACCCCGAAGAAATCCACGCAGACATGGGGAGAACATGCAGACTCTGCACAGTCCATCATCACGGCTGGAATCGATTCCAATTCCCTGGTGCTATGAAGCAGCAATGCTAACCAATGTGCCACCGCACTGCCTTCAGTAGAGATTATCATTGTGTACTGCGATGCCAGCTTGCACACTGTGGTCACACCCAGCGTTATGCTAACAATAATGGCATGCTCCTGTCTCAAAGTGGAACATTTTAATGCAACAATCTGGGGTAGATTCAAGTTTGTTCCCATTGGTGAAGACTGACTAGCTGCAACATCGAGTCTCCTCTCCGAGAGCAAAGTGGTTGTTCTGGGGAAATGATTGACTCATCATTTGTTTCTTTCATTCCAGTCTGATATCTACTTTACCTCGGCTGCGTCGTCTGTGAATGCAGCCTCTGGTGGCAGCTCGAAGGAAACAAGTTCACACAGTTCTCCACAAACTCCGACGGGGCAGGAGATGCCTGTGCTACCCTCATCCCCCGGTGAAGGTAAGCTTTGTCCCTCAGCAGAAACCCAAAAGAATGGGCAAGGATTTAGATCTCAAAATATTTGACTGGGCACATTACTCCAGACGTGGTCTCACCAACACCCTATATAGTTACAACAACACTTATCCACTTCTATGCTCCAGTCCCTTTGCAATAAGTACTAACATCCCATTGGCCTTTTCCATTACATGTCTTGTAACAGTACTTCAGTATTCTTGTCCCCCAATCCTCTTACTGTAAAAGTGAACATGTCATTGACTCTCTTAATTATCTGCATGCTAACCTTTTTGTGTACCTTACGCAAGTACACTCAAATTTTTCTGAACATACAAGGCTTACACCTTTTTAAAAATATTCTGTATTATTATTCTATGAACCAAGGTAAATAACCTCATTACACTCCATCTGCTACCATGCTTCCCATTTGTTGCCAGTTTGTTTGTGTCCCCCTCACAGCTTGCATTCCGACCTAGCTTTGTATCATCAGCAAACTCAGATACATTACTCTCTGTCTCTTGGTCTGGGTTTGTAAATAGCTAAGGTCCCAGCACTGATTCAGTTGGCACTCTGCAGCCTGCCAATTTGAAAATGATCTATTCATCCCTCTTCTCTCCTTCCTGGCTGTTAACCAATTCTCTATCCATAGAAATATATTGCCTCCCCTCCCCACCACCTTCCCACACCACCCCCAGCTCAATCAACCCTTGTATATTAACTTTTTGTATGGCGCCTTATTAAATGTCCTCTGAGAATCCAAATGAACTATATCTACTGGTCCCTTTTATCTATGCTCCCAATTAAATCCTTAAAAATATTCCAATAAATTTGGATTTCCCTATCGTAATACCGCATCACACAACACAGAGATAGCTGATTTATCATAAATAACTGAGCAGAAGATGGTTCAGTGTGATAAGGGGATTTTCTTTTTCAAGAGTATTCTGTATTCAGAAGAAGTTGTGAAATGATTGCACTGCTGTAAGTGCAATCCACCTCAGGTTCTTTCCAAACAACATGTGACATTCTGGATCACCTGAATACAATTGCAATTATAGATGATATTTACAATATCTATTTCATGACAAAGGTACAGGCTAAAGGGGGTTTTATAATCGCTCAGTACACAATAACTGGAGTTTTCCAGCCCCTGGCATGGAGTGTTCCCATGGGAGATAAGACAAGCCATTGGCCATCAAGTCCCATTAAAGTTTACAGGCTTTTGAACACTTGCTCACCCTGCCACTGGGGAACCTGTTAGTGTCGGGTCAACTTTGGCCACATGCGAAACATCCCACCATCGGCGGGAAGGGTCGGAAAATCCTTCTCCCATTGAGACTTTGCAATGGCTGCCTCAAATTTTACTGAGTCCCTCGGTGCATAGTCCTGAATCTGCAAATTGTACTCGTCAACAGCCGTGCACTGGAAGACCAATAGGCTTTGGGCAGACCAAAGTTGAGAAAATACAGCTGACTGCACTTATGGTCAAGGAATCCATTTCAAACTTCGCTGTCTGCATCTATCATGCTTTACTACTTTGAAAAACCATTTATGAGTTGTGTTGTTAACTGTGTGATTTTTTTTGGGCTTGCCTAAATTCCAAATTTGATTTGATTTATTATTGTCAAATGCATTGGGATACAGTAAAAAGTATTGTTTCTTGCACGCTGTACAGATGAAGCACATACAGAAGGAAATGAGAGGATGCAGAATGTCATGTTACAGCCATAGTTAGGGTGTAAAATGAGTTCAACCTAATGCAAAGTAGGCCCATTCAAAAATCTGATGGCATCAGGAAGGAAGCTGTTCTTGAGGCAGTTGGTACGTGTCCTTAGACTTTTGTATCTTTTTTATGATGGAAGAAGGTGGAAGAGAGAATGTCCAGGATGCATGGACTCCTTGATTTCGCTGGCTGCTTTGCCGAGATGTAGAGATGCCGGCGTTGGACTGGGGTAAATGCAATAAGAGGTCTGACAACACCAATTTTAAATCCAACGGATTTATTTGATAGTAAACTTGCAAGCTTTTGGCTTTGTAGCCTTCTTCAGGCGAATGAGGTGTTCTGCTTTGCCGAGGGCAGTGAGAAGTGTAGACAGAGTCAATGGAAAGGAGGCTGGTTGATTTTCCCACAAAACAACAGTAAAAGCAATTTATTGGTTGATCGTACTTTGGAGACATCTTGACTAAGTGCAAATTCTTTGGTTCAATGGGTGGGAAGCTGATTTGCATGACTATAACGAATGAATCATGATGTTTGCTAATGTCCTTTAGCAAAGGAAATCTGCCATTCTTACCTGATTGGCCTACATGTGACTCCAGAGCCACAGCAATTTGGTTGACTCTCAACTGTCTTCCAAGGGCAACTAAGGATGATCAGTAAATGCTGGCCAGCCAGCGATGCCCATATCCACGAATGAATAAAAAAATGTTGTGATCCAAAAATTCTTAGAGCTAGAGTTGTCCACATTGCAGAAATATTGAGTTTTAAAGTTTAAAGTTAGTTTGTTAATGTCACAAGTCAGCTTCCATTCACAGTTCAATTAAGTTATTGTGAAACTCCCCTCGTCGCCACACTTTGTTTGGATACATTAAGAATTTAGCATGGTCAGTGCACCTATCCAGCATATCTTTCAGAATGTGGGAGAGAACTGGAGCAGCTGGAGGAAACCCATGCAGGCATGGGGAGAATGTGCAGACTCTGCACAGACAGTGACCCAAGATGGGAATCGAACCTGAGTCTCTGGCGCTGTGAGGCAGCAGTGCCAACCGCTATGCCACCGTGCTCCCCCAAGTTCACGTCGAAACCTTTATTGTAAGAAAATGATGTAACATCCTGAGGACAGCTCTGCCTGTCCTGCAAGATGGCTATGAATTAATTATTTCTTACATTAACACCTACAGAAAAGAATTACTGGGATGCTACTGGGACTTGACGGTTTGAGTTATAAGGAGAGGGTGGATAGACTGGAACTTTTTCTTCTGGAGCGTAGAAGGCCAAAGGATGATCTTATAGAAATCTACAAAGTAATGAGGAGTATAGATCAGCTTTTCCCAAAGGTAGGGGAGTTTAAAACTATAGGCACGTGGGTTGAGCAGCATGGTAGCACAGTGGTTAGCACTGCTGCCTCACAGTGTCATGGACTCAGGTTTGATTCCTGGCTTGGGTCACTGTCTGTGTGGAGTTTACATATTCTTCCCATGTCTGCATGGGTTTCCTCGGGGTTTTCCAGTTTCCTCCCACATTCTGAAAGATGTGTTGGTTAGATGCATCGACCTGAATAGATGCCGGACTGTGGACACTAGGGGAGATTCACAGCAACTTCATTGCAGTGTTAATGCCTTACTTGTGACCGATAAATAAACTTTACTTTAAGGTAGGCAGGGAGAGATACAAAAGAGCCGAGAAGGGCAATTTTTCACACAGAGGGTGGAGAGTGTTTAGAACGAGCTGCCAAAGGTAGTAGTAGAGGCAGGTGCAATTTTGTCTTTTAAAAAGCATTTAGAGAGCTACATAGGTAAGATGGGTATAGAAGGATATGAGTCAAATGTGGGCAATTGAGATGAGCTTAGTAGTTTAAAAAAAGATGACATAGACAAGTTGGACCAAACCTTGATGACTCTATTATAAATTGAGTGCCAGACTTGACATTACTCGCCTGAATTTTACCATCCCCTAGGTAGTGGGTACAAAAGGGAAAGGATGCTGGTAAATTAGCAATGGATCCTTAACACTGCACCACTACCTGAGAAATGTTTATTAATTCTTTCAAGGGAGGTGAGTGGCCTGCTTTTGTTGCCCATCCTTGATTGTGCTTGCGAAGGTAGTGGAGACCCACCTTCTTGAACCACTGCAATCCGTATGGTCTGGGTACACCCACAGTGCTATTAGGAAGGGGATCTAAAGGTCTTAACTTAGTGGCAATGAAGGAATGGTTTCCAAATCAGGATGGCACGATGCTTGAAAGCGAAATTGCAGATGGTGATATTCCCAGGTGTCAGCTGCCCTTGCCTTTCTAGGTGGAGGGGTCGCGGGTTTAGAAAGGAGTTTTGGTGAGTTGTAGCAGTGTATCTTGTACTTGGTTCACATGGCTGCCATTGTGCAACATTGGTGGAGGAGTGAATGGTTATTGTGGTGGATGGGATGTCAAAAGGGGGGCTGCTTTGTCTTGGATGCTGTTGAGTTTTTTGAGTTTTGTTGGAGCTGCACTTATCCAGGCAAGTGCCTTGTGCCTTGAAGATGGTGGACAGGCTTTGGGGAGTCGAGAGGTGAGTCGCACACCAGGATTCCTGGCCTTTGATCTTTTCTTGTAGCTGCAGTATCTACATGACTAGTCTATTAATCTATTAGTCTAAATGGCTAGTCTAGTTCTGTTTCTATTGATGGTAACCACTGAGGATGTTGATCATGGGGGAGTCAATGATGGTAATATCAGGTGGATATGTGTACATTCTGTCTTGTTGAAGGTGTCATTATCTGGCAAGAATGTTACTGGCCACACATCAGCCTAAGGACTAAGAGGCAAAATTGACTGAGCACTCCATGGAGATGGACATCCAATTTGCGCAATTAAGGGTGTTTTGGGGCCCTGGGTATTGTAATTCCCTGTGGCACTTTAGGGAGTCACGGGAATCAGAGGTCTGGTGCATCATCAGGGAAATGAGCAGAGCAGTGGCCCCCACCCACCCCACCTTCCCCCCTCTTCTCCCTTGGCCAACTTGAAAGGCTTTGTCCTGTGATTGTTGGGGCCTATGCCCTCAGCCTTCCCGACTTTGTGCTGGAGTGTATGAAGTTGCCTCCATCTTGAGGCACCCCTGAGGTACCTGACCTGCCAAAGCAGCACCCACCTATCCCGGTGCGCTGACTGAAGCTTTAAAGCTATAGGCCCTCTCGATTGGGCCAGCTGCATGAAGCGCCAGCCCACAATCCTTGATTGGACGGTGATCCTGGAGACAGCCTGCAGGAAACTACTTACAGTAACATTGCTGAGCTGGGTCCACTTTATTTTAAACCCCACCCATTCGCACAGATAATTTGCAGCCCCAAAAGTGGGAGAACCAATTTTGTAGGAGCTGAGTATTCCCGCCACTCCCATGCCATTCCTTCTTTGCTTACTCTTTCCCCATTATCTCCAGTCCCATCCACACCCTGCTGTAAGTTGCTCCCAATCCTCTCCCAGCATCACTCCTTTAAGTGGGTAACACAATGGTTAATACAGCTGCCTGACAGCGTCAGGGACCTGGGTGCAATTCAGGCCTCAGGTGACTGTGTGGAGTTTGCACATTCTCTACATGTCTGTCTGGGTTTCTTTCAGGTGTTCTGGTTTCCTCCCACAGTCCAAAGATGTGTGGGTTAGGTGAATTGGCCATGCTAAATTGTCCCTTACTGCCCCAGGATGTGCAGGTTAAAGGGATTAGCAGAGTAAATACGTGGAGTTACAGAATTAGGTTCTGGGTAAGATATTCTTTTGGAGAGTTGATGCAGACTCGATGAGCCAAATAGCCTGTTTCTGTATTGTAGGGATTCTAAGTAGTTTCATAGAATCCCTGCAGTGTAGAAGGAGGCCATTCAGCCCATTGAGCCTGCACTTTCAACAACCCCACCCAAATCCTATCCCTGTAATCCCACATATTCACCCTGCCAGCCCCTGTGACATTGAGGGGCAATTTAGCATGGCCATTCAACCTATCCTGCATATCTTTGGACTGTGGGAGGAAACCGGAGCACCCAGAGAAAACCCACACAGACATGGGGAGAATGTGCAAACTCCACACAGACAGTGACTCGAGGCCAGAATCGAACCTGGGTCCCTGGCGCTGTGAGGCTCTAAAGTAGAGGGCAGCCTCATACAATTTTTACCAGGATCTTGGGAGACAGACAGGTATTCTTTGAGAAAAATATCTTGCATGTCATTGCAAGATTTATCATTGAGCCATTGTGGAACAATTTGGAATTCATAAGGGAGCAATTAAAGGAGAAACGAAAGGGCAGGGATGAAATTGCAATCTAATTTCAAGCTTAGATTGCACCAGCAATGCACTTCCTAGATTAAATTCAAATCAGCCCGGCCTGTTTTTTGTTCCATCTACACATTCCCATGTGACGGTTACTGCTGAAGAGGAACTTCTTATAATTCTGATGTGATGAAATCTCGGCTGTGCCTCTTTGCCAATTGGTTTAGTGTCTGTTTTGTTTTTCAATTTTAATCAAGCTTCGGGGCCAAAGCAGCGTATGTTGGCGTCATTGACTGCCGCAGTGTGCTCACCAATTTTAATAAAAGGGATAATATTTTACTTCTAAATTGGAATTTGTTGTGCCTGTCACAGAGCTGCGGATATAATGAATAAATATGTAGTTCCTGTAAACAGTAGCTGCGTCCTGGATACGACTACAAAGCCCAATAAAAGCAAATTACTGTGGATGCCGGAATCTGAAACCAAAAGAGAAAACGCTGGAAAATCTCAGCCAGTCTGGCAGCATTTGTAAGGAGAGAAAAGAGTTAATGTTTCCATAAGACCTATAAGACATAGGATTAGAATTAAGCCACTCAGCCCATCGAGTCTGCTCCGCCATTTAATCATTCCCATTCTCCCGCCTTTTCCTAATAACCCCGATCCTCTTATTAATCAAGAACCTATCTATCTCTGTCTTAAAGACACTCAGTGATTAGAACATAGAACACTACAGCACAAACAGGCCTTTTGGCCCACAAGTTGCACTGATCATATCCATACCCTACCAGGCCATAGAACTATCTATAATTCCCAATCCCATTAAATCCCATGTACTCATCCACAATTCCTTTAAAAGACCCCAGCGAGTTCTCCTTTACCACCACCGACAGCAGCCGATTCCACTCACTCACCACCCTCTGAGTGAAAAACTTGCCCCTGACATCTCCTCTGTACCTGCTCCCCAGCATCTTAAACCTGTGTCCTCTCGAAGCGACCATTTCAGCCCTGGGAAACAGCCTCTAAGAATCCTCCCTCCTCCACAGCCTTCTGCGGCAAAGAGTTCCACAGATTCACCACTTTCTAGCTGAAGAAATCCCTCCTTATCTCTGTTTCTGTTGTCCTTTTAGCCCAAGATTGTGCCCTCTGGTTCTAGTTTTTCGTACTGGTGGAAACATCCTCTCCAGGTTCACTGTCTCCAGGCCTCGCAGTATCCTGTAAGTTGCAATAAGATTCCCTCCCTTATCCTTCTAAACTCCAACGAGTACTGACCCAAAGTCCTCATATAACAAGCTCTTCATTCTCAGGATCATTCCCGTGAACCTCCTGTGGACCCTTTCCAACGTCCTTCCTTAGATACAAGGTCCAAAACTGCTCACAATACTCCAAATGGGGTCTGACTAAAGCTCAAAGGGGTGATCCTTTGTCAAAGCTAAATGGCATAGAAAGTGAGAAATATTTATACTGTAGGATATTTTCAAAGCCTAATAAATTGGACTTTTTTGCAGCCTGCTCCTTGGTGAATTTGGTATTATTAATGAGACAGCTTTCCCCATGCAATCTGATGCAGATGGCTGTGGTTATTGATCACCAGACATTTCACTCTCATAGCAGCCTTTGGCACAGACCCCAAACTCACCAAGTGAAATGATTGGAGGCACTACAATTAAAAGTTGAAGTTTTTATTTATTAGTCACAAGTAAGGCATTAACACCGACATGTAAGACCTTAACACTGCATTTAAGTTACTGTGAAATTCCCCTAAATGCCACACCCTGGCATCTGCTGAGGTCCCTGCACCTAACCAGCACATCTTTCAGGCTGTGAGAGGAAACCAGAGCAACCAGAGGAAACCCACACAGACATGGAGAGAATGTGCAGACTCCACACAGATAGTGACTCAAGCTAGGAATCAAACCTAGGTCTCTGGCGCTGTAAGGCAGCAGTGCTAATCACTGTGCCACTGTGCCGTCCTCTCAGTTATTGAATGAGCGAGTGACAGAGACCCTGCGAGGCAGCCTGTTATCTGTTATTTACTGGGCAGCAACTGCTTACCATGAGGAAAATCTATAAATCATACACACCCTACAGCACAGAAGCAGGCCATTTGGCCCTTCAAGCCCGCATCGATTCTCTGACAGAGCATCTAACCCTACCCTCTAACCCCACACATTTACCCTGCTAATCCACCTAACATACACATCATTGGATACTAAGGGACAATTTAGCATGATCAATCAATCTAACCCATGCATCTTTGTACTTTGAAAGGAAACTGGAGAACCTGGAAAGAACCCGCACAGGTGTGAGGAGAGTATACAAACTCCACCCAGTGTGGAGATGATCTGACCAAAAGGATTCTAAGTCCTGAACAAATGTGAAAACAGGAGTTTCAGATCTGTTTTATCAGCAATGCCACATGTCCAATCTTATGCCAGTTCATTCAAACAATAATGCCAAATCTGTTTCCTGCCAGTGAGGGGGTGTTTGCCAGAAAGCCAGAGAGCTGGCAGTAGGGGACACAATAGCGCATGCACAGAAATCTCCATTCCGTGCAGCGGAACAGAGAGATTTTCAGTCACCTCACATGATTACCTCCCCCCCACCACACCCTCACCACCCTCAACTGTATATTTTGTGAATTCCCTCTCCAGTAATCGCTGGCCCTGGTTGATTCCTCTCCACCCCACAACCCTGATGATCACAGGTTGCAATGTGCGCAGCCTCACCCCGTTCCTGACCTCCCAGGAGAGCCTGTGGTCCTGCTGGTGAGACCATCACAACAGAACCTGGCAATTACGTCCCTGGAATTATATTCAAATCCTATTTAAAATAGATTTAAATATTATAATCAGCCTTGATTTGGTTTGGTTTATTATTGTCACATGTATTAATGTACAGGGAAAAGTATTGTTTCTTGAGCGCTATGTAGACAAAGCGTATCGTAGAGGGAGAAGGAAAGGAGAAGGTGCAGAATATAGGTTACAGTTATAACTAGGCTGTAGAGAAAGATCAACTTAATGCAGGTTGGGCCCATTCAAAAGGTGTTGATAGATGTGAGGCTGACCTCACCAGGTGTCTGGGCCCAATAGGATTGCGATAAGCGAGAAATCAGGTACAAACCCGATTTTTTTTTGCCTCTCTCATGATCTTATCAGCATGACCTGCCCATCGACAGGCGGAATGAGAAGGTAAGGAGTGTCCACACTCTTCCCTCTTCAGCGGCCTCGTTGTGTAACGTTATGCCTCATTTCCTGCCACACAATGTGTTCTCCACTGGCAAGAACACAAGCTCGGCGATATTAAACAGAAGTGACAGCGCTTTGATCCTGAACGAAGTTTATTTTCTCTTTAAAATTGGAAGGTTTTGTAGAGTGAGTCGTGGCTGTGTTGTCAGCGCTTTCACCTCACAGGGACAAGAGTTCCAAGGGTCACACTCCCGATCCCTGAGCACAAAAATCAAGGCTGTCACTCGAGTGCAGTACTCAGGGAGTGCCACACTGTCGGAGGGTCAATACTGAGCGAGTGCCGCACTATCAGAGGGTCAGTACAGAAGGAACACCGCATTGTCAGAAGGTCAATACTGAGGGAGTGCAGCACGGTCAGGAGGAGCAGTTCATTACCGAGGAGACGTTAAACTGTTTGCCTTAACAAGTGGATGTGAAAGATCCCACGGCACTAATTGGAAGTAGAGCTGGATATCATTCATGGTGTCTAGCAAAGTGCTTAAATATCATTCGATATCTCAACAACAGGAGTAGGAATTCTCCCAACTCGTCCCTGGCTGGGATTGTCCAGTCCCGCTGCTGCGAGCGGAGATTCAGTAGAGCGCCAAATTCTCCATTCTTGCTGGCAGCAGTGACAGGGCGTGCGAGACCGGAGAATTCTTCCCAGACTCTCTGGTTTTGATCACATTGCATTTGTTCCACCCAACCTCTGACAGTGCCACACTCCCTCATCACTGACCCTCTGACAGTGCCACACTCCCTCATCACTGACCCTCTGATAGTGCAGCGCTCCCTCATCACTGACCCTCTGATAGTGCAGCGCTCCCTCATCACTGACCCTCTGATAGTGCAGCGCTCCCTCATCACTGACCCTCTGATAGTGCAGCGCTCCCTCATCACTGACCCTCTGATAGTGCAGCGCTCCCTCATCACTGACCCTCTGATAGTGCAGCGCTCCCTCATCACTGACCCTCTGATAGTGCAGCGCTCCCTCATCACTGACCCTCTGATAGTGCAGCGCTCCCTCATCACTGACCCTCTGATAGTGCAGCGCTCCCTCATCACTGACCCTCTGATAGTGCAGCGCTCCCTCATCACTGACCCTCTGATAGTGCAGCGCTCCCTCATCACTGACCCTCTGATAGTGCAGCGCTCCCTCATCACTGACCCTCTGATAGTGCAGCGCTCCCTCATCACTGACCCTCTGACAGTGCAGCGCTCCCTCATCACTGACCCTCTGATAGTGCAGCGCTCCCTCATCACTGACCCTCTGACAGTGCAGCGCTCCCTCATCACTGACCCTCTGATAGTGCAGCGCTCCCTCATCACTGACCTCTGATAGTGCAGCACTCCCTCAGTACTGACTCTCTGACAATGCAGCACTCCCTCAGTACTGACCCTCTGACAATGCAGCACTCCCTCAGAACTGATTCTCTGACAATGCAGCACTCCCTCAGTACTGACCCTCTGACAATGCAACACTGCCTCAGTACTGATTCTCTGACAGTGCAGCATTCCCTCAGTACTCATTCTCTGACAGTGCAGCACTCCCTCAGCACTCGCTGGAGCATCAACCTTGATTTTCGTGCTGAAGTCCTGAAGAAGGATTGAACCCAAAACTGGCTGAGTCAAATACAAATGCTGTCAGCTGTGCTGCTGCTGACATCTTTACTTCAGAATGATCGAGTACCAGGAGCCTCTTGACCCAAGAATAGTTAAAGCCACTATTATTAAATACTACTGTTGGTTTTACAAAGTGATGTAATCACTTAATGCAGGATGGTAATTGTCAGGTAGCAGCAATCTGAAGGAGGAATTAGTGGAGATAATGGATGCGCAAAACACCAAGGCTAGCACTCGATATGTTGCCATTGTACCTCTCTGGGAGCTGTGTGGTGTTGTGACTGCGAACTGGAAGAATTGGTTTGTTCTTTTTTAAAGATAAGTGGCAGATGTGAAGGACACTTTCTGAATTCCATTCTTACGTTGAAAACTACGAGTAACAAGATCAAAGGCAAGCAGGAGCCACTTTTGGTCATCTTATTTGAAAGAAAGATGTGGGCTGGAATTCTCCAGCTGATCTCCAGAGAGAGGGCAGGGTGATGGGAGAGGGGGATAGGGTGTTGGGCAGGGTGTGGGCAAAGGGATAGGGGGATGAGTTGGAGGTGGGTATGGGGTGGTGTAGGGGATGGGTGAGTGGGTAGGGGGAATGGGAGAGAGAGGGGTAAGGGGATGGGAAAGAGAGCGGGGAGTGGGACGTCGTAGGGGGTGGGAGAGGGAGATAGCGGGTGGGAGAGGGGGTAGAGATGGTAGAGGGATTAGGTGATGGCACAGGAAATGGGGAGTCAAAGAGAGGGTGGGGCGGACAGGAAACTGGGTAGGGAATGAGAGAGGGGATGGGAGATGGAAAAGAGGCTAGGTGGTGGGAGGGGGGCAGGGGGAGGGAGAAGGCCTGGGGGTGGGAGAGGGGGCAGGAGGTGGGAAAGAGGATGGGAGTGGTAGAGGGTGTAGGGAGTGGTAGAGGGGTAGAGGTGGTAGATGAAATGAGAGTTGGAGAGGGGCTCGGTGGTAGGAGAGAGGGTGGGGAGTGGAAGAGGGGGTAGGAGTGGGAGATGGGATGGTGAGAGGTAGAGGGGGTAGGGGTGGGGGAGTGGGTGGGGGATGGGAGACGGGATAAGGAGTACGAGAGGGAGTAGGAGGTGGGAGAGGAGGTAGAGTTTTGGAGAGGGGATAGGGAGTGGGAAAGGGGGTGGGACAGGAGTGGGATTGGGGAGGGTGGTATTGGGAGTGGGGAAAGGGGATGGACAAGAGGTGGGGGCAGGAGCGGGGCTGAGGGGGACAGGGATGGAGGTGGGGAATGAGATTGGGCTGGGGAGTGAGACTGTGGAAATTAAATGAAAGATTCCCTCAGTGATTTGAGTGCAATCAGGAAGATGTTGAGTGTGGCCCTGTAAACATTTGCATTGATTCACTGGAGCTGTGCAAAGTGCCTGAGGACTGGAGGAATGTGTGCACGGGTGGTATCTGTATTCAAAGAGCATTAAAATCACAACCATAAAACCAGCAAGTTGAACCTCAATGTGGAATATTACTGGAAAGCTACTGGCCATCAGCTGGAGTTCCTGTGCTAATTGGGGTTACAAGACATTTTGTCTGATTGTATAGTGGATGATTTAGTGAGGCTAAGGAACTTGGAGAAGAAGACTGTAACTTAAATATTTATCAGCCACAAGTGAGGCTTACATTAACACTGCAGTGAAGTTACTGTGAATATACAGCTGTAGGAATTGGTTTATCCTTTATTAATGTATTCTAAAGATAAATGCGCTCCATGAACAGTCTTTCAGTTTGCCCTCTCTGGATTGTTTTGAGTAATATTGGATTTCACTTCAAATTTTGCCAAGTTAATGCCAGCTGATGTGTTTATGCATGCTCGAAACAGATAACCTTTCAATTTAATTAAAGTAAACAAATGGGGAAAAAAATCATATTGCCTGTTGGTTTTGAGTCATCTGTCATCGCAACAGAGTAAAGAGGGCACACGTGAGGAGAGTTTGAGGATTCTGGGCCTGTATTTGATGGAGTTTAAAAGAATGAGGGAGGGAGGGAGGGATCTCATTGAAAATTACAACATACTGAAAGGTCTGGATAGAATGGACAAGGAAAGTTGTTTCTGTAAGTGGGGAAGACCAGGATCCACGGACGCAAGCATAGAGTACAGGGACAATTCTTTAGAACTAAGATGAGAAGGAATTTCTTCAGCCAGAGGGTGGTGAATCTATAGAATTCACTGCCACAGAAAGCTGCGGAGGCCAAGTCATTGAGTGCGTTTAAGACAGAGATAGATAGGTTCTTGATTGCTAAGGGGATCAAAGGTTACAGGGAAAAGACGGGAGAATGGGTTGAGAAATATATCATAGAAACATAGAACATTACAGCGCAGAACAGGCCCTTCGGCCCTCGATGTTGTGCCGACCAATTAAGAAAAAGCAATGACCCTCTAACCTAAACCATTCCCTTTTCATCTATAAACCTATCCACGGACCTCTTAAACGCCCCCAAACTTGGCGCATCTACAACTGCAGCAGGCAGGGCATTCCATACC
Organism: Sphyrna mokarran; assembly: GCA_024679065.1. Classification (NCBI taxonomy): domain Eukaryota; kingdom Metazoa; phylum Chordata; class Chondrichthyes; order Carcharhiniformes; family Carcharhinidae; genus Sphyrna; species Sphyrna mokarran. The sequence continues at coordinate 16,205,234 of JAGIQG010000025.1, forward strand.
CTTACCACCCTCTGGGTAAAAAACCTACCTCTGACATCCGTCCTATAACTACCACCCCTTAATTTAAAGCTATGTCCCCTCGTGCTAGCTTTCTCCATCCTAGGAAAAAGGCTATCACTGTCCACCCTATCTAAACCTCTAATCATCTTATATGTTTCGATAAGGTCTCCTCTTAGCCTCCTTCTTTCTAACGAAAACAACCTCAAATCCCTCAGCCTCTCCTCATAAGACCTGCCCTCCATACCAGGCAACATCCTGGTAAACCTCCTCTGTACCCTCTCCAATGCCTCCACATCTTTCTTATAATGTGGGGACCAGAACTGCACACAATACTCCAAGTGCGGCCGCACTAGAGTTTTGTACAGTTGCAACATGACGTTGTGGCTCCGAAATTCAATCCCCTACCAATAAAAGCTAAGACTCCGTATGCCTTCTTAACAACCTTATCGACTTGATTGCCAACTTTCAGGGATCTATGCACATACACACCAAGATCCCTCTGTTCATCAACAAGATGATATCAGCCATGGTCAAAAGGTGAATTAGACTGAATGGCCTAATTCTACTTCAATATCTTATGGTCAGTAGAAAAAATATTGTTATTGCAATTACACAATGACTTTTTTTTTATTAAGTGCTTCCATCTCACTGAGACTTCAAGCCAATCCATACCCAACAACCTGCTCTGAAAACTCTGCTTGCATTTTGACTGCTGTGACAAATTAGACCACAGCAACGGAGACAACCCATAATGTTCCAAATCAATCCACAACATTCCAAAATAATCAGGCGGCATTGAGGCTCAGTGGTTAGCACTGTTGCCTCACGGCTCCAGGGAACCAAGTTCGATTCTCAGCTTGGGCGCACTGCCTGTGTGGAGTTTGCATAATCTCCCTGTGTCTGTGTGGGTTTCCTCTGGGTGCTCCAGTTTCCTTTCACAGTCCAAAGATGTGCGGGTTAGGTTGATTGGCCATGCTGAATTTCCCCTTAATGTAGGTTAGAGGGATTAGTAGAGTAAATTTGTGGAGATAGGCCTGTGGTGTGATTGTTGGTGCAGACTGGATGGGCCGAATGGCCACTTCCTATACTGTAGGGATTCTATGATCTACGACAATCCACAGCATTCTAAAACAAATTCGCAACATTCTAAAACTCTGGTTTCCTCCCATAGTCCAAAGATGTGCTGGTTAGGCACATTGGCCACACTAAATTCTCCCTCAATGTACCTGAACAGATGCTGGAATGTGACGACTAGGGGATTTTCACAGTAACTTCATTGCAGCGTCAATGTATGTCTACCTGTGACATTAATAAATAAAATAAAAACTAATATCTCTGGAATGGGACTTAAATCCACAATCTGCTGGCTCAAAGACAAGAATGTTACTGATTGAGCCACCATCGCACAGGTAGAAAACTAATGAGCACGTTACTCTGTCCCATTTCACAGAGCCACTTGCTCAACTGAAGCGGTCTCGTTATTTTTGTCTGCCTTAGTTCTGCACTCATTAGCTTCTCTGTTCCCAAAAACGTGACTCCTTTTCCGCAGTCTAACTTTCTGCTTTGCCCCGGCTATTCTGACTTGGTCACTGGGGGAAGAGGAATTAAAAGCTTTCCGAAACATTGGATGATGCTTATTGACTATGGATACAAAAAAAATGGACATCTTATTAGCTTCTTAACGACTACTATCTCCGAATCCCCTTGGCTCCCTTTTGTAGCCTAGGTCACTGAACTGGTAAACCACAAATCCCACAGCCAAGGCTCTGGGGTTCCTGGCTTGAATCCTATTGCAGTAGATGATAAAACCATCCTGTGGCAGTCAGAACTGAACAATATACCTTTCTTTCTATTTGCAAGCATGCAGCAGATTCTCAGAACATATTGAAGATAACTTTTTTTTAATCCTTTCTGTGGCAAAAACCCTGTGAACGTGTTGAACTTGGCAGGCAAATCAGAATCAAATTGTTCACACACAATAACTCAAAGATGAAATTTGCTATTAGGGAAGGATAGCACGGTGACACAGGGTTAGCACTGCTGCTTCACAGCTCCAGGGATCTGGGTTTAGCTCTGGTCTCAGGTCACTATCTGTGTGGAGTTTGCACGTTCTTCCTGTATCTGCGTGGGTTTCCTCTGGGTGTGGAGTTTCCTCCTACATTCCAAAGATGTGCAGGTTGGGTAGATTGGCCATGCTAAATTGACCCTTAATGCTAGGGAAGTAGCAGAGTCAATATGTGGGGAAATGGGAGTAGGACTTGAGTGGGATTGTAATCAGTACAAACTCAATGGGCCAAATGGCCTCCTTCTGCACTGTAGAGATTCTATGACTGTGTGGAGCTTGCATGTTCTCCTTGTGTCTATGTGAGTTTCCTCCGGGTGCTCCAGTTTCCTCCCAAAGATGTGCAGGTTAGGTGGGTCAGCCATGCTAAATTGATCCTTTGTGTCCAAAAATGTGTGAGCTAAATGGATTAGCAGTGGCAAAAGTGTGGGGTTATGGGGATCAGAAGGAGAGCCAGTGCAGATTTGATGGCCGAATGACCTCCTTCTGCACTGCAGGGATTCTATGGAACCA